>JALAZF010000516.1:0-2400000 GCA_022829125.1 Lathyrus tuberosus
GTATGAAAGCTGATTGAGTCTTCGAAATCAGTTTACCTATAACCTTCCTCATCCTAGTTGCCAACAATTTAGCTATCACTTTATAAACACAACCAATTATGCAAATGGGACGGTAATCTGTTAGATTATGAGGATTGTCGACTTTGGGAATCAATGCGAGAAATGAGGAACTCATTGCCTTCGGAAGTTTAGCAGTATTGAAAAATTCTTGTATGCACTTGGTGAAGTCACCTTGAATCACCTCCCAACATCTTTGAACAAAACCCATGCTGAAGCCGTCAGGGCCAGGACTTCTATCCAGAGAACAACTACTAATCGCTTCCCAAATCTCCTCCTCATCAAATTTTCTCTCAAACATAGTGCTTTCCTCACTTGATAATCTTGTCAAGCCATCAAAATTGAGATACAGACGTGCAACATGAAATTTGTTGAACATACCTTGAAAATGCTCCTTGACGATTGATTTGATACAGTTTGCTTCCTCGATAACCTTTTCCCCTTGTCTGACAGATGTAATGTTATTCCTCCTGGATCTGATTTTGAGCAAGCTATGGAAAAATTTTGAATTAAGATCTCCCATTTGAATCCAATTGACTCTAAATTTCTGATGCAGGAAACTCTCCTTCAACTGCAATGTCTTCCATAGTTCTTTATGTGCAGTACCTCTTTTATTAAGAGATTCCAATGAAACAACCCCATCAGAATTAGCCAAGTCGTCCTCCACTTTATTAATGATATCTGTATGGCTCTCTACTTGCAGAACTATCCATCCAAAAACATGAATATTCCACCAACGTAACCTTGCGCGAAGAAGCTGAAATTTCCTGGTAAGAATATGAGATGCACTCCCCTCAACCTTGAATGACTCCCATTCCTTCTTTACAAATTCCAAGAAATTTGGATGTTCAAACCACGAATCAAAAACCTTGAAGGGCTTTGGCCCCCAATTAGTATTTCTCCCTTTTAACCAGACGGGACGATGGTCGGAAATATACCTCAAACCCACATATTGATTTATAGTATTCCAAGTATTGGCCAAGTCCCTAGAAATGATAAATCTATCAAGTTTACTCATGCAGGATCCATTATGATTGCAGTATGAGAACTTGTTACCAGTCACGGGGAGATCTTCAAGTTCCATGGCAGCTATGAAATCTTTGAATTCCCCCATCTATGCCTTATGCTCACTACCTCTGCAAATCGTTTCCTCAGAGTTCTTAATGGCGTTAAAGTCTCCTCCAACCACCCAACTTGCCCATTGATGTTTCGATTTTAATTCTATTAACTCAGCCCAGAGTCTTCTTTTATCTAAAATACTGCATCCAGAATAAATGTTAACAAAGAAAACGACTTTATTTCTCCAAAGTGTGTTAACACACAGATAACTTGTTCCTCTATGACTTATAATTGGTTCAAACATTTTTTTCTCCACAATGTTGCCAACCCTCCAGATATTCCTTTTAAATTACTTGCTGACCATTCAACAACATTGCTCCCCCATAAGCTATGAGAAATGTCGTCTGTCATTAATTTACATTTGGTTTCTTGAAGGAAGCAGATGTCCGCACCCCCCTTCGTAATAAAGCTTCTAATTTTTCTTTTTTTCAAACTACCTCCACACCCTCTAACGTTAAATGTTACACAATTCATTTGACACTATTAGCTGACACCCTCTTTTCTTAAAATAACAGCCTTTCTCTTTCCTCCATTATCCTAATCTTCCCCACAAAATGGTCATCACCCTCTGCTCCAACTATCCCCATGCTTTTCATCGCAGACCAGATTTTTGAAGGCAGATCTTTTACAGATTTTCTAATACGATAGTTACTTTGAAGACACTAAATCATTCCCTAAACCAGATCCACCAAACTGAAACTGACTTGGCCCAAAGCAAGGAGAAATATAGCCTATATCAGTAAGCCCATTCGGAGGATTCAAGCAAGTTCCGCTATTACACGCATTAACCTCTACGAAATCTCTTAAGACAGAATGTCCAGTTTCCAAGGCTGAACTATCCTTTAATCTTAATGGTATGGGATTGTCCACATATGCAGAATGCTTTTTCAAAGCAGATTTTACAAGCACGTTTTGCAATTTATTGGGTACCACATTTTTATCTGTACACTCATCAAATCCTACAGCCACATGTCTAGTTCCCCCATCACCTGTCACATCATTCTCCGCCAGTCTATCATTTACCACATTAGTAGATTCAGGGACTCTACAACTGACAGTTTCTGGTCTATCCTGTTTGGTTTGTAGTGAGTCACCGTCACCACCATTGCCACCACCACCATCTTCTGAACTGTCCCAGCCATCTCCGCCTCCATCATCGCTGTTAAGGTCTTTATCTTCTTCTTCATTATCTGACTCACTCACCGCTTCTTCACGATTCTCCACAACCAATCTCTTAGGCCCATGAAAATCCTCTATGAGTTTAATTCTGTAAATGTCTTTGCTCACACCAATGTTAAAAGTCTCATTCAAGCTCAAAGAATATTTTGTTTTCACTTAAAACCTCGCGACATCAAATGTCTATAACTCCTCTGTTTGTTTATCACATCTGATGAATTCTCCAACCCTGCCTGAAATAAACTTGAACAACTCAGGACGCCAAGCATGACAAGGGAGTCCGTAACAATGTAACCACGTGAGTCTCTCATTATCCACGTCACTTGGAGACCATGGATGAATCTCAGACAACCATTTGGTTACCCAAGTTTTGTCTTCCTCAACCAATGCCTTCACTTCGCCTTCATCAATATCTTTAAGTAAACACAGATTCGCCCTCATTGGCGTGGCCTTGATTCTGAAGTATCCTTTAGAATGCAAAGCGTCTTGGATATTATAGCTATCTCCACTCTGATTAACTATACCAACAAAAGACTTCTCAAATCTGACTAAATCCTTATCCTCCACCTTGATTTGTAAATGGGCAAAAGTAGGTTTTTTGTGTCCTTCATTTTCCTTAGACTGTTTGGAGTAAGCTTTCACCCTATTATCCATCTTAAAGTTCATTTCTTTATCTGTTCCTGAGACCACCTGAGCAAAAGAAGGATCCTCTCTTCCCTGTTGCCATCTCCTTCCTCCAAGATGAAGTCTCACATCCCCTCTACCAACATTTCCATTCGACATTTGATTATTGTTTCCTACTACTGTGTTATTCACACTTCTCTGGTATCATGGCAAGTTTGCGTATATTTTCTTTCCAGAAATGATAATACTGTCTAGTATGATCCCCAACAATCTAGGATTCGCAACATCCATAAATCTAACAAATCTGAATCGTTTCCCCCTTCCATCTCTCCTGGACGGGATAAAAACTCCCTCCACTATACTAAACTCTTTGAAAATGTTAAACATATCACGGGCAATATACGAATCCGAAAATTCCGTAAAGAAGAAACTAGTAAGGGGATCTAGGTTATTACCGTTTCCCTTTCCCCCTTTTGCTTTCCAGATTGAGTTATTGGTATTCTTGGAATAATTAGAATTCTTTTCTCCCCTTTCGATCCAAACTCCCATGTTTTGCCTAGCAACTGCTAGTTGATCCGAAACCTCCTTGATTTTAAGCTTCTTACTCCTAACGATTCAGGGAGACCACAAAAATGGAGATAACTGGCTCAAAGGAAGGGAGGTTTCTAATCCTAAGATTAGGACTTTAAACCAAATCCTCTGAACCAATCACATAACCATTCTTGAGAATCTCAAGTAGTCATGAATGAAAACTGGAAAAAGTTTTGTAGGAGTAAGGAAATATTCATTTCACTATAAAGTGTAACGTTCCATTCACAAAATCTATAAAGAAACTACATTTATATATTTCACTAAAATTGTAAATAACTTTTTTTAATGAAAAAATATAATTCATATTTAACCGTTTTAAAACTATAATACAAATTTTTTTTATGACAATGCTTAAAATAAAATCATCATACAATATTTTTAAATTTAATTATAACTTTCAAATAGACATACAAATGTTTCAAATTCTTTCTAAAATGTAATTTTTAATTATATATACAATTAGATGTAACAAAATTATATTCAAAATAAAAATTAGACAATCATTTTTCAGCTATAATATATAATCCTTTACACATAAATTTTCTATAATATATTAATAAATTATTTTTAATTAACATTAAAAAAATTTAATTGACTTAGTTATTTGTATATATGTTGAAAATAAATGACATAGTCAAATATACAGAAAAACAATATCATTGTATTTGGTTTAAAAGTCACACTCAATTTCTTCTATAATTACCAAAACATTTTAAAATATCGAGAATTTCATTTTAAATTTTAATATCTATCATGAAGATTATTTATATGATGTTTGAATTTTAGAATTCAAATTGTCTTCGACCCACGAAATGATGAAGAAGCATTCTTAGAGAGTATAAAAGTATGACAAAATTTTATGCCTTTATTTTATATTTTCAATTATAATTTTAATGTTTTATCTTGTATTTAAATGATTATAACACATTTCTTATTCACTAAAATTGTATATTTTTTTCTCTCTTTATCCTATTGTCTTAATAACAAAAAATTTATTTTAGAAAAACAAAATTTTATTAAAACTAATAGGGTTAAATATACAACATCCTTTGTAATGTAGGCAAAATTCGATGTACCCCCTCCTGTAAATTTTTTTTTGAATCCCCTTGAAATGTTAAAATTCTATATCTTTTGACCCTAAGCGTCAAAATTACCCCCTTGTAATATATATATATATATATATATTTGGTTTACCTCTCAGATTTAGTGTTCAAATTATACACTTAAGAGTTAAAGATAAAACAAACATAAAAATATTACAAGGAAAATCCAAAAAACAAATATTAAGGGCAGGCCGGCCCTAGGGGTAGGCCACCAAGGCTACCGCCTAGGGCCTCAATCTTTTTATATCTATATAACTTATTTTGAATAGTTTGCTATTTAACAAAATAACGATAATTCTCTAAATTTTTCTTTTGACAATTAAATAGTAATATCTAATTAAAATGCGTATAATAATATACAATTAAAATATGTATTGTAGAATTGATTAATTTAAAAATCACGCTTGAAGACAACAAATTTTTAAGTCCTCTTATATAATATAAGACTTAATAATTAATTTTTTTAAAAGAATTGTGGCAATGCTTTTTCTACTATAAGTTTCTCAAAAAGGATGAGAAGAGTGCATATATTGATTTTATAATCAATTGAAGACAAAATATTAAACATAACTAATAAAATTATTTAATTTTATTCTTTCAAAAACTTAAAATTAAAATATATTAATTTTACTAATATTATTATTATTATTATTATTATTATTATTATTATTATGTTAAAAAAATTAATTTTAAATTTCGCCTTAGACCTCGAGATGTGTTGGGCCGACCCTGATTAAGGGGACAAAGCGAAATTCACCTACATTATAGGGAGATATTGTATATTTAACCCAAACTAATACTACTTAAAAATAATATATCTAAACCTCACGCATCATGCAGGTCTCAATCTAATTTATCTTAAAAATAAGAATTTGAAATAATTAAAGACAACGGAGGTAAAAAATACAGTTTTTATTTTTTGAATTTTCTTAATGGTTCTAGTCATTCTTTAGTTATTAGAAAACATGTGATCAATAAAATATCCATCCTTGATGTATAGTTTTATTTTAATTTCAAAAATTATATATGTGTCATGATTGAAGTTAAGAAAAAAAATATCTTTTCCACTTTAAAATTAACTAATCATTTCTTGTACCAGTACATGTAAAATATAAAATATGTTGGATATAAATGTGGATTTTTAAAGTCTCACATTGTCTATAAATAAATTAGATATTAGATTTTTAAGAGTGATAATTTATATATTTAATATGTTAAAATTTTGAGTGAAAATATGACGTTTTAAAGCATGAGTCCTTATATATTTAATATATCAAAATTTTAATATATTTAAAAACAGAAAAATATAAAATTAAAATAAGACATAGTCTACAATAATTAAATATTGAATATTATATTTAATTAAACTCTATATGGAATAAGAGTTGTCAACTCAACCATTACTTTAGGTGAATCATAATATTTGATGTATTACATTTGGAACAAGTATAACACACGGTTTGAAGTTTGAATATTTCTCCAAAGAATTACATATAAACAAGATAAAAGGACAATAAAAAGTTAACTGATGAGCAATAGGTGGTTGGTTGTCCCAATTGGTCCATCAATTCCCAATATTCCCGCTAATATGTTACCATCGTCCTTCAAGTTAATTTCACCAAACATAAAATAAAAGCTCGTACGGATTCTAAACTCAGCTTTGTCAGTAAAAGATGCTCTAAGATGTTGGTTTCATTTGGTTTGGTTGGAAGAGAATTTCTTGGTCTTACATAAGGACAAAGCCACAACTATTTTCCTTTTTCATTTGGACCCTTTTGAGTTGTATATAGACACATATCAATATATCATCCTTTAGAATCTTTGTTATGATCAATGTTTTGCTTCAAATGAAAAAGAGAAAAAATAACATGGGAACAACTTGCTCTTCATAGCCACTAGAATGAGAAAAGGAATTCAAACGCTTATATGAAATCCTACGTAATCATGTTGTCGATACATTGAAGATTTTTGGATCAATATCTAACGGTCTTATTTAATTTAGACTATTTGATCATGATTTAATAATCATTAATGTATTTGTTGGATGAATGAATGCATAAAATCCATTGCCATGGAATTTGAATTCAAAGTATAGCATTGATTTTGTTAACTTTTTCTAAACTTGAGCCTTTAAATTGAATTTAATTTAAAGATTAAATTAACATTTTATTTAATTAGACATTCGATTAAATCTAATTTAAAGACTATGATTTGGAGTATGCTAAAAAAACTTAATTTTAAAGTTAGTTGATCCCCACTTATATATATATATATATATATATATATATATATATATATATATATATATATATATATATATATATATATATATATATATATATATATATATATATATATATATATATATTAGGCGCCAAATTGAGGTAAAAGTTCTAAACACAATTTCATTTTAGTTTTCTTCTTCATATATTTATTTGATCGTTGGAGTGCTAACCTTGTAGGTATCCGTTTCGACTCCGCCGCATTGGAGGCTGCAATCAAATGTCACTTTCGTCCAAACTTCTCATTTTTGGTTTCAGAACGAAACAAAAATAATGAATCTAGTGCACAAAATTTTTTTATGTTAATTTTTTTCTTGTTTGATGTAATGATGTATAAAATATATGTTTTTTGATGCCATTTTGGTTTTTGATGTAATACATATTTTTGGTTCATAATAGTTACCAATTTAGTTTTGATTCACAAACATATTGTTGTGTTGTTTCTGAGCTATTTTGATTCACAAAAATACAGATAATAATAATAAGATTTTTGTAATATAAAAAATTATATATTTAAAAAACAAAACATTTCACCATGATTTGTTCTTTTAACCGTGGTGATATATAGTGCGCTATCCAGTTTAAAAATGCCAAAAACAACATTGTTGGTAATCAAACTCATGACCTTTCTACTTTTCACTATGGTTGGATATTCCAATAGTGGTGAAAAGTAGTGTGTTATCCAATTTATTACCACGACCAATAGTCCATGGTGGTAAGTGACTCACTTACTATCACACCCTTCGTTACCACAGACCATCACCATTGGTTAAATTTATATTCCAACTATTGTGAAAAGATGTTTTTTTTAGTAGTGTATGAATGAAATGTGACAATTTTTGAAATATTCGTTTCTTTGTGATTGTGCACAATAACAACAAGTTTTGGGTACGACCGATAGGATCGAGGCCCAACAGAAAAAAATTCAGGATTACTGTCACAAACGCCTCGCGAGTGAGATTACGACAATAAATTCCCACAGTGCAAAGCGAACACAAAGAAATTCAGGGGTGTTGTCGCAAATGCCTCATGCGTGCAACAACAACAATCAATTCCCCACCAAAAGTCAAGGGTGTTGTCACTAATGCCTCGCGCGTACAACTACAACAATCAATTCCCACCGAAATTTAGGGGTGCTAACGCAAACGCCTCGCGCATGTGAATACTACACTCAATTCTCCATAGGCAATAATAGTTCACCCCTTTAGCAGCTAGCCACTTTAGAGGCCGCACTGGGTTGACCACATGTCTACCTCGGATCGAGTTTTCACTTGGACGGGGGAAAGGAGACCGACCTTTAGATAGGAACGACCCCAATGACGTCCAATAAACTTTGAGGGAAGACCTCATAAGTTCACATGGAATTCGAAGCTTTACACCCGGGATCACATAAATACACCTCATGTAGGTTAAAAAGAATTTCATTCCAAAAACTATATACACATATTTTTCCATTACAAAAGTACTTTGC
The DNA here is from genome assembly GCA_022829125.1 of Lathyrus tuberosus. Classification (NCBI taxonomy): domain Eukaryota; kingdom Viridiplantae; phylum Streptophyta; class Magnoliopsida; order Fabales; family Fabaceae; genus Lathyrus; species Lathyrus tuberosus. The sequence continues at coordinate 8,424 of JALAZF010000516.1, forward strand.
ATACAGTACACAAAAAAAGAGAGTAGCTAACAAGGCTACTCCAGCAAGGAGACGATCTCCCTATCTTTAAGCATTTGATCCAACTGAACCACCCCTTGAGATACACAAAGGATGATGTAAATGCTCTACTTGCTGCAAGACATTTTCAAAAGACTGCAAAACTGGCCTAAGACTGTCGATCGAACAGTCAGCCAAACACTGAGTTAGAGAAACATTCTCAAGGCACGGAGACTCCAATCCCCTTTGAGCCACTGAAAGAAATGCTTGAGCAGATGATAAATTACCCCGAGTAGAAACTACAGTCTGGTTCTTTCTCACCATAGTCCTCACCAAATAGGTCACCTGGTCAACAAGAGAACCAGGGAGATTAAGGGGGAGCAAATCATCCATTTTCCAACGAGAGAGGTGGAAACTATGTGTATTTCTTGCAGGTATGTATCTCGTGAAGCTTTATATTGCAAACACTTTCTTCCAATCATTGGCAAAGCAAAAACATCATGAATAATCAAATTGAAGGCAAGGAGGCCAAGAAAATTTAGAACAAATAAAAAATAATCTTCATTACTTCTCAATTATGGGCCTCCATCAACAATTGAGTATCCATGAGGCGTTTCAAGCATTTCCGGCCAGTCTCCTTTGGGGGAACACCGCCCCGAAACAACCTTGATTGTTGATGAAGCTCATCAGTCACTTATTTAGATAGAGATCTTCATGAGAAAGGTTTTCTTCTTTGTATACATACACCCCATTTCCCATGAGGAAATGACTCTCAGTCTAGTGCTTGGGGAACAACTTAGCACATTCACCCTCAGCTCTGTTCTCAACAACGTAAACCGTCACGTAAGCCTTTGGTCGGATAGGAATAACTAGACATAACTGATCTTCAAAAGGCTGCAATTCAGAAAAAACCCCAAAGCCCCAGACAACCTTCATCAGAGAAACTAATCCTCTACTCCACATTCGAGTCACAAGACCATGATGACAAATGAAGAGATGAAAGAAAAGGGTCAGAGAAGGCTTCCTTTTCAAGTTTCCACACCATTATTGGAAGACTTTCACATATGCCCAACTTTTTGGATGAAGTTGTGACTGAGCCATTACAAAATGCTTAAGAACTTCCATCTCAAAAGCAGTAAAGGGAAAACGAAGGCTTAGAACTAAGAAGTTGCATTCGTTAAAAGGAATGACATAATCTCCATACTCATTGTATATTATGTTATTCTTGCTATGGGTCAAGACACCCTAATCCAAAGATGGGCCCACCTCAAGAAAGGCTCCATCAAGATTACTCTATTTAGCAAAAACAGAAATGGTGGAAGAATAAACAAAGTCCACCCACGAAGATTGAGCATTCTTCTGGAATTTTGGGCACTTTTCTGTAATTTTTAACCCATGTTGTACTAATTTTTCTAGATACCTAAAATAAAAATATCAAAAGAAAGGAAGATAATCACAAAGAAATGTGACATTGACTTTTCAAGAATCGTACTCTAGCATGCAAAGAAAGTATACTTTATCAAACGTGTCAAATCACTCGTACGTAACACTCGAGTGTTTTAGTTTCCAAGGGTCGTAATGAGGGTACCTTCGAAAATACGTTTGAAGTATGAAGCATTAAAGGCGTGAATTCCCAAAAAAACTGAAATATTCACTTTTGCTCTTCCAAAGGCAGATGAGAGAGCGGTCCGCAACCAAGACTAATACGACAAACCCATGCCTTGCTACACATATACAAGGGCCTGAGAGACAACTATTCTGGGTCGACCGTATTGATCTCGGCTAACCACTCTGAAGGAGTTGCAATCCTTCCAAAATTTTCTCAACGCACAAAAATTATCCTATTGATGAATATAGAAGATCCAAACTTCAAGTGTTGGAATATTTTTATAATTTAAATATTATTTGATTATTATATTCCAATAATTATTATGTGGGCATATATTTTTTAATTATATTAGCTATTTATCAAATTAAGAGCCTTAATTGATTAAGTGATCAAATAAATTTATAAGGCTATTTAGATTTCTATTTAGTACAATTAATTAATTAATTGGATATGGACTCAAATATGATTGGATGTCAGGATGGCCCATTTGGGAATAATGGGAACCCTAATTGGTCGTCACATTATATATAGGCTATGATCCCCAATATACCGTACACAAGCAAATAATCTCTTCTCCCCATCTGAAGAGCATTCGAGGCATACGGAGTACCGGTTGAGGAAGAACCATACAAGCCACCAAGTGTTCGTTGTTTGTCTTCAAGTTTTCAGGATTACCGCCAACAAAACTTTCTCAATAGATCCAGAGGAGATTGAAGGAACTCTAAGGAACTTTACAAATTAAAAGATCACATACCCGCAACTTTCAACAATTTCAATGTCAAATCCAGGTATGCTTCTATCTTCATTCTCTAATTGAATTCTGATATGGGTTTAAGGATTTAGAGTTCTGATTTCTATATCGGTAGAAACCATAAGGTAATGAACAAATTCTAACAAGTGGTATCAGAGCCACTCATATCTGATTCAATTTGAATTTGAGATTTTGGTTATATTAGGGTTCTCAAATTGGAATCTTTTGATCTTATACCGTCGCCGCCGGGCGCCCCAGAATACCGTCGGGCGAAACTGGACGGGCAGAAACACCATTAAAGGGTCAAAAACACAATTTTTAGAGTATGGTTTTGGGGTTTTGTGATCCCAACTCCATCAAACTTCATTTTTCAGTAGATTAGCTTAGAAAACATCATATAAGCTTGCATATGGATGATCCGAGGTGGATTTCTCATCGATCGGCACTGACAATCCGTGAAGTGTTTGGTTCATTTCTGATTTTCTTCATGTCTTTCTTCTTTGTTGGGTTTGTATATGTTTATACTTTGATCATATGTACATTTGTCGCCCATGGCGTTATATTTAATTTTCTTTACAAATCTCTATTGGTGATTGTTCTTGATTTTTGCTTAAATGCGCGGGGTTTGGGTCGTGTTAGAGATAAACTTCACAAACTTCGATTAAGGATAATTATCTGTTAGTTTTTGAACTCTAGAGATGGATTTAGGGCTAACAATCCATATGGGTGTTGAAACTTAATGCCTCTGTGTCTTGAGTCAGGTGCGAGAGTGCCGATGAGGGTAACATGGTTGAGTGTGCCAGAGATGGACATGTGCTGTGAACGATACCGGGTGATATTGAGGAGTATTGTAAGTTGAGTGTAACTGGTCGATAGGTTTAAGTTTGTGATGAGTGGAATATATACATGCTTGATAAGTCTTTTCTCTCTGATGAATGAATTTTCTTGTGTTAATATTTACTTTTCTGTTTGTATACTTTAAAACCATTATAAACCCAAACTCATTAACAATTAAACCGTCGAATGACAGTTCAATTCCAATCTTTGTGGACACGATAAATTCCCGAAAAAATACTTCCAAAATGTTTGTTGCTTTCCGCTTTACCGCTTCAACAAAATGGCGTCGTTGCCGGGGATTGGTTTTGATATTGAATAGCATTGCGATAGTTTCTTTGTTTTTGATTTTTGCACATAATGTCCATATTGTGTATAATCTTGTTTTAAATTTTGTTACTATACTTGTGCATAAGCATACTTCGATACTTGTACATTTTACCCGTGAAGTATATACTTGTTTTGTTTTAATGTTTGTTCAAGTGGTTGGTTAGGGCACTTGCTTTTGGTTTGCGCGGTGAGGCATCACCATGGCATGAAGGAAGGAAGTTACTAGCTAAGCATTGTAAAAGCGTCGAGCTTACAACGTAAAACAAGCATGTTTTCTTTTGTTGTTTGTTTGTTTCGTTATTACTTTTTCATTTTAGCTTAGGTAGTGTGGTGAACATTCATTAAACAAGTTGTACTCGGATTTTTCGTAAATTCTCAAATCTTCACTTTACAACTTGTTTAATGAATTTTCTGCCGGTTTTTCCAGTTTGTTTATATTAATAGTTTTCGTGTTTGTCAATGAGCTTGTTTTGAGTAGCTTGAGGAAATTTGGTGATGTTCCAAGTTTGATCGTTTCAACTTGCGGATGTATGGTAATGATTTTGTTAAGTTTTGTACACGTCCAAGGTATGTGTTTATCGCTTTCTTGACTTTAGCATATTCATGTTACTTAGGCATTTTACAAACTTTCATGCCATTCATTCTTTTGTATACTTGTTCTTATTTTGAATCACTTTAGTTCCCAACCTTTTTGTGAGGAAGCTTTCCATTGTTCATATATGCACGGAGTACCAACATCCTTGTTTTAACTGGATTTTATTATGCTTAATCTTTTGTTTGTGTTGATTATATGAAAGCATGAAAAGGATCAAAGCATTTTTGTTTCATTTTGAGCACAACTACCTTAGCCAAATAGTCATTCACCTTGTGAGTGTGTGATCATTCGTAACCCCTTTGAGATTTTTTATCCATGTTTTATTTGAACTTAATGTTTGTCTATGAGTATTTAGTTCACTTATTTTTGAGTGGATTTTGTTTTTTCTTGAACCCTCAACTTTGTGTTGTTGTATGAATTTTTACCTTGCCTCAGAAAGTAGGGAGTATTCACATGATGATGTGGTTGAATTAAAGTTGGGGAGAGAATGATTGTTTACTCATTGGTTGTTTTCTACGAGGATGAAAAAGAAAAGAAAAAAGAGAAAAATATGAAAAAGAAAAGAAAAAAGAGAAAAAGAGAAAAAGAAAGAAACAAAAAATCCTTGAAAAAGGAAACAAAAAGAGTTCAAATAATTGTGCTAAATAAGTATTGTGTTTTGTGTCACACTTGGGATGAAAGAAGAAGTTTAATTGGAATTTTGTGTTTGAACTTTTGTGAGTTGGTCACTCCCTTAGGTTTAGGCAAGTTTTTGTTTCAATTACCTTTAGAAATTGCCCTTGTTTGTTTACCCGACCACGCTACAACCTTGAAAAGTCCTTGTGATTCTTGCCTTTGTATGTTCAATATGATTTTTGGATGGTTGCATAATTTAGTCTATTGTTTGCATGATTGTTGTGTGAGTGATAAGTACCTCATTTTGTGTTTTTCATCTACCGATGATTATTTTTGCTAGGTGTGATTCACGTTTGAACTTGTGTTGTTTTAGGATGTTTGGCATGATTTTTGTGTTTTGCATTTGTTTCGTGACTATGTTATCGTCGTAGTTTAGTGGTAAGTATTTATTTTGTGTGTACCATTTTCGATTGAACCATACATTTGTTTCCGTTTTTCAAAACTTGTTGATCCGTGATTCTTTGGTTTTCACTCTGTTTCTTTGAGTTGTTTGATTTTTGTTTGAGGACAAACAATTATGTAAGTTGGGGAGAGTTTGATAAGTGCAAATTATAGCTATTTTTGTATATAAGTTTTGTTGCACTTATCGATACTTTTTGTTACAAACGTTCGAATAAACCCCGCTTTGTTTGTAAATACGTTTACTTTACGTTATAGTGTATATATTGCGTTATTGTGTAAATATCATTGAATTTAATTGATTTTCTCTCATTTTTGTAGGTATTCCTGCAGTGGGATTTTGCCATTGTTGTATAGAGCATTGAATAAGCTTTCCAGCACTTCAAACCGGGCGAAAAACAGAGTTACGGTTCAAAAGTTACGAATAAAACAGTGCTGGATTTTTGCTGTCTACTGTCAGCTGCGCCTTAGCAGGGCCGGGCGGTACAGCGCCGGGCGCTTCAGAACAATACTGGAACTTACAAAATAAGTCTCCTTTCGCCGCCGGGCGCCCCAGAATACCGCCGGGCGAAACTAGACGGGCAGAAACACCATTAAAGGGTCAAAAACACAATTTTTAGAGTATGGTTTTGGGGTTTTGTGATCCCAACTCCATCAAACTTCATTTTTCAGTAGATTAGCTTAGAAAACATCATGGAAGCTTGCATGTGGATGATCCGAGGTGGATTTCTCATCGATCGACTCTGACAATCCGTGAAGTGTTTGGTTCATTTCTGATTTTCTTCATGTCTTTCTTCTTTGTTGGGTTTGTATATGTTTGTACTTTGATCATATGTACATTTGTCGCCCATGGCGTTATATTTAATTTGCTTTACAAATCTCTATTTTTTATTGTTCTTGATTTTTGCTTAAATGCGCGGGGTTTGGGTCGTGTTAGAGATAAACTTCATAAACTTCGATTAAGGATAATTATCTGTTAGTTTTTGAACTCTAGAGATAGATTTAGGGCTAACAATCCGTATGGGTGTCGAAACTTAATGCCTCCGTGTCTTGAGTCGGGTGCGAGAGTGCCGATGCGGGTAGCATGGTTGAGTGTGCCAGAGATGGACATGTGCTGTGAATGATACCGGGTGATATTGAGGAGTATTGTAAGTTGAGTGTAACTGGTCGATAGGTTTAAGTTTGTGATGAGTGGAATATATACATGCTTGATAAGTCTTTTCTCTCTGATGAATGAATTTTCTTGTGTTAATATTTACTTTTCTGTTTGTATACTTTAAAACCATTCTAAACCCAAACTCAATAACAAGTAAACTATCGAATGGCAGTTCAATTCCAATCTATGTGGACACGATAAATTCCCAGAAAAATACTTCCAAAATGTTTGTTGCTTGCCGCTTTACTGCTTCAACATTAGCATCATATGTATTAATTACTATTGCACACATAGTTGACTTGTCTATATTGTACATGTTACAAATTTGACATAGACAACCCTTTTCATTGCTAAGAACCATTATAAATATGGACCTAGTTCTATAACAGACAATTTTTTCTAGAACAGTGACGTAACATGCGGCAAACAAATTTGAGGGTTTTTTTTTAGTTTGGTTTTATTTATCAATTTAATAAATAAATAAAATTAATTTTGGTAAATTTGTTTTATTTGATCATCATAATTGATCGTACCTGGATCAGATTATTTGAAAGTGGCCAACAATGTCTGGAGTAGCTGCTACTTCAATGATGGTGAAAGACAACGGGGGGGATGTACCTGTAGGACACTCCGATGCTTAAGTCAGTGAGTGCACAATAAATACAGAGAGTAAGAATGAGAGTAAGAAGTTAACTTATCCTTGCCCTCTCACGAGAGAGGGTATTTATAGGAGAACCCCAGCGCGTGGCCAACGGTTACTTGCAACGGGTGGGACCAGCGTGTGACCCATTCCAAGTAACTGCTAGGGCTTACGTGTAGTAATAATGATCAGCTCGTGGTCAACGCCCTAGTGTAACTGTCCCTTTAATGCCATTAGTAGACGGTTACATGAAACGTATTTGTATGAATAAGACTGTTGAAGGGTTCCTCGGAGAAGAGTCTATGATGTCGAGGAGATGTGATGGTCGCGGTCTGGACTTCGACCTAATGGAGGCAATCCATGTATGTCGAGGACCTGTGAGCTAGTGGGGATTGAGAGTATTCTCGCGGGGAGAGGCTACCATGTCGGGGAGGCTCTTATCAGGGCGCGATGCCTTCCTCTGTCTTCGGATCTTCAAGGGTCCTCGGATTCTCAGGGTGCCCGACATGCTTTTGGGTTCATATATGGCGGTCATGTGCCCTTCTCTAAGACTTTAATGGGCTTCTTCAAGTTGTATGGATTAGGCCTATTTGATTGTAGGAAATCCCGGTCCAGTCCAGAATAGGAGCCCCCCCAAGTCGTTGCTTTGAGGTATCAGAGTAATGACTTGATGGTCGATAACTGTGTCGGGGGAATGTCAAAGGATGATCCGAGGAGGATATCAACATGGTCGAAATTCCCATGGTTGTTATAACGTCGGGCACTGGCGGCTCGTGGCCGACAGAGAGTCGCATATGATTGAAATGTCGGGGAGACGAGAAGTTTTCGTTTTGAAACGAGGGGATGACGAAAGGACGCGTGTGGGTTTTCTGAGCGGTGTCACTGTGCCACGTGTCATTAGTCATCATTCCATAGGGTGGCTGCCTAGGGTAGAGTACTCGAGTACCGCAGGTTTCTCGAGTTCCGTGATTTCTCTATAAATACTCTCCCTTCCCTTCATTTCTCATTTTCCGTTGTTTCGTCCAAGAGTTGCTTCTTCTTCTTTCTCCGTTTTCTCACTTTCCGTTTGCCGCCGTCAACCGCCGCAAGTTCGTCGTTAACCGTCGCACTACGCCGTGTCTGAACCCTATTCCGCCGTTTACAAGGTATTTTCTTGAAACTGTTGTTTTCTCTGGTATTTTTCTTTTGTTAAGTCTGCTTGAAACCGTTTCTTTGATGAACTGATGAAAGTTCTCGCGAGAAATGGAAAGATTCCTGGCGAGTACGGCAGGGATCTTTGGTTGTTTTAAGTGAAAGAGTTTATGAGATTTTCCGTGTTTCTGTACCCGTTGAATAAAACCGAGGAGCTGGATGAATATTCCGGGGATTCGTAGAAACTTTCTGGGGAGTGTAATGGACATCGTGGGGACCTGATAATGTTCTGGGTCCCCAATAATTACTCTTTTTCGTTGATTTTACGGGGAAAAGGGTAAGATTACCCGGGGATGTGATGAGTTTCCCGGGGACATCTGTCGTTCGTCTTCGACTGGCTAGTTTGGTATGACTCGTCGAATTCACCTGTTCCCTTCTACTTTTCAGGTTGATGGACAAATTGGCCGCTGAAGTGGCCGTAGGTGAATTCGAGGAGGATAACCAAGCTGAAATCCCGATGACCCACATGGCTTATAGGCAAGAGCGTCCGTTTGAGGATTGGGTATGTGATGATGCCCTCACTATGTCGTCGGTCTTCACATTCCTCGACGAAAATGGGTTTTGCACTGTTGAGCATAGGTTGCTTGGTTCCGAGAAATCTTGGAAGGTGTACCGTCCCGACGAGTATCAGCGTATATGTACACCGTATATGGGAATGCGCTTCCCGGTGTACGAGTTTATGTTTCAAGAGGCGGGGTGGAGACTCCCCTTCACAGATTTCCAAGAGGGGGTCTTTAAATGGTTGAAGTTGGCACCGTCGCAAATCCATCCGAATTCTTTGGCTTTTCTTTGGGCTTTTGAGCTCGTCTGCAAGTATTTGGAGGTTAGGGCAACAGTGCCCTTTTTTTTTTCGGATTTTTCATCTGCAGCGTTCTATGACTGATGGTCGACACGGCTGGGTGTCGTTCAAACAGAATAAAGCTCTATTTCATACCTACTTGGATTCTGTTCGGGATTTCAAGTGGCGTTATTATTTCGTGAAGCTGGTCTCCCCCGAGGCCATTAATTCAATTTATGATCAGGTGACTCAAGAAGTGAATGGGCTGCCTACCGAAGTGATGGTGCCAAAGTTTCCTCTCTATTGGACAGAGAAGCACTATAAAGAGGGGGTTGATAAATATAAGGTGAGACATAATAAGCTCAGCGTCGAGGATCATGAGGCTTATGCCAAGATTATCGAGTACGTGGAGAATTTGAATAAAATCTCCGGCGTATCTGCGAGCGGAGAGACCTCGACCGGTGGTGATGAGCAGGTGCCGAAGATCCGTCGCCTGATTAATACTCGTGTCTTGCTCGAGACTTTCTCCGATGAGGAGGCTGTCGAGCTTTTAGGTGGTGTGACGATCCTCGAGTTAGATTTGTTTCTTGTTTGTGTATCCTGTTTTACTAATATTTTTCTTTCTTTTTGCAGAGAAAATGGTCAAAGCTGCAGAAAGATACTCGAAGCTGAGGGCAAAAAGGGCGAGGGAAGAACAATCCCGTCCAGCTGAGCAAAGTACCTCTCAGCCTGCCTCTTCTATGACGGTGCCCGAGAATGCTCCCTCTACTGCAGTGCCCGAGGGTTTTGAGCAAGCTCACGCAGCGTTAGCTGCACCCGTGACCTCTGAGGATCAGTCCCCAGGGGATCAAGGGACACCTAAGCAGGCGAGGACTGTTGGGCCGCTCATTGTCGACGTGGAGGGTAGTCCCCCTCCTCTTCCTCCTGCAAGCTTCGAGATTCCTTCGTGTCATCTCCAACGTCGTTATTTCCCCGAGGTTGTTTGTCCTCGTGTCGCCCCTTCTGAAGTTCAGGCTTTGTTGGGGAGTACTCCGAAGGCGAGGAGGAAAATAATCATGGAGGATATATCTTCCGTTATGCGGCTCTGTTCGGCTGCCCTCGTTCTGAATGAGGAGAGTTGTTCTGCATCTGAGCTTTCTCGACTGGAAGAAAAGCTTCGGGCTTTGGGGGCTGAATTGCTCAGTGTGCAGAAGGATTTGAAGGATTGCAGGGAGCTGAATAAAGAACAACGCGAGCAGCAAGAACGGTCGGAGAGGAAGTTGAAGGAAGCGGAGGACACGGCGAAGAACCACCTTACTCGGGTTGCTGCGTTGGAAGGGGAAGAGCAGCGTCTTAAGGACAGGATAGTTAAATTGGAAGAAGCTGTTCGGCCAGATGAGAACGAGACTGAGGAGGACAAACTGTTGACCTCTCGAGCAGTCCTGATAGGTAAGCTCAGGGAGGTCGAGAAGGACCTTCGATTGGCTGAAGATGATGCTCTAGAGTTTGCAGATGTCGGGCTCCAGAACGCTGTGGCGCAGCTTAAGCTCCTGAATCCGGACCTCGTGACCGACGGAGCTGATTTCAAGTTTGAGGTGGTCGACGGCAAGATTGTGTTGCCCGGACAAATAGTCGGCGGGGAACAGGAGAATCCTGAGGCAGCTGATGCTGCTGCTGAGTGATGTTGTATTCAGTTCAGTTTGGCCTGCGTGCCAATTTTTAGTATTGACTGGCCTGCGTGCCATACTTTTTAATTTGCCCGGTCTAAGAGCTGGGTCTTTATGTAATATCTTTACAATGGGCTTGCCCGATTTAGTACTTTCACTTTTGCCTCTTTATCTGTTCTGTGTGTGGTATTTTACTTGTTTTTGTCTAAGTTATTTTGATTTTGCTGGATACTTGGGAGTTTGCTCGACTCTAGTGATCCTCGACTGCGAAAAGGGCTGGTCGAGTTGTCAGGGGTTGTACCCCGTCCTTTGATGAAGCTAAGAGATCGATCGAGGTCTTAGTTTCATGGCGTGAACTTCCCATCGCGAGCAGGGTGTTCTGCCTGCAAGGTACGTCGACGACGAAGCTCGATAGAGTACTCCTCGTCGGGCCAAAAGTTCACCGCACACACAACGTGACTTATGACCTTCGTTAGCGTATAGAGGTGTCGTGCTCGTACCATGGCACGCTCCCCGTAATGGCAACTTTAATATAGTTACGTGTGGCGTTCAACTGTAATATTGTTTAAGCTTCTCAGCATTCCATGGTCGAGCAAGTTGTTCACCTTGGAGACTTTCGAGGTAATAAGCACCTGTCCCCGTCTTTGCAATGACGCAGTAGGGGCCTCCTAGTTTGCAGCCAGTTTTCCTTCACGTGAGTTTTTCTGATTTCGCCGTAAGACAAGACTGCCTACTTGGAAATCTCGTTTGATGACTTTGTCATTATAACGCAAAGTTATTTTTTGTTTTAAAGAGGCTTCTCGGAGGGATGCGCCCGTCCTTATTTCTTTGACCAGGTCGAGTTCTTCGCGAAGGGCTTCGTCGTTCGCTTCTTTGTCGAGAGGAGCTTCTGTCCTTCTCGACGGTTCCCTAATTTCCACGGGGATTACTGCCTCGGTTCCATATGTTAACCGGAATGGGGTCTCCCCGGTCGTGGAATGAGGGGTAGTCCGATATGCCCAAAGGACGTTGTGTAATTCCTCGACCCACCGTTGTTTGGCCTCGCCGATTCATCGTTTGAGTCCTCGGAGTATTACTCTGTTTGCTGCTTCAGCTTGCCCGTTGGTTTGTGGGTGTTCGACTGACGTAAAATGTTGTTTCGTACCCAATTTGGTAACGAAGTCTTGGAAGTTTCCGTCGGTGAACTGTGTCCCATTGTCTGTGACAATGGCCTGAGGCACGCCGAATCGGGCGAGTATATTTCTCTTGTAGAAACGTAATATGTTGAAAGCAGTGATCTTGGCTAGTGCTTCTGCCTCGATCCATTTTATGAAGTAATCTACCCCGACGATGAGGTACTTATTTTGGTATGATCCTACGACAAAGGGTCCGAGGATATTCATTCCCCACCACGCAAAGGGCCACGGGGATGATAATGATTTAAGCTCGTTTGGAGGAGCGAGGTGCATGTCCGCGTGCCTCTGACAACGGTCGCACTTTTTGACGTGTTCCTTTGCGTCTTGTTGCATAGTGGGCCAGTAATATCCTGCTCGGATAGCTTTTCGAGCTAAGGATCTTCCGCCTAGATGTTGTGCGTTGATTCCTTCATGTATTTCCTGGAGAATCTTGGAAACTTTATTTTCCTCGACGCACCGGAGTAGAGGGATGGAGAATCCTCGACGATATAGTTTACCGTCGACTATGGTGTATGCACATGCCCGCCTTCTAATTATCCCAGCTTCTTTAGGGTTGTCGGGCAGTATGCCTGTCATTAGGTATTCGTAAATTAGAGTCATCCAACAGTTTGCGTCCCCGATAGCGTTCACCTCGGTGGTCGAAGTAGGTTTATTGATGCTCGGACGGGTCAGTATCTCTTGGATCACTGACTTCTTCCCTCTTTTCTTCTTAGTGCTCGCTAGTTTGGAGAGCACGTCTGCTCGAGTGTTGTGCTCGCGCGGGATGTGAGCCACCTCCACGGAGACAAATTTCTTCAACTTTTCTTGTACCAAGGTTAGGTATTCAATGAGATTATCGTTTTTGGCTTGAAATTCTCCCCTAACTTGTGATGCTACGAGCTGAGAGTCCGTAAAGATTTTGACTTCTTTTGCGCCAAGGTCCTCTGCGAGTCAAAGTCCTGCGAGGAATGCTTCATACTCGGCTTGGTTATTTGATGTCTTGAAAGATAGCTCTAGTGAGACTTCTATCAATATGCCTTCCTCGTTTTCGAGGATAATGCCCGCCCCGCTGCCCTTTGCACTAGAGGCTCTATCGACATAAATTGTCCATCTTTGGGAGCCATTGGTCGAGGGTTCGGGGATTGTCATTTCAGCTACGAAGTCGGCCAGTACCTGAGCCTTCAAGGCTTTTCTCCCTTCGTATCGAACATCGAATTCGGATAGCTCGAGAGACCATCGGAGCATTCTCCCCGCCATATCTGGCCGACTAAGGAGCTGTCTGATAGGCTGCTCAGTTCTTACCACAATTGTGTGGGCCAGGAAGTAGTGGCGTAATCTTCTGGCTGCAGTTACGAGGGCCAAGGCGACTTTTTCAATCTATTGGTATCTGAGCTCGGGACCCTGGAGAGCTTTGCTCGTGAAATAAACCGGTTTCTGTCCGTCGGGGGTTTCCCGTATGAGGACAGCACTTACCGCTTCGCCGGTAATGGCCAGGTATAAGAAAAGTGTTTCTCCGTCGTTTGGTCGGGACAAGACCGGGGGTTGCGATAAGACTCATTTTAGATGGAGGAGGGCTTGTTCGCATTCTTTACTCCATTCAAATGTTGCTTTTTGTCGAAGAAGTTTGAAAAAAGGGAGCGCGTATTGGGCGGATTTAGCGACAAAGCGGGAGAGAACAATGAGCATCCCGTTAAGTGACTGTATCGATTTCTTTGAGTTCGGAGTGGGAATCTCGGAAAAGGCCTTACATTTGTCGGGATTCGCTTCAATTCCTCTCTCATTAAGGTAGAATCCAAGGAATTTCCCTACTCGAACGCCGAAAGTGCACTTTTCGGGGTTAAATCTCATGCGACATTTCCTCGCTGTGTCGAACACCTTTTTAAGATGAGCGGCGTGGTTGACTTCTTCTGCGGATTTGATGATCATGTCGTCCATATAGTCTTTGAGCATGTCACCAATTTCCGCTTGGAAGACCTTGTTCATCATCCGTTGGTAGGTGGCGCCAACGTTCTTCAGACCAAAGGGCATCACATTATAATAGTAATTGCCCGACTCAGTCATAAAAGCTGTGTGCTTTCTGTCGGCCTCATCCATGGGGATTTGGTTATATCCCGAATAAGCGTCCATGAAAGATAACAGTTTAAATCCTGCAGAGTTGTCGACCAATCGGTCGATGTTAGGCAATGGGTAAGAGTCTTTCGGGCATGCCCGATTGAGATCCGTGTAGTCAATGTACATCCTCCATTTTCCATTAGATTTTTTAACAAGTACAACATTGGACAACCAAGTGGTGTACTTGGCTTCCGAAATAAAGTTTGCCTCTAGGAGGTCTTTTACAGCTTTTTCAGTAGCCTCTATTTTTTCTGGAGACTGCTTACGCCTACGTTGAGCTACAACCCTAGCATTTGGATCTATGGTCAGCTGGCGACAAGCCACCTGAGGATCTAATCCGGGCATTTACGAAGCGCTCAAAGCGAACAAATCTGCATTCTCTCGGAGACATGCTTTCAGTTGTCTCCTCGCCAAGTCGGGGAGCCCACGGCTGATCTTCACAGTTTGCTTTGGGTCGTCGCCGAGAGGGACCAGTTCAAAATCTCCGTCTGGGATGGGGCGCGTTGGGTAGGTCGGCTGCCCGTTGACTTCTACTGGGAGGTCTTTGCCTGCAACTTCCTCTTGTTTCGCGGAGAACCTGCTATCAAGGTCGACCGCGCTGACCGGCGGCAGTGGAACTTGTACGACATCTGCAGCTGCCCTTTTGGGGTGGTATGACGAGGGCTTGGGGAAAACTTTCCCAGGTACTGCGAACACTTACTATCTCTTCTGCTGGGAAGCTCTTCCACATGTTTCGAACAGTTTTGGCATCGCTAATATTTCCAAGGAAACCGAAGTCTTTAGGTCGGGTGATGCTTAAGGCAACCTGTAGTTTTTCGGTGTCCGGATTGTTTGACTCCTCGGTATTCAGAGCTTCTTGGCCGGACGGTCGAGGAGTTTCGTCTTGTTTGGCGTACTTTTTCAGGTAGCCCTCTTTAATCAACGTTTCGATAACATCCTTTAGGTGGATGCAATCTTCAGTAACATGTCCGTGACTGCGATGGAATCGGCAGTATTTAGATTTATCAGTATTCGGTTTGGGAGCCGTTGGCTTTGGGAAGCAGATTCCCCCTTTCACGAACTCCGAATTTGCACATTCGCTGTAAATGCGTGCACGGGACACATTTAGTGGAGTGTAATCTTTGAAAAGACCGGCAGGTCCTTGAGATTCCCGGGGCTCTTTGTGCCGGTTTTCTTTCTTCCTCTCCCCGCCTCGTCTAGGTGGAGGGGAATCTTCTCTTCTCTTATCCCCTCCTCGTCTAGGTGTGGGGGAGTCTTCCCGATTCTGGCCGCGGGGGCCTTCTCTGCTTCTTAAGTCAAGGGCAATCTGGGCGGCTTCTACTTCTTCGAACTCGATATGTGATTGAGCTCGTTTGAGGAATCCTTCGAAGCTGTGAGGACGGTGTAACCCGATAGATTCCGCGAACTTGGAACCGACCCGCAGTCCTTTGATGATAAGGTATAATTTGATATGGTCGGTCGTGTGGACCTCGACCGCTTCCTTGTTGAACCTCTCTATGTAGCTCCGGAGAGATTCTTTCTTATCTTGGAAGATGGCCTCCAAGGATGATATAGTCTTTGGATGCCTCTGAGAAGCCGTAAAATGCTTCCTAAAGCGTTCCCTCAGAGCTTTCCAGGACGCTATAGATTCAGGTGCCAGGTTTTTGTACCAAGCCATGGCCCCTTTTCGAAGGGTCGTAGGGAATAGCCGATATTTGATAGCGCCAGAGACGTTTCTAAAGTCGAGAAGAGCCTCGAAGCTCTCGACGTGGTCGTCTGGATCAGATGTCCCATCGTACGTCCCCAAGGATGGAGGTCTCTCCAAGCCTTTAGGAATAGGGGCTTCCATTATTTGCCTGGATAGGGGAGTCCGGTAGTCTTCGTCATCGCTATCTCCTGGGGATACGGAAGGAGAAATATGGCCCCGAATATAATGACGTCTTGGGGAGCTCTCTCGGTGGCGGACTCTCAGCTCCTCGACATAAGGCTTGCTCTTCTTAATCTTCAAGGGACGAGTGGCCACTTTTGGTGGCGGGGAGCGATGGCACTTCAGTGGATGCTCGGCCTGGTTGCGCTCCAAACGTGGCCTGCGCCCTTTATTTACTGGGGAGGGACTGCGAGATTCCACCGGAGACAGTGAACGTCCGGGGTAAGGTGGTGGTCGGTGCTTTCGCGGGGAAGATCTACCACGGACCTTTTCTAGCTTCTCGATCCGTAATTTTTGGTTGAAGATCATTTGATTGGTCTGATTGACCAACGCGAACAAAGCAGCAGTGCTCGGATCCGCATTTGGTGGTGGATCCACGGGATGGTATGTGGGCTGGAGGATTGCTTCCTGTGCATCTTGTTGAGCTGTCTCGTACTCTACCTCGTCGGAAGATGGGGAAGCGGTGACTCCGTCTCTGATATCATTCTCCATGACGGGTTGAAGAACATTGTTATCGCCATGGGTGTTACCACCGAGCTGTGCGATGACATTATCTATAGCTTAATTTGCGGATGGGTTGGCCATTGCTGGTAGTTGAATTAGGAAACTTTGGTTTGTCGCAAAGGAAAAACGGGGAAGTTTATGATGTTCCCACAGACGGTGCCACTAATCGTACCTGGATCAGATTATTTGAAAGTGGCCAACAATGTCTGGAGTAGCTGCTACTTCAATGATGGTGAAAGACAGCGGGGGGGGGGGGGGGGGGTGTACCTGTAGGACACTCCGATGCTTAAGTCAGTGAGTGCACAATAAATACAGAGAGTAAGAATGAGAGTAAGAAGTTAACTTATCCTTGCCCTCTCATGAGAGAGGGTATTTATAGGAGACCCCCAACGCGTGGCCAACGGTTACTTGCAACGGGTGGGACCAGCGTGTGACCCGTTCCAAGTAACTGCTAGGGCTTACGTGTAGTAATAATGATCAGCTCGTGGTCAACGCCCTAGTGTAACTGTCCCTTTAATGCCATTAGTAGATGGTTACATGAAACATATTTGTATGAATAAGACCGTTGAAGGGTTCCTCGGAGAAGAGTCTATGATGTCGAGGAGATGTGACGGTCACGGTCTGGACTTCGACCTAATGAAGACGATCCATGTATGTCGAGGACCTGTGAGCTAGTGGAGATTGGGAGTATTCTCGCAGGGAGAGGCTACCATGTCGGGGAGGCTCTTATCAGGGCGCGATGCCTTCCTCTGTCTTCAGATCTTCAAGGGTCCTCGGATTCTCAGGGTGCCCGACATGCTTTTGGGTTCGTGTATGGCGGTCATGTGCCCTTCTCTAGGACTTTAATGGGCTTCTTCAAGTTGTATGGATTGGGCCTATTTGATTGTAGGAAATCCCGGTCCAGTCCAGAACAATAATTAATATATGATATATTATTTAGTTATTGTTTTGTTGTGCTTCACATAATCAAAGGGACACTGATTAGAATACGGATATGTCATTTCAGTTTGTATGATTGTGCCACTTAATTGTTACATCCATTAATTTTTGTTCAATTTTATTCAAATTTGGTTACGAATTATATTTTTTATACAGTAATTTAACTTTTTAAATGAGTAGTTGAAATGAAAAAGTCGCCAAAGCGACCTCTTTGTGGAAATTGCTTATGAAAATGTTAAATAATTTTATGGTTTGTGTGTATGTTTGTCCATGCGAGTATCAACTGACCCAAAGGACAATTGGTGGTTGGCCGATTTTCATACGCGTTTGTGATGGTAAACTTGTGATAATTATAAAGTCTTACATGTGAATACTAAATCAATCCAAAGAGGGTTTTGTTATTCGACGTGTTTTTATTATCAATGTTTGATCGTTACAACAAGAGTACCACTAGCAGTTAATATTAGTGTCCAAAGACTCAATATTGATGGTGCACTAGGTATCTTGAGATGAGTTATGTCTTTATTTGAACAAATTGATAATTTATTCTTTAGAGTATATCTCAAAAATATAAGGTAAAACTAATGATTTGATTCTTTAAAATTTGGATATTTTTTATTTTTAGAATTGGTTTGTTGATTCTAAAATGATTTATTTAAAGAATGATTTGGTGTATATGTGAATTTGTTTGAGATTTATTTTGGATATATAAATATTTAATATTTATCTAATTTGAAGATATACATTTAGCATGATTATGTTATTTGAGTTTATTGTTATTAAGTTTTATACGATAATATTTTTTTAATCATGCAATTTGTATAAATTCATACAACTTATGTTTTATTGTGAATTTGTTCTCACTCTAAGGACTTTAAAGAAATATTATTATTATTAAACGACATTCTAAATGAATATGACCTACATTTGTGGGTAGTGACTTGTAAATTTAAGACTCTTCCCATTAAATTTGTTAAAATGTCTAGTAATTTTGATTGAGTTGACTGAAGCAATATGTTGCAAAAGTAACCTCTGTTGTGTAAATTTGATTCAATCGGGATTACAAAAGATGTAGTGTGTAATTGTTCATGCAAACTGTTATGGTCGGCCAAAAGGAAGACACAGTTTGGCCGAATAATTGCATACCTGTGATGGTAAATATGTAGTAATTATTAATTTTATCCATGTGGCTAATGATTGATGTCAAAGACGTCCATTATCTGACCGGACTTATTACTAATGTTTGATCATTGCGTGAGAGTTCTGTTTACAATTAATTTTTACAATCAAAGATTGAGAATTAATGATGTGCTTGGTATCTTGTTTGAGTCTTTTAATTTATAAGTAAAGATGAATGTCTATATAATAATTTATTGACATATCAATAATGATGTTGTATGGGCAGGGCCGACCCAACACATTTTGAGGCCTGAGGCGAAACTTTAATTTAAATATTTTAATATAACAAAAATATTTTTATTTTAGATTAATATATTCTAAGTTTAGATTTTTTAGAATTTAAAATCATTAAATTATTTTAATCAATTTTTTTAATATTTTCTTTTCAATTAATAATAAAACCTCCACAACTAAACACTCTTGTTATCATTTAAAAAAAAATCATAATTGAAACAATATTACTAAAGTTCTTTAAAAAAAATTAAATTTCAAGTATTCTTTTATATAAGAGAATTTAAAAGTTTATTATTTATAAGTATGACTTTTAATAGACTATCTTTGAAAACGTGCAAAACATACTACCGAATATAGCTTAAAATTTTTCACGGTAAAGTCGTAGTTAAAAAGGACCTTAAAATATTGATTATGGTTAAAGAATAGTACCAAAATAGAACTTCTATTTATTTTCCACAGTTAAATCATAAAACACCTATAAAGGGTCTCTAAAAACTGAATATTACTTTGATTTTAAATTTATCAATTGAATAATACACATTCTAAATGAGTGTTATTATATAAATTCTTGATAAATACTTATTTAATTGGCATAAAAAATAAATTTAGAAAGATATTTTTTCTTTCTAAAATTCAATTAATTAGAAATATATCAATATTAAAAAATAAAATGAGGCCCTAGGCGGTAGCCTTGGTGGCCTACCCCTAGGGTCGGCCCTGTGTATGAGTGTATATCTTTCAAGTGTTTATTTGATTGCACTCACACATATAAGGTAAAAATGTGACGATTATAACGATTTATTGTTTATCAATACTAATTGTCAATGTTTGATCATTGTAACAAAATACCACTAGCAATTGATGTTGTTGTCTAAATACTTGACAATAATGATGCACTAAGTATTTTCGTGAGTATAATTTTTTGTTATCTATAAACTAATAGAGTTTATGTATCTGCACAATAAGTTATATTTTGATTCTTAAAAGTTTTAACTTTTAGGAATAAAATATGAACATTATGTTCTTGGATCTAGACCTTACATAAGGATGGAGAAACTCAAATTCTCTCACAACTTAGAATATTTAAAGTGAGACTCAAGTTTAAAAAGTGAGCACACTCCAAATTACACAAGTCTATGATCTTAAAGCTTTGCAATCCAGATACATTAGAGGTGTTATTTAAGATGACATAAATTTTGTCGTATTATCTTTGCTTAAATCTTAGTGCTTCTAAAGTAATAAAGCGAAAGACAAACTCTCATTAGAGGGATGACTTTTCATTAAGATTATTAAGCAAAGAAAATATCAAAAGTGCATTATAGTTTCGTCAATTAGGTGACTTTGTTAATAAAAAAAATTAGCATACGATATTCTATTTGCATAATTAAGTTTATAACTATTAAAGTTAGAAATTATCCTTTAATAGAATAATTTCATAAAGTGTGCAATAAAGAAAAGATTAAAGCAAGAGAAAATAAAATAGTGCTCATTCGGTAAATACCTCAAAGGATAAGGGAAAATAAAAAAAAATATAAGAAAATATTATCTGAACAGACAAATGTTCAATGGTGTTGAAAGATACATCAATTTAAATGGGACAATTTTGGTGAATATTGATGTTTTCTTATATTTATTTTTAACTATTTTAGATTGTCATTATAAGCATAAATTTTAATCATGACTTGTGACAATCTAGAATTATTGAAAAGTTTGAGAAATATAAAGTTTAGTCCCAAGTTAAAGAATATTTTGAGACAAATAATGTAATGTGTCTTGAGAATATTGAGTTTGGGGGAGAGATATGGTTAAAGAACAAAATTGAGTGGGAAAGAATTGCTTATAATTCAATCCATATAGTTGCTATTTATATAGCAAATTTGGATCCTCATACGGATATTATTGTTCTTTCTCTCAATTAAATTAAGAAATTAATTCTTGAAGATCAAACTCAACATCCTCAAGAACTAGAGCATCAAGTGTCATAAAGAATTGGCTGAAAAGAGAAATTCTATTCGGTATGATTAAAAGTTTCTATTATGATAGTTGTGACACTTGTTACTTGTTATAATTTTGCAGCTTCATAAGATGGATATCAAGTTAGTGTTTCTTAAAGTTAGAAAATATTATCTGAACTGACAAATGTTCAATGGTGTTGAAAGACACATCAATTTAAATGGGACAAATTTGGTGAAGATTGATGTTTTCTTATATTTATTTTAACTATTTTAGATTGTCATTATAAGCATAAATTTTAACCATGACTTGTGACAATCTAGAATTATTGAAAAGTTTGAGAAATATAAAGTTTAGTCCCAAGTTGAAGAATATTTTGAGACAAATAATGTAATGTGTCTTGAGAATATTGAGTTTGGGGGAGAGATATGGTTAAAGAACAAAATTGAGTGGGAAAGAATAGCTTATAATTCAATTCATATAGTTGCTATTTATATAGCAAATTTGGATCCTCATACGGATATTATTGTTCTTTCTCTCAATTAAATTAAGAAATTAATTCTTGAAGATCAAACTCAACATCCTCAAGAACTAGAGCATCAAGTGTCATAAAGAATTTGCTGAAAAGAGAAATTCTATTCGGTATGATTGAAAGTCTTTATTATGATAGTTGTGACACTTGTTACTTGTTATAATTTTGTAGCTTCATAAGATGGATATCAAGTTAGTGTTTCTTAATGGCGACATTAAGGAATATAATATGGTGCAACGAGAGAAAATTTTGTGTCAATAGATACAAAGTTTATGGTTTGCGAACAGATAAAATCCATTTATGAGTTAATGAAATTGTCTTATTAGTGATACCACAATATTTCATAAGGTAATTATCTCGTTTAGTTTTGAGATGTCTATTATGAAAAATTATTGGGTTTTACAAGTTCAGTGGGAGTAAGTTTATGTTCCTAGTTTAATATGTGTCGATTTTATTTTATTTAGTCAGCAATGATATATGATTGTTGTGTAAAACCAAGAAATCTCTAACAAAAGTTTAGCGACGAAAGATCTTGGGCACATCTCTTTTGTATTAGGTATTTAGATCTTAGAGATTATTCTCAAGGTATCATCCGATTATCACAAAAGATTTATGTATATATCAATAAAGTTGAAAATAAACTAGGATTGATATGAAAGATAATAAACTAGGGTATGTCTCAATTATCAAGGGAGACTATTAAGTCTCAATCATTGTATTATCTTATGTATATGCATTCGGAATAAGCGTATATATAATGAGATCATTTGGCAGATACGAAAATTCAAAATTTGAATTGCTTAAATGAGGCGACCATAATGATTGTTATAGAGAGAGAAATAACTTGTGCTCACATATTAGAGATCGAATAATTTGGAGATCATCAGGATGTTCGACTCTGATTCTTTTGGATGTCTATATATAATGGGCATCCTAACTCAAGAAATGACTATAAGTATTTATGTCACTTGGTTGCATATAGTAAAAGGTTTTGAAAGACAACTCGAGCTATATTGTGACATAAATCAGTTGGATAATGTTTCAACAACTACTCCCTCTGTTTTTTATTATAAGTCATTTTTGACTTTTCACACAGATTAAGAAATGTAATAATTGTGGTATGAAAAAGAGAAATCATTAAGGGTTTTACAAAATTGTCCTTCATTGATGATATTGAAAAGATAAATTTACATAATTGAAATGAGAGAGAATAATAAATATTTAAGGGTATAATAGGAAAAATATCATTAATGATTCATTGATATTATAAAACGACTTATATTGTGATACAAAATACTTTTCCAAAACGACTTATAATAAAAAACGGAGGTAGTATTTTATAAAGTTCATTGACTTATAAGTTGTTGATGTTGTTGAAGGATAGAACATATAGATAGAAATTTTATGCTATCTGACTTACTAATTTAAGACTTGACATATAAGGTATTTCATATGATTGTTGTCACTAAGGATGTCCTGGATTAGTGGGAGTCACTCATTCTTTATGTTTTATAATATTGTTTTGATATCGATACAGACTTTATGTTAAGATTATCTGCATAAATAAAGTTGATGAAGTTATTATTGTTATAACCATTTCTGTATCGTTTGTGCAAATATTGAATTTGCAAACTTCAATTTGATCTCAATAAAGAATTCAGTTGGACCAGTTGGAAATAGGCATGATTGAGAGATCACATTACATGAAATTTCCATGCCACTCATCCATATCGATCTATGTCATCAAGTACATTGATGTGGTGGTTGTCGGGGTTTTGTCACGTTATATGTTAGTGACAACAGCCGCGGTGGTCCCATTATTGATGTATGAGGTGGACCAGATTGTAAAGTTGAAATCTAAAGATAAATAACATTCAGATGCGCGCCTAAAGAATTGTGATATAATTATTAAAATATATAGCCCAAGTGGGAGATTGTTGGAATATTTTTATAATTTAAATATTATTTGATTATTATATTCCAATTATTATTATGCGGGCATATATTTTTTAATTATATTAGTTATTTATCAAATTAAGAGCCTTAATTGATTAAGTGATCAAATAAATTTATAAGGCTATTTAGATTTCTATTTAGTACAATTAATTAATTAATTGGATATGGACTCAAATATGAGTTGATGTCAGGATGACCCATTTGGGAATAATGGGAACCGTAATTGGCCGTCACATTATATAGCTATGGTCCCCAATATACCGTACACAAGCAAATAATCTCTTCTCCCCATCTGAAGAGAATTCGAGGCATACAGAGTACCGGTTGAGGAAGACCCATACAAGCCACCAAGGGTTCGTTGTTTGTCTTTAAGTTTTCAGGATTACCGCCAACAAAATTTTCTCAATAGATCCAGAGGAGATTGAAGGAACTCTAAGGAACTTTACAAATTGAAAGATCACATACCCGCAACTTTCAACAATTTCAATGTCAAATTCAGGTACGTTTCCGTCTTCATTCTCTAATTAAATTCTGATATGGGTTTAAGGATTTAGAGTTCTGATTTCTATATCGGTAGAAATCATAAGGTAATGAACAAATTCTAATATCAAGTGCATCCAACGGCTCTTCGCGATCCATGCCTAACAAATGGAAAATTTGTTATTTCTTCTCTACTATATATAGAGAGCGCGTCAATTCAGGCACTCAGTTTCAAATTCAATTTCAATTCACTCTTCTCTCTAACATACTGACTTGAGCATTAGAGTCAGGGCCGGATTTGGGCCTGTGCAGGCTGACCCACTGCACAGGGCCTCAAAATTCCAGGGGCCTCAAATTGTAAGGAAAAGTTGAAGCCCAGTCCAATTAGTTATTAAATTTTTTGTTCAAATTAGGTTATATATATTTAATTATTAGAAACACTTGCTACTTGTAACACTTTGTACGATAAAGTTTCGGCGCCGGCAGAAAGAAATATACTGCAATTTCAGCAAACTGCAAAGTATCATCGATGCACTACTATTCAGCCTCATTCATCATTCATCATTCATCATTCATCATTCATCATATAGGCTAGGCTAGTATTTATTGATACTGCAAAGTGCAAGTACAATATCATCACTAAGTCCAACATAGCCAAATTTTTTTACAGGTAATCTTACTTGTATTCTTTTAAGTTTTAAAGATTTATTTATTAAAATTTATTATTTATACTATTTTATAATTTCTTTACTATTAATTTTCTTTTTAAAATGTTATATTGTTTCTACAATATATATTTATAATATAAACTTTTTAATTTATATAAACTCTTAATAACTTTTTTTTATTATTTACTTTTTAAAATTATAAATTTCTATTGTTATTGTTTTATAACATATTAATTTTGGATTTAATTGAAATGCACTGACAGTGTAAAAGGATTTTACACTGTCAGTTAATTATAACCGTTGGATGTAAAGAGAAGTTTGACTTTTAATTTAATAATCTATAAAATAACTCAAACGGATGATGGTGATGTATTGACAGTGTAAAACTTTTTACACTGTCAGTGCATAGTAATTAATCTCATTAATTTTTCAAATTTTATAAATCTTATAAATTTATTTTTTTAATTATTAATTTGTTCATAATTTTATTTTTTTAATTACTTATTATCTTTTATTTTTTTTATCGGTTCAACTTTAATGTTGTCTATCTGGCTCAAACTCAACATTGCGGATTTGATCAAGAACAACGACAAATTTCAGGTCTTAATTTTTTTCATACTTCTAATATGTCTTCTAAATTGCCTCCAAAGATTAGAAAGTTTGATTCTGGATATGAGAAACGTAAAAAAAAGAAGAGACTCGATGAGTTAACTCAATCTCAATCAGGAGCTCTTGATAAATTCATAATAAAAGAATCAAAAGTTTCGGTTGAAAATCAGAATGATGTTAATGTTGATGTAGGCATTATTGAAAATGTGGTTACTTCAGAAAATATGGAGAATAATATTGATCTTAATGATGCTACTGAAAATATGGAGAATAATATTGATGTTAATGCTACTGAAAATGATAATTTAGATGCTGAAAAGGTTAATGTTGATAATGTTAATGACAATGGGAAAGATATATTTGATCCAAGAATTTGGGATTCTCTTGAGTCTAAATTCATTGATTTATTAGCTATGAAAGGTCCTAAAAGAGATTTAACTATTGTGAAGGGTCCTAAAGATAAATCATCTAGACGCTTTACGGCTAATTTGTATACTAGAGTTTTATCAAATGGAGAGAAGTGTGATAGAGATTGGCTTGTGTATTCAAAAGAGCTTGATAGAGCATTTTGTTTTTGTTGTAAGGTTTTTAAAAAAGGGATTGGTAAAGGTCAACTAGCAAATGAGGGTTTTGGTGATTGGGCACATGTTGGAGAAAGACTTAGAGAACATGAAATTGGCATGGAACATGTTAAGAATATGACTACTTGGTATGAATTGCGTCAAAGGATGCAAAACTTCCAGACTATTGATAAAACGTCTCAAAGATTGATTAACAAAGAAAAAGATCATTGGAAAAGTGTTTTAAAAAGAATTATTTCAATAGTGAAATTTCTTGCTAAACATAATTTAGCCTTTCGTGGTTCTAATGAGAGATTGTACCAAAATAGCAATGGCAATTTTTTGGGCTTAATTGAAATGTTAGCTGAATTTGACCCAGTAGTTCAAGAACAAGTTAGACGTATTACAAATGATAATGTTCATGTTCACTTTCTTGGACATAGCATCCAGAATGAGATAATACTTTTTCTTTCTTCTGCAATTAAAACTGAAATCATTAGAAAAATCAAACAAGCAAAGTATTTTTCAGTGATACTTGATTGTACTCCTGATGTTAGTCACCAAGAGCAAATGTCTTTGATAATACGATATGTGAATGTTTCATCAAATTCTGTTAGCGTTGAGGAATCTTTTTTAGGATTTTTGAATGTTGATGATACAACTGGTCAAGGGCTCTTTGACTTGTTACAAAATGAATTGAAAAAGCTTGATCTTGACCTATTTGATGTGCGAGGACAAGGATATGATAATGGGTCAAATATGAAAGGAAAACATCAAGGTGTACAAAAGAAATTTTTAGACATAAATCCGAGAGCTTATTATACTCCATGTGGTTGTCATAATCTTAATTTGGCTTTGTGTGACATGGCTAACTCATGTATTAAAGCTAAAGATTTTTTTGGTGTCGTTCAACGCATTTATACTATTTTTGCCAATTCCACTAAGAGATGGCAAATTTTGAAAGATAATATAAAAGGGTTAACTCCAAAATCATTGTCATCTACTCGTTGGGAGAGCCATGTAAATAGTATCAAAGCTATAAAATCTCAAATGCCAGATTTTAGAGAAGCATTGCTTCAAGTGTCAGAAATGGATCTTGATTCTAAAATAAGAAGTGAAGCTAAATCCTTAGCAACAAATGAGCTTGGTGATTTTGAGTTTTTAATGAGTATAATCATTTGGTTTGAAATATTATATGCAATTAATTCAGTTAGCAAACTTTTACAGTCAAAGAACATGCTTATTGATGTTGCCATGGAAAAAATAATGGGGTTGATTTCATATTTTGAGAGTTATAGAGAAAGTGGTTTTGATAAGGCCTTGGATTATGCTAAAGAAATTTCTATTGAGTTGAATATTGATCCAGTATTTCCTCAAAGGCGTTTAATTCGAAGAAAAAGACACTTTGATGAGAATTTGAGTACTTCGTCAGTTGAGTTGTCTGAAGTGGAATCTTTTAGAGTTAATTATTTTCTCTACATTGTTGATCAAGCCATTGTATCTCTTAAAAAGAGATTTGAGCAGTACCAACAATATGAAAGTGTTTTTGGCTTCTTGTTTACTTCTCATAAGTTACAATCATTGGACGATGCAACTTTGGAGTCTTGTTGTAGTCATTTAGAACAGAGATTAAAACATAATGATCAATCTGATATTAATGGAAGAGAACTATTTGTGGAGTTAAAGTTACTAAGAAATTTCTTGTCTGAAGAAATAATAGGACCTATTGATATATTAAATTTTTTGAAAGGAATGGATTGTTTTCCTAATACAATTATTGCATATCGAATTTTATTGACTATTCCTATAACAGTTGCTTCTGCCGAAAGAAGTTTTTCAAAATTAAAGTTGTTGAAGTCATATTTGCGGTCTACCATGTTACAAGAAAGACTTAATGGCCTAGCACTAATAGCAATTGAGAATGATATCTTAGAGACAATACAATATGAGGATTTGGTTGATGAATTTGCTTCAAAAAGTGTTCGAAGGATGGCTCTTTTTAAGTAGACAGAATGTTAATGATAATATTTATTTGAAATTGTATTTTGATATTATTGATTAAAATATAACTTTTTTTAATGATATGTACATTGATGGTTGATTTTGATGTTATTTCTTATATTTAGTATATAATTAGAGAATAGTTTAATTTAAATTTTTGGTATTTTTATTTATGAAGGGCCCATTTTTATTATTAGAACAGGGTCTCTAAATTGTTTGAGACGACCCTGATTAGAGTGCTAACCTTGCAGGTCAGCACACTCTCTGCGTCATTGAAAGCTCTGATCTGCCATTATCTCTGATCCTTACTCCATTTCTGATTCTAGTATGAAACAATATATATATATATATAAGTTATCTGTCTTATAAATTCAAAAGAAATTTCGAAGCAACAACATGATTAATTAATATTTCAGGATCACTAGAGAGACTACATCTCCATTCAAAACTTTAAAGTATTAAGTATCTGGATAATCTCACATATAAATTTAATATTCGACTCATTCATAAAAATTAATTTTTAATTTAGTTACAATTTTACATGTTAGGGGTATGGGTTCATGGTATGTGGAGGCTCCCGGCCAGCGTGGTATCAGAGCCTGCTCAAGAAAGAGGGGGTAAATATGGTGTGAACATGAGAACGAGAGTGAGTAAGAGAGAAACCCAGTTTATCATGGAGACAACTGAAACTACAAACACTAAACCTATTGTAACTACCTCATCCCTCTCGCTTCCCAAACTCTGTAAAAAGACTCTCTCTAATAAAATAGAAAACCTTATAGAATATTCCTATGTCCCGGAAGATGCTCAGATCGCTGAGACTATTCCTCCACTTCTGAATCCTTACAATATATTCAGAAGACATAATTCCCTCACGAGATCCATTAGAACCCTCATATCTACAAACAGACCCAACACTGTCAAAGAATACATCCAGACGTCAAGACTGGATCAGTGTAGCCTCCAGGCTACCAACCAAGAACAATATGTAGATCTGGAGATCTCCCAAGATCTCATCAACGGGTGGAAACGTGAAGGTTACACAACTCTCCACTTTGGAGTTGTCCGACTGATCCTTTCACTACATGGAAGGAAGAACCAACCAGTCTTTGCCAAGATAGCTTTGCTAGACTCTAGCTATCTTAATTACGAGAACGCCGTTATAGGAACTGTGCTAACCTCACTTCATGCTGGAAGTGTTGTTCTTACGGTGTATCCCAACTACAACGTTAGCCTCAGTGACAGTACCTTGTCTACCAGATTAAAAGTTCAGATTCAGATCACTGGATCCGACCAAGTCCCTGAAGCTATGGTGGCTACTCTTCACCACCAGATCATCTACCGTCTACAGAACCATGCCATAGATCTTCCCACTATAGGATGCTCTTCCGATTCCTTGCTGGTTATGGCCGGCAGAGAAGAAGTGCCCTCAATCGTTCAAATCCCCAGGAAGATTGACAGGAAAGAGTTAGCTCATCTTATTCCCTTAGAATGGATGACTAACTATGAAAGACTCCATACGGATAGAAGACCAATCCAGTCACAGGAGGTTTCTTTCAAAAGATACCCAGACAAGACGGTTAAGACTATCTTCAAGAAACCTGAGGAAGAATCCAGCTCGTCTTCCCAGATCTTTCAAACAATGATGATCAGACCTGCTCTTGAAGAAACCTGGTGCCCTATTCATGCCGTTACATCAGATGCTAAACCCATCTATACGGACAAGATAAAAGGACACTTCATATGGGATGTTGATCCCTCCAAATGCGACCCTGAATGCGACTGTTGGATGCATGACGATGATATCGACAGAGATATCATTCGCCCAAAGCCTAAGAAGAAAGGAGCATGCAAACCACAACCTCCTCCTCAAAGAAGATCAGACCCTGAAGATGGCCCTTGGATTGGAATCCATGAAAAGAAGAAGCCGTTGTCTATCTATGAGGAAGGACTTGCAATCCTGAGAAAGGAAGGACTTCTACCTCCTGATGATCCCACTTTAGTATCATGGTCTCCCAAGGACCATTGTAGATCAGCAGAACCTCCTCAACAAACGCAACCAATCCCTTGTTTCATGTATACAGCCACTACATCAGAGTATGGCCAGCATTTTCCTCCGCTAGATAGGAAAATAGATCCTATCACCAATAGGACATCAAAGCCGTTCATCAATCCCTCTGAAGTTCAAGCTGATGGGAGAATGAAGCCTTTGACCCAGGCCGAAGAAGTTCTCAACTGGCAATCCGAGAACATGGTGGCACAAAATGAGATGCTACAGAATCTTGACAAAAAGATGGACAGAATTACTAGAGACACGGAAGAGTATCTCAAGGGATTTTCCACGAAGTTAAGAAGAAGCTACAAATCTCTCAAAGCTCAGGTGGCCTCCTTAGATCAAGAACTCAGCCATATCCATGGCGCAGAAGTCTTCAGTTATGACTTCACAAAAAAGGAGAAAGAAATGAACAATCTGCAAGCTCAGATTAGAGAGATAGAAGAATATGTTAGGAGAACTCATAAGCAAGAGGAAAAGCCTGCCCAGGAGTCATTCCATGGCATTCCCGCTTATCCTTCTTATTACTCAAGACCAGCCAGACCCTCAGAACCGGATCTATCTGGCTTCCTAACTGCTTCTCCAACCAGGACATCCCAACCTGACTTATCTGGCTTCCTAACTGCTCCACCAAAGAAATATTGGTCAACAGAAGCTAGAAAGCTAAGGTTTACCAAGCCCCAAGAAACCTCAACTTCGAGATCCAAAAGACATACTACTCGAATGAGCACTTCATCATCAGACTCTCAGGATGTTCCTGAAACACCTCTTACTGCATTCCCAAGGAATGAAGAGAATCCTGACAAAACCTATGAAGCCTTGGCCATCACAACAAAGAATGAATCTTCTCCAGACAACCAGTCAGTCGCTGACACTTCAACATCACAAGAAGAAGATCAATTGGCCACAGAACCTTCTACACCCAGAAGTAACAATTGGTTTAGAGACGATGAAGACCAGCTATATCCAAGCACAGACTCTGATGAGACACAACAGACATTGTCCCTAGAAGACGAATCTCTAGGAACTGAACCAGAAAAGGATCTTATTCCGAAGCTCTTCATGGCTAACATAAAGGAGGAAGATACCTTTTTTGAGGAATCCTCTCAGGAAACTCCAGAAGCTGAAAAGACCAAATCCACAGGTGGACCTTGGTTCACCATTGACGATATACCACCCAGTAAATGGAGGAAAAGGATCCTAGACTTTGGTGCTTGGCTCGACACACAATTAATGAAGACCACTGCCGATCCCTACAAAGTAATCGAAGAATTCTGTTGCCGCATGACAGGAACAATGAAAGAGTGGTACATTAATCTCGGAGCTGTCAAACAAGATGAATTACATCGTTTGAACACTACATCCAATCTCCTCGGTGTTATACATCAAGTATTCATTGGAGATGTTGACATCCACAACAAGAAGTACAGACAAGAGTTCTTTGAGATGAAATGTTGTTCTCTCAAAACCAAGGACATAGATAAGCATTATCATAGGATGCTTCAGAGATTCTATGCTCTAAATGGTTTTAATGATACCAGCCTCAAGAACACTTACGTAGCATCTTTGCCCCAGGAGATTCAACCTGAACTCCACAAAATGATAGCTGCAGCACAGAAAGACATTCCTTCCATGAGTCTTGGACAAACCCATCAGATGACGCTAGAAGCTCTCGATAAACTATGCAGACTTCATCAACAATTCTCAGAAGTCCTTAGTCAAAAGTCCAAGTACAACAAGGCTTGTAAGAAGTCTTATCTGGAGATTAAATGCAAGGACAAGAAGTGCAGCTGCCCCACCAGAAAGAAACATCATAAACAGAAATACAAATCCTTCAAGGATTACAAAAGAAAGAAGAAAAAAGGGGTCAAGTTCTTCAAGAAGAAACCCTTTCGTGGAAAGGGAAAATCCCAAAGATGTTTCATCTGCGGACAAAAAGGACATTACTCCAAAGAATGTCCTAACAATAAACACAAGGCTGCTAAACTGATCAACTCCCTTCATCCTGTCGAAGGAGACCTGGAATCAGTTTACTCTGAACAAAGCTCAGCTGACGAAGAAATAGTCTTCGCCCTTCAAGACTACTCGTCTGAAGGAACCTCCCTCTCAGATTCAGGAGGTGAAGATTTTGTCCCGGTGTACTCTTACAAGGAAATAGGAAGTTCTCTTCCTACTCCTCCTTTACCCTGTGTAGAAATCCATGTTCTAGCTGCAAAATTCTCACGACCTAAGAAGGTCATGGCATACATGGACACTGGTGCACAAATTACGATGATGAATCCCGACATCTTGCCAATGGAGTTATGGAAAGATCATAAAGCTTATTTTATGGCGGCAGATGGAGAGACCTTTACAACGAACTTGATAACAAAGAACAAGATAGGAATCAAGTTCTTCCCAGACTG
Source organism: Lathyrus tuberosus (assembly GCA_022829125.1). NCBI lineage: Eukaryota > Viridiplantae > Streptophyta > Magnoliopsida > Fabales > Fabaceae > Lathyrus > Lathyrus tuberosus. Next base: position 40,270 of record JALAZF010000516.1, read on the forward strand.
CATTATCTGGACACAGGTCATAGGAACAAAGCTTCCAGCCAAAGACATTGTCATTGGAATGGATGTTTATGTGGCAGCCGAGAGACTCCAAATCCTTGCCACTGGAATCAAGTACAAGAGAGAATTTCGACCATTCTCTCAGATCATGAAGCTGTATTCCTTGTCAAATGTTCCTACGGGATATGAAGAGATTAAGTCCAAGCTTCTCAAGCTCTGTGCAGATAGCCATGAGAAGTTCCTTCATCCAGAACCCTTATGGAAGAACAAGGACTTCTTTGTCCAACTTCCATTCAAGCTTAATGAAGATATTAATCCAACAAAGGCCACTCATCCTGGAATGAGTCCTTCTGATTATGCCTTGGCAAGAGAAGAATGCAGCCAGCTGCTCAAACAAGGGCTGATAGAACCCACAAAATCTGAGTGGGCTTGCCAAGCCTTCTATGTTGAAAAAAGATCTGAGAAGGTCAGAGGAAAGAAAAGACTTGTGATTGATTACAAGCCTCTGAACCATTTCCTTCAAGATGACAAGTTCCCTATTCCAAAGACATCATCTCTGAACGTGTTCATCAAAGACGCCCAGATCTATTCAAAGTTTGACTTAAAGTCAGGTTTTTGGCAATTGGGTATTGACCCAAAGGATCGTCCAAAAACAGCCTTTTGTATACCTAATGCCCAGTACCAATGGACTGTTCTACCTTTTGGGCTTAAGGTTGCCCCATCACTATTCCAAAAGGCCATGACAAAGATATTTGAGCCCATTCTCCACAGTGCTCTCATCTACATTGATGATGTGTTACTATTCTCCAAAGATGAGAAGGCTCACAAACAGTTATTGGGCCGGTTTCATAAGTTAGCCCAACAACATGGAATAATGCTTTCTGAGAAGAAGAGTCAATTGGGCCAAACTGAGATTGACTTCTTAGGAATGCATTTCTCTAATGGAAAGTATCGTCCTCAACCTCACATTGCTCAAGAATTATTAAACTTTCCAGATGAAAATCTCACAGTCAAACAGATTCAGCAATTTCTCGGTATAATAAATTATATCAGAGACTTCATTCCCAGACTTGCCAGATACACCAGTGCTCTGTCTCTATTGCTGAAAAAGAAACCACCACCATGGGGAGAAGAACAAACCAAAGCTGTAAGAGCTTTGAAAGAAATAGCCCAATCTCCTCCTGATCTAAAAATCCCTGGAGAAGGGAAACGAGTCCTCCAGACTGATGCTAGTGACCACTACTGGGGAGCAGTTCTGATTGAAGAAATAGGTGGCAAGAAATACTATTGTGGCCACGCCAGTGGTCAATTCAAAGATGCAGAAAAGCATTACCACACCACTTACAAAGAAGCACTTGCAGTAAAGATGGGAATCCAGAAATTTGACTTCCACCTCAGAGGTTACCACTTCGAGGTCCAGATGGACAACTCGTCCTTTCCTAAAATTCTGGAATTCAAAAATAAGATGCCTCCAGATCCTCAGACATTGAGACTTAAGGATTGGTTCTCTAGATATGATTTCACAGTGAAACACATCAAAGGAACCCAGAATGTGATCTCGGATCTATTATCCAGACCCATGAAACCCATCCAAGTCATCACCACCAGGCATACCTTCCCATTAATCTTAATGGTCCGTCCTATTCCGTCCAATGCCTCGGTCACCATGAACTTTCCTCCAAGAGTCAACCACTCCTTCTCCGTATCTCAGCTGAAAGAATATGCCAGGAATAACCTTTTTTACTTTCTGTTCAAAATCATTAGAAAGAAGCCTCTTCCTGACCATACACCTTTCTTCCCAGATACTCCTTTCCATTTACCATTTTTGATAAACCCTGCTTTCAGATTTACAAAAAATCAACTATGGTATCTTTGGTGTGCTACAAGCTTATATGTTATGCCAGTCCTTATTCCTACCATTGCTATGTATGAACATCTGATAAACCATAGAAAGCACAGGTCTTTGATATGGACTGCCTTAGAATGGTTCTCTCCATTAAACTGGTGGAGAGAAAATCTCAGCCTAGCCGTTAACGATCTTAAGGAATGGTGCCCAACTGTAGAAGCTCGAAGTAACTGCAAAACAGTGTACATCCTCCATCGTCCTTATCAGACTGATCCTAGAACTCAGCTTCTAGTTTGCAAGAGTTACATTAATGCTTGGGAAACCATTGATGATTATCCCACAAGCCTGGAAGGATTAAAAGCTTTAATGGATTATGTTAATTTAATTAATCTTTATGATCCTGTTAAAGGTCCGGTCAATACAACTTGTATTAGTCATGGAAACCTTCCTCCGCAATGGCAAGCTGTGAAGCTACCAGATGATCCTGATCCTCACTGTTGGAAACCTCCATGGACAACTTGGTCGACACATGAAGTTGGAGAAAGCTCAGGGGTCAACAATGATACATCTCAAATGAACATTGAGGAACAACTTGCAGAAATGAGTTTTCAAGAATTTGTTCAAAGGGATGATCAAAGAATCAACGGTCAAGATATAACTGAAGACAGCAAGCAGGATGAGTCATCACTCTATCCTCCACTCCCACATGATCTTGACGAAGATACTCTTGAAGACATAGCACTATACTCAGCCCACGTTGATCCAGATTACTATGCACAGAATCAGTACGAAGATATGATAAGGGACAGCTGTGAGTATGAGTCATACTACACGACGAACAAACTCTCAGAAGGAGAATACTCTGATCCAAACATGTCACCATCACATGAGCCAATCATCAAAAACTAATGTGACGCGTGGGACCAGAATCTTATCACAATCTGTGATAAGTCAAAAGTTTGTCCTCCACTACTGAAAGATGCTCTATCATGCTTAGTGGCGGGACCGGATAAGCTTATCTTATCTTTATTATAGTCAGAAAGTGGCAAAAGTATGTCTGCCACTAGTACTGTATTTATCTTTTTCTGTTTTAAGTCAAAAGTGGCAATTAGTGTGTCTGCCACTAGTTTGTAACGTGTCTTTGTTTGCTGAGTGCTTGCTTGCTTGCTACGCTTCTCTTTTCCTATATAAGGGAAGCTCTTGTATCATATTTTCACAAGTTGAAATACAATAAAATGTGTGCTTTCAGTCTAAACATGTTCTAAACATTTCTCTTCTCTCTGAAAGCTTAAATTCTTATGTTCTATCCATAGGTACTCCACAGAGATGAAAGTATGCTCTACACTTGCCTCTTTGAGGATCTTGTGTAACAGAAATCCTCTGATCATTGATCCATGCTACGGTCCTTCCTACTATGAAAAGGTTTCTCTAACCGCTGTGTCCTAGGCCGAACCTAGAACCTAGTAAGTCCACAAGGGTTGGCAGAGATGGTTCGAAAGTTCCTGCTCGACGGATACATGTTAGGGGTATGGGTTCATGGTATGTGGAGGCTCCCGGAGCTTTGTGGAGAAGTCCATCTTGTCCTCCTGATTAATCGGCCCTATATATAGAAATTATTTGATTTAATTATAAGTAATTGCCATATGTGACACACTATATGTGCATTATTGGTTATTAATCATAAAAGATGGATTTGATTCATCATTCATGTATCTTGTCTAACTTAAGACTACTACCGGCCACCAACACCTATATATGTACCCTAATAATGTAAACCAAAAAGAGTTAAAGAATTTTGGAGGTTATTGAAGTAAAAATATCTGTACTATATATCTTTTAATAATCTTCTATAGCTAGCTAGCTTGTCATTTTGCATTTACTTTGAAGTTTGTAACTACTTATAGAATTTGTTGAAGGAATCATAAAATATTTGCAAAGGTGCAAAGCATAGATGCAAATTAGGTGCTTGTAATCTTTGTTTTTACACTTGATAAATAATTGTTACGTTTACCATAAGCAAGGTTGAATGTTGATTCATAATGAGAAAGCTAGAACATGCCCCATGACCAAATTTTAATTAACATTATGGGGTCCAGGTACAAAACAACATGCATGCTCTATCAGAATTGTACTATATCATCAACTGGTGAAATGCAATGATGCCCCTTATGTGCTGTTTCATGTCTTTGACAGATTCCTCATATCACATGAGTACTCAAATTTTAGGAAGAAATAGTCGTGTTAAGATATTTTGAAAACTCTGAATAGGTTATTCACAAAACAGTTAAAGATTCTATTTAATGAGTTTTTATTTAGATACTATTTAACTGTAATAAGTCAACGACGACCCTAGAATAACTATAGACAATAGATATTCTACTCTAAGATACATGTAGAAAAAAAAGATGAAAATACATATTGAAAAAAAGAAAGAAATATGAAGTATTGCCAAGCTGTTGTAACTGTCCCATGTGCCTCTCTTTGTGTTTCTCTCAAACTTTGCATACAACTTTAATTTATTTCACCAACTTCACAAATTCATAATGTTCTAGTTCGGTTGGAGAAAACCAACAAAAAAAGAAGATTGAGGGACCATGAAAATTGAATGTTCAATGCTTTTAATGTCTCATGGGGATGCATTGATTCATATACTTTTTCTTTCCCAACTATAGCACATGATCTTATATACTTTTCAATTAAATTAAAAGATGGAACAAGTACACCAGAACAATTACATTTTCAAAATATCCACCCTACATTAAATTGACAATAAATAAATCATTCTGAATTTTAATATTTTTGAAAGTAAAGAGATGATTTTTTATTATATAAATTATAATAATGAGAGAATTAAACATATGGGACACGTATTAATAACCATCCCTATGTAAGGATTGAAATGATACTAATAATATGTTTAGGTGGATATCCAATTTATATTTAATTTTTTATTAATAATTTCATTGTCAACATTTTTGGTTCATTAAAGGAGTATGGTGGATGATCATAATATGCCAACAACATTTAAACAATCATATAAAGAGAACTTTCGAATCTTCCAATTCAACATTACTTCCGATCTTCATCGTAGATGCGATCAATGGAGATCTGCTAAGGAAGAAAGAATCTCTTCTGCTGAATTATTTCAAATCAACGTTGCAAATTGGAGACATGTCAATCTTAAGATTTCAAGACCACAAGAAGGTGAATGAAATCCTAACGCGACGCTTCCGCTAATCCTTACCGCTACCATAACTAATCACTATGTCTCAGAGATCCTCATTGATGACGGAAGTTCATGCAATTTGATATGCCTCAGAATCATCACAGAGATAAATCTAAGCAAGCGAGATTTGAGGTCATGTAAAGGCCAAAGTCTCGTAACATCTAACGATTCCTCTACTTATCAATGTGGACATATAAATATATCAATTTCCTTGGGGAGAAGGGAGAAATAAGAGAACCATGAATGTTCGTTCTTTTTTATCCCTTGTGGAAGCATCTACAACGACATTTTCGGAAGGTCGTTCCTAGCAACGCTATACGCATTAACTTCCACTGTCCACTTGAATATATAACATCAGAATGACTCTGAAAAATCAGACATAATCGCAGCTGAAATGTGTGGAGCACGACAGATACATGAAGCAACATTTAAGAATCCCATATCAACGACCTTCGTCCCTAAGGAGGCGACGACAATCTCCTAAAAGGGCCAAGGCGAGTATGAAGAAGTCTAAGATTTGTTGTACATTACCTTTATCTCTGAGGTGTGATACACATAATGGCTATCCAATGTAGTAATGGTAAAGAATAGGCATAATAACAGGGCAGGGTGAGGGCGAGTTAAAGCATTATCAGCCTCGCCCCCACCTTCTTGTACCAACCCCACTCCCAAACCCAATAGGGGGTAACATTTGACCATCCATCATGTCCTCAAAGGAGAATAGGTTCCCCCGACCCGCCCTACACCTAACCACATAAACTATAATTTTTATAAATGCGTGTTTTTCCCCATAGCAACGAAAATCAATAATAAAATTCAGTACTTGGTCATTTTAATAATAATCATAATACTTGATAGTTTTCATTTAATTGTGTATTTTAAAAAAATGAATAATAATTTTATAAACTTGCTTTCTTAAGATTAAGAAGGGTAAATGGGCAAAAAAATTATTTTAAAAAGGTAATAAAATAAATTTAATAGGACGGAGCGAAGCAGGGTTGGGTACTAGCATCCCCCGTCCCGCCCCTGCCCTTGTATTTAAAAATGGGTTTCCCCACCACCCACCAGTCCCTTAGTTAAATCCATTTTTCCCTATTAGATTCGGGGCGGGGTGCCAAGTTTGATCAGTTTCATATTTTTTTGCTACTCATATCAAGAAAGCTTTTGGGAAATAGAGGATGTGTTTTTATTACACCGATCACAATAGAGCATGTCCTAACGACTCATACTCGTTCCCAAACATAGATAAGTTAGTGCAAAATTAGGTCGAATACAAGGTTTAGTCATTTATGGATGTGTATTTTGGCTATAATCAGATACCCATGTATGAGTCAGACAAAGAGAGAATAACCTTCATGAGTGAACATGTCAACTACTAGCATAACGTGTAACACCCAGTTTTAATTTAATTATTTTTCGTAACTAAAATTATGTGATGTTGTGTGTATGTATGTGATTATGTGTGTTTTATTATGTTGGGGTACCCTATGGTAAAGGGTAGAGGCTTTAAGAATAGATTCAAAGGTGTTGTAGGGGTGTGTGAGTAATTGTGTAGAACTTGAGTGTGGAGAGTAGAACTAATTAATTTATATTAGTTACTATTTATTTAAATAATAGGAGGTGATTATTATTTAAAAAAATATTTAGTGTTATTATTATTGCTATTATTTTAATTAGTTGGATTAAATAATAATAAGAATAATAATATAATAAGAAAATAAGGGAGTTGGGAGACAAAACTTCTGATACATGTTTTTGGGAGAAAAAGAGAAAGAGGAGAGTTAGGGCTAAAGGGAAAAGAAGAAAGGATCACCATTGTTGAAGCTCATGTAAGAACTCTAAGGTAAGGGTGGGGTTCTAACTATCTAAGGGATAACATGATGATTGGTGGGTAGATTATGCCATGTAGGTTTTGTGTTTCTTTCTCTATTCATAATTTTGATGAATTGCTATTGTATGTTGATGAAATTCTTGATGAATTGCTAATGGTTGTTGATGTTGTGATAGATGATATAATAATGTATCGTTGCAAATTCTGTTGTTGGATTCGTATAAGTGATTGTTGTATATTGTTGAAGTTGTTTGTGGTATAATGAATTCTTGATGGATTGTGTATGATGTTGATGTTTTGATTGATGTTAGAATGATGAATCGTTGTAGTTTCTGTCGTTGGAATCATATATGTGATTGTTGAATGTTGTTGATGTTGTTGGTTGTTGTGATCGTGAGTCAGAGTCGGAAAAAAGTCATGAGCAATTTTTTATGAAAAGGATTTGGGGTTTAGGACTTTAGAAAAGTGTTTATCGTGTTAAAATATGTTACATGCGATTTATCAGAAAAAGGAGGTTTCAGAGGGTTCAAAAGTGATTTTGTATGATAAGCTGCTAAAAAAGTGATTCTGGACGCAATTTAATCGATTACCACTTTGGGTGTAATCGGTTACATTGCCTAAAAACTGCATTTTTGGCCTTTTTCGAAGGCGTAATCGATTACTGGTTTTGTGGTAATCGATTACTGGTTTTGTGGTAATCGATTACACCAACTAAAAAAACTGCATCTTGGGCTTTTTTTGAAGGCGTAATCGATTACGGGTTTTGTGGTAATCGATTACGTCAGTGGCAGAGGCGTTGGTGGCTGGTTATGCAGGTGCAACCGATTACTAATTTTTGCTTAACCGGTTACACTGCTATTTTTTTAATAAAAATCTTCTAAAATTCATAACTTTTGTTCTGGGAGTCTGATTCGAGTGTCGTTCGAAGCGTCGAGAAGCTTTCGTGTCGAACTTTAATCTAAAAATAGTTTCGGTGGCAGAAGTTGAATAATTTTGTGGTTGGCTGTATTAAACGCATTATTATCATTGTGTTGTGGCGTGATATGATTCTAAAATGCCTTGTGGATGCTTGCTATGCTGTGTGTCATTGTTGCTGGACTGTTTGGCATGTCATTGTTGTTGGCCTGTAGTGGCATGTTGCATTGTTTAGATGACCGTTGTTGTTGTTGTCATGCATTTCATGGTTGCATGAGTTGTGAGATAAGTCGTGTGTCCATGTGGGGTGTGAGCTTCTTATCCGGATTTTGATCGCGAAATCATATCGTCGTTGTTGTTGTTGTTGTTGTTCTTGAGGTTATCGTGTGCCCATGTGAGGTACAAGCGGTCACAGTGACCGTGTGCCCATTTCAGCTGTGTTTCTTGCTGTTGTTGGATTTGTTGACATGTTGGTTGTAACTCCTGTTGCATGGTTGTATGTTGTGGAATAGGTGTTTATGCATAATAATCTAATGCTTGCTTAATTATCATGCTTTCCTTTATATAATTATGATATCTCACCCCTTCTGTTTGAATGTTGTCTTTACACGGGCATCGTGAAGATAACTCGCAGTAGAAGGGTTGAAGTGAGTTGAAGATGAAGTCTTCTGGTTTCCTTTTTGTGTCGGCGTATGCTCTGATGTGTAACACCAGGTCAGGGAACGTTGTGTTTTGATGGAGATTTTTAGATATCTCTAGCATATTCGTTATTTGTGTTGTTTTGAAAAAAATAGTTATGCCATGAATAATTGTTTATGTTGTTACTTCCTTTGTTTCAATAAAGTTATGATGTATTCGGAGTTATTGAGTCGTTATAGTTATTATAAATAATTTTTAAATAAATTGCATGAGTTACATATCTTGTTACAAGAGCAACTGTAGTATGAATTGTGTGACATCCTAAATATATTTTGATGAAAATACTCTTATTTGTATTTAAATTGCACGTGTATATTTGGGGTGTTACATAAGTGGTATCAGAGTAGGTCGGTCCGTTCGTCCAGGTTGTTTAAATGTGGTTGTTCCCTAGTATACGATATGTGCGTGAAAACACTGTCGATGCTTGTTTTGTTTTCCATTTGCTGGTTGGGAATGAAACAAGTAGGGGAGAAGCATCTGCTTCTCGTGGATATTTCAACTATAGAGAGATTGGATATCGTGTTGCTGCATGAGAGATTGGATATTATTTTAAGAATGTTGTGTTGTTCCTGAACCCGAATGGAGGTCGGATTCAAGGATAATGTCGGTTGGTAAAATGGCGTGATCCTTGAGGGAAGACGGTCAGATATTCTCGTTGTTCGCTTCCTGGTGAAGGGGAAGGCGATGTTTTGATTGGAGATGGGCCAGTGGTGTGTTGAGTATCCTGGCGTGTTTCCTAAGGATGAACACGGTTTGCCTGTCGTTGTAACAAGTAGATGTTATTCTTGGAATGAATTGGCTGGAGCTCAATCACATTCATATCAACTGTTATAACAAGTCAATGCGGTTTCTTTCTCCTGTTGATGAGAAGGAAACTGGTTTTCTGTCTGCGAGAAAGTTGAAGGAGCTTTTGGAAGAGGAAGCTTAAGTGCTTGCGTTGTTTGCATCCTTATCGGTGGAGAGTCAAGCGGTGATTGATGAGTTGCAAGTGGTGCGTGCATTTCTAGATGTGTTTCTAGATGATATTCTAGATGTGCCACCAGGGAGAGGGGTAGAGTTTGCTATTGATCTTGTCCCTGGTACCATACCTGTTTCTATGGCTTTATACAGGATGTCAGCATCAGAGTTAGTAGAGTTGAAAAAGCAATTAGAAGAGTTGTTAGAAAAGAAATTTGTATGACCAAGTGTATTATCTCCTTGGGGAGCTCTGGTGTTGTTGGTAAAGAAGAAAGATGGCAGTATGAGGTTGTGTGTGGATTACAGGCAGTTGAATAAAGTGACGATTAAGAACAAGTATCTGCTTCCAAGAATAGATGACTTGATGGATCAGTTGGTGGGTGCATGTGTGTTTAGTAAAATTGACTTGTGGTCGGGTTATCACCATATTCAAGTAAATGATGAAGATATTCTGAAGACGACTTTCAGAACTCGGTATGGACATTATGAGTATTTGGTAATGTCGTTCGGAGTTTCTAATGTACCTGGTGTGTTTATGGAATATATGAACCGAATCTTTCACACTTATCTGGATCGGTTTGTAGTGGTTTTCATTGATGACATTCTGATTTATTCTAAATCGGAAGAAGAGCATGCTGAGTATTTACAGATTGTATTGTAAGTATTGAAAGAGAAAAAGCTTTGTGCTAAATGGTCAAAGTGTGATTTATGGTTGAAAGAGGTGAGCTTTCTTGGTCGTCTTATTTCTGGTGATCGTATTGCTGTTGATCTATCCAAAGTAGATGCAGTTCTACAATGGGAGGCTCCGAAATCGGTTACAGAGATTAGAAGCTTTTTGGGCTTGGCTAGTTATTATCGCAGGTTTATTAAAGGCTTTTCTAAGTTAGCACTTTCGTTGACTCAGTTGACTTGCAAAGGTAAAGCTTTTGTGTGGGATGTTCACTGTGAGAAGAGTTTTATTGAGCTGAAGAAAAGGTTGACTACAACTCCGGTTTTGATTCTACCTGAACCAAAAGAACCGTTTGTGGTGTATTATGATGCTTCTTTGATGGGTTTAGGTGGTGTACTGATGCAAAATGGAAAGATTACAGCTTTTGCATCGCGACAACTGAGGGTTCATGAGAGAAACTATCCTACTCATGATGTGGAGTTGGCTGCGGTTGTTTTTGTGTTGAAGATTTGGAGGCATTATCTCTATGGTTCCAGATTTGAGGTATATAATGATCATAAGAGCTTGAAGTATCTGTTTGATCAGAAAGAGTTGAATATGAGGCAGAAAAGATGGTTGGAATTCTTGAAGGATTATGACTTTGGTTTGAACTATCATCCTGGTAAAGCTAATGTCGTGGTTGATGCTTTGAGTCGGAAGTCTTTGCATATGTCTGCTATGATGGTTAGAGAGTTGGAATTGATTGAGTAGTTCAGAGACCTAAGTTTGGTTTGTGAGCTGACACCGCAGAGTGTTAGGTTAGGAATATTGAAGATCAATAATTTTTTTCTTAATAATATCAGAGAGAGTCAGAAGTTGGATGTGAAGTTGGTAGACTTGATGGTTGGAAGTAATCACACTGAGAATGGTGACTTTGAAGTGGATGAGCAAGGTGTGCTGAGGTTTCGTGACATGATTTATATTCTGGATGATTCTGAGTTGAAAAGAATGATTCTAGAGGAAAGTCGTAAGATTAGCTTGAGTATCCATCCAGGAGCTACAAAGATGTATCAGGATTTGAAGAAGATATTTTGGTGGTCTGGGTTGAAAAGATATGTGGCTCAATTTGTGTATGCTTATTTGAGTTGCCAGAAATCGAAAGTTGAGCATCAGAAACCTGCAGGGTTAATGCAACCATTGGACATTCTAGAGTGGAAGTGGGACAACATTTCTATGGATTTCGTGACTGGGTTGCCGAATACTTCGAGAGGGCATGATGCCATTTGGATGATTGTTGATAGACTGACAAAGTCGGTGCATTTTATTCTGATTAACATCAGTTTTTCTTTGCAGAAGTTGACAAAGATCTATATCTGTATGATTGTGAAGCTGCATATATCTGTATGATTGTGAAGCTGCATAAAGTTCTGTTGAGTATTGTGTCGGATAGAGATCCGAGTTCTCTTCCATATTTTGGGAATGTTTGCAAAAGGCTTTGGGTTTGAAGTTTAGGTTAAGTTCAACTTATCATCCACAGACAGATGGTCAGACAAAGAGGACTATTCAGTCTTTGGAAGATTTGTTGAGGGCTTGTGTTCTTGAACAAGGAGGTTCTTGGGATAGTCATTTGTTGTTGATTAAGTTCACTTATATTAACAATTATCATACTAGTATTGGGATGGCATCTTTTGAAGCCTTGTATGGTCGGAGGTATAGGGAACCTCTGTGTTGGCATGAATCTGGAGAGAGTGTGGTGCTTGGACCTGAGATTGTTTAACAAACTACTGAAAAGGTGAAGCTGATTTGGGAAAAGATGAAAGCTTTGCAGAGTAGGCAACAGAGTTATCATGATAAGAGGAGGAAGGATCTTGAGTTTCAAGAAGGAGACCATGTATTCTTGAGAGTCACTATGGTCACCGGTGTCTGACGTGTCCTGAAGTCGAGGAAGCTTACTCCTCGGTTTATTGGTCTGTATCAGATATCAACAAGAGTTGGATATGTTTCTTATAGAGTGGCGTTGTCGTCAAATTTGTCGAATTTGCATGATGTGTTCTATGTTTCACAGCTTCGGAAGTATGTTCCAGATTCGTCGCATGTGATTCCGATGGATGATGTTCAGGTAAGAGATAACCTTACAATTGAGGCTTTGCCTATGAGGATTGAAGACCGTGCAGTGAAGCAACTGAGAGATAAAGAGATTGCTCTCGTGAAGGTGGTGTGGGGAGGCGCTGCCAGTGGAAGTATGACTTGGGAGTTGGAAAGCAGGATGCGTGAAGCATACCCTGAGTTATTTAGATAATGTAAATTTTTTAGGACAAAAATATTCTAAGGGAGGGAGAGTTGTAACGCCCCGTTTTATTTTAATTATTTTTGGTAGCTAAAATTATGTGATGTTGTGTGTATGTATGTGATTATGTGTGTTTTATTATGTTGGGGTACCCTGTGGTGAAGGGTAGAGGCCTTAAGAATAGACTCTAAGGTGTTGTAGGGGTGTGTGAGTAATTGTGTAGAACTTGGTGGTGTGGGGAATAGAACTAATTAATTTATATTAGTTACTATTTATTTAAATAATAGAAGGTGATTATTATTTAAATAAATATTTAGTGTTATTATTATTGTTATTATTTTAATTAGTTGGATTGAATAATAATAATAATAATAATAATAATAATAATAATAATAATAATAATAATATAATGATAAGAAAATAAGGGAGTTGTGAGACAAAACTTCTGATACGTGTTTTTGGGAGAAAAAGAGAAAGAGGAGAGCTAAGGCTAAAAAGAAGAGAAGAAAGGATCACCATTGTTGAAGCTCTTGTAAGAACTCTAAGCTAAGGGTGGGATTCTAATTATCTAAGGGATAACATGATGATTGGTGGGTAGATTATGCCATGTAGGTTTTTTGTTTCTTTCTTTATTCTTGATTTTGATGAATTGGTATTGTATGTTGATGAAATTCTTGATGAATTGCTAATGGCTGTGGATGTTGTGATAGATGATAGAATGATGTATCATTGCAAATTATGTTGCTGGATTCGTATAAGTGATTATTGTATGTTGCTGAAGTTGTTTGTGGTATAATGAATTCTTGATGGATTGTGTATGATGTTGATGTTTTGATTGATGTTAGAATGATAAATCGTTGTAGTTTCTGTCACTGGAATCATATATGTGATTGTTGAATGTTGTTGATGTTGTTGGTTGTTGTGATCGCAAGTCATAGTCGGAACAAAGTCATTAGTAATTTTTGATGAAAAAGATTTGGGGTTTGGGACTTTAGAAAATTTTATTTGATGTTAAAATATGTTCTAAATGATATATAAGAAAAAAGAGGTTTCAGGAGGGTTCAAAAGTGATTTTGTATGATAAGCTGCTGAAAGACGTGATTTTGGATGCAGTGTAATCAATAACCACTATGGGTGTAATCGTATACACTGCCTAAAAACTGCATTTTTGACCTTTTACGATGGTGTAATCGATTACGTGTTTTGTGGTAATCGATTACACCAGCTAAAAAAACTGCATCTTGGGCTTTTTTCGAAGGCGTAATCGATTATGGGTTTTGTGGTAATCGATTATGCTAGTGGTAGAGGCGTTGGTGGCTGGTTACGCATGTGTAACCGATTACCACTTATTGCGTAACCGGTTACACTGCTGTTTTTTTAAATCTTCTAAAATGAATAACTTTTGTTCTGGGAGTTTGATTTGAGTGCCGTTCAAAGCGTCGGGAAGCTGACGTATCAAAATTTAATCTAAAAATAGTTTCGGTGGCAGATGTTGAATAATTATGTGGTTGGATGTATTAAACTCATTATTATCACTGTGTTGTGGCGTGATATGATTCTAAGATGCCTTGTGGATGCTTGCTATGTTGTGTGTCATTGTTGCTGGACTATTTGGCATGTCATTGTTGCTGGCCTGTAGTGGCATGTTGCAATGTTTAGATGATCGTTGTTGTTGTTGTTATTGTCATGCATTTCATGGTTGCATGAGTTGTGAGATAAGCCGTGTGTCTATGTGGGGTGCGAGCGTCTTATCCGGATTCTGATCGCGGAATCGTATCGTTGTTGTTGTTGTTGTTGTTGTTGTTGTTCTTGAGGTGATCGTGTGCCCATGTGAGGTGTGAGCAGTCACGGTGATCGTGTGCCCATGTGGGGTGTGAGCGATCACGGAAGTCGTGTGCCCATGTGAGGTGTGAGCGACATTATGGAAATTCCGACGGGAATTGTGATCCTGAAATAGGGACCAGGTTTTGAAATAGGAACCGATGGTACCACATGCATTGAGTCAAGTTGTGAGTCTTAATGCATTGCATTTCAGTTGTGTTTGTTGTTGTTGCTGTTGGATTTGTTGACATGTCAGTTGTAACATCTGTTGTATGGTTGTATGTTGTGGAATAGGTGTTTGTGCATGAATAATATAATGCTTGCTTAATTATCATGCTTTCATTTATATTATTATGATATCTCACCTCTTCTGTTTTAATGTTACCTTTACATGGGCATCGTGCAGATAACTCGCAGTATAAGAGTTAAAGTGAGTTAAAGATGAAGTCTTCTGTTTTCCTTTTAGTGTCGGCGTCTGCTCTGATGTGTAAATCTGGGGTCTGGGAACGTTGTGTTTTGATGTGTTTGATAGAGATTTTTGGATATCTTTAGAATATTCGTTCTTTGTGTTGTTTTGAAGAAATAATTATGCCATGAATAATTTTTTATGTTGTTGCTTTTGCTGTTTCAATAAAGTTGTGATGTTTTAAGAGTTGTTGAGTTGTTATAGTTTTTATAAATAATTTTTAAATAAATTACATGTGTTACATATCTTGTTACATAAGCAGTTGTAGTATGAATTATGTGACATCATGAATATATTTTGATGAAAATAATCTGATTTGTATTTAAATTGCACGGGGTATATTTGGGGTGTTACACAGTGTAATGCCTTTTGACATGAAGAATGTGTAACACCCCCTTCTATACCCCCAAATAAATAACATATTAATCATTTAGGCATATATTAAAAATTTCATCAGAGTATAATTACAAAGCATGGCATAAAAGAAGCATGTCACATTATACTTGAAATTAAAACAATCAACACCTACTCAACAGAGATATGCAACAGTGGGGTAACTTGCACAGAGGAACTTCTTCCTTACACCCACATCTCAATATCTAGAATAAAAGCGGAAAATCTAGACATTGAATAACTTCAAACATATATACATATATATCATCAAGTATTATCCACCAACATAATTCATGTTTACATAAACATTCATCCATAGATACATGTACAATGTATCACAAAAGAATCATATACATCCTAGCTACCCGGTGCTACATATCAAAGCCGACCGACCAAAAGAAATGAAGTCCTAAGCTTCACAAAAAGACCTCCAGCACTAATCTGCAATGCCTCATAGAGCATTATAAAACAGCAGAAGGGTGAGAAACACAATTATAATATAAATGCATATAATTATATATGCCAACATAAAAATACACATATCAAGTATTCTCACCACAATTATCAAATACCAACACATAAAATATATACCGATTATATTCACATAATCACCTATTCACACATCATGCATATGTTTATACACAAAACATATCATTCATAATTCACTACATCCAACACCATTGCACAACAATTTCCCAAGGCTTATCATAAGCTCAAACATAAAATCAACCATTTATTAATGCATATCAAACATGCACAATACATTTATCATTTTCCACACAGATAATCAATCATGACTTTCCGCATATAACAATGCAATCATGATTCATGTAAATGCAAGAGACCGACGCAACGACTCTATGCAATTACATATGCGGTACCGACTCATCACTAGTTCACTCAGGAACTCTGCTGGAGCCATCGCTCGTTACTAAGGATCACTCAAGTAACACCCCGTCGGGCCTACGATGTTCACCCGTCGCTTTAGGTCCTCACTTAGGCACACGACGTTTATGAGGATCACTTTAGGTCCTCACCTTAGGCACACAGTCCGATCGCTTTAGGTCCTCACCTTAGGCACACGATCGTCTATAACCATCGCTTTAGGTCCTCACCTAGGCACACGATGTCATAGCGGAATTCTCTTTGAATCCCTCAACATAAGAATGCAATCATTATGCTTCACATACCAAATGATTCATGACATTCTTATAATGCATACATGTATACAAACATTGTCATGCATTCATCTCTTACAATCACATACAATTCATCAATATGAATTATTTCACCATCTTTATTCATGCATTATAAATCAATCCAACAATGCATTTTCACCCATACATGTAATCATAAACATGCATATGAAACCAATTACAACATATCATATTCATTTGCCTTTCGGCCACACTTTATCTTCACAACATGTTATCAAATGCACTATCATTACACCACATCATACAAGGCATACACATTAATATCAATGCCACATTGTATGTTACACAACCAATATACACATTTAAAACGACAAAAGTCGGTAAATGACACTATTCCCAAATTCTCGACTTTATTTAATCGGCTAACAATTTCAAAATTATCATCATAAGAAAGTACATTTCATAAGCTTTCCAACGATATAAAGAATGTCCCGATCCGAGTTACGGATCAAAAGTTATGAATTTTCAAAAGTTAAGAATTTATTGAGAAACAGCCAGATTCGCTTGGCGACTTCAGAATTCGCCTGGCCAAACCTCTTTCGCCAGCACTTCGCCTGGCAAATCACCATTCGCCAGCAGTTCGCCTGGCGAGCTAGTGGCGAGTCACCAATATAGAAAAACTCCAAGAGTTACAGAAGCTACCCCCTTTATGTAATTCCAAATTCGCCTGGCGAATGGCAAATTCGCCTGGCGAATCTGCCTTCGCCAGCACTTCGCCTGGCGAGCTAGTGGCCAAACTCAATTCGCCTGGCGAATCCCAAATTCGCCTGGCGAATCACACCAGAACCAGAAAAATGCTGTTACGGGTTACACGACCCAAAACCCCCAAAAACCTCATTTTTCATCCCAAATTAATTCCAGCAACAAAACAATTATCAGCAATGATTCATAAACACATGGTAATCACACAACACAAATTATATCGATTTCCGACCGTAAAAACATCGATTCCCAATCATTTTATCGTTTTCGACCTAAAACTCAAAAACCATGGAAAGGCAAGAAACATCCAAGCAAACACATACATAATCATACACAATCATACAATAATCGAGTTTCGCACCCTTACCCGATTAAATCGATTCCTAGAAGTTGTTTTTCTTTGATTTCCAAGCTTTTTCTTCTTTTCTCTCTTTTTCCCTTCTCTTCTCTTTCCTTCTTCCTATCTCTTTCTCTCTATTTTCTCTCTTCCCCTTATATTTCTATTTTCTTTCTTTTCTAACTTAGTAAATTATTAGGAAAAGACTAAAATACCCTTACTCTCAATTGTCCCGCAAACGTTCCCAAAACGCGATAAAATATAATAACAATGCAAAATAACATATTATCACACCAAAGTCATAAGTAAAAATAATATAATACTCAAAATAATTAAATCGACTCGATTAAATAAAACGATCAAAACTGGGGCGTTACAACTCTCCCCCACTTGGAAATTTTCGTCCTCGAAAATATAACCGATCCCAACAACTCCAAACACGGCCCTCGCATCCTACCAAACAAACATAGACCGATGAAAGGCACACCATGAATAACACAACTGACAAATCACCTAGCTAACAACAACAACCACGACAACCCGACCACGATGACAATAACGACAAGATGCAAAGCCCATACAACGCACTTGACGACCGACTCACAACTCAAATAATACACAAACACGACTTACAGGTTCACTCTTGAACCGAAACACAACAAGATCGTTACCATCGCCGTAGGTAACACAACACTAATTCCTCACACAGGAATTAACCACTCGCACTCGAACCAATTCAATGGAGACGAGGCAACAACACAAACAAGGACAGGAAGTTCCATGACACAACATCGTTCACGAACTCCTACATAACCACAAGACCAACCTCCTTGTTCACATATCTATGCTACGATTTACCAATCGAACATATCACCAACACATCCATCTACATTGTAGTCTACGAAATAAATTTAAACATTTTACTTAACACTTCCATTCCGGAACGTCCAATAATTTCATCATTCCAACATGTCTCCAATGTCTAACTTACGTACTCTTACAAGTATCACACATTCATACAAAATGAATCACATCACGCTTCCACTGCGCACTCTGATTGCTCAAAACTATCGAGTCCATCAATCTCGCTTCCAAAGTCTAACCCTCTCTCACTAGGTACAAGTCTCTGAACTGCTCAACGATTCTAGCTCTCTTGCCATCAAAACCGACATACATAAAGATTTTCGACTTACACACCAGGCCTAACAACTGCCTTTTCCAAAACCAAACCAAATTCATAACTCGCCATGAATCTTAATCGTCTTTGTTGTCTCATACTCTATTCCTTCGGACCAAACAAGTACTCAATACTCTCGAAATCACTAAACACTTCGAATTTCAAAATTATAAAGATAATACTTCCAATACTCCAACACTACACAACCGTAACCAATTCCAACTCCACAATAGTACTAATCCTTCATTAATTCTGAACAATGTATTCCATTTCACTATTAAAGCCAAAAATATACGTCTATCCCATCCAACACAATTCTCGTCTGCTATTAACAATAGATTAAGGATGATCAGTTCCTCAATTTGTCAATAGACAGCCGACAACTATGATGGGGCATAAACCATCTTCACTAAACTATAATAGCCTTTCTTGCATCCCGTGCACAAAACTACCTAAGGCACAAATCCTTAGTCGACATAAAGTTTACCTCTGTATCCTTCCTGAAACTGGAAACTACTCTGTCCAAATAACACTTACGATCTCACAATCCACAACACACCGACTTAACGCCCCACACCCGAGGAAACACGGAGAAGTACCAGCTTCTCCCCCACTTATCTCATCCTAACACCTGCTGACCACCAAACAGGAAAACCAAAAAGTACTGACGGTGTTTCACACACCCATTAGGTACTAAGGAACAAACAACAAATTCAAACGCTTCACTCACTCATGTGAAATAAACGAATGAGTCACTCCGATAATAACAATAGCAACTAAAGGCCTACCATTAATAAGACAAGTACCTGAAGTCTAACGATCCGCATCAGTAGTATCCGTGCCCGCCAATGCAAACACTTTTCCGCCCGCTTGAGCTTGTTTCGGCTTAGCACAATTAGTACTAATGTGACCCGATTCCCCACAATTGTAACACTTCACCCTGTTCCTTCTACAATCGGCGACAGCATGCCCCAAGCCTCCACAGTTGGAACACTTCTCAAGAGTCTTCCTACATTCCAATGATTTATGACCAATCTCTCCACATTTGAAACATTTCGGAGCACTAGAACCCCCTCCACTCGACTTCTTCTCAAAGTTACTCTTATGCTTGTCCTTATCAACGGGTGTCACATAAGGACCACCACGAGCTTGTTGTTTTCCTTTTCTCTCATTCATACTCTTGTAGTGAGCAGAACGAGCTTTGCTATCTTCCTCGAAGATTCTACTACATTCCACCAAGTTGGGAAACCTTCTTATCCTCTGATAACCAATGGCTTGCTTAATCTCAGGGCGTAGACCATTCTCGTACTTCACACATCTGGAAAACTCAGCAGTAATCGCCGCATAGTGAGGATGAAATTGTACCAATTCCACAAACTTCGCAGTATAGTCCACAACGGACATACTACCTTGCTTTAGTTCTAGAAATTCCATCTCCTTCTTTCCCTTAACATGTTCAGGGTAATACTTCCTTAGAAACTCAGTACGAAACAAATCCCAAGTAATTCCCTCCTCATCAATCTCAAGAATTTGACGCATACCGACCCACCAATCGTCGGCTTCCTCCTTCAGCATGTGAGTTCCTAACCTTACCTTGTTTTCTTCCGCACAGCCCATAACTCGGAAAATCCTTTCAATTTCCTTCAACCATATCTGAGCACCATCCGGATCAAATCTTCCCTTGAAGACCGGCGGTTGATTCTTTCTAAACTCATCGTTCGCATTTACGTTCGCTGCACCTTGCACAGCTCTAGCCATAGACTCCATAGCAGCAGCAATAACATTGTTGTTCCTACCAGCCATATTCTGATCATTCTCAACAACGACAACACGGTTAAACAATAGTTCAACCAACAACAACAACAAGACAGACACAAACTGACTCAACACTGGCTCTGATACCACTTAATGTAACACCCCCTTCTATACCCCAAAATAAATAACATATTAATCATTTAGGCATATATTAAAAATTTCATCAGAGTATAATTACAAAGCATGGCATAAAAGAAGCATGTCACATTATACTTGAAATTAAAACAATCAACACCTGCTCAACAGAGATATGCAACAGTGGGGTAACTTGCACAGAGGAACTTCTTCCTTACACCCACATCTCAATATCTAGAATAAAAGCGGAAAATCTAGACATTGAATAACTTCAAACATATATACATATATATCATCAAGTATTATCCACCAACATAATTCATGTTTACATAAACATTCACCCATAGATACATGTACAATGTATCACAAAAGAATCATATACATCCTAGCTACCCGGTGCTACATATCAGAGCCGACCGACCAAAAGAAATGAAGTCCTAAGCTTCACAAAAAGACCTCCAGCACTAATCTGCAATGCCTCATAGAGCATTATAAAACAGCAGAAGGGTCACTCAAGTAACACCCCGTCGGGCCTACGATGTTCACCCGTCGTTTTAGGTCCTCACTTAGGCACACGACGTTTATGAGGATCACTTTAGGTCCTCACCTTAGGCACACAGTCCGATCGCTTTAGGTCCTCACCTTAGGCACACGATCGTCTATAACCATCGCTTTAGGTCCTCACCTAGGCACACGATGTCATAGCGGAATTCTCTTTGAATCCCTCAACATAAGAATGCAATCATTATGCTTCACATACCAAATGATTCATGACATTCTTATAATGCATACATGTATACAAACATTGTCATGCATTCATCTCTTACAATCACATACAATTCATCAATATGAATTATTTCACCATCTTTATTCATGCATTATAAATCAATCCAACAATGCATTTTCACCCATACATGTAATCATAAACATGCATATGAAACCAATTACAACATATCATATTCATTTGCCTTTCGGCCACACTTTATCTTCACAACATGTTATCAAATGCACTATCATTACACCACATCATACAAGGCATACACATTAATATCAATGCCACATTGTATGTTACATAACCAATATACACATTTAAAACGACAAAAGTCGGTAAATGACACTATTCCCAAATTCTCGACTTTATTTAATCGGCTAACAATTTCAAAATTATCATCATAAGAAAGTACATTTCATAAGCTTTCCAACGATATAAAGAATGTCCCGATCCGAGTTACGGATCAAAAGTTATGAATTTTCAAAAGTTAAGAATTTATTGAGAAACAGCCAGATTCGCCTGGCGACTTCAGAATTCGCCTGGCCAAACCTCTTTCGCCAGCACTTCGCCTGGCGAATCACCATTCGCCAGCAGTTCGCCTGGCGAGCTAGTGGCGAGTCACGAATATAGAAAAACTCCAAGAGTTACAGAAGCTACCCCCTTTCTGTAATTCCAAATTCGCCTGGCGAATGGCAAATTCGCCTGGCGAATCTGCCTTCGCCAGCACTTCGCCTGGCGAGCTAGTGGCCAAACTCAATTCGCCTGGCGAATCCCAAATTCGCCTGGCGAATCACACCAGAACCAGAAAAATGCTGTTACGGGTTACACGACCCAAAACCCCCAAAAACCTCATTTTTCATCCCAAATTAATTCCAACAACAAAACAATTATCAGCAATAATTCATAAACACATGGTAATCACACAACACAAATTATATCGATTTCCGACCGTAAAAACATCGATTCCCAATCATTTTATCGTTTTCGACCTAAAACTCAAAAACCATGGAAAGGCAAGAAACATCCAAGCAAACACATACATAATCATACACAATCATACAATAATCGAGTTTCGCACCCTTACCCGATTAAATCGATTCCTAGAAGTTGTTTTTCTTTGATTTCCAAGCTTTTTCTTCTTTTCTCTCTTTTTCCCTTCTCTTCTCTTTCCTTCTTCCTATCTCTTTCTCTCTATTTTCTCTCTTCCCCTTATATTTCTATTTTCTTTCTTTTCTAACTTAGTAAATTATTAGGAAAAGACTAAAATACCCTTACTCTCAATTGTCCCGCAAACGTTCCCAAAACACGATAAAATATAATAACAATGCAAAACAACATATTATCACACCAAAGTCATAAGTAAAAATAATATAATACTCAAAATAATTAAATCGACTCGATTAAATAAAACGATCAAAACTGGGGCGTTACAGAATGTAGGGGAAACATATCTGATGTTGATGAATAAGGTTTTCAAGAAAGAAATATGTGAAACACTAGAGGTATACATGGACAAAAATAATGTTAAATCCAACGATGAGGAATTACACGGTCAACATCTTAGCCATGTATTATGTAGAGTCCAACAATATAATATGAGGCTTAATCAAGAAAAGTGTACCTTTGGAGTTAGAGTCGACAAATTTCCAAGTATTATCTGACGGAGAGAGACATAGAAGTAACACCGAATAAGTTCGAGGAGTTTATTTGGATGGTTCCACCAATGACCAAGAAAAAAGTGATGAAGTTGAATGGGGTGTTGACAGATATAAAATGGTTCATCTCGAAGTAGGCGCAACACGCCTTACCATTCTACAAACTGTTGAAGAAAGATGCACATTTCAATTGGACCCCAAAATGTGAACAAGCATCTGCGTCCTTGAAAAGGCATATATCAACTCCACCAGTACTCTTTCGGCTTTCTGTCGGGGAGGTTATATACCTCTACTTTGCCGCGTACAATGAAGCAATCAATGCCATCCTTGTAAGAGAGTTGAATTCTACCTAAAGTCTGGTATACTTCATCTCCATATCCTTGGGCGGACCAGATACACTCTATCAAAAGATAGAGAATGATACACTGGCATTGGTAAGTACATCCAAGAAGCTACAAAGTTACTTCCTAGCACACGTCGTAATAGTCAAAACCGACTTACTGTTTAAACAAGTGTTCCACCATGTATATCTAACAGGGTGGCTAAAAAATGGTCCATCTAGATGTCTGAATTTGATGTTTCCTTAAAATCAAGGAAATTAAAGTTGTTCGCATACTTCATAGCACAATTCACCCAAAGCATGCCAAAACCAACCCATACTAGGGTAGTATTTACTTATGGGTCGTCCAATAACCAAGGAAGTGGATTCGGCCAAATCTTGGAGAATGAAGCCAACCTAATAATTGAAGTATCTCTATGTTTTGAGTTGTCTGCCATCGACAATGAAGTCGAGTGTGAAGCAATTATAGTTGGCCTTACATTAGCCACCGAGATGGGGGTAGAGAGTGTTAGATTGAGAACGCACTTCCAACTCGTGGTCTCATAAGTCAAAGGAGAAGATAATACCAAAGAACCTTAGCTACAACAATATATCCCTTTAACTATATAAAGGAAGACTACTTTCCAACCCCGACGAGGTCGAACTTATCAAGAGAAGATCCAATTTATGGTCTCACAAGTTAAAGGCGAAACTCATACCAAAAAGCCTTTGCTAAAACGATATATCCCTTTAACTAGAGAAAGGAACTCCAGCTGCTAACCCAGACGAGGTCGAACTTATAAAGTGAAGATCCAATTTGTACTCCCTGATAAAAGAAACATTATATAGAAGGGGACTATCGACCCCTCTACTAAAATTCTTGGAAGAAGAAGAAGAAGCATGCACTCACACTGAAATGTGTGAAGGAATAGCTAGACAACATCTAGGTGCTAGACATTTATCCATGAAAGGTAAAATAATATGATAAAGTGTTGTGATAAATCCTTCCACGATCACCATAGGTGGTGTTTTATTTGTGAAAGGACTTAAACATAGCGGTGGTCGCATCCAAAACCCCCCGTATATCAATAAATCGTCGATTTTTCATTGTAGTCTAGGTGCTCCCAGTAGGACATCAAGCCTCCTTTAATTGACTCCTCCTCCTAGATCAGAGAGTCTGGGAGGTAGAATTTTCAAATCTAAGACCGATAATGAAAGGGACTTATGTGATGATTAGTGGCACCCATTTTGTTTTTAAGAAGCCACGAATAACCACCTTTTGTAGTGTAGTTACCATTAATATGATCATATAAAACAAATATGTCTTCAGTTTTTTTGTTGAAACTTAGATATTTGTTGTTGAGTTTTTTTGTTGAAACTTAGATTCTTGTTGTTGACTTTTGTAATTACATATGAAAGTAGATGAATGGATAAGAGATTGAAAATAGGTAATCTAGTTGAGAAAACATCCTTCAGATTTAGAGCAAGATCACATATTATAACATAAGAGACAATTTTAGGAAAAGGGCCATGGGGTCCAATGATTGAACCTGAAAGATGATGAGCCAAAGCCAACCTTTCAATAAAAAACAATCTTTGAGCTCATTCTTAACTTTGATTATGGAATTCTAAGTGGGGGGTCTTGTGGTGAAAAAGTGTGAAATAACACATGCGCTTGACACATATATGTTAAATATGGCATTAAACCAAAGTTTTTTTTTGGTTTCTTGGAGCATGTCCCATATGAGTTTTCCAAGAATGCATGTGTTGGTATATTTGGGTGTTTGAATTCCAAGGTACCTATGTTTTGGAGCAAGAATTATTGTGGTAACCCATCATCTTTATGTTAATGCTTCTCTTCCAGATGATGTTTTAAGTCACATTCTCTATGGTATCACAAATTATATGTGGAAGTCATATGTGTTACATGTATTAAGATGAGATGAAAGTAAGGAGTACGAAATCTAGAGTCAATCTTCCAGGATTGTTCAATAACTTGTTTTTTTATGAGGGCAAGTAGATTTCATTTTCTCAATGATGAAGTTGGAATCACTTATCTTAACTCTGCCATTGAGGATATGGAATCTCAAATATTTTTCCTAAGTATGGCTGCTACAAATTCCTGAGATAATATTAAAAAGTTTGATCTTGGCCCGAAGGATTCCAGAGGAGAAGAAAATAAGACACTTGGGAAAGTTGATCCTCAAATTTGAGGTACCACTAAATCGACAAAAAGGTTATAAATAAATTTGGATTGAGATTTTTTGGCCTTGAAAATTAGATGACATTGTCTGCCAGCAGATGATTAGAGATGCTTAGAGGGGCAGAGTTCGTTGGTGGAAATACAAGTATTTTCAAAGAGCCATTATGAATAACATCTCATATAGAGTAAAGATTTTTACACATGAATGATGAAATTTAAGATGAGAGCATGTCCCTTTAGAGGAGGCCGTAGGACGACTTGAAGGATGCCATTTTTTTCGTTAAAAGAAACTGACAAGGATGCAGAGGTGACACAACTCATAATGAGTTGAATTGTGATTCGTGGGATTCCGAAGTTCAAAAGGAAGCTTTAGAAGAAATCCGAATTGACATTATCACAGACCTTCTCCAAATCAATTTTCAAAACAACATCTTATATTTTCTTCTTCAATTTTTGCACGATATGGATAATTTCTTGAAAAATTACAACATTGTCAAAAGTTCCCTTATTCAATAAGAAGCGACTTTGGTAGGGGCCAATGAGAGCATCGAGTAAGGTTCATTGGCAATGAACAAGAATGTTGTGAAGATCTTGTTGAAAATGTTGTAGAGACTAATTGACCTAAATTCCTTAAAAGTAATGGGAGTTTCACTTTCAAAATAAAAGCTATTGAGGTCTTTAAGATGGTTGGATCAAAGTTTCGTATGGAGAAAGCATTGTTGATAAGTTTAAAATGTCATTATCTATTATATGCCAATACTACTTGAAAAATTGAAGTGAAAGCAAATGGAGTCTGAAGCCTTAAATAACTTCATCGAATTTAAGGATAGGGAGATCATCTCATCGGGACAAGTTTCGTGAGAGAAGTTATGTCATCTTCATCCATCTATCTCCGTTGAGTGGTGGAAAAAATGATTTGATGATTGGTGTTAAAAAAAGATTTTGATTTTGATTTTTTATTTATTTCATATTGGATGACAATGATATATTCAATGTTCAGATGCCATTATGGATCTTGATTTTGTGAATTTTCTTTTTATTTATACGTGGATATGGGTATTCAAATCCAAACCGGCTTAATAGAAAATTGCTAACATAATCAAACCAAATCGAAATCGCAAAAAAACGTATTTGATTCGGATGTGTTTAGACCATTTTACAAACCAAACTGCGTTATGTTACAAAATCTATCTCTCTCTCTCTCTATATATATATATATATATATATATATATATATATATATATATATATATATATATATATATATATATATATATATATATATTATATCAACACGTATTAAGTGTATATTTTATTATATTTTTTGTATAATATTTATTTTAATTTCCATATAAAAATATTATTTATTTATAAACACTATTATTTTTATTTGAAATGAAATTGTAATATATTTATTTTTGTTTTCATTTTTAATTTGTTGATAATAATAAGGATAAGATTAAAATAAAAAGTTTAATTTAATTATTTTATATTTTTTATATATATATAAAATATTGATAATAAAAATAAATTAGTGTTATCAAGCTCGCCTAATCACATTTATACATTTGCTTACAACTACACGATATAATATTTTAAATTTATTTATATTATCATTTAGACCTAACATAAAATTGTAAGACACAATTCATATTTATATTTAAATTATAAATTTATTACAAAAGTTATAAACTTATTTTATGGTAATATATGAATGACTAAACACATATATTATTTTTTTTATATGTGTATATATGACTCAATAATTGTTTTTTATAAAAATTGAACCAACCGGATTAATCTCAATCACATTTATTTTATTTAATTTGATTCAGTTTTATTTCTTAAAACTAATTAAACCAAACTAAATTGCATATTTTTTTTTCTTACTATTCGAATGATTTTTAATCTTAAAATCGCTCAAACTACACCACAAATATGTAAGTGGATATACACATCCCCTCTCAAACAATTGGGAGACACAATTCTAATTTTAAAAGAGTGTCATGTGTATTTATTCCAAACGTTCAACCTAATGACAGCAAGTGTGCTCTATTAATTGTGGGGATGAGATTCAAACTTAAACAGTCAAACATTTTAGTTTTGAAAGATTATTCATTATCAATAATTGACAAAATGCCACAAAATGCCAAGCTTGGATAAAGTAGGAGCTATTCATATATGTAGATACCTATTAGCACTTATGTTGCTCTATACAACTACAAATTTACCTTATCATCCTTCTAAAATGGATTAAATTACTATTTTTAAAATTCTCATACTAAAAATTATTTCTATTAGGTTCAAAACATGCATATTCCTACCAGTAGTCATAGGCTTGTAACATCTAAAGCGATAATGTTTTTGTAAGGAGAAGAGGTTCTTATCGGATCTAAAGGCTAAATTTATTTTGAGGTCCCAACAATCAAAATCAAATATATTCAGGACACTCACCACTCTACTCATTATGTCGGTTATTGCGAGAAAATGGTTAAGAACGAAAGAAAATGGAATAAATATATTTATCTCCTCGTTACTTTTTGCCTCAAATTATATGACCCTCCGTATTTATCAAGGCAAAATAGTTTAGAAAAATTTGGATAATTTTTTTTACTCTGCCCACATATTATACCTAGTAATAAAATTAGTTATAATTAATATTAAAGACGAATTAATTATGTTGTTTGAAATAAGTATTTAATTTAAAAGTGTATCTTTGAGAGCACCAGAGCATCTTTAAAGTATATTGGAAGCAACATCCCATATACTCGCATGAGTAACTTCGGTAAAGGACATATCAAGGTAATATTGATCATTGAAATTCTAAATATTATTCGTATACACCTAGAATATTTTCTATCCTGTATGAGAAAAAGTAAACCCTAATTCTAGTCTGAGTCAGCCGAGTTGTGCTAAATATCAAATAGATGAAAAAAAAACATTAAGGTTGTTATGATTTTATTTTATTCACACCAGTATTGAAAGACCTTAACGTAGGGCTAATTCGCCGGATGAAGTTACGAAGGGATAACCCTCATGTGATTAAGAACTCCTACCTCGAAGTCATTAAAAGGAAGTTGAACACCTATATTGGAGAACAAGAATTCATCAAGAGAAATGACACATGATCATATTTACCGCATAACCTTTTATCTTCTTCTAGAGAAAACACCCCCAATATGAAAAAGGACCCAACTCAATTAAAGCATGGTCTAAGCTGCCTTTATCAGCGAAGACGAAAATCGTGTCCAACGTCTCTTGGTTCACCCATGATGCAGGGTCCACTACGTCCCGAGTAATTTTGAAACTACTTTGGTCCATCTTGGTTTCACTGCCAACACATAAAAAATAATGACCTTAAATATAAACACAAGATTGAGATTCCAACTGCCACATTACTCAAAGATCAGTAGGTCACAGTCAACATCACCGTGATGTGCCCTGATGTAAGTTTGTGCCTTTCGTCTTTTCCTGAAGTTGCTTATGGCAATTGGATTCTTTGAAGGCAAAACTAGGAAGGCAGAACTGTTATCGATCTCCCAGAAATCACAACAAACGATTATCCTTCCATTCTTCACAATGATATATATATATATATATATATATATATATATATATATATATATATATATTTTTAATTCTCCCATAATTGTGTTTACAAGTTCCTTGGAAAATGATAAGTGAGTATAATAAGAATAAATATATTGTTTGTTAGCTTAAAAGAGGAACAATTCTCGAGATGCATACAAATCATACTTGTTGAGCACCAAGAAAGTATTAGAACAATAATTACCATGGAACTATAGTGGAGGATGGCATTGAAAGTGAAAAAAAGAAACACAAGATTCCATAAGTTTACCAAGTGGCGTGAGTGAAAAAATGGGTCAAATTCAACCTTGAATCTTCATATATTACTTGTTAATTTATCAAACGATTAGTGATATGAGAACTAGGGAAACACGCCAGCATCATCTATGGCTCTAATTGAATATCGATTTCCTATGATACTTAAGTACTCTAGAAGAGTCACTTCTATCTTTTGACTTAGAACCACATGTATGGATCACTCTATAAAATGTTTCAATTACAAGACAAGAATTTAATGTGCATGTTACCATGATCAACTACTCTCACTTAACATGTTCTTCCATTCCTCTTTTTAAAGCGGAACATTTACCCAGAAAACTCTAAGCAGTAGAAAAGAACGGGCCCAAGATCATACCCATATCCTTTAGTACAGTTCTCACTCTACTAAGTGGTAGCAAGAACTTGGTGGACAATTATACCGTACTAAACAAAGGCCCAAAGAAGAATTCTAGATCATAACGTCATTACAAAAGACACATAAACATATGGAACCTCATCAAAGAGTCAGACACATGATCCCAACTATTTATACATGGACTATCCATGTGCCATAACATGTATTGCCTCACTTTCACTCTTACCAACTACATCTCTCTGAATTCATTAACTTGGAAGTTGGAGTGTTAACTCAACATGGTCATCCCGCTCCACCGCATAAGAGACTCTTACCACCACACCATATGAGCTCAGTTCTTCCATACTATCTAATTCTTGTTCCACTACAAAACAATAACCAAACATTCACTATTGATATTCTTTCGATTTAAATTTAGAATTAAATTTTGATATTCCCACTTATGAAAACCATCAAGGTAAATCATTTAAATCCTACTAATTGGACATCTATTTAGATTATTAAGTAAAATTTCCAAAACTGTGTAACAGAATTTTAATACTCTCTCATGGTACTATTTTAAATTGTTATAATTCCAGTTTCATATCTCATATTCTTAATGAAATGACTATCTATGAACCTCAACCATTCTCACAAGTCAATGGACTATTAAAATAATAGAGGAAAAAATCAAAGGTAATAAATGTAATGGGTTCAAGTGTTAGTGGTTAAGTCCCACATTGAGCAATGGAGAAATTTTTGAATATAAAGAGAAATAAATCATAAACCCATTATTTTAAGGTTTAAGGTGGACATGTAGTGTCAAGGTCTCTTGGATCATGAATGTTTAACCCATTAACACTTTCAACGCCCCTGGAATTCTCAAAAAGTGGTATTAGAGCCAGGTTAGCTCGATGGGGGAGTGGAAGTGAGATCCTTGTATAGATCAATGCTAGTGATGTGGGTGAATCACACTTGTGGGTGAATCACACTTGTGGGAGATATTGTTGGGAGTGAAGTGTGAGTGGTTATGTCCCACATCAATTAGAAATGGAGAAAATATTGGATATATAAGAGAAAAGATCCATACACCTATCACGTTAAGGTTTGGGATGGATAGTAATGTCATTGTCAAGGTCTCTTGGTTCCTGAACGTTTAGCCTAATGAAATTCCTGACACTCCATAGACTCCCCAACAAGTGGTATTATAGTCGGATCAGGCTTGATGAGGGAGCAAAATTGAGATCCTTGAATGGTTCAAGGCTAGTGATATAAGTAATTCACACTTGTGGGATAGAGATTGTTAGATTTAAGTTTGAGTGGTTAAGACCCACACTGACTATTGTTCTTCTTTGGAACTAGATGATGATCAGGGAGGTTGAATTCATGGTGTATTGTGATGGTTCAAGGCTTCTGATATGGTGGATGAGAGTCTAACCTGAAAGGTTAGCACTTAAATGCTCAAGTCACTAAGGGAGTAAGGAGTGAAGTTTGAATGGATAAGTATTCGAATACACGAGAAATGGAGCAATCCCCTTTTTAAATAGAAGAGTTAGTTAGAATCTTGACGCATGCGAGGGGGCATGAAATATGGCCAACCATCAAATCGTTCTAGGAGGCAAGGATAAACTTCATGGGAGAGATTACCTACTTTGTAGGGAAAAAAAGTCTATCTATTTTGTGCCTTACCATTTTTCTTTCACTGCTATGGGGTTTCTTGCTTTTGGGCCATGTGGGCGGCCCAAAACAGTTGCCCTCAAGCCTTTATTTATGCTCTACCAAGCAAGGGTTTGTCCGTGTCTCTGCTCGGCTACGAAATCCTAGATGTGGAGACGTTTGATGGGAATTCGTCGTCTTTGGGAATAAGCATATTAAATACTTTCCTCACGAGGTGCGACGTGATGCTTAGAGCATATGACATATATCCCCACTCTAATAATTAATGAAGTTCCTTTTCTTTTTAGGGTGATTGAGTGTTTTTCATATCATTTCGAGAAAATCTTCACCACTGGTAGTGAAAAATGATCATATGATCCTCAATGTTCTAAAGGGACATCTAAGGCTTTAGAAGCACCGTCCTCTCCTTTTTTTACTATTATTGACTGGTGTGAATTATCGGCTTTCGATACGAGAGTTGCAATGTCACGAGAGCCCCATTCTATACTTGTGGACTGAATACCAACTCTTTTGATTTGTCTTGGAATTTGCTTTGCCGGATTGATTAACAGTAATGGTTTTTTAAGAGTTTACTACTACAATCATCAAGTAATCACTTCTCCATCCAACTTTGAGTGTAGGAATATGTTGTGGTTCTGGTGTGAGAGAGAGGGATTTGTATATGTTTGAATGAGATAAAGGGTGAGGTTTGTTTAGGGATAAATATGGTTAGTGATGTTGGTGATGAATTTGTGTATGAGTGTGGTGGATCAATGTTGCTATGATTTGTATAGACACTCTTGTAAAAGAATTTATCAAACGTGGCACTTATGAAATTTGACTTGTAACTTGAAATTCTTGTGTAGAATTAATTTGAGCTTGGCAATCTTGTATCACTTAGTATGCCATTAATTTCTTCTTCAATATGCTTCTTCTGGACTGTTGGATCGCGTGTGCTTTCATTAGAACACTTATTTATAACATCTAGGATCTGCAGTAAAGACTTAGGAGTGGTATCCATATCACTGCACTCAAAAAGAAATTTGGTCAAAAGATTTACAAAAGTTGTGCGTGAGCTCTTATTTTTTATTGTAGCATTTGGTTCTATGAGAAGCTGTAAATCTCTTAGCACTTTCAATGGCACTACTTTTTTCTCAACAGACCCTGTATCATTCAAATATCACTCGACAGGGACTTCACTTCAGGAGAGAACCGACAAAGTTCTTCTAAAACGCGCTACCAAAACCAACATTAGTTTCAGTGATAAGTCTGCTACTGACATAGCTTTGGATAATGGCTTGGCAAAGAGTTGCTTAGGATTTTTTCTTGTAAAAAGTAGTTATACCATTAACTTGCCCTTACTCTTGTATAATTTTTGTAACCATGAAATTCTCCAACTTGAATGTGAATTTTATACGTGGAAAAGATGTCGAATTCTCATGCTTGAACTTGAACTTTGTATTTTAGAATTGATTTGGAAAAGACATTATATCTTGAATTCTTGTGCTTGATTTTGAAAATTTGAATAGATTATAAAGAAGCTTCCTACTTGTATGGCTTGAATTAGAGCCTTAACATTTTCAAATTAAATTGTGTGAAGAGCATGAATCTCAAATTTTGGTCAAAAATCTCCTTGTTTTTATAACTCGAATTCTAGCCTGGTGAGATAACATTAACTTTGAATTTCCATGCTTGAGCTTGTAATGACTTCTTACGTAATTTGACTTTCTTTGGAATCCATTTGAACTCAAATTTTGAATCTTGAAAACTTGAATTCCATGATGACTTGGATTTGAGTTTGAACATAAATCTTGAAATCTTAGAATCAACTTTGATGAAATTCGGATACTTACGCCCTATGATAACTTGAATGTTCTTGCTCTCATAACTTGTATTCTACATGAACTCGAAATGGATGAGATGTGATGCATTTTGCATTTCAATAACTCCACATGAATCTTCCTTCCTAACTTAAACGCTTAGTCTTTGATCTAGTCAAATTGAACCCTTTGAACTCGAAACATCATGAATCGATCTTTGATACCATAAGGAATCTTAATCATAATGAACCCACAACTTCATCTTCTACCCCATGATTTGTACCATGCACTTTATTCGAACAAAACCCTTGCTTTAACAAGCCTTTCTTCATTTGATGACATTGATAAAAAAAATGACCTTGACTTTAACAAGATATGGTCGCAAATCCATCCAAAATATCTAGGGCCACTTTGGGTCAGGATCAACTGGCCATGCCCTGAAATGCTTGACTGTGCGAGCCAGGACCATTATCACTTGAAATTAAACGCGCCTGCAAAATTTGTTAATCATAATAAACACGCAGACAAGATCCTATGACCTAAAGATGTTATGCACAAAAAGGTGGGGGATCTTAGGGTCAAAAATTAGGGTATGACAGGTGATTGAGTGTTTTTCGTATCATTTCGAGAAAATATTCACCACTGGTAGTGAAAAATGATCATATGATCCTCAATGTTCTAAAGGGACATCTAAGGCTTTAGAAGCATCGTCCTCACCTTTTTTTATTACTATTATTGACTTGCGAAGGAAAGCGTTTTTATTCCTTTATCGTTTCAATCTCAGGACACTTCACTCGTCAATTTCTTTTTTGTATGTTCGATTTATTTTCCTCCCGATTTCCAATATTTGAACCTCTTGCTTTTACCCTTATTCTACCTTTTTTAGTGTTTCTAGAATGGCGAGTGTTTCTTGGATGGTGAGTGTTTGAGTTTAATCTCTATTTGCGTAACACCTACTTTAGTTTGTTAACATTTTTGTTCATGGTTATTTCATCACAAATATATTCTCCATATGCCAACAAATATGTTTCAAGAGATTGGGTAAATTCAAAGATATTGTAGACTACTTTCGTCTTCTCTCACGGTGACGCTTTCACCCAAGCGGTAATTGATGTTGGTCCAATGGAAGATTTGGGTGTGTTTCCCCCCAGATGAGGATCAGAGGATCTATAGTCAATATGGTGGGCGTGTGATTCCTTTACATGAATGCATATTCTCTCTCCTATGCTATCGTTTTCCTTTTAATGAGTTTGAAGTTTGTATGTCGAAACATCTACTTATTTCTCCCTCGCAGTTCCATCCCGTGAGTTGGGCGTTCGTCAAAGTTTTTCAGCACTAGTGTGAATATAAGGGGAGCAATAAAATTTCAATGTTGTTTTGCCACCTTTTAAACATACAAAGTAGTGTGAAGTATGCAAATGGTTATGGTCCACTTTCTATGAGACAAAACATCAAATTCTTTATGACTTACTTTGACAGCATGAAACATTTAATGGATCCCTTCTTCTTGGTCGCTCCTCTTAACGAGGAAGCTTATGCAAAGGTTTGTCATGAAGAGAACCTTTCTCTTTGTAAGTAGTTGTCCAAGTCGTTTTAAGAAGGTATTCTGTACCTAAGGATACCTTTGAGAGTGACCTAAAGCAGGTGGAATACTTCTATTTGACTGGGCCTATTTCTTGAGATTTGGTTCGTCTTAACCAAATCATTGAAAACAAGAAGGCTGTCTCCATGGAGGACAAGTGCGTCTACTCCCCCTTTTTTGCTTTTTCTTTTTTGACCGACATGTGCTCGACTTAGATACTTCCTTCTTGTAATGTATATATGTATTATATATCTATTTTGTTCTTTATTTATTTGAATTATACCTAACTTGTTATTACACTACGCCAAAAATGATTTTTGGCAGCACTACATAGACAACGCTTTCTCTCAAAAACGCTGCTTTAAGTTTTAATAAAAACAAAAAAAACAAGGAAAAAAGCGTTGCTAAATGGGGACTTTAGAAAACGCTTTTGAAAAGCGCTGCTAAAGGCCTGAGGTAGGTTGCACTTTAGAAAACGCTTTTTGGAAAGCGCTGCTAAAGGCTACCATTAGCCAGCGCTTTTGAAAAGCGTTGCTAAGGCCTTTCGTACACCACACTTTAGCCACCGCTTTTGGAAAGCGCTGCTAAAGGCCATTCCCATACTGCACATTAGAAAACGCTTTTAATTCAAAAGCGCTACTAAATGCACCACTTAAGAAAGCGCTTTTCAAAAGCGCTGCTAAATGCACCACTTAAGAAAAGACTTTTCAAAAGCGCTGCTATAAGGCTTTTCAAATATAAAAAATAAAATAGAAACTCCCCTCATTTCCTAAAATCTATTTCTCTTCTTCCCTAACGTTCACACTCTCTCTCGCAAATTCTCTCTGTATATCCATCACGCACTGCTCCCTCCGCCGTATCTTTATCTCTCACGACTTCTCCCTCCACCGTAACTTTCAGGCTCTCTCTCGCGAACGCTCTCCATCTCTCGTGGCCGATTCTTTTCTTCGAACCCTTCCCTCCGTCGTTACTCCCTCCGCCGTAACTGCACAGAGGTATGTTTTCGTTTGCTTTTTTTAGTGTTAATGAAACATTGTTGATTAATTGTTAAATATTATTGTTAAATATTGTTGTTGCTGCTATTGGTTTCGATTCTACTACTGCCATTTCTGTTTTGATGTATGTTTTCGTTTTGAGGATTGTTTGGTTGTTAACGGTTCTGATTACGGCATTATGAACTTGGAAACATTGTTGATTGTTAAATATTATTGTTGCTGTTGTTGGTTTCGATTCTACTACTTCCATTTCCATTGTAATTTGTGGATTTCGACATCGCCAATATGTCATTATGCCTCAGATTTTACTCTTGATACATCCATATACTTGATACATTTATACATTTATACATTTCTATGCCGCAAAATGAAATATATGGTTTTGAGTAGATCCATAAGAAATCAACAGTTTTTTCTGTTAAATCTAGTTATAAAGTTTTGAATTCTAGTTCTGCAGATGTCGTGTCCCAGCTTCGTTTGTGATAAATTAGAAAATATTAGGAATAGTGGAGTAATACTTTCACTATACTTGTGAAAATTCATATGAGAAATCAGGCGTAATATTTTCACTATACTTAGATTCCAACTAAATCTACTAGACAAATATTTTCAAGATATATCAAAACTAATCATTTCTACCGAACCTAGATGTAATATTCCTAATTGTGATAATTATTATGCTTCAAAAATATCATAGTACCTGTAAGCTTTGCTAATTAACAAGCCTTATGTTGTAACTAACGAGATATCATATGAATTTGTATGGCAGAGTCAGAGAGCCAAAATATCACTGAAACGATCGCTTTGGGGTGTTGTCTCGTCATAATAGATTATGGCCAAAAACCTGCAATATCTATTGAATTTTAAAATTTATTAAAGTGATTGCAACTTACCCTCATATTTTTGAACAAATAGCTAATGAAATTCACATGTAAAATAATTTAAAAAAAATACATCAATTCTACATGAAGTTAATTGTTAATTGAATTTGAATTGATGATTCTTTGTTGGATAGAACTTTGAAGTTAATTGAACTTAAGTGTTGAAGTTGTTTTTTTTACTTATTTGAGTTGAAACATTAAGTGTTGATGTGTCATTTGTGATGAATCAAAGTATACCATGCTACTTGAATTAATGTGATTGAATTTGCGTGTCGATGCCATGTTGCTTAATTGAAGGAAATGATGATGTTTACTAAATTTGATTCTTGAGACTTTGACTTGTTTCTCCGTTATATCTTGTTTGTCCTATTCTATACTAAATTTGTCCTGTTATATTTGGCATACACCATCAGTTACTAACTTAGTGAATTTTCTATAGGGGTTACTTGTGAAGAGTCGAATTCGGATCGTTTCCAAGAATCTTACATTGTGTGGTTCTAGAAGTTGCTGACTTCTCTACAGGTAATTAGTTGTTCTTTTGTTTTTGTTTAGCTTACTTAGTAAAACCATGGATAAAAAATGAATGTCTTCCAATCGATTGTCAAAAGAGTACTAGAATGGGGTATCCGAATTCGTTAAGTTTGCTGTTGAACATGCTAATTAAAGACCCCGGTCGAATCACATGTCCTTGCTTAGGTTGCTGTTATAGGCGTCGGATTGACGCAGTTCAATTGGAATCACATTTAATGAGGCATGGAATTGATCGAAGTTATACATGTTGGATATTGCACGGCGAGATAAGTAACGATAATGTTGAACCAGGGGATAATACGACCTATGCTTCAAACGACAATG
Source organism: Lathyrus tuberosus (assembly GCA_022829125.1). Taxonomy (NCBI): domain Eukaryota; kingdom Viridiplantae; phylum Streptophyta; class Magnoliopsida; order Fabales; family Fabaceae; genus Lathyrus; species Lathyrus tuberosus. Next base: position 77,619 of record JALAZF010000516.1, read on the forward strand.
ACACAGATACATACGATTGTGATCGAGTCGAAGAGATTGCAGAAGCACTTGAAGAAGGTCTTCAGGATTGTCCCAAAATGTTTGAGAGGTTGGTAAGCGATGCAGAGAAACCGTTGTATAAAGGTTGCACTAAATTCACAAGATTTTCTGCGGTATTAAAGTTGTACAACTTAAAGGAGGGTAATGGATGGTCGGATAAAAGTTTCACAGAGTTATTAGCCCTTATGAAAGACATGCTTTCGGAGGATAATGTTCTTCCCAATCGAACCTATGAGGCCAAAAAAATGTTGTGCTCTATTGGCATTGAAGCGTGTGATTTTTGTCAGTTAGGTGACCACCTTATTGCAAATGGGGTTTCTCCTCACCGTAATGGTAGGAGTGGGGTGCTACTTTCTAATTTCTTAGTTGTCTCGTGAAGCTGGAAGGGAAAGGGAAGCTATCTAAAACTAACCTTGCACGCGAGTGTTTAACTGAACAAACACTTAAAGAGATTCGGGGAGTTAGGGGTCAGGTTATACAATGGGGAGTTGTCAATTACACATCCTATATGTGGTTATCCACAGGTTGTTAGCAATAGGTTCTACTTTTATACTTGATGGTGTTTATCTGTTGATGGGTTGGGAAAGTTTCTTCTTTGGGAGATATGAGAGAGAGAGAGAGTTTTTGATGATTTTGGTGAGGTACTGGACCTTAGTTTTGATCGGTGTAAAGGTACTGGACCTAGAGTGTTTGATTAGTATGCGAATGTACTGGACCTAGAGTTTTTGATTGGTATGCTCGCTAAGATTTCGCAATCTTATGCCTACGTATTCCCGTTTAAAGAAATAGGAAAATTAGAGCAATCGTAGTTCCTCCTATTCTATGGGAGGAAAAGATGTTTTGGTGTCTTGTTCAAAGTCCAAGATTGAAGCTAAAAGGTTTGTCTGAGAGAGAATTTGTCATCTCTAAAGGGAGACATCCCGTCTGTTTATCACAACTGTTGGGTGACTGATTATAAAGGAGAATTACTTTAAATGGGATATGTGAATCCAGCAACACCATAATTTCCTTTATAAGGGATTTGTCCTGAAGGAGAAAACTTTAATTCAGTATAGAGCAATGCCATTTTTCCTTAGGAGTCTTTCATGCTAAGAGAGGGACAGCGGCATGGATGTAAATAATCCAGGGGCTTGCCACTTACAGCAATTGGATGAAAGAAGAATCTTTACCAGGATAAGAGATGGACGATAGCTTGGATGTTTAAATCAACAAGTATGCCACTTATAGCAGTTATCTGGGATTTAGGGTTTGTTTAATTTGTTAGTTTTGATGTGTGATAACACAGAGAAATGTCTTCCTACAGAGAGATTTTGATTTCCTCTAAGGGGATGTTGATTTTTGTGTGCCTTGATCAAAGCCCAAGGTTGAAGCTAATAGATTGATTGATTCCACTAGGGAAGTCCTTATACAAAGCCTAAGAGGAGGCTGGAAAAGACTGACTCAACAAGAGAGTGTTTATTTGTCTTGTACAAAGCCCAAGATTGAGGCTAAAAAGAGACTGACTCTTTGGGGGATATCATTATACAAAGCCTAAGGGGAGGCTAAAAGTTGACTTTTCCGGGGGAATATTATGTCTGTCTTGTACAAAGCCCAAGATTGAGGCTAAAAGAAGATTGACTCTGGTGGAGAGATTTATATGGTGTCTTGTACAAAGCCCAAGATTGAGGTTCAAAAGGGGAAACTGACTCTATTGGAGAGTATGATTTGCCTTGTACAAAGCCCAAGATTGAGGCTGAAAAGAGATTGACTATGTTGAGGATATTTTAGGTGTCTTGTACAAAGCCCAAGATTGAGGCTGACCTTATCAGGGAAAATCATTATACAAAGCCTAAGAGGAGGCTAAAAAGAAGATTGATTCTGCTTAGGGATATTATTTCTCAAAGCCTAAAAGAAGGCTGGGGGGAATGACTCCGTTGGGGAAGATATTTGTCCCAAGCTTAAGAGAAGGTTATGAAGATTTTGATTTTGGAGGAGAAAGTTTATATATGTCTTGTACAAAGCCCAAGATTGAGGCTAAAAGAATGACTCAACAAGAAAGTTTTTACAGTGTCTTGTACAAAGCCCAAGATTGAGGCTGAAAAAGCTGGGGAAAAATCATAATACAAAGCCTAAGATGAGGCTGAAAAAGGTCGACTCAACAAGAGAGTGCTTTAAGGTGACTGACTCAACAAGAGAGTGCTTTTGATAAAGAAGATTTTACTCAACAAGAGAGTGAGGAAAGGTGATTGACTCAACAAGAGTATACTTTGTTTGTCTTGTACAAAGCCCAAGATTAAGGCTAAAAAGGGTTAACTCAACAAGAGAGTATTGAAAAGTGATGGTCCCAACAGTAGAGTGCTTTTGAGGCTAACTCTGCTGAGAAAAGTCATTATACAAAGCCTAAGAGGAGGCTGGCTTTTGTTGAGGATTATTGAGATCCAGAGGCAGGTCCAAGATTGGTAATCAACTCTTGCTGAGGTTTACAGAAGAGTTGAGGTATCAGAGGCCTTGAGGTTCTGATTTGGGATAGTGTTATGACCCTAGCTGGGGAAATTTTAGGATAAAAAACTGAGTTTTAGATCCTGTGAGGATTTTAACTCTACTGGAGATTGGTTTAAATGACCATAGTTTTTTGATGGGTTTTTAGGGAACTTGAGAATGTCTTTGAGATCCAAAAGGAGATTAGACTGTCCGAGTCTTCTGGTATAGAAGAGTTTATCATTGTATGATGCCCAAGAGGAGGTTGGTGCTTTAAGGGATGAGAATCAACCCTAAATTGGTCTGAGGTTTTGACTCTGGAAAGACTACTCTAGCAAAGGATGACTAAGTTATGTCTTATACCTTTAGGAGGTCTTCAGGGTCCTTGTATTAAGCCCAAGAGAAGGCATGAGAACTTCTAAGAAGTCGGAGGGTCCTTGTACAAAACCCAAGAGGAGGCTGGGATGCTTTTAGGAAGCCTGTGGGTCAAAACTTAAGAAGAGTTCAAAAAACGTTTCACCAGGAATAATCTTTTCTTTAGTGAACAGTTCTAGGGTTTGAAGAAATTCAAGAGAGGTTTCATCGGGAATTAATCCTCTCTGGGGAATGAACTTCTTTGACAATTTCTAATAGTGACAGTCTGAGAAAAGTTTCACCGGGAATAATGCCTTTCTCTTTGTTCCATATTGTTTAAGCCCAAGAGAAGGCATGACTGTATCTGGAAATTCCTATGGGGAACTAGTTTTGATTGTATTTAAGAGTGACCAGCTGGCTTTACCTAATTCTAGACTTAGTTGCCGGGGAAAACTCTAAGCAGATATACAAGTATATATACAGTTGATATATGACATGTATTTAAAAGGATATGGAAGAAGGACTTACAGGTGAGCAAGCTTCCAGTAATACATACAAATATATATATATATATATATATATATATATATATATATATATATATATATATATATATATATACACACGAAAGCATGTAAAGAAAGCTGATAAAACTTACAGGCGAGCAAGCTTCCATTGTAACAACTGTATGGTTAGTTGTTCAAGAAATTAAAGAAAGTTTTGATAACAACTATGGATTTGAACCCAAATCAAAAGGGAATTTGTTTTTGAAAAAGATTGGGGCTTATACTCAAGGAGAGGCCCAGATGAAAAACATTAATTGGATCGTTGTTTTGTAAACTGTACTAGGGCTTATACAATGACTGAGGCCCAAAAAGGTTTTATTTACAAAGAGGGTTGGGTCTTACTGTCATACCCCAAATTTTGACCACTAAGATTTCCCATCATTGTACAAATCATCCTCACAATATGGATGGACCATCATACCTCATTAGTCTCCCCAAAGATGCGTGAGCATCCACTACAATCAAACTTAGGGTTTCAAGCCCTCTCAGAGCTCTTAGACAAAGGATCAATCAAGGAATGACATGATCTTCAACTTGTCTAAATCTCTCAAACATCCAAAATGGATTAATAGGACTCCCACATCAAGAATCAAGCACAAGGTTGTAGCAGTCTAAGTGGATCAAGCCTCAAGATCGCCAGTGTCACCAAATTAGGGTTTGGTCGACCAGGGCCTCCAGATGGAAATTTTCCTCTGGGCATGAGCCAATGCTTCAAAGCATAACCTAATATGCTCCATGGGACATCATAAACCCAATCATCAAGTCAATTTGTCCTTAGGGGATGCATTCACTAAAAATCAGGAATTAGGGTTTCTTGACGTAATTCACCCCTAAGTTGACTTTTGGGACAAAACAGGAGCCAAGACCTCAAGAAATGATTGATGGTCTCTAACACACTACATTAATCCATTTGAAATAATGGATTGATCCAAGAAGCTTGATCAACAAGTTTCAAATTCATCAGAACCACAATTAGGGTTTCGCGGAAAAAGTCAACTGTGCCTTTGACTTTTGACCCAGGCAAGCTCCCAAACCTTGGGACATGATTCAATACACCCTATAACACCTATGAAACCAATCCATCAAGTTTGATTTAGGTCAAGGACTTGATTTCATAGAGGATCGCACAATTTGGAATTCATCGGACAAAAATTCAACCATGCACAAAAGTCAACTTTGACTTTTTGAGATTTTTCACAATTATGGCTCTTTGACCCTAAAATGATGTTAATGTGTGATTTGAATCATCATTCATCAAGGAAAATCAAGAAAAGTGGGATAACTTGTAAAAGGGGTAACCATAAAAAAACTTAGAAATTTTCTAAGTTATGGAACAAAGTGGCTAGGGTACCAACTTCCAAGGATCATAACTTGAGATCCAAGCAACCATTTTGGCTGATCCAAAGATGGATTTGTAGCTCTCATGGCACTCTACAAAAGCTTCAAACACAACTCATTCCAATTCCTCATGGATTTTAAGTTATGGAGTGACCAAAATGACAAAAAGTGAAAATGTCACTTTTTTCCAACACTTAGTGAAATTTTCACTAAGTCAGAATCTGCCTTCACTTTTTTCCAAATGTAGGGGCATTTTTCACTTGGATCCAAAAAGTATCAAAACCAACTATGATCAAATAGTTGTTGTATCATATGAGGCCTTTCCAAAATGGCCAAGAACCCCATCAAATTCCACTTGAGCCATGAGATATGACAATGGCAATATGCCTTCCTGAAAACTGTCAAAGCAAGGAAGATTTGTGCATTTTGCTCGATTTGCTTAAATTTTGCAAAGGGCAAGCAAGTTTATCCATCTGAACACCTTAGGGGGAGACCAAGGAGGGACAAACACTGATCCATAAGCCTCCCAAGTCTTTGGAACCAAAAGTAGCATGCCAAACCTAGAAATGCCTAAAAGAGGGGACAAGACTCCAATTTTGTTTTAGAGAATTCAATGGATGCACCAAGGTGGCATGGACTGAGCCATTTCCAACTGAATTCAGTCATGACATATCCAAGACCAAGGGAACCAGCAGCCTATGCCCTAACCTCTAATCAATGGCTAGAGGAGACTTGAATTCTCATTGATCAACATTGGCCAAACCTCTGTAGCAGTTGCCATTCACTATTGATGCCAAAACAAACTTGTTGCACTATAAATAGAGCTCACTTGTGATCAGTTTGAGTACACCAAAGCCATCAAATAGATGCTTTCCACAAAATCACCTTCTCACTTCCAAATTTGCCTTCCAAAGCAAGTCACTATCGGGTTTTGAGTTTGAGAGCAATTCCAATCAAACCAATCACACACACACCTCATAAATGTCATATAGAGGTGATCCAAACACTCACAAGTGACCTGTAACACCAAAATCTCAAAGTCACCTCTCAAAACCTCAAAATTGGACTTTTGTGCATTTTTAAGCCATGTCTTGATTCAGTCACTTTCCAAACCAGATAAAACCTCAAACATACTCCAAATAACATCCTTGAATTGTCCCAATTAGTTCCACACATCTGGAACACCATTTGAGAGAGTTGTTATTTTGGCCACTTTTGCCCCTTTTGCAAGAAAGAGCTCAAACTTGTTCCTGAGGTTTCCAGCTAATTCCAACCATCCTAAAAGCTTCTAAGAGATCAGTTGAGGGTGTCCAAAGCATCAAATCATTTTTGGAACAAAGCACTTGGCAGATTGCACAAAAGCTCCAAAAAGAGGTAAGCATCACAACTTGAATTCTTTGAATCATGCTTTCCTTTGAGGTCCACTGATCATGCATCTCTTATACATGTTATATGGGTTGTGTTTGCACCAATTTATCATGTAATTCATACCTGTACCAAGAGATAGCACAGAAAATGTAAATCATTGCCTATTTCAAAACCATTATCGGGTTTTTCAATAGGAGCATGATCTGGAAAAAAACACCACCACCATTGGATTCCTTGTGAAATTCTAGGCAGGATAGACCTAAATTTTGTCCCAATCCATGGAGAAATGAGAAAGTTATGGCCTTCACATTTTTAACCAAAATCTTGCCTTGCCTTGCCTTGGGTCAGGCCAAAAACAAGGCAAGCCTTGTATATTTGTGGTTGTGTTTCAATCAACGGATGTATCATCACCCCAGTGGTAAGGCGTGCGCCCTATACACAAGAGGTCTGGGGTTCGAATCCCCCTCGCCCCAGATTCTCTTTTTTACCACTTATTCATGTTTTTTTTATATTTTATTATTTTTCCTATTATTTTTAATGATTTGGAAAATTAATAACTCCTTCAATTTTAATTATTTTTTATTGGTTCTTTTTGCAAAAAATCACAAAAATATTGAAATATTTTATTCCTCAAAAAAAATAAGATTTATATTATTTATTTAATATAGTTGGTATTTTTGTGAATAAATTCATTTTTAATTGTTTTTAAACATTTAAAAGTGAATATTTATCTTGAAAATCAAAACCAAATGAGTTTTAATTCATCTTGTGATTAAAACCTCATTTTTCAAACCTTAAACAAAAATCACAAGTGGTTTATTCAAACTTATTTGGTATTTTTATCATTTTTTATTGATTTTCTTTAAATATTTACTTTTAAAGGAAAACAATTTAGGGTTTCTTTGATTTTCACCCTCACAAATCTTTTTCAAACACCTTTGGGCCTCTAATAGAGTGTAAGACCCAATCTCTTTTTAACTAAAACCTTTTTGGGCCTCACATATTGTATAAGTCCCTCTGTGTTAAAAGAAAAAACCTCGACATGATCGCCAGTTCAAAATGAAAACCATTTTTGGGCATCTCCTTGAGCTGTAAGCCCCACCACTTGTACAAAAATAAATCATTGGGCCTCTAATAGAGTGTAAGACCCAACCCTTGTTGTACAAAAAACCATTTTTTGGGCCTCTCCTTGAGCTGTAAGCCCCACCACTTATACAAAAATAAATCATTGGGCCTCTAATAGAGTGTAAGACCCAACTCTTGTTGTACAAAAAACCATTTTTGGGCCTCTCCTTGAACTGTAAGCCCCACCACTTGTACAAAAATAAATCATTAGGCCTCTAATAGAGTGTAAGACCCATCCCGTGTAGATAAAACTTTTTTGGGCCTCAATGCATTGTATAAGACCCAATACGTTACAGAAATCTCGGCGCGATCGTCATTTTTCAAACAAAAACATCTGGGCCTACCCTCGTGTTATAAGCCCCATTCCTTTTCTTTAAACACCTTTGGGCCTCTTGAGAGAGTGTAAGACCCGTCCCTTTGTACAGAAAACCTTTTTGGGCCTCAGACACTTGTATAAGTCCCTGTACAATTTCAAAACAACAGTGCAATCACTGATAAAACCTTGGGCCTCTCCTTGAGCTATAAGCCCCAACAATCTTTTCAAAGCACTTTCTCCTTTTATTTAGAATATAATATTGTTATCAAAGCTTTCTTTGTTGAACAACTAACAAAACAGCATGGAACCTCTACAACCGAGTAAGTGTTTACCCGCTTTCTTTATCTGCTTTCATATATATATATATATATATATATATATATATATATATATATATATATATATAATTGTATTGTGGGGTTGCTCACTGTAAGTCTTCTTTCACAAAACTTTTATATACTTGTCAAATATCAACTATGTAATACTAGTATAGTTATTTAGAGTTTTCCCTGGCAACTACGTCTAGCACTAGGTACAGCCCTGTTGATCACTCTGAAAAACAAACAAAACTAGATCCCCATAGGATTACTAGACACAGTCTTCCCTCCTCTTGGGGTTAAACAATATGGAAATGTGAAAGGTAGCATTCTCGGTGAACCCTTTCTCAGACTGTCACCCTTAGAAATCGTCAAAGAAACTCTACTCCCCATAGTTGATCTATTATCCGTGAATGGCATTTGTAGCGGCAAAATCGTGAGTGTAAGCTATTGATTAACTTAACTCGAAAAGCAAGAGTCACCACCGCACTTTTATTTTATCCAAAAAAATGGAAAGGAAAAAGAGCGAACAAAACCTACACAAGCTCTAAACTAGAACAAGTGAAGAGAGACTGGATAAGGGGGGTTGGTTACGCAATGGGAAGGTGTTAGCACCCAAAACGTCTATAGTACTCTATAGGAGCCCTTTGAAATATTTATGCTTTTAGTCTGAAAAGGTTTGCTTGAAAAGTGAAAGAGGAGATGAGAAGAGAAGTTGCTTTTAAGATTTTTGTGTTTGGAGAGACTTGTTGTCTCATGCCTACGTACCCACGATGTGCAATGTAGGATCAAAACCTCGTAGTTCGTGGTACAAAGAATGAAATTTTTTTGTTTTGGTTGTTTTTAAATGTAAAGACAAGTCGTCATTTCCGAGCGAATAATTCCGCTTAAAGAAATGAATCATGTCTAAACTTATGAAAAAGTTAAAGGAATAAGTGCACGAGGGCACAGAAAAAAGAGAGTGATGAGTTTGATGTTTTTTAAAGTCTTTTGAAAAAGGTGTTAATATGCTTATGTAGTTTAGCATTTGTTAAGAAATGAAAGGAAAAGAGTAAAATCACTTGACAAAGTCAAGGTTTGTTTATGAAAGAAGTGATAGTTTGAAATCAAGAAAGTTTTGAAAAAAGAGAGAGAGTTTTGAAAATTGAAGAATGGGGAGGAGAAGAAGTGACTATCCTAAAGCATAAAGTAAAAGCTAAGGATAAGAATAGCCTAACCATACAAGTAAGCTCCATAGTCTTCGAACCATAATTCCAAAGCAAAGGGAGAAAGGTCCTAGTTCTAAGTTCAAGGTTCCAAGAATTGCATTGGATGTCCAAGTTCTAAGTCCAAGGATTCAAGAATAGCATTGAAGTCCAAGGTCTAGGTGCAAAACTCCATGTCCATTGCAAAGGATAGTAACCATAGTCCAAGATTAGAAAGCACAAGTTTTTTATAGGTTTTAGCCTTTATTAATGTTTTTGGTCCAAGTGGCCAAAGAGAAAAAGGCATAAGCATAAACATGTGTCCAATGGACAAAGGAAAAATTGCGGAAGCATAAACATATGTCCAACGGACAAAGGAAAAATTGCGGAAGCATAAACATGAAATGAAATGATAAAAATGAAGCATAAAAGTAAAAGAGATAAGGAGCGAGAAGGAATTGTAAAGGATTAGTACAATAATAATGTTAGAAAGTTAGTGATTAGTTGTTAGAGTTAGTGATCAATTATAATTGAATAATTGCACTTAGGTCAAGATTAATGAGAATTCATTAGAGGATTGATAAGATCAAAGCCTCCTAACAACAAGTTTCATAAGTTTTGAACCAAAAGACAAATAGTCAACTATTCTTGATAGTTTTCCGATGCAGGACGAATATTGCGCTATGTTAAGCAATCGCCGAGTAATTTTAAGAGTAATTACCCTACAATGAGGCCGGTCAGTAGCTCTTTGTGCTAATGTATGCTAGATGAACGATATGTAGATCGTCATCCGAAAGCAATACCGCACGAAAAGAAAAGAAGGTAGCGATCTCGTCTTGATCGAAATTCAACAAAAGAATTCCAAGATCTTTTAGACTTTCATCGATCAAAAGAAAAGAGGAATAGATGAAAAGAAGGCCAAATTAAACCACACAATTATGTGATCTAAGGCTAAGAACAAAAGGAGAGGGAAGAAAATGGAAAAGGAACCAAAACAGCCCCAAAAACAAGCATTTTTCACATTCTGGATGCTGGTTAATCGATTAACCACTTAACAATGTAATTAGGTTAATCGATTAACCAGTGCAAACTTGCAATTTTTTGCGCAGAATTCAACTGTTAATAGATTAACCAATTCGTGCATGTTTTGGTTAATCGATTAACACTGTAAAAACAGCAGAAAATCAGTTTAAAAATTGCATAATCCTTGATCAATCATTTATTCAAAAACCTCATGATTAAGGATACAATTGTGCACGAAATTTTGAGTAAAACAGCAGCAAAAACCAGCAATCAACACAAATTGCAAGATCCAAAGATCAAGCAAACAAGATCAACAAAGGATCTACATTGTGAAAGATCAAATTGAACAACAATGGTGGAAAATGTGATTACCACTCCAAATCAGAAAATCCTTCCAAATTGCAGCAAGATCTACACTCCAAAGCCTTGATCTATGAACAAAAACAAGAATGGATGAAGGTTTAGCTCTAAATTAGTAAGAATCAATGTGAATTCTTACTAACTTATGAAAGAAGAAATTGAGCTTTTGGTGAATTTTGGTGGTTGGGGAGATATTTTGCAACGGGTTTTTTGGCTCTCAAAAGCTTGAAGAATGAATGAAATGAAGGCTCTATTTATAGAGTTTAGGCTTGGAAAATTTGGTGGATTGGAGTTTGGTTTGGAAATGAAAATTAGGCTTGGAATTTGAATTTGGAGGGAAATTCATAAAAAAAGTGGTGATTAGTGAAGGTGTATGGTAGGAAATGATCAAAGTGATGTAGGGAATTAAAATGAGATGGTCTAGAATATTCCACATGTGATCAAAATTGGTGCCAATTGCTAAAATTTGAATTTGGCACATTTTTTCCAAAAATTGCACGTGTTAATCGATTAACCATTTCACAGTGCAATTAGGTTAATCGATTAACACAGTGAAAAATGGGAAAAAATGGTTTTTTGATGTGCTGTCTTGGTTCTGGCTCGATTTTTCTTGCTTGTCAAAGAAGGCATGGACATAAACACATGAACCTTGGAGTCTCTTGAATAATAATCAATTAAATCATGGAAACTCTTGATCAGATGAATTTGAATTGTTTGCAGATCAACTTTGACTTTGTTCAGATGAATTTCATTCGAGCTGAGGGACTGTTTAATATCCTTGATTCTCTTCCTGAAAAAGTTAGTAAAAGGGAAACAAAAATATTTTTGGATTTTGATTAAAGGTTAGTAAACATAAGCAAATGAAGGCAAGTAAGAAAGATACAGATGCTCAGTGATCCCTGTGAGGCATAAACCCAAAGAAGAGAGGGATAAAGGAACCAAAGCATGATCTTGTTTGTGGTAAAGATGCAAAATGAGATAGGAATGATATGTGGAATCTTAGGGGTCAAAAATTAGGGTCTTACAGCATCTCTTGAGTTTCTTCCAAATTCTCGGACTTTCTTGGCTTGATCTATTCTCGGTGAATGGCATGTCTTGAACTTCTCGGGGTTTGGGGACCCACAGGCTTCTTAAAAGCATCCCCGCCTCCTCTTGGGCATTGTACAAGGACCCTTCGGCTTCTTACAAGCTCTCATGCCTTCTCTTGGGCTTAGTACAAGGACCCCGAGACCTCTACAGGTATAGGAACAGAGCCTAGTCATTAATTTGCTAGAGCTGTCTTTCTGAGTCAAGTATCAGACTAGTTAATGGGTTGACCTTCATCCCTAAACATACCAGCCTTCTCTTGGGCATCATACAAAGATCATTCACTTATCTGGGAATCGATTTCTCAAAACACCAGTAGACTTAGACAGTCTCAATATCCTTTGGATTTCCCATTTCCTTAAAGAACAGGAAATAACCTTGTTCTTCCGATCAGTACCCAAAGCACAACCTTACCTTTAATCAGTCCCTTTATAAGAACTGATTTTCTCTTTTATCCAACATACTGGACCTGTCACTAAACTGAAACAGTCACCAACTTTTAGCCTCCTCTTGGGCTTTGAACAATGATTCTCCCCAGTGAAGCTAACCTTTCCAGACTCTCTTGTCGAGTCAAATCTTTAGCCTCCATCTCGGGCTTCGTACGAAATAGAAAACACTCTCTTGTTGAGTATAAAAGACTATCTTGTTGAGTCAAACCCCTTTTTTAGCCTCCGTCTTAGGCTTCGTATAAGGCAGATAAAATCACTCTCTTGTTGTGTATAAAAGACTCTCTTGTTGAGTCAACCACTTTTAGCCACCATCTCGGGCTTCGTACGAGATAGAAAACACTCTCATGTTGAGTATAAAAGACTCTCTTGTTGAGTCAAACACCTTTAGCCTCCGTCTTGGGCTTCATACAAGGCACATATAAACCACTCTCTTGTTGAGTATAAAAGACTCTCTTGTTGAGTCAAACACTTTTAGCCTCCCTCTCGAGCTTCGTACGAGATAGAAAATCATTCTCTTGTTGAGTATAAAAGACTCTCTTGTTGAGTCAATGCCCTTTCAGCCTCTATCTCGGGCTTCGTACGAGACAGCAAAACACTATCTTGTTGAGTATAAAAGACCCTCTTGTTGGGTCACAAACCTTTTAGCCTCTATCTCGGGCTTCGTACGAGACATATAAAAAACACCCTCTTGTTGGGTCACTAGCCTCCTCTTAGGCTTTGTATAGAGAAAACCCCAGTTGAGTCAATCAACCTTTTAGCATCAAAGTCATGCCTTGCTCACAAACATCAACCACTCCTCTTTAGAGATGACAAATTCTCTCTTAGCCAAGACCATTCAGCTTCACATCTTGGGCTTTGAACAAGATACAAACCACCTTTTAGCTTCACGTCTTGGGTTTTAAACAAGACACCAAAACACCTTTTTTCTCCCATAGAATAGGAGGAACTACGATCGCTCTGATTTCTCTGTTTCATCAAACGGGAGTACGTAGGCATAAGATTGAAAAATCTTAGCGAGCATACTAATCAAAAACCCAAAATCCAATATCTCCACCAAATCAACCCAGAAGCAGCAAATTTAAACACATTACCAAAAACCTCACAAATAATCCAGACACTGTGTTCTCAACAAAATAACCAGAGTTTGGGCCCCACATCCACATAGCATCTGTAACCTAACAGACCGCTGTTCAAACGCAGTATGCAAGCAGGGTTAATTGGAGACATCTATTTCCCTTCCTTAATCAGCTCAATAGGATAAAAAATGAATCGAACTGTAGTACCCAAGCGATCGTGACTCAGGACCACAAAAATCGTGCTACACTTACAACTCAAGGAGAGGCCCAAAGTTTATTTTTATACAAGTGATGAGGCTTACAACTCTAGGAGAGGCCCAAGTTATTTTGTTGAAAAAGCGACGATCGCGCCGAGGTTTTTGAAAACACAGTGGGTCTTATACAATGACTGAGGCCCAAAAATGTTTTGATTAAAAAGGGATGGGTCTTACACTCTAATAGAGGCCCAAAAATGTTTGAAAAGATTTGTCAGGGTGATAATGATCAAAACCCTAATTTCCTTGATTTAAAATGTATTTTAATTCAAATAAAATAATCAAACATGTGAAAAAAAGGTTATGATCTTGGATTTATATTTGGAAAATCATGTTTCATTCATGGGATGATTTAAAAATCATTTGAATTTTGCAAAACCAAGAGAAAAAAACATTTTTAATGTCTAAAAACAAATAAAAATATAATTCTTTACAAAAATATCAAATATAGGAAATAAATAATTTTTTTGTGAAATTTTCATGGAATTAAATATTTTAATATTTTTGTGAATTTAAAAAAAAAATCAATAAAAAATAATTAAAATTGAGAGAGAAATTAATTTTTGGATTAATTATCAAAAACCATAAAAATATTGAAAATAGCAAAAATGTGGAAAGGTAGCAAAAAAGGTCTGGGTGGGGTTTGAACCCATGACCTCATACACAAACATACATGTGCGCTACCACTGGGGTGGTGATACATCCGTGTATCAAAACCACCCCATGTGCATATATGGGATGCCTTATTTTCAGGCCTGGCCAAAGCCAAGGCAAGGCAAGTTTTGACAATTTACGTGAAGCCTCTAACTTTCTTATTTCTCCATGGATTTGGACAAAATTTAGGTGCATCTGGCCTAAAATTTCATGAGGAATCCAATGGTGCTTTTGGAATTTTCAGAAAGTGTCCCTATTTTAAAACCCGATAGTGGTTTCAAAATAGGCCTTGATTTGTATGTTCTATGTATCTCACTACTCAGTCAACAATAGCAGGGTAAATTGGTTCAAACACAACATATATAACATGCATGAGATGTTTATGATCAGTGGACTTCAAAGCAATGCATAATTCAAAGAGTTCAAGTTGTCATGCACTTACCTCTTGGAGCTTCTTGAGCTAACTGTCAAGATCCTTGTGCTAGAAGTAATCCAATGCTTTGGACACTCTTGATTGATTCCTTAGAAGCTTTTAGAATGATCAAAACCAGCTGGAATCCTCAGGAACAAGTTTTAGCTCTTTCTTGCAAAAGGGGCAAAAGTGACCAATATGACAACTCTCTCAAATGGTATTCCAGATGAGGGGAACCAATTGGGACAGTTTGAGGATGACGTTTGGAGTGTGTTTGTGGCCTTGTTTGGTTTTGGAAGTGACTGAATCAAGGCATGGCTTGGAAAATGCAGAAAAGTCCAATTTTTGAGGTTTTAGAGATGGATTTTCTGATTTTGGTGTTTCAGGTCACAAGTGAGTGTTTGGACAAGCTTCTTGGGCCAATACATTATTGCAAATGGATCAATGTGCTGTATTGGAGGTCTTCAAATCATGTCTTGAGGTCTTGGCTCATGCTTTGTCCCAAAAGTCAACTTAGGGGTGAATTAGGTCAAGAAACCCTAATTCCTAATTTTTGGTAAATGCATCCCCTGAGGTTAAATTGACTTGATGATTGGGTCCATGAGGTCCCTCGGAGTATCTTGGGCTGTGCTTTGAAGCATTGGCTCATGCCCAGATGAAGATTCCCATCTGGAGGCCCTGGTCGACCAAAACCCTAATTTGGTGACACTGTCGATCTTGAGGCTTGATCCACTTGGAATGTTGCAACTTTGTGCTTGATTCTTGATGTAGGAGTCCTCTTGATCCTTTATAGGTGTTTGAGAGGTTATACAAGTTAAAGATCATGTCATTTCTTGATTGATCTTTTGTCTAAGTGCTCTGAGAGGGTTTGAAACCCTAATTCTTGGTTGTAGTGAAAGCTCAACAATCCTTGAGGAGATTGATGAGGCCTGAAGGTACATCCATATTGTGGTTATGATTTGCACAATGATGGGAAATCTTGGTGGTCAAAATTTGGAGTATGACAGGCATAAGCTATGATAAGATATATGCTTGTCCAAATGATTGCATTTTGTTTCGAAATGAATATGCATCGTTAAATGAGTGCCCTAAATGTGGAGTCTCTCGATATAAGAAAAAATTGTCTCCAGCAAAAGTCTTATGGTATTTTCCTATAATTTCGAGATTTAGATGCATGTTTTATAGTGAAACCGATGCAAAACACTTCACTTGGCATGCAGATGAAAGAATTATAGATGGAAAGTTTCGACATCCGGCAGATTCACCATAGTGGATGAAAATTGATAATGATTATCCTGATTTTGGAGAAGAAGCAAGAAACCTTCGCTTGGCATTATCTACTGATGGAATGAACCCACATGGTCTTCAAAGTATCTCACATACCACATAGCCTGTGATTATTATGTTTTATAACCTACCTCCATGGCTATGTATGAAGCGTAAGTACATGATGTTATCTATGTTAATTTCTGGGCCTAAACAATCAGGGAATGACATAGACGTATACTTGACAACTTTAATCAAAGACTTAAAGATTTTGTGGGAGAATGGTGTGGAGGTTTATGATGGATATAGGAAAGAAAGTTTCAATTTGAGGGCGTTGCTGTTTGGCACAATTAATGATTTTCCAGCATACAGAAATCTATCAGGGTATAGTATTAAAGGTCAATGTGCATGTCATATTTGTGAAGAAAACACAGATTAAACGCGATTGGAATTTTGTCAGAAGAATGCCTTTCTCAGTCATAGTAGATTCTTAAATTCTAATCATCACTACCGTGGGTGGAGAAAAGCATTCAATGGAAAACCAGAACAAGGTAGAGCTCCACCTACATTGACAAGTGACCAAATTTTTGAAAAGGTGAAAGATGTGAGTACTCAGTTTGGCAAGCCTTTTGCACATACGCTTGTCAAATGTGGGTGGAAGAAGAGGTCAAATTTTTTTTTTGAATTGCCATATTGGAAGTCTTTGTATGTAAGACATTTTCTTGATGTTATGCATATTGAAAAAAATGTATTTGAAAGTGTTATTGGTACATTACTCAATATACAAGGAAAGTTTAAGGATGACCTTAAAGCAAGAAAGGACTTGATAGCGATGGGAATAAGAAATGAATTAGGACCCTTGAAGAAAGGAAAACAAACATATCTACCACCAGTTGCTTATACTCTATCTAGAAAGGAGAAAAAGATATTGTGTAAGTTTGTAAGTGAAGTTAAAGTTCCAGAAGGATACTCTTCAGATATCAGAAGACTTGTGTCTATGAAAGACCTCAAGTTAAAGAGTTTAAAGACACATGATTGCCATGTTATAATGGAACATTTTCTACCAATAGGTATACGTTCTATTTTTCCAAAAAAAAGTAAGAAGCACAATAACTAAATTGTGTTCTTTCTTCAGGTCAATTTGTAGTATGGTGATCGATCATGCGATCTTATCAACATTGCAAAAAGAAATAGCTATTACTTTGTGTGAGCTTGAAATGCATTCCCCCCCCCCCCCCTCTCATTTTTTGACATAATGGTACATCTAGTTTTTCATCTTGTGAAAGAGACCCAATTGTGTGGATCATCTTATATGAGATGGATTTACCCTGTTGAATTTTATATGAAAATATTAAAAGGGTATGTGAAAAATCGAAGTTGACCAGAGGGTTGTATTGTTGAAGGATACATTGTTGAAGAAGCGATTGAGTTTTGTACTGAATATTTGTCCAATGTTCAATCCGTTGGACTCCCCAAATCTCATATTGTCTAAAAAAGAAGGAAAAAAGTTAATTAGAAATAAAATTATTACAGTATCTAGGGCTGAACGTGAGCAAGTGCATTTGTATGTTCTGCACAATGACAATGAGGTTGAGCCGTATGTTGAAAAGCACAAGGATGTTCTCCGAAGTTTAAATCCGAATAGAAATGAAAATTGGATAGTACGAGAGCACAATCGAAGTTTTATACCATGGTTTAAGGATCATATTTATTCAAAGTTTTATTTAGATCACGCGTCAATAACAGAAAGTTTGATATGTTTAGCATATGGTCCAAGTTTGCATGTGTTTTCTTACAGCGCATACGCAATTAATGGATACACATTTTATACTAAAGAGCAAGATGATAAAAGTACTATGCAAAATGGTGGTGTCACCTTGGTAGCTGAAGCAATGCACATTTCAAGTGTGAAGGACTTAAACCCCAAATATGCAAATATGTCATATTTTGGGGTTATCGAGCGCATTTGGGTGTTTGATTATGAGAAGTTTCAGATTTCTATCTTTGTTTGCAAGTGGGTTAAAAATAATAGTGGCGTACGAATGGATAAGTCAGGATTTTTGCAAGTGGATCTTAATAGGGTGGGGTATAAAGATGAGCCTTTGATTCTAGCCTCTCAAGCTAGACAAGTGTTCTATGTCACTGATCCGACAAGTACGAAGTGGTCTATAGTGCTTTTATCTAACAAAGTAATTGATGATGACATTGGAGATCAATGTGATATTAATGTTGAGAATGAATCGTATATTATAAATGATCAAGATGAGAATATTAGAGCGGATGAATTATATATTAGAAATGGCCATAATGAGGGAATTTGGATCAATCCATCCGTCCGTGTTGTTAAGAGACAAGTAAATCATATTCCTACCAAGAAAAGAAATAGATGTTAGTGAAAAAGGTAATAGTAAAATTATATATTGTCATTCAATAAAATTATATATTTGTCATTTTATATATTCAATGGATTATGGATTATGGATTATGGATTTTTATATTTGTCATTTCATATTTATGTTTTTCTTTATTACAGGTCAAATGGCTAGCAACGAGGAAAACTCACACGATACTTCCAAGAATGATGCAAATGAATCAGTTCATTATGCGGAAAGAGATATTACAAGAGAAATAATTGTTATGAAGGGAATCATTCGTGCTAGAGATAAAGGAATAAAATATGACGTTCATTGGAATGAAACGGGCCAACTAGTAGAGCCTAATGGAGCAATGTTGACAAGTTATATTGGTGCACTTGTTCGTTCGCAAATTCCAATTACGTGTGATAATTGGAGAACTCCATCTTTGAAACCCGCGGTGAGATACAGGTACCATATGTGATGTTATTTGTTTTTGTTGACGATTATGTCTTTAAATTACTTATACTAACATATTGTATGTATTTTTTCGTAGCGGAATTTTAACATTGGTGACGACCGAAAAAAATATTGTCTTCAATTAGCCGGAAGAAGACTCAGAAGGTTTCGAGCATTTCTAACAAACAAGTTTCTTAAGGATGCCCAAGGAAACTTTATTGAATCAGAGCGTCCAAAGAAGTATGCGGACTTGATTTCACCTGAAGAGTGGGAAACGTTTGTAGCCAAACGAAGAACCCAAGAATTCCATGTAATGTTAATTTGTCATGAATATTGTATTATATAATTGTTGCATTTGTATGTTCTGATATGACTTAAACTTGTTTATCCAGGATGTGAGTGACATAAACCGCCAAAGAGCATCAAAACCCCCGTATCCATACAAAAAAGGACGTTTGGGATATGCACGCTTACAGCAAAAAAATAGTAAGTATATATAAATTCTATGACTTAGTTGTTCCCCATGTGTTATAATTGATCATATTATTTGTCTTAATGTGTGGTTAGAAGAGGAGAAAAGTGAAGAAACATCTCTTTCGAAACATGTTTTGTGGAAGGCTGCTCGGGTGGAAAAGGTGGAGTTGTTAGGAAAGATGTTCAACAAGTTTTTGAGCAATGTGTAAGTATAAAATTATTTCTTTAATTAAATCAACAGTTTATTAACATATATATAATATTTATGCTTTTGGATCCCCACTAATATTTTTCATTATGCATATGAATTTCAGGAGAATCTATCTCAGTCCTTAACTCTAGGTGAAGACAGGATTGCAGGAGCATACTTAGTCGAGCATTAAATGTTCTTGAGTATTCTGGTCGTGTGAGGGGTAAGGGATTTGGGGTCACTCCAACAACCTTGTATAAGCGCCCAAAGACCCAAAATCCTAGAAATAAACAAGTGATGGAGACGTTGGAAGAATTAAAAGCTCAAGATCGTGAATTGCAAAAGGATAAAGAAAGATATATGGCAGAAAGGCGCGATTCAGAGTTTAAGGATACTAGTGACAAAGATAGTATTAATTGTCAACAGAAAATTCCTGAGGTAATTATATATATTATTATGAAATTAAATTATCACACTTTTTTTAATTGACATATATACACATTAATAATTTCATATTTATTATTGGTTTAGGGCATTTCACCTTGTCAGCTATATTTAACATCACTGCCTTATCGCATGGTTGGCAAGGGAAAAGTGCATAACACTTCGGGAGATGTACTTCACCATAGACCGCTCCCTGCTGGATTTTTGAAAGTTTCGATTGATATTGCTTTAGAACGGGATGCGTTACTACCTATACCTGACGATGTTTTAGATCCAACATTGGTGGGAGATGCAATAGGATCGTATGTTGCATGGTCGTCAAAACTCATTTTCATAGATGATGAGGTATGTTGAAAACCATTATGAACCTTTTAGTATTAAAATATTTTACAAGCCATGTAAGTTGTGCTTACATTTACTTACATTTTATTTACATGGTAATGTTAGACTCCTACAAAATCCAAATCAAAAGGTAAAGGAATTGTGCGGCACACCGAGTCAGTTGCATCAAAAAAAGAGGTACATTGATATATATGCATTGAAAATGTTAATTCTATGATCTAAATTCAAAAGTTTCATGATTTTATACTTTACCTAACTTATATGATTTTTAGATTCATGCTCAAGAGTTGCAACAAGTCAGCAAGAATAAGAAGCCAGAAAAAAAGGATCTTGCAAAGATCGAGCCAAAAAAAGCATCTATTTCTCGCTTTAGATTGTGTCATGAAACATTTGTAGGAACATCATATTTGATGGAAGGTGGTATTCATGAAATACCTATGGAGGAAGGTATTTTCGGTTTTCCTTATTCAGAAACAATTGCTAAAAACGATTTGGATTAGATTTTTTAGCATTCTGAATTAGGCATCGGTGTTCAAAAATAATTTCTCGCTTTTAATTAAATGAACAATTTATTTACTCATTTCAATGAATATTCTAATGTTGATTATGTTTTTATTTAAGGTTCTTGTATGACAAATTGATGCGCCCCCGTCAATTGAGGGAAATATACTCTTTCTTATCTCTCAGATGTGTCAACGCAAGTTTAATCAATCAAAGTGCAAGTGCAGTCAAAGGTAACTTAGTCGATGCATTTATGGCCAACAGAGATACAGAAAAGTTGTATCTTTTACCATATAATACTGGTCATGGGTTAGATTTTCATTCCAACTTCATTTATAATAATCTTTCATTTTTTGACGTTGTGAATAAAATTTCCATCTAAATTTTTGTTTTATTTTACAGTGGACACTGGATGTTGGTTGCGATTAATCCGATAAAAGAAATAGTATATTATTTGGATTCGTTGGATGGTGATCAAACAAAATACCCAGATATGAAGAAGATGGTTGACACGTAAGTGATGAGATTGTTCTAAATATTCGTGTGTATATTTATTTATTTTTGTAAGATTGTTCTAAATATTCGTTTATGTTATGTTAGGGCTATACAAATATTCCGATCACAAAGACAAGCTCGAGTACCAAAGAGTAAAGCAAACATTACATGGATCAGAGTGCAGGTATATTTTCACAATTTTGATTATAATAGTGATGCTACTTGATAAAACAAGTTAAACTATATATCCTGATATATATTCGTATTTTTTTGTCTATGTGTAGTGTCCTCGTCAGCGTAATGGTATAGACTGCGGTTATTTCGTTTTGAGGTTTATGAAAGAAACCATTCATTTGGGTCAAATAGAGATTCCAAACATGGTATGGATTTATAACTTAGGATTTATTTTAATATTTATCAGATATTTCATATAATTAATTACTTTTAACTAAATCATGCATATTATGTTATATTATGTAGTACTTTGATGAATTCAAGTGTGCTACTTACTCGAAAGATAAATTGGAAGAAATTAAGGAGGAATGGTGTCAATACATTATTAAGATGAGGATCATATAAGGTATATTGTCTTTTTTTTTGTGAAGTTTATGGAAGTTGTTGTCTTGTTTTGGAATTGAAGTTGTTGTATAGTTTATGGAAGTTGTTGTATACTTTATGGAAGTTGTTGTATAGTTTTGGACGTTGTTGTATAGTTTTGGAATCTTTAGATGTTAAAGGTTTTGGAAGTGGATAAGTTGTTATTAGAATATGGATGTTTTGTGTACATATGAGGTTTGTGTTGAATTATATATAATGGTTATTTTGGTGTATGAGGTTTGTGTTGAAATATATATAATGGTTATTATAAGGTTTATGTGTTGAATTATAATGGTGTATATATATATGTTGAATTATAATGGTATATAAGGCCTATGTGTTGAAATAAAGGCTTGTGTTGAAATATAAGGCCTATGTGTTGAAATAAAGGCTTGTGTTGAAATATAAGGCCTATGTGTTGAAATATAAGGCATATGTGTTGAAATATAAGGCCTATGTGTTGGATTATAATGTTGAATTACAGGTTTGTGATAAGTTTTGATAAAAATTGAGCGATAATGGTTTGTGAAAAATGATTCCTAAAAAAAGGACAATAGACAACGCTTATACCAAAAAACGCTTCCAAAAAAATGATTTTAAAAAAAGTGCTTTTAAAAAGAGCTTTTTACGTGTAGAAAAGAAAGAGCTTTTTACATGTACAAAGGAAAACGCTTTCTAAAAAAAACGCTGCCTAAAGAAGTGAGAAAAGACACATTAGAGAGCGCTTTTAAAAGCGCTGCCTATAGTGGGATAAAAGAAAGCGCTTTTATTGAAAAAGCGCTGCCAAAGGTAGAAAAAGAAGACACATTAGGCAGCGCTTTTAAAAGCGCTGTCTAAAGGGGGACAAAAGAAAGCGCTTTTATTTGAAAAAGCGTTGCCAAAGGTAGAAAGAGAAGACACATTAGGCAGCGCTTTTAAAAGCGCTGCCTAAAGGGGGACAAAGGAAAGCATTTTTAAAGAAAAAACGCTGCCTAAAGGGGACCTAAGGCAGCGCTTTTGCATTTAAAAAGCATTGCCTTTACCTACACCAGCGCCACTTTAGGCAGCGCTTTAAAGCGCTGCTAAAGGTCTTTTATGGCGTAGTGTTAGGGGTGAGAATAAGTCAGACCAACTAATAAGGGCCTAAGGCCTAGCATACATAGGCTTAAACCAGATTGGGCTTTATTTTAAATAAAAAAGGCCTAAGCTTTTTTATAAGTCTATTTAGTTAAAAAGGATAGACCCCATTCCCTAAAAAATCCTTTTAAGCCTATTAGGCTGACCTATTTAAATAAATATGAACAATTTTATTATTATTATATTGTATATTGTTCTTTGAGTTAAATACAAAAATAAAACTTAGTTATCTTGAAGAACTAATGAAAACTGGCTGAAAAACACATAATAATCAATTTCATAATTTGTTTTCCTAAGTTTTTCTAAACAAATTGCCTCACAAAATTTATGCTACTAGATAAGCTCAAGTAAGTAAATGAAAACAAACCTTTGGTATCATTTAACTTTTAGTTTTTAAATCTACATAAACATTAACAGAATTGCTTATTTACATATGTTCATATAAAATTGGATTTTAAGTAGGCCAACATGCCTATCAAACATTCGAAAAGGTTTGGCTCAAGTCTAAATATAATTCCAATACAGGCTACAAGCAAGACTTTGGCTTTAGTAATTTTAGAAGGGTAGGCTTAGGCTTAGAAAAACCTAACTCGGCCCAGCCTATTCACACCCCTACTTGTGATGTTGTCTCTAGTCCCGGGTTCGTTCTTCTAAGACTCAACTTTTCCTCAGAGTTTTGTTCTAGAACTTTATTGGATGTCTCTAAGGATTGTACTTGGCAAAGGGTCGGTACCCCTTCCCTCAGGTAAAAATTGGGTTCAAGGTCGACGTAATAGAGGACCCACTGCGACTTCTAGAGTGACTAGATACCAAGAGGAGGACGAGTAGGTTATTTTCCATTTTAAGGCTTGCTTACTTTGTGTGTTCGTTGGCATCATGTGATCTTGGTTGCTTTAGTCGTATGCATGTAGTGTTTAGGACAACACCCTGAGTCTTTGTGACGGGATTTCGATCCCTCTGGTCATACCATGGACTCGTCGTTACCTTTCATGATTAGAAAGGAAAAGATAATTTAGTGAAAATTTCCTTCTTTACTTAAATGATTATAATACATCATGATCATTTTTTTTATTTACAAAAAGGAATACGAATTTAACATAATCAAGTGGCTATGCTACTGATTGTTGACCACAACATTGGTGGCAATTGTCCTCAGCCTTTCTTGGATCAGCCACTTCTGCTGGTCTGATGGTGCACTTTCCGAGAAAGGGGTTAAATAGCCATGTCCATGAGCTTAGCGATCAAGGGAGTCACATTGATTTCCATGGATATACAATCTCATTCCTTCTGGTATTATTGTAGGGTCTGATAAATCCTAATTTCTCCCTAAAGATCAACATTTATCGTCACTGGTGTTGTTAAGCGAAAAAATCACTGAGTCGCGATCAAACTTTATTTATCCCAGAGGGAAGGGAAAACATCGAGAAAATACCAAGAGGGAGGATAAGATGGTCTCGCAACCAAGAGATGGGTTCGAAAGCCGTTTATGCAAGGGGAAGATATTAGCACCCCTTACATCCATCGTACTCGATGGGAACCATTCGTTTGTCTTATGTGTAAGGATGTTGCTAAGGGATTGTACTTTCTAGGAAATGCTTCAAAAGGAAAATAAAAGGTTTTCGAAACAAAGTGCTCATGGTGGATTGGGGCCCTCGTGCCTACGTACCTTCATGGTGCAATGAGGAAGTCAGAGCCTCATAGTTTGTGGAACTAAGGGATAAAAGAAAAATAAGATTGTGGAAGAAGGTTGCTCGCCAAGATCTCGCAATCTCGTGGCTACGTATCTTCATTGACCAATGAAGAATCAGAGCGTTTGTAGTTCGTGGAACCACAGTTTGGTTGCTTTTAGTGGACGACGTTAACGTTCACATCCTAATAATAGGTTTTGTCGTCGCACGCAAGGAGACTTATGCTTTAGCATGTTATGCGGTAGGATGGAAATAACGTGCCCTTTTGAAAAGGCTTAGGCTTTCGCCATCAAGGCAAGAAGTCACATTTGATTTGTAATGATTGATTTTAGGGGTGAAATAAGTCCTCAGATTGGAACCCCTGCGAGTAGTACCCAATTCTTTATCTCAAAATATTTGCTTTGAAAATGGTGTGGCGAATATAGTCACATCTTTGTATTGAAAGATGAGTATCGAGACCACACACTCTAAAGTGAGCATCCTAATACTCGGAGAGGATGAAGTCTTCACTCAATCCCCTCTCTTTAGGTCAATACAAGGATGACAATATTCATTTTATTTAAGAGATGTTTTACTTTGGATGATAAGTGTTTTTAGACAGTGAACCCTAAAGGTAGTGTCAAACACTCGGGATAGGACAAGCCCTTCGCCTAACCACCCAACAACCATCCAAGTTTATTTAGAAAAAAGTTTGAAAATGCACTTGGTACAAGACCAAGGTTTTTGCTTAGGAAGATAAGATGATGAAAGAGAGATAAATGAAAGGGTAGTGATTAGAATAGGGAAGGTTAATGGCGATGTTTAAAAAGTGATCAACTTACAAAGGTGTAAAAGATGGCTCGATAAATTGAGAATTTATTTTGAAAATGGTTTTGGGTGATGCATGAAGTGATATAAACAAAATAAAGGAAAGTGGTAAAGTTATTTACACTTCATGGCAATTGGGGTACATTTTGTTGAATATGGATGAAACAACACAAAAGCAAATGCGTATAAAAGGTGATTTGAGTTTTGGGATCCCTTGATCTTGGCCCAATTTTATTTAACAAAGTCAAAATGATCAAAGTTTATTAAATCACTTAATTAGATTAATCCAAATCAATTATCAAAGTTATTTGATTAAAAGTTAATGTAATCAAATAATTAAGTTAATTAAGATTGATTAATAAAGTTAAACGATTGGAATTCGATTAATTGATTAATTATGCTAATTAAAATTAATTATCAAAATTATCCGATTAAATCAAATAATCAAGTTTTTTTATAAGCAAGGAAATCAAATAATCAAGTTAATTAAAATTAATTAACAAAATTAAATAATTAAACCAAATTCAAAAATTATTTAATTAATTTGATTAAAGAAAGGTGAAAATAAATCGGATAACTCACAATGTGCTCCAAATTCGGTTTGTGTGTAATGACAACATGAGGAATGTCATACACATGGGTCATAATGCGACAAAATTTCCAATTAATGTGTAAGAATGTTTGGCAGCATAACAACATGAAATTGTCGAATACGCGAATTAAAATTCGATTAAAAAACAATGAAATAAACGAGAAATACATAAATTATTTACATCATCATTTAAAGGATATAGGAGTGCCAGAATCAAGAACTAAATGGGCTAATTTAGATGTTACAAATTCGTAGCCCACCAAACAAAAAATTTTTTACTACAAAGTAAAAAGTAAAAACAAAACAAAATTAAAGGAAAAAAAAATTGCATAGTGATAAAGAAAAAACTTGGAGAATAACCTCTGAGATTGAAAAAACGTGTCTGACCAATGCAATGCCTAAAACTATTCATTTTCCTTTCAAAGTACTCACAACTTAAATTCAATTGTTAGCCTCACAAAATCTGATATTAATGCAAACCAAACTAAGGGTGCATCAGCTCATTACGGTAAACATCGAATACAATTTACTACGACACCATAGAATTGTTTATCATATTACAAGTAACATTATACTATCAGTATTCAAACAGAAGTTCAATGGAAACAAGCATGATTCCTACAGTGGATTGCCAAAATATGCATCAACACAAATTGAGACAAGATAATTCCAGTATCTTATGTTTCCAGTATTAAAGCAAAACATGTTATAACCTTGAGACCTCAACATAACAGAAACTCAATATGCAAAATTTGAATACAATATCAAAAAATTCAAATGACTGAAGAATGAAACAATCCAAGCTCAATGCGAAATTGAAACGAAAATCGAACCAAGAAATTGGGACAACAACATTCAGAACAGCAACATTGAAATCAATTGTTAAATGATACAATAATAGGAGATAATGTAGTAGCTTATTGTACAAGTAATCTAACTACCCTTTGTAACAACCATAACTAACTGATAGGAGGTGATCATATACAGTAGGTCTGTAGTATGCTATGATGCAGCTACTTGTTGTAGTATATAAGATCAACTCATTATCGTAAACAAGCTAAGTGAATATATGCTACTTTTACACTTCACTCTCTTCTTTCTTATGCACATTTCTTGTTAGTTAAGCTTTATTCAAGCTATTTCCATGGAGTTCCATGGCTTCCATTATGAATCTTAACATGGTATCTTGATCCTTTCGATCCATTTCCTTTTTCCCTTCTTTATGGCTCCACCCACACGCTCACAATCCACTGATCTACAACTCGATCAAACTAGTCTTTTCTTTGTTCATCCAAGTGATGGACCTTCTTCTGTTACTGTTTCACCAAAACTTAATGGCACCAACTACCATTCTTGGGCTTGTTCCATGCGTCATGCTCTTGGTGGCAAGATGAAACTTGAATTCATCGATGGCACCATTGATCCCATCACAGATAGTTTTGATCCTCTTTACCGCGCATGGAATCGTTGCAACATGCTTGTTTTATCTTGGATTATCAACTCAGTTTCTGATTCCATCGCCCAACCATCATCTTCATGGAGAATGCCATTGATGTTTGGATTGATCTCAAGGAACGTTTGTCTCAAGGAGATTTGGTACGTATCTCTGAATTAATGTAAGAAGTGTATAGCCTGTAGCAAGATTCAAAATTTGTCACTGAATTTTACTCTGCTCTTAAAGTTCTATGGGAAGAGCTTGAGGTTTATATTCCTATCCCTTCTTGTTCATGTTGCATTAGATGTTCATGTCAAGCTATGTGTAATTCTAGAAAGAATCACCTGACTTTATATGCCATTATATTTCTGACTAGTTTAAACCCTCAATTTAATGTTGTTAAGTCTCAAATCCTTTTGCTTGATCCTTTACCTCCTATGACCAAGATCTTTTCCATGGTCCTTCAACATGAAAGACAAGGTAATCTTTATCCTGTTGAAGATCCCACTTCCCTTGTTAATGCCACTGATTCACAAAGATACAAAGGTAAATCACATGTTTCACACTCTTATGGCAAAACCAATAATAGAGTGTGTAATCACTGTGGTAGAACCAACCACACCATTGACAACTGTTATGCCAAACATGGCTATCCCCCTCATATGCAAAAGAAATATGCTAACCACTCATCTACCAATGATCCTGATTCAGAACCTGATCTACAAGCTTCTGATGCCAAGACTGACTCTCCTTCTATCACCACTGAGCAGTATGACTAACTGATGCAATTGCTCCAACAATCAACCATTTCTCAACCTTTTTCTTCAAATCAAGTTAACTCATTGAGTATTCAATCAGGTAATCCACAATTTTCTGTTGTGTCTCATTCTATTTCATGCCAGAATTTCTCTTTGGGTTCATGGATCATTGACTCAGGTGCTAATGACCATATGTGTGGTTCACTAAACTGGTTTCACTCCTATAATGAAATCCCCCCCATTCAGGTTAGAATGCCTACAGGCCAATTTGCCATTGTAAAACATGCTGGCACTATTAAGTTTTCTTCTGCTCTCATTTTGACCAATGTGCTTTATGTTCCATCCTTCTGAAATTCTGGTACATGTGCAGAATTCAGATGTCCTATAACATGACATTCGACATCTGATCTGACATGAACAGCATGGCAAGGTATAAATAGATAAAACCTGTACAGAAAAAAAAAATAAGAACACACCAAAATTGTTAACGCAGTTCGGTTTAACACACCTACTCTGGGGGCTACCAAGCCAGGGATGAAGTCCACTATTAGTAGTATCAATTCAAAGCTAAACTCTCCGTTTACAGCTTATCACTTAATCACTACCCAATGACCCTTCTACCTAGATCCTCTCTAGATATGAGAAACTTTTCTCACTCCCAATCGTCGCAATGATGTCTAGCAGTCAACAATCCGCCACTGCATCAACGGCTCTTTACCTATACAACAATTCAACAAGGAAGACACCCTTCCAAGACACAACTTAGAGTTACTTAAAAGCTTCCTCCAAGAACAATACTCCTCTTATATAACAGTTTCGAGGATCACACTAACAAACTGTCCAACTCACATGTTGAGTGGTACAGGAACCAACCCTAATACTAGAACTTTTACATCTTTGGTTCAGTTACAAAACTAGGTTATAAAGCATCTATATATAACCTATTCCCAACTAGATTTGGGCCTACAAAAACACAGCAAATGAGCTGCTACAAGTCAGCAGAAACTTCTGCTACAAATTAGGACTTCAATCTATAACTTCCTAAAATATCTCCATATTTAGAAAGTGTATATTTTCCAATAATCTTCTTAATTACATATTTGAATCTTCAGACCTTTTAATTCAGCGCCACATAGAATTTGCATATTACTCCCTGAATCTTCTGCATCTGTTAAGACATAACAGAAACTTTGATTCACTACAGTTCTGGCGCGATGTCGAATGGGCCTGCATGGCACATCTTGATACGACATGTTGTTCCAGATGTTGAAACTACTTCAGCTCAACATGTTCCATTGCACACTAGGACTTTTTGCTTAACCTGTTCTTCTTTAGCAAGATAAAACATCCTATCTAACATATTGCTGTTGTTATTTGTTTTACAAAATTAATGCCAACCCTTAAAATTAAAGAACTAACA
Source organism: Lathyrus tuberosus (assembly GCA_022829125.1). Taxonomy (NCBI): domain Eukaryota; kingdom Viridiplantae; phylum Streptophyta; class Magnoliopsida; order Fabales; family Fabaceae; genus Lathyrus; species Lathyrus tuberosus. The sequence goes on from JALAZF010000516.1 coordinate 106,935, forward strand.
TTCTCCCCCTTTGGTAAATTTTGGCTAAAACAAATACATAAACATTACAACTCAGATTACAGCAGCAATCATAACCCTACACTACTGTCAGTAGTCATCAGCAATTACTGAACCTAACAGTAACCTTCAGTAGCTACTGTGTACAGCAATCATGGAGAATCATCTTCTTGGGAACACTTGAATGATGTTAGGACATCATGTTTGGCAATTCTTCAAGCATAATCTTTGAGCTCCATAACATCACCTTGTTTGGCTCAAGAGAAACATGTCCTGTACCATGTTCTGACATCTTACCAAAATAATTTGTCTGCTTGCTCATAAAATTATCAACCCAAGACTCCACAGAAACTTATACATACCAAACACATTTTATTATCCGTTGGATTCTGAGATGACTTCTATCAATCAGCACAACTCACAATCTCTTCCAGATTCCTTCAGAACAGTAGAGAAAAATGAACTCTCCCACATACAACAATTCTGCTTTTCAGACTTCTCCTGCATAAGCACTAGCTTCATGCAGCTAGGGTATGTCCCATCATGTGGTTTGACACCACACTGCACAAACTTGAATAGCACACAGGCTACACAAAAACAGCACACTTGCAGCAATAGGCCATAAACAACAGCCTTAACAATCAATGCTCTTTATGATATCACAACGATATTGCCACAATCTGGTATATGTTGAGCAAGACCTCACCATGGTGATTTTAGATACATGGTCTGCCAAGTCCAATAAACAAAAGCCCACTTGATTTGAGATTTCTCACATATTCCATAACAGATGTCTTTAGATTACTTGCAACACAAGATAAGGACTGCCACCACATTTTACTTGTATTAGAAGAAACCTCCTTATCTTCAGCCATTCTGATCAGATTGCACCACTCGCAACAGCCTTCTGTCCTTACATTCACAAGCACCTAATGAAGTCTTCATCATGAAAGTAGTCATGTATTGCCAGACCAAAATACTTAACATCAGGATCAGAATCTGCCCATTCTAATCCACATTATGTTAGAACTGCCACCTCAGACGATAATGCTGCTTCTTCCAACTCCACAAGCATGGTTCCTAGACCTCCATCCAGGATACACAACAAATTATGATGTTGTAACAATATGTAGGACATCAACATAAGATAAGAGAACACACATTCTGTACTTTATTCAGGTAGTCACATCCACCTAATCACAACTAGCACCAGCAGCTTTACCAAGGCACCAAACACGAAGTTCTGACATCCAATGTGACATGGTTAAGAAAAACAGGTTCCCAAGAAAACAAGTCCCCAAGCCAAAGACCACTTTGACTGGTCAGGCGATACAAACAAGGACTCTTTATGCAGTATAAGAAACCAAGCCTTCTTGCTTCCAACATCGCATCACAGATAGAGCCATGAGTCATTCTAATAAGGGTGCAAAAAAGAGTCACATGCAGGAAGTCAAGAAACCAGATCCACAGAGGTTGAAGGACCAAACATTGTCCACTACTGGGGCAACTTCAGGAGCAACAAGAACAAGAAAGGCATCAGAGACAAGGATGAAAGCCCCCAAGAAAAGCCAAGTGCAACTTCAAGCTTCTGATGATGAATGGGATGAAGATTGGAAAACTTTTCTTGATTCGGGGGGTTGGGATAACCTTTAGCCCCTTTGTTTGTTGCTTTTACTAATCTTGTATGCTTTCAATAGTGCAATAAAGTTCTGTTTGAATTCTGTTCCAGTTACACTAAACAAATGCAATAAGGATCACTACTACACACACCACATCCCAGCATACTTAATGCAACTACCTAAATTGCTTCCGGACACAACGCATCAAAAAATGCAGCAGCAGAAGTCAGACCCTCCCTTTAGACATGTAATCACCACGATACACACTCCCCCTATCAGGAATAACACGTGCTTCTTCGTACCTTAAAGAAAGGAAAACATAAGACGCATCTTCATGTCTTCAAGAGATCACTCTTTGTTCAACTTACAAGTTGAACACAATCATTCCTTGTACCAATACTCACATGATCCCAACTATCTAACTTTGCACGAAGAATACCATGCACACTTAGTTCAACGCACCTGCTGAACACATTCACCTACAGCTTGGCCTTTACAGCCGGTAGAGGCTTGTGATCTCAACAAAAACAAAACATTCTGAACGGAATGTCCCATCACATCACAAGAGCATGAGAGCATAATTCTCTCATCCAACTCTCCAATGGTAATTAATATCATTCTCAGCAGCACAGACTGTGATTGGATCACACACAGTCACTACCAATCTAGCTTTACACGATCATTCAGATGATGCTACCAGAGAGAAATCATGCCTCTTTGATCTTTGACCTTCATGTCCAAGAGATCTGCTAGCAATAATACTTCTTGAATCTCAGGATCTCCACTCCTGCAGTAAGGACCAGAAATAAACTGACCTTAGGAGTAAATAACATGTTGATCACACCTTGACCAACTCACACATCTAAGATAAGTTCTAGGGCCAGAAACTTCTTAGACAAGCCACCCAGATGCCTCCTCTTCCAGATCAGGAGTAGGTTCTAAACTTATGTGATCAAACCACATTAGTTCAGCACCCAGAGCATCTGCTATGCCATTCCTTTAGACCACAGAATTCTTCACAATTCTGACTTGATGTTCTAACACAAGATAGGACATCATTCCAAAGAACTCACCAAGAGATTAAGGATTGGAGATTAATCCCTTCAGTAAATTACTTCTCCCTTACCTCAGATCTCTTCCCTACACCTTCACTTATTAATGCCTTTATGAGTGGACTTGAACAATAGTCCTCAAGTATTGTTGACACATTAAGTTGAGGCAGTCTTGCACACCTCCCATCACCATAGGATACACATTCAGAGAAGAATACTCTTCTCAGTTACACCCTCAGGAGTTTTCAGATAGATTCGCAGCGGATCAAAATACAAACTCCTTAAAACCTTCAGGTGTCACATAACAGCCCTAGCATCATAATCCAGTTGACACCACAAAACCACAGGTTTGAAAATAGATCAAACCTAACATAACCACAACACAGCAGCTTTTCAACCAAAACTCCAAGCCTTCAGCACATGCCACTGCCTGTCACGAACAGTCCATCCTCCACTTCTAGGGACCATTCTCCCAACTATATGAGCTTCTCCAAGTCCAAACAACTTTTCAGTAGAAAGCTTCTACCTTGACCATGAACCAGAAAGTATCTTCCCTTAGATCTCATCTAGATACAGAACAGAATGACCTGCTCTGATACCAATTGAAATTCTGGTACATGTGCAGAATTCAGATGTCCTATAACATGACATTCGACATCTGATCTGACATGAACAGCATGGCAAGGTATAAACAGATAAAACCTGTACAAAAAAAAATATAAGAACACACCAGAATTGTTAACCCAGTTTGGTTTAACACACCTACTCTGGGGGCTACCAAGCCAGGGATGAAGTCCACTATTAGTAGTATCAATTCAAAGCTAAACTCTCCGTTTATAGCTTATCACTTAATCACTACCCAATGACCCCTCTACCTAGATCCTCTCTAGATATGAGAAACTCTTCTCACTCCCAATCATCGCAATGATGTCTAGCAGTCAACAATCCGCCACTGCATCAACGGATCTTTACCTATACAACTATTCAACAAGGAAGACGCCCTTCCAAGACACAACTTAGAGTTACTTAAAAGCTTCCTCCAAGAACAATACTCCTCTTACATAAAAGTTTCGAGGATCACACTAACAAACTGTCCAACTCACATGTTGAGTGGTACAGGAACCAACCCTAATACTAGAACTTTTACATCTTTGGTTCAATTACAAAACTAGGTTATAAAGCATCTATATATAACCTATTCCCAGCTGGATTTGGACCTACAAAAACACAGCAAATGAGCTGCTACAAGTCAGCAGAAACTTCTGCTACAAATTAGGACTTCAATCTATAACTTCCTAAAATATCTCCATATTTAGAAAGTGTATATTTTCCAATAATCTTCTTAATTACATATTTGAATCTTCAGACCTTTTAATTCAGCGCCACATAGAATTTGCATATTACTCCCTGAATCTTCTGCATCTATTAAGACATAACAGAAACTTTGATTCACTACAGTTCTGGCGCGATGTTGAATGGGCCTGCATGGGACATCTTGATACGACATGTTGTTCCAGATGTTGAAACTACTTCAGCTCAACATGTTCCATTGCACACTAGGACTTTTTGCTCAACCTGTTCTTCTTTAGCAAGATAAAACATCCTATCTAACATATTACTGTTGTTATTTGTTTTACAAAATTAATGCCAACCCTTAAAATTAAAGAACTAACATTCTCCCCCTTTGGCAAATTTTGGCTAAAACAAATACATAAACATTACAACTCAGATTACAGCAGCAATCACAACCCTACACTACTGTCAGTAGTCATCAGCAATTACTGAACCTAACAGTAACCATCAGTAGCTACTGTGTACAGCAATCATGGAGAATCATCTTCTTGGGAACACTTGAATGATGTTAGGACATCGTGTTTGACAATTCTTCAAGCATAATCTATGAGCTCCATAACATCACCTTGTTTGGCTCAAGAGAAACATGTCCTGTACCATGTTCTGACATCTTACCAAAATAACTTGTCTGTTTGCTCATAAAATTATCAACCCAAGACTCCACAGAAACTTATACATACCAAACACATTTTATTATCCTTTGGATTCTGAGATGACTTATATCAATCAGCATAACTCACAATCTCTTCCAGATTCCTTCAGAACAGTAGAGAAAAATGAACTCTCCCACATACAACAATTCTGCTTTTCAGACTTCTCCTGCATAAGCACTAGCTTCATGCAGCTAGGGTATATCCCATCATGTGGTTTGACACCACACTGCACAAACTTGAACAGCACACAGGCTACACAAAAATAGCACACTTGCAGCATTAGGCCATAGACAACAGCCTTAACAATCAATGCCCTTTATGATATCACAACGATATTGCCACAATCTGGTATATGTTGAGCAAGACCTCACCATGGTGATTTTAGATACATGGTCTGCCAAGTCCAATAAACAAAAGCCCACTTGATTTGAAATTTCTCACATATTCCATAATAGATGTCTTTAGATTACTTACAACACAAGATAAGGACTGCCACCACCTTTTACTTGTATTAGAAGAAACCTCCTATCTTCATCCATTCTGATCAGATTGCACCACTCGCAACAGCCTTCTGTCCTTACATTCACAAGCACCTAATGAAGTCTTCATCATGAAAGTAGTCATGTATTGCCAGGCCAAACTACTTAACATCAGGATCAGAATCTGTCCATTCTAATCCACATTATGTTAGAACTGCCACCTCAGACGATAATGCTGCTTCTTCCAACTCCACAAGCATGGTTCCTAGACCTCCATCCAGGATACACAACAAATAATGATGTTGTAACAATATGTAGGACATCAGCATAAGATAAGAGAACACACCTTCTGTACTTTATTCAGGTAGTCACATCCACCTGATCACAACTAGCACCAGCAGCTTTACCAAGGCACCAAACATGAAGTTCTGACATCCAATGTGACATGGTTAAGAAAAACAGGTTCCCAAGAAAACAAGTCCCCAAGCCAAAGACCACTTTGACTGGTCAGGCTATACAAACAAGGACTCTTTATGCAGTATAAGAAACCAAGCCTCCTTGCTTCTAACATCGCATCACAGATAGAGCCACGAGTCATTCTAACAAGGGTGCAAAAAGGAGTCACATGCAGGAAGTCAAGAAACCAGATCCACAGAGGTTGAAGGACCAAACATTGTCCACAACTGGGGCAACTTCAGGAGCAACAAGAACAAGAAAGGCATCAGAGACAAGGATGAAAGCCCCCAAGAAAAGCCAAGTGCAACTTCAAGCTTCTGATGATGAATGGGATGAAGATTGGAAAACTTTTCTTGATTCGGGGGGTTGGGATAACCTTTAGCCCCTTTGTTTGTTGCTTTTACTAATCCTGTATGCTTTCAATAGTGCAATAAAGTTCTATTTTAATTCTGTTCCAGTTACACTAAACAAATGCAATAAGGATCACTACTACACACACCACATCCCAGCATACTTAATGCAACTACCTAAATTGCTTCCGGACACAACGCATCAAAAAATGCAGCAGCAGAAGTCAGACCCTCCCTTTAGACATGTAATCACCATGATACACACTCCCCCTATCAGGAATAACACGTGCTTCTTCGTACCTTGAAGAAAGGAAAACAAAAGATGCATCTTCATGTCTTCAAGAGCTCACTCTTTGTTCAACTCACAAGTTGAACACAATCATTCCTTGTACCAATACTCACATGATCCCAACTATCTAAGACCACCAGTACTCCTTTGCATGAAGAATACCATGCACACTTAGTTCAACGCACATGCTGAACACATTCACCTACAGCTTGGCCTTTACAGCCGGTAGAGGCTTGTGATCTCAACAAAAACAAAACATTCTGAACGGAATGTCCCATCACATCACAAGAGCATGAGAGCATAATTCTCTCATCCAACTCTCCAACGGTAATCAATATCATTCTCAGCAGCACAGACTGTGATTGGATCACACACAGTCACTACCAATCTAGCTTCACACGATCATTCAGATGATGCTACCAGAGAGAAATCATGCCTCTTTGATCTTTGACCTTCATGTCCAAGAGATCTGCTAGCAATAATACTTCTTGAATCTCAGGATCTCCACTCCTGCAGTAAGGACCAGAAATAAACTGACCTCAGGAGTAAATAACATGTTGATCACACCTTGACCAACTCACACATCTAAGATAAGTTCCAGGACCAGAAACTTCTTAGACAAGCCACCCAGATGCCTCCTCTTCCATATCAGGAGTAGGTTCTAAACTTATGTGATCAAACCACATTAGTTCAGCACCCAGAGCATCTACTATGCCATTCCTTTAGACCACAGAATTCTTCACAATTCTGACTTGATGTTCTAACACAAGATAGGACATCATTCCAAAGAACTCACCAAGAGATTAAGGATTGGAGATTAATCCCTTCAGTAAATTACATCTCCCTTACCTCAGATCTCTTCCTTACACCTTCACTTATTAATGCCTTTATGAGTGGACTTGAACAATAGTCCTCAAGTATCGTTGACACATTAAGTTGAGGCAGTCTTGCACACCTCCCATCACCATAGGATACACATTCAGAGAAGAATACTCTTCTCAGTTACACCCTTAGGAGTTTTCAGATAGATTCGCAGCGGATCAAAATACAAACTCCTCAAAACCTCCAGGTGTCACATAACAGCCCTAGCATCATAATCCAGGTGACACCACAAAACCATAGGTTTGAAAATAGATCAAACCTAACATAACCACAACACAGCAGCTTTTCAACCAAAACTCCAAGCCTTCAGCACATGCCACTGCCTGTCACGAACAGTCCATCCTCCACTTCTAGGGACCATTCTCCCAACTATATGAGCTTCTCCAAGTCCAAACAACTTTTCAGTAGAAAGCTTCTACCCTGACCATGAACCAAAAAGTATCTTCCCTTAGATCTCATCCAGATACAGAACAGAATGACCTGCTCTGATACCAATTGAAATTCTGGTACATGTGCAGAATTCAGATGTCCTATAACATGAAATTCGACATCTGATCTGACATGAACAGCATGGCAAGGTATAAACAGATAAAACCTGTACAAAAAAAAAATATAAGAACACACCAGAATTGTTAACCCAGTTTAGTTTAACACACCTACTTTGGGGGCTACCAAGCCAGGGATGAAGTCCACTATTAGTAGTATCAATTCAAAGCTAAACTCTCCGTTTACAGCTTATCACTTAATCACTACCCAATGACCCTTCTACCTAGATCCTCTTTAGATATGAGAAACTCTTCTCACTCCCAATCATCGCAATGATGTCTAGCAGTCAACAATCCGCCACTGCATCAACGGCTCTTTACCTATACAACAATTCAACAAGGAAGACACCCTTCCAAGACACAACTTAGAGTTACTTAAAAGCTTCCTCCAAGAACAATACTCCTCTTACTTAACAGTTTCGAGGATCACACTAACAAACTGTCCAACTCACATGTTGAGTGGTACAGGAACCAACCCTAATACTAGATCTTTTACATCTTTGGTTCGGTTACAAAACTAGGTTACAAAGCATCTATATATAACCTATTCCCAACTGGATTTGGGCCTACAAAAACACAGCAAATGAGCTGCTACAAGTCAGCAGAAACTTCTACTACAAATTAGGACTTCAATCTATAACTTCCTAAAATATCTCCATATTTAGAAAGTGTATATTTTCCAATAATCTTCTTAATTACAGATTTGAATCTTCAGACTTTTTAATTCAGCGCCACATAGAATTTGCATATTACTCCCTGAATCTTCTGCATCTGTTAAGACATAACAGAAACTTTGATTCACTACAGTTCTGGCGCGATGTCGAATGGGCCTGCATGGGACATCTTGATACGACATATTGTTCCAGATGTTGAAACTACTTCAGCTCAACATGTTCCATTGCACACTAGGACTTCTTGCTCAACCTGTTCTTCTTTAGCAAGATAAAACATCCTATCTAACATATTGCTGTTGTTATTTGTTTTACAAAATTAATGCCAACCCTTAAAATTAAAGAACTAACACCTTCTCTTTAAACCTTATTTCTGTCTCTAAACTGTGCCACTTACTTGACTGCACAGTTGAATTTAATGGCTCTACTTGTCTTATTCAGGAAAGGAGCACACAGAAGATGATTGGTTCTGGTGACAAAGTACAGGATTTGTATTACTTAGTCATGGAAAATAAGATAGTATGTAGCTCTAGTTGTAGCTCATATTCCATTTCCTTACCAACTCAAGCCATTTGGCATTTTAGACTTGGACATGTATCTGACCAATGTATGAATACATTACATTCTGCTTTCCCTTTTATTAAAGTTGATCCAAAATCTGTAAGTGATGTATGCCATTTTGCTAGACAGAAAAAGTTACCTTTTTCAAATAGCACACATAAAGCCTTATAACCCTTTGATCTTATCCACTTTGACATTTGGGGACCAATTGCCATACCCTCCATCCATGGTCATACCTATTTCTTGACTGCCATAGATGACTGCAGTAGATTTACCTGGCTCACACTCATGAAAAACAAAAGTGAGGCCAGACAAAATGTCATCAATTTCATTTCCCTCATCCTTACACAATATAACCATAAAGTTAAAGCCATAAGAACTGATAATGGCCCTGAATTTAATATACCTTCCTTTTACAATAACCATGGTATTACACATCAAACTAGTTATGTGGAATCTCCTCAACAAAATGGTCGTGTTGAGAGAAAACACCAACAAATTCTGAATATTGCCCGTGCCCTGCTATACCAGTCCAACTTGCCTAAACCATTCTGGTCTTATGCAGTATTACATGCATCCTTTATCATGAACAGACTACCTACCCCCATTCTAGACAACAAATCTCCCTATTTCATCATGCACAACAAAAACCCTGACATGAATGACCTCAAAGTGTTTGGTTCTTTGGCCTATGCATCTACATTGCAAGCTCACAGAACTAAACTTGCCCCTCGAGCAAGAAAGTGCATTTTTCTTGGCTACAAAGCTGTCATGAAAGGATCCTTACTTCTAGATATAACTACAAATGAAGTGTTTATATCCAAAAACACCACCTATCATGAACACATTTTGCCATACCATTCTCCCACTTCCAAACCTACCTGGACCTATTATACACCAACTAACTCTCCTAACACAAATGACACACATAATACATTACCACCTGAACATGATCCCTTGAACTCATCCCAACCACAAAATCCCACCTCTGACCCTACAACCACCAACACACCTCCCATTACTCATACTGAACCTACCACCATCAGACCTGTTAGACAAAAACATGCTCCATCTTATCTACATGACTATGTCTGCAGTTCCTCTACAAGTCATTCAGGATCAACATCTTCAGGTACTCCCTATCCCATTTCCTCCTATCATTCTTTTGACCATTTATCTTCTGTTCATAAATCCTTTGCTCTATCTATTACCAAGTGTGTTAAGCCAAAGACTTACAAAGAAGCTTGTCAGCATGATTGTTGGATTCAAGCTATGAATGCTGAGTTAACAGCTTTATCTGCTAACAATACTTGGCAACTTGTGGTCAAACCTCCTCATGTAAAGCCTATAGGCAGCAGATGGGTCTACAAGGTTAAACATAAAGCTGATGGCTCAGTTGAGAGGTACAAGGCCAGGTTGGTAGCCAAAGGATACAACCAAATAGAAGGATTAAATTACTTTGACACATTCTCCCCTGTGGAAAAACTCACTACAGTCAGAACCCTCGTAGCCCTTGCGTCTCTTAAGCAGTGGCACATCCATCAAATGGATGTCAACAATGCTTTCTTGCATGATGACTTGCAGGAAGACGTTTACATGTCTATTCCTGATGGTGTTGTGGCTGAGCAAGGCCTTGTTTGTAAGCTTCAAAAAAGCTTATATGGTCTTAAACAAGCAAGTAGAAAATGGTATGAGAAGTTGACTCGTCTCTTGCTACAACAAGGATATAATCAGTCCACTTCAGACTATTCCTTATTCACTCTCAAGCATGGATCTGATTTCACTGCCCTCCTTGTTTATGTGGATGACATAATCATCACTGGAAATTCTCTTCCTGAATTTTCTAGAATCAAATTCATCCTTGACCACAACTTCAAAATTAAAGACCTTGGCATACTTAAGTACTTCTTGGGATTAGAAGTGGCTCATTCTAAAGATGGAATATGTATATCTCAAAGAAAGTACTGTTTAGATCTTCTTGAATCATCAGGGCTCCTTGCTCAAAACCAGCCTCAACCCCTCTTGATCCTTCTTTGAAGTTACACCTAGACAATAGTCCACCTTTTGAAGACATTTTAACCTATAGGAGAATCATTGGCAAGCTCCTATACTTAAACACCACCAAACCTGATATCACTCTTGCCACTCAATAACTCAGTCAGTTTCTGAATTCTCCCACCACCACTCACTATAAGGCTGCTTGCAGGGTGATTAGATACTTGAAACAAAATCCTGGGAAAGGACTCATGTTCCCTAGAAGTTCATAAGCACAAGTAAGAGGTTATGTTGATGCAGACTGGGTTGGTTGTCATGATACAAGAAGATCTACAACTGGTTTTCTCTTTTTTCATGGCAATTCTCTTCTCTCTTGGAGAGCTAAGAAACAACCAACTATTTCTAGATCATCTTCAGAGGCTGAATATCGTGCCTTATCCACTGCCACTTGTGAATTACAATGGATATTATACTTGCTGCAGGACCTGAGTATTGAAAGCACTAAACAGCCAGTTCTCTATTGTGACTCACAAAGTGCTATTCACATTGCTTCAAATCCTGTTTTCCATGAAAGAACAAAGCATTTAGAAATTGATTACCACTTTGTTAGAGAGAAAGTCCAATAAAACATCTTGAAACTCCTATCAATTTCAACACAGGAACAACTTGCTGATTTTCTGGCAAAACCTTTGGCTCCACCAAAGTTTGAAGCTTTTGTGTCCAAGCTTGGAATGATAGACATCTATCATGGTCAAGCTTGTGAGAGGGTGTTAAATAACACAATAATAGGAGATAATGCAGTAGCTTATTGTACAAGAAATCTAACTACCCTTTGTAACAACCATAACTAACTAATAGGAGGTGATCATATACAGTAGGTCTGTAGTATGCTATGATGCAGCTACTTGTTGTAGTATATAAGATCAACTTATTATTGTAAACAAGCTAAGTGAATATATGCTACTTTTACATTTCACTCTCTTCTTTCTTATGCATATTTCTTGTTAGTTAAGCTTTATTCAAGATATTTCCATGGAGTTCCATGGCTTCCATTATGAATCTTAACATCAATCTCAAACAGAAAATCAAAATATAACAAAAAGCAACACGATATCAAGGCAAACATGACATGAATCGTTACAAAATTTTGGAATCGTTGTTGGCGAGTCAATCATGGTAACGGCATAATGTCATCATACTAATCGAATCGACTTGATTTGTAAAGTTCCAATTGCGCACAAAGTCACACTTGAATATGCACAAGAACGGACAACATCCAAATAGAAAAAACAAATTTCAAAATCCACAAAAACCAAGTCAAATTGTTGTTGCTGTGAATTTGTGTTGAGTTGGTGCAAAACTGAGCAAAAATGTTGTTGTTGCAATTGTTGTGTTAATACCGCTACGACTTCATAACTCAGTGGCGGCGAAGATGGAACCAAATGCGTGACTTCAGCGCTGTTGTTGTTGTTCACGGCGAGATTATGGTTTGGATATTAACTCATTTTTTACACTTGTTGCGCGGTTGCGAAGTTAGAAATTTGAACGAGGGGATTATGGAGGGGTAGATCGGAGTTTTTATGTGTTTAAGTTACATAGGAAGCTTGTTGCAGGTAAGGTCATGGAGTCAAGAAGGGTGGATGGAGGATTTACAATGAGGTTGTGGCATGCAAGTGGCGGAAGGGTGAGTGGCTTAAAGAGAGAGTGTGTCGAGAAAGATTAGGTTTAAGCCGAATGCGGGTTGTTTTGAAGGAGAAAAGGGGAAGGTTGGGTGGATGAAGGGGTGAAAAAAGTATGGAGATATGGTGGTTGCAGAAATGTCGAATGCATATGTAATGTTGTAAGGTGTTGTTGGGCACAGTGGCACAGTGAGGTATGTGTGAAAGAGAGAGTTGAGGGAAAGTAGGGTCAAAAAGAAAAAGAGGAAGAAAAATCCTCTGTGTTATTCCATTTTCTTCAACTTCCCCTTTTCTTTTTTATGCCCACCAGAGAGAGAGAGAGTTTTCCTTTGATTTTTTCTTATCCTCCCCCCAAAACCAAGTCTGAGAGAGAGTACTATAACCCTGTTATGAGTAGGTAAGCCTTTTTTCACGTTTTCTTCCTCCTCTCCACATGACCGGTATTTCTCCTTTCCTTTTAAACAAACTTTTTTGTCTTTTCTCCATAGAGAGTCACGTAGGTAGTGGTGAGAGAGGAAATTTTGCTGTAGAAAATTTGTTGCACATGGGACGCGTGGCCATTTATTGAAGTGTTATTGGAAATTATCTCAAAAAAATTTGATTTTATTAGTTAATATTAATATTATGATTTTTTTTTATTTTGATCCCTAATTTTTGCCTGGACCGCTTTTAAAGCTTTTGATCCACTGGGATTGCCCTGATTTTTGCCTAAATAGCCTATTTGAAGTGTTCGACTTAGCGGGATTTTTCTTATTTTTTTTATTTATTATTTTTTTAAAAGGGTTGTGCCTGCCAAGTCATTGGTCATTGAAGAACAACCGCCATAACTTTTGAATTTTGCATGGTTCCTTCGACACGTTAGGATGTCTGCGCATAATGTCATATGGTTGATCCCCAGGCAGGATGTTTCATCTTATTCGAGTGCAAAATCAGATTAACTGAACACCATCCATGCCCCAGGTTAAGCGTAAGGATTTAGAAATCCGAAAAAAACTCCTACTTCTAGACTCGAAGTGGCTAACTAACGATTAATTCCTTATCTCTCCAGTGTTTGGGGATTTGAAACAATGCATGTACATCATCAGCAGGATTTTACCTGAAAGCAAACCATCAACAATTATGGGTATTTAGTTTTCGTCATCCTCCCTCAAATCTTTTGCTAAACCAATAACTGATAGAGGGAGTGAAATGTGGAGAAATATTTTTGTGATTTTTTTTTGCAATAAATGAGAAAAGATGAGTGAATACGAATAGACTTGTTCAAAACATGCATGATCATTACATTAACAATACCATTAATAAACAACAATGTCTAAAAGCAAATAGCTCTTAACAGAAAAGAAACTACAAATGCAAAATAATGATGTGTAGTAACGTCGCCGTTGCGGGGCATTAATAGTCCACTACTGATCAGAGGTGGCAGTATGTGACTGAATGGCATTGGAAATGGATCAAAATGCCTTTTTAGTTTTTGAGTGTAGTAACGTCGCCGTTGCGGGGCATATTGTTGTGTAATCTGTTATTGATGCATCGAGACCTCTATTGGCAGGAGGATATTGACCATGTGGAGAGAATGGAATCACACATGTAGACCCAAAAGGTTGTTGAGTCTGAACAGTTGAGATGCATGAGTACTAAGGATGAGCTAATGGAGGTGGAACTTGCGGAGTTTCTCAGATGGAATTATTTTCCTCCTCCCCTTCTTCTTGGGAACTGACGGCTCATTCACTTTTACTAGCTGTGATGTTCGAGGCGTCTTGGATCTTTCCACTCTTGAGGCCGCTCTTGATGCGTTCTCCAATTGATACCAAGTCAGAAAATTTTAATGTCTCGTTGCCAATCATCTTTTCTAGGTATGGGCCTTGCAAAGTATCTATGAACAGGTCAACCAATTTTCTATCTAAGAGTGGTGGTTAAACGCGAGCAGCTACCTCTCTCAATCTTTGAGCATACCCTCTAAAGGATTCGTTGTCCTCTTGAGATAAACCTTGCAATCGTATGTGGTTAGGAGCTATGTCAAGATTGTATTTGTATTACTTCACAAAGGTGTTAGCTAGGTCTGACCATGATTGGATGTGGCTACTCTCTAGCTGCATGTACTGACTCAATGATGCCCCACACAGACTGTCTTGGAAACAGTGAATCATAAGTTTGTTGTTGTGGACATATGAGGTCATTCTTCTACAAAACATCACCAAATGTTGTTTTGGACAACTATCCCTTTTGTACTTCTCAAACTTCGGTGTCTTGAAATTTGGAGGCATTATAACGCCGGGTACTAAACACATGTTCAAAGCATTTAGATAAAAACCATCATGCCTCTCCATGGATTTAAGAATCTCTTCCAACACGCGACATCTTTCCATAATCTCAACAGCTCAGGGGTCCTTGGTTTTCATCACAGGGATTGTCCCTTGGAAATCTGGCACAGAGAATGAAAAACTATGATATTCCATGACATCAAGAGAAGAGGAATGTCCATCTCGGACAATGGGACATTTTTGTATAACAAGATTCTCAATAGGGGTCTGCACAGGCTGAGCTTGAGCAACATTGTTCACTTGAGGTGAAATGACATTCCCAGGGACTGTGGGCTATTGAATATTATCTTCTCTCCTTTCCAAGGCTGTCATAGCCTCCACAAGTTGGTCCAACCATTTTTTCACCAGTTCAACATCCGTTCTTTTCACAGACTGGTTCTGTTCTCTTGAGTTCATGATTCTCAAAAGCTACTTCAAGTCCAATACGGGCATCATGAAGTCAACTACGGGTTATGGACAGAGGATGGGTGAGCTCTTTGTATTTTTGGTTGGAGAATGATATGCAAAATGATGCATGGATGCTTCTGAAAATGCAATGTTATGAATGCATGCTTGGAACAAGCTTGTAACATACGGATCAACGACCGCCGAGATAAGGACTCACTGTCGCTCCCAGGATTTTCATCCAGGTCCAAACGCGAGAGTGGCGCGGAAAAACAGAGTCGCCAGCCGTGTAAATTTATCCCAAGAGAGGGAAAGGGAACACCGCATAAACCTGAGGAAGAGGGAAAGGAATGGTCATCGCAACCATAACCTGGGTACGGGAGTCGGTTACGCGAGGGGAAGGTGCTAGCACCCCACGCGTCCATCGTACTCGATGGGATCCACGCTTGTTGTCTATTCTAAGGGTGAGTTATCCTATCATCTATGGTTGTACTAAGACGGGAGAGGGTAAAAACAAAGACAGACTCGGTAGGACGTCGACGTCCTAGGCCTACGTACCCCCTTTGTGCAATGGGGAATTCAGAGTCAACGTAGTTCGGACCAAGTTCTTTTTGTGTTTTTTATGAGCGACGTTAAGTTCGCGTCCGGCAGTTAGGGTCGATGCATGTTTGCGACTCAGACGGAAGGTAACGTGCCCTTTTTTAAAATAGCCTTTAGTTTGACGATCCCGAAGGACAAAAAGGTTTGAAGTTTGTTTGTATATTCTAGGACAGAAGTGGCTTAAGTTAGTTCATAAATTGCATTGCACCAAAGTCTAGGGCACAGGGGCGAATACTTAACGCATCGTCCCAAGACAGGACGCTCGCTAAGCACTCTAGAAAGATGAGAGGAAGCCCCTCATTTCTCATTCCCCACGCTTAAGGCTCGTGCGCAATACACTTTATTCTTATTAAGTATTTTCAAGAAGTTTGAGATGAGAAGAGAGACGACACAAAGGAAACTCTAAGGGGAACTAAGAATCCTAATGTTATCATGCATGGGTGACCTATGGTTAGTGAGGTTTGACGATAACCTAAGCCCTAAGGGAGGAAAAAGATGGAGGAGGAAAGAGTAAGGGTGACCATGGATACTTATCCATACCCTGCATAAAAGGTTAGTACCAAATGGACATAAATAATATCAAGGCAAATGGAAACCAAACAATGGCATATAATAGTGATAACAATCCAAACATGAATTAAGAAGTCAAATAAACAACCCCAAGACAATGGCACAAGTGCCTTTTCAAACAGATAATCAGACAGGATCAAGGATACGCATACAAGAAAATCTCACACAAAGAGCCATTAAACAAATAGTAAAACAATTTCTAAAATCACCAAATTAAATATCAATATGGCTCAACCAGAGACAAATCAAATACCAAAAACTCCTGTAAAAATTCAAGATGTTAGTCATTCAAACAATCATGCAAAGCTCAGATGAGAAATAGGGTTCAATGTGCAAAAAAGAGGACTAAAATGCAATATGAAATAATTTTAAAAATGGTAGAAAAATATTTTAATGCATTTCAGAATGTTATCTAACAAATGCAAAAAGAACGAATTGAAAATATTTTATGGATGCAGAGAAATAAAATAAACAATTTTAAGTATGCATGATATGAGTAATGCAAAAAGAAAATAATCTAAATAATTAATTTAGATGATAAAAAATAAAATAAAAATAAAAAATAAAATTTGGAAAATTTTATAAAATGATAAAAAGTATGCATGAATTTTCTGGGATTTTTTTAATGCAAGAATGTATTTTTAAAAATTAAAAATGAAAGTGTAAGAAATTAAATAAAATAAAAATGGAGAAATAACGTGGGGGTGTAAATAGTGATCCAAACACGTTGAAAGAGAATATGGGCTGAAGGGTGGGGGTGTTAATAGTGAGCCCAGTCCATCAGCGAAAAAATAAAATAAAAAAGGAACAATAGACTTCAGTCAACGAATTGACTTAACATGGGCCCTTGGATTGATCATGCGCTCTGCAGTTAGTCAACAAAATCCAAAAGTATTGAAGATCAATGGCTAGGATCAACACGCACACTGAACTTACCAAACACGCACACACACGTAACCTGTCAGCATACTATGGACGCCCATGTGCCCGGCACATGCTATTTTTAATGTGTTGTCAAGTTATTAGCCATACGATTCATCCAATGCACGTGGTTGAGTCAACATCAGAAAAAGTAAACGAAATAAAAAAACATAATTGGCTGCACACGGTAACTATGGTGGGGTAATGAACATATGATCACATAAAATAAAAACCAAAAAAAATAAACGTGGCACACCAAGGACCGTCAGATCTCTAGATCCAACGGCCAAAACCTCATCACCTACCTCCAGCCACCCTCGCCGGACTGGTTCGCCCGCCTACGCCGGAACTAGGGTTCTGCTCCCTTCGCCGGCCACCTGCAGCTCAAACTTACCCAGAAATTTCATGCGACTACATCATTTTGATCAGAAAATCGTGAGGGTTCCAAATATGCAATCAAAATCACCAATAACCAACGCATAATGAAAAACGAAGAGGAATATGTTAGGGCTCAAAACTTTAAACTCAAAGTACAAGCAATACATACGTCCAAACACCAAACAAATTACATCAGAGTTATCAGTGTCAACCACGCATCAATTTGCGCACTTAAAAACTGAGTTTTATGATGGTCAAAAGAATGGCTAACCTGAGATGGCACAACACGTGTCTCCACTATTAGCTTTAAAGGGTGATTAGTTCGTGCTCTAGAGATCCCAAGGGCTCTGTTGGTGAAAGAATTTCTTGAAAACTCCTTGTAGATTGAGAGATATGAATGTGAGATGCTTTAGGGTTCAAGCTTTCCACTCCTCCAAATGTCACGTGTAATCTCACCTAACCAGTGCATGGATGAGTTTAAATACTCTAGGGTTTCTCACTGATAATGGTTTGGGCTTGGGCAATTCTTTGTTTAATGAGTTTTGGACAAATTTGGAATTTTGCATTATGTGAGATACACCTCCTCCCATGCATAGATATCCAAGTATTTCATGATGGATCACTTATTGATAAATTGCTAATCAAACCTCAATTGAAATTGGGCCTTGAAACAATTTGATTCATGAGTTTTCAATGCCTTGGCAATTTTGAATAATGGAGAATAAGTGATAAATACACCATGAAACCACTTGATTCAAAGGCCTAAAATGATCCTTGAGGAGTGTCCTTTGATATTAAAAAGTACCTTGAAGCAATGGAATCAATTGTAGGTCTATATGTCCCAAAATCCAAAAGTTGTGAAAATGAAACCCTAAAAACCACTTTGCCTTATTTTGACCATAACTTGAGTTTCACAAATGATATGGAAACCCACTAGTACTTGTTGGAAAGAGGAGAAAAAGATATTCAACTTTCATGTTGGATAAAAATTCATTTTAAGCTTTCTTGATGATTAAAAGTCAAGTTGAATGCAGTGCAGGAACTTGCCCAAAAAGGAAACTTTCAAATTATAGGTCATTTCCATATTTAGTAACCTTTGCACCAACTCCTGATTTTTGATAAATGGCATGAAACTTGACTCTTGATGACCATATGAGGATGTGAGACCTTGAAAACCTTGGGGAGAACCTCAAAATTCTACAGTTGACTCCCCCTCTCACTGTTGACTTTTACCCAATTCACCTGATTCTCAATCTTCTGATCAATTGAATCTCTCCTGAATCAAACTGATGAACAATCTTCCACTCCTAGATGCTTAGGGACCCAAGGAATACCATGGACTCAAGTCTTGCCCAAAATATCAGAAATAAACTGACTTTATAGCAAACCCTAATCTTGGTACCCTCAGTCTAGAAGGAAATAACACAGTCTCCAAATCCAAATTCCTCTGAATATGATGTGTATCCTCTCTAACAAAGATAATATATGTCATTTGGTGATGATAAAAACCCAAGGAGCTTGCCCATTGGAGCAATAAACCCAAGAATTTCAAAACCTTAATTTATGCACTGGTTAGGAGAGAGTGATCCACTTGAGCTCTCTTGCTTGACCCTTTGAAGAATAACTTCTCCTCTTGAACATGCCTCAAGCACCTTGACCCCATGCTAAGAACCAATGATATACACACATGATAATGCAAAAATGAAATGAAACATAAGCCAGTTAGTAATAAAGTAAGGAGGGCAAATTTTGGGGTGCAACAGCTGCCCCTATTTAATCATCTTGGTCCTGAGGGTATGATAGCGACGGCTTTCAGACAATCGGGATACACGGAGATTGAATACCAAAGAACCCGAAAATTTGCAATCAACAAAGGAGGGACGACTCCACTGGGGAACAAGCAATAAATGTTGCACTGTCACAACACGTACGAGTGTTGGAAATCAATACAAATAATGTATTGAAATGTCTTGAAATGAACACTAACAGGTGTTATCTATGCTGAGAATAAACACTGACGGGTGTCAAGGAATAAAAAATATCAAATACGGACGGGTACTATGAAGATACACGGACGGGAGTAAAAAGGTTTAATACGGACGGGTATTGCGAAGATACACGGGCGAGTGTAAAGAGATTCCATGCGGACGGGTATCGAAAAGGTACACGGACGGGTGTAAAAGGTTCAATACGGACGGGTATCGAAAAGGTACACGGACGGGTGTAAAGAGGTTCAATACGGACGGGTATCGAAAAGGTACGCGGACGGGTGTAAAAGGCTCAATACGGACGGGTATCGAAAAAGTACACGAACGGGTGTAAAAAGGTTTCAATACAGACGGGTATCGAAAGTGGTGCACGGACGGGTGTAAAAAGGTTCAATACGGGCGGGTATCGGAAAGGTACACGACAGGTGTAAAAGGTTCAATACGGACGGGTATCGAAAAGGTACACGGTCGGGTGTAAAGAGGTTCAATACGGACGGGTATCGAAAAGGTACACGAACGGGTGTAAAAGGCTCAATACGGATGGGTATCGAAAAGGTACACGGACAGGTGTAAAGAGGTTCAATACGGACGGGTATCGAAAAGGTACACGAACGGGTGTGAAAAGGTCTCAATACGGACGGGTATCGAAAGGGTACACGGACGGGTGTAAAAAGGTTCAATACGGACGGGTATCGGAAAGGTACACGGACGGGTGTAAAAGGTTCAACACGGACGGGTATCGAAAAGGTACACGGACGGGTGTAAAGAGGTTCAATGCGTACGGGTATCAGAAAGGTACACGGACGGGTGTAAAAAGGTTAAATACATACGGGTATCGAAAAGGTACACGGACGGGTGTAAAAGGTTCAATACGGACGGGTATCGGAAAGGTACACGGACGGGTGTAAAAGGTTCAATACGGACGGGTATCGAAAAGGTACACGGACGGGTGTAAAAGGCTCAATACGGACGGGTATCGAAAAGGTATACGGACGGGTGTAAAGAGGTTCAATACGGACGGGTATCGAAAAGGTACACGTACGGGTGTAAAGAGGTTCAATGCATACGAGTATCAGAAAGGTACACGGACGGGTGTAAAAAGGTTAAATACGTACGGGTATCGGAAAGGTACACGGACGGGTGTAAAAGGTTCAATACGGACGGGTATCGAAAAGGTACACGGACGGGTGTAAAGAGGTTCAATACGGACGGGTATCAAAAAGGTACACGGACGGGTGTAAAAGGCTCAATACGGACGGGTATCGAAAAGGTACACGGACGGGTGTAAAGAGGTTCAATACGGACGGGTATCGAAAAGGTACACGAACGGGTGTAAAAGGCTCAATACGGACGGGTATCGAAAAGATACACGGACGGGTGTAAAGAGGTTCAATACGGACGGGTATCAAAAAGGTACATGGACGGGTGTAAAGAGGTTTCAATACGGACGGGTATCGAAAGTGGTACACGGACGGGTGTAAAGAGGTTCAATACGGACGGGTATCGAAAAGGTACACGGACGGGTGTAAAAGGGTTTCAATACGGACGGGTATCGAAAAGGGTACACGGACGGGTGTCGAAAAGGGTGTAAAACAACTTTTACCGGGGATTAATCTCGCTGGGGAATGGAAGGCAACATGGACGAGTGCCATCGAAAGGTCAATACGGACGGGTATTGAAATCAAAGGTTCAAACACGGACGGGTGCTGAAAGGACACGGACGGGCGTCTGACGGTAAAGACCTTGAGGGGATAAACCAAAGGACCACCTGGACGAAGGGGTAAAAATGAAATCATGGATTAACGATCCTGGCGAACAGTTCTGCAAGGGAATATCAAGCATTGCTGAGGAAAGTGCAATCTCAATGCTGGGGAAAGCCAACTGCTGGGGAAGTACAATCATGCAACCTAACTTGTCTTTATGGTCATAAGCGGCTCTTTAAACTTTTCACTTGCCCCAAACCACCAGGTCTAATGGAAGAAATCATCTCAAGAGGATTTTATAGAAGATCGGGCGTTCGCACTGCCCCAGGGTCTTCAAACTCTTGGAGAGATTTATCAGGTCTCGACATAACTGCCCCAAACGACATAATCTATGAAGTAACTTGCCTCAAAAGGATTGGTAATGGCTTGAAAAGGCTCTGTTTTAGTATCTTGAACCTTGAGGAGGTGTTTTCAATTAACCATTTTCAGGAGTGGACAATCTCCCACGCTCTAGAGGTGGCCTGCCCCAATATGAGCTTTGAAGTGACTTTGCCCCTGATCTTAGAATGAATGCCCCAGAATAACAGAATTCCGGAAAGATTTCTCGACGTGACTGCCCCAGATTGGCTACATCTTAACACGACTTACTGGGGGGAGCCCACTCTATACCGAGTCTCTTGGCAGCCTGCCCTTTGATATGATTGTCCTTCAGAATTTTCAAGCAACCCAACTTGGCATGATCGAGCTTCTCGACTATCGTTCATCGTGTAAACTTCTTGGATATCAAACACATGCAGGCAGAAAATGTTTATTATGAAAATGACAACTCTAATGCAACACTCATGTTAACCTTGAAGTTTTTTTTATTGAAAATGCGTCGCCGAGCCTTGTGAACGAATCACTTGCTGGGATGCGACCTCGATTTTTGAATGGCAAAACAATGCGCACATGCAATACCGACAAATCTTATTAGCACAACTCGTAGGAGTCAGGAACGCTATCCTATTGAAGTACGCTTTCGGAATAAACCCTGTTTCAATTAGGACTTTTAAGGGTTGTAACGTGGTTTGGTTCACGGTTTCAGAAAAAGGATTTATGGCTCAAAATTCGCCGGTGCCCACCCACTCTCCGTGATGTTCTCCAATCCTATGTTCAGTTAATCTGACCCAAACGCTCATCTCTCAAGAGGTTTACAATGTTTAAGGAACCCATGCAACTAATGGTTTGACACCTAAGGGAGTTTTGGAATGACATTCACCCCTTTTTGTCTTTTGTGTCTGTAATCACACGAATTTGCTCTTATCGAGGATTTTCTTTTGCTCTTTTTCTGATCCCTAATTTTTGCCTGGACTGACTCTTTTGAGTTTTTCGATTTTGAAGTCCAGCGGGATGCCCTAACTTTTGCCTAAGTCGCTTGTTTCCAAGTTTCGACTTAGCGGGCCTTTCCTTTTTATTCCCCTTTTTGAACAAAGCGTGTGACACTGGTTGTCTTACTTGCTTGAAAGGGTTGTGATTGCCTCACTCCTTGGTTGTTGATGGATAACCATTGTGGTTTCGCATCTCTTGACCTCTTGATGGTGGGATAGAAGGTAATGGATCCTCGGATGCACACTCTCCTTGAAATTTGGACGCTTGGTCGAACTAACTAACGCCTACCCTGCCCCTGGGTTAAGTATGAGGGTTTTTTCGTACGAAAGAAACTCCTACTTCAAGGCTCAAAGGGGTTTACGAGGGTTTATCTCCCTTATATCTCCAGTGTTTATGGTTTGAAACAATGCCTGTACATCCTCAACAGGGTTCTATCATACGACCAGAGATTCTGCGTTTTCGTCTCATCATCCTCCCTCAAGAGTTCTAGACAAGAAAATCGGTATTGCAGTGCATATAACATTTAAGAGTGAACACGAATGGATTACTTCAAGAAAAACATACTCATTGCATTAATATCATCATAAAAAAACAAACAAGTCTTACATGCATACGATGCTTTAACAAGAAATGAAAAACTACAAATGAAAATGCGGTAAAGAAACTGAAGATTGCCATTGCTGAGGAAGCTTAATTCTGTCTGGATGTTCTTGCAGCCTGAGTGTTCATTTGAGAAATGAGGCTTCCATTGATGTACATATCATCTTCAGTGAATACAATGATCTCTGAGTCTACCAGGTCTTACACCTTGTGCTTGAATACATTACACTCATCAATTATGTGCCCAAACGTTCCCGAGTGGAACTCGCAACTAGCAGTCGTGTCATAATCTGGAAGAATAGGGTACGGAACCGGCGCGGTACTCTTTGTTTGAATCAGAGAGTTCTTGAGCAGATGAGTAAACAGCTGACTATAAGGGATAGGAATAGGATCAAATATCCTCTTGGGCCCTCTTGGTCTCGGTTCCCCATGCTGCTGATAACTCTGTTGTCGGTGCTGATTTGGGCGCCTCACCTGCGCTTGCACTTTCCTTTCCACATTTGGCTGAGGCACAAACAAAGGTTGCTGACGTAGAGCTTCTGCATCAAAAGATTGCGGAGAAAGTCCGTGACATGAGGTGGATCCTGCAAGGAGGGGAGGAGTCTCCACTTCTTTTGGAATCACCTTGTGTATCTACGCCGCCCGCCGTGAACTCAATTGCCCCTGCATCAATCAAATCCTGGACTCGGTGCTGAAAGGCCCTACATTTCTCCACGGTATGCTCTGGTGCCCCAGAATGGAAATCACAATGGGCTCTTGCATCATAGCCTGGTGGAGGATTGCCGATGAGAGGAGCCAAAGTCCTTTTCTGTACCAGTTGAAACTGAAGGAGATGCTGCAATAGTTGAGAATATGGCACAGGGAGCGGATGAAAAACTCTTTCGGACTTCTTCTGTCCCTGTGTACACTTTTTGCCTTTGGGCTTCTCTTGGGAGCCAAGACCTAGCTGCTGTTGGGAAAGTTCTGGAACTTCCGCTCGTGGAAAAGATTCACGAGGTAATCTATGATTTAAATCAAATTCCAAAGAGATGGGATGAGTAAGGATCTCTGTTGCAGAAGCGGGCACGGGACTGTCTTTCTTCTTCAACATTGTTTTTAAAATCTCCATGACCAAACCCATCTGAGTCTTCATCTGATTGATCTCCTCCCTCAGCATCTTCTGCTCTTGGAGCATGTCTTCCCCAAATTTCCTCATCTGCACCTTTAGTTCACTCAACTCAGCTTGAACTCGCTCCATGATCAACTCTTGAATGGCCTGAGGAGTTAAATCTGCAATTCTGAGATGGGAACAAGATAAGAACACCGGAGATAAACACCTGTCATGCAAAATGATTATGCAAAATGATTATGGATATGCAAATGCAAATGAACATGTTTGAATATTCGCAGGGCGATCCACCCCTTGATTCCAGTTTAACAATAAGATAGGACGGAATTTCTGCTCATATATTAAGAAAACCAGAGGAAAACCAAATGTCAACAATCACAAATCCAAGATAACAAGTCTGAACACAATGATCATAGATCCCAACCAATAAGTCTGGCGGTGGTCCAAATAATGAAAGAAAATAGAAAACTACGGCATATCATCAAAGTCCACAAGTGTCAATCCCCCAGGTTCTTCCATAGAAACAACCTTGTGAACAGGATCCAGAATAAGTGATGGTAACTTGTACACTATGATGTTCTTTCTCTTCTCAGTACTCATCCTTGATAGTCTTCAAAACCAGAATCAAAGTTAGGATGCAGTCCTGCAAATGAATAAACATGTCAGGATGCAAAAATGATGATGCAAATGCACACATGGGATCAAGGATGCCACACAGACTGGACAACTGTTGCACTGAACAACTGAACGAGAACCACAACCCAGAAAACCAGAATTCCAAAATACCGAACCACTGAGATAACTAGGAACCCAGATAATCAAACATTGATGAGAAATCCAGAAAAACCGGGTAGGTTGAAGGTTTCATTTACCTGCAAACCTGCAAACACCCATCCCCTCTCACGTTTGGGTACTAGGATGTTCAGTATCCCGGGCTCTCAGGTCGAGAAATGATGATACGTTCACCATTTCTGGTTTGGCATCATCATCAATCGAGGAGGCCTCAACTGATTCTCCAAAACAGAAGGTCCTCAGCTTCTGGCACTGAGGTCGAGAAACAATAGTACATTTATCCCTCAGGGTACAGTACTATCGTCAATCGAGGAGTGCCTCCACTGATTCTCTTCAAAAGATGAGGGACATCCTATGCGAGTTCCAAAGTGGGCCCTCGGGTGCGAATGGGTTTGCCACAGAATGTGGTCTGCCACTGTCACCACTAAAGAGGGATGTTTCCACTAAGGTCCTCGATGATCGGTCACCAGAGTCGACAGCTCTCTAGATCGACATCCTAACATGCGCAAGACACACACGTTAGAATGCGTCCCAAGATAGCCTCGTCTGGTTGTGAATTTCGTGAACACACAAACGTACCAAGTGGGCACGTAGGTCCCACTACTCTCCACTCTAGTCCTAGGGTGTACTCAAGCCTGGGTATTGGGCTTATCTCTCAGAACAACCCAACCTGCAAAACAGAAATAGCCAGCACAACACAGCAATATCTAGTGTGACAGTAATAAAAATGAAATGCAATGCAGAAAATGCGGTAAAAATAAAATAAAAAAAATAAAGCAAAACAAAAACAAAAACACCCAAAGAGAACAAAGACAAGTAAGCGCTAGGATTGACTCGCTTAGGGATGGACCAGCATAGGTCAACCAGAGTCCCCAGCAGAGTCGCCAGTTGTCGCTCCTAGGATTTTCATCCAGGTACAAACGCGAGAGTGGCGCGGAAAAACAGAGTCGCCAGCCGTGTAAATTTATCCTAAGAGAGGGAAAGGGAACACCGCATAAACCTGAGGAAGAGGGAAAGGAATGGTCATCGCAACCATAACCTGGGTTCGGGAGTCGGTTACGCGAGGGGAAGGTGCTAGCACCCCACGCGTCCATCATACTCGATGGGATCCACGCTTGTTGTCTATTCTAAGGGTGAGTTATCCTATCATCTATGTCTGTACTAAGACGGGAGAGGGGAAAAACAAAGACAGACTCGGTAGGACGTCGACATCCTAGGCCTACGTACCCCCTTTGTGCAATGGGGAATTCAGAGTCAACGTAGTTCGGACCGAGTTCTTTTTGTGTTTTTTATGAGAGACGTTAAGTTCGTGTCCGGAAGTTAGGGTCGATGCCTGTTTGCGACTCAGACGGAAGGTAACGTGCCTTTTTTGAAAATAGCCTTTAGTTTGACGATCCCGAAGGACAAAAAGGTGTGAAGTTTGTTTGTATTTTTTAGGACAGAGGTGGCTTAAGTTAGTTCATAAATTGCATTGCACTAAAGTCTAGGGCACAGGGGCGAATACTTAACGCATTGTCCCAAGACAGGACGCGCGCTAAGCACTCTAGAAAGATGAGAGGAAGCCCCTCATTTCTCATTCCCCACGCTTAAGGCTCGTGCGCAATACACTTTATTCTTATTAAGTATTTTCAAGAAGTTTGAGATGAGAAGAGAGACGACACAAAGGAAACTCTAAGGGGAACTAAGAATCCTAATGTTATCATGCATGGGTGACCTATGGTTAGTGAGGTTTGACGATAACCTAAGCCCTAAGGGAGGAAAAAGATGGAGGAGGAAAGAGTAAGGGTGACCATGGATACTTATCCATACCCTGCATAAAAGGTTAGTACCAAATGGACATAAATAATATCAAGGCAAATGGAAACCAAACAATGGCATATAATAGTGATAACAATCCAAACATGAATTAAGAAGTCAAATAAACAACCCCAAGACAATGGCACAAGTGCCTTTTCAAACAGATAATCAGACAGGATCAAGGATACGCATACAAGAAAATCTCACACAAAGAGCCATTAAACAAATAGTAAAACAATTTCTAAAATCACCAAATTAAATATCAATATGGCTCAATCAGAGACAAACCAAATACCAAAAACTCCTGCAAAAATTCAAGATGTTAGTCATTCAAACAATCATGCAAAGCTCAGATGAGAAGTAGGGTTCAATGTGCAAAAAAGAGGACTAAAATGCAATATGAAATAATTTTAAAAATGGTAGAAAAATATTTTAATGTATTTCAGAATGTTATCTAACAAATACAAAAAGAACGAATTGAAAATATTTTATGGATGCAGAGAAATAAAATAAACAATTTTAAGTATGCATGATATGAGTAATGCAAAAAGAAAATAATCTAAATAATTAATTTAGATGATAAAAAATAAAATAAAAATAAAAAATAAAATTTGGAAAATTTTATAAAATGATAAAAAGTATGCATGAATTTTCTGGGATTTTTTTAATGCAAGAATGTATTTTTAAAAATTAAAAATGAAAGTGTAAGAAATTAAATAAAATAAAAATGGAGAAATAACGTGGGGGGTGTAAATAGTGATCCAAACACGTTGAAAGAGAATATGGGCTGAAGGGTGGGGGTGTTAATAGTGAGCCCAGTCCATCAGCGAAAAAATAAAATAAAAAAGGAACAATAGACTTCAGTCAACGAATTGACTTAACATGGGCCCTTGGATTGATCATGCGCTCTGCAGTTAGTCAACAAAATCCAAAGGTATTGAAGATCAATGGCTAGGATCAACACGCACACTGAACTTACCAAACACGCACACACACGTAACCTGTCAACATACTATGGACGCCCATGTGCCTGGCACATGCTATTTTTAATGTGCTGTCAAGTTATTAGCCATACGATTCATCCAATGCACGTGGTTGAGTCAACATCAGAAAAAGTAAACGAAATAAAAAAACATAATTGGCTGCACACGGTAACTATGGTGGGGTAATGAACATATGATCACATAAAATAAAAACCAAAAAAAACAAACGTGGCACACCAAGGACCGTCAGATCTCTAGATCCAACGGCCAAAACCTCATCACCTACCTCCAGCCACCCTCGCCGGACTGGTTCGCTCGCCGCCGCCGGAACTAGGGTTCCGCTCCCTTCTCCGGTCACCTGCAGCTCAAACTTACCCAGAAATTTCATGCGACTACATCATTTTGATCAGAAAATCGTGAGGGTTCCAAATATGCAATCAAAAATCACCAATAACCAACACATAATGAAAAACGAAGAGGAATATGTTAGGGCTCAAAACTTTAAACTCAAAGTACAAGCAATACATATGTCCAAACACCAAACAAATTACATCAGAGTTATCAGTGTCAACCACACATCAATTTGCGCACTTAAAAACTGAGTTTTATGATGGTCAAAAGAATGGCTAACCTGAGATGGCACAACACGTGTCTCCACTATTAGCTTTAAAGGGTGATTGGTTCGTGCTCTAGAGATCCCAAGGGTTCTGTTGGTGAAAGAATTTCTTGAAAACTCCTTGTAGATTGAGAGATATGAATGTGAGATGCTTTAGGGTTCAAGCTTTCCACTCCTCCAAATATCACGTGTAATCTCACCTAACCAGTGCATGGATGAGTTTAAATACTCTAGGGTTTCTCACTGATAATGTTTTGGGCTTGGGCAATTCTTTGTTTAATGAGTTTTGGACAAATTTGGAATTTTGCATTATGTGAGATACACCTCCTCCCATGCATAGATATCCAAGTATTTCATGATGGATCACTTATTGATAAATTGCTAATCACACCTCAATTGAAATTGGGCCTTGAAACAATTTGATTCATGAGTTTTCAATGCCTTGGCAATTTTGAATAATGGAGAATAAGTGATAAATACACCATGAAACCACCTGATTCAAAGGCCTAAAATGATCCTTGAGGAGTGTCCTTTGATATTAAAAAGTACCTTGAAGCAATGGAATCAATTGTAGGTCCATATGTCCCAAAATCCAAAAGTTGTGAAAATGAAACCCTAAAAACCACTTTGCCTTATTTTGACCATAAACTGAGTTTCACAAATGATATGGAGACCCACTAGTACTTTTTCGAAAGAGGAGAAAAATATCTTCAACTTTCATGTTGGAGAAAAATTCATTTGAAGATTCATTGATGATGAAAAGTCAAGTTGTATGCAGTGCATGAACTTGCCCAAAAAGGAAACTTTCAAATTATAGGTCATTTCCATATTTAGTAACCTTTGCACCAACTCCTGATTTTTGATAAATGGCATGAAACTTGACTCTTGATGACCATATGAGGATGTGAGACCTTGAAAACCTTGGGGAGAACCTCAAAATTCTACAGTTGACTCCCCCTCTCACTGTTGACTTTTACCCAATTCACCTGATTCTCAATCTTCTGATCAATTGAATCTCTCCTGAATCAAACTGATGAATAATCTTCCACTCCTAGATGCTTAGGGACCCAAGGAATACCATGGACTCAAGTCTTGCCCAAAAAATCAGAAATAAACTGACTTTATAGCAAACCCTAATCTTGGTACCCTCAGTCTAGGAGGAAATAGCACAGTCTCCAAATCCAAATTCCTCTGAATATGATGTGTATCCTCTCCAACAAAGATAAGATATGTCATTTAGTGATGATAAAAACACAAGGAGCTTGCCCATTGGAGCAATAAACCCAAGAATTTCAAAACCCTAATTTATGCACTGGTTAGGAGAGAGTGATCCACTTGAGCTCTCTTGCTTGACCCTTTGAAGAATACCTTCTCCTCTTGAACATGCCTCAAGCACCTTGACCCCATGCTAAGAACCAATGATATGCACACATGATAATGCAAAAATGAAATGAAACATAAGCCAATTAGTAATAAAGTAAGGAGGGCAAATTTTGGGGTGCAACACTCACATAACAGGTATCTCTCTCCTCGGGTGGGTTCTTTATGGGTTTACAACAGGATACACCAAGGGTTTTCAGACAAGGTCCATTATATCATGCCTCTTACAAGTTTCCCATCACAACAACAATTCATAAGACGGTAATTCCTTCAAGAGGATGAGCATGGAGTTATATCTTAGTAGCCTTTGGAATAGGGTTCTAAAAAGGTCCTCATAATCACGGACTCCCAGGTCAGAACCAATAATGCCGTTACGACTCCTCGTAGGACATTAACATCTCCAAAGGGGCCTCATCTGAGTGGGGAAGTCATACCAACTCAACGAGTCCTAAGTCTCGTAAGTCAATAAGCAACCACCTCCTAGCTTAATGTATGCTCAAAAAAGCTCGGGTATAAAGCTTTTTCCTCACAACCCAAACCCAATAGACCCAACAGGCAAGTGAAACATAAATAAGGAAATTAGAAAGCAATAAAGGATAGTAAAGAGAAACATCCACACATACGACAAACATAACTAGGTTTGGCTTGCTAAGGGAAATGGTCCCCAGCAGAGTCGCCAGTTGTCGCTAAGCAAAAAAATCACAGAGTCGCCATCGAACTTTATTTATCCCAGAGGGAAATGAAAAACATCGAGAAAATCCCAAGAGGAAGGATAAGATGGTCTCGTAACCAAGAGATGGGTTCGGAAGTCGGTTATGCAAGAGGAAGGAATTAGCACCCCTCACCTCCATCATACTCGATGGGAACCATTCGTTTGTCTTATGTGTAAGGATGTTGCTAAGGGATTGTGCTTTCTAGGAAATGCTTCAAAAGGATAATAAAAGGTTTTAGAAACAAAGTGCTTGCGGAGGATTAGGGCCCTCGTGCCTACGTACTCTCATGGTGTAATGAGGAAGTCAGAGCCTCCTAGTTCGCGAAACTAAAGGCAAAAATAAAAATAAGATTGTGGAAGAAGGTTGCTAGCCAAGATCTTGCAATCTCGTGCCTACGTATCTTCATTGACCAATGAAGAATCAGAGCATCCGTAGTTCGTGGAACCATGGGTTGGTTGCTTTTAGTGGATGACGTTAACATTCACATCCGAGCAATAGGTTTTGCCGCTCGCACGCAAGGAGACTTATGCTTTAGCCTGTTATACAGTATGATGTAAATAACGTGCCCTTTTGAAAAGGCTTAGGTTTTCGCCATCGAGGCAAGAAGTCACATTTGATTTGTAATGACTGGTTTTAGGGGTGAAATAAGTCCTCAGATAGGAACCCCTGAAAGTAGTACCCAATTCTTTATCTCAAAATATTTTCTTTGAAAATGGTGTGGTGAATATAGTCACGTCTTTGTATTGAAAGACAAGTATCGAGACCACACACTCTAAAGTGAGCATCCAAATACTCGGAGAGGAAGAAGTCTTCACTCAATCCCCTCTCTTTAGTTCAGTACAAGGAGGACAATATTTGTTTTATTTAAGAGATGTTCTACTTTGGATGGTAAGTGTTTTTAGACAGTGAACCCTAAAGGTAGTGCCAAACACTCGGGAGAGGACAAGGCCTTCGCCTAACCATTTCATAACCATCCAAGTTTATTTAGAAAAAAATTTGAAAATGCACTTGGTACAAGATCAAGGTTTTTGCTTAGGAGAGAAGATAATGAAAGTGAGATAAATGAAAGGGTAGTGATTAGAATAGGGAAGGTTGATGGCGATGCTTAAAAAGCGATCGACTTAAAAAGGTGTAAAAGATGGCTCGATAAATTGAGAATTTATTTTGAAAATGGTGTTGGGTGATGCATGAAGTGATATAAACAAAATAAAAGAAAGTGGTAAAGTTATTTACACTTCATGGGAATTGGGGTATGTAACACCCCAAAAATTTAGAATTATTTATCTAAATGAATTGTTTGTGATTTATTGAGGAATTATGTGATGTATGATGATGTGTGATGAAGCATTATTGTGAGAGAGTTGATTATTAGAATTATTTAGATTTAAATAATTTAGTTATATTATTTAGATTTATAATAATAATTAAAATAAGAATATTAGAGTGAAAATAAGGATAAGGGCATAGTGGTAAGAGTGTGTCAGTTAAGTGAGGGCATAAGAGGCAAGCCATACAAAGGGTCCTAGGGTTAAACAAGTAAAAAAAGGAAAAAGAATTCATTTTGTACGATCGTAACATTTGATAAGAATAGAAGAGAGGCTAAGGCTTTCAGAGAACCAAGAGGAGAACTCGGTAGAACGCGAAAGAAGACATTCAATCGCTAGGAATCGAGGTAAGGGGTGTAATCCTGGTTTATTATGATCGATAGATGGTTAAGATAGATGTAGGTTTTGTCTTGTATGATGAATTGACAAAAGTATGAAGAAATTGTTGATGTTGAATTGTTGCAATGTTGATCCTTAATAAATTGGTGCAATGGTTATGAATTGTTGTTAATCTTTGATACTATACCATAATAAGTGATTTTAGAATGATTAGATAGCAGAAAAATTGATATAATTATGAATCTATGTTTGAGAAATTGATGAACTGTTATGTTGCAATCCTTGATCCTATGAGATGATGAAATTATGTGTTGATGATGATGAATTTGTGTGTTGATGATGAGGAATTGATGATAATAGATGAATTGATGTTATTGTAATGTTATGATGTTAACCCATGAGTATACAAGACGATAAGTGATTTTTAGAATGTTAAGATAGCAGAAAATTGGGTCTAAAATGATATAATTTCGTAGCAAAGGTTCTAACATGATAATTTCGTATGCGCCGACCTGTAAGTTTTATGTGCCGATACATAGCTTTTAGAAAGGAGTTTTTTTTAAATCTAGTGGTATGCGCCGACTTGAAATTCTTATGTGCCGACCTGAAATTGTTATGCGCCGACCTATGTGCCAGCACATGGACAGAAGCAAAATAGGTTTAAATACTACAGCACATGTGCCGACCTGAAACACTTATGCGTCGACACATGCACTCAGATTTTGCCAATATGTTTAATACGATTTCGATCATAACTTTTGAACCGTATATCCAAATGACGAGCCGTTCGAAGTGTTGGAAAGCTAACGCGAATTACTATCAAGTGAAATTACTTCCAGAGGCTAATCATGATAATTAGTTGATGCTTTTGATGTTTGAAAGAAATGTTGAGCTTCAAACTTTTTTATCTTTCGACGATTTTTGTTATATCTTTCTAACCGTATATCCAATTGACGCGCCATTTGAAGCTGTAGAAAGCTGAGACAACGTACTTTCATCTAAAAATAGTTTCATATTGCTGGAAATAATTTAAATGATATGTAATTATGTTGTAAGGTGTGTAATTGTATGTTGCACTATGGTGTCTTGTTGTAAATGATGAAACTTGAGTGTTGTTGCAATGATGTTGCTGCGATGTTTTTTTTTTTTTAAAAGATGTGTTAATCTATAATACATTATTGTTTCTACATGAAGTAACCCGTGTTACTAATCAGGGTGATAATTATGATGTTTCTATGAAGCGTGACACCCTTGAGTGATGATTTTATTTTATTTTATTCACATATGTTATGAGAAATATATATTGGGTTAGAAGGGTGTTACATTTGTGGTATCAGAGCAGGTCGGTCCGTCCGACTAGGTTGTTTAATTTTGTTGTTCCCTAGTATGTGACATGTGTGTGAAAACATTGTCGATGCTTGTTTTGTTTTCCATTTGCAGGTTGGGAATGAAACAAGTGGGGAAGAAGCTTGTGCTTCTCCAAGATTCTTCAAGTGTGGACTGCTGGCTCGGTGTGTCGTTTCACGCTATTATAGTTTGGAAAAGATGGTTTATGCCCCACCATGATTATCTGCTGTCTATTGACAAATTGAGGAACTGATCACCCTTAATCTCTTGTTGATAATAGATGGTATCATGTTGGATGGAATAAATGTGTCTTGCCAGCTTAGATGGTGTGTACAATGAATTGTTTGGAGTTAAGCCAAGTGATTACAGATTTTTTTGATGAGTCGATGCAGATTCTTATATCGGAAGATGAGGCGGATTCGAGTTTCTTGTCCGTCGGTTAAGTTGGGATGTCTCTGAGGGAGAACGATCAGGTATTGTTGATGGTTGCTTCTCGGGGAGTAGGGAGCAAGGTGACGGCTAGATATGTCAGTGATGTGTAATTCCTAATGTTTTCCTGAAGATATTTGTGACTTGTCTCCAGAGTGTGGATCTGGGTTTGGTGATAGTAAAGAGCTAATATTGTTGTCTGCTAAGCAAGTGGATGGACTTCTAGAAGATGAATGCCTTGATGTTTGTAATGTTTGCATCGTTGCAAGTTGATCGTGAAGTTACAAGTGTTGAAATACCTGTTGTCTGTGAATTTCCGGATGTATTTCCAGACGACATAAGTGATTTGCCGCCATAGCGTAAAGTGGAACTTGCTATCGACCTAATATTTGATACGAGTTCGATGTCAAAGACTCCATATAGAATGTATGCTTCAGAGTTGTGTGAATTAAAGAAATAGTTGGAAGAATTACTTGAGAAGAGGTTTGTTCGACCAAGTGTTTCTCTGTGGGATGCACCTGTGTTGTTAGTTAAGAAGCAAGACGGCAGTATAAGGTTGTGTGTTGATTACAAGCAATTGAATAAAGTGACTATCAAGAATAAATATCCACTTCTGAGAATTGACGATTTGATGGATCAGTTAGTACGTGCTTGTGTGTTCAGCAAGATTGATTTGAGGTCTGGTTATCATCAGATTCGTGTTAAACCAGATGATATTCTGAAGACAACTTTCAGGATAAGGTATGGTCACAATGAATACATTGTGATGCCGTTTGGCGTATCCAATGCACCAGGTGTGTTCATGGAGTATATGAATCGGATTTTTTCATAAGTATTTGGATAAGTTTGTCATGGTCTTCATTGATGATATTCTGATCTACTCTAAATCAGAAGAAGAGCATGCTGAGCATTAGCGAGTTATGTCGCAAGTGTTGAAAGAGAAGAAGTTGTATGCAAAACTGTCAAAATGTGAGTTCTGGTTGAAGGAAGCGATTTTCCTTGGCCATGTGATATCTAGTGGTGGAATTTCTATGAATCCTTCTAAAGTTGATGTTGTGTTGCAATAGGAAACTCTGAAGTCGGCTACTGAGATTCAAAGTTTCTAAATCCACAAAAACAAAGTCAAATTGTTGTTGTTGTGAATCTGTGTTGAGTTGGTACGAAACTGAGCAAAAATGTTGTTACTGCAATTGTTGTGTTAATACCGCTACGACTTCATAACTCAGTGGTGTCGAAGATGGAACCAAATGCGTGACATCGGTGATGTTGTTATTTTTCACGGCGAGATGATGGTTTGGAGATTAATAGTTATGAATCGAACATTTGCAGAACGAGTTTTGTCGCTTGTTGTGCGGTTGCAGTGTTAGAAATTTGAACGAGGGGATTATGGAGGGGAATATCAGATTTTTTATGTGTTTCAGTTATAGAGGAAGCTTGTTGCAGGTAAGGTCATCGAGTCAAGCAGGGTGGACGGTGGAGTTACAATGATGGTTGTGGTTTGGAGTGGTGGAAGGGATTGATGGCTTAAAAAGAGAGTGTGTCGAGAGAGATAATGGAACAGTGGGAGTGTTGGAGGAAACAAAAGTTATAATGGTTGAAGGGTGGAGGTTTAAGCTAAACGCAGTTTTCTTTGAAGGTGAAAAGGGGAAGGTTGGGTGGATGAAGGGGTGAAGAAGATATGGAGATATGGTGGTAGCGGAAATGTTGAATGCATATGTAATGGTGTAAGGTGTTGTTGAGCACAGTGGTGTGGTAAGGTATGTGTGAAAGAGAGAGTTGAGGGAAAGTAGGGTCAAAAAGAAAAAGAGGAAGAAAAATCCTCTGTGTTATTCCATTTTCTCCAACTTCCCCTTTTCTTTTTGATGCCCACGAGAGAGAGAGAGAGAGAGAGAGAGAGAGAGAGAGAGAGAGAGAGAGAGAGTTTTCCTTTGAATTTTTTTATCC
Organism: Lathyrus tuberosus; assembly: GCA_022829125.1. Taxonomy (NCBI): domain Eukaryota; kingdom Viridiplantae; phylum Streptophyta; class Magnoliopsida; order Fabales; family Fabaceae; genus Lathyrus; species Lathyrus tuberosus. The sequence continues at coordinate 143,122 of JALAZF010000516.1, forward strand.
TCCCACCAAAACCAAGTTTGAGAGAGATTACTATATTCCTATTATGAGTGGGTGGGCCTCTTGTCACGTTTTCATCCTCCTCTCCACATGACCGTTATTTCTCATTTCCTTTTAAACAAACTTTATTGTCTTTTTTCCATAGAGAGTCACGTGGGTAGTGGTGAGAGAGGAGAGATTCCTTTTTGGAATTCCATGTGACTGTTGGAGTGTGGTAGTGAGTGGGTTGTTATTTTGGGAATAATCCCTCAGCCAGCTTGCAAAACGAGAGTGAGGATATTGCTGAACGTGGAAGATGGGGAGGAAACAAATGCAACTGTTCTTTCCTTATTAATATCTTTTTTTTTTATTTTGGAAATATAAGAAACACAATAAAATAAAACTTAATTAATGAAAATAAATTTAATCTAAATATTAATTAATTTTAATTAAATTAAACTAGTTATTGTAAAAAATAAAAGGATTAAAAACGAATAAAAGTCGGGTGCGAAAGTTCCCGAAAAATTAAAATGAGTGTACCAAAATGATCAGCGCAAAATAAATGACTCAGAAAAATATAGTGTTTGGTCAGATTTGAAAATAAATTTTGACCGGTTAAAAGGCTCAACTGATAAAGAATGCGACCAAAGAATAGTAAAAAAAATTAAAATGAGCACACCAAGTTGAACTACGCGAATCATAGATCAAGAATACTGGATTTTGCAAGCTCGATTTTAAAACTTTTTATACATTGATTTTACGCATAGTTTGAGAAACAATTCAACCGATCTGTTTACATATCCGAAAATTTATTTTGGCTGACATTTTAGACATTATTCATGATGAAAAACAAGTTATGTTGTGCAGATGATGCAAACAAAAATAAAGTTAGATAAATGGAAATTTACAAAGGGTAGGACAAATTTGGGGTATGACAACTAGCTCATCATGCATGTTGTGATTTTTAAACTTTAGGTGGGGAGGATACTACATCTAATGTTTCTGCAAAGGGTCGACTCATGATACAATTGTAGACGCTCCTTCATGGGGACGGACAGGAATTAGGAATCGATGGTCCCAGTATTTCGCCTTTCTCCTAAGGTGACCATCAGTTTTTGTACCCCCAAGGGTGGGTCACTAGGCCATCAAAGTCATGTAAATCAGAACCTCGTACGACCATAATTATTCCTTATTCAACCCCATCTTCTCAAAGAGGTCCACGTACATAATATTACATGATTTGCCACCATCGATCAGAACCATGGAAACATCAAAGTTGGAGATAGTAGCTATTGTCACTAAGGAAAAAAATTCATTCAGGATTTCCCTAACCTTCCTGCTGTCGCATAATCTGTATATCGGCCTTTCCCGATTCATGGCCAATGTGTTTCATTTTTGCCAATGGCCATCAACCCAACAATATTTCTCTTCACTATGCTTTTATAAAGATTTCTTGACCAGAGAACTTCCCATGTTATGGAAGTGATATATTAACGCTTCCCCTTATGTCTTTCATCTTCCCCGTTACTTGCTTCCTTGCTTTTAACCCCGATCACGACCACAATAGTCTTCTTAGGAAATTGTTTCTTCTTATGAGTGTATTCTCTTCCCCTCTTTTTGTCCTTGGTATACTAAAAAAACCACCCCTTTTTTATAAGTTCTTCAATCACATCGTTTAGCTAAATGTAATCGTTGGTGTTGTGGTCTTGAATTTTGTGGAAAGAGTAGTGTTCTGAGTCGTCGTGCTAATGTTTGTCTAGTTTATCTTTCTAGTCGGTGTGCTAATGATACTCGTTTGCTTTCCAGCCCCCATGATGATGTCATCTTTGTTTTGTCTCCAACCTCAGAGTTGATGATGGTCAGTTGTAATCCCAGTTGCAGAACTGATGTTGATCATACTTTGTCTCCAACTGTAGAGTTGATGATGATCAGTTGTTATCCCAGTCGCAATACTGATGTTGATCATATTTTTTCTCCAACTACAGAGTTGATGATGACCAGTTGTCATCCCAGTCGTAGTATTGATGGTGATCATATTTTGTCTCTAACTGCGGAATTGATGATGATGCATATTCTTATCTCATTCGTAGTACTGACATTGTTCATTTTTATCTCCAACCACAGAGTTGATTATGGTGGAGTTATTATCCCAGTCACAGAACTGATGTTGATCATACTATGTCTCTAACCGCAGAGTTGATAATGATCAATTGTTATCCCAGTCGCAATACAGATGTTTATCATACTTTGTCTCAAACCGGAGAGTTGATGATGATAAGTTTTTACCCCAGTCGCAGTACTGATGTTGTTCTTCTTTTGTTTCCAATCGTAGAGTTGATGATGATCAATTATTATCACAGTCGTAGTATTGATGTTGATCATATTTTTGTCTCCAACCGCAGAGTTAATGATAATCATTTTCGCTCCAGTCGCAGTACTGATGTTAATCATTGTTATCCCAGTCGCAGAACTGATGTTGATCATCTTTTCCCCAGTCGCAGAACTGATGTCGATCATATCTTTGTATCCAATCTCAGAGTTGATGTCATACTTTTGTTTCCAAACGCTGAGTTAATCAGTTATCGTACTGATGTTGATCATTGTTGTTCCCAATCACCGTGCTGACACCATACAATTTACTCGCCAAGCCACAACACTGATGATTAGTCTTTCTTTTAATCTCCACAATATCTTCTCTACGCCTTTTTCGTGAGAGACTTGATTCCCTGGCAAAATCTCACTTGCCTTTTGCAATATATCTCCGCCTTTTGCACGTGAAAACCTCAAGCTTTTCAAATGACCTATATTCCCTCCATTACTTGCCTTTTGTAACTACACAATCAATCCTCTAACCTATGTGGAACCTGTGGGAATATCTCAACTATCAATACCTTCCAAAGCTTATTAGTGGAGGCAATACAAAAATCATAAGCACTTCTACCTATTTCTTCTCTTCGGAGTGCAAATTTTTGGGTCTTTGTATTTTATCCTGTTCTACCTCGAATGCCTAAAAGCTATCACCATTCATACATTCAGGTCCAAGATGATTAAATAGGGGCATCTGTCATACCCCAAAATTTGCCATACCTTTTCATTCAATTTTTCTGACTTATGGTTTTCTTTATTTGCATACATTTGTCTATTTGATCATGCATTTAAGTCATTCATCGACATTTGCATATTGTAACGAATTTAGGCCAAAAGTTCAGTAATAATGGATTTATTTAGTTTACATGGATTTTCGAGGCGGACATTATTTGGTATTTATACGAGTTTATTTCTCATATTACTTGTGGTGCGGGTCATCTCTTTTATGGTTAGCTAGGAGATCATAATGACTGTTACTTAATTCAGAGGTTTGCTTGGAAATTCATGGTGCAATGCATATTTCTTCAGATGCAAATAAAAAAAATGAATTATAAGGAAAGAGGGTAAAAAATTATATCTTTTGGGTACAGTTGACTTTTTGGTCAAACAGTTGACCTTTTGGGAAACTGTTGACTTTTGGTCAACTGTCGACCATTAACTTAGTTTTGACTCCTAAATTTTCCTAGAGCTATTCTACAAGCATTTGATCAAGGGATTCATCATAAATGGATTTTGTCATGATTGTGTCAAGTGCTAATTTCCAACAAATTCTATCTTCCATCAAGGTTCACTTCCATGGTTTGTTTTTCAACACTTTCTAACATTATTTCAAGCACAAAAATTTAGAATTTAATCCACGAGTTTACACCATCCAAAAAGTGCTTATTTCAACACAAAATCACTTCTCAAAAGTACTTAAAATCATGATATGATTCACTAAAAAGTCAAGCCAAAAGTGGTAGAAAAATCAAAGCTAAAGCATTCAAATTCAATTTAATTACTAGTGACTCTACCTTACATCCTAACTTGGTACTTTTGCTAAAATCAAACACCATCGGTCTCTAACTACCTTATTCCTCACAATTATTCAACTACCCAATTAACCCTTAACTACCATAACTTCCAAACTAACACAAAACTATCCAACAAACACAAACTCCAACATCCATTTTCAATTAAATTTTCCTTCATTCCTAACCTTTCTTAACAATTAATCCAAAGGTTGAAATTAGTGATCCACAACTAAGGATTAAATCAATTTCTAACCATTGATAAACCCATTACTTGGATCACAATCCAAGGGTGATTATTCATTTATAAAATCTATATAAACATGTCATTTTTCACAATTACGAACTTAACTAACCTAACTTAGAAAATTCACAATTGAATCATTATTTTTCCACCATTTTTCCTCTCAAATTCTCTATCTTAATTCATATTCTCCCTCACCATCACCAAAATTCATCTTCATCACCATTTAGAACTTCACATTGAAGTTTTAAAATGGTGGAACTTAGCTACAATCCAATTTCCATTAATTATCAATCAATAATTCATACACTATCATCAACAATCATCATCTAAAGTTCATCTAGATTCATCAACAATCATCATCCAAGGTTCAACAATTCAAGCTTATTCATCAACAATCATCATCCAAAGTTCATAAACTCAAGCTTATTCATCAATATTTTACATTCAAGATTCATCTTCTATGTTCATTCATCATCAAGAATAATCATCAAGCTTGGAAGTTAAATAGATTAAAGAAGCTTATTCTTGAAGTTTTCCGTATTTCTCTGCGACACTTAGATTTTCAACACTAACCGGAGCAAACCTCCGCTCTTTCGGCAATCCTTTATCTCTTCCACACCCTTGCAATGAATTATTGGATGTTTGCTAGTTGATTGGTTTAAGCTACTGTTTTGGAATTGCTTGTTGGATAATCACTTATTTTGTCATGGAATACATAACCTTGAAAATAGTGATTTTTTTAATTCTTAACCGTTAATTACATGTGAATATATCATTAGAAGCGATTTTTTGTCACGATTCTGAATATGTAATTAATTTTTCAAGAATCATTATAACGAATGTGAATCGATCGATTCTTTGTACACTTTGTTCTTCACCTTTTCGCCCGATTCTTTAATATTCGTGGCTCATTTGCAAAATTAGATTGCATATTTGGATTCCTTACGAGAAATCGAGTCTGGTGATATATAATTTGCATATTGTTTCTTTGATTTGATAATTTTTACTAGATCAAAATTCATGAATGTGCAAAATTAATGAACATATGTGGAAAATATTCAAAGTGTACAGTTTTATGACACGCGTCACATGAACATTTCCTTTTTCCCTCTCTCTATACCACGTGGCGCAATACTACTGGCCATGTGTAACATATAAGACAAAATAAGGAAAAGACAAAATAGAACAATTCCACGCATGCAGTGTTCACGTGCAACCACGGTGCCCACCATCAGATCTGGTGTACAATGAATCCAACGGCCCAGATTTGTTCAGCGCATTAACTATCCCAATTTTTTGTTGACTTCACATTTTATCTGACTCAGGCCATTTGGGCCGGTCCTGTGTAGCGCCTATTGGGCCTTTTCCTTCATATCCTGCACACACCTCATATATTAGGTTATACCCCAATCTGAATTCAATAATCAAACAAAAAAAAATACTTGGGCCGTTCTTCATGGGCCAGCGCCCCTTTCTGTATACACATACCTTTTTTTTCTTCTAGTTTTCACCCTCTGTTGGGTTGTGTTTTAAATGATTAATTAATTCACTTAATTTTTTGTTTTAATTTTTAATCACATTTTTTATACACATAAAAAATATTAAAAATACACATTAAAGTACAAATTTCAAAATGTGGTTCATTAGATTTAATATAGTTAGAATTTTATTTCTAATTTTAGATAATTAGGATTAACTTTTAATTGAATTTAATTGCTAATTTCCTTCTTCTAGTTTCATTTTATGTCATATTAAAAATCATGCCTAAACCTTGATAATTTTCAACTCCATGCCTTGTTATTTTGTTCATAATTCCATATGCTTGGTATGTAATTTTTGGCATATTCACCCATTTGATTAGTTGATCAAATTTTATTTTTATTAATTAATTACATGTTTTGAGTTAGACCTTTTATGTGATTTCTCATGAATAATTGCACGCTCCCTTAGGTTGCCATCCATATTTAAGTGATCATATGTCCCCTGGTCACTTAAATTAGATTATATCTTTGACTTGATTCCATACTTGTTCCTTTAGATCAATCATCCATTCTCCCACTTTTAAAACCTTAGAACCAATGCATGACAACATGGCGCTTTACCCCATTCACATTAATTTCTTTTTCTTTATCAATTTAAGACTAAAATCTTTTTTGCAAATAAATTCAAAAAAACTTAAAAATACAATGTGAATTGTACGCCATGAGCCTTAAGAAACAGAGAGGAATGAGAAGGATTATTTTTATCCTTGTTCTGAATATCTTGGAATACGGGACGTATGCCCCAACAATTCAAAGTATTCGCCTCCGTCCATATACTTTAGTGCAATTCAAATGAAGACAATATTTTTCAAAGCTAAAATAAATCTCAATTCATCAAATCCACTTTTTCTGCCTTAGGGCATTTCCAAAAACTTTTTCACAAAGTGTTATACCCTAATTTTTGACCCTGAGATTCTGTTTTTTGTTTCGCATCGTCTGCAAAGCATAACATGCACTTCATCTTGCATAGTGTCCGAAATGTCAGTCAGAATAAATTTGTTGGATTTACAGACAAATCGGTCTAAATTTATTTCAAAATCTGACTAAACGCTGTATTTTTCCAATATGTTTATTTCGCACTGATTATTTTGGTGTGTTCATTTTATTTTTTCGAGCACTTTTCTGCCCGACCTTTTATTTTTTTTTTTAATCATTTTTATTTATTTTTAGTTAAATAATCATTTAATTTATTTAGATTAATTAGATATTTAATTTAAATTTTTGTTTTTATTAATTATTTTTAATTTTTAATTTGATTATTAATATTTTCTTTTATATAAAAAACACAAAACCATCCTATTTAATCAATACTTAATTATGTTTCTCCTTCTAAAAACACAAAAAAATAATATTTAATTCTTTTTATTTTTGTCTTATCATAAAAAACAATAAAACATTGTGTTAATTGTTATTATCATTCTTGTCTATTTTCTAGTCCTATATATATATATATATATATGCATTAGAAAAAACAAAGAGGACACAAAAAAAAGCGACGTCATCCTCTCAACATTTCCTCTCTCTCGGCATGAATTGATACACCTTTTGCAAGTTGAGAATCAAACCAAACTCTCTCACAAATTAAACCCATCAAAAAACCACACACTCCTCAACGGTCCGGATTGTGAAAAACACTGCCGTCATCTGCGTCAATCGGACCACCACGTTCTGTTTTCATATGAGCCCCACCACCGCGACTCACAGGAGGACATATTGCGATCGACCTTTACGTGCGTCGGTACTTTTTTCTATTTCTCTTGATTTGCTCTGTGCGATTCGAATTGTTGTGGTTCAGATCCTTGATGTTGTGTATGACTTTTTGGTGATTGCTATAGTAAATGGGTTTTCTTTTGCTTATTTAAAAAATAAAAGGGGAAGGGATAGAATTTTAGATTAGCTTGTTTTGCAGAAAAATGAACTGAAGAGAGAGATCTGAGAAAGAAAGAAGAGAGAGTTTGATGTGTCTTTATTCTTTCTCTCTTTTTAAGACTTGCTTCTTTTTTATTATTATTATTGAAATCAAAATTGTCATGTATCATTGAAACAAGTGGTGGTTAGTAAATTAAAAAAAATGAGGAAAATTTGTTATATATTTTTAAACTGAGCGTGTGTTTGGGAGGAAAGGTCAAAACACATTATTGTGTTTTATTATTCTTTTCATTAATTGAAATGTGGTGTTCTTGGTACAATGAAATATGGTTTTGAAACATGATGCATTATTGGGGTTGGTTAAACGTTTTGGTTTAAGTCCATAATTTATTTCACCTGTACCCGTTAATTTCTCTTTTTTTTTCTTTCTTTATTCAATTTAACCTCATTCATTTAGTTTTTAATTTATTAGAAATATCAAAGACAAATATATCAATTGCACATTTAGTTTGTTTTAGTTATTAATTTTGTCCCTTCTAATTAATTTAATTTAGGATAATGTTTAATTATTCGCATGGAATAAAAATGCAGATTATCTCCTTTTTTAGGATATTTAATTAGATACTAAAATAGAACTAGGGATTTAAATATATTGAAGTCGTGGATTAATTCTTTAAAATGGGGTTAGTATAAATAAAAAGAATAAAAAAAACTTTAGGTCATTCTCTTTTATCCTAGCCTTAGGATTAGAGTTGTCGTACTCTATGTGAGTGTCTTGCCATGGATTCTTCCTTTCACGTTTATTCTAGCCTTAGGATTAGAGTCGCCGTACTTTATGTGAGTGTTCTGCCACGTACACTTACCTCCCTTTTAATCTAGCCTTAGGTTTAGAGTTTCTTAACTCTATGTAGGTGTTCTGCCAAAGACACTTACCTCTTCCCTTTGGAACCTTGACCACAGTCAAGAGGTCCTCACCCTTATTGAGGGGAACTACGAATGCTCTGATTCCATTCTTGGCGAGCATACTTAGGACTAACACCTTAGGTCTTCTTTTTCTTTTCACCCTTAGCAAACAGATGACAAATAACAAATAACACAATAAAACAAGAGGTTTCTGTAGAGTACTACAGATACTTAGGATGCTAGCATCTTCCCTAGGTATAACCAACCCCAAACCTTAGATTCTCTTTTGCTTTGCATTGCATTGCATATTTCGGGTTATTCTCTCTTTTTCCCTTCCCTAGGATAAATTTAAGATCGGTGGTGAATTATGATTTGTGATTCAAGTTAATTGATAGTTTGATATACAATTCTTACCGCAACAGAAATGGCGACTTCACTAGGGACTACCTTAAGAGAGTTACCCCTAACTTGCTTTGTATGTGTTATTGTATATTTGTATATATTTGTCTGCTGGGGTTTTTCTTTATGTAGGGTGGTTACATACTGTTGTGAGATAAGTTCTAACCCGGATTTGAGTGCACTTAGGATATGAAGGTGATATATTCAAGGAGGCTTATAGGGAGTTGTTTCCCGACCAAGCTGACTTGAGAAACCACCACTCAGTTGAGGCCCTCTTGAGAGTAATATTGTTGAATGATTATTCGTGAAAACATTACTACTTTCGACCTAGGAGCCCGTGACACTGAGGACCTTTAGTTACCTTTAACCCAACTTGGCCTTCTTAGGACGTAGTGCGATGACTATGAGGGAGTAGTCCCAAAATAGTTGATACGTGATACTACACTTAAAAGAGGTTCTCTTGAGGATATTATTAACCACCGAGTAATTGGGAAATTGATAATATCCGAGAGATAGGCTGATGACTTTGAGAACTTGTTAGAACTCGTTATACAGGTACACTATAAACCCTAGTACATACCCCGTGGTTAGTTCTTCACCTAGACTCCATGTTGTGATCTTGAACCTTTGATCCTGATATGTGTGATTTGCATCATGTCTTGCATTGCATTACATATCATTTGCATCTTCGCATGATTAATTGTATACCTCCATTTGTCCAATAACTCATTTCCAGTTGTCTCTATCTTCCAGTGTCATCTTTCAGTCGTCAAGCTGATTCCTTGACATAGATAAAAGACTAGGGCTAACTACAGACGCAAGATGTTATAACAAGAAGCACACAACACAGAGATCCGAATGGAGATCGATGATCTTAAGTCAAGCATGACAAAGCTCACTGAAATGCTCCAGGTCTTGATTGCTAGAGGAGAGCAACCCCAAAGGACTGTTATCCGGGGGTTTCAAATGTTGATCCTCAGCCTGTTCAGGTGCCACCTTCAACTTGGCTAAAGTTTGGTTTACCCCATAATTATTCTCCACCTATTGCATCTACTGCTTTGATTGGTCAAACTGTTAGACCGACATTTCAAGCTCCAGTTTTCCCTGAGCCTAGACCTATGGTCCACACTGTTGTCGGGACTGTCCAAGCTCCCTTTGAGAATCCTCTCTATAAGTACAATGCTGCCAGTGCTCAAGGTGAAGATCGTGAAGACTTTGTTGAACCTGAGGTTATCCGGGAACAGTTTCAGAATATAGACAAGAGACTCCGAGCCATTGAGGGAACTGACTTCTTTAGTGTGGATGCAGACAACATGTGCCTGGTTTCTGACCTTGTTATGCCTGCCAAATTCAAAACTCCCGAGTTTGTGAAATATAAGGGCCACTCTTATCCAAGGGCTCATTTGGTCATGTACTTTTGAAAGATGGCTGCTTATACCAACAACTTGAAGCTGCTCATCCACTGTTTTCAAGACAGCTTGAGTGGAGCTTCTCTCAAATGGTATATGAATCTTGAACATAATAGTATCCACTACTTCCAGGATCTTGCTAATGCTTTTATGAAGCAGTATAAGTACAACCTCGACATGGCTCTTGACCGCTGTCAACTTCAAAATATATCTCGGAATAAGAAAGAGTATTTCAAGGAATATGCTCAACATTGAAGAGAACTCGCTTCTCAAGTTGAACCCCCTCTAGCAGAAAAGGAGATGACTGGAATGTTCATGGACACCTTGTCTTCATTATATTGGGAGAAGATGATTGGCAGTGTTTCTTCTAACTTCACTGATTTGGTATCCATTGGTCAAAGACTCGGGGAAGGACTCAAGAATGGTAAAGTGTCCAAGGCTGCTGAATCTTCTAATGGTGCGAAGAAATCCTATGGGAACTTCCTGAAGAAGAGGGGAGATCAGACTAATGTTGTCATGTTTAAAATAGGAAGGCCTCGTCCCCGACCTCAGTATGCTGATCACCCTGATGTTGCTACTATTACTCCTGTGGTTGCTGCTCCACGACCAACTCAAGCTCCCCAACGTCCAGCTGTTGGATAGAACCAGTACCGTAATAAAAATCAACTTGATCATATTCCCATGACGTACACTGAACTTTATCCTGGTCTGGTTCAGAAAGGTTTGATTACCATAAGGACTCTGACTCCTCCTCTAAATCCTCTTCCATCTAGATTCAAATATAATCTCTATTGTACATTCCATGAAGGTGCCGCAGGCCACGATCTGGAAAATTGCTATGCACTAAAGGCTAGAGTGCGTGATTTGATTAAGGTCGGAATCCTTAGTTTTCATGACATCAATCCTAATGTCTAGACAGATCCTCTGCCACGACACGCCTAGTAAAGCTTTAGTCGACTTCAGCCTAGCTACTTCCCCAAAGACAGGACAAATCATCCTTGTGTTTGATTAGTCACTAGGCCATGTTTCTTATTGCTTGCATTTTCCTTTTATTTTGTAATAGCTATTTTCATTCTAATTATGTTTGTACTTTCGTGATTAATAAAATGAGCATTGCAACTTTTGCATTCAATTCATTTGCGTTTGTTATTTACATCTTTGTGCTTTCTAAACAAATATTTATATATATATATATATATATATATATATATATATATATATATAATCTCTTTTCCACTTTCTTTTTGATTATACAAAGATTGGAGGGAGAATGACGAAATGTTATACCCATAATTGCTGGTATGCTTTCAAATAAACTTTGCTGATGATGTAAGGCATTGATTCAATCCCCCAAAACACTGGAGAAATAAGGAAGTTATTCCCTTGTCAAACTCTTCGATCCTGGAAGTTGGAGTTTCTTTCTATTCAAAAAACCGCAATCTTAACCTTGGGATGGGTAGTTCTCAGTTAACTTGGTTGTGCGTTCGCGCAAGACACCTTTCATACAAAGGTTGCATTCACAAATTTTCCTTCGCACACAACAAACAGGTGTCGAAGATGTCATTCAAGTCGAAAGCCAATGATGGTTTGTCGTAATCATTAAGTCAGGAAGTCACTTTCTTTCAAAAAAAAAGAGCCCGCTAAGTCAAAACCTATGAAGGAGACTTACAAAAAATTGGGGCATCCCGCTGACTGTAAGCTTCAAAAGAAACAGTTCAGGCAAAAGTTAGGGATAATAAAAGAGGATATCTTTAAATCCTTCACCCTAAAAATCCTCATAGGAAAAATAACCAAATGTTGTAAAGAAGCAGTTACTGCCATTTCAAGAGTCCCTTGACTTCTGAACCATCATCATCACTATCATCGGTGTAATTTCCAACCTCTTGGGAATCTGAGTGCATAGTCTGAGTTAACTGAGCGTAGAACTGAAGATTATCACGAAGATTGGATGGACACAAATAAACTTTGAGCCTTTATCCTTTATTACATAAACCGTGAACCAATCCACGTTACAACCATCAAAAGACCTAACTGAAGCAAGGTTATTTTGAAAGCATACTATAGCAAGGTTGCGTAAACTGACTCCAAAAGATCTTTGCAGATCATCTGTTTTGGCATTACACCTTTGCTTTACCTTTCACTCTGATGTGTTTTAAACCGCTGTGTTCTGACCAATGACTTATATACTTTGCATCTTTCAAAAAAAAGATTTTGATTTCAAAAAGTTGCATGACTTTGCTTTAAAATTACCATGTTTGTACAAATACTTTTGTTTGCAAATTGGCTATCCTCTCAAGGAATTTTCAAATAGTTGAGAAACTTGGTCGGTGATCCTATCAGGGGCAAGTTCCTTCCAAATCTTGTTGAAGAATCGGTTCAAGATTTGTGGTTCAGTGCAAGTCCTTCTTAGAATTGGTTTATACAGAAGATTTTTTAAGACTTGGACTGGGGCAAGCTTTTAAGCACACAGTAAAGCAGTCAATTCCATAATCAATTAAGCTGAAGTAATGATCAGCTCATCTACAACAGTCAGCTAATCTGGGGCAGTTTACCTGAAGAATCCCCAAACAACTCTTTATCCTTCCTACAAGGGTCATCAACTTGGTACAGTTTACCAGTATGGCAGAGATGTGTTCAACAGTAGCATCTTTAGTCCCTAAGCAGAATGACAGTGATCTCCGTGTTGAGGAATCAGTCTTCCAGTCTTATCTTCTCCCCCAAAAGAGTCAAGTCATATAGTCAGCATCTGCATTTGCATTTGATCACATACCATGGCATAATTCATATGCATCCCAAGAGTGTTTCATTCTTATTTGCATTTTGCCATAGGTCGTGTTGCTATCCATGTTTCACCTTTTGGTCAAAGTCCAACTTACTTGGCACCTACCAAACAGATGTTTTCGTGTATATCTGACGTTCTTCCAGATATGACCTTTCTTATCTGATGTTTTCTCGGATATGTCTGTTGTATTTTCATCCAATGACATTCTTGGATATCACATGTGTCTGATGATTTACCAGATTGAGCCTTTTGTTCTGATGTTCTTCGAAAACCTATCTGATGTTTTTCGAGATATACCCTTTTGATTATGATGTTTTTCTAGAACCCATCCGAGGTTTTACCGAATATGTTTGTCTTTATGATGTTTTACCAGATTGAGTCTTTTGTTATGATGTTTTCCCAGAACTTATCTGATGTTTTTCCAGATATTTCCATCGTGATTCTGATACCCTTCTAGAATTTGTTTCACTCCCCAGTGAGTTTCCAGATATATACTCTTGCAATTCTGATGCTTTTCCAGAATGTTATTGCTTTTACCGTCTGATGATTTTCCAGATGTATCTTTTATTCTGATGTTTTTCCAGAACCTCTTTTGTTTTTATCTGACTTTCTTCCAGATACGACTTTGCTTCTGAACCTCTTTTGTGTCTATCTGAAGTTCTTCAAGATACGACGTTGTTTATCTGATGTTCTTCCAGATATGATGTTGCTTATCTGACGTTCTTCCAGATATGTCTTCAAAACCTTTTCCCGTACATTTAATGCTTTTCTAAATGCTTCGGATGTATCTTCAGAATCTTTGTCTTCATCTAATGCTCTTCTAGATGTCTTCAATTTATTTCTGACTATGGTTAACAGCTGCTGAATGTTTTCAAGTCTGTTTCCATTTTCCATCCAATGCTTTTCTGGATGTGTTCCGGAGTTTATTCGATGTTTTTCCGAATATCTCTGATGTTTTCTGGAGTTTATTCAACGCTCTTCTGAATATCTCTGATGTTTTCTAGAGTATATTCAATGCTTTTCTGGATGTCTCTGATGTTTTCGCATGTTCCCCAGTGGAGCTTATTCAATGTTATTCTGAATATCTCTGATGGATGCCTGTTTATATTCCAAAGTTTATTCAATACTCTTCTGAATGTCTTTGATGGTTGTTGATGTACTCTCCCAGAGTTTTGTTCAATGCATTTCTGACAAAACCCCTGATGATTGTAACTCTTTCAGCATCTGATGCTTTTCCGGATGTTTCTATCTCCATTCAGGTTTTATCTCTATTTTTTTCAAGTATTATTGGATACTCTATGTTACCTTGGCAGATGTCCATAATATATTATATTCCTCAGTTGTGTCTCCTTGATTCTTTTCCCCGTGGAATCTTGCTTTGTTTGCTAAGTTGTTCCTCGTTGGGTCTTTCATTCTTTAGCTGCGCTTTCAACAACATTTCCATATACACTCATCCTCTGTGACACCACTCCCCAGAGGATCTTGACTTGCATATCATTTCATGTGCATCTTGTGGCATCTTAGGGCCAAAAATTGTGCATGTTTGTATTTAAATCTCTCCTATCACGTCGAGACGAAGATTTTAATCTCCATATCTCCGGATAGAAGAAACTTAAATAGGGGCATCTGTCATACCCTAATTTTTGACCCTGAGATTCTGTTTTTTGTTTCGCATCGTCTGCATAGCATATCATGCATTTCATCTTACATAGTGTCTGAAATGTCAATCAGAATAAATTTGTTGGATTTACAGACAAACCGGTCTAAATTTATTTTAAAATCTGACCAAACGCTGTATTTTTCCAATATGTTTATTTCGCGCTGATTATTTTGGTGTGTTCATTTTATTTTTTCGAACACTTTTCTGCCCGACCTTTTATTTCGTTTTTTAATAATTTTTATTTATTTTTAGTTAAATAATCATTTAATTTATTTAGATTAATTAGATATTTAATTTAAATTTTTGTTTTTATTAATTAATTTTAATTTTTAATTTGTTTATTAATATTTTCTTTTTTATAAAAAACACAAAAACATCCAATTTAATCAATAATTAATTATGTTTCTCCTTCTAAAAACACAAAAACATAATATTTAATTCTTTTTATTTTTGTCTCATCATAAAAAACAAAAAAAACATTGTGTTAATTGTTATTATCATTCTTGTATATTTTCTAGTCCTATATATATGCATTAGAAAAACCATAGAGGACACACAAAAAAAAAGCGACGTCCTTCTGTCAACATTTCCTCACTCTCAGCATGAATTGATACACCTTTTACAAGTTGAGAATCAAACCAAACTCTCTCCTAAATTAAACCCATCAAAAAACCACACACTCCTCACCAGTCTGGGTCATGAAAAACACCGACATCGTCTGCGTCAATTGGACCACCACGTTCGGTTTTCATACGAGCCCCACCACCGTGACTCACCGGAGGACATCTCGCGATCGTCATTTACGCGCGACGGTACTTTTTTCTATTTCTCTTGATTTCCTCAGTGCGATTCGAATTGTTGTGGTTCAGATCCTTGATGTTGTGTATGACTTTTTGGTGATTGCTATAGTAAATGGGTTTTCTTTTGCTTATTTAAAAAATAAAAGGGGAAGGGATAGAATTTTAGATTAGCTTATTTTGCAGAAAAATGTACTGAAGAGAGAGATCTGAGAAAGAAAGAGGAGACAGTTTGATGTGTCTTTATTCTTTCTCTCTCTTTTTAATACTTGCTTCTTTTTCATTACTATTATTGAAATCAAAATTGCCATGTATCATTGAAACAAGTGGTGGTTAGTAAATTAAAAAAAAAAAGGAGGAAAATTTGTTATATATTTTTAAACTGAGCGTGTGTTTGGGAGTAAAGGTCAAAACACATTGTTGTGTTTTATTGTTCTTTTCATTAATTGAAATGTGGTGTTCTAGGTACAATGAAATATGGTTTTGAAACATGATGCATTATTGGGGTTGGTTAAACGTTTTGGTTTAAGTCTCTAATTTATTTCACCTGTACCCGTTAATTTCTTTTTTTTTTCTTTCTTTATTCAATTTAACCTCACTCATTTAGTTTTTAATTTATTAGAAATATCAAAGACAAATATATCAATTTCACATTTAGTTGGTTTTAGTTATTTATTTTTTCCCTTCTAATTAATTTAATTTAAGAATAGTGTTTAATTATTCACATGGAATAAAAATAAAAATTATCTCATTTTTTAGGATATTTAATTACATACTAAAATAGAACTAGAGATTTAAATATATTGAAATCATGGATTAATTCTTTAAAATGGGGTAGTATAAATAAAAATAATAAAAAAAACTTTAGGTTCTTCCCTTTTATCCTAGCCTTAGGATTAGAGTCGCGCACTCTATGTGAGTGTCTTGCCATGGATACTTCCTTTCCCGTTTATCCTAGCCTTAGAATTAGAGTCGTCGTACTCTATGTGAGTGTTCTGCCACATACACTTACCTCACTTTTAATCTAGCCTTAGGTTTAGAGTTTCTTAACTCTATGTAGGTGTTTTTCCATAGACACTTACCTCTTCCCTTTGGAACCTTGTCCACAGTCAAGAGTTCCTCACCCTTATTGAGGGGAACTACGAATGCCCTGATTCCATTCCCGTCAGGATACGTAGACACGAGATGCAATGTCTTGGCGAGCATACTTAGGACTAACACCTTAGGTCTTCCTTTTCTTTTCACTTTTAGCAAACAGATGACAAATAACAAATAACACAGTAAAATAAGAGGTTCCTATAGAGTACTACATATACTTAGGATGCTAGCACCTTCCCTAGGTATAACTAACCCTCGAACCTTAGATTCTCTTTTGCTTTGCATATTTCGGGTTATTCGCTTTTTTTCCCTTCCCTTGGAAAAATTAAAGATCGGTGGTGAATTGTGATTTGTGATTCAAGTTAATTGATAGCTTGATATCCAATTCTCACCGCAATGCAAAGGACATATCATTTTCGTTCTACTGCAATACAAACAACGCTTAAGTCTCCCATGCGCGAGTATACAAGCTACGCTTAACTGCTAGAATGCGACTCGAGCGCGTCCCTTCTACCGCAATCAAACAAACATGTAAGTCTTCTATGCTCGAGCTTACAAGCAACGTTTAACTGCTAGAACACTAACGTTAACATAGTCAAATAAAAATAACCAGCAAACACTTATTTTTTACCACGAACTACGGAGCTCTGATTTTCTCATTAGACTATGAGAATACGTAGACACAGGATTTCGAAATCTTGGCGAGCACATTAGTTAAAAACTTAATTTGTTTCCTAGTTAAAACCAACCGCAAGTAACCTTTAGATAAGAACACCCATTCACACAAAGAACAACAAAAACGGTTCTCGTTGAGTACAACAGATGTGAGGGGTGCATAACCAATTTTCGAACTCAAATTTGGTTGTACGACCATTTTCTTTTCCTTTCAGAGATTTTATCGATATTGTCTCTTTCCTTTGGAATCTATAAAGTTCGGTGGCGACTATGTATTTTTCATGTAGCAACAATCAGAAGCTCAAATTCTCTTATATCACCAATTCTAACTCCATTTCTAGTTATACAACAGAATAAGAAGTATTGGACTTATCAATGAGTGCAAACTTTTGGACCGGGAATAGGTTCCTTATCCCAACTTCTTTGAAATCTGTGTTGGCGCACTAATTCAAGATCCTGACTCATGAAGCATTCAAGGGAGTGTATGAGTCAAAATTTGGGCAAGTTATTTGCTCATTTTCCTCTTTAAACCACCTAGAGTCCTTATATGCCAGTCAACTAGGTTAGCACTCCATCGCTCAAGTCATTAAGGGAGTAAAAAGAAAAGTTTGAATAGAGAAGGATTTAAATACATAATAAATGGTGAGATCCCCTCTTAACATAGACAAATTAGCTAGCAACTGAACACGTGTTAGAGGGTACGAAATGTGGTCAGTCGTCAGATTGATCTAGGCGGTGAAGATATACTCATGGGTGAGATTACCAGCTTTGTAGGGAAAAGAAGTCCATTTGTTATGCACCTTACAGTTTTCCTTTCACCACAATTGGATTTCCGTGCTTTTGGGTCTTGTGGTCGGGCCAGAAGAGCTAAAAATGGAAGAAATCTCACATATTTAAGAGAAAAGACTCACACGCCCATTTTCTTAAGATTTTAGATGGATATATGATCTCAAAGTCTATATGTTTAGTTAATTGACACTTCTAAAGCTCCCAAGACTCCCCAACAATGTCTAAGTTTTTCATGAAATTCTCCTCAAACACAAATGGTTACGTCTTAAGCATATAAGAAGAGGTAAATTCAAAAAACTAGTCCATTAGGTGAAATATCTTGCCTTAACTACCTATTTGAGAGTACTTTAATGTAAAGATAGTGGACTAAATTTAAAACACGAATAAATATTAAGGATATGGATGGGAAAAGGGAAGACCACATCAAAGCTTAGAAAGCTTGAGTCGGACCTATAATAAATTTTTACAGCCATAGTCTAGTCTATGACTTATTATAGTCTTCTTTTTTGGTTGACCTTATCTTAAAGACTTTTAAATAATCTATTTTACCTATTTTATAAATAGACAACACAAACTTTTATATACTATTTAATCTATTTTATAATATATATGTATATATAAATCGACCTATAAAACTTTATAGGTTTTTTAATAGCTTAAACTTGATCTATTTAATCAAATGAGTTTTTTAAAAAATCTAAGCGTCCATGAGGTCTATTAAATGGCACCGACATTAGGTGTGCCAAAACGAGCCGCCCGCTCCACCCCGCCTTAAGCCTGCCAAAAAAGGGGCGGGGCGGGCAAGCCCGTCAAGTGAAATTGGGCTAAAAAATCTTGTCCGCCCACCAAGGTGGCGGGTTGGTAGGCTTGCCCGCCTATGCTTTTATTTATTTATTTTTTAATATATTAATAAGCTTATTTTAACATTTTAATTATAGTTTTCACTTATTTTTTAGAATAATTTTTTATAAAGCATCTTTTTATAATTATTTTACTTAAAAAAATATGGGTTAATACCCATTTTGCCCCCTGCCATATAGGCGCTTTTTGAAAAACCCCCCTGTAAAAAAAAACTTGCAAAAAAAAACCCTAACATTTGAAGATTCTCTCAGTTTTGACCTTCATTACATCCAGTCACTAAAAATGCCAAAATGGCAGGGGTCAAAATAAAAACGCTGTCAAAATGGCAGGGGTCAAAATGAAAACGCAGCCAAAATGGCAAGGGTCAAAATAAAAACGCTGCCAAAATGGCAGGGGTAAAAATGGCAGGTTTTTGGTGACTGAATGTGATGAAGGTCAAAATTGAGAGAATCTTCAAATGTTAGGGTTTTTTTTTGCAAGTTTTTTTTTTACAGGGGGGTTTTTCAAAAAGCACCTATATGGCAGGGGGAAAAATGGGTATTAACCCAAAAAATATTGCATATACTCATAAATAAATCTATAAAATAAAATTATCAACAAATGTTCCAAAACTACAGTTCAAATAATAACCTTCAACTAATCAAAATAAATATTTTGAGTGCTTGTTAACTAGGTCGGTGAGTTGGCAGGCTAACTCCACCCTTTTTTGGCGGGTTTAAGGTTGGGCGGATTTAAGACAAGGGGGGTTGAGAGGGTAGGCGGACATAAAATTCCAACCCAACCCTCTAATTTTTGACAGGTGTGCGGGTTGGGCCGGTGGAGACATGCCTTCAGCTGCTTATTCGCTAGGTCGGGGAGTCCGGTGCCAATCCTCACGCTTCGGTCTGGGTCGTCTCCGAGGGTGATGAGCTCGAAGTCTCCGTCCGGGACGGGACGCGCCGGGTGGAGGGGTTGCACGTTGCTTTACGCCTGGAGGTCGAGGTCAGCTGCTCCGCCTTCTTCATGCTCGCCAAGGAACCTTCTGTCGAGGTCGACCGCGTTGACGCGCGGGAGTGGCTTTTGCATAGCGTCTGAGGATGACTTCGCTCTGGTCTTGAGCTTGGTGCTGATGGAACTCATGCCTTTGATTGCAGCGTCGAAGCATCTCCTGGCCGCGTATATGTCCCCATGCATCGCAACGACCCGACCCCTGGCCGTGTAGTACTTCATCTTGAGATGGACCGTTGATGGCATTGCTGTGAGTTCGGCCAGGGTGGTCCTCCCGAGGATGTAGTTGTAGAGGGACATACATTCGACCACCAGGAAGCGAGTCTTGACTTGTCGGACAGTGTCTTCGGCCCTGAATGTGACCATCAGTTCAACGTAGCCCCATGGTCTGGTGGTGGTGCCGTTGAACCCCTGCAGATCTGAACCCACGTAAGGGGTCAGATGCCTCTCGTCGAGCTGGAGAGTCTCGAACAGGTGAGCGTACATGATGTCGACCGAAATCCCCTGGTCGACAAGCATCCTGCGAACATCAAAATTCACCATCTGTGCCCTGACCAAGAGGGGGATAGTGGCGTTGGGCGCTCCGCCCGGCAGCTCTTCAAGGTAGAAGGTGATGGGGTTTGATTTCCCTTGCACCTTCTCGAGAGTGGTGGTCTTCGCCGATGTTGTGGACTCTAGTTCGTCAAATTTCCGCTTGATCGACCCGATGGACACCTTCTCGTAACCACCTCCGGATATGACCATCGTCTTGGGGAACCCTTCCCACATGCTACGGGCAGCGACAGGGTCTTCGTGGGGAAGTTTGCCCACATGCTGCGAACTGCCTCTTGGCCCTCGATGCCTTCAGGGACAAAAAAGTCCTCGGGTCGAGTGACGCTGAGGGCGACCTGCAGCCGACTCTCGTCGGGAGGAGGTGTCGTCTCCTCGACGCTTTGGGCTTCCCGGGCACTGGGACGAGGGGCGTCGTTCTTCTGGGCTTACTTCTTTAGGTGCCCTTCCTTGATCAGGATATTAATTGCATCTTTGAGATGTATGCAATCCTCTGTGACATGTCCGTGGCTCTGGTGGAACCTGCAGTACTTGGACTTGTCCGTGTTTGATTTAGGGGCTGTCGGCTTGGGAAAGCGGACGCCCCCATTCTGAAATTCCGAGTTGGCGCACTCGAAGAGAATCCGCGCGCGGGGAGCGTTGATCGGCATGTATTCTGTGAACCGGCCCGCAGGACCTCTCGGTTCGCGAGAGTCCCGGGGCGGCCTTCCTTTCTTCTTTCTCCCCCACGGCAGGGGGGGGGGAGAGTCTTTATCTCTCTATCCGCGGGGGCCATCTCGTCGCCGTGAGTCGAGGGCTATTTGAGCGGCCTGCGTCACCTCGAACTCGATGTACGATTGAGTTCGGAAGAGAAGTTCTTCCAAGTTGCGGGGCTTATGGATGCCCACAGCCTTGGCGAAGTCGGTTCCAGTGCGTAGTCCCCGTGCGATCAAGAACTTCTTCATGTCGTCAGTCGCGTGGACCTCGACGGCTTCTTTGTTGAATCTCTCGATGTAGTCTCTGAGGGATTCGTTCCGCCCTTGGAAGATGGCCTCCAGGGAGGCCACCGTCTTCGGGTGTCGACGGGAGGCGGTAAAATGCCTGGAGAACCGCTTTTTCAGCTGTTTCCAGGATGTGATGGATTCCGGAGCAAGCCTCTTGTACCACGTCATGGCTCCTTTCCGGAGGGTATTCGGGAAGAGCCTGCACTTAATAGCTCCCCGGACGTTTCTATAGTCGAGCATGACTTCGAAGCTCTTGATATGATCGTCGGGGTCGGCTGTGCCGTCATAAGTCCCTAGTTGCGGGGGACTTCTCCATGCCCACAGGTATAGGCGTGTCCATAATTTCCCTGGACAAGGGAGTTCTCTGATCGTCCTCCTCACTTCTGACTGGCGACTGCGATGGGGATCGATGGTTCCGACCTGGTCCATGTCGACGAGGAGAATTCCTGGATTGGCTCTTCGGCTTCTCACCGTCATCCTTGCCCCTCTTCCTGGTCGGGGAGCGCCTCAGTTCATTCTGAGGAGGGGAGCGAGGGCGCTTCTGGGCGACTATTGGCTGGGGTCATTTCAGGCGCAGTCGGCGGCCCTCACGCTGCGGGGAAGGTCTGCGGGAGCTCGCCGGGGGATTCCTTCGCGGGGAAGAAGAGCAGTTGGGAGACAGTGGGGGGCGATGTCTTCGCGGGGAAAAGCATCGTGGTCGCCCTCTTTCGAGTGCTTCGATCCTGAGATTCTACTGGGCAATCAGTTGGTTGGTGTGGTTGACCAAGGCGAACAGGGCCACCGTGCCCGGATCAGCGTTTGGTGGCGGAGCGACTGGCTGGTAGACAACCGGCGGGATGTCCTGTTGGACGGCGTCATACGTCGCGTCTTCGGAAAAAGGGGAGGCGACCTGCCTTTCCCTTACGTCGCCTTCTTCGATGTGGACGGCAGCGTTGTCCTCACGGTGGTTTCCGTTGTCGAGCTGTGTGAAGGCGGTGTCTGAACCTTTGTTCCCATGTTGGGTGCTGGTGCTGGCCATGGCAGTTATGAACGGAGGGACTGCTTTGGTTTAACGATGAAGGAAAAACGGGGAAGCAGTAGTTTCCCATAGACGGCGCCACTGATCGTACTTGGATCAGACAGTATGACAGTGGCCAGCACCGTCATGATATCTTCAGCTTCGATGATGATGATACGGCCAGGGGGTGTACCTGCAAGGTACTCCGATGCCAAAGTTAGGTAACTAGAGCAGCAAGTACAAAATATAGGTGAGTTAGAAAGAATGTAACCTAACCCTCTCACTTGAGAGGGTATTTATAGAGAGCCCCCAGCACGGGGCTAACGGTTACTTGCACTGGGCTGGACTGCAAGGCTCAATCTAAGCAACTGCCAGGGCTTACGTGGCATATTGAAGACTAGTACGTGGTCTTTGCCTTAGGATAATGGTCCCGAGATCTCCAAAAGGTGGGCAGACCGAATCCTTCGGAGGTGGGAGGTTACAGGAGAACGTGTCCTCGCGGGGAGGAGCTCATGGATGTCGAGGAGAGACGTGTTCCGCAAGGCTTGACGCCTCTGCTCAACAGTATCTGCTGCACGTGCTCGACCTTGTTGGAGGGTGTCACGTGCTCGACGCAGGGGTAAATATGGGCCTTGTTGAGCCTTCCCAGATTATTGGGTTGGGCATGTCCGACTGGTGGGCAGGCGCCGACCCAGTCCAGAACATCTTGCCTTAACTACCTATTTGAGAGTGCTTTTAATATAAAGATAATGGACTAAATTTAAAACATGAATAAATATTAAGGATATGGATGGGAAAAGGGAAGACCACGTCAAAGTTTAGAATGCTTGAGCTGGACCTACAATAAATTTTTAAGGCCATAGTCTAGTCTATGACTTATTATAGTCTTCTTTTTTGGTTGACCTTATCTTAAAGACTTTTAAATAATCTATTTTACCTATTTTATAAATAGACAACACAACCTTTTATATATTATTTAATCTATTTTATAATAGATATGTATATATAAATCGACCTATAAAACTTTATAGGTTTTTTAATAGCTTAAACTTGATCTGTTTAATCAAATGAGTTTTTAAAAAAATTTAAGCGTCCGTGAGGTCCATTAAAATGGCACCGACATTAGGTGTGCCAAAACGAGCCGCCCGCTCCACCCCGCATTAAGCCTGCCAAAAAAGGGGCGGGGCGGGCAAGCCCGTCAAGTGAAATTGGGCTAAAAAATCTTCTCCGCCCCACCAAGGTGGCGGGTTGGTAGGCTTGCCCGCCTATGTTTTTATTTATTTATTTTTTAATATATTAATAAGCTTATTTTAACATTTTAATTATATTTTTCACTTATTTTTTAGAATAATTTTTTATAAAGCATCTTTTTATAACTATTTTACTTAAAAAATATTGCATATACTCATAAATAAATCTATAAAATAAAATTATCAACAAATGTTCCAAAACGACAGTTCAAATATTAACCTTCAACAAATCAAAATAAATATTTTGAGTGCTTGTTAACTAGGCCGGCGAGTTGGCGGGCTAACTCCACCCTTTTTTGGCGGGTTTAAGGTTGGACGGATTTAAGACAAGGAATTCCAACCCAACCCACTAATTTTTGACAGGTGTGCGGGTTGGGCCGACGGACCACAATTCGTTTTGCCACCCCTAACCAATACCCCTCTACTTTTTAGTGACAATAAAAAATCGTTAGTATAAATTACATTTACCTACAATTTTTTTAAGAACTAAAAAATCCGTTGATATATATATATATATATATATATATATATATATATATATATATTGAAATTTTGGTATCAGATATGTGATGTTAAGTGAGATCTCACAACATTAATATTTGTTGTATGAACAAGACAGTAAAAGAACAACACTTAAAAGCAATAAATAAACACAGAGAATTGTTCACCCAGTTCAGTCGACAACCTTCGTCTGGGGGCTACCAGGCCAGGAAGGAAGTCCACTATTAGTAGTATCAATTCATAGACTCTACAACCAACACACCAGTTGACAATCTACTCACTTAATCACTACCCAATGACACTTCTATCTAAGACACTCTCAGATATGAGACACCTCTCACTCCCCCTCAATCACAACAGTGATAACAACATACAATAAAGAAAGTAGAAGACACACTTCAACGACAATACCTTGATCTTGCTTAAAAGCTTCAACCAAGAACAATACACTCGTGCTTAAAAGCTTTGAGTGGACAAATTACAACTCAATTAAATCAGTCCAATTCAAACATCAAAATAGATGAATGAATGGCTCACAATACACAGACGAAAACACAAACCCTAATACTTGACACTCAGTACACAATCTCTTGTCTTCGTATCGTCCAAGTAGGGTTGAGACTTCTTTAAATAGAAATAGATTCTTGGGCTTGGGCTCTGTGAAAAACACAGATTTGATGCACAATAAAAATAGATTTTATCTTCAAATCTTTTCGCCCTAAATATAGAAACAAACGATTGCATCTGAATAAATCTTCTCCAAGAATTTCGCCTGCAATCTCACAAACAGAATCTCTCAAAACATAACAATTAACATGCAGCCCTAAAACACATATCAGTCTTGACATGATGTTCTGTCAACAGATGTTAAGACATCAGCCTTGACATCATGCACAAAAGCTGCAATACCAAACAACACACCACAAGCAGAATGTTAGAAACACATGTTAAGACATCACACATGACATCTTGAACAAACACATTATTTTACCAAAATTGCTGCCAATAACAGAACTAACAATCTCCCCCTTTGGCTAATTTTGGCTAAAAAATTATCAGCGCACATCAGAGATACCTGCAGCAGAAACACACCATAACACATCTAACATTCAGCAACTACACACCAATCAAAAACTCAAACTCCCCTTCAAGCCAAGGGACCAGCAACAGCCAGAAAACCAACTATTTCAACCAACAACCAACAACAAATCCACAACAGTAAAGCCAACTACTAAGCCACAACATTAAAGCCAACTACTCTCCCCCTTTTTAGCCACAATTGACCAAAAGAACAACAAGCCCAATGTTCTGACACCTAGTCAAACATGGTCAAGTACCAATAAAAACAGTTGTAACACAGCTTGGAAAGAGTGACACATTACTCAACAGAGAGAGGTTCACAGACACCAAACAACTTTGACTGACCAGGTGATACAAACAAGGGTTTCCATTTGAATTATAAAAACTACACCAGACTGCTTCTTACGACAGCCATTCTGAGAAGTAAACATGAGTCAGTCCTCCAAGACAGTTGAAACACACAAGGGTCAGTTGAAGCAAGATCAGAAGAACAAGATCACAAAACCAAAGGAGATGAAGTCCAAAGAAATGACAACAGGTGGATCCTCTACAGGGGCAACAAGGACAGGAAGAAAAACAGAAACAAGGATGAAGACCAACAAGAAGGCTCATGTGCAACTACATGATTCTGAGGATGAAGCAGATAAAGATTGGGTTAATTTCATTAACTCAGGTGATTGGAATGAATAGCAGAATCCAAACATGAAAACTCCTTGCTTGTAGTTTCACAAATATTGTAATATTGAGTACTTCCAGCAATAAAAATGTTCTTGTATGTTTCCTAACATTCTTATTTTGTCAATTTCACCACATAAGACACCTGCACTAAAAACCACCTTCCTGCACAAATAAATCTACTAATCCTCATATATGCAAACCCCTAATTTGCTTCTTAAGTTTTCAAATTGATTTGCATCTAAGGCCATAGTAAAAATATCAGCTAATTGCATTTCAGTAGCAACATGTTCCAAAGCAACCACTTTATCTTCAACCAGATCTCTTATAAAATGATGACGTATGTCAATATGCTTAGTCCTGCTATGTTGAATTGGGTTCTTGGAGATATTGATTGCACTCAGATTATCACAGTACAATGTCATGACATCTTGCTTGACATTGTATTCAGTTAACATTTGCTTCATTTAAACCAGTTGTGAACAACTACTTCCTGCAGCTATGTACTCAGCCTCAGCAGTAGAGAGAGACACGCAGTTCTGCTTTTTGCTAAACCACGAGATAAGATTGTTCCCTAAGAAGAAGCATCCTCCAGAAGTACTCTTTCTATCATCAGTACTCCCTGCCCAATCAGCATCACAATATCCACTCAGTTCACTGCCTGATCCATGACTGTATAGTATGCCATAGTCACAAGTACCATTCACATATTTTAGAATTCTCTTCACTTGATTCATGTGTCTAACCTTAGGTTCAGATTGATATCTGGCACAAACTCCTATAGCAAAGGAGATATCAGGTCTGCTAGCTGTGAGGAAATGTTGGATCAATAAACCCCTTGGGTTGATCTACATAAACTTCTTCATTTAAGTACCCATTCAATAAGGCACTCTTTACATCCATCTGGCCACAGGAGCAAAAGTCTCATCAAAATCAATTCCTTCTACCTGAGTGTAACCATTGGGCAACCAGTCTAGCCTTATTTCTAGTGACCACTTCTTGTTCATCAGATTTATTCTTGTAAACCCACTTGGTGCCGATCACATTTATTCCATCAGGCCTTGGTACAAGATCCCACACTTCATTCCTCTTGAATTGTCCTAGCTCTTCTTGCATGGCATTAATCCAAAATTCATCTTTCAAGTCTTCTTTAACATTTTTGGGCTCAATTTTGGATACAAAGCAAGAATTTGACACAACTTCTCTAGACCTAGTGGTAACTCCTGAGTTTGTATTACCTATAATAAGCTCTTTTGGATGGTCCTTTTGCACTCTGATGGATGGTTCCTTGTTAGGTTGTTCTGGTTCAGGTTCAGCAGCAGTAGGACTGGGAATTACACTTCTGTCTTCAGCTTCTGTTGATACATCATCAACAAATGTTCCAACATCATCCAGGACATCAGCAACTTCCTTCATTCCATAGTCATCAACAACCAAATTTATAGATTCCATCATGACTCTGGTTCTGGAGTTGAATACCCTATAAGCTCTGCTGTTTGTAGAGTATCCCAAAAAGATTCCCTCATCACTTTTAGGATCCATTTTCCTCCTCTGTTCACGATCTGACAGAATATAACATTTACTTCCAAAGACATGAAAGTACTTCACACTTGGTTTTCTTCCCTTCCACAGTTCATACAAGGTAGCTGAAGTACCTCTTCTCAAAGTAACTCTGTTGTGAATGTAGCAGGCAGTATTCATAGCTTCAGCCCAGAAATGGTAAGGAAGCTTTTTGGCATGAATCATTGCTCTAGCAGATTCTTGAATGGTTTTGTTCTTCCTTTCAACAACCCCATTTTGCTGAGGAGTAATAGGTGAAGAAAACTCATGACTAATGCCTTCAGTAGAACAATATTCAGAAAACTTGCTATTTTCAAACTCTCTCCCATGATCACTTCTTATTCTGATGACATTGCTCTCCTTTTCTCTTTGGAGTCTTTGACAGAGATCTTTAAAAACATCAAACACTTCTGTTTTGTCTTTGATAAAATTCTCCCAAGTGTACCTGGAATAATCATCCACAACTACATAAGCATATTTCTTCCCAGCTAGACTTTCCACCTGCATAGCCCCCATTAAGTCCATATGAAGAAGTTCCAACACTTTAGAAGTAGTGGGATGATGAAGCTTTTGATGTGACATCTTGGTTTGCTTCCCTATCTGACAGTCTCCACACACTCTTCCTTCTTTAATTTTGAGCTCTGGGATTCCTCTTACTGCTTCTGCAGATATGATTCTCTTCATTCCCTTCAGATGTAGATGTCCCAACTTTTGATGCCATACTTTGACTTCATCTTCTTTTGCAAGAAAACATGTACAGGAACTTGAGTCTTGTGACACCCATAGGTAACAGTTGTCCTTAGACCTAGCACCCCTCATGATAACTTCACCTTTCTCATTTGTGACAATGCACTCAGTTTTTGTAAAATTAACAATGAGTCCTTGATCACATAGTTGACTAATACTGATCAAATTTGCTGTCAACCCCTTGACTAGCAGTACATCATCAAGTCTAGGTGTACCTTCACAATTCAGCTTTCCCACACCCTTCATTTCCCCTTTGACACCATCACCAAAGGTCACATGGCCAGAAGAATGAAGTTTAACATCCACCAGCAAATTCTTCACTCCTGTCATGTGTCTTGAACAGCCACTGTCAAAGTATCAGTCATCTTTAGCAGAGACTCTAAGAGAGGTATGAGCTATCAAGCTGACATCATTAGTTTTGGAGACCCATTGCTTTTTTTTGCTTGATGACTTGATTACCTTTATGAATGACCTGTCTGGGAGCACAATTAGGAGTACTTTTAGGATACCCATGCAACTTATAACAGAAAGCCTTTATGTGTCCAAAGCTCCCACAATGATGGCATCTCCATTCTCCAGTGCCTAAATTTTTTCCTAGAGGGAGTCCTGTCAGGATGTTTCAACATCACTGGCTTGGAACTAGGAATAACATCATTTGAAGCAAATCCACCGTTGAACCCCAACCCACTTTTGTCTCCTACAGTTCTTCCAACATTAAGAATCTTGTCTAGAACACCAGTTCCACTATTCAGCATTCTGATAGACTTGGACATTGATTCAAGTTTAGAGTTCAGCACAAATACATCATCTTCCAGTTTGGCAATGAAATGCTCTGTCTTTTCAGCCTTGAGTTGAGCAATCATCTTCTTCTGCCTCTCCCCTTCTTGACAGGCTTCTTCACTTTTAATGCATGGCTCTCTATAAGAATCGGTAAGCCCATCAAATGTGCTCTCTTTATCCCTAGAATCATCATCAGATATATACCTTCCAGTTAATACCCTAACATGCTTGACAGTCTCTTCGTCTTCCTCACTTTCAGTATCAGACCAGGACACAGATAAGCCATTTTTCTGCTTCTTAAGATATGTAGGGCATTCAACTCTGATATGACCATAACCCTCATAGCCATGACATTGGATTCCTTTGTCATAATTAGGCTTCTCCTCAGTTCTTGTCTTCTTCATCTGATCACCTGACCTGTTGATGTCAGATGTGATGTTCTTGACATTAGGTTTATAGCTCCTGTCCATTATTTTCAAAACCCTATTAAACTGTCTTCCCAGCAGAACAATGGCATTGGATAGCTCTTCTTGAGTTTCAGGACCACATTCTTTCACATCATCTTCTGTACTAGACACCAAAGTTATGCTTTTGACCTTCTTTTCAGATCTGTCATTCAACCCTAATTCAAATGTCTGAAGTGAACCGATCAATTCATCTACCCTCATCTGGCTGATGTCTTGAGCTTCCTCTATAGCAGTCACCTTCATATCAAATCTCTTGGGAAGAGATCTGAGAATTTTTCTTACCAGCTTCTCATCAGACATCCTCTCTCCCAGGGCACTAGAAGCATTTGACAGTTCAAGTACATTCATGTGAAAATCATGAATAGTCTCTTCATCTTTCATCCTCAAACTTTCAAACTTTGTTGTTAGCAGCTGAAGTCTTGACATCTTGACCTTGGAAGTTCCTTCATGAGTTGTTTTCAGGATATGCCAAGCCTCCTTAGCAACTTCACATGTGTTGACCAGCCTGAAAATGTTCTTGTAAATACCATTAAATAAAGCATTCAAGGCCTTAGAATTCCCAAGAGCGAGTTCATCTTCTTCCTTAGTCTACTCCTCCTTAGGTTTCAGCTTTAACACACCATCTTTTCCCACAATGACAGGATGTTTCCATTCTGTCATAACAACCTTCCAAGCCCTGCTGTCTAAAGATTTCAGAAAGGCAACCATGCGAGGTTTCCAATAATCATAATTTGATCCATCTAGAATAGAGGGTCTATTCACAAATCCACCACTCTCCTTGTCCATTGCACCAGAAAGTAACAACCCTAGATCTCACCCAGATACAGAGCAGGATGGCCTGCTCTGATACCAATTGAAATTCTGGTATCAGATATGTGATGTTAAGTGAGATGTCACAACATCAATATCTGTTGTATGAACAAGACAGTAAAAGAACAACACTTAATAGCAATAAATAAACACAGAGAATTATTCACCTAGTTCGGTCGACAACCTATGTCTGGGGGCTACCAGGCCAGGAAGGAAGTCCACTATTAGTAGTATCAATTCATAGACTCTACAGCCAACACACCAGTTGACAATTTACTCACTTAATCACTACCCAATGACACTTCTATCTAAGACACTCTCAGATATGAGACACCTCTCACTCCCCCTCAATCACAACAGTGATAACAACATACAATAAAGAAAGTAGAAGACACACTTCAACGACAATACCTTGATCTTGCTTAAAAGCTTCAACCAAGAACAATACACTCGTGCTTAAAAGCTTTGAGTGGACAAATTACAACTCAACTAAATCAGTCCAATTCAAACATCAAAATAGATGAATGAATGACTCACAATACATAGACGAAAACACAAACCCTAATACTTGACACTCAGTACACAATCTCTTGTCTTCGTATCGTCCAAGTAGGGTTGAGACTTCTTTAAATAGAAATAGATTCTTGGGCTTGGGCTCTGTGAAAAACACAGATTTGATGCACAATAAAAACAGATTTTATCTTCAAATCTTTTCGCCCTAAATATAGAAACAAACGATTGCATCTGGATAAATCTTCTCCAAGAATTTCGCCTGCAATCTCACAAACAGAATCTCTCAAAACATAACAATTAACACGCAGCCCTAAAACACATATCAGTCTTGACATGATGTTCTGTCAACAGATGTTAAGACATCAGTCTTGACATCATGCACAAAAGCTGCAATACCAAACAACACACCACAAGCAGAATGTTAGAAACACATGTTAAGACATCAGACATGACATCTTGAACAAACACATTGTTTTACCAAAATTGCTGCCAATAACAGAACTAATATATATATATATATAAACTTAAGGGAGGTTATTACATATTTTAAAATTAAAGAGAAGGTTAGTATCATTTTAATAAATTTTGGAGGGATTAGTGTAATTTCCCGAATTTTTTACCCAAATACCCCACATTTTCAAAAAAATTCCCCAAATACCCTACGTTTCAAAAAATTTCTCAAATTGCCCCAGTTAGGGCAAGGCTTTGTACATTGTCGCCAAATGAAATGGCGACACCCCTTTAAGGCTATAACCCTGTCGCCAATTGTATTGACGATTCCCTTTTACCTTTGTACAGGGTCGCCAATTGCACTGACAACTTGATAAGAAAGAGAGTCGTCAATACAATTGGCGACAGGGTTGTAGCCTTAAATGGGTGTCGCCATTTCATTTGACGACAATGTACAAAGCTTTGTCCTAACTGGGACAGTTTGAGAAAATTTTTAAAACGTGAGATATTTGAGGAATTTTTTCGAAAATGTGAGATATTTGAGTAACTTTACCTAATTTCCCCTTATTAAAAAGGCAGGCTGACCAAACTTAAATAAGCCACTCTGGTTTATTTCCATCACTTGTTAATGAGTACTTGTACGATATTTTGACTTATGCCTAACTTTGACTTACATGTTTGATGAAGATTTTGAAAATATTAAAATTAAATTAGATTTTAAATGTTAAAATTGATTGAAAAAATAATTTAATATATGAGTTGCTAAAAAGGTAAATAAATGTAGTAAACTTGATACTTGAATTTAAATGGCAAGAATGTAAAGGTGTTAAAATGTAAACGAGTCGAAATATAAATTGCATATAAATTATAATAAATTAAAAATACAATATTATTAATGATAAATTTACTGAGAATATAAAAAAAAAAATTAAATACGGTAGAAGATATATTTACAGTTTGGGAAAGATAAAATCTATTTTTAATCAGACATAAAACCATTATCTCAGAAAGAAAATAATATTTTATGTTTTAGAAAATTTAAAATTAATATTTATATTTTTAATCATTAAGAATATTTTAATTTTAATGTTTAAATCTAATTAGTTATCGACACATTCCTTCAATTAAACAAAATTTTCATAACACCACTGTTAGAGGGTCAATTTGAGAAACGAAACATTTATAATTTTAAGAACAACATATTTTTGTACGAAACATTGCTTATAATAGATATGTGGATTTTCTGATTTATGAATGTTCAAATTTTTAAATTTTTAATCAATTTTCAATTTAAAGTTTCTACATATTACTTACATTTGATATTCTCAAACGAACATCGTTGGTAAAAGAAAAAGGTTCAAACAGTGATTGTTGGAAAGATTTCAACCATTAATTAAAATTGTATTATTGTTATGTCAAAATCCAAAATTACTGAAATTAGATATGAATTATTTGACTTCATATGAACGATAATTATTCATGTGAATGTGTGAGAGAGACTCACATCTAGAAGAGTGCATATTTTGAATTTTGAATTTTATTCATATGGAGACAATTTTTTTGACTGATATCTACATACTTTCTTTTTTACACTTTTTTGTTTGTTTTTGTTTTGACAATGATAGCTATATCCTTATCCGATATTAATCCATGTATTAAATATTAATTAGCAAGGAAAGTTTCTAATTTTAGTAAAGGAAGGTGACAAATCACTTAAAATATAAATTAATAAATAATTACAGTAGAAAATAAATTAAAACCTTTTTTTTTGTTATTATTATCACATTAAATATCATTAATTCCAATAATTTTGATCCATAAATCTTAGTTCAATCGATTTATTTTCCAATAAATACTGTATTTTTTTAAAACTTTTTTAATAAAACACTTTTCCAAGAATAAAGAAAAGAACAAAGAATAGAAATAAATGTGATTTATTTTATTTTGTCTCTTCTTATAGCGTCGTTTGATCCATTCTTCAAGCATAGACCCTAACGCATGTGCCTAATAAATCGCTCTAATCGTAGTTACATATTCTCCTTAATTTATTGTTCTCATTAATCACCAAACCCCAACCACGTAACGTTATCTTCCCAATTCCAACTTTACTCTTTATTAATGCTACTAATTGTTATATTAAATTTTATACTCTTCATTTATAAATTTGTTAACTTTTCCCAGTAATTTATAATTATTAAATTACATTAATTGTGCACATATTCATATTTATTACTCCGAAATTTTTCATATTTATAAAATACTAATGATTAATTGTATTGATTTAAATAATAAAATAAATATTATTTATTAAAATAATCTTATTGATAATATAAGTGAAGTATTATATAATTTAAAATATAATAAATAAAAGTAAGTCAATGAAAATAAATAATAAATATCATATTAATATTTTAAAGAAATAAATAATTTGAAGCAATTAAAAATAAAAAAATCTATATTGTGAGATAGAGAGTATTATAAAATAAATAAAATTGAAATATAATATTATACCTAAGTTAATTTTATAAAAAAATCAAATTAAATATTAAAATAAAACGTAGTTTTATTGAATTATTTTTTATTAACTTTTTAATCAAGTAATCTACTAATTAAAATTTACTTTTTTAAAAATAAATATTTAAAATATCGCAGATTCAAAGTTTTGTATTTAAATATCTGCATAACTATCAATTTGATTGAATTTTTGTTGTTGATATAATCAATTTTATTGAATTTTGGATATTCTCAATAATCTATTTGAAATCTAGTATATTATCATGAATTACTAATATATTTCTATTCCTAATCGGCAAATCCCGACCTTTTAAGGAAAAAAAAAACCCAATCGTGCGCTGAAATAGAGGATCATCTTTTTTGGCAACCTATTTTTTTAATTTTTTTATTTAAATTTCTTTCCATTTTTATAATTAGATCCATCAACCGGCAAATTACAACTATACCCACAAGAATTCTTCCTCATCTCATTTATTTCTCTCTTCCATCAAAATTCATCCAAATCCAAAATCTCACTAATTCCCAAAACTCACAAACTCTCAATACATTCCCAAAAACTTCAGATCTCTGATTTCAATTTCTCAAAAATATGAGAGACCTAGTTTCATGTTTCAGTGAAAACTCAATTAACATTTCAAATCCTTCATGTTCTAGCTATTCAAACAACACATGCATCATCACACCAAACACTCTTTCACCCTCAATCCAAACCTCAATTTCATCTATTTA
Source organism: Lathyrus tuberosus (assembly GCA_022829125.1). Lineage (NCBI taxonomy): Eukaryota > Viridiplantae > Streptophyta > Magnoliopsida > Fabales > Fabaceae > Lathyrus > Lathyrus tuberosus. Next base: position 177,598 of record JALAZF010000516.1, read on the forward strand.
CAAATTAGTCCTCTCCACATTGAAACAAATCCTAATCACTGTAACATGGTGCAAAAACCATTCTAATCAAGGACTCACCATAGCCTTCAACAACGAAGATCCTTCAATTCTTCCACCTTTCAGACTCAACACAAACTCACGCTTTTTCCGCAAGAAAAAAGGCAGCAAACTCCTGGATTTCGAAGATTCAAAGATAACCGTCTTATGGGATCTTTCAACTGCGAAATACGAAACAAGCCCCGAGCCGGTCGAAGGCTATTACGTCGTCGTTGTAATTGATTCAGAAATCGGTTTAATTCTAGGAGATTCAGAGACAATTACAAAGAGAATGAAGGAGAATGTTTCAATGGCGAAGATTACGCTGTTATCGCGTAGAGAACATTGTTCCGGGTGTTCTGGTAACACGATGTATTCGACAAAAGCTCAATTCTGCGACGGTGGAAGTTTTCACGACGTAACGATAAAATGCAGCACGGAGAATGAAGGTTCGTTTAATGGTAAATCATCGTCGTCGCCGGTTTTGTGTGTGAACATTGATAAGAAGAATGTGATTCGTGTGAAGAGGTTGCAGTGGAATTTTAGAGGAAATCAGACTATTTTTGTGGATGGATTGTTGGTGGATTTGCTCTGGGATGTTCATGATTGGTTCTTCAATTCGGTTTCTGGTTGTGCAGTTTTCATGTTCAGAACAAGGAGTGGTTTGGATAGTAGATTGTGGTTGGAAGAGAAGAATTCTCAGAAAGATAAAGATAGAATTGAATTCTCATTCTTCATCTATGCGTGTAAGAGTTCATAAGAATTTTACCTTGTTCATTTTTTATTTTTTATTTCTTATACTATAAAATTGAACTAAAAATTGATCTTCTTTAATCTTTCTTTCTTTTCATCTCGAAAAGATATAATACTGATTTTAATTTTAATTTAATTTTATTTTATGATAAGATAAGATGTTTGATTTTAGTGTTGTCAAATATTGGGTTTGTGCCAAACATGATGGGTCAAGATTTTGATTTTGTTGAAATTAAGGGTAAATTAACTTCATCTAATGACAGTTTTTTCTCGTTAATTAGAAGCCGTGTGAAACTAATTCTCTTGTAATGTAGTGTCAAAGTATTGCATTTTTACCAAACACTAACATGATTGGTCAACATTTTGAATTTGTAAAAACTTTTAGAATTAGATTATGTTATTTATTATTTTACTATTTTTGTAGGGTTCTATAGATGATGTTATGTCCTCACAATAACTGTATGTCACTGACAGTAAGAGTTAAAATAGAGAAAAATACAAAGATGGGAAATTTGATAATCATACAATTAACTAAGATTTCATAAATAAATAAATAAAACTTAACATATGTAATGCATGTTTATTTTCAAAAAAAGACAATGAAGATTTTTAACTTTGCTAATCCATAAGAATGCTTTGAGACACCTACAAGAAAGTGCTAACTTTAGAAAGAAAACAAATCAAATTAAAACTTGAAATATAATCAAAACCATACTACATCTACATAACATTTAAGCATGAATAACTTTAGAAGGAAAATAGGATTGAATCACTTTGGTGTAAAATATATATTTTCAAGCAAACAAGCATCTAAATTTAAAATAATTGGCTTGTCTTTAATGGCATGGTGGAACATTTGATTGTTGTCTAGATGGTCTATTCATGTCCTTAGGTACCTTGACATGTGTTTATGACTCCATGGCCCCTCCATTTTTCAACTTCACTCATGCAGCACAAATTATTATTACTAGCTACTTTGTGGGTGCATGTGCTTGCATACATATCCTAAAATAAATGGTCTTTTTACAATTAATGATTGTTCTTAGAAAAACTCAGACATTTATGCTTTGGACTTTACCTCATGTTTACCTTATGGGCTTCCCTAACCAAAACATAGAGCCCATTAAAAGATTTGGACCTTTTTAATTATATTATTATTACTTTTTTAAATGAGCATTACTTTATCCACCCATAGAGTGAGAATGAACACATTGTAAATTTGAATTTGCTCTGTCTATATTTTAAAAATGTATTTTTGGATGCACACCTTAAATCCACACAATGTTTCATAAGTGAGTCATCCTCATATTTGTAAAAAATGGTGTGGAGATGCATCTACGTAATGACCTTAGAAAAATTATGAAGATGCATTTTCAGATTAACCCTTAGAAATACTTTGCACCTTACAAGTGAACCAACCATTCTAAATACTTTTAAAGGTTATTTTAGAGATCCATCTCCGAAATAGATCCTAAAAATATTTGTTCAAAAAATACAACTGTTACCAAAATAAAAGTAAAAATAAACTATTGTTTATATTTTTTTAGTTATATCTTTACATTTTTTTCAAGAGCATTACTCTATCCACATTCCACCCCATAAAGAGAGAATGGACACACTGAAAATCCAAATTTGCCTTTTTTATATTTCGGAAATGCATCTCTTGATGCACCTTAAATGCACACAATGCTTAAAAAATGAGTCGTCCACTTTATATTTGTTAAAAATTGATAAGGAGATGCATCTATGTAATCACCTCAAAAAAATTACGAAGATGCATTTTCAGATTAACTTTTGAAAATACTTTGTGCCTTACAAGTGAACCATCCACTTAAAATGTTTTCAAAGGTTATTTCGGAGACGCATCTCCGAAATAACTCCTAAAAGCATTTGGGAGTTTTTGGCTTGGTAATTGTGTCTTAATTTGTTATTTTTTAATGTTATTTATACTAAGTATATCCATCCTAATTAGTACTAATGTAATTCAAATATGTCATATGTAAAATAAAACAATAATAAAAATTCAAACATTAATCAATTAATAGAAATCATTACCATGATACATAATATAATTTGTTCAGAAAATACAATTGTTACCGAAATACAAATAAAAATAAACTATTGTCATATCTTTTTTAGTTATATCATTACTTTTTTTTTACGAGCATTACTTTATCCATCCAATAGAGTGAGAATTGACACACTAAAAATTCAAATTTACCCTTTATATATTATTTCGGAAATGCATCTCATGATGTACCTTAAATGCACACAATGCTTCATAAGTGAGCCATCCACCTTATATTTGTCAAAAAATTGGTCAGGAGATGCATCCACGTAATCACCCCCCAAAAAATTACGAAGATGTATTTCCGGATTAATCTCTGAAAATACTTTGTGCCATACAAGTGAATCATCCACCCCAAATGCTTTCAAAGGTTATTATTCAGAGATGCATCTCCGAAATAACTCCTAAAAGCATTTGAGAATTTCTGCCTAGGCAACAAGTGTCCCAAATTGATATTTTTATAGCATTTATATTAAGTATATACAATCCTAATTATACTAATGTAATTCAAACATGACATATATAAAATAAAACAATAATAAAAGTTCAAACATTAATCAATTAATCGAAAATATTTGCATGATACATTATATAATTTGCTCAAAAAATACAACTATTACCCAAATACAAATAAAAATAAACTATTGTAAATACCTTTTTTAGTTATATTATTACTTTTTTATAAAGTGCATTACTTTATCCATCCCCCAGAGTGAGAATGAACACACTGAAAATCCAAATATGCCCTTTATATAATTTTTTTCGGAAATGCATCTCCTGTTGCACCTTAAATGCACACAATGCTTCATAAGTGATCCATCCACCTCATATTTGTCAAAAATTGGTCTAGAGATGCATCTATGTAATCACCCCAAAAAATTACGAAAATGCATTTGCGGATTAATCCCTAAAAATATTGTGTACCTTACAAGTGAACCATCCACCCCAAATGCTTTCAAAGGTTATTTCGGAGATGCATCTTCGAAATAACCCCTTAAAGCATTTGGGAGTTTTTTCCTTGGCAACAAGTGTCCCTAATTGATATTTTTTTATGCCACTTATATTAAGTATGTACCATCCTAATTATACTAATGTAATTCAAACATGTCATATATAAAATAAAACAATAATAAAAATTCAACCATTAATCAATTAATCGAAAATGTTACAACCGTTGCCAAAATACAAATAAAAATAAACTATTATGTATATCTAACCCCTTCCCGTTTCTCCTCTGCCGCATGTACTGCAAGACAATTCGTGTTTCGACTAAGATGGTATGTACGAAGACCTTACCAGAATCGGCTTCCTCAAAATCTCCTCTTTCTAGAGCATCTCTGCAATCATCTCAATACGCTGACAGACCGACAACAGGTCCGGGACGTGGTCATCCCTAACTTGTTCCTCTCTCAATATCTCATGATAAGCTGGTTTAGGCGGTGCTCCTGCGACATCTGATGTCATGTAAGGATGTGACACACGATAAACCAATTGGATGTACCAGTGTGCAACAACCCATATATCACCAAATGGCACATTGTGTGCATCATCTAGTACCTGATGATTATATAAATCATCGAGTATGGCATTAAGATCTTCGTGGCACACTATCGAAGGAGTAGACACTAAGGGATGTCATGGAATAATCTGAAGAAACCCGAATTAACGCATGACTTACTTAGGAAGATGTGGATACATCAAGTGTGACCCACAAGCCAACCTCCCATAGTAGAAGGCTATGTTGTTCAAGGGACGCACCTGACAGTGACTTCGTACATGCATAAGCATATGTCATATGCTACAATGTGATAACTAAACACTCGAACTGATTCTATTGTCTGATTCGTGCTGAATAGGGAAAAGGCAAAAACACTTACCCAATCATTTGTGTAATTATTCTCAAGATTCCATCCAGATATGAGAGGAAAGTGAAAGATGATATACGTCTGAAAATGATTCAGATAAAATATTAGTAACAAGTGTAACACAAGTGTTATGAAAATATTAGTAACAATAAAGATTGAAAATATATTAACGTAAACAACTTGCAACCTCATGTCATTTGTCTTGTCTTCCAAATACAAGTTTCACCTAGTTTAGAGGACAAATGAACTAAACATGCAGTCCCCTAGTTGTACTCATGGATCTGATCTATGTCGATGAAGTTTGTCAGGTAGACCACATCGACGTATGTTGCACTTTTGTCCTCAAATATTGTCGTGCCAACCAAGTATAGAAAGTGTGACCTGAATGCAAATTGTCTATGGAACAAAATTACTCATCATCCCCTTTGGACTCCACTACTGCAACCATGTGGTATTTGTACAATTCTGTCAAGTATCAAAATCGGGCATGAGCGCCTCTCGTGGCATCAAACTCTATTTGGGCCTCACTTGGGTCCAATCCTAAATATTTCACCATCATTTCAGGTGCCTTAAAGATGTTGATTCGAGAATGACTTATTAATCTTCCCCTAATAAGAAAATGCATAAGGTATGAGACATCAACAAGAGTGATGGGAACCCACCCATCTCCGTTTCTCCTCTATCGCATGTACTGCAAGACATTTCGTGTTTCGACTAAGATGGTATGTACGAAGACCTTACCAGAATTAGTTTCCTCAAAATCCCCTCTCTATATGGCATCTCATCAATCGCCACAATGTGCTGATAGACCGACAACAGGTACTGGACATAGTCATCCCTAACTTATTCCTCTTTCAATATCTCATGATGAGCTGGTTTAGGCGGTGCTTCTGTGGCATCTGATGTCATGTAAGGATGTGACACACGATAAAACAATTGGATGTACCTGTTTGTAGCAACCCATCTATCACCAATTGGAATAATGTGTGCATCACCTGGTACTTAATGATTATAAAATCATCGAGTATGGCAATAAGATCTCTGTGGTAGACTATCTGAGGAGAAGACACTAATGGAGGTCTTGGAATAATTTGAAGAAACCCGAACTGGAGAATGACTTGCTTAGGAAGATGTGGATACATTAAATGTAACCCACAAGCCAACCTCCCATAGTACAAGGCTATGTTGTTCAAGGGATGCACCTGACAGTGACATCGTACGGGCGGAAGCAAATATCATATGCTACAATGTGGTCAATAAACACCTGGAATGTGTCTATTGTCTGATTCGTGATGAATGGGGAAAAGGCACAAGCACTTAGCCAATCATCAGTGTAGTTATTCTCAGGTTTCCATCCAGATATGCGAGGAAAGTAAAAGACGATTCACGCCTGAAAATGGTTCAGATTAAATATTAGTAACAAGTGTAACACAAGTGTTATGAAAATATTGGTAACAATAAAGGTTGCAAATATATTACCATAAACAACATGCAACTTCATGTCATTTGTCTTGTCTTCTAAATACAAGTTTCACCTAGTTTATAGTACAAATAACTAAACATGTAGTCCCCTAGTTGTACTCATGGATCCGACCTAAGTCGATTAAGTATGTCAGGTAGACCACATCGACATATGTTGCACTTTTTGTCCACAAATATTGTCGTGCCAACCAAGTACAAAAAGTATGACCAGAATGCACATTGTCTATGGAACAAAACTTACTCATCATCACCTTTGGTCTCCACTTCCGCAACCATGTGGTATTTGTACAATTCAGTCAAGAGTCAAAATTGAGAATGAGCGCCTCTCGTGGCATCAAGCTCTGTTTGGGCCTCACCTGGGTCAGCTCCCAAATATTTCACCATTATTTTAAGTGCCTTAAATATGTTGATTCGAGAATGATTTAGTAATATTCCCCTAATCGGAAGATGCATAAGGTATGAGACAGCATCAAGAGTGATGGGCATCTCACCATGATGGATGTGGAAAGACGACGTCTCCTCTTGCCATCTTTCCACAAAAGCCGCCAACATAAGATGGTTGATAGTCTTATACCCAATGGCGCATGAACCTACTAACCCAGAGTAAAGTAGTACATCTTGAAACCATACATCTTTATTATGTTCTAAGTTCAAAATCTTTCTGGCATGGTTTACAGATTATATCGTTTCATGCTCCTATAAAAATAAATATATCAACATCAGTTGCAACTCAATTGGTATGAAACAAATGTAACGTAAAAGTAAATAAATATAACTCTCCTACCCACATTTGCCCAGCATAATGTTCTGCATATATATGAAGTGAGGAGATGTCATAAGGGCCTCATGGATAACTATCAAGAATAATAGGTTCCTCCTGATGAGGTTCTTCTTGAAGGGGTTCGTCCTGATCAGGTTCCTCCCGACGGGCTTCATAAGCTGTAAGGTCAGCAGGAGACACGTGCTCTCGAGAGGTCAAATTATAAGACACACAACCTTGTGAAGTATGAGACATACGACCATGTAAAGTCAACTCTTATGCATCAAACAAACTAGCACTAACTTGTGGCCTCTACCTATGCATGTTAAGATGCATAATTGTGTCTCAATCTATCATAGTTTTCAGCCATTGTTCTTATATTACAAAATAGAAAATCATATCAAAATCAAGGCAAGTAAAATCTCAAGATGCATCTCCATAAAACAGGAAAGGAAAAATCCAGAGATGCATCTCTGTAAAAATGCACAATTGTAGAAAATGCAAAAAATCCATTATGATTCCCTAAACACCGACAAATGTGAATGCATGTCTATACAAGCAACTTATTTTGAATGTGACTACAATGTAATGCGTTTTAAACAACCTTATTTTCCTAATACATGCATCACAACTCAAAAATAGAAAGGAAATGAGAAACTCACTAATTGCGAGTTGTTGTGCAAAAGCTTAATTGGAGTGAATGTAATGTCTTGGGATTGATTGCAATGAGGTAGAAGTAGTGTTGAAGCTTGAAAAAGGGCGCACTTGAATCTTGCTCACGAGCTCTATAAAGGGTTTGTGAAAGTATAGCAAATGAAGAAGGAATGGGAAGGGTCTGACACAAGTTATTTTAATTAAAACCCGTCTGAAGATGCATCTCCGTAAAACCCATTGAACATAAAACACTGAGTTTTGAAATAAGATTTATCATGAAAATGCATCTTCGGACACATTTTTAGGAAAAATGGGGGTGACTCACTCATTAAAGCGTTAAGAGTGTGTAATATGGGCACTTTCGAGATGCATCTCCAGAATCTTATGGTATTTGTGACTTTTCACTATGGTGAACTAGCACCCCATGGGGTGGATAAAGATATTCCTTTTGAAAATTACACAATTCATTTCATATGTTGGAAAACCGCATGGATTTTAAATTTTAATCTTTATCATATGGACTCTTTTTCGTGCCATTGCTTTTCCCACCCTATCTGGCTATCAACCACCCTTATGTGACTCAAAAATGTCTTTCGCATGTCCGAAGATAGGAATGTAGATGAACCTATTTAACAAAAAAATGAATTCATCGGAGAGACACCAATATTCTCTCCAAAATTAATCTAGACATTAATCTCCAGATAAACACATAAGTGAGTCCAGATAACAATCTATAGACCAAACCATAATAAGTTATTTGATAAGTTTCTTAAAAATTTGACATTTTTTTAATAAACATCATATACAAAGTATACATAAATGTACCATATATTAAGTCATAGACATTTGTCATACAATTAAAATACCATATATTAAGTCAAAATGGTGGTAAGGATGTTACCACCATACATAATTTGTTATCTAAAAACCAAACATGATTGTTCACAAAATCCAAACCATAATACAAATGATCTAAATTTTATGATCAAAATACAAAGAAAAAGACAACTATTGGGTATATTTGACCCCTTGGTCCCTCCTTTACCTCATGTATTGTAAGGCATGTCATGCCTCGGCTATCATGATCTCTACAATGGCTATTATAATAGTTTCTTCCTGAAACTTTCCTCTCTCTGTTCCCTTTATCCCAATGGCCATAGTAAGCTAACATATCGGCAACACATAAATGATATGGTCCACCTTATCTTGCTATTCTTCTAATATCTTTTGATGAGCTAGCATATGTGGCTCTCCATATGCATCCAGTGTCATTTAAGGATGTGACACTTTATAAAACCATTAGATGTAACAGTATACAACACTTCATGGTTGAGGAGCTCGCACATGTCATACATCCTCTAGGACCAAATGATCTAGAACGCCTCAAATATAACATCAAAATCTCTGCAAGTGACAATGTGAGGAGCATACACAATATGGACTCTAGGAATACCCTACATATACCCGAATTGCTGCATGACTCGCTCAGATAAATGTTGATACATCAAATGTGACCCATAAGCTAGACAACCGAAGTATAATGCTATTATTTTGAAGGGGTGTGTCTGATGCTGATTGACATATATCATGATGCAAATATCATCTGATATTATGTTGTCAAGATAAATTTGGAACTGATCGATCGCCTGATTCTCCCATGCCCAATCGAAGATAAATTTGGAAAATCCTCATAGTAGTCTTATTCACATGCCCAATCGGAGAGACGTGGAAAGTACTCATGGATCCATTCTTGAAAAAATAGTTCAAATGAAATATTAGTAATAGAGTAACATAAGTACTATGAAATGTTAGCAAGAGTAAAGGTGAAAAAAATATTACCGTAAATAGGCAGTTGTTTCCTGTGAACTATATAGTCTTCAACATACAAGTTTCACCTAATTTGGAGTGGATGTAAACCAAACAAGAGGCCATCCCAATTGTACTCACAAATCCTCTCAAATTCAAAGAGTATATGAGATATATGACATCAACATAGGTTGCCTTTTTGTCCGCAAATATGGACATATCAACAAAAAACACGAGGTATACCCTCAATGCACATCCTCTATAATACACAACCCGTGCATCATCACCATTAGCCTTTACTTCCGCAACCAGGTGGTCTCTATACAACATCTGTAGGATTAAAAATTTGGCATGACATCCTATGGTGTCATTTATCTCTTTTTGTGCATCTCCTAGGCCAGCTCCTAAATAGGCCTCCATCATCTCAAGTGCCTCAAGTCAAACTCATGGAGCAGTTTAATAATACTCTCGTGATCAGAAGATGTAGTAGGGATAATACATCATCAAGTGTGATGGACATTTCACCAATCGAAAGATGGAATAAAGACATCTATGAGTTCCATCTCTCAGCGAAAAATAGACAATACCATGGTTAAAATAATCATACTATATCCTTTATAAATATTGCAACCTAGATGCATGAATGACATCCTAAAACCATGGTTCATCATGCAGCAACAACTTTGCAATCTTTCTATTATGGTTGATATATTTCTACGTATCAGTGTACTGTAAAAAAACATCATTTTCAAAAAGTTCAAATCTTATAACATAGATGTCTAAAAGAATACTTAAGGGTTTATGTTACCTCTCCATCCCACACGTGCCTAGCAGCATGGTCTGGATATAGAGGAAAAAGTGACAGGTCTGAGGGGTCTTTGGGAAAAATATCAGAGATGACAACAAAAGGGTTATCAACATGGACTTCTGGGGCTTTTGGGGAATCATGGGCAACAATAGGGGACTCATATCTCAGGAGCACGATGCTCGAGACACGTTAACTCCGAAAGATGATGCTCTTACATTAAATGAAGTGACACCAACGTTTGAATGAAAGGGTCTAGCTTTTTCCATTCAAATAAAGGAATCCAGGATAACTCTACCATGCCTCAATTTGTCTTGGTTCTAAGACATTTTACCTATAATTAAACCAGAACAATCATATCATAATCAAAGAATACAAACCCAGAATACAGAACATGCAAAATCAAACAAACAATGCAGAACAAAAAATCATGATTTTTTCTCCTGACTCATGTTATGGATTCCAATCTTTGGACAAAAACAGAGATGTATAAAACGAATTGAAAGCCCATACATTCTAAAATTGAAAGAAAAAAAATACATGCATGTATAAAAAATCAATTCATTATGTTTTGAACTACAACCTAATGAACCATAAATAACTTATTTAGGTAATGCATTAATCATAAACAAAAAAAAAGGAAGGAAATTTAAAACATACCAAATTTTGAGAAAGCTTGAAAAATGAGAAATATCGATTGAATGGAGTATAGTGGAGTGGAGGTTGAGTGATATCCTATGTTTGAATGCAATATAGTAGAAGAAGCGAGAAAGCTTGAAAATTGATGAAAATGAAGTTTGCTCACGAGTTCTATTTTGGATTCTAAGTATGTTTATAAAATGAAGAAAGAGGGAAATGTTTGGTGTGTGGATATAAATAAAAAATGTATAGAGATTGGAATCTGTAAGCATTGTTTTGGTCTAGCTATGAGATATGAGTGTGGTGTGGTGAGGGACAGGTCCGAATTCCAATCTCCATATTTTTTTGGCATTTACATCTTCTATTTAGCTTTTTTTTCTTTCACTTTTGGATGCATCCAAATTTTAAAATCGTGGTGGGTGAGCAATACATATGGTGGAAAAAACAATCCCCTCTTTTTTAGAGGGGAACATCTGAATTGACCAATGATCTGTGCCCTTCTTTGTTTCGCCTTTGCGTTTTCTATCTTGGACTTTTATATTTTTGTTGTATCTATAACGTACAATATATCCTTGTTTGATAGAAGTCATATTGCTCAGATTTCCCCCCAAATTCACAAGGATATTTTTTGGAAAACTGTGTTCATTATCATTTGATCTACAAATCTCTTGTTTTCAACATTCAAACGATTAACAATAGTATACTTCTCCGTAAAGGTTTATAAGAAAAAAAAAATATTTCACATTTATTAAGAAAATATAAACTTTTGTGTCTTTTTTAAAATATGTTTTATATAAAAGATGTAAAAACAATTTTGATTGATTGTTGTTTATGGAAATAAATAAAAGAGAAATCAAATTAAATGCAATTTATATTTAATTTTATCTTGAAAAATATGCATTTTAAAAAAAAGGTTTAAATGAAATAAAATTAATGTTTTTTAATTATAATTTCTTACAAGTGAGTGCTTTTTTCTTCTTGACGGTTATGGAGTTAGAGCTGTCGAAATGAGCCCAGCCCATTTGGGTCAGTCCATAAGCTCTAAATTTTAGCACGGATCGGACTATAAAAAAGTATTAAAAAATACAATCCTATTTTTGTGGGCCGACCCATTGGGCCAATGTTTTTTATGGGCCGGGCCGACCAAGAGGGCTTCGGGCTGCCCCGTTAAAAAATTTAAAAAATAGTAATTTGTACTCATTATGTTACTTTATTTTTCTATTCAAGCCTAGTTTAAATGGTTTTTTGCATGTCTAATTTTAGAAATACCATCAAGAAAAGATACAAAAGATTTCAAATGATGGCAAGTCCAAACTTGAAATATACCTGGATGAAAAATGTTTGGATGATGATGTGGATATTCTTCAATATTGAAAATTAAATAGTGTTCGATTTCCTCAATTTGCTATAATGGCTTGTGACATTTTAAGCATTCCAATCACAACAGTGGTTTCTGAATCAACTTTTAGCATTGAAAGTTGTATTTTGCATAAGTATATGAATTGCTTATTCCTTGAAACTATGCAAGCATTAATTTGTACGCGTAATTGGTTGCATGATTTTGAAAATGTTGGACCTTCATATGAGTTTTAAATTGTAATTAATAGTCTTTGTATTTTATTTTTAATTTACATTTGTTTTCAAGTTATTGAGTTGTCAAGTAAGTTGTAACATTTAGGGATGTTCGCGGGTTGGGTTGGGTCTAATTTGATTAAATCAATAACCCGACCCGATCAATATTTTTTGGGTTGGGTTGAGTGTTCAACCCGTAGTTTTAAGACTAAATTCGACCCAACCCAACCCGTTCATCAATGGGTTGGGTTGAGTTGGGTTTGTGGGTAATCCATAACTAAATTAAATATATTAATTCAATAAACACATTTATATCACAAAACCATTAAAAAATCATAAACTTTTAGTGTTCAATTTGAATAAAATTTATTAGTTAATACCTAAAAACTCTTTTACGATTCATATAAAGTTAGAAAAATATACAAATGGTGTAAATTATAACTTTAAAGGTAAAATACCTATCTATTTGAATAAATAAAATTGATCTATCAAAATTGATTTAGACTTAGGCTTTTATAATTAATAAAAACTATAATTATATTAAAAAAAAATTATGCATTGTAAGAACTATGCTAGATAATTTATAAATAAAATAAAATAAAAATAGTGTGACATATTAATGGGTTGGGTTCGCGGGTTTAAAACTTCAAACCCGTTACCCGAACCAAATATCAATGGGTTTGAATAAGTTGGTTCGGGTTGAACCCGTACATGATTGGGTTGGGTAAAAATAAGGGTTGGGTGGAGTTGGGTGAATGGGTTCGCGGGTTGACCCGTACCCACGAACACCCCTAGTAACATTAACAAGGGCATGCATGCACCACAAGGTAGTAGTTTAATGTTCATCTACTGCATTATAAATAAAAGGATCGGATAGAGAGGCAGAAACATATAAAAACATAACTACTTTACCATTTATTAATATAATCATTCATAGAAAATAGACTTTAAAAGATTATCATAGTAGAAGTGGAGGAGATACAATTGTTGGATTCACCAAGTGTTCAAGAGACTTAGGTCACAACATTGTCTATTTTATAGTTTTATTTTGTTATATATTTTGAATTGTTAGGTGATTAACTATTTGGTTATGTATGTTTGAATGTATTCTATTGTCTTTAAAGTTACACTATGTGACAATTGTTGGATTCATCAAGTGTTCATGGGACTTAGCCAAAAAATTGTCTACTTTATAATTTATTTTTATATCTATTTTGAATGGTTAGATGGGTAATTATTTTATTATGTATGATTGTATTTTATTATCTCTAAATTTTAAAATTAAAATTATAATATTGAAATAGATAGGCGGGACTGAGCTATCAGACTGCACGACCCATAAAAAACTGGATCAGACTCAATTTTGATAATCCATAAAGTAATCGGGCTGATCTACTTCAGCCCATTTATAAGTGTTGGTCCACCGAACCGATGCGGGTTGGACCGGACCGGCCCATTTGACAACTCTATATGGAGGTAGTATGATTCTAACTTTGACTCATCTCATAATTGTATTTTCCAAAACAATAGTAAGATTGTATACAATGACACACCTAAAATAACTTTATAATCCATCTCAATGGACACTCATTACTTCTATACCATGTCTTCCCACTTCAACTTGTTTTTTCATTTCATACACACCATCTTTTCTTTTTTCTACCATAATAGAAGAAGTTATTTATTCAATTAGAATCATTATAAAACTTTGTAATAGTTAATGAAAACCTTAACTTAGCAGTTTTATAATAAATCAAATCCAACAAAGTATCTCAAAGGATAAATATCTTTTCAAAATCAAGATCTTTAACTTACTTCGACAATGTCGACTAAAGAATCTTTCATAACTTTGTACATAATTATAAATTTGTACATAATTTCTTAACATATGTGAAACTCAAAAATTTAAGATTTAGAACATCGCGATTAAGTATTTATTTGCCATTTTCAATATTTCAAAATTTTGTAGGAAAGTGGGTTTTCAAATTTTACACTTCAAGTTGTACCAAATGCTTCATCAAAATTGCAAAGAGAGGGTCACTCAAATAACATTAATGCACTTAAAGAATATATAAATAGTAATAAAATCAAAATTCAAGGACTACACTTAGAAATCTTTTGAAACTCAACACGTTCCCATGTTATGAATGCAAGATATCAAGAATCATGATATATCACTCTTATTTGAATTCAATTATAGAAAATAAATTTGAAAAAAAACCATAAACAATATTAGAGGTTCCAGTCAAAAGCTCTGTTAGCAATCACTGCTACAATAACTGGACCAGTCAAATCACCAACAGCACAACCTGAAAATACACAATACAAAACAGATGATAGCAGATAAGTTAACTAATAGTTTATGATAGTTTATGGCTGATAACTGACGGTGTATAAGATAATCTTACCGATCCATTGACCAACCGAAGGACGACAAAGAGTAGCACCAATTCCTCCACCAATAGCTGCAAAAACTAGAGATGCATTACACTTGAGTGTAGCTATGTAAATCTTCTCTTTGAAAATTCTGTTTCTTTCAGCTTTGTTGATGCTACCATCTTCATTTATTGACTTTGTTTTAAAGAATTGAAATATTCTGACCCCTACTTGAACAATCCATGATGCTGCAACACCAATCGTTTGTCCTATATACAAACATTATAGGCCAAAAAAAAAAATCAATCAACTTTTTTCTAGTAAAGAAAATTATAATAAATTTTCTTTTTCTTTTACCTCTAAGAGTTGCTTTGCTCACAGAAAACATGTACATATAAGTCGGCATTCCCCGTTCTGCCTTTCGAACAGCCGATGCAGGAACATCTGTTCAAGAGAAGCGACTGACGAGTTAATCGAATGATGTAAAATTGATGTCATAGAAATTTTGTTTTTATATGGATTAAGGAGAAAATAATGAAGACCTTTAAGAAGTCTCCATGCCATTTTTCTTGAAGCATAATGGAAAGTGAGTCTTTCTAAAATGCGTTTAGTTGTGACGACGGTAACCTGTGATGAATTTATAACAAAAATCAGTTATAATGAATATTGTATATGTCTGACCGTCTTTCAGGATATGTAACACGGACTATTGCACATGATTCAAAATCTGTCACAGTTAAACCATAGTTAAATAGGACTTCTCATTGTTTTGTCACAGTTGATTTGTGATTAACCTATACAGAATCTCCAAAAATTTAAGATGAATCTGCGTATCGCCATAAAGTAAACTAGTCTTACCTCGCGGGCGATTTGCAATAGTGATTTCTTGAAGGGAACAGCCAATTTTGTATGAAATTCATCATGTTTGTCTTGCATAAAGTTATCATAATCTTGTTCCATATTTGCATGAGGCTCCAAAAGAGGCAAATAGAACATCAAGAATGACCTCAATGAGATCAGTCCAAATGATTTCGGTTCAAAAGCAGACCACAGTGGCTTAAGTTCAAAATTGTAGCCCTTTGGGCTATACTTTAGAGTATCATGGTAGAAATATTTCCCCGGAGAAGTTCGCATGCCGGAAAGGTAATCGTCGGTAACCGCCAGCACTCCAGAGTCAGAATAAGCTACTGGTGTCCTGAAACTGCAGTTATGTGTTATGATGAGGAATGAATGATGCAAACATTTAATTTTGAGCTATTCTCTATATAACACTGATACATCTGAACAAAGATGTGTCAGATGTCCAATACAACACTGACACATGTTATCGGTGTATTATTGTCAGTAGTGTCGTATCAGATGTCTGTGTTTGTGTCAGTGAATCAGTTGTTATTATAATCTTTAGATCCGATTTAATATTCCATGAAAACACAATAGTAATTATTAAAAATTGTTTCAATAGCCAAAAAAGATGATACATACCCAAAGAAATCATTTGAGGCAAAAGAGGCTCCAGCAGACATTGTGGCAGCCGTGGCAGATGCAGAAAAAAGCCATGAAGATGGATAAGAATGTGCCATGTTAAAGCTTTGTTTTTTCCTCCATAGATCTACAAGTAATGTTATTCCCACCATTGTATGTAGAAGAACCTTGTACAAGTTAAAACATTAATTAATCAGTGTCACAAAACCAATATCCTCGTACAATAACAAAAAATGACATAAGTTTCACATGCATTGAAATAAATAAGGATACCTTGTTGTGGAATTTGAGACAGAATGCAAAGATGGAAGAAATGAATTGAGAGAGAATGCAGTTAAAAATAAATAAGGAGAAGTTAATTAAGAAATGTTTTTGGTATGTAAGTAGGAGAGAATTTTGTTGCGACAATTTGGATCTGTGATCTGTCTCTATTCTCACTGTTAGAGTTATAAGAGATGGACAAAAATAAAAAAAAATAAAAAATTCTAAAGAAATTAATCCTTAAAACTTAAAGTTCCATTAAAAGTTAATAAAATAATGGAAAGGAAAAAAAAAAATGAATAATAATTGTAGATCAAACTTAAATATTTGAAAAATTCAACCTAAACAAAATGCATTATCATGTGTATTTAAGTCTTTTTTTTAAAGGAAAAAGGACTCATTACATCAAAGAAGCAATATATAAAGAGAAGTCTCACAAAACTTAGGAGAACTAATGCTTAATATGAATGCTAAGACTATGAACAATCCTAACATGCCTACTAACAATATGTCTTCTAACAATACGTTTGCTAGTGTCTCACCTTTAAATAATACATAGATTAACCGACTACATTAACTGCATATGCTAAATCCAGCTTAGTATGCACCATGAAAATCAACTTCCCAACCAATATATATATGATAAACCCTTGTCAATTTTGACACATTCCTCCTCAAGGATTAATATATATATATATATATATATATATATATATATATATATATTAGTAAGACACCCGTGCGTTCGCACGGGTGTTTGTAGTTAGGTTTAAAACGAAAAAAATATAAATTGAGATATTAAATAATTATGAACTTGATTTTTTATTGATCAATATAAGATACAATATCATTAATAAAAAATAAAGGATAAATAGAAAGATGGTGATGTAATATGCATAAAAATAGGGTTTAAAAATAATAAAGGTTATCTAATATAAGAAATGGGCCAAAAATATAATAAGAATAATAATATAAATCGATTATAATTAAGGGAATGCAAACTGAGTTTTTAATTAGTATAATAATAATGATAAATTCTGAAACGATAGCCCAATAGAAAAAAAAAATGTATTGTGGTGATAGTGTCCCGTGAAAATAATGAATTTCATTGATAAAAGTTACAAGAGTTGGTAGCTTTGTGTTTTAATTGCAATCCAACCGATTCTCCAGGTTTTAATTACAAGAATAAATTAATGATAGATCAACATCTACTAAATAACGACAAATTATCATGACTATGACAATGAAATGGTTCTACAATCATATTTTAGTAAAAATATTGAAATACATATTAATGAAATACTTTTTATTCCTTCTTTTTTTGCCTCATTCGCAATTCCGGTCCTCTGCGACAAAAATAACCAAAGTGAATAAATAAACCATATCAACGCAATCATCTAAAAACCTTTTTCAACAACAACAGAAGGTCCTTCTTCCTATGCAACTACTCACTTTGGTGAATGCTTTTACAAAGTCGTAATCAAACTAAATAAGGTCGTTGTTCCTACAGTGAAGCATACTTATCACATCAGTATAATCTTTTGAAATAATGTCAATGTAGTAATTATTAGAGCAATGAAATAAAAAGTTTCAAGGTTGACATAAACAGGTAAGTGCTGTAAACCACATGCTCTAATCACAATTGCAGTATTTAAGGCATTTGCTCCCTGAGAATATTTTGATAATGATCATATTTTACAGAAAGCAAAAGTTAAAGAAATGAGAATAATAAACTATTAAAATGCACAAGAACATGAAGACTGACCAGCAGTTGAAGACCCGTGCGTCCGCACGGGTAAAGCCATTATTAGAAAATAAGTTATTTTAATAATATTTAAGGATAATATTAACAAAACAATAACTTTAGCCAAAGTGTAAGGTAAATGAAGAATATTAAAGGATAATAGTATATAATCTTCATTAAATAGTAAAGTAATATAAGTACTAATTAGCATTTTCGCTTGCCTAAGGTAGGCAAAGGAATGGCAAACCAATTTCAATCGGTTAAAGCACACTTCAGTTAATCCTTACACGTGGTTTCCTCTTTTTCCTATTAAGATGTTAAAATGAACACTTAATGCAAAACACTTATTCAAGGATGAAAAGACAGAAAAGTTTATAACCCCAACCCAATAAGTGGTTCTTTCATTTTACACAAAATATTCTAAGAATACCATATGTTTAGATCAAGGAATACCAAACTAATTTAAGTTGTTTCTTGCAAATTTCACTCATACTAACTGTCAATAATATTAAGTAAAAGTTGGCAATTGGCATTGTTATTGCAAACACCAGTGTGAAGCAATGGACGATTATCCATTCATTTAGGGACACTATTTTAACAAATGATCAGACAGTGACACTAATATTTATGAATCTAGTGAATAAGCAAACGATGGTTAAAAATTTCTAGGGACAAGGGATTACTAAACTCAATCAACTGATTTCAAAACCAGCACCTACTTTGCACAATTAAAACAGAATACAACACAATTAGACAATTTAAACAGAAAAACAAAAACTTTACAAACAAATTGTTCGTTATGTCTCCACAAACTACATCACAGTACTAAAATAAAATCACTTAAAAAGTCGTTAGTCTCTCCTCTTCTTCTTCCTTTAATTTCTCTCATTTTTCTCGGCTGAATTCTTCAACGGCGAAAAGAAAATAGAAACTTTGTCAATACAAATCATCTGAATTTTGTAGCTTATCACCTTGCAAACTGCACTTTATTTTACTTAAATCCCTTTATTTGAAAACTCCAAAATGTAATTGTAGCATTATTTAGGTTCATGAGTATGTTTAATTTTGATGTTTCTTGTAATGTAAAGCACTAAAATTCACATAATTAGTCATATATAAATCATTAGTTTGAAATTAATTTTCTTTCCTTGATATTGAAACAGAGAAATGACAACCGGAAAAATTATTTCAATTCACCAAAATTAGTGAAGAAAACTATCTATTTCATTCAAATACATATGTAGTTATGATCAAATATTTAATGAATTGCTTTGAGTCAAAGTCATGTATGTAGTTGTGATCTTGTTCAACATGCATAAAGTCAGGTAGAAGTTAATACTGTATAATCGATGAACTTCAATATCTCCATTCAAGAAATCTCCAAAGGGCTTGAATTTGAATTTGTGCAATGGAATCTCGGGCATGTCAATACTCATGATTGTTGTGGTAGCATTAAAAATAAGGTTCAAGTTGTTGTCACAGACTTTCAACGGCAGGTCATTGATCAGAGCTTCGCCGTTATAAACCATATAGGTCTGATGTTCTAGTAATGTCTGTTTCCAGATGTCAAGATCACGGTTGCGGGTTATGACATGGATCTGATTCTTCTATTGAGTCGAGAAATTCTGATAATAGTTAGTAACCCTTTGAGAAACATAGGAATTAAAAGCAAGACTAAACATATGAAACCACATGAAAACAAAGCAACAGGAAATAAAAACCTTGGCATCTTGTAAAATAGCTTCAACATGTTGGTTTCCATTGAGTTCCTTGACTATCCATAGGTCGACAACGCGAATAGAAATTTTCCAAACTTTCAGATCAGACCTCAAGTCAGTGATAAAAAGTGGTGCTCTTGACATGATAAAGAGCTTATCTGGAATGATGACTATGAGTAGCTTAATAACCATGAAGCTATTAAAGGTATGATGAAACAGGTTATGTCACAGAAGAAGCCTTGGTAGACCATATTAGGAGTCCATCTGCAGCATAAGGGTAGTCATCAATCACAAGTTTTACACCAAAAGGCATTGAAGGGTCTTCTACTGCCATGCCCCTGGAAAACAATACCAATTCTCAACAAATGTAATACTATTACTACTACTACTACACACTTTCTTAATTCGCACTATTTAGTCAACAACATAATCAAATGTTTAAGGGAAAAAATGTAGTAATAATTTAAGAACAAAATAGACATCAAGGAAATGTGTGAAAGCAGGGTTTTAAAGCATGGCATTATAGTTACCTCAGAATAAGATCTGCTGGGAGAGACTCAATATAAAATCTCCACATAGCAAAAGCGTGTCATGATAATCAATAATAAATAATTTTTTTTCCTACATTGCCTGCCAGTGTAAAAATAATTGATTGCAAGTAGAGAAAGTGAGTTTTTGTAAGACAAACAAAACAAACAACAAAACAAACATCCATGAAGGTGTAAACCTTTTCCTATAATTAAAAACGAAAGCAACAAAGAAAACAGGGAGCAAACCTTTTCCAAGCTCATTGCACCAAGTTCTTCCTCCAGTAGTTCCTTGGTTATTGCTGATTCAGGAGGGCCGTAGACAGTTGGATCTAATTTGCTGGAAGAAAGAATGAGCATTATGTAGTGGACATGGAAACACAAGTTTTTCAAGATAAAGCCAACCTCTTGTTCTCACCAAACAAATCCTTATAGTAGCAGAAGCCAAAATTCAAGAAATATTTAAGAAAATAGTGAATTTTGATGTGTTACCTACATTCTTCTTAACATCATTTCTGGAGGCATTGTTGATATGTTGAGTTTTAAGATTCTTTAAACTATCGGTTTGTGCTCATATACTGCACCGTATTTTTTTTCAAACATCTTACCATATGCCAAAACCTGTCAAAAGAATTACGAATGATAAAGAAGCAGAAATTGAATTCGAGTTGGAGGAAAGGTTGGTTTTAAACTATTTTGGATCCTTTTTCGAAAGAGCAAAGTAACAATGCAGGGCAAGTCAAGGATGATGAAATTGATACTCCTAGTGATGATACCTTAGTGTAAGTTTTTTTTTGGGGAAAGCACAAACAAAGCATTCATTGAAAATTCTGACCAAAGGTGAAATATGCTAACCTTGTCTGTGTCCACATCATGCATAATTGCATTTATGACTTCTTCACTGTTTTTGTCAATCTCATCAGCTAAGGCATTACGTAACTCCTCAAGTTCAATATACCCAGATTCGTTTTTATCAAAAAATTGGAATGCTCTGTGGAGGTGTTCATCATGGACTATCTTTCTCAGATGAATAGAAATGGCTACAAACTCTCCATAGTCTAGGTAACCATCTTTGTTTACATCACCGTCTAGATCATTTCCCAAACATTCATTTGGATGTGGCCTGATATTAGAAATCAGCTATCAGTGTCAACAGACGGTTTTTAAAACATCAAATATATCACAATCTGTACTTAGCCATGCAAAACTCAATTCCCAAACATACTCTAAAGAAATATTATAATTTATTGATCATGTATAATGGTTGATGCATAATGGAAGAATATATCTACCTGGGACCTTTTTGAGGGAAAACAATACAATCCACCATGTGCGACAATTTTGGCACATCAACAGCCTCAACAACCTTTTTGAGGGAAAACAATACAATCCCCTGTTGCTGCTTGTAAAGTTTCAGAAGATGGTAAAAGACTACTATCACCCTGTTGTTGTGATTCTCCCTTAGATAGTGGAGGTCCTCCGGCTAATACACTCTTAGCAGCAGCAGCTTCAAGTAGAGGTGGTTCAGATAGATATGGAGTTTGTGTAATCAAAATATTATAACCCCTCTTTTGGAGAAGCTCGATGACATAAGAAATTGGAGCATCACCCAACATCAATAAATACTTTGCCGGTGCAGGGTTATCCTTTGCCCAGAGCATCATGTCAACAATGATGTTCTTATAAATTGTGTCTTTGTAAACTATTAAAGGCATGAAATAAATTTTAGCTCAACAAAAGAATCAGAATGTACCAAAACTTCTGCAATGCAGTGTAAATTCATAGTAGATTATGCCAAAGAGAATAGAAAAAGGAGCAAACAAATCATAGAAATTTTGGATAATTCCACAAATCAGATTGTTAATCACAAATAGACACTCAATTGCAATGTGATTGTAAATCATAGAAATAAATTCCCCAATAATCAGACAAAGACAGTAGTAGACATTACAACATCACTCTTCTGCAAAACCCTAAACAGTAGTATTTCAACTACTGAGATTTGAATCAAAACATATCATTAACAACTTTGAACATATAAATTTCTAAACAAATAAATCACAGATAGTTCATAACTGAATTCCAATTTCAATTTAGGTTAAAATACAATATAGTTACCTTTCAAAAAATGGTAGATGTCAATTCCAGTGGCGTAGAGAGAAGTCCATAAAAAATAAGGAACTAAACATGTGTCCCCGAAGCAATAGATGGAAACGGGACCATTGCATTTCGTCGCAGCAAGTGCTGAATAGATATTATCTTTTATCCTAAGAGCAACATATTCATCCTTGTAAGCATCCAAGTTTCCTAAAATCCACCAAATAGAGATACAGGGGCTGCGGTGGTAGTGTTAGGGTTTGAGGGGGGAAAGAGGGTGGAGAAGACAAAGGAGAAGGTGCTAGGGTTTGATGGAGAGTTGTGATTTGATTTTCAAATGAGGCGTGTGATGTTGGTTTTGTTGGTAAGAAGGGAAAAGTAAAATTTTAATTGAGACCAATGTATACTCAACACTTGGCAAGAAATTGTGAAAAGCAAGTATAGATTTTGGTTGAATTAGTTAATTACTTAAATAACCTTGTGATAGTGTAAGTTTTTTTTGGGGAAAGGGAAATTTTGACATTTTGGTCAACTTGATAGTAATGGGTAGATAGTTGATATATATATATATATATATATATATATATATATATATATATATATATATATATATATATATATATATATATATATATATATATATATATATATATATATATATATATATATATATATATATATATATATATATATATATATATATATATATATATATATATGCTCAATAAGAACACTTGCACGTTTTGCATCAAATTTTAAATGTTTGCAAAAAGATGTCTTGCTCTAAATAGGTTATCTCAAATTACTAAAAATACTTGATTTGTCCATTGAATTTCATCTCAAACTCAGTTGATACTTTCTCAGTCCCATGATAAGTTATCTAGTTGACAACTTCACATAGATTAAGAAAAACGAATAAATAAAAGAGATAATGATATTTTTACTAAAGTATCCTTTGTTAAGTATTGAGAATGATAAAAGTAATATTGTTTAGTGGGTTGAATTGGAAAAAAATGCATTGGAAATTAAAATGAGTCATTCATTGTGAGACGGAGGGAGTAATATATCTTTGAATAGTTGTGTATCAATCAAATCATCACATGCAACAATAATATCATCATCATAAACAAGAAGCATAGTTAATTTTTCTCCTCATGAATGTTTAAAGATTAAAGTGAGATCTCCTTAGACATGGAAACAAAGCCCGTATCCGTGAGTACCTGCCCAAACTCGCTTCGTGTTTGACGGGGAAAACATGATTTAATTGGGTTCGAGTTTAGGTTTTCCCCATATGTTAAAAGACGAGGATGAGACAAGTAAGGGGGACACCAATACCCATCTCCAACCAGTCGAGTTAAAAATTTATAATATTTATAATATTAATTGTTTGGTTAATACATTAATATGACAAGGGATATGACATCTCTCCCACAACGCCAGCCTGATGGCTGTTTCCTAGATCGAGCACCCATTTAATTGACGAGGCACCCTCTTCTCGAATATGTTACTCACATCCTTAACAACTCGCCAAAAGTGTGCGAACGTGATATGTGACATGTTCTTGGTCCACAAAGGTGTGGAAGAAGTAAGGGGAAAATTAACAACACTCTCTAAATTAATAGATCATTAGTTACCCCATTCTCCCACTACTGGAAAATAGTTGTTACTTCTTGGAAATTTGAGATCCAGTCCTAGGACTTTCTATAAATACCTTAACCCTAAAGGTGAATAATATGATATTCACACAAATATTAGATATATAGAGTGAAAGCTCCAGTGGTTTGACTAAATTTTGGTTAAAACTTGATGAAGAACAAGATGATCAAACATGAAGAATTCTGCCAGAAAATAAAGATGTCGAATGAAATATCCTAGCATGAAGACTCGACATCTGGACAAATACAGCAGGTTGTTTTAATTTTGTTCCAAGATTCAAGGCTCGGTTTGCAGTGGATCAATGACAGAAGATCTGAAGCCCAAGACAGAAGACTATAAAAGGAAGACCAAGACCTAGTATAATGTTAAGTTTTTATATACTTTTAGGAATCCTATTGTAATACTTGTAAAGTAGAAAATAGGATTTGGGGTTTTGAAAGTCGTTGGCTTTCTTGCGTTGTAAGTCTCATTTTGTATCGGTTTGATACATTGTGGTAGACATAAATGTTTATACAGATTCAGAAACCTTTAGGGAATGAATTGTATATTATTCTTGGATGAAGCTTTGAAGCAAATCCAAGTTGTGTTGTTAGTCAAGAATGTCTGGCTAAACTTTGCATTAAAAGAGGTGTCTTTCAAGTAGGATAATACAATTATTGCGACTATAACTGTTAGATATCACATGTTGTGATTTAGGGAGTGAGATGAGTTTCTCTTATCAATTAGATGTGACTTCTAATGATAAAGTTTTCATTGGGTAGTGATAGGTAAACCAGAGGTTGTTTACTATAAACCAGAGGTTGTTTACATAAAACTGTACTACTGATATTGGATTCTTCTTCCTGGCTTGGTAGCCCCCAGATGTAGGTGATTTAAACTGAACTGGGTCATCATATTCTGTGTTGTTTATCATTCTGTAATTTATAGTTCAGTATTGATTAACATGTTGTAATAGATGTTGTAACATTTGTTATGAATCTGTTGTTGATATTCAATGTGTTAATTTGTTTATTCTGCCATTGTTTTAAAGTTATACAGAAAACAATGTCGTGACATGTTGTTAGGACATCTGCTATCTGCTATGCCATAATTTTAATTAGTATCAGAGCAGGCATCTTGTCTGTTTTTGGATGAGATCTTGGGAGATATTTTCTGGTTTTTAAATAAGGTGTGTGTGTGATCAGACCATTCATTGGATGTCTGGAATGATCGGTATTGGATCAAGAATGACAACCTCTGTTGGTTGTTCCTTGCTTCTATGAAGTTGCTCCAGTCGCTGTTGGTGAAGAGGCCATCTCCTGTATGGTGTCTTGTAAGATGTTTTGACATCTTATTGGGCATGTTGAAGATGTTCTTTGGCGTTTCCGCTGCATATGTTTCTGATGGAAGAACTCTGGTATTTATGTGATTCTGGAGTTGTTATAGAAGAAAGATGGTGGAAGATCTTGATTGTTGGCTTCTATTCTTGAAGATATCAGCATCTATGAAAGCTCTAGTCGTTCCAAAGCCGGGAGCAGTGGAATGGAGAGAGTTGTTGGTTGATGTCTGTCATGTTGACTTGGTACTTAGAAGTTTGGTTCCATCTTGTATCTTAAAGTCAGTTTGAAGAGAAAGTGAGTTAAGATCGTGTTTATCAAATTCATGATCTATGAATTTGGTAAATATTCTTTTCGACAAAGTTGCCAAAGATACTTGAGTTTTCACACAATTCCACTCATAAAGGTATCTTTGGTTGTGTTTAAGAGCTCTTTCAGAAGGATAATCTGGTTCTCATGCTGAAGATGGATTTCTGAAGATCTCTGGTGCTGATGGATGTTATTCAACTTGGAGATAATGGGAGGTGATTTATTTTCACCATTCATGATTTGCAAGAATTCTATTAGCAAAGGAAAGTCATAGGCAGGTTGAGTCAAGGGTGACAGACTTGATGTCTCAACATGTTGTTTGACTAGAAAGACGTTGACACAAAAATTCTTAATTTGTGTTGATATCTGGTAGATCATATATCCTACAAAATGTATGGTTTTGTGGACAAGGACTTAAGATCAATTTCTATTTGTGGAATTCACACATTTTTAATTAATTATTCTTGTATTTTGGAGTACAAGATTACTGGTGACAAGTTGGTACATCAGGAAGTGCAACATCTCTAGTTGCATCTACTCAAGGATCTGTTCTTTGGAGAATGGATACAGTCAAGATAAGGAACTGATGTTCTATCAGATGTTGAAACATCTTGACAATGAAGTATGTGCAGAATCTTACTGATTCAAGGAGTGAATCTCTGGAGCAAAGGAGGTGTTGCTGATAATCTTGGTACCATACACGTGTGTGGTAGGATCTGTCTTTTTTCTGGTGTTGCAAAGGCACGTAATCTGACTGGAAAGTTTCCTGGCAAGAAACTTGGCTAGAATGTAGTGCTGATGGAAGTGAAGATGAAGATAGTTTTTTTGGATCAGTTTATTTTTGATCTAGGTGCATTGGAGTGCAGCAGGTGTGTTCCTGTCTCTACTCTAGGAGCATGTGATCTTGTTCATCATGAAGGTCAAGGATAAGTGGCAGTTATCTCTGACCTTCTGAAAAAGTATCTACTTAAGGAAAGCGGGATTCCTTTTGTAAAGATCTTGTGTGACTAATCTCTTCTGAAGAATCAAGCTTTGGCATGTTTGGTTTCTCTAAAGATGAGGTGGTTGTTGTAGTACAATAAAGTAGGATGGAGGTTACTTGATATCATTAATCAAGTCTATGAGAACATGGAACTCTTGTTCTGTTATAGGGAGGAGGTTCTTCTAAGTGGCAGAATGAAGGACTGAACTCTCCACCTGGATGTCTTATTAGATGTTCTGACATCAAGCTGAACTTTAGGGTCTTAGTTGATGTTGTGGCACATCATCTTAAGATAAATTGATCCTCTCAGTATGAAAGGTGTTGATGTTCAAAAAGGTCTATCTCATGCAGTTTGATGGATCTGCAAGAAGGAGTAGATGTTACATGCACGAGTCTTGGTGTATCTAAGATGGATTGCTATGGAGTAGGTGAAATATATAACTTGAAGATCAAGTTTCATTGGTGGATCAGTGGATCTTTTGGAGCGCTGAAGAAAGCTATGATTAACCAAATAGTGGCATTTGGTTGATCTCTAATGTGAAATCAAGCAGTGTGCTTGGAACTAATTACTCTTGTGCAGAAGGGTAGTTGGTTGAAAATCAAAGGAGGTTCTGGTTCTGTTCATATCTTGGAGCTTGTGGTAGAAGCCCTAAGTTACTTATGGAAGATTACCTTCTTTTGGGAGATATATGAGAGTTCATTTCTCTCTTTAGTTGTCTGGAGTTCTTATTGATCAAGCTGGTGGAGCTGT
Organism: Lathyrus tuberosus; assembly: GCA_022829125.1. NCBI lineage: Eukaryota > Viridiplantae > Streptophyta > Magnoliopsida > Fabales > Fabaceae > Lathyrus > Lathyrus tuberosus. The sequence continues at coordinate 205,257 of JALAZF010000516.1, forward strand.
GTTCTCTGCAAATCTTCAGTTGGATTACTAGGCTGTAGTAAGTCCAGTGGTGATCATATCAAAAACCATTGGGTGTGGTGTCTGTGATATGTGAAGGATGTTCTAACTGATGTTAGAACATCATCTGGTTTTGTTATCCTTGGAGAAGGACTTGAAGTTCTGTTGTGGAACTTAATATTCACATCTTGACTAAGAAGTATTCTATCTTGTCATACGGGAGAATGATGAGGTATGATGTGAAGGTATTATACAAGACTGAAGTGGATCATTTGTTGATTGCATGAAGGTCTGGATTCTGAGATGTTCAGAATATGGAAGTTGATATTCACCAGTTGAATCAGAAGTGTTCTGTCTTATCATACGGGAGAATGATGAGGTGAAGACTGTCTTGGATTATGGGGTGTCTATCTAGTTGTTTGACTCATGTTGACGTCAAAATCTTGTGGAGAGGAGGTTGCTTCTGCTATACGTCATGCTAGAGAAAAGTGGATCAGTTTGGTGTTTGTGAAGCAGGCAAGCTGAGAACTTCTGGAGCATGGATTTGATGTATTTTAAGTGTGAATTACATATGGGCGAGCTAACAAACTAAGGGACTCTGTATGTCTCTTTGAGGAATAGGAAGCATTCCAAGTTCAATTGGATTTTATCTCAAGGAACAAGGATATCTATAACTGTGAGATTCAGGAGGAATTTGTACAGTGTATGGATGGGTTCAGGAAGAGAGGGATCAATGTGATTTTGGTCTCAATCCAAAAGTTTATTGGTTATGGTACTAGGATGGTGATCTTAGTATGTTCTCACTTAAAGCATGATGGTGGTCATGAGATATCATGTGAGATGTTGAATGTTTCTTGTTGGAAGGAGCATCGTTTCTGGAAGATAGGGGAGAACTTTTGTCTGTTAGGTGTACTAGTGTGGTACATAGATTGCTTGTGGAACAAGCAGAAAGTGAATGCATTCAGCAGGTGCGTTGAACATAGAGTGCGCTCTTGAAGACATGAAGATGAGTCTTATGTTTTCCATTCATTTTAAGGTGTTCTTCTTGCAAAGGAGCACTGGTTATCTACAACAGGGGGAGTTAGACTTCTGTCTTGGATTTGTTGCTGCAGTAGTGCAGTTGTTTATCAAGAGTGTTTGTGGCTTCAAGCAGTCTGTGATAGAATACCTCTGGTGAGGGCGTAATTTCAGACAATATGTCGTGACATTGTGTTATTGATATAGTTCTGGGAGGACTTGACTGGTTGATTTTGGTTCTGTCATTGGGATGTCAATGGATTGAATCAGAGTTGCACAAGCTTATTGGGAGTGTATTGAGAGTCATTGGTTGTGTCTGGGAGAATCTATTTTCTCTGCAGAATTAGACAAGGCTCTTGGAAGACTTTGTTGTTAACTGGGAGATGTTTGAAGAAATGTCTTAACATCTTGGCCAGTTCTATTTTCTTTTGGTTGAAAGGATTATTCTTGGGTCTCATTGAAAGGCATTGTGACTATGCTTCAGAGTCTACAAGAGGGACTAAACAAAGTCTGACAAGGTGTCAGGACATTGTTTAGGACATGTGGCTGTTTTCAAGCTGATTGTCTTGGACAGTAGAGAGTGTGTCTTACAAAAGGCATGTTAAACATGTGTCTTGAGACGTGCGCATTCTTTGGACGGTTTCCCTTAAAAGAAGAAATAGTCAAAAATGTTTTGGCCAGTGTATTTTTTTGGAAGTTTCATTCCTCATTTAATGTGTTAGACGATGGCTATGGATCTAGAAGGGGGGTTAAATAGATCCCTTGAGTTTTACACGCAAATGGTTTACAAAAATTCTGTTTTAAAAAATTGTTTAATAGAAGCTACCACTGGATCGAACGTCTACAACGAACCTTCTACCAAAAGGATCGGATATGCGCGAATATATCACGGATGAGTATGGAAGAGAAAAATTCAGTTTTGAATACTACACTTAAAAACGCAGTCAACAAAATATCACTTGTTTGATGTTTATTCCAATCCAATGAGGTAAAGTGATAAGCAATTTAAAGCAATGTGTTCGAATTTTGCTTTGAAACAAATTATCAAACACCTAGTGTGCGTAAACACACTAAGTGCAGAATTTCTATGGAGGGTAATGTAAAGCTGCTCCAAGATACAATTCAATAAATTGTATCAGTTTAACAAAACAGTTTATCAGCTTACAATTACTCTACGACAGAAATTTCAATAACTTGCGACTTCACAAATTCGAAAGAACTGAATTGTAAAAGAGTTAAGAAGAGAGAGAACAAACACGATTTGATTAGGCAATTCCCCAATCGTCCTCCCTTTGAGTACGTCTGCCCCCAACTCCACAAATGGAATTAAGATATGTATATATATAGTTGTTGCAAATTGTTTATTACAAGAGAAAACTATGAACATCCAAACCCTCGAACGTCTTCGATTGTTGATGCAGAATTTTCTCTTCCCTTGATTCAAGATGAATCAAGTGCTTCGAATATGGTTGATCCAATTACCGTCTCATGCTACTCAACCGAAATAACCCACTGTTCTTCGGTTACCTTCACTCGATCAATTGCAATCTACCAAAAATTCGAACCCAAACCACTCTTCTACGATCCTCTGATTACAGCTACTAAACCGAACAATTGCGCCAATTTACGGTTACCTTCACCCAGCCGAATCCCTGTAGAAAGAACAGTTTGTGCAAAAATCACCAAAATCTATCCGATTCTTGGAGGACAAAACCAACTGGTTTGATTCAAGAAACACCTGCCAAACTCTCAACCCAAAAGATGAAGATCACACTTCCTAAATTCTGAACGTTATCACTTCGATCAATGGGTGACACAAACAAAGATGATTATGCGTGATTGTTTGTTTACTCAATGAAGAAGATGAAGATGAAGAGAGAAATGACATATATCTTTCACGTTTCTTGTTTTATTGAATATGTGATGACCAAACTATTTATAGGAAAATTAAATGACCCACAAAAAATAATGACAGAAATAACAGAAAGAAAATTAAGTGAAAAACACAGATTTTTGAAGTCATGCGTCGACCTACCCACTCTATGCGTCGATGCACAGAAACAATTTTTTGTGTTAATCAAGTTGTGCGCTTTCCCGCAGGATTTGCAGGTTAGCGCATGGATTTGGAGGTTAGCGCATGAACTAGGAGGGTCAGCGCATGAACTGCATTTTTTCAAGAAATTCAATTTTTCTGAGTATTTTCACCTGACCAAGTTCAGAAACACATAATAGACCCTACTAAAATGATGATGGACATTTATTTATTTATGGGAAAGACAAGGTCCTATGCATCTAGACACATGAACGATAATGATTAGACGCAATATGCCCGACACGTGAAGTGATATCGCTCAAATTACAATCTAATTTCTTACATGTTTGTTGACATCATTAAAATAAGGTAGATAGAAGAATATCCCTCACATACTCCCCCTTTTTGATGATGGCAACACTTTCTTAGCTGTCATGAGATTTGTAATTTGAGAGTGAGCAACATGAACAAAGCTCCCCCTGTCTTTGACACTTGGTTAATAAAATTTCTGCTTGTTGTTATTCTTCTCCCCCTTTGACAACATCAAAAAGAAGAAAAGACGGTGGTCAAAATAGAACACTATAATACGTAATGGATCATCACAAATTTGCAACATACAAACATTATCAAAAACTTAAATAAGGAACAAAAACTTAAATGCAATACTTTTAATCTGATAGAGCTCAAACAAACGAAAGCAACAGTCAAAGTTCAGCAACAGTAGAAGAAAAAAAAACCACACATAATTGCAAACACAAATGAAATATGTTGCCCTAAACTCTATGGCCTTCTCCCCTAAATGGATGAACTCTTCCCCTATAGTATTGGCTTGGTGGTGGAAGGTCCTCTAGATGTAGGTTGAGTTCAAGCAATGTGCTGTTTAGGTTTCCAAGACTATTTGCCAGGTTCTGGTTTTGTTGAGTCAAGTTGGCGTCCATCTGATTGAAACGATTCATAGCGGCGTTAGCAAAATTGTTGAAGTTGGTAATGTGAGATGAAACTTGATCAGACAGATTGGTGAACCGTTCTTCCTGAGCAGAGTAGCGAGTATCTTGCAGAGCTTGAAATTCTTGATGCTGAAGAGTCAATTTGTTCAACTTAGCCAGAATTTCTTCAGAAGCCTGCGGATCATGCTGAGACTGGGGAGTTGGAGAAGCAGAATTGTCAGGTTACTGCCATTCATAGTCCTCACCATAGGTTGGAGGAACATAGGCGTTTCCAGAAACAGTCCAGCAATTTTGTTGCCACTGACCCAACCCTGATTTTCAGAAGGTTTTTCAGGTTGATAGCCCATCCACACCTCATTGTCCTCTTCTTGCATAACCACATTTTCTTGCATAACCACATCTTCTTGCATGGCCACATCTTCATCATTAACAGCTTGATTTTCATTTTCTGGAATGCCCTCATCATCACTTCCTTCAAGGTGAACAGGTTCATCAGGTTCAGGATGGGTGGATCGTGGTCGATAAATGAACTTGTTCTCACGTGAATGCCAAAAGTAACCCATCATGGAAAGGGTTTTGGCAAGAAATTGTTGTTCAGCGGTAATATGAATGTGACAAATCTGCGGAACAGGAATATCAAAGTGATTCAAAATGTTTGCAACAACAAATGCATAACCAAGTGTCGGAAATTTGCTGGAGCTGCGAGTAACGAACATCCTATAAGTAAAATAATAAGGCCAGTTAATTTTGATCTTATTCTTGAGGATATAGATGAGATGAACCTCTGCCTACTCAACTCTTGAGTACCCTCATTTCTTAGGCCTCAAGATGCGAGCAACAATCCATTGAAAAATACGGTCTTTAAATTTTAAATGGCCGGTAGTGACACTTTTAGGAAATAATCCACTCGCCACAACATCATCTGGATACGGTTCCCGCAACATCGAATTCAGAGTAGTTTTGAACTCATAGTCCTTAACAAAAGTTTTATCAGTAACCTTTGGGAGAGTGTCATCAGTGTCCAATACAAACAGTGTAGACCATACATTATTGGTCACTTCAAATTCTGCATTATTCATAGAGAATTTAAATTCAGCACCATGAAATTTACCCTTGATCCCACAGTAGAACAACCGAGTCAAATCTTCACTATACTTATCATCACATTCTAGAAATTCACCAAGATTTTGAAAATTTATAAGTTCAGAAATCTCAGGAATGTGAAAATCTGGACCCATCAGAGGATAAAAGCCACATTGTCTTATAACCGCACGGTTACAAAATAGTTCCTCAAAAGGAATAGCTAGCCTTTCAGAAATTAAAGACTTAAAGGTTACCCATTGTGAAGATGATGTTCTGGTTGGTGCTGGTTGTGAAGATGAGCCTCTTGTTCCCCTTCTTCTAGGATTTCTTCTTGAAGCCATGGTTGAAAAAGAGTTGGAAGAGGACGATGACACTTGATTTTCACAGAGAGTGAAGAGGAGATATGTGCAGCCCTTAGAAAACCTTGTAGTAGTAATATAGATAAGTTTCTCTTGGTGGGTTTTTGATTTTTAGGTTTTTTGATGAGGATTTAGTGGAGAGTAATGGTTATTGATGAGGTTTAATGGAGGAAGATAAGGAGAGATTGACCACAAAGTCTAATGAGATGATATGCAATAACCATAAATCAATGTGCAATGAGAACATGTAGGGAAAATAGGCACCACTAGGTCGGCGCACGCGTCCCAGTAAAGTAGGAAGTCTGGACGTTTGGTTTATGCGTCGACCTATGAATCTGTGCGTCGGCGCATGATTCATGAATTTTCTTAAAAAGTTGAACATTTGGTTATGCGCTATCCCGAAAGTTTTCACTAGGTCGGCGCACAAATCATGCGTCGACGCATGAACATACAGAAGTGAAATTTTGCAATTTTTAAGTTCCAACCAGATAAATAGACATATACAGATACAGAACAAAACACCCACATGAACGATAAGTGCTCAAAATGCAATGAACATCAAGATTAGAGTAATTAATATGGCATAAAATATTGATAAACATCTATAAATCGGAACAATATTACCTTGATCATCATGACGATAAGATCCCTCACATATAGCTAATTATCTCTTTGTATTGTTAGTTAAAAGAATAAACAAGCATGTATATATGTGAAGATCACTACCTTAAAGGATTATTAAGCACGATCCGAGATATCAAGAATGCCAAGTTCCCTACGGATGTGAAAGAAAGGCTCTTTAGCTAACGGTTTTGTGAAACTATCAACAAATTGATTCTTAGTGTCAACATGCTCAAAAATAACATCACCTTTCTCTACATGATCCCTAAGAAAATGATGGCGTATTTCGATATGCTTGGTGCATGAATGCAATACGGGGTTCTTAGTTAGATTAATCGCACTAGTGTTATCGCACAAAATTGGAATACGTTCAAGTTTTAAGTTGAAATCAAGTAATTATTGTTTAAGCCATAAGACTTGAGCAAAACAACTACCGGCGGAAATGTATTCCGCCTCGGCTGTTGACAAAGCAACGGAAACCTATTTCTTGCTATGCCAACTCACCAAGGAATTTGCGAAAAAGTGACACGTGCCACTAGTACTTTTCCTATCCAACTTGCACCCGGCAAAGTCGGAATCAGAGTAGCTAACTAAGGAACAAACACTACCTTTGGAATACCACAACCCATACTTTGGAGTACCAGAGAGGTATTGAAGTATGCGCTTAACTGCCTTTAGGTGGGATTCCTTGGGATGTGCCTGATACCTCACACACATGCATACACTAAACATTATATCGGGACGTGATGCGGTAAGATAAAGAAGTGACCCTATCATACCTCGATACTTCTTTACCTCAACATCCTTACCCTTTTCGTCACGATCAAGATTAGCACTTGTAGGCATAGGAGTGTCTATTGCTTTGCAGTTCAACATATCAAAACGTTTTAGTAACTCAAGACAATATTTCGTTTGACTCACGAATGTGCCCTCTTCAAGTTGTTTGATTTGCAATCCGAGGAAATAGTTGAGCTCCCCCATCATGCTCATTTCAAACTCCCCCTGCATCAAACTAGAAAACTCATTGACCAAGGTCATGTTAGTAGACCCAAATATGATATCGTCAACATAAATTTGTACCAAAATTAAGTGTTTTCCTTGACGTTTAATAAAGAGGGTTGTGTCAACCTTTCCTCTTGAATACCCTTGATCAAGTAGAAATTTACTTAGACGTTCATACCAAGCCCTAAGGGCTTGTCTAAGTTCGTACAAAGCTCGTTTAAGTTTATAGACATGATCAGGATATTTGTGAGATTCAAAACCCGGAGGTTGGGCTACATAAACCTCTTTATTTATGTATCCGTTAAGGAACGCACTTTTAACATCCATTTGGAATAATTTAAAGTTCTTTGTGCAAGCATAGGCAAGTAGAAGGCGCATGGCCTCGAGTCGGGCAACCGGCGCATAAGTTTCCTCATAGTCGATTCCTTCCTCTTAGTTATAGCCTTGCGCTACAAGCCTATCTTTGTTACGCGTTATTACTTCATTTTCATCAAGTTTATTCCTAAACACCCATCGGGTGCCGATTACTCGATGATCTCGCGGAGGGGGTGTAGCGAGCGATTTTGGACGCGGTTCTTAAGTGCTGGTCGCTCTCTGCGGTTGAGCTTAAAACTACAGGTCGATTCATTTTTTATCCTATTAAAGCTGATGAAGGAAGGGAAATAGATGTCTCCAATTAACCCTGCTTTGCATACTGAGTTTAAACAGCGGTCTGTTAGGTTATGAATGCTATCAATGTGGGGGGCCTTTGTACTGGTTATTTGTATTTTCGCCAATACTGATTTCTTTCTTTTCATTTTGACAGAAGGTTTCTGGCGGGGAACAAGGGTTAGGATGTTTAGGACGGATGCTTTTGAGTTACTGCTTTTTGATTGACGGAGATATGGGATTTTGGTTTTTTGTTGATTGTGCTCGCTAAGATTTTTCTTTCAATCTTATGCCTACGTATTCCCGTTAACCGAAACAGGGAAATCAGAGCGTTCGTAGTTCCTCCTATTCTATGGGAGGAAATGATTGTTTTTGGTGTCTTGTTCAAAGCCCAAGACGTGAAGCGAAAGGTGATTTGTATCTTGATCAAAGCCCAAGATGTAAAGCTGAAGAGTTTATTTGTATCTTGTTCAAAGCCCAAGACGTGAAGCTGAAGGACCTCGACTTTAGAGAGAATTTGTAATCTCTAAAGAAGGGGGTTGTATGTCACAACTGTTTTATAAAGGAGAATTACTTTAACGGGGATACGCGGACCCTAGTAATGCCATAATTTCCTTTAAAGGGGATTTTAACCTGAAGGAGAAGACTTTAACTCAGTGTAGAGCAATGCTATCTTTCCTTAGGAATTTCTCATGCTAAAAGAGGGACAGTGGCATGGATGTAGATGATCCAGAGGCTTGCCACTTACAGCGATTAGATGCAGGTGAAGGAGTTGTTGATGTTTGTGTACTGTGAATGAGGCACAACTTTGATGCTAAAAGGTTGATTGGATCAACCAGTGGTTTTCTTATACAAAGCCTAAGAGGAGCCTAATATGTGTCTCGTACAAAGCCCGAGAAAGAGGCTAAAAGGTTTTGATTCAACGAGGGAATCTTTTGGTATCTCGTATAAAGCCCGAGATGGAGGCTATTTGACTCAACAAGAGAGTTTTTGTATCTCGTACGAAGCCTGAGATGGAGGCAAAAGGGGTGATTGACTCAACGAGGGAGTCTCTTTTGTGTCTCGTACAAAGCCTGAGAGAGAGGCTAAACGTTGTTTGACTCCGCTGGGGAGAATCATTGTACCAAGCCCAAGAGGAGGCTAAGATGACTGTTTCAGTTGAGTGACAGGTCCAATATACTGATTTTGAAAGAGAAAATCAGTTCTTATATGAGCAACACTGTACTCATGCATTTGATTCAAGGATCCGGGTTATTCCTATTCTTTAAGGAAGCGGGAAATCCGAAGGGTATTGAGATTGTCCAAGTCTAGAGTTTCATCTCCTATTTTTTGAAGGGTGCTTGAGAATGTCTTTGAGACTCAAGGAGATTAGACTGTCCAAGTCTAGAGTTTCACCTTTTGTACTATGCTTTGAGAAACAGTAGTAGACTCTATGAAAGGACTGTGCTATGAAGATGACTAGGTTCTGTTCCTATACCTCTAGGAGGTCGTCGGGACAATTTGTATGAAGCCCAAGAGGAGGCTGGAAACTTCTAAGAAGTCGATCGGTCCTTGTACGATGCCCAAGAGGAGGCTATCATTCCCGGAGGAAGAGATCATTATACGAAGCCTAAGAGGAGGCTGTGAATACTTCTAACAAGCCGTAGGGTCCTTGTACGAAGCCCAAGAGGAGGCGGGGGCACTTTTAGGAAGCCTGTGGGTCCTTGTACGATGCCCAAGAGGAGGCCGATGCTTTTAAGAAGCCCGTGGGTCCCCAAACCCCGAGAAATTCAAGGCAAGCTATTCACAAGGAATAGATCAAGTCAGGAAAGTTCGAGAATTTGGAAGAAACTCAAAGACGCCATTCACGGAGAAGACATTCAACTTTGGGGAGTAGAGTTTCTTGATAATTCCTAATGAGGACAGCCGAAGAGAAGACTGTATCTGGTGATCCTATTGGGGATCTAGTTGTCTATTTCTATGAATAAACGAAACGGCGTCACCTAGTTCTAGACGTAGTTGCCGGGGAAACTCTAAATATCTATACTATTATTACACAGTTGATATGAGTTTATGAAAGAAGACTTACAGTGAAACAGCCCCACAATACAGTTATATGTATATGAAAGCGGTAAATGAAAGCAATAACCACTTACTCGGTTGTAGAGCTTCCATGCTGTTTGGTTAGTTGTTCAACAAAGAAAGATTGAAAACAACAGTATATTCAAAATCAAAGGAGAAAGTGCTTTGAAAAAGAAAGATTTGGGGCTTACAGCTCAAGGAGAGGCCCAAGGTTTTATCAGTGAGCGCACTGTTTGAATTCGTACAGAGGGACTTATACAAGTGACTGAGGCCTAAAATATTTCTGTACAAGTGGGTTGGGTCTTATACTCTCTCAAGAGGCCCAAAAAAAGTTTAAAGAAAAAGAGTGGGGCTTATAATACGAGGGTAGGCCCAATTGATTTTCCGTTTTAAAATGGCGATCGCGCCGAGGTTTTCTTTTAACGCGGAGGGACTTATACAATAAGTGAAGCCCAAAATGTTTTGGTTAAAAGGGGATTGGGTCTTACACTCTAATAGAGGCCCAAGAGTTTTGAATGGGTCTTATAGCTCAAGGAGAGGCCCGAGGTTATTTTTCAAAAGGCAATGACCGTGCCGTTTATTTGAAAATGTACAGAGGGACTTATACAACGAATGAGGCCCAAAATATTTCTGTACAAGTGGGTTGGGTCTTACACTCTCTCAAGAGGCCCAAAGTGTTTTGAAAATGATTTATGAGGGTTGAATTAATCCAAAAACCCTAATTTGTTTTCAAAAATGTATTTAATTGAATAAAAATTCAATTAAAATGATCAAAATTGTTTAACATGTGAAAAACAAATTGTGATTTTGGATTAATGCTTCAAAAATTAAGTATTGACCTACAAAATAATTAGAAAGCATTAAAAGTTGCAAAATCAATGTAGAAAAAATATTTAATATGTCAAAAACAATTAAAATATTAATTCTTTGCAAAAATATCAATTATATAAAATAAATAATATTTTTGGGATTTTTTTGTTAAAATAAAATAATTTAACATTTTTGTGAATTATTAAAAAAAGAATCAACTCAAAATCATTAAAACTCAGAGAGAAATTAATTTTTGAATCAATTAAATAAAATCACAAAATTCAAATATTTGAATTGTTCAAAAATGGCGCCAAGAACACACCAAGAACACGCGCGTGTTATGGGTTTGGCTGATTTGCATTTTCTCCTCAATCTCACTGAATACTTGATTATACCATGCAATCCACATATCATTATGCTCGTCTCAACCTCACGATCATGTCTATAACACTTAATTTCATTTAAATTAAACATAAAACATGAAATCACGAAGAAACCTCAAGAACCCTAATTTCTGCATGAAGGCTAGGATTTTTGATACACGATTCAAACAATGCAATTAATTGAGGGAAAACATTCCATGCATGATTATGAACATATGGCCAAATTATTGTGTGAGGAAATATGCATAGATTGGGAGATGACCAAGTATATGCTTACCTCTAAGCCGTGACAGCAAATGCAATGTGATTTTTGATTTGGAGGTGTTACAGATGAGTGGTGATGATCTGAACAGCTTCCCTACACCCTATGGAGTGTGTTTGAATGCTTGGACTTGATTGAAATTGGCTGGATCAATTTGTGGTATCTCAGCTGCAACTTGATTGAAAATTTGAGCAACCAGCTGGTGATTTTGTGAAATTGGTGTTTTAGAAGTGATCTAAGTGTTTGATCAGCTCATATGTGATGTATGTGAGGTGTGTGAGTGATTGGTTTGATTGGAAAAGCTCTCAAACTCAAAACCCGATAGCTACCTTGCTAAGAAAGGCATTTTTGCCAAGAGAAAGAGATTTTGAGGAAAGCATCTGTTTGATGGCTTTGGTGTACTCAAACTGATCACAATTGAGCTCTATTTATAGTAGAGCAAGTTTGTTTTGCAAGTAATAGTGAATGGCAGCTGGTAAGTAGGTTTGGCCAATGTTGGCAAATGAAAATCCAAGTCTCCTCTAGCCATTGACTAGAGGTTAGGGCACAAAGCATTGGTCCCCTTGGTCTTAGATAAGTCTTGACTGATTTTAGATGAGAATGGCTCAGTCCATGCCACCTTGATGCTTCCATTGAATGCTTTAATCCAAATTTGGAGTCTTGTCCCTATTTTGGCCATTCTAGGTTCAACATGCTATTTCTTGTTCCATGGACTTTGGAGGCTTGGCTCAGTGATTGTCCCCTTTAGATTCAATCCTCAGATGTGTCCAAGTGGATAGGAGCATTTGAATTTGGCTGATTTTAGCAAATCGAGCCAAAATGCAAAATCTGCCTTACCTTTGACAGATTTCAGCAAGGCAACTTGACAATGTCATATCTCATGGTGTAAGTTGAATTTGGTAATGCTCTTGACCATTTTGGAAAGCCCTTACATGATACAACAACTGTTTGAACAAGTTTGGTTTTGATCTCTTTTGATTCCAAGTGAAAAATACCTCTACATTTGGCAAAAAGTGAAGCAAAATCTGACTTTGTGAAATTTTCACTAAGTGTTGGAACAAAGTGTGATTTCTTGATTTTGATCACTCCATAACTCAAAATCCTTAATGAATTGGACTTAGGTCTAGTTGAAGTTTTTGTAGAGGGTAATGAGGGCTACAAATCCATCTTTGGATGGGAAAAAATGGCCATGTGGTTTAGGAGTTATGATCCTCCAAAGTTAGTGCATTAGTGGTACTTTTTCCATAACTTAGAAAAATTTCTAAGTTTTATGGTTACCCCTTTTACAAGTTATCCAACTTTTCTTGATTTTTCTTGATGAATGATGATTCAAATCATACATAAACATCATTTTAGGGTTAAAAATCCATTTTGGTGAAAAATCTCAAAAAGTCAAAGTTGACTTTTGTGCACAGTTGACTTTTTATCAGATGAATTCCAAACTGTGCAATTCTTCAGGAAATCATGTCCTTGACCTAAATCAAACTTGATGGACATGTTCCAAGGGTGTCATAGGGTGTATTGAGGTATGTCCTAGGGTTTAGGAGCATGTCCTGGTCAAAAGTCAAAGTTACAGTTGACTTTTCCCTTAAAACCCTAATTGTGGTGCAAATGAAATTGAGACTTGTTGCTCAAGCCTCTTGGCTTAATCCATTGTTCCAAATGGATCAATTTGGTTTATTAGAGACCCTTAAACCCTCTCTTGAGGTCTTGGCTCATGATTTCCCCCAAAAGTCAACTTAGGGGTGAATTAGGTCAAGAAACCCTAATTCCTGATTTTTGATGTATGCATCCCCTGAGGTCAAATTGACTTGATGATTGGGTCCATGAGGTTCCATGGAGAATATTAGGTTATGTTTTGGATCATTGGCTTGTGCCCAGATGAAAATTTCCATCTGGAGGCCCTGGTCGATCAAAACCCTAATTTGGTGACACTGGCGATCTTGAGGCTTGATCCACCTAGAAGGGAGTAGATTTGTGCTTAATCCTTAAAGTGGGAGTCCTTTTGATCCTTTGTGGATGTTTGAGAGGTTTAGACAAGTTGAAGATCATGTCATTCCTTGATTGATTCTTTGTCTAAGCACTCAGAGAGGGCTTGAAACCCTAATTTTGATTGTAGTGAATGCTCAACAACCCTTGAGGCATTTGGTAAGGCATGATGGTTCATCCATATTGTGATGATGATTTGCACAATGATGGGAAATCTTAGTGGTCAAAATTTGGGGTATGACAGATGCCCCTATTTAATCTTCTTGGACCCGAAGGTATGAATGACGACGATATTCGGGCATTCGGGCATTCGGGGTGCAAGAGGATTAAATATCGGAATACCCGAAATTTTGATGGTGGTTATGAATGGCAGCTTACACATTCATCTTCTTTAGCTAAGCAATGATGCTTAGAAAAGGTAAAAAACTTCCTCGCGATCCTGGTTTCCTACCAAGGAACTGGTCTTAGTTTCTAAAATAAACTTCCCCTCGATCCTGGTTTCCCATCACGGAACTGGTCTTAGTTTCTGAAATAAACTTCCCCTCGATCCTGGTTTCCCACCACGGAACTGGTCTTAGTTTCTGAAATAAACTTCCCCTCGATCCTGGTTTCTTACCAAGGAACTGGTCTAAGTTTCTTGTGTAAACTTCCCCTCGATCCTGGTTTCCTACCAGGGAACTGGTCTAAGTTACTGAAATAAACTTCCCCTCGATCCTGGTTTCCTACCATGGATCTGGTCTTAGTTTCTGATTTAAACTTCCCCTCGATCCTGGTTTCCTACCAAGGAACTGGTCTCAGTTTCTTTTGTCAATAAACTTTATTGACAAGGAACGCTATTTGTAGCGGATTTCCTTCAAACTTCTCGCCGAATTTTCCTGGGGAGATGCCATTTGAGTGGAAAAAGTTTTGATGTCAGACTTGCTGGGGAACCCAGTCGTCTGAGTTGTAGAGGTGCTCAAATTTCTCTGTTGGAGACGCCATTTGTCGATTCTACTGGGGGAAAGTGAGTCTCTTGAGAGACTGTTTCCACTTGGGGATCTTACATCATACTTTTCTCGGGATCTTCCCGGAGAAACGCCATATGATGGGGTCTAATTTTGAGGTGCTGATGACCTTTTCATCAACGATCTTTTCGGAGCGAAACTGGCGTGCTGCCGAATCTCTGATTACGAGGCTTTCTCTATGGATTTTTCTTAATCCGGGAAAGCAAGGATATCATCTTCAATGGTGAAGAACATCTGTTGAAGGTTCTATGGCTCTTCAGAGGTTCAAGTTATCAAAGTGGTCTAGTGCCGACTCTGATTTAAAGACACACTGGTGGAGAGATTGTTCAGACACAACGTTTCCTGACGAGGAAAGAACTGACAACTCGATTGAGAGAACTCCTATCACTAAGGGACAAGACCGGCTAGAGTGATAGGGACACAATATGAAATGTAAATGCAAATCAATAATGCATGATGTATGTATGTATATGCGGACAAAACTGACGCGACATACAGACTAATGGATGAACATGATTGGATACTTGGCCATCGTGGGGCGTAGAAGTACCGTTGGTTCAGAATAGCAATTCCACTTTGCTTAGGAGAGATAGTCCCTGTTGGGAGCACCATTGATCGGGCTTAGGAGATAAGAACTCGGTCGAGGTGTGTCAGACGAAACAAGGTCTCGGACATAGTTGATCCTTCATTCAGGCGTACTGGGTTAGAAGGAGTACTTTAATTCTGCACTTTGAGGCTCGAACGTCTTTGGAGACGCAATCGACGTTCTTTCGATGTTCAACAGTCAAAAGAAATGCCATATTTATTTTAAAAGCAGAAAAAGTTTTAACAAGTAAATTCATTTTTGTTTCATTTCAAGAATCGTTGATCATGTTAAAATGTCGTTCTGCAAACCTAAAACAAAAAAGGAATTTCAAACAAAAGCACAAGGGCTCAAATTTTATTGATAAGATGGAGATCAGCCAAACGCGTGATTCCAAAGAGTATATACAAAGCTCGAAAATGGTAATTTACAGGGAAAAGGGCTACGTTGAAACATAACGACCACTATCCTCCCACCAACTTTGAATTCGGGGCATCCTGAGCTTCTGTCGAAGATAACCTTGACTGGAGTTTTCTGACAGATGATGTAACTGTTGCTGCTGAGGGACTTGCCTCTGTTGAACATAGTTACTTGCCATTATCCCTAATTTTTGCCTGGATTGTACTTTGATGTTTCCAACCCACCGGGATGATTTTTCATGTCTCTAACTTTTGCCTGGACCGCCCTTTCGGGTTTTCAATCCATCGAGACGTTTTTTTTTAGTTTAGGCGAAGTATTTCTTGACTACATCAACATTCGTGAGGTAGGCAAATTCCTCTCCGTCCATGGTTGCAAGTCTCAAGGCGCCGCTTGAGAAAGCTTTCGTGACCACATAGGGGCCATCATAATTTGGAGTCCATTTGCCCCGAGAATCAGTGAGAAATGATTGTATCTTCTTGAGCACAAGGTCTCCTTTTCTGAAGACACGGGGTCGAACCCTTTTGTCGAACGTCCTCTTCATTCTTTGCTGATACAACTGACCATGGCATAGGGCCGTGATTCATTTCTCTTCGATCAGATTCAGTTCATCGTGTCGACTTTGACACCATTCAGCTTCTGTAAGCTTAGCTTCCATCAATACCCAGATTGATGGGATCTCTACTTCTATGGGGAGCACTGCCTCCATGCCATACACTAGAGAGAAATGGGTAGCCCCTGTTGAAGTGCGGACAGATGTGCGATAACCATGAAGAGCAAAGGGTAGCATTTCGTGCCAGTCTTTGTAGGTTACAACCATCTTTTGAATGATCTTCTTGATATTCTTGTTAGCCGCTTCTACCGCTCCGTTCATCTTGGGTCGGTAGGGAGATGAGTTATGGTGTTCGATCTTGAACTCTGCACACAACTCTTTCATCATCTTATTGTTCAAGTTAGATCCATTATCAGTAATGATCTCGCTTGGAACACCATAACGGCAGATGATATTATTTTTGATAAATCGCACCACCACTTGTCGGGTTACATTAGCGAATAACGCTGCTTCGACCCACTTGGTGAAATAGTCGATGGCTACAAGGATGAACCGATGTCCGTTTGAAGCCTTGGGCTCAATCATGCCAATCATGTCGATTCCCCATATGGAAAAAGGCCACGGGGAAGAAATAACTTTGAGATGTGATGGCGGTACATGAATTTTGTCGGAGTATATCTGACACTTGTGACACCTCCTCATGTACTTGTAGCAGTCGGATTCCATGGTTAACCAGTAGTACCCTGCTCTTAGAATTTTTTTCGCCATTGCGTGTCCATTGGCATGAGTGCCAAAGGACCCTTCATGAATTTCTTTCATAAGCATGTCTGCTTCTGGTCTGTCGACGCATCGAAGCAAAACCATGTCAAAATTTCTCTTATAGAGAGTGTCACCGCTCAGGAAGAAGTTTCCAGCCAATCTTCTGAGGGTCTTTCTGTCTTTTCTGAGCGCCCCAGGTGGGTACTCTTGTTTCTGAAGGAAGCATTTGATATCGTGATACCAAGGTTTATCGTCTATGACTGCTTCAATCGCGAAGATGTAAACGGGTCGTTCAAGGCGCATGATGTCGATCTTAGGTATGTCATTCCATCGACCTACACTAATCATGGAAGAAATAGTGGCTAATGCATCAGCCATGTGATTCTCATCACGAGGGATGTGATGAAACTCAACTCTGTTGAAGAAGGGTAACAACCTTCTTGCATAGTCTTTGTAAGGAATCAATCCTGATTGGTATGTAATCCAATCTCCTTTTATCTGATTGATGACCAGGACTGAGTCGCCGTATACGTCCAAATTCTTGATCCTTAAATCAATTGCTTCTTCGAGACCCATAATACAAGCTTCGTATTCGGTCTCGTTGTTCGTACACTTGAACGTAAGTCTAGCAGTGAAAGGAATGTGGGTACCCCGAGGGGTAACAATGATTGCCCCAATTCCGTTTCCATAATGATTAACTGCTCCGTCAAAGATAAGTCCCCACTGGGAACCTGGTTCTGGCCCTTCACTGGGTAGCGGTTCATCACAATCTTTCATTTTTAGATACATGACATCTTCGTCTGGGAAGTCAAACCCGACTGATTCCTGATTGTCAATCGGTTGATGAGCCAAATGATCGGCTAAAATACTTCCCTTAACGGCTTTCTGAGCGTGATACTCTATGCCATATTCTGATAACAGCATCTGCCAACGGGCAATTCTTCCCGTGAGAGAAGGCTTTTCGAAAACATACTTAATTGGATCCATTTCGGAAACCAACCAAGTAGTATGACGGATCATGTATTGGCGAAGACGTTTGGCTGCCCAAGCCAAAGCGCAGCAAGTTTTCTTGAGCATCGTGTACCGAGTTTCACAGTCGGTGAATTTCTTGCTTAGATAGTAAATGGCAGACTCTTTCCGTTTGGTTTCGTCTTGTTGGCCAAGTACACATCCCATTGAGTCCTCTAGGACTGTGAGGTAAATAATCAGTGGTCTTCCTTCCACTGGAGGTGATAGAATCGGAGGATTCAATAGATATTCCTTAATACTGTCAAAGGCGGTTTGGCAATCTTCTGTCCAAACGCAATCCTGGTTCTTTTTGAGTAACTTGAAAATCGGCGCACATGTGGCGGTCATGAGGAATATGAATCTGGAGATGTAGTTCAAACGTCCCAGGAATCCTCTGACTTGTTTTTTAGTTTTCGGAGAAGGCATTTCTTGAATGGCCTTGACCTTGTCAGGATCAACTTCAATTCCTTTCTGGCCGACGATGAACCCTAGTAGTTTCCCTGAACGGACACCGAAGGTGCACTTGTTGGGATTCAAGCGGAGCTTGAATTTTCTTAGACGTTCGAACAATTTTGACAGATGTTCAACGTGCTCACTCTCTGTTTTTGATTTTGCAATCATATCATCGACATATACCTCGATTTCTTTGTGTATCATGTCATGAAACAGAGTAATCATGGCCCTTTGATAGGTTGCCCCGACGTTCTTTAAACCGAACGACATTACCTTGTAACAAAAGGTGCCCCATGGGGTAATGAACGAAGTTTTCTCCATGTCTTTCGGCGCCATTTTGATTTGGTTATAGCCCGAGAATCCATCCATGAAGGAGAAAACTTTGAACTTTGTTGTACTATCTACCAGCATGTCAATGTGTGGTAAAGGAAAGTCGTCCTTTGGACTTGCCTTGTTTAGATCTCTGTAATCAATACACATTCTGACCTTTCCATCCTTTTTGGAAACGGGTACGATGTTGGCTAACCATTGAGGATATTCTGATGTGGTGAGGAAACCTGCGTCAATCTGTTTCTGTACCTCCTCTTTGATTTTGATGGCCATGTCCGGGTGAGTGCGTATCAACCTTTGCTTTACTGGCGGACATTCCAATCTTAATGGTAAGTGATGTTCCACGATGCTGGTATCCAAACCTGGCATATCCTGATAGGACCAAGCGAATACATCGGGGAATTTATTGAGAAGCTTTATCAAACCCTCTCTAGCAGTTGGACTGAGCAGTGCCCCAATCTTGATTTCTTTTCTCTCTTTTTCTGAACCCAAGTTTACCGTTTCCAACGGCTCTTTGTGAGGTTCAATAGTCCTTTCCTCTTGTCTGAGTAGTCGGGAGATTTCTTCTGGAATTTCGTTGTCATTTTCTTCTTCAGCCTCGAATACCGGGAACTCAAAGTTGGGAGAAGGCATCGGATCGTATGTTTCAACGGGGTGTAAAACAAGCAATCTGCATGACGTGATGATTCGTGTTTAGAAAAGATAGAGAAAATGCAAGTGTGTGCAGTGTGTCGTTTTTATTACTGCTTGTTTTTATTATTGAATTGTTTTTTAGGATTACCATTTTCTGAAAAAGCAAAAAGAGAAAACAACAATTAATGCGGAAATTACAGAACGGCATTATTTTATTAATGAACAAGTCGATCCTTGAAACTATAGCCCTATAAAACAAAACTCTGTCGCTTCGGGCAAAGCGAAGAGGGAAATTTACAGAAAGCGAGCCCTATCAAAACATCCGTTCCACCTGGGCAGGGTGAAAGGTTAAAAGACGGCAATTACTTTGACTGATGAACGACCTTTGGAACCTCGACAGCAACCCATTGGCGGCGAACTCCTCGGTGAATCACAAAGTCTGGCACCTTCCTTGATTTGTCTTTAGAAATAACGCTGATTTCTGGTGGAGCGGGATCATTGGAATCTGTCTCCCAGGCAGAATTGTCGTAGGAGAATTCCTCTGTTGCATTTTGCATAGCATTGGTGCTCTCAGCTGTATCTCCCCATCCAGTTGGCTGGATATCTTCGAACCTGATACGAGAACTTTCAGGCGCAGTGTACTTGACCGTAAAGTCGTACTTTCCACTTGGTTGTCCCAGGGTGTCCCACACTTCTTTGGAACTAGAGGAGTCATTCCTCTCGATGACGTTGACCTCAGGGAAAGCATAGTTGATGAATTCAAGTCCTGCAAACGTTGCAAACTCATCTTCATGTTGAGTAGTTTCTGAATGACCTGAGTGTTGATCCCATGACATGGTGGGGACGCAGGTATTCTGTTCAATGATGCTCAACTGAGTTTCATTACTCGGCTGACTTTCTTGCCCCAAGTTTCCTGGATAAGGTTGCCACATTGGCAGACCATCCATTGGACCATAGTAGGTGTAGTCAAAATTGTCTTTCATTGGAATGTTCTCCTCTAATGAATTTGGCGGAGCGCGGCATCCTTCCGGGTCATAATCCCCGTAGATCATTTCGACATCTGATCTTGGTATAAATCTCGGACTTTCGGTAGGAAAGCAAAAAGGCGTAGGCACCTCTTCTTGTGACATATAACCGTCCTTGTTAAGGTAGGACTTCCATTCTTCATCTGTGTCGGAGGGATCTTCCTCATTGATAGCATGTACTGCTGGAGACACTGGGTGAAGGAAACCTCCACTGTGGAAGAAGTTTTGAAGGGGATGAAGACTTTCATCGTTGGCAGCTGCCTAGGTACAGGTTGCAGAAAAACCAAGACCCTTCTTTGTTTTATTATCAGTGGGAATGACAAGCTGTCCCCATCCTGTTGTATCGGTACTCTCGACTGCTTTGATAGCATCTTTGTATGAGGAAATCGAGGTTCCTCCTTTGAAATGATCGTTCTTGCTCACCGATAGTGCTTGGAACTGCGTTCCAATAACGTCCTTGGGTTTTATTCCAGTAGATGATGACAAGTTGCTTACAAGCAAGGCTTGTTCCCCACAAACCGTGACAAGTTGATCGTTCTGAATGAACTTTAGCTTTTGGTGGAGGGTCAAAGTGACCGCTCCAGCCTGATGTATCCAAGGTCTTCCTAATAAACAACTGTATGTTGCCCGGATGTCCATGACCTGGAAAGTGACTTGAAAAGTGTGAGGACCAATAGTTATGGGAAGATCGACTTCGCCGATAACTGTTTTTCTGGACCCGTCGAATGCTTTGACGACGACCTCGCTGACTCTCATCGGAGGGCCTTTGAATGATAATTGCATCAAAGTGGACTTTGGCATAACATTCAGGGCTGACCCTGTGTCTACCAGTACGCTGGCTAAAGCATCGTCCTGGCAGTTAACTGTAATATTGAGCGCCATGTTATGACGGCGACCCTCTTCGGGTAATTCTTCATCACTAAATCCCAAATTATTGCAGGAAGTGATGTTAGAGACAATGCTATCGAACTGTCTGATTGTTACATCCTGTTCCACAAAGGCTTGCTCCAAGACTTTCTGTAGAGCCTCCCTATGGGCTTCTGAACTGAGTAATAATGATAATACCGAGATCTTTGAAGGAGTTTGTAACAGCAGATCAACAATGTTATATTCACTCCTTTGGATGAGCTTCAGCATCTCATCATTATTTTTCGGAAGGTCGGGATTACTGGATTGACTGACTGGCAGATCAGGAGCTTCTGTCTGAAGTTCCTTTTCTTTGTTAGGTTCCCCAACCCCTCGGTTGAAGATTCTACCACTCCGTGTTACACGACTGATGTCTGTAATATTCACGACGGAGGGTAATGGAATTTCCTTTCCATTCTCAATTGTTGTTGCACCGTATTTGTTAGGGATTGCCTTAGCTGATTCATATGGTAGTGGTCCCGGCAGATAGATGACTACGGGAACCTTATGATTTTTCTGACCATCATAAGTGATCTCGATTTGTTCCCGGTTGGGAACTTTAGATTCGTCAAGCAGAGGGATAATGGCAAAAACGTCCCTGGTCTGGTGATGACCAGAGATGGTGACAACATCCTCAACTTGATCAGCAAGGTAGTTCGGCGTCCAGTTGATGGGTCCGGGACCTGGATATGGACGAATTTCTCCACGATCCACCTGCCCCTGAAGAGCTGCTCTCACAAGGTAACACGCTTGGTTGCTTTCCGAACAGACACTACAACTGTCATAATTGTGTAGTGGCGCCCGACCACGCCCACTTTGAATACAATGTAACCTCACTAGGTTACCTTCCACTGATCGGACATCCTGACTTTGACGACGAGTAGGATTCCTATTACTGATACTAATCTGCTGAGTATCTTCATCCATGTAGATTGGCATCCACCAATGATTTAACAAGTGCTGAAGTGCCTCCTGGACAAGGGTACAACCTCGATCGTTTTCGCAACCCGCTTTACAGCTTTGATAGTCATGTGATATTAAGAATCCGAGTCGGACCTGTTCAGCATGTAACTCTACCAGGTTGGTATTTATCACGCGAATGTCAAATATTTGAACCATATTAATCTGATAAGACTTCCTATTATGGTAGTCTTGGATCCATCCAAGATCCATCTGACGCTGGAGGACCTCTTGTATGAAAGAGCATCCCTGTTTGTTTACCGAGCAAATCAGACAGGAACTGTAATCATGCCGCGGCAGATTATGATACTGGATTTGCCTTGAGTGCATTGCCACCAGGTTGACATTCATTGCACAGATGTCGTGGTTCTGAATGACATTGGAATTCGTGTAGATCATGTTAACTCCACGAACTCGGTGCTCCTGGATCCATCCGAGATCCATCTGTTCTTGTAGAGCTGCTTGCACCACAGAACATCCTTGGTTGTTTTTAGAGCAGATATCACACTGATGATAGTTATGAGGTGGCACATGGCCATATCCACTCTGTCTACAATGCATCTTGACCAAATTGGTTTTCAATAAGAGTACATCGTGAATTTGATTGACACTGTTAGTCTCTTTCTCAATCAGGTTGACTGCAACCTTCTCATGCTGAGGCAGCGGGTTCGTGAGAACATTAGGATTTGTATCCTTGAAGGATAAGACCCCGCTCCTAACAAGCTTTTGCACGTCGGATTTGAAATTAAGACAATTCTCTATGTTATGCCCTGGTCCTCCTTGATGATAAGGGCATGTCTGGTCCACCTTAAACCAAAAAGGTAGATTTTCCGGTACTGCAAGAGGGGACTTAGTCTGAATGTGCCCCTTGGCTAGCAGTAATGGAAACAGCTCTGCGTATGTCACGGGTATAGGATCAAATCCTGGTGGCCGTGTTGTACGGTTGTTGTTGTATGGAGGACGAGCCTGCTGAAAAGGCTGTTGTATCCTTTGCTGATCAGGTTGGCTCTGCGCAACCTGAGGTTGATACGTAGGAATAGGCGCAGGGCTAATAGCAGGAGTCACAGCCGCTACCGGTTGATAACGTCGCCTTTGCTTTCCGAGAGAGATATTCCCAATATCTTGCTCTTTCTTCTTAGGGAGAGCACTACCGTATTTTTTAGTACCGCTTGCCGATCCAGTGTCTTTTACCAAACGTCCTTCTCGGACGACTTCCTCAAGACATACACCCATGCCCACCATTTCGGTGAAATCACTGGGTGCACTGGCAACCATTCGGTCTTAGTAAAGCGGGCTTAAGGTCTTTAAGAAGATCTTTGTCATCTCTTTTTCCTCAAGAGGTGGACAAATTTGAGCGGCAATTTCACGCCACCTTTGAGCATACTCCTTAAAGGTTTCCTTGTCCTTTTGCGACATTGATCTGAGTTGATCTCTGTCGGGTGCCATGTCCAAATTGTATTTGTATTGTTGGACGAAGGCAGTACCAAGATCTCTGAATGTGCTGATCGTAGTACGGTTTAAACCCATGTACCATTTGAGTGCGGCACCGGTTAAACTATCCTGAAAGTAGTGAATCAGCAGGTCCTGATTCTCCATTTGAGCTGACATTCGCTGAGCGTACATCACCAGATGGCTCTGAGGGCAAGAGTTACCCTTATATTTTTCAAAGTCGGGCACTTGGAATTTGTGCGGGACTTTCACATTGGGGACTAAGCAGAGATCTGCGACGTCCTTTCCAAATAGATCTTGACCGCGAATGGCTTGCAGTTCCTTCTGCATTTCCAGGAACTGCTCCTGGAATTCATCCATTCGGTCAAACATAGTTTCCTTTTTGCCAGAAGGTATTGGCGGAACCTGTCCTTCTGGGACAGTGTGCACCACAGGAGGTGGTACCGTGACTACGGTGGTGAGTCTTGGCGTTTCCCGAAGTTTGTAACCTTCAGGAGTCTTCAGTATGCCCGTGGCATCTTCGCTTTCCCGAAGTTTGTAACCTTCAGGCCCAACGGCTTCTGTTGTGATTCCCTGATCTTCAGTGATCGGCGGAACATATCCTTCCGGGATATAGTTAACAGGCATGCCCCAAGGACGATCTTTCGGTATTTGATACCTAGGATCATACTTCTCTATGATGGGCGTTGAGGTGATCTCGGAGATCACAGTTCTTTGTAGTTGAGCTTCTGCCATGGCTTGCATGTCGTTACGAAGCTTTCTCATATCCTCTCTCAGAGCGTCGATCTCTTCTTTCAACTATTTGTTCTCTTCCTCAAGATCATCCATCTTTTTCTAATGATTGGCCCGAGTATTATACGAATGAGACAGTTTGACTCTAGAATCGAGACACAAACGTGAGATTCGTAAGGAAGAAGAATACGCGATGTGAGAATGATGAATGCAATGATTATATTAATTGTTCTTTGGTTTAATCAAAATAAACTTTGACGATTAGATTGCAAACATCAAACAGTGGGGAAACCCCTTTTTATTGAAATTCAAAGGATTACAGAAATGGAAATACAGTAGATTACAAAGTGCAGAAACAGAAACCTAAACTAATGGGTCCTGAGTCCTCTCTGAAGAGAAATCGGGTGCTGATTCTGGGACTTTCCTTTTCTTTGACCGGGGCTCTTGGGCCGTTGTCGGGTTGTCATTCCTTTGCCAGGTGAAAGGAGCGAGCAAATTCCTTTGGTCGTCTTGATTCTCTACAGCATGTTGCTCCAAAATTTCAATCAGAGCGTCTTTTTCCTTCAGTAATTGCTGTATTTTGACGCACTCTATGTCGAGGGTGCGGTACTTGTTCTTCCAAGACCTTCTCTCCTTCTAAACTTTGTTGAGAGTAACCTGAAGCTTTTCAGTTTCTGTCATGAAGTACATGACCGATTCCCTCGGCGGAAGAATTCCGTAACGAGGATAAGGCATCTTTAGCTTGAGAGCTCTAGTTTGTACCCAGTGGAGATAAGGCTCCATCGAGACACAGTCCGGTTTTCCCAGAGACTCTCGTCCTTTCTTATGAACGTGTTTCCAAGCATGCACTATTTCCATCTTTAGTGCTCTGTCACTTTCTCCTTCCTTGAAGAAAAGACCTTCCAGATGAACACCCAGTGGGATGTGTCTCATCGGGTATCCAAATTGACGGCGAACCAATACCGGATGGTAGTTGATTCCTCCTTTAGTTCCTATGAGGGGTACGTTGGGGAAGTTTCCGCAACGATCAATGATCCTGATTCCCTCATAAATCTTATTACACCAGTCTATATCAGAGTTGGTAAGAGACATGATCTTCTGCGACCAACGTAAGGCACTTTTACAATCCCAAAAAGCAGTAGATTTGGGCAAGTGGGAAATAAACCATTTATAAAGCAAAGGTACACAGCATGTGATCTCCCCTCCACTGTACAAATTTCCCAAGTGTACAGAATGATACGTATCTGCGAGCAAAGTCGGCACAGGGTTTCCAATGAGAAAAACCTTAATGGCGTTGATATCGACAAAGTTATTGATGTTGGGAAACAAAAATAATTCGTAGGTGAGCAAGATAAAGATGCTTTCAAAAGCAGTCCCGTTCCCTATACTAGCAAAGTACAGAGCTTTCTTTGTCATGAACTGGGTTGGCAAACCTTGGATGCCACCCTTAGTAGTTAGGTGAGTCCTAACCTCAGACTCGTCCAAATGAATTGCTCTCGCAATGATCTGATTCTTTGGAATTTCTTCCAGTCCAGAAAATGGAGCTCGATCGGTGATATGTAGATCAATCAGATGAGAATACTCCTCCAGCGTTGGTGCAAGCTGGTAATCCGGGAATGTGAAACAGTGATAAACCGGATCGTAGAACTGAATGAGCGCATCCATGATTCCCTCAATCACATGGACTCTTAACAGAGGCAACAAACCCCCGTGTTTGGCTCTGAAAGACTCAGGGTTAGTGATCATCCTTGCTAACTTCCTCAAATCCCCTAATTTTGGAATCTTGAAGGTGTACATATGAGTTCTCCTTCTACCGAAATCCATCAGTGTAATCCTTTTCTCTGATATTTGCAATCACAGTCTTAGTTTAATTTGAAAAACAGAGAGACTAGAAGAGAAGTTTTTTGAATCTTTTAATGTTTTTTTATATGAATGCATGAATGCAACACACAAAAACATAGAAAAAACATGGGGTCAAAGGGTCGTTGTCATGAAGTCAAGGCTCTACCCATCCCCAAAGGTTTATACTAGGGTGATTTTTGTACCTGTACTCATTATCATCAGCTCCTCCCAGGAAAGCAAAACAACAAGCGGATCGCCAGCGAGTTGTAGAGCAATCTTAGAGTAAGTGCCATTCACCGAGAATAGATCACCAGCCTCAAATGAGGGTAGTATCGCGTAACAAATATTTCCGATAGTTTCCGCACTACGAAAGGGTTTGGCTCCTCAGCTTCTCAGACTTAACAACCGGCCCATTGGCTAGAAGAGTGAATGGGTTGCGTTGGTCAGCCTCCACTGAGGTTGATGGTCGACCCCGTCGCCATCACTTGTCTTAGGTGTATACTCATTCTTTCCACATACGGCATCACACGCATTCCCATTAGCAGAAAAATAAACACGTATAGCAATTAGGAAAAGCAGTATATATATTTGTCTTAAACATCCTAGACCTTTAAAGCTAAGGATCCTAAGTTCCTAACAGAAATGGGTTCCCCGTAGGAAGCCCCAATCTGTGGTATACACAAGAGGTGAAAAGAAGACCGTGTCTAGATCTAACTTTGATAGGCCCCACGGTGGGCGCCATTTTTCTGTAGCGAGCGATTTTGGACGCGGTTCTTAAGTGCTGGTCGCTCTCTGCGGTTGAGCTTAAAACTACAGGTCAATTCATTTTTTATCCTATTAAAGCTGATGAAGGAAGGGAAATAGATGTCTCCAATTAACCCTGCTTTGCATACTGAGTTTAAACAGCGGTCTGTTAGGTTACGAATGCTATCAATGTGGGGGGGCCTTTGTACTGGTTATTTGTATTTTCGCCAATACTGATTTCTTTCTTTTCATTTTGACAGAAGGTTTCTGGCGGGGAACAAGGGTTAGGATGTTTAGGACGGATGCTTTTGAGTTACTGCTTTTTGATTGACGGAGATATGGGATTTTGGTTTTTTGTTGATTGTGCTCGCTAAGATTTTTCTTTCAATCTTATGCCTACGTATTCCCGTTTACCGAAACAGGGAAATCAGAGCGTTCGTAGTTCCTCCTATTCTATGGGAGAAAATGATTGTTTTTAGTGTCTTGTTCAAAGCCCAAGACGTGAAGCGAAAGGTGATTTGTATCTTGATCAAAGCCCAAGATGTGAAGCTGAAGAGTTTATTTGTATCTTGTTCAAAGCCCAAGACGTGAAGCTGAAGGACCTCGACTTTAGAGAGAATTTGTCATCTCTAAAGAAGGGGGTTGTATGTCACAACTGTTTTATAAAGGAGAATTACTTTAACCGGGATACGCGGACCCTAGTAATGCCATAATTTCCTTTAAAGGGGATTTTAACCTGAAGGAGAAGACTTTAACTCAGTGTAGAGCAATGCTATCTTTCCTTAGGAATTTCTCATGCTAAAAGAGGGATAGTGGCATGGATGTAGATGATCTAGAGGCTTGCCACTTACAGCGATTAGATGAAGGTGAAGGAGTTGTTGATGTTTGTTTACTGTGAATGAGGCACAACTTTGATGCTAAAAGGTTGATTGGATCAACCAGTGGTTTTCTTATACAAAGCCTAAGAGGAGGCTAATATGTGTCTCGTACAAAGCCCGAGAAAGAGGCTAAAAGGTTTTGATTCAACGAGGGAATCTTTTGGTATCTCGTATAAAGCCCGAGATGGAGGCTATTTGACTCAACAAGAGAGTTTTTGTATCTCGTACGAAGCCTGAGATGGAGGCAAAAGGGGTGATTGACTCAACGAGGGAGTCTCTTTTGTGTCTCGTACAAAGCCCGAGAGAGAGGCTAAACGTTGTTTGACTCCGCTGGGGAGAATCATTGTACCAAGCCCAAGAGGAGGCTAAGATGACTGTTTCAGTTGAGTGACAGGTCTAATATACTGATTTTGAAAGAGAAAATCAGTTCTTATATGAGCAACACTGTACTCATGCATTTGATTCAAGGATCCGGGTTATTCCTGTTCTTTAAGGAAGCGGGAAATCCGAAGGGTATTGAGATTGTCCAAGTCTAGAGTTTCATCTCCTATTTTTTGAAGGGTGCTTGAGAATGTCTTTGAGACTCAAGGAGATTAGACTGTCCAAGTCTAGAGTTTCACCTTTTGTACTATGCTTTGAGAAACAGTAGTAGACTCTATGAAAGGACTGTGCTATGAAGATGACTAGGTTCTGTTCATATACCTCTAGGAGGTCGTCGGGACAATTTGTATGAAGCCCAAGAGGAGGCTGGAAACTTCTAAGAAGCCGATCGGTCCTTGTACGATGCCTAAGAGGAGGCTATCATTCCCGGAAGAAGAGATCATTATACGAAGCCTAAGAGGAGGCTGTGAATACTTCTAAGAAGCCGTAGGGTCCTTGTACTAAGCCCAAGAGGAGACGGGGGTACTTTTAGGAAGCCTGTGGGTCCTTGTACGATGCCCAAGAGGAGGCCGATGCTTTTAAGAAGCCCGTGGGTCCCCAAACCCCGAGAAATTCAAGGCAAGCTATTCACAAGGAATAGATCAAGTCAGGAAAGTTCGGGAATTTGGAAGAAACTCAAAGACGCCATTCACAGAGAAGACATTCATCTTTGGGGAGTAGAGTTTCTTGACAATTCCTAATGAGGACAGTCGAAGAGAAGACTGTATCTGGTGATCCTATTGGGGATCTAGTTGTCTATTTCTATGAATAAACGAAACGGCGTCACCTAGTTCTAGACGTAGTTGCCGGGGAAACTCTAAATATCTATACTATTATTACACAGTTGATATGAGTTTATGAAAGAAGACTTACAGTGAAACAGCCCCACAATACAGTTATATGTATATGAAAGCGGTAAATGAAAGCAATAACCACTTACT
The DNA here is from genome assembly GCA_022829125.1 of Lathyrus tuberosus. Taxonomy (NCBI): domain Eukaryota; kingdom Viridiplantae; phylum Streptophyta; class Magnoliopsida; order Fabales; family Fabaceae; genus Lathyrus; species Lathyrus tuberosus. The sequence continues at coordinate 234,105 of JALAZF010000516.1, forward strand.
CAGTTGTAGAGCTTCCATGCTGTTTGGTTAGTTGTTCAACAAAGAAAGATTGAAAACAACAGTATATTTAAAATCAAAGGAGAAAGTGCTTTGAAAAAGAAAGATTTGGGGCTTACAGCTCAAGGAGAGGCCCAGGGTTTTATCAGTGAGCGCACTGTTTGAATTCGTACAGAGGGACTTATACAAGTGACTGAGGCCCAAAATATTTCTGTACAAGTGGGTTGGGTCTTATACTCTCTCAAGAGGCCCAAAAAAAGTTTAAAGAAAAAGAGTGGGGCTTATAATACTAGGGTAGGCCCAATTGATTTTCCGTTTTAAAATGGCGATCGCGTCGAGGTTTTCTTTTAACGCGGAGGGACTTATACAATAAGTGAAGCCCAAAATGTTTTGGTTAAAAGGGGATTGGGTCTTACACTCTAATAGAGGCCCAAGAGTTTTGAATGGGTCTTATAGCTCAAGGAGAGGCCCAAGGTTATTTTTCAAAAGGCAATGATCGTGCCGTTTATTTGAAAATGTACAGAGGGACTTATACAACGAATGAGGCCCAAAATATTTCTGTACAAGTGGGTTGGGTCTTACACTCTCTCAAGAGGCCCAAAGTGTTTTGAAAATGATTTATGAGGGTTGAATTAATCCAAAAACCCTAATTTGTTTTCAAAAATATATTTAATTGAATAAAAATTCAATTAAAATGATCAAAATTGTTTAACATGTGAAAAACAAATTGTGATTTTGGGTTAATGCTTCAAAAATTAAGTATTGACCTACAAAATAATTAGAAAGCATTAAAAGTTGCAAAATCAATGTAGAAAAAATATTTAATATGTCAAAAACAATTAAAATATTAATTCTTTGCAAAAATATCAATTATATGAAATAAATAATATTTTTGGGATTTTTTGTTAAAATAAAATAATTTAACATTTTTGTGAATTATTAAAAAAAGAATCAACTCAAAATCATTAAAACTTAGAGAGAAATTAATTTTTGAATCAATTAAATAAAATCACAAAATTCAAATATTTGAATTGTTCAAAAATGGCGCCAAGAACACACCAAGAACACGCGTGTGTTCAGGGTTTGGCTGATTTGCATTTTCTCCTCAATCTCACTGAATACTTGATTATACCATGCAATCCACATATCATTATGCTCGTCTCAACCTCACGATCATGTCTATAACACTTAATTTCATTTAAATTAAACATAAAACATGAAATCACGAAGAAACCTCAAGAACCCTAATTTCTGCATGAAGGCTAGGATTTTTGATACACGATTCAAATAATGTAATTAATTGAGGGAAAACATTCCATGCATGATTATGAACATATGGCCAAATTATTGTGCGAGGAAATATGCATAGATTGAGAGATGACCAAGTATATGCTTACCTCTAAGCCCTGACAGCAAGTGCAATGTGATTTTTGATTTGGAGGTGTTAGAGATGAGTGGTGATGATCTGAACAGCTTCTCTACACCCTATGGAGTGTGTTTGAATGCTTGGACTTGATTGAAATTGGCTGGATCAATTTGTGGTATCTCAGCTGCAACTTGATTGAAAATTTGAGCAACCAGTTGGTGATTTTGTGAAATTGGTGTTTCAGAAGTGATCTAAGTGTTTGATCAGCTCATATGTGATGTATGTGAGGTGTGTGAGTGATTGGTTTGATTGGAAAAGCTCTCAAACTCAAAACCCGATAGCTACCTTGCTAAGAAAGGCATTTTTGCCAAGAGAAAGAGATTTTGAGGAAAGCATCTGTTTGATGGCTTTGGTGTACTCAAACTGATCACAATTGAGCTCTATTTATAGTAGAGCAAGTTTGTTTTGCAAGGAATAGTGAATGGCAGCTGGTAAGTAGGTTTGGCCAATGTTGGCAAATGAAAATCCAAGTCTCCTCTAGCCATTGACTAGAGGTTAGGGCACAGAGCTTTGGTTCCCTTGGTCTTGGATAAGTCTTATCTAATTTCAGATGAGAATAGCTCAGTCCATGCCACCTTGATGCTTCCATTGAATGCTTCAATTCAAATTTGGAGTCTTGTCCCTATTTTGGCCATTCTAGGTTCAACATGCTATTTCTTGTTCCATGGACTTTGGAGGCTTGGCTCAATGATTGTCCCCTTTAGATTCAATCCTCAGATGTGTCCAAGTGGATAGGAGCATTTGAATTTGGCTGATTTTGGCAAATCGAGCCAAAATGCAAAATCTGCCTTACCTTTGACAGATTTCAGCAAGGCAACTTGACAATGTCATATCTCATGGTGTAAGTTGAATTTGGTAATGCTCTTGACCATTTTGGAAAGCCCTTACATGATACAGCAACTGTTTGAACAAGTTTGGTTTTGATCTCTTTTGATTCCAAGTGAAAAATCCCTCTACATTTGGCAAAAAGTGAAGCAAAATCTGACTTTGTGAAATTTTCACTAAGTGTTGGAACAAAGTGTGATTTCTTGATTTTGATCACTCCATAACTCAAAATCCTTAATGAATTGGACTTAGGTCTAGTTGAAGTTTTTATAGAGGGTAATGAGGGCTACAAATCCATCATTGGATGGGAAAAAATGGCCATGTGGTTTAGGAGTTATGATCCTCCAAAGTTAGTGCATTAGTGGTACTTTTTCCATAACTTAGAAAAATTTCTAAGTTTTATGGTTACCCCTTTTACAAGTTATCCAACTTTTCTTGATTTTTCTTGATGAATGATGATTCAAATCATACATAAACATCATTTTAGGGTTAAAAATTCATTTTGGTGAAAAATCTCAAAAAGTCAAAGTTGACTTTTGTGCACAATTGACTTTTTATCAGATGAATTCCAAACTGTGCAATTCTTCAGGAAATCATGTCCTTGACCTAAATCAAACTTGATGGACATGTTCCAAGGGTGTCATAGGGTGTATTGAGGTATGTCATAGGGTTTAGGAGCATGTCCTGGTCAAAAGTCAAAGTTACAGTTGACTTTTCCCTTAAAACCCTAATTGTGGTGCAGATGAAATTGAGACTTGTTGCTTAAGCCTCTTGGCTTAATCCATTGTTCCAAATGGATCAATTTGGTTTATTAGAGACCCTCAAACCCTCTCTTGAGGTCTTGGCTCATGATTTCCCCCAAAAGTCAACTTAGGGGTGAATTAGGTCAAGAAACCCTAATTCCTGATTTTTTATGTATGCATCCCCTAAGGTCAAATTGACTTGATGATTGGGTCCATGAGGTTCCATGGAGCATATTAGGTTATGTTTTGGATCATTGGCTTGTGCCCATATGAAAATTTCCATCTGGAGGCCCTGGTCGATCAAAACCCTAATTTGGTGACACTGGCGATCTTGAGGCTTGATCCACCTAGAAGGGAGCAGCTTTGTACTTAATCCTTAAAGTGGGAGTCCTTTTGATCCTTTGTGGATATTTGAGAGGTTTAGACAAGTTGAAGATCATGTCATTCCTTGATTGATTCTTTGTCTAAGCATTCAGAGAGGGCTTGAAACCCTAATTTTGATTGTAGTGAATGCTCAACAACCCTTGAGGCATTTGGTGAGGCATGATGGTTCATCCATATTGTGATGATGATTTGCACAATGATGGGAAATCTTAGTGGTCAAAATTTGGGGTATGACAGGGGGGACAAGGTCCCAAACCTCATTTCTCTTGAATTGATTTAGTTCATCTTGCATTGATAGAAACCAATGCTTATCGAGTAACGCCTCCTTAGCGTTTTTAGGTTCAACTTGGGAGACAAAAGCAGAGTAATAACAAAAGTTACTAAGTTTAGAGCAAGTAGTTACTCCCTTAGAGATATCACCGAGAATGTTGTCAATTGGATGGTCTTTTGAAGACTTCCAAGCTGGAGGAAGTTAATCTTTATAAGCATGATGATCATCCTCACTTTTCACTGGTTGGTGATCCTTTTCCTCCTCAATACGCACTGCTTCAGACTGATCAATTCCCTTATCAGTGTCCTTGAGTATGTCTTCAGTAGGTACACCTGCACCATGAAAAGAACTACCTTCTCCGACATTTCTCGAATAAGACTAGTCAAAGGTAACATGAACTGACTCTTCAACTACACATAACCTCTTATTACAAATTCTATACGCTTTACTTGACTGGGAGTATCCAATAAAAATACCCTCGTCGGCCTTGGCATCAAATTTACCAAGAGTCTCTTTCCCATTGTTTAACACAAAGCATTTGCAACCAAATACATGAAGGTGAGAGATGTTTGGCTTACACCCTTTCAAAAGCTCATACGGGGTCTTGTTTAGAATAGGCCGGATGAGCACCCTATTCAAAACATAACAAGCCGTACTTATGGCGTCGGCCCAAAAGTATTTTGGTAATCCACCATCATTGATCATAGTCCTTCCAAGTTCTTCCAAAACTTTATTTTTACGTTCCACTACCCCATTTTGTTGAGGGGTACGTGGTGCGGAAAAATTATGATCAATTCCGTTGGAATCACAAAATGCTTCAAATAAATTATTTTCAAACTCCCCCCCATGGTCACTTCTAATTGACCCAATGTTTGTGTTTAACTTGTTCTGAGATAACTTAGCAAATCATTCAAAGGTCGAAAAGGTATCACTCTTATTTGCTAAGAAAATGGTCCAGCAAAACCTAGAAAAATCATCGACTATAACAAACCCATAATAGTTACCACCTAGACTTTTAACCCTAGATGGTCCAAAGAGGTCCATATGGAGGAGCTCAAGGGGTCTCATAGTTGAAACGATGTTTTTAGATTTAAATTAGATCCTTGTTTGCTTCCCCATTTGACACGCATCACAAAGGTGATCCTTTGTGAATTTAATTTTGGGCAACCCGATGACTAGGTCTTTAGAGACAATTTTGTTAAGCAAATCAAAGTTGATGTGAGCCAACCGTCTATGCCACAACCATGAATCTTCATTCATAGCGACTAGACACTTGTCTCCATTCAACGATACCTCATTTAAGTCTAGCATATAGACATTGTTCTCCCTCAAGCCCTTAAACACGTTCTTTTTTCGCTATCTTCAACTATGCAACAATCCTTTGAAAAAGATACTTTATAATTCTTGTCACATAGTTGACTAATGCTTAAAAGGTTGTGTCTAAGGCCTTCCACAAGAAGTACATCAGAGATAATAATAGATGAGGGGTTACCTATACTACCTTTACTAAGTATCTGTCCCTTGTTGTTATCTCCGTAGGTGACAAACCCCTTTTTATTCGCCACAAAGTCGATAAAAAGAGATATGTCTCCGGTCATGTGTCTCGAGCAGCCACTATCCAGAACCTATCTTTTTTCGGTGGTCTCAATACTTTGTACCTACAAAAACAATCAAGGGAGAGTAGGTACCCAATTCTCATTGGATCCTTTAAGGTGAGTGAAACCAAGACCGCACTTGGGCAACCATTGGTAGATGCCTTTCAGAACAAGAAACCTTCTGAAGCGGCATTTCGTAATAGTATGACCAAGCTTACAACAGTAAAGACAATTACGGTTCATTTGGAATTTACTTTTGCTATCACTATCTCGAATCACATAGGTATACTTTTGATATGGATTATTCATGCTCTCACGAAAATGTGATCGATCAATAGCAAACGTAACTTTTGGCTTAAGAGCCTTGTCCAATTTGGCCTTGAGGGTTCTCACCTCTCGTTGCCAAATATGACAAGTGTCATAACCCCAATTGAACCAAGAGGTAGGATCCTTTTCAACCTTGGCTATTGATGTGTCCACTATAGAGTTTTTGAGGGCTTCCAATTCTTTTTCGGAATCGGAAACCTTCTTCTCCAAATACGTGACAATTCTTTTATTTGAGGCTAAACGCTGAAATGTTTCCTTAGCCTCATAGTGTAACATGTCAAAATCCTTTTGTAACTCTAAATGCGACATAGTATTAACATGATCATATTTAGAATGTTTTACCTCTTTTGCTTTATTGTGGCATGCCATAAGACAAAAGTTAACGGATTCACTTTCGTCACTTGAGGAATCATCTTTCTCCGACTCACTATCGCTTTCCCAAGCGATGTATGCTCGTCGAGACTTGTTGGACTTTTTGTTTGATCGACTCTTGTCATTATCCTTATCTTTGTCTTTCTTTAGAGATGGACAATCCGGCTTGTAGTGCCCGGATTTTCCACAGTTGTAGCACGTCCCTTTTACCTTGCCATTTTTATTTCCTTCGCTTCTAGATTGCTTCCTAAACTTGACTAGATTTCTATCCGATTGTTGAATATCGTTCTTACGAACATATCTATTGTATCTCTTCACAAATAAGCCCATATCATCACCGAATTCTTCATCTTTGTCATTATTGGTTTCATCATCACTTAGCCCTTGATGTGTGGACTTTGAACAAGAAGCCTTAAGAGCTATCGACTTCTTCTCCGTATCTTTTGCCTTCTCTTTCTTGATACTCTTTTCATGCTTATCCAAGCTAATGAGCACTTGCTAATGCTCATCGAGTTTACCAATGAGTGTTGCGAGGTCTAGTGTAGCAAGATCATTGGCCTCCTTGATAGCGGTGACCTTCGGTTGCCATTCCCTGTTAAGACACCTCAAATTTTTGTTAGTAGAAACCTCATTTGGAATTGGTTTACCAAGAACATGCAATTTGTTGATAATGTGAGTAAATTGTTTTTGCATATCCGCAATGGTTTCCCCTTGCTTCATGTAAAACAAATCAAACTCTTGCGTTAGTGTATTAATACGAGCCATCTTAACATCATTAGTGCCTTCGTGGGCTACTTGTAAAGCATCCCACATGGCTTTGGCCGTTTCATAATGGGAGACTCGATAATACTCATCAACTCCCAAGGAGGAGATGATCATATTACAAGCCTTCCAATCATAGCTGTACTTTTTCTCGTCCTCCTCAGTCCATTGGTCTTCGGGTTTAGGAACAACAATGCCTTCCGCATTTGTCATAGTAATTTGCATGGGATCGTTTAAAATAACGTTCCAAACCTTCTGATCTAAGGAATTAATATGAACGCGCATACAATCCTTCCAGTAGCTGCAGTTTTCACCTGTAAAAACTAGAGCTCTATTATAAGCCCCCTTAGGTTCGTTCGCCATGATCCAAGAAGTTTTACCGAAGCACCAGAATTAACCGGAGCTCGTGATACCACTTGTTAGACGATGGCTATGGATCTAGAAGTGGGGTTGAATATATCCCTTGAGTTTTACACGCAAATAGTTTACAAAAATTCTGTTTTAAAAAATTGTTTAACGGAAGCTACCACTAGATAGAACGTCTACAACGAACCTTCTACCAAAAGGATCAGATATGCGCGAATATATCACGGATGAGTATGGAAGAGAAAAATCCAGTTTTGAATACTACACTTAAAAACGCAGTCAACAAAACATCACTTGTTTGATGTTTATTCCAATCCAATGAGATAAAGTGATAAGCAATTTAAAGCAATGTGTTCGAATTTTACTTTGAAACAAATTATCAAACACCTAGTGTGCGTAAATACACTAAGTGCAGAATTTCTATGGAGGGTATGAATTGTATCAGTTTAACAAAACAGTTTATCAGCTTACAATTACTCTACGACATAAATTTCAATAACTTGCGACTTCACAAATTCGAATGAACTGAATTGTAAAAGAGTTAAGGAGAGAGAGAACAAACACGATTTGATTAGGCAGTTCCTCAATCGTCCTCGCTTTGGGTATGTCTGCCCCCAACTCCACAAATGGAATTGAGATATGTATATATATAGTTGTTGCAAATTGTTTATTACAAGAGAAAACTATGAACATCCAAACCCTCGAACGTCTTCGATTGTTGATGCAGAATTTCCTCTTCCCTTGATTCAAGATTAATCAAGTGCTTTGAATATGGTTGATCCAATTACCGTCCCACGCTACTAAACCGAAAGAACCCACCGTTCTTCGGTTACCTTCACTCGATCAATTACAATCTACCAAAAATTCGAACCCAAACCACTCTTTTACGATCCTCTGATTATAGCTACTAAACTGAAAGAACCCACCATTCTTCGGTTACCTTCACTCGATCAATTGCAATCTACCAAAAATTCAAACCCAAACCACTCTTCTACGATCCTCTGATTATAGCTACTAAACCAAACAATTACGCCCATTTACAGTTACCTTCGCCCAGCCGAATCCTTGTAGAAAGAATAGTTTGTGCAAAAACCCCAAAATCTATCCGATTCTTGGAGGAAAAAACCAACTGGTTTGATTCAAGAAACACCTTCCAAACTCTCAACCCAGAAGATGAAGATCACACTTCCTAAATTCTGAACGTTATCACTTCGATCAATGGGTGACACAAACAAAGATGATTATGTGTGATTGTTTGTTTACTCAATGAAGAAGATGAAGATGAAGAGAGAAATGACATATATCTTTCACGTTTCATGTTTTATTGAATATGTGATGACTAAACTATTTATAGGAAAATTAAATGACCCACAAAAAATAATGACAGAAAGAAAATTAAGTGAAAAACACAGATTTTTGAAGTCATGCGTCGACCTACCCACTCTATGCGTCGACGCACAGAAATAATTTTTTGTGTCAATCAAGTTGTGCGCTTTCCCGCAGGATTTGCAGGTCAGCGCATGAATTTGGAGGTTAGCGCATGAACTGGGAGGGTCAGCGCATGAACTGCATTTTTTCAGGAAATTCAATTTTTCTGAGTGTTTTCACCTGACCAAGTTCAGAAACACATAATAGACCCTACTAAAATGATGATGGACATTTATTTATGGGAAAGACAAGGTCCTATGCATCTAGACACATGAACAATAATGATTAGACGCAATATGCCCGACACGTGAAGTGATACCGCTCAAATTACAATCTAATTTCTTACATGTTTGTTGACATCATTAAAACAAGGTAGATAGAAGAATATCCCTCACATAATGTTCTTATTAAATTGACCTTCATTATTTTCAATGGTTTGTTACATCCTAAGGAAAACGCTCGGGTATATAAAGGGGGTTCTTGGCTTCGACTTATATCAGGTTGTCTTTTTTGTTGTGCTGGGTTCTCATGGGATTTATCCACTTTTGGGTTTGTTCAGTTTGGGTATGGGTCTGTCTTGGACATGTTTGTCAATTTTGGGCTAAAAAGGGGGAGAAAAGTACAGGGGTTGAGTCTGTCCTTGCAGTTGGTTTGCAAGGAAGTTGGAAAAAATGTTCTGACATTCTGTCTAAGTCTCAAGTTTCCCTTCTGTTCTGAGTCCTTCCTTCGAGTCCTATGATCTGAGTTATGAACACAATCGTGCCCTATGTTCTGAGTTACCCAGGTGAGGAAGTATAGATTCCTGAGTAAGGGGGAGCTTTCTAGAAGGGAAGTGTGTTTGAAAGGAGTGTTCTTTGATCAACTCTTTCAGACTTCCTTCTAGCTTCTTTAGGAGTCTCAACTTCCTTTCTCAACCCTTTTTCAACTTCAATCACCCTGGGTTTATTGTGCAAAAGGAGTTTTAGCCAAAATTTGTCAAAAGGGGGAGATTGAAAGCTCTTGTGATTTGATTAAATTTTTTATTAAAACTTGAAGAAGAACAAGATGATCAAACATGAAGAATTATTTCAAAAACAAAAATGTCGAATGAAATGTCCTAGCATGAAGACTCGACATCTGGACAAATACAGCAGGTTGTTTTAATTTTGTTCCAAGATTCAAAGCTCGGTTTGCAGTGGATCAAGGACAGAAGATCTGAAGCCCAAGAGAGAAGACTATAAAAGGAAGACCAAGACCTATTATAGTGTTAAGTTTTTATATACTTTTAGGAATCCTATTGTAATACTTGTAAAGTAGAAAAGAGGGTTTAGGGTTTTGAAAGTCATTGGCTTTCTTGTGTTGTAAGTCTCCCTTTGTATTAGTTTGATACATTGTGGTAGACATAGATGTTTATACAGATTCAGAAACCTTTAGGTAATGAATTGCATATTGTTCTTGGATGAAGCTTTGAAGCAAATCCAAGTTGTGTTGTTAGTCAAGAATGCTTGGCTGAACTTTGCATTGAAAGAGGAGTCTTTCAAGTAGGATGATACAGTTATTGTGACTATAACTGTTAGATATCACAGGTTGTGATTTAGGGAGTAAGATGGGTTTCTCTTATCAATTAGATATGACTTCTAATGATAAAGTTTTCATTGGGTAGTGATAGGTAAACCAGAGGTTGTTTACTATAAACCAGAGGTTGTTTACATAAAACTATACTACTGATAGTGGATTTTTCTTCCTAGCTTGGTAGCCCCCAGATGTAGGTGATTTGCACCGAAATAGGTTATCATATTCTGTGATGTTTATCATTCTACAATTTACAGTTCAATATTGATTAACATGTCGTAACAGATGTTGTAACATCTATTATGAATCTGTTGCTGATATTTAATGTATCAGTTTGTTTATTTTGCCCTCGTTTTAAAGTTATGCAGAGAGCAATATCGTGACATGTTGTTAGGACATCTGCTATCTACTATGCCAGAATTTCACAGAGCTTCTCACCTCCTTAAGTGAGCTAGCTTTAAACCCAACAACAAACCCTAAAAGCCTCTAAAAACCCTTAATCACTAGACTTTGTCACGTATTGTAATTTAAGTAAGTACATTTGGCGCCCACTGTGGCCCCTGGTAAAACTGACCTAGCCACACTCATCATTACCCATCGTTGCTTTCATAATCTTCTCATGAGAATGCTTGATCAAATCTCCAAGATTGTTGTCAACACCATCTTTGGTGGTTTCGTCGGTGAGGGAGAACCTAGTTCCTCCTAAATAAAATACACTCGAAAATTTTTAATAGAAAACATCGTACCTGCTGACACTGCCAAAATCATGAGGAGAGAACAAGAATACAGAATTACCTTCTCGAATGAGGATGCCATTAGTGTTCTTCCCCGCAACAATGACTCCATAGTCGTCACAGTGTGAAATGATAATTGGGATGAGAAGTGAGTGTTAATCGACCCTGGCATCTCAGTAGATATTTTATTCTAGAGCACTTTTCAAAGGCTCTTACTCGACCCGAACATCATCAGAGCATTCCAAGGTTCTCTGGTTCGGTTTTCAGATAAATAGGTATAGGTAAAAGGCTACCCAACACTCGAAAAAATGTTCGGCTAAGAGACAAGCACCAACATGATTGAAGTAAAGTATCTCATTTTGGACTCCTTGTCACCCTACAACGCCATCTTGGGAAGAGTTACCCTTAACTTACTTTATCAGGCAAAAAGCTGAAGACGAAGAGTTGGTTTCCCTGCTCAGAAGAAACATCGACTTGTTCGCCTGGGTGCTCTCATATATGCCAAACATAGATACCATAGTATTGTTTCATCGGCTCGTCATTTTCCCGCTATCAATCCAATATCTCAAAGGAAACACACAGTTGTTGAGGAAAAAAGAGCGGTTATTGATGAGGAAGTACAAAAGCTGACAAGTACCTATTTTATAATATACGTTAAATACCCATCTTAGTTGGCTAATGTGGTCTTGGTAAAGAAGACATCGAATGGCACATGTGCATCGGCTTCACTGACCTTAATGTTGCATGTCCGAAATATTTATATCCTTTACCTAACATAGATCGTCTAATTGACGAATCTTTATGCAAAAAATGTTGAGCTTAATAGATTCCTAATGCGGATACAACCAAATTAATATGGATTATATGGATGCGTCTAAGACAAAATTCATGTCCAATAACGACAACTATTATTACATTGACGTGCCTTTTGGGTATAACCACACATGCGCCACCTATCGAAGACTTATGAATGTGGTGTTCTTAAAACAGATAGGGCACAAGCTGGAAGTATACATTGATGAGATGATAATGAAGACTTCAGAAGGGGACAGTCACGTGACAAATTTAGAATATATCTAGGGGTCAGTCATAGACTACAACATGTGCTCAAATCCCGCCAAGTGCTCATTCTGCATGCAAGCCGACAAATTCATGGGTTTTATTCTAACCAAGATATATATAGAGGTGAACCATTACAAGTGCCAAGAAAATCATTGATATGAGAATTCCTTCCAATGTTGAGGAGGTTTAGCAACTAACAGGGGGCATAGTCGCCCTATCTCATTTTCTTTTTTGTACAGGTGACAAGGCTTTCCACTTCTTTGCCACATTGAAGAAAAAGGAAAATTTTCGAATGGACGAGCAAATGCGAGGAGGAAGAGAATTCCTAACGTATCCACCTATCTTGACTCGCTCGATAGCAAGTTCGCCTTGATACCTTTATCTGTTTGTTACTGACTAGGCGATAAGCTCAATACTCGTCTAAGAAACATATAGAGTTGAGCGACATGTCTATTTCATGAGCAAGGTGTTCAAGTGTGTTGAGATCTAATCTTGGAAGATTGAGAGGTTTTCCCTGAAGGTAGTGGTAACCACAAGGAAGGTTATGCCCTATTTTCCTGGCATTAGGTAATGGTAAAGACAAACTATCCCATTCATTAGATCATGACGAAACTAGATTTAGCAGAATAATCTGTTGGTCGAGCAATCATTGAAGTTTGAGTTCAAGGCTAGCAACAACTAGGCCTAATATGAAGCTCTCATCGCTAGCATGGCCCTCCCCTTTTAGGAAGGTGCATCAAATTTGAAATCCAATAGTGACTCGCAATTAGTGGCAAAATAAGTCTCCAAGGAATATCATAGAAGAAACCACAACTCATCAAGTATCTTAAAAAGGTACGTGAGTTGTCAAAACATTTTAAAGCATTTAAGATAATATACGTGCCAGAGGAGTAGAATTTGGGGGCATGCATTATGTCCAAGCTCACCAGCTCAAAGAAAATATGTTAAAATTGCACCGTAATCAAGGATACACTTTCCATCCCTAATATTGAGGTAGGTAAGACCAACACTATCGAAGTCGCCTAGACCACAAATTAGATGACATGTATAATACACTATTTACAATTAGACGAACCAACAAAGATGATTTAGAGGCAAAAAAAATATGGAAGTGCACAACAAAGTATACTTTGATGTCATAAAGGCTCCATAAAATGGGAAGTGCTTCTCCATATTAAAGTTCCTGAGGGAACACAAACTCACCTTAGTCCTCACTAAAGTTCATCAAGGGGCTTGTGGCAGTCACATTAATGGAGGAGCCCTGGCCCACAAGTTGCTGAGGGCAGGCTATTATTAGCCTACCATAATGAGGGACAATATGGAATTCATCAGAAAATGCGAAAAATTCTAAAGGCATACCAATTTTCATCACGAACCAGTTGAAATCTTCCATTCGATCACGATGCTCTATCCATTTTACTAGTAGGGTGTGGGCATTCTCGACCCTTTTCCCTGACTCCCAACCAACTAAATTTTTTGAAGTGGACTATTTCACGAAATGGATAAAGGCTAAAGTGGTTTCCAAGATCATAGCAAAAAGGGTCCACCGTTTTCACTTACAGAGAATTATGTCCAAGTTTGCTTTGTTTGGGGCCATCATTTTGGATAATGGAACTCAGTTCCCCATCACTAACATAGTTAATTTCTATCACGACCTGGGAGTTTAGCAAAATTTATTTGTGTTTTCCATCCATAGGCAAATGAGGAAGATTAATTAGCATACAAGATAACACTAAAAGGGATCAAGAAAATCCTAGATGATTCCAAATGACTATGGGAGGAACAATTGCATGAAATACTATATTATATCACAACACCCCTCATTCAACTACCAAGGAGACTCCTTTTACCTTGGTATACAGGGTGAACGCCGTGTTTCCTCTCAAAATTGACACACCTTCCTAGCAACACTCTTAGTTCAATGCAGAAGAGAATGTGACAGGGCTAAGACGTGTTGCAGATCTAGTCAATGAAACATGAAATGTTGCGCATATTCGAGAAATTTCTGCCCAGAAGAGGGCGGCCAGAAGATATAACTCCAAATTGGTTCAAAGAGAAATGCAAATGGGAGACCTGATGTTGATTCAAGTCGGCGTGCCCTCCTAGTAGAGGAAACTACAACCCAACTAAGAAGGACCATATCGCATATACAAGAAGCAGCCTCATAGAGCTTACAAGCTTAAGGAGTTAAATGGGTGACTGATTCCTAGAACATGGAACTCAATTATCCTATGATATAACTATAGTTTATCATTAGAAAGGAGAGGTTCCTACCAATGTATTAATCTCTTTGGAAAACCTTTATTATTTTCAACAAGTTTACTTGGAGTTACAATCGATACAAACTCTGGGCTTCCACGTGAAGCTCCTTTCCGCATTAAAAAGGGAAACATGAATGTTGAACTTCCACATGAAGGTCCTTTCTGCCTTAAAAAGGGCAATATGACGTTGAACTTCCATAGATAGATCTTTTACTCCTTAAAAAAGGCAATATGAATGATGGACTACCACAGGAAGATCCTTGCCTCCTTAAATAGGGCTCAAATAATGTGTCGCCAGAGGGACTCAACTAAAGTCTCGATGAGGGAATAAACTAAAGTAACACACGAGGGACTCAACTGAAGTCTCTTCCGAGGGACTTAACAAAAGTTTCACCGAGGGAATCAACTAATGTCTTGCCCGAGGAACTCAACAAAAGTATCACCTGAGGGACTCAACTAAAGTCTCACACGAGGGAATCAACTAATGTCTTGCCCGAGGAACTCAAAAAAAGTCTTACCCAAAGGACTGAACTAAAGGCTCTCCCAAGGGACTCAACTAAAGTATCGCCTAAGGAATTCAACTAAAGTCTTGCTTGAGGACCTCAACTAAATTCTATCCAAAGGGACTTAACTAAAGTCTCCCCCGATGGACTCAACTAAGGTATCTCTTGAGATAATAAACCAAAGTATTGCCTAAGGGACACAACTAAATTCTTTCCCGAGGTACTCAACTAAAGTCTCACGTGAGGGGATCAACTAAAGTCTCACCTGAGGATCTCAAATAAATTCTCGCCCAAGGGACTCAAATAATGTCTTGCTTGAGGAACTCAACTAGAGTCTCGCCTGAGGGACTGAACTAGAGTCTCTCCTGAGGAAATCAACTAAAGTCTCTCTTGAGGGATTCAAATAAAGTCTCGCCCGAGGGACTCGACTAAAGTATCGCTTGAGGGGATCAAATAAAGTCTCTCCTGAGAGACTCAACTAAATTCTCTCTTGAGGGACTCAACATAAGTCTCACCTGAGGGACTCAACTAAATTCACGTCTGAGAGACTCAACTAAAGCCTCACCTTAGGGACTCAACTTAAGCCTCACCTAAATGCTCCATTTATGGTTTCATCTAAATTATTTTGAATGAAGGAAATGAAACTAAATCATTGATCTCTTTACAAGCCCTCGTGCTTGAGGGACTGTGTATTCATATATTTGTAAAAGGTCAACAGAAGGAGATGTGGAGGCAAGGAATATGAAATAATTCCCACAGCTCTTCCTTGTCATCCATTTACAATATTGAGTGTCCATTTACTAGATGAGGTGCCCCCTCCTCGAATATTTCGCCAATGTACTTAACAACTCACTCAAAGCGTGCAAACATGAGAGGTGATGTGTCCCTGTTCTACAACAATGTGGAAGAAGTCAGGGGGAAGTTAACCATTCTTGCCTAATTAATAGTGGATCAGTTACCCCATTCTATTCTATAAATACCTCAAATCTTGCTGTCACTTCCCATGAATCTAAGATCTAGGGCTAATACTTTCTATAAATACCTCAACCCTAAAGAGTGAGAGCACAATCTGACATTCACATAAATATTAGATTAGATTTTAAATCGAGTAGATCACATAGTAAAAACCTAAATAGGAAGAAGTTGAATCGTCTTATTTATAAATGCTCGTTTTGTTATAATATTGGCCACCTAGAGCCCTTTTGTTATGATAAACTAAAAATTTCTAAAGTTAAAAATCCTAGACCTCATGGAGCCACTAACACACCATGACCCAAAAAGATTTGATACCAAAGGTGAAAACCTTTTTTTTTACAGAGAGAATTTGCAGCTTTTAATGAAGCCTAACTGCATATTAAATGAATATGTGCAAATAAAAATGCACATCTCTGAGTATTCAAGAAAAATATGTGCCTAATTGTGTTTGATGATTATGTTGCTTGTGATCAAAGTACGTTCGTTGATGGTGTAGTTCAACGAATGTGATAAAAATACTGATATAGAAGAGACTTTTCAATATTTATAATGATATACGATGATCATTTAACCTCTTAGTAGGTTAAGGTTATAAGTTTGTAGTGGATTTATGAGTCTTATTGTTTAATACAACTCTCGTATCAAACGATTTGTCGAGAAGGATTTACGACATTATTTTGTTGTTCCCTCAAGGAGGGGGGGGGGGGGGGGGGCAGGTTTCTCAAGCTTACTTAATGTTTAAGAAAACTTAAATTAACCATATAAGTGGTCTATAAATTCTCAATCTTTAAAATTACTTTTACTAGTTATTTATTCGAGCTTTAATCATTTTTGTAAGTTCCTGGATTGGCTGGAATTTTGGTAAAACAACAAGGTGTTCAATGCTGATGTCATGGTGTTGATGTTGCAGCATTGAGTCTTAGTACTGGGCAGTACTAAGTTGTGAAGGTTAACTATGTTTGATGTCATGGGCTTGATGTCATAACATTGCACTTAACACTGGGCTGTGTTAAGGTTGCTAGTTGCTGAAGTGGATGTCTGATGTCACATAGGTGATGTTGTAACATCAGATCTGCAGAACTGAAGCTAATGACAGCATGGGCTTGTTGTTATTAGGGTCGCGTATTAGCTGGAATTGTGGAGAGTGTTGACTCGTTGGATGAGAATATCTTGGGCTAGATATTTTCTGTTACATGGGAGATTTGATTGCAGGTTTGTTGGAGAATTAAAAGGTGGAAGATTTAAAAAGATTTTGGGGATAAAATCTGTTTTAAAAGATTCAGTTTTTAATTAACAAATCTAATCAAATATTGTGACAAATCCAATCCAAATTCAAGGAGCTATATAAAGCGCACAAGACCGAGGAAGAAAGTACAGAAAACAGATTGAAGATCAAGAGCTGGAGGCTTAGAGTCTAGGGTTTGTTTAGAGTACTTGTAATCACACTATTCTAGGTTTGAATAGGTGTTGAATTTTCTGTCCTCTCTAGAAGCTGTGAAGCAATAGAGAGTTGTTGATTGATCGAAGCTAGGAAGCAAGATCAAGGGATCTCAAAGAGGTTGTTCTTTGAGTGTTTTAGGGGATTGAGTAGTGTTCTCATATCTAAGTGGTTTCTTAGGTAGAAAGTCACTAGTAGAGTATAAGTTTAGGAGATTGTCAACTGGTGTGTTGAGTCTGTAAATTATATCTACAAGTAGTGAATTTCATCCCTGGCTTGGTAGCCCCCAGACGTAGGTAGTTAGACCGAACTGGGTGAACAATTCCTTGTGTTTTCCTGTTGCTTATTCTGTCCATTATTGCAGAGTGTGTTGTTGTAACATCGCACCTTAACATCACACGTCTGGTACCAGAATTTCAATTGGTATCAGAGCAGGCATCCTGACTGTCTCTGGGTGAGATCTAGGGAAGTTACTTTCTGGTGAAAGATGGACAAAGAGGTTGGAGGATTCGTCAACAGACCCCCTATCTTGGATGGCTCAAACTATGAGTATTGGAAGCCTAGAATGACTATTTTTTTAAAGTCATTAGACAGCAGAGCTTGGAAGGCTGTCATTAAAGAGTGGAAAGCTCCAGAGGTATGTGAGAAAGATGAGGATGGCAAGGATAAAGAAGGCACCTCAAAGCCTAAGCCTGAAGAAGAATGGACCAAGGAAGAAGATGAGCTTGCCCTTGGGAATTCAAAAGCCCTAAATGCTATCTTCAATGGGGTTGACAAGAACATATTCAGGCTGATCAACTCATGTGAAACTGCTAAGGCTGCTTGGGATATTTTAAAGGCTACTCATGAAGGCACATCTAGAGTTAAGATGTCTAGACTTCAGCTTCTAACATCTAAGTTTGAAAGCTTGAAGATGAAGGAAGATGAGACTATTCATGACTTCCACATGAGTGTTCTTGAGCTGTCAAATGCATCCAGTGCTCTTGGTGAGAAGATGACAGAAGAGAAGCTGGTGAGAAAGATTCTTAGGTCCCTCCCTAAGAAGTATAAGATGAAGGTAACAGCCATTGAAGAATCTCAAGACATCAGCAAGATGAGAGTTGATGAGCTTATTGGATCTCTTCAAACATTTGAACTTGGGCTGAATGAGGAAGAACCTGAAAAGAAGCCCAAGAGTATAGCCTTAGTCTCCACTCCTGCAGCAGCTAAAGATGATGAGTCCCAGGAGGATCTGCCTCAGGCTATAGTTATGTTGGGAAGGAAATTCAACAAAGTGTTCAAGAAGATGAACTATAACTACAGGCCAAATGTCAAGAACATCTCCTCTGACATCAGTAAGTCAAAAGAGAAAGATGAAGAGAAGACTGTCCAAGATAAAGGTGTTCAGTGCTTTGAATGTGAAGGGTATGGACATGTCAAGAAAGAGTGTCCCACATTCTTGAAGAAGCAGAATAAAGGCTTGACAATTTCCTGGTCTGACACTGATAGCGAAGATGAAAGTGAGTCAGCAAAGCATGTTACAGCTTTGACAGGAATTGTTGATTCTGATGATGATAGTGATGGAGAAGTCACCTATGATGAGCTAGCTTCAACCTACAAGGAGTTGTGTTTAAAGAGTGTTGAAGTTTGTCAAGAAAACAAGTGCCACAAGCAACAGATTGCTCAGCTTGAGAATGAAAAAGCTGATCTGGAAAATGAAGTGGTGCTAGTAAGAGCTCATCTTGATCAAATGACCAAGTCTGTTAGGATGCTGAACAGTGGTACAGACACTCTTGACAAGATTCTTCAGACGGAAAGGATAGCTGGAGACAGGACTGGATTAGGATTCGTGGTTGAGGGAAAAGTATCTACTGAAGCAAGCACTTCAGGAACCAAAGTGGAGATGTCTCAACCATTGTCTCAACATCAGCCAAAGGTGCAGGATCCTACTCCTAAGAAAGCTGATGTTTCACAACCTAAGAGGATTGAGAAGAAGACTGGTCCGTATCAGAAGAGAAAGCAGCCACAAAGAGCTAGTCAGTATATGCCCCCACAATACCATAAGAGCATGCAAGCTGCTAGGTTCAAACAGGGCATGTCACATCAGATGTCTCAACATCAGGTCAACGGGTATAGTCATGGCTTTAGATTTAACAATGATGTGCCGTATAATTATGGAAGAAGGAAGCCTCATCACCATGGAAGACAACCTAGAAGACAGCATCTTCAGTTCAAACAGCACGTGTCTCAACATCAGGGGTATGGTTACACTAATGCTGTGTCTCATTATGGAAGGAGAAAGTCCCACCATCATGGGAGACAATCCAGGAAAAAGTATTCTCAGCTTCCTTATGGATACCAGCATAATAGAAGGCAGGCAAGCAATGTTAGGAGAAGACCACATTATGGATGGCAACCTATGCAGTCTCATCAAGGCAGAAGATTCAGAGAAGAAAGGGTGAGATGCTTCTATTGTGGAAGGTATGGACACATGCAGTACTCTTGTTACAAGTTGCATGGATACCCTCAGCCTCAAAACAGAGGGAGAAAGCACAAGCCCAAAGTTGTTAAACAATGGGTACCTAAGGAGAAAGGGAAGTGCTTATTGGTTCAGTTGTCTGACAAAGAAGCAGAAGAAGGAACTTGGTACTTTGACAGTGGATGTTCAAAGCACATGACTGGATCCAAGGAGTATTTGGTGGAGATCATGTCTGGGCATGCTAACAAGGTTGTCTTTGGTAATGGAGAAGAAGGAGTTGTAGAGGGAGTTGGAAGAGTGAAAAATCTTGATGGACTCACTCTTGATCGTGTGATGCTTGTCCAAGGGTTAGATGCTAATCTGATCAGCATAAGTCAGCTATGTGATGAAGGGTACAAAGTCTGCTACTCAAAGGATGAGTGTCTGGTGACAAATGAGAAGGATGAAGTGATCATGAAAGGAGTCAGAACCAGAGATAATTGCTATCAGTGGAGTTCCTTTGAAAGTGGTTCAACTAAGGATGTTATAACATCAGAATGTGACATCAGGATGCTGAAAAGTGATTCAAAATTAATGAGTCCTGATTCAAAATGTGTAAAAGGAAAGAATTTATGGAGGGAACAAGTCATTGCTAATTCATATCAAGCTCTCAGCCATAGAATCCCCTTTGACGGTACAGCAACATCTCGACTCTCCGAATCCCCATTCTCTCAACGAATCAACATTCTTGTCTCCAAGAATCAACCTTCTATAACTGGAGTCATGGCTTCTACAACCAAGATTCAGGGTTCCGAAAAAGGAAAAGCTAGGGTTTGCACAGACGAAGGGTCAGCAGTCAAGCCTATGGACATTGAGCCCCTCTCCACCATCTATCCTGAATCAGGTACTGTAAGACCTGCTAAACTAACTCCCAAGAGACCTACCACTGTCTTTAAGGATTCCGAAACCATGAAAGTTGTTACAAGTGTGTTGTTTCCACATACTGCTGAGGAAAAGATAGAGGGTAAACGGGGTACAAGGGAAAGGAGTGACATGCAGCCTACTGATACAGATCTTCACAGATTAGCAGTATCCGCAATCGAAGATTCTGAAATGGAGGCATATAATACTCATGTTGAAAGGGATGTCAGAACATCGCCTAGTAGGGAGGATGAGACTGCTCCGAGAGGAGAAAATAGCACTGATGTGATTAATGTTGAAAACTTATCTGATAATGAAGTCATCGGAAGAGCTGTGCCTGGTTTGGCAAAAAGACTAAAAACAAGGAAAGAAAAGGAGAGAGCTTCAGGTGATAAAAAGAAAAGGGGTGGAGTTAGGCCAACTAAAGCTTGGAGCAAGGTTGAGGTGACTCCAAGAAAGAGGAAGATTGTGGAACAATCTGAGTCTGAGGATGAAGCTGAGGAAGATGCTCATGACATCACACCAGTCAGAAAGACTATTTTAAAGAGAATTTCTGAGAATGTCCCTGAAGTGCCAGTGGACAATATATCTTTCCACTATGCGAGCAGTGCTTCATTATGGAAGTTTGTGTGCCAAAGAAGGTTAGCTCTAGAAAGGGAGCTTGGAAAAGATGCCTTGCAGATGAAAGAAATTATGGACCTGATTCATGGTGCTGGTCTACTAAAAACTGTGACCAGATTTCCCAAGTGCTATAGTGGACTTGTTAAGGAATTCATTGTCAACATCCCCACAGACATTTCTGACAATAGAAGTGTGAACTACAGGAAGGTGTTTGTTAGGGGACAGTGCATTGACTTCTCTCCTAGTACTGTCAATAGATACCTAGGAAGAGTTGAGGAAGAGGAGTGTGAGCTGGAGGTAACTGACAATGAGGTGTGTAGAGAGATCACTGCCACTCAAGTTAAGGTGTGGCCTCTGAAGAATAAGTTGACAGCTAGCAAACTCAGCATCAAGTATGCTATTTTGCACAGAATTGGTGCTGCTAACTGGGTACCTACTAACCACAAAACCACCATAACTGTGGGTTTAGGAAGGTTCGTCTATGCTGTGGGGAAAAAGGTCAAGTTCAACTATGGAAGCTATATATTCGATCAAGTGGTGAAACATGGTGCTACCAATGCTATCAAAATGCCTATATCATTCCCTTCCCTTATCTGTGGAATGATCTTGGAACAACATCCTGGAATCTTAACCAGTTCTGAGGTTGCTTGTAAGAGGGAATCAGCTCTATCTTTGCATCCCAAACTGTTTGCTGGGAGTCATGTTCCAGACATTGTTGCAACATCAAGTGCTGGAGTTAATAAGGGCAATACCAAATCTGAGCTGATTGAAGAATTAAAGGCAACTTGCAAGGATCTTGACATGGTTATCAGCACCAGCACTGTCAGGAAATTGAAGATTGAGCAAATGATCATCAACTTGCAACAGGAGAAAGATAATGGGAATGGAGATACAGATGAAGGTAATGAGGATGCAGATGAAACCAGCTCGGATGAGGACTGAATTCCATCTGCTGTTTGTTAGTAGTTTAGTTTTCTTGTTTTGTTGTTTTGCACTTAATGTGCTTGCCTGTGTAATTTGAATATTGTGCTGTTTTTGCACCTATTTTTGTTCTATGATTTGTTTTGCCTATTTGCTGACTGTGAGGCTAACAATGAGGGCTAGTTTAGGACTAACTTTATTGGGATAATTGTCTAATTATGGCTAAAAAGGGGGAGAGTTAATAATTGCCATGAGGAGAAGAGTAGTTGCTGCTAAAAGAATAAAAATAAAAGGTGTTTAGTTGAAAAGTAATGATGCAGCTGTGGAGGGGGAGTATAGACAGCATAGTTATGGAGCTGCTAGTGATGAATTCATAGCATTGAAGAGTGCAGAGTGCAGCAAAGCAGACATCAAGGGGGAGATGTGTTGCACATTGTGAGCTACTGAACAGCTGTGATGCTGGTTCAAGTTTTTGAGGGGGAGCACCAATTGGCTGTTGTCAATAATGAAGATGGTGCTGCAGCAGATCAAGTAATGAAGACTATATGAAAATTGTCAAACTGCTGCAAGTTATTGTTTCAAAATATTGAAGATATTCCGCTGCTGAAGTCTCTGAAGATGCAGAGATTGTTTTAGCCAAAATTAGCCAAAGGGGGAGATTGTAAGTTCCTGGATTGGCTGGAATTTTGGTAAAACAACAAGGTGTTCAATGCTGATGTCATGGTGTTGATGTTGCAGCATTGAGTCTTAGTACTGGGCAGTACTAAGTTGTGAAGGTTAACTATGTTTGATGTCATGGGCTTGATGTCATAACATTGCACTTAACACTAGGCTGTGTTAAGGTTGCTAGTTGCTGAAGTGGATGTCTGATGTCACATAGGTGATGTTGTAACATCAGATCTGCAGAACTGAAGCTAATGACAGCATGGGCTTGTTGTTATTAGGGTCGCGTATTAGCTGGAATTGTGGAGAGTGTTGACTCGTTGGATGAGAATATCTTGGGCTAGATATTTTCTGTTACATGGGAGATTTGATTGCAGGTTTGTTGGAGAATTAAAAGGTGGAAGATTTAAAAAGATTTTGGGGATAAAATCTGTTTTAAAAGATTCAGTTTTTAATTAACAAATCTAATCAAATATTGTGACAAATCCAATCCAAATTCAAGGAGCTATATAAAGCGCACAAGACCGAGGAAGAAAGTACAGAAAACAGATTGAAGATCAAGAGCTGGAGGCTTAGAGTCTAGGGTTTGTTTAGAATACTTGTAATCACACTATTCTAGGTTTGAATAGGTGTTGAATTTTCTGTCCTCTCTAGAAGCTGTGAAGCAATAGAGAGTTGTTGATTGATCGAAGCTAGGAAGCAAGATCAAGGGATCTCAAAGAGGTTGTTCTTTGAGTGTTTTAGGGGATTGAGTAGTGTTCTCATATCTAAGTGGTTTCTTAGGTAGAAAGTCACTAGTAGAGTATAAGTTTAGGAGATTGTCAACTGGTGTGTTGAGTCTGTAAATTATATCTACAAGTAGTGAATTTCATCCCTGGCTTGGTAGCCCCCAGACGTAGGTAGTTAGACCGAACTGGGTGAACAATTCCTTGTGTTTTCCTGTTGCTTATTCTGTCCATTATTGCAGAGTGTGTTATTGTAACATCGCACCTTAACATCACACGTCTGGTACCAGAATTTCAATTTTGGAAGAGATGGGTGCAATTTGAATGAAAAAGGGGGTGTTAAAAGCAGTCTGCCAAAGACAAATTTGAAACTAAGGACCAAAAGACCAAGGAGGATGAAAAACCATAAAATAATAAATTAAACCTAATGGTATAATCAATTAAAAGAATTCAAATTTAAAATTTTGCACTTTTTTTGTTGATTAGACCTAATAATGGTATAAACTATTGTAGCATTGGGAATCATCATAAATTCCACTTCTCAATCGCCAACCAATCGCATTTAATGAATAATTGATTATGAGGATTTTCTATTTGATTATTTAGTGGCTATTTAAAGGTATTCTTCCTCATCTATTCACATTGCATTCTCTTCTCTTCTCTTATGTGCCTAGTTAAGTATTAAAGCAAAACTTTCTCCTCAATCTCATCATCATCATCAATGGCACAAAAAAATCTCGCACATTCGGAGGCTCCACCTCATACAACTCAAAATTCTTCTCTTCCCAAGATCAAGAAAGTAACTTCAATTGGTACCATGTATTAAGGGAGCTCCTTGATTCATACTAATTGGAAGACATAATTTTCAAAGATTGTGCCTTTGTTCAAGCTTTTGTTGATCCAGAGTTGAAGAACTTGATCTGTGAAGTACCTAAGAAGAGGCTTCCTATGTTGTTGAGGATGGTTTACTCAAACCTCAAATAGTAAGATGAGGTTTTTACTTCTTAAGTGAAGAAACATTAGATATGAATTACTATTAGAGGGTTTGCAGACATATGCAACCTTCCATACACCGACTCCAACTATGATCATAATGAAGAAGGTAACATATTTAAACTATTGGATGCTTCTATCTCATTCCTGAAAATATCAAAAAGTTGTCATCCCTCTCTTTCACTGTTGGCATTGTGTGGCTGGACATTCATCTGATTCACTATATGGTCAAATATAATTTTCCCAAGAAAAAGAAACTCTAGCCATTTAATCAGATCTGACATAGTTGTTGTATGGTTTTTGGCAAATAGAGATGAAGTGTGGTGAGCCATCATATGATGGGGAGTAAAAAGAATTTTTTTTACCATATAGTGGACTAATCACAAAAATTTCGGGGCACACTGGCTTCAATTTAGAGAAGAAAGAATAAAAAATTAAATACTAAAGAATAGGAAAAATCACCTTAAGTTTGATGAGGATAAAAATAAAAAATGGAGTACTAATTCATCTACCTCCAAAAGTAACAAGAAGAGGTCCTACAAAACATGCTAAGCAAGCAGAGAATGGAAATCTGGACGATTTCGATTATGAAATCCCTCAGAATTCTTCCACAGATATTCTTCTCAACGCCATTATCTAGAATCAACAATAAATGATGAGAATTGTTAGATGTCAAACATGCTATATATTTGTAGTTGATACTTGACATTTTTCAACACTTTCTTGCTTTAATTGATGATTTTATTAGTGGATTGTTGTTGTTCTTCAAACATTATATTTATACCTTTGGTGCTTATAATATGTGTGCTTTTGTGCAGGAAAAGGCACTAATTGATCAAAGAAAGAAGACACAAAGAGATGATGCAAGCTGCCAAAGAAAAGAGGAAACCAACAGCAGGTTCGCTTTGTGAACTCTAGCGAACTTGCCAGCGAGCGTTCGCTTTGCGAACTCTGGCGAAGCTCCTAGCGAATAGCTCCAGAATTGGACAGAGGGAAAATGGACTAAAGTTCGCTTTGCAAACTCCCAACGAATATTCGCTGCTTCACTCGCTTTGTAAACAACCTAGCGAAGAACCCATGGATATAGCAGTGGCAAAAGGACCCAAAATTCGCTCTGTGAATGTTTTGGCGAGTGGTTCGCCTTGCGAATGAAATGTTCGCTTTGCGAACCCACGAAGACAGTCAAGGGCAGTTTAACTTTCAGAAGGCACTTAAGGTGCCATTTTCTTCATTCGCTAGGCAAATGATTCATTCGCAGTGCGAATGTAGCTGATCTCAAGTATATTATAAATAGATTTTTATGTTTTATTGGGATCAGAACTTCATATTATCACACAAAAACACACTTTTCTTAGTTTTCTTCATCTAAGAGAGATTTTACACTTTGAGAAGCTGAAGTCGCATCCGATCTCGATTATTCGATGTGAATGTTCTTTCATCTCCTCACGAAACTTGTGATACAAGCTACCATGACTATGTGTAGCTAAATACATCTTGTGTTAAGATTAGAGGTAGTTAATCTTGCTTATATATATTTCTTTTGATCTTTTGTATATGAACAAGGTTGATGATCAATATATGATGAAGTTGTTTGTTCTTAATGATGTATTTGTGGTTTGAATCACTCTAGACATAGATTTTCCAAATCTTGACCTAATATCTTCACCTCTTAAAAACCAAACTCTAGACATAGATTTAGGGTTTAATATTCGCTTTGTATTGATCTTAACGATTGTTGTTTTGATTGTTAGCGTGAGACATCATCTAACGATTTAAACAAAGATATGCACGAATTTGCTTTAGACATAAACTTATTCGCGAGGATACGCGATTGTATTGATCGAAACTAAGTTCATATGCTTGATTAATCGAATATGTATGAAAAGGATTAGCGAAATCTAATCTTGACATGCTTTTATAAAACTTACAACATATTTGTTATATTTTACTTCTTTGCTACCAAAATTGATGTTACAAAACCAAGAACAATTTGAAAACCCCTTACTTAAAACGCTTTCGACTATTGAACGGCAAGCATAAAAATATCACACAATCCCTGTGGATACGATAAAAACACCCCCCGAATTACTCTTCAACAAAATGGCGTCGTTGCCGGGGATTGTTATTTGATATTGCAAGCATTGCAATAGTTGTTTAGTTTTAAGCTTGTTTAACTTTTTCTTGAGCTTGTTGATTTGTTTGTTTTAGTGTGTTGATTCCGTTTTATGCGAGGGAAGTTACTTGCAGACCAACTTCTTTTTTATCCTGAAATCGAAAGAACTGCGCGTAAGTTAAATAGCAGAACAAGGCGGAGGAGGCAACTTTCCAAAGAAAGACGAGAGCGAGACGAAAGTTCAACTTCGACGCAAATCCCACAGTTACCGCCAACCATGGCTGCACCACCACCACCACCACCAACTGCTTCAGTTCCTTGTACTAATAGTCCGAGACATACTGCACAATTTGCACGTAATGCTCAGAATGGTTGGCATTCAGAAATGAAAAGTGGTATCCTTTCGCTTCTATATCAGAATCCTTTCACTGGTATGGATCACGAGGATCCTTTTACACACCTGACTAAGTTCTATGAGATTGCGGGAGCGACTGGTGCACCCGAAGCTGAAGAAAAGTCACTATTTAAGAGACCCTTCCCGCATTCCCTCATTGGGAAGGCTAAGGAATGGTATCTTGACCAATCTACAGCAATCATGACGGACTGGAACATGCTTGAGGAAAAATTTTTGGAACAATTTTTTCCACACAATCGTTTCATGGAGGATAAAACAGCAATTGTAGTTTTCACTCAGGGTGGAAATGAATCTCTCAACGAAGCTTGGGAGATATTCAAGTCCATGTTGAGAAAGTGTAAAAGGGCACGGTTTCGATGAGCTTACTCAAGTTCACATTTTTAGAAATGGTCTTCAATTAGTTCATAAAACATTGTTGGACGCTACTGTTGGCGGTTCTCTAATGGCTAAAAGCGTCGAGGAGGCTATTTCTATCATTGACCGGATGGCTCTAAATGACCATCAAGGGAACCATAACCGTGGCCCTTCGCAAAAGAAAGCGGGGGTGCTTGAGTTGGGAACTAATGATACAATTCTTGCACAAAACAAACTGTTATCACAAGAAATGGAGTTGTTGACCCAACAAATGGCAAAAATTCCACAACAAATAAAAGAGTTGCAAGAAGTTCCCAACAAAAACCAAATAATAGCGAGTTGTGAGCTTTGTAGAGGAGATCACCCTACCGGGTATTATCCTCCGGTAGTGGAAGAGGTAAACTATGCGGGAAACCAAAATCAAGGATACCAACCTCGACCACCTTACCAACAAGGCAACTAAGGTTAGCAACCAAGAGGTAATCAAGGTTATCAACAACCATGGAGACCACAAGAATCCGGACCTTAAAATCGTCAACAATACCAAAATTGCACTCAACCTCCACAAGCTCCAAGTGGAAATACCAAGATGAAGGACACTCTCACGCAATTTATGCAAATGTCAATGTCAAATCAAAAGAATACCGATGCAGCCATAAAGAATCTTGAGACGCAAGTGTTGAGTGCAGAATAGGGCAAGCAGCAAAAATATTTATTTTCAGAAAGAATTGCCTATGGGATTTATGTCGTGTCCACAGAAATCGGTTCGAGGGAAAGAATGTTGTTCCACAATCTCTCGCGTTTATGAGTTTGGGTTTAAATGGTTTAAAGCGTAAATACGGAAAAGTAAACAAGAACATAAAAAGTATACATTCTTCAGAGAAAAGAACTTATCAAGCATACATATAATCCACTCGTCACAAACATAAATTTATCGATCATTTTCACTATACTACAATACTCGTCAAAATCATTCAGTATCGCTCACAACAGTGTCCATCTCTGGCACACTGAACTGAGAGAGCAACCATATTACTCTCGTTGTCACTCTCACGCACGACGCCTCAAAAGACGCAAGGCATTAAGTTCCGACACCATAAAGATTATTATCTAAATCTATCTCTAGCATCTAAACAATAGATATTCATCCCTAATCAAGATTCATGAAGTTTATCTCTAACACAACACAAATCCAAACATAAATGCAAAAAGATCAAGGAAGACATCGATAATGATTTGTAAAGCAGATTTTATACAATATTATGATCAACAAAGATACATATGGTCATAGTAACTATACAACACCCAACAAAGAAGAAATACACAAAGAATAAGAGAAATGAACCAAACATCTCGCGATTTGTCGACGCCGATCGATGAGAAATCCAACCCGGATCATCCGTGTGCAAGCTTCAATGTTGTTTTCTAAGCT
The DNA here is from genome assembly GCA_022829125.1 of Lathyrus tuberosus. Taxonomy (NCBI): domain Eukaryota; kingdom Viridiplantae; phylum Streptophyta; class Magnoliopsida; order Fabales; family Fabaceae; genus Lathyrus; species Lathyrus tuberosus. The sequence goes on from JALAZF010000516.1 coordinate 262,720, forward strand.
AATCCTATGAAAAAATGATGTTTGATGGAGTTGGGAGCAAAAATCCCCAAAACCATAACCTAAAAAATGCCGAAAAATGAAGTTTATAGGCAAAATTTGGCTCTCAGGTTCGCACTGCGAACCCCCGTTCGCCTAGCAAACATAAACCGCCTTAGCTACAGCCAAAATTGTGTTTTTCACACTTCCGGGAACTTTTCATTTGCCCCAGAGTTCGCATTGCGAACTCCCCAGCGAAAACGCTCGCCTCAAGTTCGCCTAGCGAACATGACAGCAAACCAGAACTTGTTTTAATCATAACTTTTGAATCGTAACTCTGATTGACGCACGGTCGGAAGCGCTGGAAAGCTTATTCAATGCTCTTTATGAATATGGCAAGATATCCTTGATTGAATACCAGCAAAAATGAGATAAAATCAATTAAACTCATTGGAATTTACACGATATGCAATATATACATTAAAATGTAAAGTAAACGTATTTAGAAACAAAGTGGGGTTTATTCGTATAATATTTAACAAAAAGTATCAAAAAGTGCAACAAAACTTATATACAAAAATAGGTACACCCTGCACTTATCAAACTCTTCTAAACTTACATAATTGTTTGTCCTCAAACAAAAATCTAGCGACTCAACGAAACCGAGTGATAACCAAAGAATCACGAATCAACAAGTTTTAAAAAACGGAAAACAAATGTATGGTTCAAATGAAAAACGGTACACACAAAGTAAATACTTACCACTAAACTACGAAGATAACATAGTCACGAAACAAAAGCAAAGTACAAAAGTCATGCCAAAAATTCTAAAACAACACAAGTTCAAATGTGAATCACACCTAGCAAAAGCAGTCATCGGTAGATGAAAAACACAAAATGGGGTACTTATCACTCACACAACAATCATGCAAACAATAGACTAAATTATGTAGCCATCCAAAACTCACATTGAAAATACAAAGGCCAGAATCACAAGGACTTTCAAGGTTGTAATGTGGTCTGACAAACAAACAAGGGGCAATTTCTAAAGGTAATTGAAACAAAAACTTGCCTAAACCTAAGGGAGTGATCAACTCACAAAGACTCAAACACAAAATTCCAATTAACTTCTTCCAAAATCCCAAGTGTTACACAAAACACAATACTTATTTAGCACAATTATTTGAACTATTCTTGTCTCCTTTCACAAGGATTTTCTTTTTCTTTATTTTTTCCTTTTCTTTTCTTTTCTTTTTCATATTTTTCTCTATTTTTTAGAGGTTCGCAAAGCGAACGATCATTCGCTAGGCGAACACTCGCTAGGACGTTCGCAAAGCGAACTTTGGTCCCTTTTGCCACTGCCTCATACCGGAAGCCCACGCTGGGAACTCGCCAGCCATTCGCACAACGAACATTCGCTATCATACTCGCAAAGCGAACATGACAACAAAACAACCCCTTATTTGACCTCATAGAAACCAACCAATGAGTAAACAATCATTCTCTCCCCAACTTGAATTCAACCACATCATCATGTGAATACTCCCTACTTTCTAAGGCAAGGCAAAAATTCATACAACAACACAAAATTGAGGGTTCAAGAAAAAACAAAATCCATTCAAAAATAAGTGAACTAAATACTCATAGACAAGCATCAAGTTCAAATAAAACATGGATCAAAAAGCTGAAAGGGGTTACGAATGATCACACGCTCACAAGGTGAATGACTATTTGGCTAGGTAGTTGTGCTCAAAATGAAACAAAAATGCCTTGATCCTTTTCATGCTTTCAAATAATCAACACAAACAAAAGATTAAGCATAATAAAATCCAGTTAGAACAAGAATGTTGGTACTCCGCATATATGAAGAATGGAAAGCTACCTCACAAAAAGGTGGGAACTAAAGTGATTCACAATAAGAACAATTATACAAAAGAATGAATGGCATGGAAGTTTGTAAAAGGCCTAAGTATCATGATTATGCTAAAGTAATGAAAGCGATAAATACATACCTTGGATGTGTACAAAACTTAACAATATCATTACCATACATCCGCGAGTTGAAATGATCAAACTTGGAAAATCACCATAACTTCCTCAAGCAACTCAAAACAAGCTCATTGACAAACACAAAGACCATTAATATAAACAAACTAAAAGACCGGCAAAAATTCATTAAACAAGTTGTAAAGTGAAGATTTGAGAATTTTACGAAAAATTCGAGTACAACTTATTTAATGAATACTCACCACACTACCTAAACTAGAATGAAAAAGTAATAACAATACAAAAACGATAAAACATGCTTGTTTTACGTCGTAAGCTCGACGCCTTTACAATGCTTAGCTAGTAACTTCTTCCATTCATGCCATGGTGATGCCTCACCGCACAAACCAAAAGCAAGTGTCTTAACCAAACACTTAAACAAACGTTACGGGAACAAAATGTATACAACACCTGAACAAACATAATGGAAATAGACAATATATATGATATACACAAAACTAAAAAACAAAGAAACTATCGCAATGCGATTCAATATCCAAACCAATCCCCGACAATGACGCCAATTTGTTGAGTGCAGAATAGGGCAAACAGCAAAAATATTTATTTTCGGAAAGAATTCCTTCCGGGATTTATGTCGTGTCCACAGAGATCGATTCGAGGGAAATAATGATGTTCGACAATCTCTCGCGCTTATTAGTTTGGGTTTAAATGGTTTAAAGCGTAAATGCGGAAAAGTAAACAAGAACATGAAAAGTATACATTCTTCCGAGAAAAGAACTTATCAAGCATACATATAATCCACTCGTCACAAACATAAATTTATCGATCATTTTCACTATATTACAATACTCGTCAAAATCATTCAGTATCGCTCACAACAGTGTCCATCTCTGGCACACTGAGCTGAGAGAGCTACCGTATTACTCTCGTCGTCACTCTCACGCACAACGCCTCGAAAGACGCAAGGCATTAAGTTCCGACACCATAAAGATTATTATCTAAATCTATCTCTAGCATCTAAATAATAGATATCCATCCCTAATCAAGATTCATGAAGTTTATCTCTAACACAACACAAATCCAAACATAAATGTAAAAAGATCAAGAAAGACATCGATAATGATTTGTAAAGCAGATTTTATACAATATTATGATCAACAAAGATACATATGGTCATAGTAACTATACAACACCCAACAAAGAAGAAATACACAAAGAATAAGAGAAATGAACCAAACATCTCGCGGTTTTTCGACACCGATCGATGAGAAATCCAACCCGGATCATCCGTGTGCAAGCTGGAATGTTGTTTTCTAAGCTAATCCTATGAAAAAATGATGTTTGATGGAGTTGGGAGCAAAAATCCCCAAAACCATAACCTAAAAAATGCCGAAAAATGAAGTTTATAGGCAAAATTTGGCTCTCAGGTTCGCACTGCGAACCCCCGTTCGCCTAGCAAACATAAACCGCCTTAGCTACAGCAAAAATTGTGTTTTTCACACTTCCGGGAACTTTTCATTTGCCCCAGAGTTCGCATTGCGAACTCCCCAGCGAAAACGCTCGCCTCAAGTTCGCCTAGCGAACATGACAGCAAACCAGAACTTGTTTTGATCATAACTTTTGAATCGTAACTCCGATTGACGCACGGTCGGAAGCGCTGGAAAGCTTATTCAATGCTCTTTATGAATATGGCAAGATATCCTTGATTGAATACCTGCAAAAATGAGAGAAAATCAATTAAACTCATTGATATTTACACGATATGCAATATATACATTAAAATGTAAAGTAAACGTATTTATAAACAAAGCGGGGTTTATTCGTATGATATTTAACAAAAAGTATCGATAAGTGCAACAAAACTTATATACCAAAATAGGTACACTTTGCACTTATCAAACTCTCCCGAACTTACATTATTTTTTGTCCTCAAACAAAAATCAAGCGACTCAACGAATCCGAGTGATAACCAAAGAATCACGAATCAACAAGTTTTGAAAAACGGAAATCAAATGTATGGTTCAAATGAAAAACGGTACACACAAAGTAAATACTTACCACTAAACTACGATGATAACATAGTCACGAAACAAAAGCAAAGTACAAAAGTCATGCCAAAAACTCTAAAACAACACAAGTTCAAATGTGAATCACACCTAGCAAAAGCAGTCATCGGTAGATGAAAAACTAAAATGGGGTACTTATCACGCACACAAAAATCATGCAAACAATAGACTAAATTATGCAACCATCCAAAAATCATATTGAAAATACAAAGGCAAGAATCACAAGGACTTTCAAGGTTGTATTGTGGTCTGACAAACAAACAAGGGGCAATTTCTAAAGGTAATTGTAACAAAAACATGCCTAAACCTAAGGGAGTGATCAACTCACAAAGACTCAAACACAAAATTCCAATAAACTTCTTCCAAAATCCCAAGTGTTACACAAAACACAATACTTATTTAGCACAATTATTTGAACTCTTCTTGTCTCCTTTCACAAGGATTTTCTTTTTCTTTATTTTTTTCTTTTCTTTTCTTTTCTTTTTCATATTTTTCTCTTTTATTTTCAAAGGTTCACAAAGTGAACGATCATTCGCTAGACGAACACTCGCAAGGACGTTCGCAAAGCGAACTTTGGTCCCTTTTGCCACTGCCTCATACCGGAAGCCCACGCTGGGAACTCGCCAGCCATTCGCACAACGAACATTCGCTATCATACTCGCAAAGCGAACATGACAGCAAAACAACCCCTTATTTGACCTCATAGAAACCAACCAATGAGTAAACAATCATTCTCTCCCCAACTTAAATTCAACCACATCATCATGTGAATACTCCCTACTTTCTAAGGCAAGGCAAAAATTCATACAACAATACAAAGTTGAGGGCTCAAGAAAAAACAAAATCCATTCAAAAATAAGTGAACTAAATACTCATAGACAAGCATCAAGTTCAATTAAAACATGGATCAAAAAGCTCAAAGGGGTTACGAATGATCACACGCTCACAAGGTGAATGACTATTTGGCTAGGTAGTTGTGCTCAAAATGAAACAAAAATGCCCTGATCCTTTTCATGCTTTCATATAATAAGCACAAACAAAAGATTAAGCATAATAAAATCCAGTTAGAACAAGAATGTTAGTACTCCGCATATATGAACAATGGAAAGCTACCTCACAAAAAGGTGGGAACTAAAGTCATTCACAATAAGAACAAGTATACAAAAGAATGAATGGCATGGAAGTTTGTAAAAAGCCTAAGTATCATGAATATGCTAAAGTCAAGAAAGCAATAAATACATACCTTGGACGTGTACAAAACTTAACAATATCATTACCATACATCCGCGAGTTGAAACGAACAAACTTGGAAAATCACCACAACTTCCTCAAGCAACTCAAAACAAACTCATTGACAAACACAAAGACCATTAATATAAACAAACTAAAAGACTGGAAAAAATTCATTAAACAAGTTGTAAAGTGAAGATTTGAGAATTTTACGAACAATTCGAGTACAACTTATTTAATGAATACTCACCACACTACCTAAACTAGAATGAAAAAGTAATAACAAAAAAAACGATAAAACATGCCTGTTTTACGTCGTAAGGTCGACGCCTTAACAATCTTAGCTAGTAACTTCCTCCCTTCATGCCATGGTGGTGCCTCACCGCACAAACCAAAAGCAAGTGTCCTAACCAAACACTTAAATAAACGTTACGGGAACAAAATGTATACAACACCTGAACAAACATAATGGAAATAGACAATATATACGATATATACAAAACTCAAAAACAAAGAAACTTTCGCAATGCTATTCAATATCCAAACCAATCCACGGCAACGACGCCAATTTGTTAAGTGCAGAATAGGGCAAGCAGCAAAAATATTTATTTTCGGAAAGAATTCCCTCCGGGATTTATGTCGTGTCCACTGAGATCGATTCAAGGAAAAGAATGACGTTCGACAATCTCTCGCGCTTATTAGTTTGGGTTTAAATGGTTTAAAGCGTAAATGCAGAAAAGTAAACAAGAACATAAAAAGTATACATTCTTCGGAGAAAAGAACTTATCAAGCATACATATAATCCACTCGCCACAAACATAAATTTATCGATCATTTTCACTATACTACAATACTCGTCAAAATAATCCAGTATCGCTCACAGCAGTGTCCATCTCTGGCACACTAAGCAGAGAGAGCTACTGTATTACTCTCGTCGTCACTCTCGCGCACGACGCCTCGAAACACGGAAGGCATTAAGTTCCGACACCATAAAGATTATTATCTAAATCTATCTCTAGCATCTAGACAATAGATATCCATCCCTAATCAAGATTCATGATGTTTATCTCTAACACAACACAAATCCAAACATAAATGCAAAAAGATCAAGAAAGACATCGATAATGATTTGTAAAGCAGATTTTATACAATATTATGATCAACAAAGATACATATGGTTATAGTAACTATACAACACCCAACAAAGAAGAAATACACAAAGAAGAAGAGAAAAGAACCAAACATCTCGCGGTTTGTCGGCGTCGATCGATGAGAAATCCAACCTGGATCATCCGTGTGCAAGCTTCAATGTTGTTTCCTAAGCTAATCCTATGAAAAAAATGATGTTTGATGGAGTTGGGAGCAAAAATCCCCAAAATCATAAACTAAAAAATGCTGAAAAATGAAGTTTATAGGCAAATTTTGGCTCCCAGGTTCGCACTGCGAACCCCCGTTCGCCTAGCGAACATAAACTGCCTTAGCTACTGCCAAAATTGTGCTTTTCACACTTCCGGATACTTTTCATTCGCCCCAGAGTTTGCATTGCGAACTCCCCATCGAATACGCTCGCCTCCAGTTCGCCTAGCGAACATGACAGCAAACCAGAACTTGTTTTGATCATAACTTTTGAACCGTAACTCCGATTGACGTACGGTCGGAAGCGCTGGAAAGCTTATTCAATGCTCTTTATGAATATGATCAGATATCCTTGATTGAATACATGCAAAAATGAGAGAAAATCAATTAAACTCATTGATATTTACACGGTATGCAATATATACACTAAAATGTAAAGTAAACGTATTTATAAACAAAGCGGAGTTTATTCGTATGATATTTAACAAAAAGTATCGATAAGTGCAACAAAACTTATATACAAAAATAGGTACACTTTGCACTTATCAAACTCTCCCCAACTTACATAATTTTTTGTCCTCAAACAAAAATCAATCGACTCAACGAAACCGAGTGATAACCAAAGAATCACGAATCAACAAGTTTTAAAAACGGAAAACAAATGTATGGTTCAAATGAAAAACGGTACACACAAAGTAAATACTTACCACTAAACTACGATGATAACATAGTGTCGCTCCCGGGATTTTCATCCTAGTACAAACGCGAAAGTGACACCGAAACAGAGTCGCCAGCAATGTGTATTTATCCCAAGAGAGGGAAAGGAAACACCGCATAAACCTGAAGGAAAGGAAAGAGCATGGTCTTGCGACCAAGAGAACTGGGTTCGGGAGTCGGTTACATGAGAGGAAGGTATTAACACCCCCTCACGTCCATCGTACCCGATGGGATCCACGCTTGCTTGTCTCGATCAAAGGGTGTCATCAACTGGAGCTCCACTGCTACTGGAAAGGGAAAGGAACGGGAAAAAAGGAAAAGGAAAAGAGGGAGGAAGAAAAACAAATGTAGGGAAAATAAATGAAGTGCTCGAATGGGCCCTACCCCACTGCCTACGTATCTCATCGGGAACATGAGAATCAGAGCGATGTAGTTCCCCTAACTAGGGAAAGGTTGTTTGTGTTTTTTAGAGAACGGCTTACGTTCTAGCTCAGGTGTTGCAGGCTCGCCGGTCCGAGTGCGTTACCATCTTGCAAGAGAACGAGTAGGAGCACGTTCGTACGTTAAGAGTGAGTGAGATGAGAAAAGAATTCCCGAAGGAAAGACGTTATTGTTTGTTTTTGTCTTTTAGAAAGAAGTGTTTTGATTGTTTTGTGTTTTGTAACGCGCATTGTATTTAAGTCCCTCATGTAAGATCGAATGCCTCGCATAACGAACCGAGATGGGACGCACGCTAAACATTCCAAGAAAATGAGAGAAGATCCCTCACTATCTTGTTCTTGCATGAAAGGCCTAAATACAATGTTGGTTTTCCTTTATTAAGTATTTTTTACTTTTTGCTTGAAGATGAGAAGAGAAAACGCAAAGGAAACTCTAAAGGGAGACTAAAGGATCCTAATGTTATCATGCATGGATGTCCTATGGTTAGTGAGGTTTGAAAGAGGAAGCCTAACTAAAACCTAATGCTAATCCTACTCCAAACTTAATCAAAAATTAATTTGGACTAGGTAGCTCTAAGGGGAAAGGAATCCAAGACTTGAACAAGTCTTGAGATTCAAGGGATGTGAAAGAGTGAAATAGAAGAAAAGAGAAGAAGAAGAAATGAGAAACAAGATGGGGCAGCAAGCACATCATAATCATCATATCCAAATCACATCATAAAACATGCTTCAAAGATCATACAAGCACATCTCAAGTACACAAGTGAAAGCACACAAGAAAGGATGCAAGTGAACTTGCATAAGAAGTACAATCAAACACACATGGATGTCATATCAAAGTGAAATGAAGGAGATAAGATGAAAATGAAACAAGACCAGAACTCACATCATATCATCATCAACAATTCATATATGCAAAAGAGGTTCACATTATGCAACATGATGCACCAAAGAAGTTACAAAGTAAAAGGAATGATATGCATCACATAATGCAAACCAAATGCATCCAACAATGCTCAAGTAACATGAAAATCAAGTATAGGACTCAAGAGGCAGTAGCACACACATTAACATCATGTCAAGATCAAACTCAAGTCATACAAGATTAATCACCAAGCAACACATCCAAAGCATGCATCAAAACTAATCCAAGCAACCACTTACTATTCATGCAAGCAAGCAAAGAAACATGTGAAGCAAAAAGTGAGAATATGTCACATAATGAACCCTAAATCAAGAGGATCAGAACCTCAAGCATGTTATACAAGTCAAACAAAAGGCCTCATGCATTGATTGTTTCATACAAGGGAGCATTGCACAAGATTAGGTCAAACATACCACAAAATTCAAGTCAAAACAACACCAACTTAGAAAATCAAGCACAAATAGGAAAATGAATCAATGAAGATGATTCCAAAGCCATAAACAAGCTCAAACTGAACATGATCTCACTATACAATCATCTCAAGCATCAATCAATCACAAGTAAACAAATGCACTCAAACTAGGTCAAGTGTCTAAGCATGCTTCAATCAAATTCAAACCACAAGTAAAAATCAACCAAAAAATGCAAAGTGGTTTAATAAATTCCCAAAAAATAATCAAAGGCAAGTTAACTCAGTCAAGTAACAAATACAAAAAGATTGGATCCAAAAGAGTTAAAGAGCTTGTCTAAAAGTGATCCACAAGTCAAGATATGTACATAACCAAACAATAATCGAGGGGTATCAAAAATCACATGAAAAACAATCAAATGTGGTCACCAAGGCAGGAACATGACATGACAACAATCCTCAATTAAGTGTCAAAACATGTCAAAAAGGTCAGCTCAATAAGGCATGGAAAGATCATCAAACATAAGCACTAATCACAAAGGTAAACATAGGAGACACTTTGGAAAATAAAATCAGAAATAATTACGAAAATAAATGAAAAATGAAAATAAAATTCATATAAAATTAAATAAGACATTAAAGTAAGCACATAATTTTTTTTGGAATTTTAAAATAAAATAAAATATTTTTAATAATTAAAAAAGGTAACGAAAATAAAAAAAAAAAGGAAAATAAAGAGTGATTTAAAAGAGGGGTGTATTAGCAAGAGAAACAACGTGGCTATGACTGGGCCTGAACGGTGGGGTGTGAATAGAAATCAGGCAAGGCCCAAAGCAGAAATTCACTTAACTCATTCACATTCAGATTTTATAAAATAAATAAAATAAAAAAAAAACAAAAGGAAATGGAACGCTGCATAGCATGTAAGCACGACTTATATCAACCGGTCACCAAAATATTTAAAACGCTAAAAGACAAAAATGCCAGCCAACCAATCAGACCATGACACGTATTCGTCTTCCTCCCATGAACATGCAAGCAATCGCAAACCAGTAGCAGCCATGTGAAACCGTTGCACATTAATATCAAAACACAAACTTGTTCTTCACATAACTTTCTCATTTTTCATCGAAAATCAAAAGTTCAAAAATCAAAAATGATCTATGCGACGAGAGGAAAACCAACATGCCCTTAGTTCTCACAAACACATACTCTAACACACGCAAATATGGCCTACAAGACATGGGTTCAAACATTATTTCTAACATTCAAACATGTCAACACATTCAGATTCAATCCATCAAACAAACATTATCACTTCAAACTATGTTCAGATGTAGTGTGTGAGCATGATTAGGTATGGACAAGAGAGCTTAAAAAAAAGTTAAGGAATCTTACTTAGTGGAGGCAAGTCCACTGCTTCCTCAATGCCTTGTGAAAACTTCAGAATACCAACCAAAATCCCTCAGCAAACTTCACTCAAGCAAGAAAAATGAAGAAAACTTGGAAGAGAAAACCAACTCGAAGAGAGAGAAGTTCTTGAGAGAGAGTGAGCTGCTCTGAAAAAATGAAGCCTCCTCCCTTTGGTTTGGAGTGAGTTAGCTTATATATGGAGAGTTTAGGGTTGGTATAAGGTTAGGAACGAGTCTCAGGTTTGGGAATTAATTGTTGTGGCTTGGAGAGAAAAAAAGTGAGAGAGATGCGCATGAAATTGTGTAGGTTCGGGTGGTGTTTTGTAGGCTTGGAGAGAGGTTTGGGAGGACGGTTTTAGGTCATGGAGAGAGTGGTTCTTGTGTGTGGTGTTGGGCTGACACCTTGTACCAGCCTGCATGAGTCCATTTGCTTTCATGCACATTTCATGTTTGGACAAATTCTCTCTCTTTCAATGGCAGGTAATGTGCTTAGACATTTTAGGCAAACTTGGAATGTGGTGTACAAAGCTTTGGCATGCTGCATAATCATACGAAAAGTGTGCCAAGAATTACATTCACATAACTTGTTAAATTTTGGACTAAGTAGTGAAAACCAAACACCAAATGAGAGGTCCTTGAGGAACAAAACTCTTGCCAATTATTCTAAACGTGACTTGGAAATGAATGAGAAATAGCTTTGAAGTCATGCCATCAAAATTGTCCAAAACAAATAGAAATAACTCTAGATTCTTTGACAATTCTCATTTAAAACCTCGATATTTGGAAGGCTATAACTTACACCACAATGGCTCAAATGGCACAAACTTGGATCCTTTGGAAAGAGGGGACTGCCCTCTACACTTTTCATGTTAGAAGTATCTTGATTTAAGGCTTGGAAATAACTCTAAATTGGTCAAGAACATTGGTGTACCAAACTGTCAAAAGCAACTTAGAACAAATTCTAAGTTTTAGTGAAACCACCAATTGAAAATGTTACACTTTGGACACTTATAACTCACTCAATATCAAACCAAATGCCATGATTCTTGTGTCCATTTTGAAGAGAAGACTTCAAACTACAACCTTCATGTTAGAGTTTTCTCAATTCAAAGCTTGGAAGGTGATCAAAATCGAGCATGAACATTGATGCACAAAGCTGTCCAAAACAACTTAGAAAAAATTCTAAGTTTTTCACATTTTACAACTTGAAGATTCCAACTTTGGGACACCATAACTCTCTCAAAAATAATCCAAATGAGACAAACTTTACATGGTTGGAAAGCTTGGAAAAAGCTCTACAACTTTCATGTTTGAGGAAAATTGAAATGAAGCTCGTATCATGATGGAAATTAGCTTGGAAAATGGCTGAATTCATGCTGAAACTTTCCCAAAATGGCAACTTCCTAAAAACCTAGATTTCCAAAAATAGCAACTTCTTCACATTTTTTATTTTTTTATGAATCCTTGAACATTTCTTGATCAAATCTTGTCCATGGACCATATTTGACTTGAAAATCATGATGTTGACCTCAAAAAGTCAGGAGTTGACTTTTTCACTGCACAGTTGACTTTATTCCCAATTCTCTTGATTTTGAAATTTCTGATCAATTGAAAACCTTCTGAAACAAATGGATGGGCAATCTTCCATCCCTAGACACTTGAGGACATAAGGGATACCATGAGATCAAGTCTTGCCAAAAAAATCAGAAATAAACTGATTTTATGGCAAACCCTAGTTTTGGTACCCTCTGGTTAGGAGGAGATAACACATCCTCCAAATTCAAATCCCTCTGAATATGATGTGTATCATGTCCACCCATGATGACATATACCACTTGGAGATGATAAAGAATCAAAGAGCTTGCTCATTTGGGGGTCAGATCCCAACTTTTGACTGCCTTGTATAAGAGATCATGCACTGTCCAATCTTCTTGATGAGTTCTCCTCTCCCTATGACTTGTGAGGGCAAATGGAGATGATACATGATGTAAGAGGTTCTTGAAGCTTGTGAGAAACACTTGGCCTTCTTCTTTGGATGATCAACACCTTAGAGAATCACCTGATCACATGCCCTTATGCAAGATGCAATGCTAAATGCTTGATGCTTTATTTTTCTATGCTTGAATGCAATGCAATGCAATGAAAGCTCATGCTAAATGATATGAAGAAAAGAGAGGGCAAATTTTGGGGTATTACAGCTGCCCCTATTCAATCACTGTAGACCTGAACGGATGATAGCGATTGCTGTCATACTTTCAAGGTATGGAGGGATTGAATACTGACAATAACCCAAAAATTTGCACTCTGCAGGGAAGAAGAAAAGGGAAATAAACCTAACCAAACAAACTCTGCTTGACAAAAACTTTGATGATGAAGAAAGCCACTGGGAAGATGTCTTTTATACAACGCCAGACGACTACTGGCCTGCCACACTACGGGTGGACTTTAGCAACGTCTTTTAGTACAACGCCAGACGACTACTGGCTTGCCACACTACGGGTGGACTTTTGCCAAACTACGGTTGGACTTTGCAGCTGAATTGCCACACTACGGGGGACTTTTGCCAATCTACGGTTGGACTTTGCTGAGATGCCACACTACGGGGGACTTTCGCCAAACTACGGTTGGACTTTGCAGCTGAATTGCCACACTACGGGGGACTTTTGCCAATCTACGGTTGGACTTTGCTGAGATGCCACACTACGGGGGACTTTCGCCAATCTACGGTTGGACTTTGCCGAGATGCCACACTACGGGGGATTTTTGCCAATCTACGGTTGGACTTAGCTACGATCTTTTAAAGGGAGTCAGACGACTACTGACTTGCCACACTACGGGTGGAATTGTGCCAAGTTACGGTTGGACTTTCCAATGATTTGCCACCCTTGGATGGACCTTTTGCCAATCTACGGTTGGACTTTAAGAATTTGCCACCCTTGGATGGACCTTTCGCCAATCTATGGTTGGACTTTAAGAATTTTCCACCCTTGGATGGACCTTTCGCCAATCTACGGTTGGACTTTGAGAATTCCAAAATTGGATCACTCTCTACATCCGTGTTAGACATCTCTGCTGACCCTGCTGAGGAACAATGATTAATGGTTTGACTTCGGAGACTCCTGAAAGGATAATATCTCTGCTGGAGAATGAATGAACAATCCGTCTGTTTCGAATTGTCAAGTTTGCCAAAAATAAATTGGACTTTGGAAATATGGGGAAATGATGATTCTGTCAGGAATTACTTCATCTGTTTGGGGCTGGATTCTGGTCACAGCAACTCCGCTGGGGATGAGAATTTCTTTGCATGACGTCTTGCTAGGGAAGAAAAGTCATTAAAACTCTGCTTGAGGATCTATCAAACATGAGATCCTTTGCGGGGAGAATCAACCTTCTAACTCGGCTGGGGAAAGAGTATACTATCACTCTACTGAGGAATAGATTTTGTTGATCAATAAGCCTCTGTGGGGTCAAATAAATAGACTCAGCTGGGGAATATTGTTGACAAGATTCAATGCTGAACTCTGTGGGGATACCGCTACCAGAGATACGATCTTGCTGGGGATCAGGGCTACTCTGTCGGGGATATGCGAATCCTGGTTAGAAAATTTCACTGCAACCTGCTGGGAAAAATTCCCTATATCTATTGGGGAAACCCAAAGCAATTCCATGGTAGTCTGCCGAGGAATAAGACTGTCGAGCTTAAGATAAGTATTACAATGCCCCATGCCAGGCGAGCTTTCAGTTTGATGATTCCGTTGGGGATGATGAGTTTACCACAAACTCTGTTGGGGAGACCTGCTTTAAAGTGTCTCATGCTGGGGAACGTCTCTTGAGAGGATTTTACAGAAGACAAAATGTCCTCAAACTCTACTAGGGATAATAGATTGGGAACATCTCCTGCTGGGGAAATTCAAAATGCCCCATGCTTGGGAGGGTCAACAACTTGCTTTCTGCTCCATGATACGGGACTTATCTGAAGAAACGTCATAAGAGGATTTTATAGAAGATTAAGCATCTTCAAACTCCTGGCGATCTCACTGGGGATTGACCATCAACTTCAGTGTCTGTGAAGCAGCTCTACTGGGGAATTCGCAACCGTTATCGACAAAAGGGTGACCAATGAACCCTTCCCTGAACATGATTTCCCCAGTCTCTGCATGGGAATAAATGATTATCCGTCTTGTGCTTGAAATCACCTGAATCTGTTACCTGTAATAAAAGAAAACACACACATGCCCCGGAATATTGCGTGGCTTGATTCCACCATCCAGGATTACTCAACATTCAAAGTAATTCTAAATATATTCTGCACGTGTTATTGTGAGGCCACCATGTTTTCAAATGCAATATTTTATCAAAAATTCGGACGTTTTTGCAAACAAGGCAGTAAAACAAAATAAGAAGCTTTTAACTGAAATTCAATTTATTGATCAAAAGGCCCAGAATAGGCAATTACATCAGGAAGCAATCCCTGGAAAGAGGTGATCGCTGAAAATTGAGAAAAGAAACTATCCTAATGGCAATGCGAAAACGGCGTTCCACTGAGTTTCAATTCTGCTATGGCCAGTATGTCTTCAAAACTCTCCGACCTTGCCTTCTGAGGAATAATCAGACCGATTCCTACCCTTTGGAATGTCAATTGTTGAAATGATGATGGAGTACAGATAACTCAGATCGTAGTCGTTCGCTTAAATCCCTCTTTTGCGTGGACCGCCCTTTCGGGTTTTCAATCCACCGGGATACCCTTTTTTGCCTGAGTTGTCCTTGCGGATTTTCAACTCACCGGGTGTACAATTTTTCATTTATTATCCCTAATTTTTGCCCGAACCTTTTTATTCTGTTTTTGTGGTTCGCCGGGATGCCCTTTTTTTGCCTGGACTTTTCCCTTTTTTTTTTGTCCAGCGGGTCTATTCATGCGAAGTATTTTTTGACTACGTCGGAGTTGACAGGGGATGAAAAGTCTTCGCCATCCATGGTTGTAAGTAATAAGGCTCCGCCCGAGAAAACCTTCTTAACCACGAATGGACCTTCATAGTTAGGAGTCCACTTGCCCCTGTGATTTCTATTTGGAGGAAGGATCCTTTTGAGTACCACATCTCCAACCTTGTAAACCCGAGGACGCACCTTCCGGTCAAATGCCTGCTTCATCCTCCGTTGGTACAACTGCCCATGACACACAGCTGCCAGTCGTTTCTCCTCAATAAGGCTCAACTGCTCAAACCTGGTGTGCACCCATTCAGCCTCGTCTAACTTGACATCCATCATAACTCTGAGGGATGGAATCTCCACTTCAACCGGTAGTACCGCTTCCATACCGTATACAAGTGAGAATGGGGTTGCCCCAGTGGACGTGCGCACTGACGTCCGGTACCCATGCAAAGCAAATGGTAACATCTCATGCCAATCTTTGTATGTGACAACCATTTTCTGCACAATCTTCTTAATATTCTTGTTGGCCGCTTCCACAGCGTCATTCATCTTCGGGCGATATGGAGAAGAATTGTGGTGTTCAATTTTGAAGTCCCGGCACAGCTCAGCCATCATTTTGTTGTTCAGATTAGAACCATTATCAGTAATGATTCTCTCGGGCACTCTATAGCGACAAATGATATCCCGTTTCAGGAAACGCGCCACCACCTGCTTAGTGACATTGGCATAAGACGCAGCTTCAACCCACTTAGTGAAATAATCAATGGAGACTAAGATGAAACGATGGCCATTTGAAGCAGTAGGCTCAATCTTTCCGATCTTGTAAATGCCCCACATAGCAAAGGGCCAGGGAGAGGACATGACACTCAACGGATTTGGAGGAACGTGCACTTTGTCTGCATAGATCTGGCATTTGTGACACTTACGGGCATACTTGCAACAATCTGACTCCATTGTCAACCAATAATATCCTGACCTCAGTAATTTCTTAGCCATTGCGTGTCCTCCGGCATGGGTACCAAAAGAGCCTTCATGTACTTCCTGCATTAACAGGTCTGCTTCGTGTCTATCCACGCATCTGAGCAGAACCATGTCAAAATTCCGCTTGTACAACACATCATCCTGATTCAAAAAGAAACTACCAGACAGCCTTCTCAACGTCTTCTTATCTTTAGTAGATGCCCCTGGCGGGTACTCTTGACTTTTCAAGAAACACTTGATATCATGAAACCATGGCTTGTCATCAGACGCTGCATCAACAACAAACACAAATGCGGGTCTGTCAAGACGAGACACTTCAATCTTAGGTACATGATTCCATCCTTGCACCTTGATCATGGAGGACAATGTGGCCAAGGCATCTGCAAACCTATTCTCATCCCGAGGAATATGGTACAACTTCACTGTTGTAAAGAATGTCAGCAATCTCCTTGTATAATCTCTATACGGAACCAGATTTGCTTGGTGCGTGTACCAACTCCCTTTTACCTGATTAATTACCAAAGCTGAATCACCAAAGATATCAAGGGTCTTAATTCGTAGATTAATCGCCTCCTCGATCCCCAATATACAAGATTCATATTCTGCTTCATTGTTGGTGCATCCGAAAGTTATTCGGGCAGTGAAAGGCATATGAACACCTTCCGGCGTGATAAGAACTGCTCCAACTCCGCATCCATTCATATTGATGGCCCCATCAAACATCAGACTCCATTTGGACTCAGGGTCTGGCCCCTCCTCCAGGAGTGGTTCCTCGCAATCTTTAGCTTTGAGAAACATGATATCCTCATCAGGGAAATCAAACTTCATGGGTTGGTAATCATCAATCGGCTGTTACGCAAGATAGTCTGACAAGACACTTCCTTTGATGGCCTTTTGAGAAGTGTACTGAATATCATACTCTGTCAAAACCATTTGCCACCGTGCAATTATGCCTGTTAGCGCTGGTTTCTCAAAAATGTATTTGATAGGATCCATTTTGGAAATCAACAAGGTTGTGTGCCTAATCATATATTGCCTCAATCGCTTAGCGGCCCATGCAAGTGCACAGCATGTCTTTTCAAGCATTGAGTATCGGGACTCACAATCATTGAACTTTTTGCTCAGGTAGTAGATAGCATGCTCCTTCCTACCTGTCTCGTCGCGTTGACTGAGAACATAACCCATGGAACCTTCAAGCACTGTCAAATACATTATCAAAGGTCTTCCTTCAACTGGAGGTATGAGAATTAGAGGTTCCTGCAAGTATTATTTTATCTTATCGAATGCCAATTGGCAATCGTCATTCCACCTGACCGTCTGATCTTTTATCAGCAGTTTAAATATTGGTTCACACGTGGCTGTTAGGTGAGATATGAACCTTGCAATGTAGTTCAACCTACCCAAGAAACCACGAACTTCTTTTTCCGTTCTCGGCTCGGGCATTTCTTGTATTGCTTTCACCTTGGCAGGATCAACCTCAATTCCTTTTTCACTGATAATGAAACCCAGCAGCTTTCCAGAACGCACCCCAAAAGTGCATTTATTCGGATTCAACCTCAAGCGGAACTTCCTCAACCTTTCAAACAGCTTTTTCAAGTTGACCAGATGTTCTTCTTCCGTTCTCGACTTGGCAATCATGTCATCCACATAACATTCAATCTCTTTGTGAATCAAATCGTGAAACAAAGTTACCATTGCCCGCTGATACGTTGCCCCTGCGTTTTTCAACCCAAAAGGCATCACCTTATAACAGTATGTACCCCACGGAGTAATGAACGTGGTCTTCTCCATATCTTCAGGTGCCATTTTAATCTGGTTGTACCCGGAGAATCCATCCATAAACGAGAATACTGAGAACTGAGTTGTATTGTCGACTAGTACATCAACGTGAGGTAGTGGAAAATCATCCTTCGGGCTAGCTTTATTGAGATCTCGATAATCCACGCACATTCTAACCTTTCCGTCCTTCTTTGGTACTGGTACAATGTTGGCAACCCAGGGAGGGTAGTGAGTCACTGCAAGAAACCCTGCATCCCATTGCTTCTGAACTTCTTCTTTGATCTTTATTGCCATGTCGGGGTGAGTCCGACGAAGTTTCTGCTTGACTGGCGGACACTCTGCTCTCAATGGCAGCCTGTGTACCACAATATCAGTATCCAACCCTGGCATGTCTTGATACGACCAGGCGAAGATGTCAGCATATTCACACAACAACTCAATCAAAGCCCTCTTCACATCTGCTTGCAGGCAGGCACCAATCTGAATCTCTTTCTTAGCATCCTCGGTACCAATATTGATGACCTCTACAGTCTCCTGGTGAGGCTGGATGACCCTTTCCTCTTGTTTTAACAATCTGGCCAGTTCCTCAGGGAGTTCGCAATCCTTCTCATCCCCTTCTTCGGCTTGATAAATTGGGTTGTCAAAGTCATACATAGCCATATCAAAATCGTTATCAATGGAATCCGGAGGATCAAGTCTGCACGAACGGGTTCATGCTTTATCTCAGAATTATTTTAAAACCAAAAGAAGAAGAAAAAGAAACATTGCCATTTTATTATTTTTGTGCAAAAATAAAAACTGAAAGACAGAGAACAAAAATTTGAATGCAAAACGTCCTTTATTAATGATTGAAATTGCAAATGCAAACAGGGTGGCCCTACAAATGAATCCATACGCCTTGGGCAGAGCGCGAGATTTTGACATGCATTATGGTTAGAAAACAAATAAAAATTACTCTGTCTGAAGAGTAACCCGGACGACTTCTTCAACAGACCAATTCTGCAACTGCTGTCCCGGGGCACGTGGGCGTACCCAGTTGTCCCAGTCACTGTCATTGTCAATACCATCTCATGTGGCCGCACAAGACTGATCGGTGTAAATAATCCCCCCACTGCTGAAGGTGATGGGTCCACTGTTCTCCGCAACTGAGGTCATAGAAGGATGATAACCAATACCAAATTTGTCTTCCTTCATCGGCGTCTCTATCAGTTTGCCCCAACCTTGGGCGTTGCCAGCTCTGACGACCTCAACAGCTTGTTTGTAAGATGAAATGGAGGTACCAGCCCCAGCTGGTGTAGAGGAAGACTCAGGCACGTTGTCAATGTTTACCGCTTCAAATGATTGGCAAAGCATCTCGTGAATTTCTCCATCCATCTCAACATACTTAAACGTAGACAGATGGCTGACAAAGATATCTTCTTCGCCACACACTGTAACGACTTGTCCTTCAAACTCATACTTCAGCTTTTGGTGTAGAGTAGAGGTAACAGCCCCAGCTGCGTGAATCCAAGGGCGACCTAATAAGCAGCTATATGCAGGCTGTATGTCCATCACATGGAATGTGGATTTGAACACCTGCGGTTCAATTTGCACGGGCAACTCTACTTCACCAAACACAGATCTTTTGGTCCCATCGAATGCTCTGACAATCAAATCACTCGGCCTTAAGATCAAACCATCAACCTCCAGCTTCATTAGTGCCTTTTTAGGCAAAACATTAAGTGAGGAACCAGTGTCTACCAGTACATGAGACAGCACTGCACCCTTACACTCCATTGTGATGTGCAAAGCTTTATTGTGGTTTCTTCCCTCAGCAGTCAAATCCCTACTTGTAAAGCCCAAACCATGGCTAACATTAACATTGGAGATTACACCCTCCAGCTGATTAACAGTGATTTCCTGTGGCACATACGCGCTCTTCAACACTTTCAACAAAGCTTCTCGATGCGCATCAGAACACAACAACAATGATAAAATTGAAATCTTCGAAGGGGTCTGATTCAGTTGATCAACAATCTTATAATCACTCTTCTTGATTATCCTCATGAACACTTCCATTTCATTATCAAAAGTAATCTTTTTCTCAGTTTCAGGTACAGGCACACTCTCGACCACCTGTTTTCCCTTAGCTTTTGCAGCGGCTTTAACTTCTTGATCACTGCGCAAAGTTTGGGGAGCAAACAATCTTCCGCTTCTTGTAAAACCACCTACACCACCCACATTATCAATATTCAAACCGGACGATGACCCAACTTCTTGCTTTTTCCCTTCATAATATATGTCTGCACCATAGTGCCAAGGGATTGCCTTCGTAGTTGTAAACGGAACTGGTCCTGGCACCGTGATGGTAACAGGACTGGGTCTTTGTTGTACAACACTTGCTATAGGCACTGTACTTGCAGGCACCTGGATCTCAGCGGGAGTATAATACATGTTTGCCCCATAGTGCCACGGGGTTTCCTGTGTAGTTGTAAACGGAACTGGTCCTGGCACCATGATGGTAACAGGACTAGGTCTTTGTTGCACAACACTTGCTACAGGAACTGTACTAGCAGGCACCTGGATCTCAACGGGAGTATAATATATGGTCACAGTTGATACCTCATCAGTCTCTTTCACAACCCTGTCAAACTGTAGACATCCCTCATTGATCAGATTCTGCAAACCCGCTTTCAACTTATCACAGCCATTCTCTTGATTCATACACTCAGAACAATCTTGATTACAGCTCGGGAACACCTGTCCCTTCAACAAACGATCCTTTACAACCAACAAAGAAGTCTTCACCTGACTAATGTCTGCTACCAAATTCAATCGCTTTCCATCTTCGATAGCATTCACATTTTCCGCAGCATGCACATTCGCCGCACCATGATTAGGTATGGGGTGCTGAATAATATTAGGAGGCCGAGAGAAATTGATTGCCTTGGCATCAATCAAGTCTTGCACTTTATGATGAAAAGCCCAACATCTTTCAATGGAGTGCCCCTGAGCACCTGAGTGGAACTCGCATCGTGCGTTAGGATCGAAATTAGGAGGCAAGTTGCCAGGGGCAGGAGGCCTCATAGTGCGGATCTCAACCAACTTCATCTGGAGTAACTGTGGTAGCAACGCAGAATAAGTCAAAGGGAGAGGGTCAATCTTACGATCCCTCTGCCTAGACCTCTATTGGAAAGGAGGTTGCTGTTGTTGCTGCTGAACATGCTGTTGGGGTGGTTGTTGCTGCTGAACCTGCTGTTGGGGTTGTTGTTGCTGAACAGACGGTGCTGGGATTGTTACTGCACCCACCTGATGATAACCCTGAGAACGTCCTCTGCCACGTCCTCTAAACACAGCATTTGTATCTCCTTCTCTTCTTCTCTGACTACCAACAAACGGTTTCTTCGTCCCAGAAGATCCAACCCCACTCACATCTTGAATCTTTCCAAGCTTCAACAAGCTCTCTATTCTTTCTCCAGCAATCACTATCTCAGCAAATCCGGTTGATGGACAAGTAGCTAGTCTCTCAATATATGCCCCTTGCAGGGTGCCCATAAACATGTCTGCCATTTCTCTATCCAACAAAGGAGGTTGAACCTGTGCAGCCATTTCCCTCCACCTCTGTGCATATTCCTTGAAACTCTCTTTAGCATTCTGTGACAACCCCTGAAATTGAGTGCGATTGGGCGCCATATCAATATTGTACTGGTACTGTTTTAGGAACGCTTCAGCTAGATCCTTCCAACTTCTCACAGCAGCTCTGTTCAATTTCATATACCAGGTCAAAGAAGCTCCAGCCAGACTGTCTTGAAAGTAATGCATCCATAACTTCTCATCATCTGTATGAGCTGAGATCCTCCCAAAATAAGCTTGGATATGTGTCTGGGGACACGTATTACCCTGATATTTATCAAAAGTAGGCGGCTTGAATTTTGGAGGGATCCTGACCCCTGGTACCAAACCCAGACTAGTAACATCAATGCCCATGGAATTCTTGCATTCCATAGCCCTTATCTTCTCTGCCAGTTCATCGTACCTTTTGTCATTAGGAGCACCCATCTCAACATCCAACAGAGTAAATTGGTCTTCTTGACCATCTTCCTGAACACCACCAACATTTCTGCCATTTCCATTACCCACATTAACCACCGGAGGGGGATTGCCAACAGGAGGAGGAGTGCCATTGCCATTCTGATTAACCCCAAGCGTGGCCTCCGGATGCTCGACCAGAAGCCTCAGTCTTTCTTGAGTTTCGGCCATACCAGTCATGAGAGTCATGAACTGGTCCATGCGTGCCCTCATATCAGCCAAATCACTCTGCATTTGATCCATTATCCTTGCTTGATTTTTTCGAGTTGAGTAACGATGAATATGATTCTCAGCTATAGTTCCTGAAACCAAATAAAGGTTAGAGATCTCCTGCGACAGGTACCTGAAAACAAACAACAGAATGCAACATGATATGCGATGCAATGCAATGTTTATTCATTTTGAGGCATTCCTTCCTTCGATTCCAATTTGACCAAAAGAGAAGAGCGCATATCCCTGCAGTTGCTAACGGTGACAGAATGCCAGAGGTGAATACTAATCATATAATCTGACGAAGAATCTTCCTCAATAACTACCAACAAATCCAATAACAAGAAAAACAAACCCACAGCCATGTGTGGAACAGTCAAATACAAATTGTTTTCGGACAAATACAACTGAAAAAGTCTGAATACAAACAAAAGGGAAACCCATCAACAAGCCTGATGGTGATTCCCAGAATAGCAACCAAATAAATCAAACACTGAGCCCATAAAAATCTTCCTGGACCTCCTTGAGAAGTGCTTCAGTAACTGGATCATCTGGGCGCTCCGTGAGACCTCTGATCAATTGGCTCCTTAACTTGACGGCTTCTTCTAGCTTTCGGATTTGATCTTTGACAGCTGGCTCTTTGGCTCTCTTTACTCCGGCGCGGGTCTTCAGGTCTTCGATCTCTTGATTAGCTGAACTTAGTCGTTGTAGAAATTCGATTTCTTTGCTCTTCAAAGTTTCCCTCAACTCGTCGTTCTCAGCCCTGATTCTCGCCTCGATCTCCCTCCGACATTCAGAAAACTCATCCCACCTCTGTTGTCCTTTGGCAAGGGCATTCTCTGACTTGGCTACCTGCTCATTGATGCGCTTACACGCCTCTTTTAGCGACATCTCATTCTGTTTGACCTTACGAATATAGACAGTGTCTTCGGCAATTCTTTTCTTATCGGCCTCGTGAAGCTCAGTCAGCTTCTGCAGTTCATACTCGACCTTACGCTTGTCACAAAGCGTCTTTCTGAGTCCCTCACTTAGCTTCTCCTTCTTTTTGACAGTCTTATCCAACTCTGCTTTAAGCTTGTCATATTCGGCAATGCTTATCGTGGTCACCGGTTCCACTGGATCTGACGGTTTTTCCTGAGAAAACGGCAAAAGAGTAATCTGAACCCTTCTTTTCAACCAAGCATCATATTGAGAGGAAGACACATTGTTACACTTTCCGAAGATGACTTTACCCTTCATTTGAAGATTACCCCAAGCTCCAGCCGCTTGCCTTACCAACAAAAGGTTATCCTTCACAGGAAAAAAGAAAGACTCTTCCAAATCACTATCCCTTGGAGGCTCTACCAAGGCAAACCCTAATTGTCTCCTGAGAATAACAGGGTTATAATTAATGCAACCCTTTACTCCCAAGAGTGGCACGTTAGGATGTCTTCCACAGCTGCTAATGAAATCTCCCCCAATTGTCTTCTGATTGAACCAACTGATATCCTTTGCTGTCAACTGAATCATCCTCTTAGCCCAGTTCTTTGCAGGCTGAGGATTCAAAAAGGCCTCTGAATTTGGCAAATGACCCATAAGCCACCTATGGAACAGAGGCGCACAACATCTAACCAACCTTCCTCGCTTCTTCTCATTCTTGAAGTGCACAGAATAGTACAAATCACCCAGGAGGGTAGGTACGGGGTTCTTCATTACAAAAATATGGATTGTACTCATGTCCACAAACTTTGGTTCATCAGCAAACAGCATAATTCCATAGATACTCCAAGCCAGGATTGCACAAACGGTTTCCCACTGAGACTTAGCAGCAAATTCTTCAGCTTTGGCAACCAAGAAGTCCAAATGAAAACCAGATAATTCTCCTTTGGTGGCGAGATTATCTGCTACCACAGGTACGCTCATATGGAGAGCCTTAGCTATTTCTTCATGCTTTGGAGGGCGCATGTCAGAGTTGAAGGGAATCTGGTGCTTGAGAGGCACACCTAGCAGCCAAGCATACTCTTCTAGCATTGGGCCCAACTAAAAATCCGAGAAGGTGAAACACCTTAGCTGTGGGTCATAAAACTGTAAGCACGTATGAATGACACTCCTTTCTGAAGCATTCAAGTCAACAACCACAGTCATAATCTCCCCATAAGCCTTCCGAAACATACCCACATGGTCTGGAGTAATAAGAGCAATCATCTTTCGCAACTGTCCCACCTTTGTGTCAAAGAAACTATAGTGTACATTATTCTTCCTGGGAGTCTCCATAACTGCAACAAGAACTGTCAACCGGAATCGAAAGGAAGTGTACCCTGCAAATGAATAAACATGAGGGTTAAATGCAAGAATGCTAATGATGATATGTATGCAAGGGCATGTGACCACTGCTGCACAAATACTGCTGAACCCACTGTACTGCAATCTGACTTTGGTGAGATATATAACCCCAGGATAAGAAACCCAATAACAAACACATAACCAAATGTGAGCTGATCAGGATCGAAACTTTGGTAACCAATCCAGAACAAGTAAAGAAACCAGGTATTCTGACGGTCAAGGGTTCCTGCATACCTGTAAACAATCCCCCCAATCTCACAGGTAGGTACTAGGATGTTCAGTATCCCGGGCTCTCAGGTCGAGAAATGATGATACGTTCACCATTTCTGGTTTGGCATCATCATCAATCGAGGAGGCCTCAACTGATTCTCCAAAACAGAAGATCCTCAGCTTCAGAGGTTTGAGAAGCAATAACACATTCAGCCCGAAGGATACAATGCTACCGCCAATCAAAGGGGTCGTCTGCTGATTCTCTTCAAAACAAAGAGGGGTCATCCTAACAGGTCATCCAGACATAGCAGCCCTTCCCGATAGCTCTACCATCATGGGAAATCCACAACGCAGAATTCTTTAGAGAGAACCACATCCAGATTGTGTTTCATATTCCCTCCTCGAACCGAGATGGAATGCGAGAGGACATGAAACACGCTAATCCTAAGTGCACTCAGGCCTGTGTATTGGGCCTATCTCTCAGAATACCCCCATCCCGCCAAACAGAAAACAGTACAGCAGTGCAGCATAATACATCATATGAAATGAAAAAATGCTAAAATACAGTAAATGCAGTAATATACAGTAGTATACAGCAAAAAATAGTAAATAACTATACAGTAAAGCAGTAAATACAGCAAAGTACAGTAAACACCCAATGAAAGAAAAACAGACAAGCGCTAGGATTGACTCGCTAAGAAAACCAGAGATTCTGGTTGCAAATATCCCCAGCAGAGTCGCCAGCTGTCGCTCCCGGGATTTTCATCCTAGTACAAACGCGAAAGTGACACCGAAACAGAGTTGCCAGCAATGTGTATTTATCCCAAGAGAGGGAAAGGAAACACCGCATAAACCTGAAGGAAAGGAAAGAGCATGGTCTTGCGACCAAGAGAACTGGGTTCGGGAGTCGGTTACGTGAGAGAAAGGTATTAGCACCCCCTCACGTCCATCGTACCCGATGGGATCCACGCTTGCTTGTCTCGATCAAAGGGTGTCATCAACTGGAGCTCCACTGCTACTGGAAAGGGAAAGGAATGGGAAAAAAGGAAAAGGAAAAGAGAGAGGAAGAAAAACAAATGTAGGGAAAATAAAAGAAATGCTCGAATGGGCCCTACCCCACTGCCTACGTATCTCATCGGGAACATGAGAATCAGAGCGACGTAGTTCCCCTAACTAGGGAAAGGTTGTTTGTGTTTTTTAGAGAATGACTTACGTTCTAGCTCAGGTGTTGCAGGCTCGCCGGTTCGAGTGCGTTACCATCTTGCAAGAGAACGAGTAGGAGCACGTTCGTACGTTAAGAGTGAGTGAGATGAGAAAAGAATTCCCGAAGGAAAGACGTTATTGTTTGTTTTTGTCTTTTAGAAAGAAGTGTTTGGATTGTTTTGTGTTTTGTAACGCGCATTGTATTTAAGTCCCTCATGTAAGATCTGTTAATTCTTGGAGTTGGCTAGAATTTTGGTAAAACAATGTTGATGTCATGGTTGATGTTTCAACATGAGTTTTTAACAGCCTTGTTATGTTTAGTTAACATTCTGGTTATGTTAAGTGTTTAAGGGTTGCAGTTTTGTGCTGATGTCAAACCCGATGTCATAACATCAGTTGACAGAACATCAGAAAACCATCTGTTGTGGTTTTTGTATTACAGAATGTTAAGGTGTTGAAGAGTTAAAGTGCTGAAGAGTGATGTCACATGCGATGTCTTGACATCACTATACCAGAAACTTAAAACATCAGGTTGTGATGTTTTTAGGGCAGCACGCATTAGTTTGGTTTGAGGAGATCTGTTAGTTAGATTGGATGCGAATTTATTGGAGAAGATTTATTCTGATACAATTAATTCTGCATATCTTGTGGAGAATAGTTTGTTACTATTTTTGTGCAAATAGACATGGAGAATTGTTCCTATTTGTGTGGAGAAGATCTTGCAGCTGATTTAAAGAGAAGATTTAAAAGATACATAATATCCTGGAAATATTATGTGGAGCTGAATTTAATGCATAAAGATATGGAGAATATTTAGAGTTAATTATTGAAGATTTAAATTGAAGATTTGATTGAAGATCCAATTAATAGCAGAATCTGTTGGAGATTTGGAACAGAAGATTTGATATGATTTGAAGGCCCAAATCCAGTTGGGAAATAGGTTATAAATAGAAGCATTGTAACCTAGTTTTGGAAGCCAGCCATCATGTAGATTAGAAGGGCTTTGTTGATTGATGAACCACCCGGGTTGTGGGATGGTCATCGTGTTTATCTCGAAGCCTGTAGGTAAGAGATGTATTGTTCTAGGAGGAAGCTTTGAAGCAACTCCTAAGGGCTGTCATGGAAGTGTGTCTTCCAAAGTCTATGTGATAGAAAAGATTAGGGAATCAAGTTGTTGATGCAGTGATGGTGTAGTTGACTGCTAGACATCATCTAGATGATTGGAAGTGAGATGGAGTCTCTTACCTAGGGAGGACTTAGGTAGAAGGGTCATTGGGTAGTGATTGGATTAGGTAGATTGTCAACTGGTGTGTTGAGTCTGTAATTTGATACTACTAATAGTGGACTTCCTTCCTGGCTTGGTATGCCCCCAGATGTAGGTTGGTTGAACCGAACTGGGTGAACAATTGATTGTGTTCATTTACTGTTTCTATTATTGCCTTGTTCAGCAGATTGCGATGTTGTGACATTGCACAAGACATCACACATCTGTACCAGAATTTCAATTGGTATCAGAGCAGGCATCCTGTTTGTTTCTGGATGAGATCTAGGGAAGATACTTTCTGGTTCATGGGCAAGGTAGGTGGTATCTACTGAAAAGGTGTTTAAACATGGAGAAGTTCATATTGTTGTTTGAATGGTCCCTTGAAGTGGAGGATGGACTATTCAGGACAGAGTATGTATTGGACCTGTCTGTTGATCTCAGGAGAACTGCTGTTATGAGTTTGATTTGTTGGCACTTGGTTTAAGGTGATGGTATGCAAGGATTATTGAGTAGTGCCTGAAGGTTGTTGAGGAGTTGTTGTGTGTTCCGCTGCATGGTATCTGATGTAACCCTTATTGGTTCTTGTATCTCTGGTGGTGAGATTCTAGGAAGGTATGCTCTTGGAAATACATTAGGGTTTGGTCTCCTCAGCAGGATATTCTATGATGTTGCAGTTTGCATGGGGATTATCTCTTATCTGTGTTTTGGGAAAGAAGTGATCAAAAGGTGAATAGGGTGGAGACAAAGCAAAAGAGTATCACTGTCAAATCTTTCATGTGGGAGTGAAGATCTTGATCAGTCATCTCTTAAGCTTATTGGTGGAAGTTGAGCTTAATATGTCAATTCGGATGTCTCGACATCGTGCTTCACATTAGCAGTTTATGGTAAATGCTAAGTCAAGACCTATTAGAATGTAGCTACTTAGAAGGATCACGGAAGCTGTGAAGTTGAACAATTGTTGAGATGCTGTTCAGCAGGAGCTGGTTGAAGTGAAGGGAAAAGGCATCCAAGAGTTGGTGTGCAGTAGCAGGGTAATTCAGCCAGTGGTCAATTGGTGTTTGCTTGAGCTCTTTCCGTTTCGTGCCTTAAAGGATTCAAAGTAGCAGACTGTCTATGGTATGTTTCTGTAGAAGGATGGCAGTTATTACTCTTTGGTTAGAAGGTCTGAACCTTGTGCTTATTAGAAGAAGCCTCTGGAAGAGTGTGTTATGCAAGTTACTACAGTTTTGTTGGTCTAATCTTGAAAGATGCTGATATGCTCTGTTATGTTCCCTGCAAGAGTTATGTATGATTAGGAGTTGTGATTAAGACTAATGTCAGAACTGATGTTGGAACATCAAGTCAGTTCTTTGCTCAGGGTGGAGTGAAAGATCAAGACACTGACCTAACCTGGAAGGCTTTGTGGTATAACTGGTTTGGATCAGCAGATGGCGGGTGTGTGACAGGGGTTGAGTATTTATCTGCTTTTGATAAGGATGTGCATTCAACTAATGACAAAATACATTGACGGGAGACTATGTATATGTCTGATGTAAAAGTGCAGGACTGTTGAATTGTTGAGAATATACTTTTCTCTGTGTGGCTCTTTATTTCTCTTCGTGGTGTGTTGGTGCTGTTGAAGATAAAGATGGGAGCATGGTGTTTGCTCTAGTTGTGAAGGTCGAGGATAAGTGGCAGTTATCTCTGGCTTTCTACTGTCGGCTCTACTAAGGGAAGTGACTTTCTTTAAGTATTGCTATGGGGTAGTCTTGGACTACTTATTTTCTGAAGATTCAGATGTGGTAGGTTTGAAGTCTTTGGAGTTTCAAAGCAGGATGGAGGTTGTCTACTCAAACTTGATTGTTGAATCAAGTCTATGAGAGCATGGAAATCTGTTTCTGCAAAGGGAGGAGGTTCTTCTGAGTGGCAGAAGGAAGAGCTGAATTCAACAGTTGGATGTCATAATGTTCTGACATCTAGCTTAGCATCAGAAGTCTCAGCTGGTAAGGTGGCACATCAGCTAATGATAAGGTGATCTACAGGAATGAACAATATGATGCTTCAAAAAGATCGTTCTCATGGCAGTTTGCGGGAGCTGCAGGAAGGAGAAGATGTTACATGACCATGGCTTAGGGAGTCTAAGTGTGTTTGCTTTTGAGCAAGTGGAACATGTGACTTGAAGATCAAGTTTCCTTGGTGGATCAGGATATCTTTGCGAGAGTTCTGACAAACGTGAAAAAGGTCAAAATGTGGCATTTGGTTGTTTTCATTTGAGGATTCGTGCTTGAGGTGATCAAACTGTGGCATTGGTTGATCTCAGAAGTGAATTCGAAGAATCAAGATAATCAGAGTGTGGCAGCTGGTTATTATTGAGGATTGTCTTGGAACAAGTTACTCTTGGGCAGAAGGGTGATGAGTTGAAGACTCAAGAAGATTATTCTTCTTGAAGGTGGATGAGAGGTTATTCCCTGATGCTTTGGATTACTGTGCAATAGTAAGTCCAGTTGGTGGGGCATATCAAGAATCAAGGTGATGATGTCTTGGTGTGTGGCAAATGTTCTAACTTGTGTTGGGACATTATCTAGTTGGATATCCTTGGTGAAGGATGATTATGCTCTGGTTCAGGAGCTTGGTGCCTACATTTTGCCTAAGGAGTGTCTACATAGTCATACGGGAGGATGATGAAGTAGAAGGTCTGCCTTGGATGGAGAATGTAGAGAAGACTGAAGAAGTCCAAAGTAACTTGTGAATGTGTCATAAGGAAGAATCAGAAGTTGTCAGATGTGTGCAGAAGAAGAGGTCATACAAATTGTCATGCCTTGTGTGAGAAGTCTGGATATTGTTGTTTGTGGCCATGATGGAGTAGCTTGATGTTTGAAGATGACACCCTGACGGAACCTTATCAGCTGACTGTATAAGAAGTGTGTGAATTAGTAAGCATCATCTGCGGGTTATTTGTGAACAAAGACCTTATTGGGAGCTTGGTAGTTATCTGATGGACTGGGCTTGTGGAATTGGAAGAAGCAGCATTAGTGTCTGAAGTGGCAGTTTAGTCATTATGGACAGGTTCTGATCTTGAGGTTAAGTAGGTTGAAGACTTCTTTAGGTGGGTATAAGGACAGAAGGTTGTTGTCAGTGGTGTGATCTGATCAGAATGGCTGAAGATAAGGAGGTTTCTTCTAATACAAGTAAAAGGTGGTAGCAGTCCTTATCTTGTGTTGCAAGTGATCTGAAGACATTTGTTATGGAATATGTGAAATTCCAAATCAAGTGTTTTTTTTTGGACTTGACAGATCATGTATCGGAAATAATCATGATGAGATTTTGCTCAACAAACACAAGAAGTGGCAGTTCTTAATGTTGAGAATGTGGCAATTTCATTGTGCTTCTATCTGGTGTCAAATGTTCATCTTCATAAGGAGCATGGGTTGTTCATGGCAGGGGGAGTTAAGGCTGTTGTCTATGGTCTTTTACTGCAAGGATGCAGATTTTTGTGAAGATTGCGTGCTGATCAAGGTTGTGAAGATTGGATATAATGTCAGATAACATGTTATGACATTAGGTTGCTGGATGACATGTTGGTGTTCTAGCCATGTGAAGCTAATTGTTTGAATCATATGTACACATGCTTCTAAGGAGGAGTCTGAAGGACAGCTTTGTGTGTATCTGGGAGATGTCACACTTGTCTTAGTGTGTTTTTAAGAAATAGGAGTTTACTTAGAGTTCTGTGGAAGGCATTGTGAGTGTGCTTCAGAACTTGTGGATTATTGTGAAGACTATGTCTGGAGTTTCCAAATGTTATGGTATACTGGTCAAGAAGCACTAGATAGGGGGAGTTGATATTTTCTCTGCTGATCATTGAAAGTAGTAGCTGCTGAGTCTGGGTTTTGTTCTGAGTATATTGGTTGGATGATTCAGAGTTTGCCTTTGGAATTTTTTTGTGCTTGCTGCTATGTTCAGAGTTTGTCCAATTATGGCTAAAAAGGGGGAGAGTTAGCCTAGTGGTTGCCAAGGTGTGGTTGTGAAGCCTTTTCTGATATGGTGCAGCAGTTGAGGGGGAGAGTGTTTGAACAGTTGTGAGCTGGTTCTTGGTTTGAGGGGGAGTTTGCCCTATGCTGATGTGAAAGTGTTCGTTTCTGCTGCAAGTTGATCCAAGTTGGTCTGATGTAGGCTGAAATTGTTTTAGCCAAAATTAGCCAAAGGGGGAGATTGTTAATTCTTGGAGTTGGCTAGAATTTTGGTAAAACAATGTTGATGTCATGGTTGATGTTTCAACATGAGTTTTTAACAGCCTTGTTATGTTTAGTTAACATTATGGTTATGTTAAGTGTTTAAGGGTTGCAGTTTTGTGTTGATGTCAAACCCGATGTCATAACATCAGTTGACAGAACATCAGAAAACCATCTGTTATGGTTTTTGTATTGCAGAATGTTAAGGTGTTGAAGAGTTAAAGTGCTGAAGAGTGATGTCACATGCGATGTCTTGACATCACTATACCAGAAACTTAAAACATCAGGTTGTGATGTTTTTAGGGCTGCACGCATTAGTTTGATTTGAGGAGATCTGTTTGTTAGATTGGATGCGAATTTATTGGAGAAGATTTATTCTGATACAATTAATTCTGCATATCTTGTGGAGAATAGTTTGTTACTATTTTTGTGCAAATAGACATGGAGAATTGTTCATATTTGTGTGGAGAAGATCTTGCAGCTGATTTAAAGAGAAGATTTAAAAGATACATAATATCCTGGAAATATTATGTGGAGCTGAATTTAATGCATAAAGATATGGAGAATATTTAGAGTTAATTATTGAAGATTTAAATTGAAGATTTGATTGAAGATCCAATTAATAGCAGAATCTGTTGGAGATTTGGAACAGAAGATTTGATATGATTTGAAGGCCCAAATCCAGTTGGGAAATAGGTTATAAATAGAAGCATTGTAACCTAGTTTTGGAAGCCAGCCATCATGTAGATTAGAAGGGCTGTGTTGATTGATGAACCACCCAGGTTGTGGGATGGTCATCGTGTTTATCTCGAAGCCTGTAGGTAAGAGATGTATTGTTCTTGGAGGAAGCTTTGAAGCAACTCCTAAGGGCTGTCATGGAAGTGTGTCTTCCAAAGTCTATGTGATAGAAAAGATTAGGGAATCAAGTTGTTGATGCAGTGACGGTGTAGTTGACTGCTAGACATCATCGAGATGATTGGAAGTGAGATGGAGTCTCTTACCTAGGGAGGACTTAGGTAGAAGGGTCATTGGGTAGTGATTGGATTAGGTAGATTGTCAACTGGTGTGTTGAGTCTGTAATTTGATACTACTAATAGTGGACTTCCTTCCTGGCTTGGTATGCCCCCAGATGTAGGCTGGTTGAACCGAACTGGGTGAACAATTGATTGTGTTTATTTACTGTTTCTATTATTGCCTTGTTCAGCAGATTGCGATGTTGTGACATTGCACAAGACATCACACAACTGTACCAGAATTTCAAGATCGAATGCCTCGCATAACGAACCGAGATGGGACGCACGCTAAACATTCCAAGAAAATGAGAGAAGATCCCTCACTATCTTGTTCTTGCATGAAAGGCCTAAATACAATGTTGGTTTTCCTTTATTAAGTAATTTTTACTTTTTGCTTGAAGATGAGAAGAGAAAACGCAAAGGAAACTCTAAAGGGAGACTAAAGGATCCTAATGTTATCATGCATGGATGTCCTATGGTTAGTGAGGTTTGAAAGAGGAAGCCTAACTAAAACCTAATGCTAATCCTACTCCAAACTTAATCAAAAATTAAGTTGGACTAGGTAGCTCTAAGGGGAAAGGAATCCAAGACTTGAACAAGTCTTGAGATTCAAGGGATGTGAAAGAGTGAAATAGAAGAAAAGAGAAGAAGAAGAAATGAGAAACAAGATGGGGCAGCAAGCACATCATAATCATCATATCCAAATCACATCATAAAACATGCTTCAAAGATCATACAAGCACATCTCAAGTACACAAGTGAAAGCACACAAGAAAGGATGCAAGTGAACTTGCATAAGAAGTACAATCAAACACACATGGATGTCATATCAAAGTGAAATGAAGGAGATAAGATGAAAATGAAACAAGACCAGAACTCACATCATATCATCATCAACAATTCATATATGCAAAAGAGGTTCACATTATGCAACATGATGCACCAAAGAAGTTACAAAGTAAAAGGAATGATATGCATCACATAATGCAAACCAAATGCATCCAACAATGCTCAAGTAACATGAAAATCAAGTATAGGACTCAAGAGGCAGTAGCACACACATTAACATCATGTCAATATCAAACTCAAGTCATACAAGATTAATCACCAAGCAACACATCCAAAGCATGCATCAAAACTAATCCAAGCAACCACTTACTATTCATGCAAGCAAGCAAAGAAACATGTGAAGCAAAAAGTGAGAATATGTCACATAATGAACCCTAAATCAAGAGGATCAGAACCTCAAGCATGTTATACAAGTCAAACAAAAGGCCTCATGCATTTATTGTTTCATACAAGGGAGCATTGCACAAGATTAGGTCAAACATACCACAAAATTCAAGTCAAAACAACACCACCTTAGAAAATCAAGCACAAATAGGAAAATGAATCAATGAAGATGATTCCAAAGCCATAAACAAGCTCAAACCGAACATGATCACACCATACAATCATCTCAAGCATCAATCAATCACAAGTAAACAAATGCACTCAAACTAGGTCAAGTGTCTAAGCATGCTTCAATCAAATTCAAACCACAAGTAAAAATCAACCAAAAAAAGCAAAGCGGTTTAATAAATTCCCAAAAAATAATCAAAGGCAAGTTAGCTCAGTCAAGTAACAAATGCAAAAAGATTGGATCCAAAAGAGTTAAAGAGCTTGTCTAAAAGTGATCCACAAGTCAAGATATGCACATAACCAAACAATAATCGAGGGGTATCAAAAATCACATGAAAAACAATCAAATGTGGTCACCAAGTCAGCAACATGACATGAAACAATCCTCAATTAAGTGTCAAAACATGGCAAAAAGGTCAGCTCAATAAGGCATGGAAAGATCATCAAACATAAGCACTAATCACAAAGGTAAACATAGGAGACACTTTGGAAAATAAAATCAGAAATAATTACGAAAATAAATGAAAAATGAAAATAAAATTCATATAAAATTAAATAAGACATTAAAGTAAGCACATGATTTTTTTTGGAATTTTAAAATAAAATAAAATATTTTTAATAATTAAAAAAGTTAACGAAAAAAAAAAAAAAAGGAAAATAAAGAGTGATTTAAAAGAGGGGTGTATTAGCAAGAGAAACAACGTGGCTATGACTGGGCCTGAACGGTGGGGTGTGAATAGAAATCAGGCAAGGCCCAAAGCAGAAATTCACTTAACTCATTCACATTCAGATTTTATAAAATAAATAAAAAAAAAAAACAAAAGGAAATGGAACGCTGCATAGCATGTAAGCACGACTTATATCAACTGGTCACCAAAATATTTAAAACGCTAAAAGACAAAAATGCCAGCCAGCCAATCAGACCATGACACGTATTCGTCTTCCTCCCATGAACATGCAAGCAATCGCAAACCAGTAGCAGCCATGTGAAACCGTTGCACATTAATATCAAAACACAAACTTGTTCTTCACATAACTTTCTCATTTTTCATCGAAAATCAAAAGTTCAAAAATCAAAAATGATCTATGCGACGAGAGGAAAACCAACATGCCCTTAGTTCTCACAAACACATACTCTAACACACGCAAATATGGCCTACAAGACACGGGTTCAAACATTATTTCTAACATTCAAACATGTCAACACATTCAGATTCAATCCATCAAACAAACATTATCACTTCAAACTATGTTCAGATGTAGTGTGTGAGCATGATTAGGTATGGACAAGAGAGCTTAAAAAAAAGTTAAGGAATCTTACCTAGTGGAGGCAAGTCCACTGCTTCCTCAATGCCTTGTGAAAACTTCAGAATACCAACCAAAATCCCTCAGCAAACTTCACTCAAGCAAGAAAAATGAAGAAAACTTGGAAGAGAAAACCAACTCGAAGAGAGAGAAGTTCTTGAGAGAGAGTGAGCTGCTCTGAAAAAATGAAGCCTCCTCCCTTTGGTTTGGAGTGAGTTAGCTTATATATGGAGAGTTTAGGGTTGGTATAAGGTTAGGAACGAGTCTCAGGTTTGGGAATTAATTGTTGTGGCTTGGAGAGAAAAAAAGTGAGAGAGATGCGCATGAGATTGTGTAGGTTCGGGTGGTGTTTTGTAGGCTTGGAGAGAGGTTTGGGAGGACGGTTTTAGGTCATGGAGAGAGTGGTTCTTGTGTGTGGTGTTGGGCTGACACCTTGTACCAGCCTGCATGAGTCCATTTGCTTTCATGCACATTTCATGTTTGGACAAATTCTCTCTCTTTCAATGGCAGGTAATGTGCTTAGACATTTTAGGCAAACTTGGAATGTGGTGTACAAAGCTTTGGCATGCTGCATAATCATACGAAAAGTGTGCCAAGAATTACATTCACATAACTTGTTAAATTTTGGACTAAGTAGTGAAAACCAAACACCAAATGAGAGGTCCTTGAGGAACAAAACTCTTGCCAATTATTCTAAACGTGACTTGGAAATGAATGAGAAATAGCTTTGAAGTCATGCCATCAAAATTGTCCAAAACAAATAGAAATAACTCTAGATTCTTTGACAATTCTCATTTAAAACCTCGATATTTGGAAGGCTATAACTTACACCACAATGGCTCAAATGGCACAAACTTGGATCCTTTGGAAAGAGGGGACTGCCCTCTACACTTTTCATGTTAGAAGTATCTTGATTTAAGGCTTGGAAATAACTCTAAATTGGTCAAGAACATTGGTGTACCAAACTGTCAATAGCAACTTAGAACAAATTCTAAATTTTAGTGAAACCACCAATTGAAAATGTTACACTTTGGACACTTATAACTCACTCAATATCAAACCAAATGCCATGATTCTTGTGTCCATTTTGAAGAGAAGACTTCAAACTACAACCTTCATGTTAGAGTTTTCTCAATTCAAAGCTTGGAAAGTGATCAAAATCGAGCATGAACATTGATGCACAAAGCTGTCCAAAACAACTTAGAAAAAATTCTAAGTTTTTCACATTTTACAACTTGAAGATTCCAACTTTGGGACACCATAACTCTCTCAAAAATAATCCAAATGAGACAAACTTTACATGGTTGGAAAGCTTGGAAAAAGCTCTACAACTTTCATGTTTGAAGAAAATTGAAATGAAGCTCGTATCATGATGGATATTAGCTTGGAAGATGGCTGAATTCATGCTGAAACTTTCCCAAAATGGCAACTTCCTAAAAACCTAGATTTCCAAAAATAGCAACTTCTTCACATTTTTGATTTTTTTTATGAATCCTTGAACATTTCTTGATCAAATCTTGTCCATGGACCATATTTGACTTGAAAATCATGATGTTGACCTCAAAAAGTCAGGAGTTGACTTTTTCACTGCACAGTTGACTTTATTCCCAATTCTCCTGATTTTGAAATTTCTGATCAATTGAAAACCTTCTGAAACAAATGGATGGGCAATCTTCCATCCCTAGACACTTGAGGACATAAAGGATACCATGAGATCAAGTCTTGCCCAAAAAATCAGAAATAAACTGATTTTATGGCAAACCCTAGTTTTGGTACCCTCTGGTTAGAAGGAGATAGCACATCCTCCAAATTCAAATTCCTCTGAATATGATGTGTATCATGTCCACCCATGATGACATATACCACTTGGAGATGATAAAGAATCAAAGTGCTTGCTCATTTGGGGGTCAGATCCCAACTTTTGACTGCCTTGTATAAGAGATCATGCACTGTCCAATCTTCTTGATGAGTTCTCCTCTCCCTATGACTTGTGAGGGCAAATGGAGATGATACATGATGTAAGAGGTTCTTAAAGCTTGTGAGAAACACTTGGCCTTCTTCTTTGGATGATCAACACCTTAGAGAATCACCTGATCACATGCCCTTATGCAAGATGCAATGCTAAATGCTTGATGCTTTATTTTTCTATGCTTGAATGCAATGCAATGCAATGAAAGCTCATGCTAAATGATATGAAGAAAAGAGAGGGAAAATTTTGGGGTATTACACATAGTCACGAAACAAAAGCAAAGTAAAAAAGTCATGCCAAAAATTCTAAAACAACACAAGTTCAAATGTGAATCACACCTAGCAAAAGCAGTCATCGGTAGATGAAAAACACAAAATGGGGTACTTATCACTCACACAACAATCATGCAAACAATAGACTAAATTATGCAACCATCCAAAAATCATATTGAAAATACAAAGGCAAGAATCACAAGGACTTTCAAGGTTGTAATGTGGTCTGGCAAACAAACAAGGGTCAATTTCTAAAGGTAATTGAAACAAAAACTTGCCTAAACCTAAGGGAGTGATCAACTCACAAAGACTCAAACACAAAATTCCAATCAACTTCTTCCAAAATCCCAAGTGTTACACAAAACACAATACTTATTTAGCACAATTATTTGAACTCTTTTTGTTTCCTTTCACAAGGATTTTCTTTTTCTTTATTTTTTTCTTTTCTTTTCAGTACTTTTTCATATTTTTTCTCTTGTTTTTTTTCAGAGGTTCGCAAAGCGAACGATCATTCGCTAGGCGAACACTCGCTAGGACGTTTGCAAAGCGAACTTTGGTCCCTTTTGCCACTGCTTCATACCGGAAGCCTACGCTGGGAACTCACCAGCCATTCGCACAGCGAATATTCGCTATCATACTCGCAAAGCGAACATGACAGCAAAACAACCCCTTATTTGACCTCATAGAAACCAACCAATGAGTAAACAATCATTCTCTCCCCAACTTGAATTCAACCACATCATCATGTGAATACTCCCTACTTTCTAAGGCAAGGCAAAAATTCATACAACAACACAAAGTTGAGGGCTCAAGAAAAAACAAAACCCATTCAAAAATAAGTGAACTAAATACTCATACACAAGCATCAAGTTCAAAAAAACATGGATCAAAAAGCTCAAAGGGGTTACGAATGATCACACGCTCACACGGTGAATGACTATTTGGCTAGGTAGTTGTGCTCAAAATGAAACAAAAATGCCTTGATCCTTTTCATGCTTTCATATAATCAACACAAACAAAAGATTAAGCATAATAAAATCCAGTTAGAACACAAATGTTGGTACTCCGCATATATGAACAATGGAAAGCTACCTCACAAAAAGGTGGGAACTAAAGTGATTCACAATAAAAACAAGTATACAAAAGAATGAATGGCATGGAAGTTTGTAAAAAGCCTATGTATCATGAATATGCTAAAGTCAAGAAAGCGATAAATACATACCTTGGACGTGTACAAAACTTAACAATATCATTACCATACATCCGCGAGTTGAAAGATCAAAGTTGGAAAATCACCACAACTTCCTCAAGCAACTTAAAACAAACTCATTGACAAACACAAAGACCATTAATATAAACAAACTAAAAGACCGGCAAAAATTCATTAAACAAGTTATAAAGTGAATATTTGAGAATTTTACGAACAATCCGAGTACAACTTATTTAATGAATACTCACCACACTACCTAAACTAGAATGAAAAAGTAATAACAAAAATAAAACGATAAAACATGCATGTTTTACGTCGTAAGGTCGACGCCTTTACAATCTTAGCTAGTAACTTCCTCCCTTCATGCCATGGTGGTGCCTCACCGCGCAAACCAAAAGCAAGTGTCCTAACCAAACACTTAAACAAACGTTACGGGAACAAAATGTATACAACACCTAAACAAACATAATGGAAATAGACAATATATACGATATATACAAAACTCAAAAACAAAGAAACTATCGCAATGCTATTCAATATCCAAACCAATCCCCAGCAACGACGCCAATTTATTGAGTGCAGAATAGGGCAAGCAGCAAAAATATTTATTGTTAGTTCTTGTATTGGCTGGAATTTTGGTAAAATAAAGTTGAACAATGTTGATGTCATATCTTTGATGTCTTAACATTGGTTCCTAACATTAGGTGTTGCAGGGTTGCCGTTTTGAGGTCTGATGTTAAAACATGATGTCTTGACATTAGTTGACAGAACATCAGAAAACCATCTGTTGTGTTTTTTTGTATTGCATGATGTTGGGTGAGATGTCCTGACATGGTTAATCAAACATCAGTACAGATATGGAGTATTACTGTCATGACAATATGTCATAACATCTTGGTTCTGGCACAGCAGTTGCTGCTGTTATGTGACAGATGTTGCAGGAGATGTCATGACATCTTAGTCTGGTATAGAAGGTGTTGCTGTTTTGCTGTCATGTGATGTCAAAGGAGATGTCACGACATCAGGTGTCTGGGACAACAAGTACTGATGTCATGTGATGTCAAAGGAGATGTCACGACATCAGTTGTCTAGGATAGCAAGTACTGCTGTTGTATATCTCTTGACAGATTTGATTTGATTTGATGAGATATATCTCATCATTATACGCAGGTCAAGGAGATTTATTAGGAACAAAGTGCAGATTTAATTGGATTTCATAAAAGGATCTTGGAAACTTTTTAGGAAACTATTTGGAGATTTGTTCCTATTTTTATGGAGAAGATCTACCAGCTGAATTAAAAAGTGAAGATTTAAAAGATACATAATATCCTGGAAATATTATGGAGCTGATTTAAAGGTCTGGAAGATTCAAGTCAGAATCAAGAAGAATATTAAAGAGTAATGACTTTCTAATTATGGAGATAAATTAGGAAGGATTTGATTGAAGACCTAATTTGTAAGAGAATCTTTGGCAGATTTGTAGCAGCTGGTTTGTTGTGATTTGAAGGCCCAAATCCAGTTTGGAAATAGGTTATAAATAGAAGCATTGTAACCTAGTTTTGGCAAGCCAGCCATCATGTAGATTATAAGGGTTGTGTTAGTTGATGAACCACCCGGTTTGTGGGATGGTCATCGTGTTTATCTCAAAGCCTGTTGGTAAGAGATGTATTGTTCTTGGAGGAAGCTGTTAAGCAACTCTAAGTATTGTTCTTAGTCATGTGTGTCATGTCTAGGTATTGTCATGGAAGTGTGTCTTCTACTTTTCTATGATTGAAGAGTTGTTGGAAATCAAGTTGTTGATGCAGTGGCTGAGATGTTGACTGCTAGACATCATTGCGATGATTAGAAGTGAGATGGAGTCTCTTATCTAGGGTGGACTTAGGTAGAAGGGTCATTGGGTAGTTATTAAGTTAGGAGATTGTCAACTGGGATTGTTGAGTCTGTAATTTGATACTACTAATAGTGGACTTCCTTCCTAGCTTGGTATGCCCCCAGATGTAGGTTGTTAGACCGAACTGGGTGAACAATCCTTGTGTGTTTTTTATGCTTTACTGTTGATATAGCCTTGTTCATATTAGCAGATTGTGTTGTTGTGACATCACACTTAACATCACACATCTGATACCAGAATTTTAATTGGTATCAGAGCAAGCATCCTGTCTGTTTCTGGATGAGATCTAGGGAAGATACTTTCTGGTTCATGAGCAAGGAAGATAGTTTTGCTGAGTTATGGACTTGGTCAGTTCATATAGTTGTTTGTATGATCCCTTGAAGTGAAGGATTGACTATTCATGACAGGGTATGTATTGGACCTGTCTGTTGTTATCAGGAGAACTACTGTTGTGAGTTTGATTTGTTGGCACTTGGTTTATGGTGATGGTGTGAAAGGATTATTGAGTAGTGCCTAAAGGTTGTTGAGGAGTTGTTGCGTGTTCCGCTGCATGGTATCTGATGTAACCTTGGTTGGTTCTTGTATCTCTGGTGGTGAAATTCTAGGAAGGTATTCTCTTAGAAAGACATTAGAGTTTGGTCTCCTCAGTAGGATATTCTATGATGTTGTAGTTTATGCAAGACAGCTTCAACCGTTTGGTTAGAGATGCCAAAGATACTTGAGGATTATCTCATATCTTTGTTTTGGGAAAGAAGTGATCAAAAGGTGAATGGATCTTATTAATGACTGTATGACATGGAAGTTTCAGTTTTTTTGAAGAAGAATATATCTCAAATCAGGCATTGAAGACCAATCTGTCCAGAACATTGATTCCTTCTTTATCAATTTTCTTGATGGTGAAAGAAGAGGGTGAAGCCAAAGCAAAAGAGTATCACTGTCAAATCTTTCATGCGGGAGTGAAGATCTTGATAAGTTATCTCTTAAGCTTAGTTGTGGTGACCTAATTAGGAGGATCTTCCTGGTTATGATGTCAAATGTAGTTCTGGTATATCTGAAGATGAATTCTCTTGTGAAGATACATGTTTCTGATTTTCAAAATCATGAACTAGAGGAAGTTTCATCAAGAAAGAAGCTGAGCTTAATATGTCAATTATAATGTCTCGACATCGCACTACACATCAACAGTTTATGGTAAATGCTAAGTCAGTGACCTATTAGATTGTAGCTGTTTTGAAGGATCACTGAAGCTATGAAGTTGAACAATTTTTGAGATGCTGTTCATAATGTCATAGCATTTCAGTTGGACCTGGTTGAAGAAAAGGTAGTTATCTTGATAGTAGAAGAGAAGGAAATGATCCTTGTTTAAACTAAAATGTCTGAGGATAATATTATAGGGAAAATGCATCCAAGAGTCTGTGTGTAGTAGTAGTGTAAATCAGCCTGTGGTCAATTGGTGTCTGCATTAGTTGTATGGAATGAACTTTTCCAGTTTTGTGGCTTGAAGGATTGGAAGTAGCAGATTGTCTATGGTATGTTTATGTGTTTGGAGCATGGTGTTTGCTCTGGTTGTGAAGGTCGAGAATAAGTGGCAGTTATCTCTGGCTTTCTACTGACGACTCTACTAAGGGAAGTGACTTTCTTTAGTATTGTTATGGGGTAGTCTTGGACTACTTATTTTCTGAAGATTCAGATGTGGTAGGTTTGAAGTCTTTGGAGTTTCTAAGCAGGATGGAGGTTGTCTACTCAAAATTGATTGTTGAATCAAGTCTATGAGAGCATGGAAATCTGTTTCTGCAAAGGGAGGAGGTTCTTCTGAGTGGCAGAAGGTAGAGCTGAATTCAACAGTTGGATGACATAATGTTCTGACATCTAGCTTAACATCAGGAGTCTCAGCTGGTGATGTGGCACATCAGCTAATGATAGGGTGATCTACAGGAATGAACAATAGGATGCTTCAAAAAGATCATTCTCATGGCAGTTTGCGGGAGCTGCAGGAAGGAGAAGATGTTACATGACCTTGGCTTAGGGAGTCTAAGTGTGTTTTCTTTTGAGCAAGTGGATCATGTGACTTGAAGATCAAGTTTCCTTGGTGGATCAAGATATCTTTGTGAGAGTTCTGACAAACGTGAAAAAGGTCAAAATGTGGCATTTGGTTGTTTTCATATGAGGATTCATGAATGAGGTGATCAAACTGTGGCATTTGGTTGATCTCAAAAGTGGATTCGAAGAATCAAGATAATCAGAGTGTGGCAGCTGGTTATTATTGAGGATTGTCTTGGAACAAGTTACTCTTGGGCAGAAGGGTGATGAGTTGAAGACCCAAGGAGATTATTCTTCTTGAAGGTGGATGAGAGTTTAATTCTCTAGTTCTTTGGATTACTATGCAATAGTAAGTCCAGTTGGTGGAGTATATCAAGAATCATGGTGATGATATCTTGGTGTGTGGCAAATGTTCTAACTTGTGTTGGGACATTATCTGGTTGAATATCCTTGGTGAAGGATGATTTTGTTCTGGTTCTGAAGCTTAGTGCATACATTATGCCTAAGGAGCGTCTACATAGTCATACGGGAGAATGATGAAGTAGAAGGTCTGCCTTGGATGGAGAATGTAGAGAAGACTGAAGTAGATCAAGTATTGATTGATGGGAAGTCTGAAGATGAAAAGTATGATAGGGAATGATTGCCTTTGGAGAAAGGGACAATGGTACCAAAATGCATGTGCTCAGCAAGTGTGCTCAAATGTTCATCTTCATCTACAACATTAGTTAACCATGACTGGGGGAGTACTTGTCTATGGATTTTGCTGCAAAGGTACATATATTGTGAAGATTACATGTTGATCAAGATTGTGAAGATTGGTTGAATCTTATGAGGATATAATGTCAGATAACATGTTATGACATTAGGCTGTTGGATGACATGTTGGTGTGGACATAAATGGTTCTAGCCATGTGAAGCTAATTGTTTGAATCATATGCGCACATGCTTCTAAGGAGGAGTCTGAAGGACAGCTTTGTTTGTGTCTGGGAGAATTTACTTTTCTCTGCAGTTTCTGGAAGAACTCTGTATGGGTTTTTGTTGATGGGAGATGTCACACTTGTCCTGGTGTGTGTTATTAATTCAAAGTAAGAAGACTTTACTTAAAGTGTAGTGGAAGGCAGTGTATTTGTGCCTCAGATCTTGTGGATGATTGTGTGGAACAAGAATGTCTATGGATGTAAAATTCAAGGTGGATTTGTACAGGGTATGGATGGTTTCAGGATGAGAGGGATCAATGGTGATTTTGGTCTCAATCCAAGAGGTTGTTGGAGGTGATCCTGGTACATTCTTACTATATGATCATAAAGGTGTCATGGGATATCATTGGTGATTTTGTGGTGTTTCTTATTGAAGGAGCAACTTCTATCAGTTAAATGTACTAGTGTTGTTTGAGGATCAAGCATTAAGTGAATGCATTCAGCAGATGTGTTAAACAGAGGGTGCGCTCTTGAAGACATGAAGATGAGTCTTATGTTTTCCATTCATTTAAGGTGTTCATCTTGCAATTGAGCACTGGTTATCTTAGATAGGGGGAGTTGAACTTTTGGTTATCTAGATTGTTTGTGGCTCTAGTGAAGGTGTTACATCGTTCATGTTGGACATGATAGTTTATACCTGGTGTATCAATGGATTGGACCAGTAGTGTACATTTACCCCAATGGTTGTCCAATTATGGCTAAAAAGGGGGAGAGAGTTGCCAAGGTGTGGTTGTGAAGCCTTTTTCTGATATGGTGCAGAAGTTGAGGGGGAGAGTGTATGAACAGCTGTGAGCTGGTTCTTGTTTTGAGGGGGAGTTTGCCCTATGCTGC
The DNA here is from genome assembly GCA_022829125.1 of Lathyrus tuberosus. Lineage (NCBI taxonomy): Eukaryota > Viridiplantae > Streptophyta > Magnoliopsida > Fabales > Fabaceae > Lathyrus > Lathyrus tuberosus. Next base: position 307,341 of record JALAZF010000516.1, read on the forward strand.
TGTGAAGGTGATTTCTGCAGCTTGTTGAAGTGGTACTTGAGTTTGTGCAGCTTGTTGAAGAGGTGCTGCTAGGTTTTGAAAATTTATCAATTTTTATCCACTGCTGGGTTCTCTGATGTTAGCAGAGATTATTTTAGCCAAAATTAGCCAAAGGGGGAGATTGTTAGTTCTTGTATTGGCTGGAATTTTGGTAAAACAAAGTTGAACAATGTTGATGTCATATGTCTGATGTCTTAACATTGGTTCCTAACATTAGGTGTTGCAGGGTTGCAGTTTTGAGGTCTGATGTTAAAACATGATGTCTTGACATCAGTTGACAGAACATCAGAAAACCATTTGTTTTGTTTTTTTGTATTGCATGATGTTGGGTGAGATGTCCTGACATGGTTAATCAAACATCAGTACAGATATGGAGTATTACTGTCATGACAGTATGTCATAACATCTTGGTTCTGGCACAGCAGTTGCTGCTGTTATGTGACAGATGTTGCAGGAGATGTCATGACATCTTAGTCTGGTATAGAAGGTGTTGCTGTTTTGCTGTCATGTGATGTCAAAGGAGATGTCACGACATCAGGTGTCTGAGACAGCAAGTACTGCTGTCATGTGATGTCAAAGGAGATGTCACGACATCAGTTGTCTGGGACAGCAAGTACTGCTGTTGTATATCTCTTGACGAATTTGATTTGATTTTATGAGATATACCTCATCATTATACGCAGGTCAAGGAGATTTATTAGGAACAAAGTGCAGATTTAATTGGATTTCATAAAAAGGATGTTGGAGACTTTTTAGGAAACTATTTGGATATTTGTTCCTATTTTTATGGAGAAGATCTTGCAGCTGAATTAAAAAGTGAATATTTAAAAGATACATAATATCCTGGAAATATTATGGAGCTGATTTAAAGGTTTGGAAGATTCAAGTCAGAATCAAGAAGAATATTGAAGAGTAATGACTTTCTAATTATGGAGATAAATTAGGAAGGATTTGATTGAAGACCTAATTTGTAAGAGTATCTTTTGCAGATTTGTAGCAGCTGATTTGTTGTGATTTGAAGGCCCAAATCCAGTTTGGAAATAGGTTATAAATAGAAGCATTGTAACCTAGTTTTTGCAAGCCAGCCATCATGTAGATTATAAGGGTTGTGTTGGTTGATGAACCACCCGGTTTGTGGGATGGTCATCGTGTTTATCTCAAAGCCTGTAGGTAAGAGATGTATTGTTCTTGGAGGAAGCTGTTAAGCAACTCTAAGTATTGTTCTTAGTCATGTGTGTCATGTCTAGGTATTGTCATGAAAGTGTGTCTTCTACTTTTCTGTGATTGAAGAGTTGTTGAAAATCAAGCTATTGATGCAGTGGCTGAGATGTTGACTGCTAGACATCATTGCGATGATTGTAAGTGAGATGGAGTCTCTTATCTAGGATGGACTTAGGTAGAAGGGTCATTGGGTAGTGATTAAGTTAGGAGATTGTCAACTGGGATTGTTGAGTCTGTAATTTGATACTACTAATAGTGGACTTCCTTCCAGGCTTGGTATGCCCCCAGATGTAGGTTGTTAGACCGAACTGGGTGAACAATCCTTGTGTGTTGTTTATGCTTTACTATTGTTATAACCTTGTTCATATTAGCAGATTGTGTTGTTGTGACATCACACTTAACATCACACACCTTATACCAGAATTTCATTTATTTTCGGAATGAATTCCCTCCTGGATTTATGTCGTGTCCACAGAGATCGGTTCGAGGGAAAGAATGACGTTCGACAATCTCTCGCGCTTCTTAGTTTGGGTTTAATTGGTTTAAAGCGTAAATGCAGAAAAGTAAACAAGAACATAAAAAGTATACATTCTTCGGAGAAAAGAACTTATCAAGCATACATATAATCCACTCGTCACAAACATAAATTTATCGATCATTTTCACTATACTACAATACCCTTCAAAATAATCCAGTATCGCTCACAACAGTGTCCATCTCTGGCACACTGAGCTAAGAGAGCTACGATATTACTCTCGTCGTCACTCTCGCGTACGACGCCTCAAAACACGGAAGACATTAAGTTCCGACACCATAAAGATTATTATCTAAATCAATCTCTAGCATCTAGATAATAGATATCCATCCCTAATCAAGATTCATGATGTTTATCTCTAACACAACACAAATCCAAACATAAATGCAAAAAGATCAAGAAAGACATCGATAATGATTTGTAAAGCAGATTTTATATAATATTATGATCAACGAAGATACATATGGTCATAGTAACTATACAACACCCAAGAAAGAAGAAATACACAAAGAAGAAGAGAAATGAACCAAACATCTTGCGGTTTGTCGGCGTCGATCGATGAGAAATCCAACTCAGATCATCCGTGTGCAAGCTTCAATGTTGTTTTCTAAGCTAATCCTATGAAAAAATGATGTTTGACGGAGTTGGGAGCAAAAATCGCCAAAATCATAACCTAAAAAATGCTGAAAAATGAAGTTTATAGGTAAATTTTGGCTCCCAGGTTCGCACTGCGAACCCCCGTTCGCCTAGCGAACATAAACCGCCTTAGCTACTGCCAAAATTGTGTTTTTCACGCTTCCGGGCACTTTTCATTCGCCCCAGAGTTTGCATTGCGAACTCCCCAGCGAATACGCTCGCTTCCAGTTCGCCAAGCGAACATGATAGCAAACCAGAACTTGTTTTGATCATAACTTTTGAACCGTAACTCCGATTGACGCACGGTCGGAAGCGCTGGAAAGCTTATTCAATGTTCTTTATGAATATGGCAAGATATCCTTGATTGAATACCTGAAAAAATGAGAGAAAATCAAATAAACTCATTGATATTTACACGGTATGCAATATATACACTAAAATGTAAAGTAAACGTATTTATAAACAAAGCGGGGTTTATTCGTATGATATTTAACAAAAAGTATCGATAAGTGCAACAAAACTTATATACAAAAATAGGTACACTTTGCACTTATCAAACTCTCCCTAACTTACATAATTTTTTGTCCTCAAACAAAAATCAAGCGACTCAACGAAACCGAGTGATAACCAAAGAATCACGAATCAACAAGTTTTGAAAAACGAAAAAAAAAGTATGGTTCAAATGAAAAACGGTACACACAAAGTAAATACTTACCACTAAACTACGATGATAACATAGTCACGAAACAAAAGCAAAGTACAAAAGTCATGCCAAAAATTCTAAAACAACACAAGTTCAAATGTGAATCACACCTAGCAAAAACAATCATCGGTAGATGAAAAACACAAAATGGGGTACTTATCACTCACACAACAATCATGCAAACAATAGACTAAATTATGCAACCATCCAAAAATCATATTGAAAATACAAAGGCAAGAATCACAAGGACTTTCAAGGTTGTAATGTGGTCTGGCAAAACAAACAAGGGGCAATTTCTAAAGGTAATTGAAACAAAAACTTGCCTAAACCTAAGGGAGTGATCAACTCACAAAGACACAAACACAAAATTCCAATCAACTTCTTCCAAAATCCCAAGTGTTACACAAAACACAATACTTATTTAGCACAATTATTTGAACTCTTTTTGTTTCCTTTCACAAGGATTTTCTTTTTCTTTATTTTTTTATTTTCTTTTCTTTACTTTTTCATATTTTTTCTTTTTTTTATCAGAGGTTCGCAAAGCGAACGATCATTCGCTAGGACGTTCGCAAAGCGAACTTTGGTCCCTTTTGCCACTGCTTCATACCGGAAGCCTACGCTGGGAAGTCGCCAGCCATTCGCACAGCGAACATTCGCTATCATACTCGCAAAGCGAACATGACAGCAAAACAACCCCTTATTTGACTTCATAGAAACCAACCAATGAGTAAACAATCATTCTCTCCCCAACTTGAATTCAACCACATCATCATGTGAATACTCCCTACTTTCTAAGGCAAGGCAAAAATTCCTACAACAACACAAAGTTGAGGGATCAAGAAAAAACAAAACCCATTCAAAAATAAGTGAACTAAATACTCATACACAAGCATCAAGTTCAAAAAAACATGGATCAAAAAGCTCAAAGGGGTTACGAATGATCACACGCTCACAAGGTGAATGACTATTTGGCTAGGTAGTTGTGCTCAAAATGAAACAAAAATGCCTTGATCCTTTTCATGCTTTCATATAATCAACACAAACAAAAGATTAAACATAATAAAATCCAGTTAGAACAAGAATGTTGGTACTCCGCATATATGAACAATGGAAAGCTACCTCACAAAAAGGTGGGAACTAAAGTGATTCACAATAAGAACAAGTATACAAAAGAATGAATGGCATGGAAGTTTGTAAAAAGCCTAAGTATCATGAATATGCTAAAGTCAAGAAAGCGATAAATACATACCTTGGACGTGTACAAAACTTAACAATATCATTACCATACATCCGCGAGTTGAAACGATCAAACTTGGAAAATCACCAGCACTTCCTCATGCAACTCAAAACAAACTCATTGACAAACACAAAGACCATTAATATAAACAAACTAAAAGACCGGCAAAAATTCATTAAACAAGTTGTAAAGTGAATATTTGAGAATTTTACGAACAATCCGAGTACAACTTATTTAATGAATACTCACCACACTACCTAAACTAGAATGAAAAAGTAATAACAAAACAAAAGTGATAAAACATGCTTATTTTACGTCGTAAGCTCGACGCCTTTACAATGCTTAGCTAGTAACTTCCTCCATTCATGCCATGGTGATGCCTCACCGCACAAACCAAAAGCAAGTGTCCTAACCAATCACTTAAACAAATGTTACGGGAACAAAATGTATACAACACCTGAACAAACATAATGGAAATAGACAATATATACGATATACACAAAACTCAAAAACAAAGAAACTATCGCAATGCAATTCAATATCCAAACCAATCCCCGGCAACGACGCCAATTTGTTGAGTGCAGAATAGGGCAAGCATCAAAAATATTTATTTTCGGAAAGAATTCCCTCCGAGATTTATGTCGTGTCCACAGAGATCGGTTCGAGGAAAAGAATGACGTTCGACAATCTCTCGCGCTTATTAGTTTGGGTTTAAATGTTTTAAAGCGTAAATACGGAAAACTAAACAAGAACATAAAAAGTATACATTCTTCGGAGAAAAGAACTTATCAAGCATACATATAATCCACTCGTCACAAACATAAATTTATCGATCATTTTCACTATACTACAATACTCGTCAAAATAATCCAGTATCGCTCACAACAGTGTCCATCTCTAGCACACTGAGCTGAGAGAGCTACCGTATTACTCTCGTCGTCACTCTCGCGCATGACGCCTCGAAACACGGAAGGCATTAAGTTTCGACACCATAAAGATTATTATCTAAATCTATCTCTAGCATCTAGACAATAGATATCCATCCCTAATCAAGATTCATGATGTTTATCTCTAACACAACACAAATCCAAACATAAATGCAAAAAGATCAAAAAAGACATCGATAATGATTTGTAAAGCAGATTTAATACAATATTATGATCAACAAAGAGACATATGGTCATAGTAACTATACAACACCCAACAAAGAAGAAATACACAAAGAATAAGAGAAATGAACCAAACATCTTGCGGTTTGTCGGCGTCGATCGATGAGAAATCCAACCCGGATCATCCGTGTGCAAGCTTCAATGTTGTTTTCTAAGCTAATCTTATGAAAAAATGATGTTTGACGGAGTTGAGAGCAAAAATCCCTAAAATCATAACCTAGAAAATGCTGAAAAATGAAGTTTATAGGCAAATTTTGGCTCCCAGGTTCGCACTGCGAACCCCCGTTCGCCTAGCGAACATAAACCGCCTTAGCTACAGCCAAAATTGTGTTTTTCACGCTTCCGGACACTTTTCATTCGCCCCAGAGTTCGCATTGCGAACTCCCCAGCGAATACGCTCGCATCCAGTTCGCCTAGCGAACATGACAGCAAACCAGAACTTGTTTTGATCATAACTTTTGAACCGTAACTCCGATTGACGCACGGTCGGAAGCGCTGGAAAGCTTATTCAATGCTCTTTATGAATATGGAAAGATATCCTTGATTGAATACCTGCAAAAATGAGAGAAAATCAATTAAAATCATTGATATTTACACGGTATGCAATATATACACTAAAATGTAAAGTAAACATATTTATAAACAAAGCGGGGTTTATTCGTATGATATTTAACAAAAAGTATCGATAAGTGCAACAAAACTTATATACAAAAATAGGTACACTTTGCACTTATCAAACTCTCCCCAACTTACATAATTTTTTGTCTTGAAACAAAAATCAAGCGACTCGACGAAACCGAGTGATAACCAAAGAATCACGAATCAACAAGTTTTGAAAAACGGAAAACAAATGTATGGTTCAAATGAAAAACGGTACACACAAAGTAAATACTTACCACTAAACTACGATGATAACATAGTCACGAAACAAAAGCAAAGTACAAAAGTCATGCCAAAAATTCTAAAATAACACAAGTTCAAATGTGAATCACACCTAGCAAAAACAATCATCGGTAGATGAAAAACACAAAATGGGGTACTTATCACTCACACAACAATCATGCAAACAATAGACTAAATTATGCAACCATCCAAAAATCATATTGAAAACACAAAGGCAAGAATCACAAGGACTTTCAAGGTTGTAATGTGGTCTGGTAAACAAACAAGGGGCAATTTCTAAAGGTAATTGAAACAAAATCTTGCCTAAACCTAAGGGAGTGATCAACTCACAAAGACTCAAACACAAAATTCCAATCAACTTCTTCCAAAATCCCAAGTGTTACACAAAATATAATACTTATTTAGCACAATTATTTGAACTCTTTTTGTTTCCTTTCACAAGGATTTTTTTTTCTTTATTTTTTTTTTCTTTTCTTTTCTTTTTCATATTTTTCTCTTTTTTTTTCCAGAGGTTCGCAAAGCGAACGATCATTCGCTAGTCGAACACTCGCTAGGACGTTCGCAAAGCAAACTTTGGTCCCTTTTGCCATTGCCTCATACTGGAAACCTTCACTGGGAACTCGCCAGTCATTCGCACAACGAACATTTGCTATCATACTCGCAAAGTGAACATGACAGCAAAACAACCCCTTATTTGACCTCATAGAAACCAACCAATGAGTAAACAATCATTTTCTCCCCAACTTGAATTCAACCACATCATCATGTGAATACTCCCTACTTTCTAAGGCAAGGCAAAAATTCATACAACAACACAAAGTTGAGGGCTCAAGAAAAAACAAAATCCCTTCAAAAATAAGTGAACTAAATACTCATAGACAAACATCAAGTTCAAATAAAACATGGATCAAAAAGCTCAACGGGGTTACGAATGATCACACGCTCACAAGGTGAATGACTATTTGGCTAGGTAGTTGTGCTCAAAATGTGAAATTCTGGTACCAGATATGTGATGTTACGTGTGATGTCACAACAACACACTCTGCAATGGACAATATAAAACAACAGAAAAGGCACAAAGAATTGTTCACCTAGTTCAGTTAAACAACTTACTCTGGGGGCTACCAAGCCAGGGATGAATTTCACTATCAGTAGAATTAATTTACAGACTCAACAACCCAGTTGACATCTCCTAAACTTAATCATTACTTAATGAACCTTCTACCTAAGAGACCACTTAGGTATGAGAACACTACTCAATCCCTAAATCACTTCAGTGATATAATTCAAAGATCACACACTTTGAAAAACACAACTTGATTCTGCTTCACAACTTTGATCAAGAACAACTCAAAAGAACAACACCAATTCACACTAGAATGGTTTACAATACAAACACGAAGACACAAACGACTCTCAGTCTTTAGCACTCTTTCTTCGTTACTTTCTTCAGGATTGATGCGCTTTATATAGCTATTTGATTTGGTCTTGGACCTGCTACAATATCTGACCTGATTTGTTATTTAAAACTGAATCTTCAAAACAGATTTTCTCTCTCAAAATATTCTTAAATCTCCAGCCTTTAAACACTCCTACAAATCTACATCAAATCTATTTGCAACAGAAAATATCTCCTCCGAGATATTCGTATCCAATTACTCTAACAGCTCTCCCAAATTCCACCTAATACGCTTAACCCTAAAAACATCTCAAACCTGATGTTTTAATGATCTACATATCTGATGTCATGACATCGCATGTGACATCAGACTTCAACACTTCAACTACTTAAAAACCTAACAATATCCAATGTTAAGACTCAATGTTACGACATCACCCATGTGACATCAATATTGAACAACTTTGTTTTACCAAAATTCTAGCCAATCCAAAAGCTAAGAATCTCCCCCTTTGGCTAATTTTGGCTAAAACAATCTCTGTAACATCAGAGACTTCAGGAGCGGATAAAAATGTTAAAAATTTTAAAACAAACTCCCCCTCAAAACCAGAACCAACATAACCAGCTGTTCAACTTGCACACTCCCCCTCAACATCTGCACCACACCAGATCTTAGATAGCATACACTCTACACACCTAGGCTAACTCTCCCCCTTTTAAGCCATAATTGGACAAACACCAAACACAATGTCCTGACATAAATAAAGACATGGTCAAACACCATGCTTCCCAAAAACACACGTTCCAACACATTGACTGTTCAGTCAATACAAACTATGCTACTTGTTTGCATTATAAAAATAAGCCTTTCTTCCTTCTAGCAGCACCACTCAGCAACCAAGAGTGAGCCAGTCAAACACCAAAGATGCAGCAAAGAACCTCAAGCAGAAGGACAAGACTTCAGATCCACCTAAGAAGAGGAGCAAAACAATGATTGCAGCTGAAACTACTTCAGGAACCACAAAGACAGGCAGAACCTCAGAAACAACCATGAAACCCAGGAAGAAGCTTCCTGTGCAACAACAAGCTTCTGATGATGATTGGGATGAAGATTGGAAAGCTTTTCTAGATGCAGGGGGTTGGGATAATCTGTAACAATTGATGTACTTTAAATCTGTAGCCTTCAGTAGTTGAATAAAATCAATTTCTAAAGAATACAACTGCTTAATACACTCTCTAGCACATTTAATCTTCATAAATGCAAATTCCTAATTTACTTCTCAAACTTTCAAATTGGTTTGCATCTAAGGCTTTAGTAAAAATGTCAGCTAATTATTTATCTGTAGCAACATGTTCCAAAGCAACTACTTTGTCTTCAACCAAATCTCTTATAAAATGATGCCTTATATCAATATGATTAGTTCTGCTATGTTGAATAGGATTCTTAGATATATTGATAGCACTCAAATTATCACAGTACAATGTCATGACATCTTGCTTGACATTGTATTCTATTAACATCTGCTTCATCCAAACAAGTTGAGAACAACTACTCCCTGCTGATATGTACTCAGCTTCAGCAGTAGAAAGAGACGCACAGTTTTGCTTTTTACTAAACCATGATATCAGATTATTCCCTAAGAAGAAACAACCTCCTGAAGTGATTTTCCTATCATCAGCACTCCCAGCCCAGTCAGCATCACAATATCCCCTTAACTCAGTCCCAGATACATGACTATACAGCATCCTATAGTCACTAGTGCCATTAACATATTTCAGGACCCTCTTTACTTGATTCAAGTGACTAACCTTAGGCTCAGATTGGTATCTGGCACAAACTCCAACAGCAAAAGAAATGTCAGGTCTGCTAGCTGTGAGATACAATAGGCTCCCAATCATGCTTCTATATAAACTTTGATCCACACTAACACCATGTTCATCCTTGGATAATTTTAGATGAGTAGGAGCAGGAGTCCTCTTGTGATTAGCATTCTCTAGACCAAACTTCTTCACTATGTTCTTTGCATACTTGCTCTGAGAAATGAATATGGAGTCCTCCATTTGTCTAACTTGTAGACCAAGAAAATAGTTTAGCTCACCAACAAGACTCATTTCAAATTCAGACTGCATCTGTTCCACAAAATGTTTCACCATTGCATCTGACATCCCACCAAATACTATGTCATCAACATAGATTTGAGCTATCATCAGTTTTCCTCCTTCCTCTTTAACAAACAAAGTCTTGTCAATCCCTCCTTTTCTGTAGCCATTCACAACCAGGAATTCAGTAAGCCTTTCATACCAAGCTCTTGGTGCTTGCTTCAAACCATATAGAGCTTTCCTTAGTTTGTACACATGGTCAGGAAATGTTGGATCAATAAATCCTTTTGGTTGATCAACATACACCTCTTCATTTAAGTAACCATTTAAGAAGGCACTCTTAACATCCATCTGAAAAAGCTTGAATTTGAAATTACAAGCCACCCCTAAGAGCAATCTGATAGATTCCAGTCTTGCCACAGGAGCAAAGGTTTCATCATAATCAATTCCTTCAACCTGAGTGTATCCCTGAGCAACTAATCTGGCCTTGTTTCTGGTGACCACTCCTTGCTCATCAGATTTATTCTTATAGATCCACTTGGTGCCAATCATATTAACTCCATCAGGCCTAGGTACAAGCTCCCATACTTCATTCCTCTTGAATTGCTCCAGCTCTTCATGCATTGTATTTAACCAAAACTCATCAGTCAATGCTTCCTTGAGATTCTTTGGCTCAATTTTGGAGACAAAACATGAACTTGCTATAACATCTCTTGACCTAGTCCTCACTCCAGAATTTGGATCACCTATAATGAGCTCCTTTGGGTGGTCCTTCTGCACTCTAATAGAGGGATCTTTATGAAGTTGCTCAGTTTCAGGCTCAGCAGCAGCAACACTAGGAGTTGGACTTCTGTCTTCAGCTTCTGGTGCAACTTTATCAACTGATGTTCCAACATCATCTAGGACATCATCATCTTCCTTCTTATCACTGTCATCAATCACCACATTGATGGACTCCATCACCGGCTTGGTTCTAGAGTTGAAAACCCTATATGCTCTGTTGTTGGTAGAGTATCCCAAAAATATTCCTTCATCACTTTTGGAATCCAATTTTCTTCTCTGTTCTCTATCAGCCAGAATATAGCATCTACTTCCAAAAACATGAAAGTATTTAACATTAGGTTTTCTTCCCTTCTATAGTTCATACAGAGTGGATGAAGTGCCTCTTCTCAGGGTAACCCTGTTGTGAATGTAGCAGGCAGTATTCATGGCTTTAGCCCAGAAATGATAGGGAAGTTTCTTGGCATGGATCATAGCTCTAGCAGACTCTTGGATAGTTCTGTTCTTCCTCTCAACTACTCCATTTTGTTGAGGAGTAATAGGAGATGAAAACTCATGACTTATACCTTCAGCAGAGCAAAATTCTTCAAACTTTCTATTCTCAAACTCTCTTCCATGGTCACTCCTTATCCTGATAACATTACTCTCCTTTTCCCTTTGGAGTCTTTGACAAAGATCTTTAAAAACATCAAACACCTCTGATTTGTCTTTGATGAAGCTCACCCAGGTGTACCTTGAATAGTTATCCACAACTACATATGCATATTTCTTTCCACCCAGACTTTCAACCTACATAGGTCCCATCAAGTCCATATGAAGTAGTTCCAAGACCTTGGAGGTGGTGTCATGTTGAAGCTTCGGATGAGACATCTTTGTCTGCTTCCATTTTTGACAGTCTCCACACACTTTTCCTTCCTCAATATTAAGTTTGGGAATTCCTCTGACTTCTTCTGAGGAGATGATTCTCTTCATTCCCTTCAGGTGAAGATGTCCCAACTTCTGATGCCAGATTTTGACATCATCTTCTTTAGCAAAAACACAAGTGGAAGAATTTGACTCTTGTGGCACCCAAAGATAACAATTGTCCTTAGACCTGGCTCCCTTCATAATGACTTCTCCTTTATCATCTTTGACAATGCATTCAGACTTTGTAAAGTATACTTTGAGTCCTTGATCACAAAGTTGACTAGTGCTAATCAAATTTGCTGTCAGTCCTTTAACAAGAAGAACATCCTCTAGCCTGGGAGCACCAGCACAGTTTAGTTTACCAATCCCCATGATCTCTCCTTTGACCCCATCACCAAATGTAACATAGCCTGAAGAATGAAGCTTCACATCTACCAACAGATTCTTTACTCCAGTCATGTGCCTTGAACACCCACTGTCAAAGTACCAATCTTCTTTGGTAGAAACCCTTAAAGAAGTGTGAGCTATCAAGCTGGTAACCTTAACTTTAGGGACCCATTGCTTCTTAGGCTTGATAACATGCCTTCCTTTATAACAGTTCTGTTTGGGAACAACCTGATGAGCCTTCTGTGGATATCCATGTAGCTTATAACAATAAGCCTTAATGTGTCCAAAACATCCACAATGGTGACATCTCCAGTGTCTGTATTTCTTCTTAGATGGAGTTCTGTCATGATGTTTTAACATCTGTTTTAACATCACTGGTTTGGAGGTGATAACATCAATAGAACCTGCATCACTGGTGAATCCCAAACCATGTTTGTCTGTAACCATCTTTCCAATACTAAGAATGTTGTCTAACGCATCAGTACCATTGTTCAACATTCTAATAGTTTTGGTCATAGAGTCCAGTTTATAGTTAAACATACTGACTTCAGCTTCAAGTTCAGTCTTTTCAGCTTTTAACTGTACTATGGTTTTCTTCAGCTCTTCTCCTTCAAGACACACTTGTTCACTTCTTATGAAAAAATCTTTATAAGTGACAGCAAGTTCATCATAAGTAACCTCATCATCACAAGAATCATCATCTGACTCATAAACGCCAACCATAGCTCTAACAAGTTTAGCTGAATTTTCTTCAGATTCACTCTCACTGTCAGACCAAGAAGCTGATAACCCTTTCTGCTTCTTTACAAAAGTAGGACATTCCTTCTTGACATGTCCATACCCTTCACACTCAAGGCATTATATCCCTTTGTCATTACTGGATTTTTCTTCATCTTTCGACTTCTTCCCTTGTTCTCCTGATCTATTGATGTCAGAGGTAATGTTCTTGAAATTGGGATTATAACTCCTATTTGTCCTCTTCATAAACTGTTTTCCCAGCAAAGCAATAGCCTGAGACAGCTCCTCCTGAGAATCATCCACTTTCCCTTTCTTGGCTTCTTCAGAACTGGAAACCAAAGCTATACTCTTGGACTTCTTCTTAGGTTCTTCTTCACTTAACCCTAGCTCAAATGTTTGAAGAGATCCAATAAGCTCATCAACCCTCATTTTGCTGATGTCTTGAGCTTCTTCAATTGCAGTCACCTTCATCTTATACCTCTTGGGAAGGGATCTAAGGATTTTCCTCACCAGCTTTTCTTCAGTCATCTTTTCTCCAAGAGCACTAGAGGCATTAGATAGCTCAAGAATACTCATATGAAAGTCATGAATAGTTTCATCTTCCTTCATCTTTAGACTTTCAAACTTTGATGTCAGAAGTTGAAGTCTTGACATCTTAACCTTTGAAGTTCCTTCATGAGTAGTCTCCAAGATGTCCCAAGCTTCCTTAGCAACTTCACAGGTATTGATCAACCTGAATATGTTCTTATCCACTCCATTGAAAATAGCATTTAAAGCTTTGGAATTACCAAGGGTAAGCTTATCTTCTTCCTTGGTCCATTCTTCTCCAGGTTTCAGTTTTGAGCTGCCTTCTTTTTCTTTCCCAACATCATCTTTCTCAACAACAACAGGTGCTTTCCATTCTTTTATGATAGCCTTCCGAGCCCTGCTGTCCAAGGATTTAAAAAAGGTAGTCATCCTTGGCTTCTAATAATCATAATTAGAGCCATCCAAAATAGGGGGTCTATTCACAAATCCACCAACTTCCTTGTCCATCTTTACCAGAAAGTATCAGCCCTAGATCTCACCCAGATGCAGAGTAGGATGTCTGCTCTGATACCAATTGAAATTCTGGTACCAGATATGTAATGTTACGTGTGATGTCACAACAACACACTCTGCAAGGGACAATATAAAACAACAGAAAAGGCACAAAGAATTGTTCCCCCGGTTCAGTTAAACAACTTACTCTAGGGGCTACCAAGCCAGGGATGAATTTCACTATCAATAGAATTAATTTACAGACTCAACAACCCAGTTGACATCTCCTAAACTTAATCACTACTTAATGAACCTTATACCTAAGAGACCACTTAGGTATGAGAACACTACTCAATCCCTAAATCACTTCAGTGATATAATTCAAAGATCACACACTTTGAAAAACACAACTTGATTCTGCTTCACAGCTTTGATCAAGAACAACTCAAAACAACAACACCAATTCACACTAGAATGGTTTACAATACAAACACGAAGACACAAATGACTCTCAGTCTTTAGTACTCTTTCTTTGTTACTTTCTTCAGGATTGATGTGCTTTATATGGCTATTTGATTTGGTCTTGGACCTGCTACAATATCTGACCTGATTTGTTATTTAAAACTGAATCTTCAAAACAGATTTTCTCTCTCAAAATCTTCTTAAATCTTCAGCCTTTAAACACTCCTACAAATCTGCATCAAATCTGTTTGCAACAGAAAATATCTCCTCCAAGATATTCGTATCCAATTACTCTAACAGCTCTCCCAAATTCCAGCTAATACGCTTAACCCTAAAAACATCTCAGACCTGATGTTTTAATGATCTGCATATCTGATGTCATAACATTGCATGTGACATCAGACTTTAACACTTCAACTACTTAAAAACCTAACATTATCCAATGTTAAGACTCAATGTTACGACATCACCCATGTGACATCAACATTGAACAACTTTGTTTAACCAAAATTCTAGCCAATCCAAAAGCTAACAAAATGAAACATAAATGCCTTGATCCTTTTCATGCTTTCATATAATCAACACAAACAAAAGATTAAGCATAATAAAATCCAGTTAGAACAAGATTGTTGGTACTCCGCATATATGAACAATGGAAAGCTACCTCACAAAAAGGTGGGAACTAAAGTGATTCACAATAAGAATAAGTATACAAAAGAATGAATGGCATGGAAGTTTGTAAAAAGCCTAAGTATCATGAATATGCTAAAGTCAAGAAAGCGATAAATACATACCTTGGACGTGTACAAAGCTTAACAATATCATTACCATACATCCGCGAGTTGAAACGATCAAACTTGGAAAATCACCAGCACTTCCTCAAGCAACTCAAAACAAACTCATTGACAAACACAAAGACCATTAATATAAACAAACTAAAAAACCAGCAAAAATTCATTAAACAAGTTGTAAAGTGAATATTTGAGAATTTTACGAAAAATCCAAGTACAACTTATTTAATGAATACTCACCACACTACCTAAACTAGAATGAAAAATTAATAACAAAACAAAAAAGATAAAACATGCTTGTTTTACGTCGTAAGCTCGACGCCTTTGCAATCTTAGCTAGTAACTTCCTCCCTTCATGCCATGGTGATGCCTCACCGCGCAAACCAAAAGTAAGCGTCCTAACCAAACACTTAAACAAACGTTACGAGAACAAAATATATACAACACCTGAACACACATAATGGAAATATACAATATATACGATATATACAAAACTCAAAAACAAAGAAACTATCGCAATGCGATTCAATATCCAAACCAATCCCTGGCAACGACGCCAATTTGTTGAGTGCAGAATAGGGCAAGCAGCAAAAATATTTATTTTCGGAAAGAATTCCCTCCGGGATTTATGTCGTGTCCACAGAGATCGGTTCGAGGGAAAGAATGTCGTTCGACAATCTCTCGCGTTTATGAGTTTGGATTTAAATGGTTTAAAGCGTAAATGCGGAAAAGTAAACAAGAACATAAAAAGTATACATTCTTCGGAGAAAAGAACTTCTCAAGCATACATATAATCCACTCGTCACAAACAAAAATTTATCGATCATTTTCACTATACTATAATACTCGTCAAAATCATCCAGTATCGCTCACAATAGTGTCCATCTCTAGCACACTGAGCTGAGAGAGAAACCGTATTACTCTCGTCGTCACTCTCGTGCACCACGCCTCGAAACACGAAAGGCATTATGTTTTGACACCATAAAGATTATTATCTAAATCTATCTCTAGCATCTAGACAATAGATATCCATCCCTAATCAAGATTCATGATGTTTATCTCTAACACAACACAAATCCAAACATAAATGCAAAAAGATCAAGGAAGACATCGATAATGATTTGTAAAGCAGATTTTATACAATATTATGATAAACAAAGGTACATATGGTCATAGTAACTATACAACACCCAACAAAGAAGAAATACACAAATAAGAAGAGAAATGAACCAAACATCTCGCAATTTATCGGTGTCGATCGATGAGAAATCCAACCCGGATCATCCGTGTGCAAGCTTCAATGTTGTTTTCTAAGCTAATCCTATGAAAAAATGATGTTTGATGGAGTTGGGAGCAAAAATCCCCAAAACCATAATCTAAAAAATGCTGAAAAATGAAGTTTATAGGCAAAATTTGGCTCCCAGGTTCGTACTGCGAACCCCTGTTCGCCTAGCGAACATAAACTGCCTTAGCTACTGCCAAAATTTTGTTTTTCACACTTCCGGGCACTTTACATTCGTCCTAGAGTTCGCATTGCGAACTCCCCAGCGAATACGTTCGTCTCCAGTTCGCCTAGCGAACATGACAGCAAACCAGAACTTGTTTTGATCATAACTTTTGAACCGTAACTCCGATTGACGCATGGTCGGAAGCGCTGGAAAGCTTATTCAATGCTATTTATGAATATGGAAAGATATCCTTGATTGAATACCTGCAAAAATGATAGAAAATCAATTAAACTCTTTGATATTTACACGATACACAATATATACACTAAAATGTAAAGTAAACGTATTTATAAACAGAGCGGGGTTAATTCGTATGATATTTAACAAAAAGTATCGATAAGTGCAACAAAACTTATATATAAAAATAGGTATACTTTGCACTTATCAACAAGTCGGACAATTATCAAAACAATTGGTCGACCAACACAAAGGAACTTTTACGGCGAATACTCAACCAAATCCAAAAGAGCATTGTAAGGTTATTCTAACAAGAAGTGGAAGAGAGATTGATATGGGCATAGGTGAAGTTGTAGTGGAGGAGGAGGAAGTAGTTGAAAAAGAAAAAGATAGTGATGAGATTGAAGTAGAAAAAAATGTTGAGGAAGATTTGGTTGAAAATGAAGAGAAAAAAAGTGAGGAAGAAGAAAAAAGAAATAGAGAAGAAAAATTGAAATATACTAGGAAGGGGAAGGAACCGTTGAGTACTATTCCGATCCAACATTTGCCATATCCTCATGCCTCGTCAAAGAAAGATATTGCGAGGCACTATGCTTGGTTTATAGATATTTTCAAACAATTGCAAATAAACATTCTATTTTCCGAGGCTTTGGAGCAAATGCCGAAATATGCAAAATTCATGAAGGATATTCTCACAAAAAAGAAGAGGTATACGGATCAAGATACTATCATGGTTGATGCTAGTTGTAGCGCTATCATTCAACGGACTCTCCCGCGGAAAGAAAGTGATATGTGACGAGTCACTTTGCCGGTTACAATAGGAAATATCTATGTTGGCAACGGGTTGATCGATTTGGGCTCTAGTATCAACTTGATACCTTTGTCTATTGTGAAAAGGTTGGGACAGATGGAATTAAGAACCACTCAAATGACATTGCAACTTGCCGATAAATCCACTACCCGTCCTCACGGTGTAGCGGAAGATGTATTGGTTAAGATGGACAAATTCTTATTTCCTATCGACTTTGTGGTGATTGAAATGGAGGAAGCAATACCGTTTGGGTTGTGTAATACACCAGCGACTTTTCAAAGGTGTATGCAAGCAATATTCTCGGATTTGATCGAAAAGACAATTGAGGTTTTTATGGATGACTTCTCGGTTTTTGGGCAATCATTTGATATTTGTTTGAAAAACTTGGACGCGGTATTGGAACGATGTGTGGAAACCAACTTGGTACTCAATTGGGAAAAATGTACCTTCATGGTGACCGAAGGAATTGTGCTCGGCCACAAAGTTTCTTCAAAGGGCCTTGAAGTCGATCAAGCCAAGGTGGATGTTATTGAGAAATTGCCACCACCGTTGAATGTAAAAGGTATAAGGAGCTTCCTTGGACATGCGGGATTTTATCGGAGGTTCATCAAGGATTTCGCAAAGATAGCAAAGCCTTTGAGCAATTTGCTCAACAAAGATAAGTCCTTTGATTTTGATGAGTCTTGCATGGTCGCTTTTAATTCTTTAAAACAAAGTTTGACTACCACACCCATAATCATCACGCCCAATTGGAAAATGGATTTTGAACTCATGTGTGACGCGGGCGATTATGAGGTGGGTGCGATTTTGGGTCAACGAAAAACAAATTTTTTTCATGATATACACTATGCGAGCAAAGTCTTAAATGAAGCTCAAGTAAACTATGCAACAACTGAAAAAGAGTTGCTTGCGATAGTGTATGCATTGGAGAAATTTTGTTCTTATTTAATTGGGTCTCGAGTAGTTGTTTACATGGATCACACGACGATTAAGTATTTGCTCACCAAGCCGGATTCAAAACAAAGGCTAATTCATTGGATCCTCTTATTACAAGAATTTGATTTGGAAATTCGTGACAAGAAATGATCTGAGAATTTTGTGGCGGATCACTTATCCCGCCTTGTAAATGTTGAAGTGACCAAAAATGAATTAGAGGTCAAGGAGGAATTTCCGGACGAAAAGTTGACCATCGTGCAAGTTGTACTGTGGATCCATCCAAAGTAGATGCAGCTCTACAATGGGAGGGTCCTAGATCTGTTACTGAAATTAGAAGCTTTTTGGGTTTAGCTGGATATTATCGAAGATTCATTGAAGGCTTTTCCAAGTTAGTACTTCCTTTGACCCAGCTGACTTGTAAAGGTAAAGCGTTCATTTGGGATATTCAGTGTGAGGAAAGTTTTAGTGAGCTGAAGAGAAGATTGACTACAACTCCAATTTTGATCTTACCGAATCCTAGTGAACCGTTTGTGGTGTATTGCGATGCGTCTTTGATTGGGTTAGGTGGAGTGTTGATGCAAGAAGGTAAGGTTGTGGCTTATGCTTCAAGGCAATTAAGGGATCATGAGAAGAATTATCCTACTCATGATTTGGAATTAGCGGCAGTGGTTTTTGTGTTGAAAATTTGGGGGCATTATCTCTACGGTGCAAGATTCGAAGTCTTTAGTGATCATAAGAGTTTGAAATACTTGTTTGATCAGAAAGAGCTGAATATGAGGCAACGGAGATGGTTGGAATTTTTGAAGGACTACGATTTTAGCTTGAATTACCATCCTGGTAAAGCTAATGTGGTAGCAGATGCGTTAAGCCGGAAATCTTTGCATATGTCCGTTTTGATGGTTAAAGAGTGGGAACTTTTGGAAGCATTTAGAGATTTGAGTTTGGTGTGTGAATTGACATCTGACAGCGTGAGGCTTGGTATGTTAAGGGTCACTAATGAGTTTCTGTTGACTGTTAGCGAGAAACAGAGGCTGGATGTGAAATTTGTTGATTTCATTACGGTTGGAGATAAAGGTGTGAATGGTGACTTTAAAGTGGATGATAAGGGTGTTTTGAGATTCTGTGGTAGAATTTGTATTCCTGATGATTTGGAATTGAAAAATATGATTTTAGAGGAAGGACACCAGAGTAGTTTGAGTATACATCCGGGAGCTAATAAAATGTATCAAGATTTGAAGAAGATCTTTTGGTGGTCCAGATTGAAGAGGGATGTGGCTCAGTTTGTTTATGCGTGTTTGACGTGTTAGAAGTCAAAGGTAGAACATCAAAAGCCTAGTGGATTATTGCAACCGTTGGATATTCCCGAGTGGAAATGGGATGGCATTTCTATGGATTTCGTGACAGGGTTGCCGAATACTCAGAGGGGGCATAATGCCATTTGGGTGATTGCGGATAGGCTGACTAAATCGGCGCATTTCATTCCGATTGACATCAGTTTTTCTTTGGAGAGGTTGGCTGAGATTTATATCCGTGTGATTGTGAAGCTACATGGTGTTCCGTTGTGTATTGTTTCAGATCGAGATCCGAGGTTTACTTCCAAATTTTAGGAAAGTTTGCAAAAGGCGTTAGGTTCCAAGTTGAGATTGAGTTCTGCTTATCATCCTCAGATGGATGGTCAGACCGAGAGAACTATTCAGTCGTTGGAAGATTTGCTGAGAGCTTGTGTTCTTGAACAAGGTGGTGCTTGGGATAGTTATCTTTCGTTGGTGTAGTTCACGTATAACAACAGTTTCTATTCGAGTATTGGAATGGCACCTTTTGAAGCATTTTATGGAAGAAGATGTCGAACACCTTTGTATTGGCATGAATCTGGTGAGAGTTCGGTGGTTGGACCAGAGTTAATTCAACAAACTACGGAAAAGTTGAAACTTATTCGTGAGAAGATGAAGGCTTCTCAAAGTAGGCAGAAAAGTTATCATGATCGAAGGAGGAAAGATCTTGAGTTTCAAGAAGGCGATCATGTATTTTTGAGAGTTACACCGGTGACGGGTGTTGGTCGTGCATTGAAGTCGAAGAAACTTACTTCTCAGTTTATTGGTCCGTATCAGATATCTGCGAGAGTGGGTGCTGTGGCTTATCGGGTGGCGTTGCCACCGAATATTTCGAATTTGCATGATGTGTTCCATGTTCCACAGCTTCGGAAGTATGTTCCGGATCCGTCGCATGTGATTCCAATGGATGAGGTTGAGGTAAGGGAGAACCTTACGGTTGAGGTATTACCGGTGAGGGTTTTGGATCGCGAGTTGACGTGGTTAAGAGGCAAGGATATTGCCCTTGTGAAAGTAGTGTGGGGAGGCGCTGCTGAGGGCAATTTGACTTGGGAGTTGGAGAGTCGGATGCGGGAATCGTATCCGGAGTTGTTCGTCTCAGGTAATATTTTTGAGGACAAAAATTTCTAAGTGGGGGAGAGTTATAATGCCCCATTTTTTGTTAGATTTATTTAATCGAGTCGATTTAATTATTTTATTCTTGGTTATTATGTTTTATCGCGTTTTGGGAACGTTTGCGAGAAAATTGAGTGCAGGGTTATTTTGGTCTTTTGGCTTGGTTAGATATTCTTTTTCATTTAAAATACAAACATAGAGAGAAAAATAGAAAGAAAAGAAGAGAAGAGAAAAGGAGAGTGAGAAGAAGAAAAAGAGGAAAACTTGGAGTGTAAGAAATCGATTCAACCGACACTTCGAAGCGCGATTAATCGGGTAAGGGTACGGAACTCGGTTAGTTTATGCTTGTGTATGATTGTGTATGTGTGTGTTGGAATGTTTGCTGGTTTTTCCTAGCTTTTCAATTCTAGGCCGAATGAGAGAAAACGATAGAAATCGATGTTTTTGCGGTTGAAATGCGGTATAAATGTTGTAGAATACTTGTTACTATGATTGGGGTATGTTCTGGTTGTTATGTTATGGTTTGAATGTGTTTTGGTGGATGAAATGTTGTGTTGGAGTGAACAACAGCGTTGCTGGGATTTCTGAGTTCGCAAGTTCGCACTGCGAATAGGGCAGCGAAGGGAAAACGAAGGTTCGCAGGAGGTTCGCATTGCGAACTTTCTGCTATTTTTTCTCTGCCACAGTTCGCCGGGAATTCGCATTGCGAAGGGGAAAGCGAAGGTTCGCTGGGTGTTCGCATTGCAAACTTTATGCTATTTTTTCTCCGCCATGGTTCGCTGGGGGTTCGCATTGCGAATAGGAAAGCGAACAGGGCAGATTTTCCATTTTGTTCTTGTCATAACTTTTGGGTCGTAAGTCGGATTGAGGCGTGGTTGGATGCTTTGGAAAGCTAATGAAATGTTCTTTCTTATAAAAATGGTTTTGAGACTAGTGGCCGATTTAATTGTGTCGAGAATTTGAAAACATGTCGTTTTGTCGACTTTTACCGTCGTAATTGTGTGTAATTGAGGTGTTATCATGTGGTACGCTTTTGATATATAACGTATAGCTTGTGTGCTGTTATATGATGTGAATGTATGTGATGAAATGTTGTGATGATGGTTTGTGGCCTAAGGGAAAGTAAATGCATTGTGTTGTGTTTGATTGTATATGCATGATTATGGATGTTGAAATGGTTCACATGGTTGTATATGTGTATGCATTTGATTGTCATGAGTCATTGTATACCAAGCATCATGATATGCATTCTTGTGATGTCGTGTGCCATAGTGGGTGTGAGCGACGAAACGATTCCCGAGGGAATCTGCTATAACGGTCGCGAGCCTTATACAAAGAGGACCGAAAGCGACGTTATAGACGATCGTGAGCCTTATACAAAGAGGACCGAAAGCGATCGGATCGTGAGCCTTATACAAAGAGGACCGAAAGCGATCCATAAACGTCGTGAGCCTTATACCAAGAGGACCAAAAGCGACGGGGAACATCGTTTTCCCGACGGGGAGTTACACTAAGTAACAAGCGATGATTCCAATAATTCCTGAGTGAATTAATGATGAGAATGATGGATGGAATAGTACCACATTGCATTTGCATAAAGTCGTTGTGTCGGTCTCTTTGCATTTGCATAAGTCATGAATGGATTGATTATGTGTGAGAATTGTGAATGGAATTGATGAGTTGATATATACATATGTTGGTGATAAATGTATTGAGCATGATTGATACGCCTTTGTGTTGGATGTATGAGATATGAATTGTGTTGTTTGTATTTGAATTATGGTGTAAGTTGTGGTGAGAATGTTTTACATTGTGTATTTTGTGTTATTACATAATTGTATGCAACTATATTATAATTGTGTTTCTCACCCTTCTGCTGTTTTGAATGCTCTACGAGGCATTGCAGATTAGATGCTGGAGGTCTTTTTGTGAAGATTCTGTCTTCATTCTTTTGTCGGTCGGCTATGATATGTAGCACCGGGTAGTCGGGGAGATCGTTATGTGACATTATGTATATATATATCTTTTTTTTGGATTTTACATGTATGACTCTGTATATGACAGACAAACTTCTATGTTTATATATATGAGATTTCAGTTGCATATTTTTCGCTTTTATTCTGTATCTGAATTGTGGGTGTTAGGAACTGAGTTCCTCTGTTTATGTTGCTACCTGATTGTTGTATATCTATTTGAGCAGGTTATTTTATTTCATCATCGTGATGTGACGCTCCGTCTATGCCATGAATGTTTTAATTCTACTATGATCATTTGTTATCACTTTAATTGCGCGGGGTATAGATTGGGGGTGTTACAATCCTTGCCAATCCCCTTAAATCCTCTAGTTTTAGAACCTTGAAGGTGTACTTGTGAGTCTTCCTTCTACCGAAATCCATAACGCAATCTTTCTTTCTGACATTTGCAATCATTGTCTTAGTTTAATTTGAAAAAGAGAGACTAGAAGAGAAAATTTTTCTTTGTTTAAAGTTTTTTTTTATGAAATGAATGCATGAATGTAACACACAAAAACATAGAAAAAACATGGGGTCAAAGGTTTGGTGTCATGAAGTCATGGCTCTACCCATCCCCAAAGGTTGTACTGGTGAATTTTTGTACCTGTCCTCAAAATCATTGACCCCCCTTGGGATAGCAACAGCAGGCTGGTTCACCCGAGTGAGCTGCAGTATCTTAGAGTAATCTCAAATGAGGGTAGTATCGCGTGACAACTATTTCTGATAGCTTCCACACTACAAAATAGTAACATGGTCTCAGCCTACTAAATCCTCAGTTTCACGGATACCACAATAAAACAATCTGCTTTCAACAACCGAAGTCATTTAGACATTGAATCCTCAAAGGGTATCTCCACTGATTCGATGGTCTACCGGAGTCGCTTATTCGAGAGTCACTCCCTGTAAGATTACCCGTCTAATGCCATCACTTATCTTAGGTATCACTCAAACTTTCCAGATGCGGCATCACCCGCAGTCCCATTAGCAAAAAAATAAACACAAATATCAATTAGGAAAAGCGGTATATATATTCATTCCTAAAACTAATATCAATTAGGAAAAGCTATAATCCTAGTCCTATACAGACAATGACGTCCCCAGCAGAGTCGCCATTTTACTGTAGCAAACGATTTTTATCGGTGACACGACCACCTTATCGCTGGTTTTGGGGTTTCTCCCCACAATGAGGAGGGGGTGCTACTTTCTGATTTCTTATTTATCCCATGAAGCTGGAAGGGAAAGGGAAGCTATCTAAAACTAACCTTGCACGCAATTGTTTAACTGAACAAACGCTTTAAAGAGATTGGGGGGTCCGGGGTCAGGTTATACAATGGGGAGTTGTCAATTACCCATCCTATATGTGGTTATCCACAGGATGTTAGCTTTAGGTTTCACTTTGTACTTGATGGTGTTTATCCGTTAATGGGTTGGGAAAGTTTCTTGGGAAATATGAGAGAGTGAGTGAGTTTTTGTTGATGTTCGGGTGTTTTTGGTAAGGTACTGGACCTAAGTTTTGATTGGTATGCTCGCTAAGATTTCGTAATCTTATGCCTACGTATTCCCATTTAAATGAAACAAGGAAATCAGAGCAATCGTAGTTCCTCCTATTCTCTGGGAGAAAAAAGATGTTTAGTGTCTTGTTCAAAGCCCAAGATTGAAGCTAAAAGGTTTTAACTGAGAGAGAATTTGTCATCTCTAAAGAGGGAGTGGACTTCCTCTGAGGGGATTGTTGATTTTTGTGTGCCTTGATCAAATCCCAAGGTTGAAGCTAAGAGGTTGATTGACTCCACTAGGAAAGTTCTTATACAAAGTCTAAGAGTAGGCTAAAAGAGATTCAGCTCTTTGGGGATGTCATTATATAAAGCCTAAGAGGAGGCTGGATGCTTGACTTTTCCGGGGAAATACTTTGTCTGTCTTGTACGAAGCCCAAGATTGAGGCTAAAAGTGGATTTTGACTCCGTCGGGGAGGTTTGCATGTGTATTGTACAAAGCCCAAGGTTGAGGCTGAAATGAGAAATTTAACTGGCTTGGATGAGGATATTTTTATGTGTCTTATACAAAGCCCAAGATTGAGGCTGAAATGAGTTTGAC
Source organism: Lathyrus tuberosus (assembly GCA_022829125.1). Taxonomy (NCBI): domain Eukaryota; kingdom Viridiplantae; phylum Streptophyta; class Magnoliopsida; order Fabales; family Fabaceae; genus Lathyrus; species Lathyrus tuberosus. Next base: position 332,346 of record JALAZF010000516.1, read on the forward strand.
TCTGTTTATGGAATTGTTTCTCAAAGCCTAAAGGAAGGCTGGGAGGGATTGACTCTGCTGGGGAAGATGTTTGTCCCAAGCTTAAGAAAAGGTTATGAAGATTTATGTCTTGTACAAAGCCCAAGATTGGGGCTAAAAGGGTTTGACTCAACAAGAGATTGATTTTATCTATCCTGTACAAAGCCCAGGATTGTGGCTGAACAAGCTGGAGAAATCATTATACAAAGCCTAAGAGGAGGCTAACTTTTGCTAGGGGAAATCCTTATGCCAAGCCTAAGAGGAGGCTGGGAAAGATTGTCTCAACAAGGGAATGGTTTTATCTGTCTTGTACAAAGCATAAGATTGAGGCTAAAAGATTTGACTCAACAAGAGAGTCTGAACAGGTGATTGACTCAACGAGAGAGTCTGAAAAGTGATTGACTCAACAAGAGAGTCTGAAAAGTGAGTGACTTAACAAGAAAGTCTGAAAAGTGATTGACTCAACAAGAAAGTCTGAAAAGTGATTGACTCAACAAGAGAGTCTGAAAAGTGATTGACTCAACAAGAGATTCTGAAAAGGTTAGCTCTGCTGGGGAGAATCATTGTACAAAGCCCAAGAGGAGGCTAACTGTGCTGAGGAAAGGAAGGATCATTATACAAAGCCTAAAAGGAGGCTATCTTTCTGCTGGGGATTATTGAGATCCCGAGGCAGGTCCAAATGGGGAATCAACTCTTGCTAAGGGTTACAGAAGAGTTGAGATATCAGATGCCTTGAGGTTCTGATTTGGGATAGTGTTATACTAATGATAAACTGACCCTGGTTGGGATATTTTAGAGAGAGACTGGGTTTTAGAACCCAAGGGTTTTAACTCCATTGGAGATTGATCCAAAATGATCAAGGTTTTTCCTATGTTTGTCGGAAACTTAAGAATGTCTTTGAGATTCAAGAGGAGATCTAGACTGTCCAAGTCTACTGGTGTGAAAGAGTTTTATCTTTTATATGATGCCCAAGAGGAGGCAGGTGTTTTAAGGGATGAAAATCAACCCTAAACTGGTTTGATGTTTTGACACTGGAAAGACGGCTCTAGCAAAGGATGACTAAGTTCTGTCTTATACCTTTAAGAGGTCTTCAGTGTCCTTGTATTAAGCCCAAGAGAAGGCATGAGAACTTCTAAGAACCCGGAGGGTCCTTGTACAAAGCCCAAGAGGAGGCGGGGATGCTTTTAGGAAGCCTGTAGGTCTAAACTTAAGAAGAGTTCAAGAAAAGTTTCACCGAGAATAATCTTTTCTTTAATGAACAGTTCTAGGGTTTGAAGAAATTCAAGAGAAGTATCACCGGGAATTAATCCTCTCTGGGGAAACTGAATTTCTTTGACAAGTTCAAATAGTGACAGTCTGAGAAAAGGTTCACCGAGAATACTTCCTTTCTCTTTATTCCATATTGTTTAAGCCCAAGAGAAGGCAAGACTGTATCTGGAAATCCTATGGGGATCTAGTCTTAACTGTATTAAAGAGTGACCAACTGGCTTTACCTAGTTCTAGACCTAGTTGCCGGGGAAAACTCTAAGTAAATATACCAGTATATATACAGTTGATATATGACAAGTATTTAAAAGGACATGAAATAAGACTTACAGAGGAGCAGCTTCCCATAATACAGTTATATATATTAAAGCATGTAAAAGAAAATTGATAAAAACTTACAGGTGAACAAGCTTCCATGATGTATTGTTAGTTGTTCAAAGAAATTAAAGAAAGTTTTGATAACAACATATATTTGAACCTAAATCAAAAGGGAAGTTGTTTTTGGAAAGATTGTTGGGGCTTATACTCAAGGAGAGACCCAAGGTTTAACAGTGATCGCACCGTTGTTTTGAATATTGTATCGAGACTTATACAACGACTGAGGCCCAAAGAGGTTTTCTGTACAAAGGGATGGGTCTTACAACTCAAGGAGAGGCCCAAAGAGGTTTTGAAAAAGAAAGATGGGACTTACAATACGAGGGGAGGCCCAATGAAAGACAGTGATCGCACCGTCGTTTTGAGAATCGCAGAGGGACTTATACAATGACTGAGGCCCAAAATTATTTTTGTATAACAAGGGATTGAGTCTTACACTCTATTAGAGGCCCAAAGTGTTTGAAAAGGATTTGTTAGGGTGAAAATCAAAGAAACCCTAATTTCATCATTTTTTAAAGTAATTATCCAAAGAAAATTAATTAAAATGATAAAAAAAACACCAAATAAGTTTGGATAAACAACTTGTGATTTTTGGTTGAGGTTGGAAAAATGATGTTTTAATCACAAGATGAATTAAAACTCATTTGGTTTTGATTTCCAAGGTGATAATTCCTTTTTGAAATATTTAAAAACCATAAAAAATGAATTTATTTACAAAAATATCAACTATATTAAATAAATAATATAAATTTGATTTTTGGTGGAATAAAATATTTTAATATTTTTGTGATTTTTTGCAAAAAGAACCAATAAAAAATAACTAAAATTGAGAGAGAAATTAATTTTTCAAATCATTTAAGAAAATAATATTAAAAATATAAAAAATGGAAAAAAAAAAGTGATAAAAAAGGGTCTGAGGCGAGGGGGATTCAAACCCCAGACCTCCAAGTCAAACACATGAGCGCGCAACCATGGGGTGGTGATACATTCGTGTATCAAAACCACCCCATAAATATATAAAGGGTGCCTTGTTTTAGGCTTGGGCAAGGCAAGGCAAGGCCATCTTTTGGGCCATTTACGTGAAGCCTCTAACTTTCTCATTTCTCCATGGATTGGGACAAAATTTATATGTATCTGGCCTAAAATTTCCCAAGGAATCCATTGGTGGTCATGGTTTTCTTAGATGAGGTCCCTATTTTAAAACCCGCTAGTGGTTTTGAAATAGGCCTATGTTTGCATTTTCTATGTTACCTCATGTTACAGGCAAGAATTACATGATGAATTGGTTCAAACACAACATATACAACATGTATGAGATGTTTATGATCAGGGGACCTCAAAGGAATGCCTAATTTAGAAAGTTCAAATGATGATGCACTTACCTCTTGAAGCTCCTTGTGCTATCTGTCAAGTTCCTTGTGCCAGAAGTAATTTGATGCTTTAGACACTCTCAATTGATCCCTTAAAAGCTTTAGAATGGTTAGAACCAGCTGGAATCCTCAGGAACAAGTTTGAGCTCTTTCTTGCAAAAGGGGCAAAAGTGACCAATAGGGCAACTCTCTCAAATGGTGTTCCAGATGAGGGGAACCATTTGGGACATTTCAAGGATGATATTTGAAGTGTGTTTGAGGTTTTATTTGGTTTTGGAAGTGACTGAATCAATGCATGGCCTGAAAAATGCAAAAAAGTCCAATTTTGAGGGTTTGGAAGTGGACTTTGAGATTCCTTTCGGAGGCTTGAAAGTCCAATTAGGGTCAAGGAACCATAATTGTGAAAAATTCCAAAAAGTCAAACTTGATTTTGTGCACAGTTGACATTTTGTCGGATGAAATCCAAACTGTGCGATCCTTTGTGAAATCAAGTCCTTGACCTAAATAAAACCTAATGGATATATTCCATAGGTGTTATAGGGTGTATTGAATCATGTCCCAAGGTTTGAGAGCATGTCTTGGTCAAAAGTCAAAGGTACGGTTGACTTTTTTCCTCGAAACCCTAATTGTGGTCCTAATGAAATTGAAACTTGTGGATCAAGCTTCTTGGATCAATCCATTGTTGAAAATGGATAAATGTAGTGTATTGGAGACCCTAAAATCATGTCTTGAGGTCTTGGCTCATGTTTTATCCCAAAAGTCAACTTAGGGGTGAATTAGGTCAAGAAACCCTAATTCCAGATTTTTGGGTAAATGCATCCCCTGAGGTTAAATTGACTTGATGATTGGGTCCATGAGGTCCCTTGGAGTATCTTGGATTGTGTCTTGAAGCATTGGCTCAGGCCCAGAGGAAAATTTCCATCTGGAAGCCTTGGTCGACCAAAAACCCTAATTTGGTGAGACTGGTGATCTTGAGGCTTGATTCACTTGGAATTCTGCAACCTCGTGCTTGATTCATGATGTGGGAGTCCTCTTGATCCTTTGTGAGTGTTTTAGACAAGTTGAAGATCATGTCATTCCTTGATTGATCCTTTGTCTAAGGCTCTGAGAGGGCTTGAAGCCCTAAGTCTTAGTTGTAGTGAATGCTCAAACATCTCTGAGGATATTGATGAGACATGATGGTATCTCCATATTGTGGTGATGATTTGCACAACGATGGGAAATCTTATGGTAAAAATTTAGGGTATGACAGGGGCAAGGGGTGAGACATCGAGTGCTGGTGTTGATGCCGACACAAGGGGTGGTGATGCTTTTGGTTCTAAGTCGCATGGTTTATACCCTTATCAGCAGGAGATATGCCAGTATAACTGAGACTAGATGACAGCTTCTCAGTGCGCCATGACTGATTTACATGACTCTATGCTGGTACTTCAGCTACAGATTCGCGATCCCTCCGCTGATCATACGATGATGACGAGGGAGCAGTTCCTTGCACATGCTGGTTGGCTTGAGGCCAGGCCAGTATTCAGAGGGGGAGATGACGCGGCTGGTCCTGATGATGCTATGAGGAGGTTGGTGATGCTGATGATGATGAGGTGACTGGTTCTGTTTATGGTTTAGAGGCTGGAGAGGAGGTTGAGGTGTCCGGTTCAGAGTCCGAGGAGGACTGATTTTTTCTTTTGTGATGATTTTGTACTTCCTTTGAGCATCAAAGTGAATTTTTCTTGTATTTTGCTTTTTATTTCAGTTTTTTTTATGTACTCTATCCACTTTGTTGGATTATTTTGGATATTGATGTACTTGTACCCTTTTGTGGTACTTTTGACTTTGTTGGTGTTTTTTCACACCATGACATTATTATTATTAGTAATATTTTGTTTTTCAGTAAATTTTTTCTGTTTTCAAGTTTACTAATATTTCGTTTTTTATTATTGTTATTAAGAGTTGAATTCTTCAGTTTACGAATGTTTAACTCTTAAATTGTTGGTATGCTTTCGTTTTTCCTTGTTGTTATTAAGAGTTGAATTCTTCAGTTTACGAATGTTCAACTCTTAAGTTGTTGGTATGCTTTTTATCGCTTTATGTTGGTATGCTTGTGGAAGTTTAATATTTCCATCTTTTGGATGTTTTGTGGAAGAAACTTAGGTTGGTGTTGATTGTGCATCAAAGAAGATTCCTCCAAGATTGGATGGCGATGATAGTAATTTTAAGCACGATTTTGTTGGCAAGGTACATAGTTACCTAGTTCTAGAATTTAGAATGTATTAGAACTTTTGGTCTTTGGACAAATGAAAATATTGTTTCTTGTTACAACTGTATTGATTGCTTGTGTCATTTAGGTCCAAAAACCACAAAAGTTAGAAACCTCCATGTTATACTAAATGCTTTGGATTGATGATGAATGTTGTTTTATACTTATAATTCATGCTTTATCTTGCTTGTTGTTTTGAAATTGTGGAAACATAGAAATGATCAAGGCAATGTTTGTGCACTTTGAGTATAACCACCATTCCAAAAACACTTCAAGTCACCTTGTGAGTGTGCGCGTATTTGAAACCTCTTTTGAGCCGAAATGAAATTTTTGTTTGAATCATGAACTCAATTTTAACCTATTTTAAAGAACATTTAAGTTAAGCTTATGGCAATGTTGAAGTTGGGGAGAATGGTTTATTTTGAAAAGAGAAAAAGGATTCGGTGATACAATGCATTCTAAGACAAAGAAATTGAAAAGAAAAAAAAAAGAAGAAGAAATAAAAAGAACAAAAAGAAAAGAAAATCAAAAGAATAGAATGAATTGTGAAAGAAAGAAATAAGGATTGAACAAGATCGAAAACTTTAAAAAAGAAATGCTCTTCGTAGTCTTTACCCTTTCTTGTTTCAATGGCCGTGTACATATGTCCCTTGTTTTTAACCCCGGCCAAGTTACAACCGATAAAATCCCTTAGTGATCTTTTGCTTCCATGATTTCTTATTTGATTGATTAGATATTGTATGAATTGCTTAGTATTTGCATCATTTGTCATTCGAGCGAAATTGCCTCGCGGTTGCAAACGCGTTAATTTCCTTCAATCCTTTTTTGAAGAGGAATGTTAGAGTGACATGAGCATGATGGTTTAGTTGTCTCTTGAAACATTGTCTGAGATTTATTTTAAGAATCAAGTTCTTTTCCATTGTCGATTCTAGGATTGTGTAAGTGTGCTTTGTTACAATTGTTGTTTATTTGAGCCGTTTACCCTTTCTTGGATTGAATTAAATGCTCGAGCAAATTCTCTTGTTTTCAATGAGAGGCATACTTTGCTTGAGGATAAACAAAGAGTTAGTTGGGGAGAGTTTGTTAGATGTCAAACATGCTATATATTTGTATTTGATACTTGACATTTTTCAACACTTTCTTGCTTTAATTGATGATTTTATTAGTGAATTGTTGTTGTTCTTCAAACATTATATTTATACCTTTGGTGCTTGTAATATGTGTGCTTTTGTGCAGGAAAAGGCACTAATTAATCAAAGAAAGGAGACATAAAGAGATGGTGCAAGTTGCCAAAGAAAAGAGGAAAACAGCAGCAGGTTCGCTTTGCGAACTCTGGCGAACTTGCCAGTGAGCGTTCACTTTGCGAACTCTGGCGAAGCTCCCAGCGAATAACTCCAGAATTGGACAGAGGGAAAAGGGACTAAAGTTCTATTTGCGAACTCCCAGTGAATGTTCGCTGCTTCACTAGCTTTACGAACAACCTGGCAAAGAACCCTTGGATATGGCAGTGGCAAAAGGACCTAAAATTCGCTTTGCGAATGTTTTGGCGAGTGGTTCGCCTTGCAAATGAAACATTTGCTTTGCGAACCCACGAAGATAGTCAAAGGCGGTTTAACTTTCAGAAGGCACTTAAGGTGCCATTTTCTTTATTTGCTAGGTGAATGATTCATTTGCAGTGTGAATGTAGCTGATCTCAAGTGTATTATAAATAGATTTTTATGTTTTCTTGGGATCAGAACTTCATATTATCACACAAAAACATACTTTTCTGAGTTTTCTTCATCTACGAGAGATTTTACACTTTTAGAAGCTGAAGTCGCATTCGATCTCAATTATTCGACGCAGATGTTCTTTCATCTCCTCACGAAACTTGTGATACAAGCTACCATGACTATGTGTAGCTAAACATATCTTGTGTTAAGATTAGAGGTAGTTAATCTTGCTTATATTTATTTCTTTTGATCTTTTGTATATGAACAAGGTTGATGATCAATATATGATGAAGTTGTTTGTTCTTAATGATGTATTTGTGGTTTGAATCACTCTAGACATAGATTTTCCAAATCTTGATCTAATATCTCATCTCTTAAAAACCAATTTCTAGACATAGATTTGGGGTTCAATATTCGCTTTGTATTGATCTTAACAGTTGTTGTTTTGATTGTTAGCATGAGACATCATCTAACGATTTAAACAACGATACACACGAATTTGCTTTAGACATAAACTTATTCACGAGGATACGCGATTGTATTGATCGAAACTAAGTTCATATGCTTGATTAATCGGATATGTATGAAAAGGATTAGCGAAATCTAATCTTGACATGCTTTTATAAAACTTACAACATCTTTGTTATATTTTAATTCTTTGCTACCAAAATTGATGTTACAAAACCAAGAACAATTTGAAAACCGCTTACTTAAAACGCTTTCGACTATTGAACGACAAGCATCAAAATATCACACAATCCCTGTGGATACGATAAAAACACCCCCGAATTACTCTTCAACAAGAATGCAAAGGATGACTGATTCAGGAGCTCGTCATCTAATTCACAAGCTCTCCATAACCTGAATTATATCTTCAAGCAGATCCAACGATGATGATGATGAGACAAATTAGTTTTTTTTAATGTTTGCTTGTTTTAGAGGCTTTTCTCTTTTGTTTTTATTATTTTTCCTCCATTTTTTTTACCTTCCTCTATACTTTTAGGGCTTAATTAATGAGAACTTTTCCCTGTTTGTTAAAACTTGTATTTGAATTATATGCTTGCATGTTTATAGTTGCTATCTTGTATATTTTTCTCGACTTTTTTATTATGCCAAAGAGGGAGAATTATACTCTATACTCATATGATAGGGAGTTTAACCACTCAAAAATTTATCTATCTATTTTCTCTTTAACCTCCTCCTTGAGAGATGCATTGTCATCATTAAAAAGGGGGAGAATGTGGGTCTAAGTGCTTGCAGGTATTGTCAAAGTGATCCAAGGTGGCAAAGTTTTTTGATAGAGAAACTGCAAGTCAACTAAGTAGCAATTTATTTTTGATGATGATGACATATAATATCTAGTGAAGTCCTTATTTATTGACGACAATTCATGTGGTTAAAGATACTTAATATGGTTTATAAATTTATCCTCTTGAATCAAACAAACCTCTTAAAGATGTTCTTGAATATCAAGTCATGTCTTTGAAGTTAACATTATAATTAAACAACATTCAAGTTAAGAATTTTATTCAAGGTTCACCAATGGTTTAACCTCTCAACTCTCAGATGATGGTAATCAATATTAAGATATCTCAAGCCTCATTAAGAAGATTTAAAGCTCTTGTAAGATGTTAAACTCAAAGATATGATGCCAAGACTTGAAGCTTTAGAGTTGTAAAAAAAGGAAGCGTGAAAGCTCGCATGGTCGTGTCCGAATGAGTGACCAGTGTCTTGTAAAGACATAATAGTATTTTTGGAAATACTATGGCAAAAATCACAGACATAACAAAAACCTTTTAGAGGCTTCTCATATTTTATTTAAACCACCTAGAAATGTTTTTAAGGCCTAACTAACTAATTAAGGGAATGTCTGATTAATTGGAAGAATTTTTACAAATAAATAACCGATTATACCTAATAACCTAATTGATTATTTTTACTAGGTTAAGTCTAAAAGTTATTGGGACAGACTCTTAATGATTGATAAAAGTTAAACCTCAAAACCTTCCATTTACAACTTAAAAAAATGATTATTTGGGGTTAATAATTGATTGGCCTAATCAATTAGGTAAATTATCCCTGAAGGTGAGAAAAATACACAAGAAGGGGGTTGAATTGTGTATGCCAAATCATTTTTACTTCTGAACCAGAGTTCATAATCTAAACAGAAGTTCATAATCTGATTAACAAGTTGCAACCGATAAAATAACAGAAGTAAATAAAAAGGCAAAGAACAGACAAAAGTTATTATGGTTCCTCTCCAAATGAGAGTAGTCTAGTCCCATTGCAACACAAGACTTTCTCCTGCTCAGACCTACAACCTAAGTCTTCCTTGCTGAATCAGCACCTGATCAAGACTTCCTGCTTAGATCCTCAAATCCTAATACTTTCCTGCTTATACCCCCAAGTACAGGACTTCCTGCTCAGACTCACAACCTAAGACTTTCCTACTTAGATTCCAAGAATCCAAGACTTTCTGTTTAAATCCCATAGATTCAAGACTTCAATGTTCAAGCACAGAATAAGAGACTTTATCTAAATTGACTATTTAGAGAAGAAATAACTTACAACAACACTTGATTAACAATCAGAGGTGTTCAAATATAATACAACACACTTTAACACTAAAGATTTTTAAGTTATACAAGAACAAGAATTCTTAAAGGATTAACTTCTCTTGAGCTGATACAAATGGTGTGAAGTGCGTGCATATTTCAGTTGTAGTTGTAGTGTTATTATCTTGGTTGATCTTCAATTTTTTGCTCCTTTTATAGCTGAAGAAATAGATTCGTTGAAACAACCTAATGAATATATTCAAATCAGAATTTTTTGCACATCTTCTTTTCCAATAAAGCATGTATTGGGACTCGTAGCCAAGAAAACAAGTACAACACAATCTTTTGAAGATAATGTCAACTACTCTCGAGTCCCGTGATTTCAGAGCTTGAGTTGACATCCATCAACTTGAGAGGCAGGGTTAGCACGCTTTTGATTCTGAAATATCCAAAAGATATCTTTATGGTCAGACTTTCTCACAAGAACCTGATCAAAACCGAACCATAGCTTTTTTTATGACAGAATTTGTTTCATAAAGTAAACTGAATTCTGTACACATGAACCAACTAGTTAGAAATCCTAATTGTTCTTCAAATACTTTGTTATCATCAAAACCTTAGAGGATACATGGTATAAACCAAATTTGTCTCAACAATCCCACCCATGGATTGTTTCTAAATTTAAACCACAATCTGACCAATAAATAGATAACTTCTCTATCATTTAATTTCATCCAGAAAATGAGATTTGGTCTCACTTTCATTTCTCTCATAATTTTCACTAAATCTCATTTTAATCACATATATTTAGCTATAGTGCTTTGAGAGTATTCTTGAATCTAACTCAGAATCTTTGTTTTGAGTGAGGGCTTAGTTATATATTGTAATTTACCAAGAGTTTATTATCTCTTGAGTAAATATATCTTCTGTAAGAATTTGTTTGGGTGCGAGCTAAACAGTAAAAACACTTATTTGTTTTGGGGAATTATTTTAGGAAGTCTTCGTTTGGTTTATGAAGATCAACCATCAAAATCTCCATAATGGTTTTGAGCTCAGCTTTTAAAACCTCTATTGGTTGGAGATTAGCGTGTATAAAATCTCAACTTGGTTCCTGATTTCAGCTTGGTGTAAAAGCTCAGTTGGTTTGAGATTATCTAGTGGAAAATCTCAAACCGGTTTGTGGTTAGCCTATGTATAACCTCGGTTCGGTTAGAAGGATTTCCAACTCAAAATTCCATCTTAGTTCAAGATCATCCTGTGGAAAAGATCTGTTTGGTTTGGAAGATAACCAAGTTAAACCTTACTTTGTTTTAGTTGGAAGTTAGTCTTAAAACTTAATTTCCTTATATAAAGAGGTTCCTAGTAACATCCTTCTAAAAGCTCTCAAGTTTATAGGATACTCTTAAGAATAATTCTTGGGGAGGTGCTATTATGGTGATGTGACTCAGTAGTGATTCCTAGAATTCTCAAAGATCATCTGGACTGAACTCAAGCGTTTCGAACGCATAATAATAAAGAATATACGCATAAATTTCCCAATCAATCAATACCCTCTTAGCCTTCCAGTCATCACGCTGTATTATTATAACCATGTGATCGTTGTCGTGGGGATGAATACCAAAGGATTCCTTGTTAGATGAGGTTATCTAGGGCTTTGGAGCATTTTCTGAGCCGAAATTGAAATCGTGAAGGAATCTTCTATGGTAAAAAATTGTTGAGTGTACCTTCGTCGAGAGAAGCTGGACTCCCCGCCCCTAGTGAATCCTCTTAATATGGTGTTGATTGTGTGGCTGACAGGTTGACTTTTCTCTCTTCCCCGAAGCTCATTTCCTTTTCTAGATTTGAGGCTGTCTGGTGGCTCTCACCCTTGAGATATTGATGTGCCTCCTGACTAGTGGGAACTCCCCCAAACGTAATTATTTAGATGGCCCTCTTGAATTAGTCACTCAATCTTCTTCATCTTCTTCTTCTTCTTCTTCTTCTTCTTCTTCTACTTCTTTTGTATGGTGACCCTTCACCTTGTGATAATTACACCATCTGCAGGGATCAAGCCCCATGGTGTTAGACTTAGGGGACGAAGAAGAAAGGATACATAAGTGTGGAAGACTTGTCGCCATATCGGTTCTTGATGATTGTTGAGTAGTGGGAAACTCTCGGTGGGTTTCCAAATGTGTTTGAAGGTCGCCTAATCTCTTATGTGTGAGGTGTATTGACTCATACACTACTGTTATGATGCGTAAAGAGCTCTAGATGTGCGCCCATTTATATCCATCTCCTTTTTTCTCTGTGTTACTCTTCTCACCCTTGATATAACATTTTTTCTGCCCTATGATCTATGCCAAGAAAGTCCACAACTTTTGGGCGAAGGACTTGTTAAAGTGTCCGACCCTTAAACCATTATGGAATACCCCTACAAACATCTTCTAGTTTGGATGTAAGAAGTTGATGGTCGCCTCATTAAAACGTGTGAGATGCTCCCTTAACGACTCAGAGGATCCCTAGAGAACGTTGAAGAGGCTTGTGGTCGACACCTTCATGTTCTTTCTTGCAGAAAACGAGTGGATAAATTTCTTTACCAAGTTCTGGTAACTAGTGAGCGACAGGCGTGGCAGGTTCATGTACCATATTAGCGAGACATCCTTAAAGGTGCTAGAGAGTAGCTCACACTTCAAGGAGTCGCTGGAACCATGATAGCCATCTCGATGTTGATGGAGGAGACATGCTCCAAAGGATCACTCCTTCTGACAAACACAATGTTTATCGGTGATGGGGTTAAATTTTTTGGCACGCCCCCTCCGAATTTCTTTGCAAACAGGATGGTGGACCAGGATTTTGATTTCCTCAGGCACGTTGACCTCCCTCTCAAGATTATGGAGGCTAACAAAGTTGTCCTCTAAAGCTTGATTTTGGCAGATCAACTCTTCCATAGCACCTTGCATTTCTACTATGGCTCATTGATCATTGTCTCAACTGCTTCCGATTAACACGATGTCTCGTGTTTGTACCATCTTGAGGTTGGTGGTCGAGGCGGTTTCTGAAGTGAATATGGGTTATGGCTATGTTAGTTTTACTTGGGCCCCACTACGGCCGCCAATCATACTTGCTAAAAGTACAATAGGGACAGAATGAGGATCTTTTCGCATGGTGACAACGAAAACACTATATTTTTCCCTCTAAAATTTGTGGATGGATGTAACCTTAGTGGAGGTTTAGGGTATTTATAGAGACCCATGAGATTAGCTAAGAACGCATTCTATGTATCCATTATCAAGAGAGAGCTCTTTCTCCCTAACGGGGCTTTACCCAAAGCATATTTTATCATGGACTATTTCTTAGTCAAAGCCAAATAAACTATCTCATTCATGTTGCACAAAAATATGAAAACATAGACTTAACTGTATAAAATGGAGAATGATTGAGCCGTTTGAGTCAAAGTCAAATTTGTGAGGTAGAAGATGAAGAATTGAACTTGAGACAAGAAGACAATACATTTGGACCATCTGAATCTTTAGAGTAGTAGTATAATCTTTCATTTTCTTTAGCAATTCCAATCGCCCATTATGTGGTAAGGTTCAGAAAAACACAATGGGGAGTAAAAAATGTTACTTTACGATTCTGATCACATATATGCTTATCAATGAAAATTAAGTTGTTGGAAAGTGTAAGAACATTAAACACTTATTATCTTAATTGAAGGTTGTAACTCAATATTTCCCGTGGCAACAACATAGACATGAAATCCCTTGACAATAGTGACAAAGAATACTCGAAAGTGAAGTTTAAAAGGATAGTAATTTAGAATTAAATATCATATGATTAGTAACACTAGAGTAAAAAAATATAATCATTCTTAAAAATAGTACCACAAACAATAAAAGATCAAGAGTGCAACTTCTTAGTAGTAATTCTAGGAGGTGTATCATGATTAATGACTTCATCTATTGAAGAGACAACAATTGCTAAGTGTATCAAACAAGAATAAACAAAGGCTAGAAACAATCGAATAATGCCTAAGTTACATGAAAAATAAAAATAATCTACAGTGTAAACTTAAATCTAGAAAAAAAAATAAATCTATTAGACTTTGCTTAACGAGTCTCAAACTTATATTATAATTTACTATTTACAATCTAGTATTTACCACAAGAGACTATATGTCTAGGAACAAAAGACTATATTATATGTCTAGGATTCAAAAGTGCATTTACTAAAAGTTTACAATCAAATTGTTTAGATTCAAGAGTACATTAACTAAAAGTTTACAATCAAATTCAAACAATATATTATTAAAACCTAAGCTATGAGCAAACTAGAGGGATATTAGAGTATTATGAGCTGCTTCTTTCACCTTTAGATAGATGAGCATGCATTCAAGATGTTGCAGCAAAAAGAGTTGAATCCAATTTCTTTCTAAGCTTGTAAACATGGAAAATTATCATGTGGTGGTCAACTACAACAGAGTGAATCCTATTCTTCTAAATCATAATTACTCACTGAAAAAAAAAAAAAAAAAAAAAATAGCACACTTGACTTGGAAGAAAAATAGAAGAAAAAAGAAAGAACTTCATAATAAAGAAACAAGCATCACATTTTATAAAGTATTAATATTTTCATCAAGTTTCATGACCTTGAGAAGCTCCATCTCCTCTTTAAACTTATCCATTGAAGCTTTTGGAAGTGACACAAAGATCCTAACTCCACCTTTCATTGAAGGATCCAAATTACTTGGAGGCAAAAAGAGACACAAATCCACAAAACCAAACATGTTCCAAGGAACAGGCACAATATTAACTGAACCCTTCCATCCAAAATCAACTTCTTGCAACAAACCAAGTTGTCTCCAATCTGTCAAAACCAATGATGCACCTGTTCCTTCAATCTTTATCTTCCTTCTCCTCATTATCTCCAACATGTTAATTGAACTTGTTATATATTCTTCATTCATTGAAACCTTTTTACTCTCTTTGATAAGCTTCACAGTTTCCAAAAGTGGTTTTTCATTAAGGTCTTTCACTTTTAACACCACATTTGAAGCTACAAATGCATTACCGTAATACCCTTCAGGCAAAGGTGGGTCCATCAAGTGTCTCACACCTACTGCTAAACAAAACAAAGTTCTTCCATCATTGTTGAGTTTCAAAGCTCTTACTTTTGACCTCCAAACATATGCACCAAGTGCTTCAAGTGTTGTGATTGTGAAACTTTCCTTCATCATATTATCACTATCAACTTCCTTCGTTAGTTTCATTTTGAGCCTTTTTATGGTTTCACTATTCAAGTTAAAGCATTCATGTGAGATTTTTTGGGTTGGTAAAAAAGGTGAAGTTGCTAATGAAGTTTCATCTATAAGAAACTTGAATGGTTCTTCTTCTTCTTCTTCTTTTAGAGTAGTTTTTTTCACTGTTAATCTCTCTCTCTCCCAAACAGGTTTCTCAGAAGGTTCATTTTTTCCACTTGCAAATTCTAAAAGTGTTCTATAAAATTTTGATGCACCAAAACCATCACAAACACTATGTGACAATCCCATACCAATTGTGAAACCACCACAAAGAAACTTTGTAACTTTGAAAACCAAAGGGTGAGGACTAGTTTGGTCTTGTGAAGGGTTATCAAACACTAATTTTTGAGCTGTTGGAACATCAATGCCTTCAAGATAGTTAAGGCAAGAGAGTTCACAGTTTGCATTTGCTTCTAAGAATGGAACTCCATCACCATTGCAGTTGATTCCAAGTTTTTCATCGTCAAGAGTTGCTATTTTTCCTGCAAGTGGGTAGTAGTAAACTAAAGCTTTTGAGAGTGCTTCTTTTATTAGAGAGGCAGGGTCTTTTTGGTCATTTGGGAAATCATGATTTGCTTTGTAGACATATATGGTTTGGCAAAGAATGTTGATGTTAGGATCATTGTCAATGGTGGAGAGTGGAAGATTTTCAGAAGGTGTGGGTTTGGAGGGTTTAACTATGATAACATCTTTGGTATGAAGAGAAAGGGAAAAGGGTGTATTGTGATTTTCCATAGAGAAAGATATGAAGAGAATTGAAATGTGAGGTGAAATGGGTGTGGTTCATAGGTATATATAGGAATTCTTGAAATATGGTTGGTTTAAGTCAACACTATCAAATCTATTTGTAAGTTCGTGACACTTGCCCAAACTTAAAAAAATAAAATAAAATCACTTCACAAATTTTGTAATGTAAAAGAGTGCAAATAACACTTTTTTTTAACACTCTATTAAATACTTGTTTTCTTATGGGATGAAACATATGAGAGTCTCTCACTTTAGAAACGAGTCACATATGTGTTTAATCATTTATAAGTATTGATATTTTAGAGTTAAATATGTTTGTAGTTCTCATAAATATTTGATATTTCATTGTCTTTTAAAAAAATTTCTTTAATGAATGACCCTCCTAAAATTTTTCATCCACATTTTTTGTCCCTTATGCAACTTAGCGATAAAATTAATGACGATTTACTATTTAGCAACTGAATTAGCGACGGTTTTAGCAGAAGAGACAAAAAATGTGGATGAAAATTTTTAGAAGGATCATTCTTTGAATGAAATTTTTTGAGAGACTAAAAGTGAAATATGAGATAATTAAGAGGATCACAAACATATTTAACTCATATTTTAATTGGTTTTTTAAATGAAAAAAATTATTAAATATTATTCAAATATATAGATGAACAACTTTGACGTTTTAAAATGCTTTTAAAAAGGATTTTTATATATACTTGTTCCCGCATGAGTCGACCTCCCACAACAATGTAATAAGAGTATGGGTCCATAACAAATATAGCCCAGTCTTATTCATAACCTAAGGAGCAGTTAGGTCGAGGTACGAAAGGGAATAAGCACGAGGAGAGGGTTGTGAGACATCCAAAACGTGATAAGTTACGCCATAAAGAAACACCTAATTAAAGTGAGTGATTTAATATAAATCGTCATATGACATAAAGAGTAACACTTTAACACTTCTCCTACACATAAAAGTTCTAGTTCTATAAAAAATCCTAGAATCCACCAACAAAAGCGGATTCCAACAAAAATCCTAGAATCCACCAACGAGAGGCCTCCACTATCAATTTAAGATAATGAATAAAGAATGGCGTTCCAAATCACAACATATCCATTCTTATTAGGGTAGTGATGGCAGGTCACGTTGTTTAACGCATGTTGGGGGATAAGGAGAGATCATGCAATATTATGTAAACTAAAATGCATGACATGTTGGATATGTCGATGGGACTAACACAACACCACTACATTTGTTGAACTCTCGACAAATTTGAAATTAAGGAAGAAATAAGAATCATTAAGGTAAAGTTCCTATTCATCAAGTATGACTCTGTCTACAACTGTATCCTAGGAAGATCGACGTTGGTAACCCTACGATTCGTCTCATTAACCGATTACTTGAAAGTTAAATATTATACCATGGCATACCAAGTTATGGGATTATAAATATATTTGAATTCATCTCGTACATGTTTATTAACCCTCTTATCCAAACAACACTCACTAGAGGAGAGCCATGCCACTAGAAAATCCTAAAGAATTGGTGGATTTAGATACTCTGACTGAAAAGCCTATCCATATAGAAATCACGGGGGACGATGAAGTCGTGCTCGTAGAAGCTAGAATGAGACTGGAGAGGATTAAGCCATTAGGAGACTTTATCATGATATTTGTAAGAGAAGACCCTTCAAGAGTCGTTAAAACTAGAACATGGTACCCAAAATCCGTACATGACGAGTTAACAAAATTCATATAATGAAACCGCTATCTATTTGCATGGTTAGAAAAGTAAATTGTAGGTCTCAACCCTGAGATGGCTTGTCACACTCTGGCCCATCTAGATAACGTCTTATTAATGGCATATTGCAAAAGGAAACAGTCACCAAAAAAGGTTGAAGCGTTAAAGAAGGTTATCGATGAACTAATAAAATTCGGATTCATAACCGAGGCAAAAAACATGACATGGCTTTCAAATTGGTTTTAGTGTGGAAGGACAACAGTAAGAGGCACACGAACATCAAATATTCCAACTTAAATATAACATACCCAAAACATGCTTATCAACTTCGAAACATCGCCAAGCTCACAATAGCGCATCAGGGTTAATATATTGTCTTTCTTAGATGCTTACTTGGGCGAGAACGAATTTTTACTTCCCCATACCCAAACCTAAATACTAGTAAAATACATGTTCCCTACCCCGGAACCAAATGTGGATAAATAATTGAACCCAAAATCCGTCCTAGGAGGGTTCAGATATCCCCACCCCGTCTCATCCCTGCATCGAAATATTTTTTTTTAAAATTGAAATCATTCATTTCCCCAAATCCACAATATATCAAAAACTTTATGAAACATTAAAAATAACAAATTAAAACAATCTTAATAATTTTCCAAAATATATTTTAAATATTTCAAATAATAAAATACAAACCAAATATCAATGTATTAATCAAATAATTAATATTTTAAGTTATTAAAATCAAATATTCCCAATTATTAACGAGGCGTACTGTTTGGGGACAAATTTGGGGTGGGTACTAATGCCATCATTACCTGTATCATACCCATTATTTGAAATCGAGGAAACCCAATCCAGAATTGAACCTAGTCTAATAGGGGTTTTCCCATCAAACTCTAGGTGGTTTTGTGTGGGTACCCACTTGTAAGAGTTTTGTTCGCATGTATAACTGCAACAAAACAACATTTATGACAAATGTAGGAAATTTATGCTACAGAGTCACTCCCTTCGGATTTAAAAACACATATGCCATATACCAAAAATAGATGAACAGAGTCTTCAAGGACCAAATTAGAGATACACTGAAAGTTTATATGGGCGTCATGATTTTCAAGTCCAAGGTGCAAGAAGAACATGCATCCCATTTAGAGGCCATATTCGGGGAAGGTAGAAAACATGAATTCCATTAAACCCCGATAAATCCACTTTTGGGGTAAGCTCCGTTAAGTTCTTGGGATTCTACTTCACATAGAAAGGGATGAAAGTTAACCTGGATAAGTGATAATCTGTAGTTAGCATGATGGCCCCTTAGGTCAATAAAGTTATTAAAATCAAATATTCCAAATTATTAACAAGGCGTGTTTGGGGATGAAATCAGGGTGGGTACTAATGCCCTAATTACCTATCTCATACCCATTTTTTGAAATCGAGGAAAACCCAAACCCAGACCTGAAAAGTTCTTCCTGTTAAACTATAGCTGGTTTTGGGTGGGTATCCAATAGTACGAGTTTTGCTTCCATGTCTAACCGCAACAAAACAACATTTATGACAAATATAGAAAATTTATGTTACAAAATCACGCCCTTCGACTTTAAAAATGCAGATGCCACATACCCAAAAATGATGAACAAAGTATTCAAGGACCAAATCAGAGATACGCTGGAAGTTTATATGGACGACATGATTGTTAAGTCCAAGGCGCAATAAGAGCATGCATCCCATTTAGAGGCCATATTCAAGGAAGGTATAACACATAAATGCCATTAAACCCTAATAAATTCACTTTTAGGGTAAGCTCTGGTATGTTCTTGGGATATTACTTCACATAGAAAGGGATTAAAGTTAACCTGGATAAGTGCCAATCTTGGTGTGAGAGAGTTCAAACCCTAAAGTATTGGAGGTATATTATGAGAAGGTGGAAAAAATTGTTCCAATCCTTGTAACAATAACAAGAAAATTGAGACATTATTTCCTTGCACATCCTGTGGTAGTAATGACGAACTATCCCATCAGACATATATTTTTTAAGATAAACTTAGCAGGAAGAATGACAAAGTGGGTCATGTGAGTTTCTAAGTTCGACATGTCATATGATTCAAGGAAATAATTTAAGGCTCAGGTGCTAGCCTATTTCATAACAGTAACTACTATCGAAGAATAATACACTTTAACCAAGTGGACAATATTCATGGATGAATCATCCAACGTAAAAGGGAGTGGTTCCATACTTTTTTTTTAGAAAATGATCACATTCTCAAGATAAAGGTTATAGTGAGATTAAAGTTACCCTCTTCTAAGAATCAATCGGAGTATGAAGCATGCCTAGGCGCTCTACGAATTGCATCCAAGATGGGAGCATGAAAGATAATATTCAATTATGATTCATTATTGGTCACGTCACAAGTATGATGTGAGTATCTATCCAAAGATACGAACATGCACCAATACTTATCAATGGTAAAAACCATTGTGACAATGTTCCAATAGGAAGAGATCCATTACATCCCAAGAGAGCAAAATTACAGAGCAGGCCTTTTATCTAGGCTAGCAAGTTCTAAGGAACAAGAGTGTAACATGACAATTATAGAAGAAACATTAATAAACCCTAATTTAATTTGTTGGGTAAATGCCATCGAGGAAAAATAAGAGATACCATCATGTTGGAAGTATTTAAGATCAAAAGTAAATCTTGTTCAAATTATCTTGTCGAAGGATTCTTTACCGATGGGGTTTTATTAATCCCTTATTAAAAATGTATAAGGATAGAGGATCAAAAATATGTTTTAAAAGAGATCCAATGAGTCTCGACGGGAAACACCTTAGAGTTAAAGCGTTGGAAAATAAAACCCTCAGGATCAGATATTTTGGGCCAATCATGAACGAAGATTCCAGGATACTTGTCAATAAATGTAGCAAGTTCTAGAGACATAGTGGCGTACACCTCACCCTCGGGAAAAAATGAGCAGTTTATCCTCTCTCTGGCCATTCTCTTGGTGGGAAATAGATATATTGGTCTAATGTAGTGTAATTCCTTTTATTTCGCTGAATTAGGTAAAAAAAAACATATGCATAAGATGTATTTTAGTCAATATGTGGAACAAGATGTTCAAGCATGTGTTCCAGCATCTAAGCAAGAGTTGTTCAGCTAAGTGCTTGACAAAACCAGTTAAGCAAGAGGTTCCAAAATGTAGCTAAAATGATTGACATAACTACTTAAGCAAGAGGCTTCACATGTGAGTATGTATCATCTTGGCATAAGTTTTGGATTCTAACTATCTTTAGATGTCCCTCAGAAGAGTTATGGTGTTGACTTCTTAAGAAGATGCAGATGTTTGATCTCGGGAAGAATTTTGTGTTGTTAATCCAAATTCTATTTAAAATTATTTGGATTTGATTCAGTTAAAGAATATTTGATTGGATGTATCTTGAAGGAAGATTTGGTCCAAGATTTACTCTACAAAGAAGACTTATATGAAGAGAGTTATTTTGGATGTTCTGGTGGAACACGGTGTTCCAACATGTATGTTGTAACATCTGATCTCTATCAACAAACAAATGTTATTGCATTTGTGGTGAAGAAGGATGTGCTGCAACATATGGTCTTTATCAACAGAAAAATGTTACTGCAATTGTAGTGAACAAGAGACACATGTGGAATACGATGTTCCGACATGTGTACAAGATCAAGAAGGATGACTTTGTGGAAGTCAGCATAGATGAAACTACTGATATCAACGACATGAAGAATTTAAAATTTGAAGACATTGAAAATATGTTGATAATTCACAATTTTGTTGAAGACAACATGTTGTGTAGGATGTCAGTTAAGATGTTAGAGTATTTTGTTCAACAAATGTCGTCTGATTTTGAGTTAAGCATGGTAGAAGATGTTAGTTACTCTCCTGATTCTCAAGTGAAGCAAATGAAATACTACTCCTTTGATTTTCAAGGTATACATGCTGGAAGTAGTTGCGCTCAACTATTGTGGAGTAACCAAATGCTCAAAGATGTCATCAAAGATGGTAATAAAGATGTCAACAAGGTTGTCCAGACAACAAGTATGACATGTTGCAGACCGAGTTTCCAACTCAGAGGAAGGTAAATAAGTTGTCATTGTTAATTGTGAAGTGAATAAAAATCTTGTTCAAACAAGTGAACCTGAGTCAGATGCTGAAGAAAATGTCCAGGACATTGTGTTCACCATGAGGAGAAAGGTTGGATGGAAGAGAATTCATGTGGATGTCACCTTTTCTCACATGGATAATGTGTTATTCCATTCTGAAACAAGTGTTCAGAAGTAGAAGTATGTTCTTTAACTAAGGATTGCAGATGAAAGAGAGCTAGGTGAAGAAGCTCTTGATTGCAAGGAAATCATAAAAGTTGCTAGGCTAATGGAGAATGTTAATGATGATGATCATAGCTGTGAAAAGTTGGTCCATGAGTTTAGATAGGTGTATGATAGAGGAAAGTGTGTGAAGCTTTAAACTTATAATTAATTGGGAAGAAATAAGTTTCCCTCTATTGATAAGAATATGTCAAAGGAAAAGGGAACTGAGGAAGAAGAAGGAACCGCAAATCAGGATGCAGAAGAATCTTTGTTGAAACATTGGTGTATATTGATTTCTTGGAGCTTTATACTGATGTCTAGTTGTTGAATATAGTGCTAATATTGGATATTTTAATCCTATGTTGATAAAGGAGATTTAGCTTTTATTCCTCATGGGTTGCTAAGTTTCAATTACAAGCTGAATGTTGGGAAAGATGTCTCAAACATTGCGTCCGACATCTGTTCACCTGTTGATGAAACTGATTTGGTTTTTGTTGGAGATGTGTCAGAGTTGTTTCACCTCAACCTATTGTTGTTTCCACTTCTATTTTACTATACAGGGTAGTATGTTCTGACTACTGATTATACTGATTGTGTGGTATAGCATTGATTTGCTGTTGATTCTGATCATGAACAGTACTAACTGTTCTGGGTTGGTGTGGGTACTAACTGAGTGTGCTGACCTGTGTGTTAGTAGTAGCTTCTGACCTCTGACTACTGACTACTAACTGAGTGTTCATGAATGAGTGGTTGCATGACTGATAGTTGTTGAGCATTGATTATTGTGTAGCAACCTCTGTGTCTTCTAACTACGCTACTGATTTGTGCCTTATGTTTGTGGTTCTTTCCAAATTGTGGCTAAAAGGGGGAGTAATGATCATGTGGGATGGGACAAGATGTTCAAGATGTTCCAGCATGATGGAGTTTATTTCTTATTGTGTAGCAATCACCTTATTTATGTGCCAGACATAAATATATATAAAATTCTCATCACTTAAAAGTTATGGGTGTCCCAACGTGACCAATGAAAAGTAGTAATCTTTATGCACTTGAGAATAATTTTAAAAATATTTTAATAAATGTGCTTTTTTTATTTTTCAACCATATTATCTCAGAATTTAACTTGTACATATGTCTCTCAGTTGACTAATACATATTCAAATGATATCTCATTTTAGGATTCGTAACACTCGTTAAATCGAGTATTTAACTTGACACTCCCTACTTGAATTTGGCATCCTTCCATTTTGAGCAAATTTATATTTATATTCATTGAAAAAATTTAGAAATTTAGAAATTTATAATATTTTACTGGAAATTTTGAAAATTTACAACTTTTTTATGCAAAATTTTGAAATTTACAGTATTTTAGTGGAAATTTTGAAATTTTCGGTATTTTTTATCAAAAAATTTCTAGTATTCTTTATCAGAAAATTTGAAATTTCCGATATTTTTAACTAGAAAATATCAAATTTCCGATATTTTTTGCCAGAAATTTTCAATTTTCGAATATAAATGGCAGAATTTCCAGAAATGCGAAAAAATGCGTACCAGAACTTCAATTGTATTACTGAAAATTTTGTTTTTGGTATGTTAATAAAAGTGAAAATTTTAGAAGAAAAATAAAATTTGATTGATAAATAATAGCAATGACATTTTTGAAAATTTGAAAATATGAAGAAAATGTCAGGTATAATATGGATGAACACTGATTAGCTGGAGTGTCATCCAGCCCAATAGTTAGTGATCCAACAAAAATTAGGTTTGTCCTAATTTTAAAACATTGAATATTTTATATATATTAAAAAATAAAATTAATTTTGCATGCGAAAAAGATAAATTATATAGAATTTTATAAAATTGTTTTTCATTAATTATATAGAAAAAATAAATTAAATAAATTAAAAAATAAATAAATAATAGAGAGTATATTAAAAAATATCATTAATGTTATATTGAAATTATAAAATAAAATATAATTTAGAATAAATATTTTTGCCAAAATAACTTATATTTTGAGACATATCATGTTATAATTTTAAAACGTGGATTAAGTTAAACTCAATCTTACATAACTACTAATGTTTAAGATAAGTAATTATTCACTTGTAAATATAATGTGAGCTAGGACAAATCTTATTAAATTAAAATCAGGTATGCTATTTTGACACTTTTTCTGTACACCGTATCATACTACACCGTATATAATACCAAACAAAATGACATTGCACAAAAACCAAAATTAAAAGTATTATTAAAAAATTAAAATGAATAGATTTAATATATAGGAATACGGTATAGTTGTTTAAATAAGTGTCAACCTATCATTTCTGAATTAAAATATGTATAAATTATGTAGCTCTTTCTGGCCTTATCAATCCATGATATTGGAATCAAAATGATTACATCCCAACTTAGAAAGTGGGATAGGTTGAAATTTTGTTGACAATGACACCAATGGAACGTGGTAGTGAAACCTTGAGTTGGGGAGTAACACGTTTTGACAAGTTAAGCATATAATCAAGAAACTAAGTTAGCTCTGTCAATATTTGTGTGAATTGGATAGGATAAAGCATAATGGTGGAGATTATGCAACACAATCAAAACATATATGCATGGTTGCGTAAATTACTCGCAACTAAGATTTTCATTATGTTACCAATATTGTTCAATGTGTGACAACCTAAGAGGAACTCAAGAGCATTTGGTTTTATCTCATCATCATTATCTTTTGTAACGAGTCACATGCTGGTTGGATAAGTTTGTGAAACATGAGTCAAATACTGGGGACACTTGGTAGATAATATATTTTTAGGTATAAGTCTATATAGACCATGGTAAGTGGAGATGAAACACACATGAATATGAGCAAATAATTTCTGGATCGCACTCAATAAAGCTCCTGATCACTGATGGAGGTTTCACACAGTACCATGAAGAAATTTGGAATTGGTAACCTTTAAGACATACTCCCTCTATTCCATATTATAAACAAAAAGGGCATTTCTTCTCACACCACCCTTGTTTCTTAGGCACCATCTGAATTTCCGGTTTTGCCCCCTGATTTCGGATGTGCACATCCGGACGCACCAATTTTTTTAAAAACGCTGAATCTTTTCGGATGTGCACATCCGGAAACATTCCTGATCTGCAGATCCGGAAAAAAGGCAGAACATTATTTTTTTTTTAAAAATCGGTTTTTTTACTTGGTCGCATATGTTAATAAATCGTCGCAATTTAATATACATTTGACAACATCCATATATAAAATAAAATGATATATATATATATATATTTATATATATAAAATAAATCTCTGTCAAAATACAGTGCATACATCTAATATAAATATAATACATCAAACAAAAAACTACTGCGTATGACGAAGGATCTCTCCTGGCTCCCCTGCTCCTCTGCCCCCTCTGCCCCTACCCGCCATCCTGGATCGATGTCTGCGGTACTGAAGTGTCCCCTGAGCAATCGCAATAATCCTGTCCACGGCAAGTCTGGCACCAGAGCCCTCAGGGAGGTGACCGTCCGCAATGGTCTGCCGCGCTATCTGTTCTTTCTCACGACAGCGTGGTAGGACATCCTGAGTGTGGTCCAGCTGAGACTGCCGCTCCTCTAATATCTCCTGATGAGCAGGTCTGGGTGGCGATCCCTCAGCCGTGGGCACCATGCATGGGTGTGAGACGGTGTAGAACCACACGATGTACCCAGCAGCAACGCTCCAGTCTGTCTCCGCTCTGGTCGCCCGAGCCTCCTCCGGTACCAAGTGGGACTGGTAGTCAGCATATAGCTCATCTATCTGCCTGCGGGTCAAGCCTAGAGGAGCAGACTCATGAGGCATCCTAGGTATCGTCTGCGTGTAACTGAACTGACGCAAGACGCGCTCTGGCAGGTATCGGGCAGTAACAGTCGAACTGCATGCCAGCCATCCTGAGAACAAACAAACCTCATCGAACGGGCGCGTCACACGGTGATCGGCATAGGGGCAATACAAAACGTCCTCAGCAGTAATCCGATCTAGATACACTCTGAAGGGGTCCGGCGCCTGGTTCCCTCTGAGCAGGACAAATGCAGCAGCACGTGGCATATCCTCAGTGTACCCCTGGGCACTCCCCCAACCAGTAATATAGGGAAAGTGCTGTAAAATCCACGCCTGAAATGGAAAACATAACATGGGTGTCAAACATTATAATGAATACAGAAAGAAAAGAAATGAAAAAATCACTTAGAATATTAGATTGTTACCACGTATAGCGTACAGCTGCCTGCCACAGTCTTGGCTGGCAACCATCAGAGAGCCTAGAATAGGTGAATGCCAGCGCAGCAGCCCCCCAGTTGTACCGATGGATCTCTGTCTGATGCGAAAGGTACCTGAGGTAGACGATATCAACATAATAGGCGCTGGTGTCCACAAACACCTGCGTGCCTAGCAAAAACAAGTAGTAGCACCTTAGGGCACGCGTCTTGTGGATCGCCACCTCAGCTGGATCACCATCTGCCCGTTCTGCCTCTGCAAGCGCCTCAGTAAATCTATCCATCAAAAATGAGAACCGGACGTGTGGGCCCCTCAACTGGTACACCTCCGCATGTGCCTTCTCTGGGCTAACCCCAAGCTCTGTAACCAACAACTCTATGTGTAACACCCCCCTTTTATACCCCGTACAAAAACGGAATGAAATAATCTCATAAAAAAAAAACATCAGAGCAAAGATTAAATCACACAGATATAAACAGGGATGTCACATCAAATGTGAACTAAAAACAACCTGCTCAAAAGATATGCAACAACTGGATAGTTTTATAAACAATGGAACTTCGTTCTCAAAATATCAGTATTCGGATACAGAATTAAAACGGAACATCCATATCTGATGTCATATCCACAAGATAAGTTTTCATGTA
Organism: Lathyrus tuberosus; assembly: GCA_022829125.1. Taxonomy (NCBI): domain Eukaryota; kingdom Viridiplantae; phylum Streptophyta; class Magnoliopsida; order Fabales; family Fabaceae; genus Lathyrus; species Lathyrus tuberosus. The sequence goes on from JALAZF010000516.1 coordinate 358,888, forward strand.
CAAATACATACAACCAGCTATACACATGCCAAAAGAAATATAAACAACGATCCCGACTACTCGTGTTACATATCAGAGCCACGGACCGACAAAAAGGAACGAAGACCTAATCTTCGCAAAAAGACTCCCAGCGTCTAATCTGCAATGCCATTACAGCATTAACCACAGCAGAAGGGTGAGAAACAGGATTAATATATAATTGCATAACATTATAAGACAATTAGCAAAACATGTATAATATTTCTCACCACACCAAATATCAAACTTGAAAATAACTACAGACATATTCAAGCAATTATTCATACACCAAGCACATAAACATAAACAACAGTACCACACATCTACACAAAGCACAACCATGTCATCATCCGAATTCAACACATAACAATTCACTTCCTATGACCAAACACCATTCGTATGCAATTCAATCACATATCCTAAACATATTCAAATGCATTTATCTCACGCACATATCAGTTCATCATATACATAAAAATGTAATTAAGCATATAATCATGCATATTCCATTAATTCCATAATTCCACAAAGCATACTTTTCCATATTCATTCATCAATGCAAATATACAAAAGATGATCAATGCATACCATAGAGACCGACTAACGACTCTATATAGATGCAAATGCGGTACCGACTCAATTGGTGATACATTAGTCCCCTAGGAACTCTTGGAATTCATCGCTTGTTACATAGAGTAACTCCCCGTCGGGCTAACGATGTTCCCCGTCGCTTCTACTTATAAATAAGCACACGACGTTTATGGATTGCTTCCACCTATATGGATCAGGCACACAATCCGATCGCTTCCACTTATAAACAAGCACACGAACAGTTGTAACGTCGCTATCGTCCCATAGTGTGTAAGGCACACGAACGTACAACGGATTCATATAGAATCCTAATAGCAAGAGCGCATGTTATTATGCTTGACACATGCACGACTCATGCTAAATAAATGTTCATGCATATATAATAATCATGCATATCAATCACAAACAAAGTGATATATAACAATGCCAAACGGCCACAAACCATCAACAACGTATTCCACAACAACCAATTATCATCAAAGAATCATCACACAAGTCATACAATCACTTACCAAAGCATAACCCACAATATTGAAAAATAACACAAAAGTCCATAATTCGTTTTCTCGGAAAAGTCGGCCAAAAATAATATTTTTCATCATCACTAAAAAGTACTCCTAAAGACCTTCGATTCGATATAAAGAACTCTTAAATCCGATAAACGACGAATAAGTTACGAATATTTCAAAATAACGCAAAACATAAACCGGACGCCCGACACTACGAAACGGTTCGTAAAAACTGTACCGATTGGGAAGGATTCAGACCCCAAACATATTTTTCCTAGAAAGAACATCTCGTTAGCTTCCCAACGCTTCGAACGAGGGTTAAAACCGACTTACGGATCAAGAGATATGAATTTCCGAAAATCGCACGAAACCAGAATTTTCACACTAGCAGTCGTGTCCGTACGACTGCGTGAAAATACACCAGTTCTGGTTCAGCAGTGATTTTTGGGGCGTTTTCGCCCGAAACCCGACCGATTCAATTATTTTCTTCAAACAAAATACACGATAATCCTCCATAAATGTATACGGACGTATTAGAATCAAAAATTACGCGATTCCGCGACTTTTGAAAAACACTATTCCGGAACCTAAAAACGCCAAATTTTCAAATATCAACCGATTTTAACGAAACGAGTTTCTATAACGTCTGCCTCACTTCACTCGACTAAACTACGCAATCCGTTTCGAAATTCATCCGTGAAATCTCCCGATTCTGCCGATTATGCATAAAATCAACCTAAACTCAATTTTTCCAAAATCTCACAAAATCATCAACAAGTATCAAAATGATTATCACAATACAACAACTAATACACAACAATCACATATCCAGAGTTTCAATCCATTTCATCCGCTAAAACTATTTATTCGAACGATTATGTCATAAACACATATTACCACCTATATTCTCTACACATTGAAATCAACCAAGACAAACACATATAATGAAACACAAGCATATACTAACCGAGTTTCTCCCCCTTACCCGTTAAGAAATCGTTTGATGAAGCTTGTTCTTGAAGAAATTGGTCTTGTTCTTCACTTTCTCTCTTTCCTCCTAAGCTTTCTCTTTTCTCTTTGTTTTTCTCTTCTTTCTTCTTACTAACTACTTTCTTTCTTTTTCTACTTATTTTATCTTTTCTTAACTTAATATATAATATAAACACTTTCTAACAAAATATCTAACTAATTAATATCTATTCTTACTAATCATTAAATAATACCATAAGTTATAAAATATCAACTATACCCGCTAATCCAATTTTACCCGCGAAATCTCACAAACGATAAAAAGTCAACATATACCAAAAATCACATATTCACATACCAACATCATAATTGAAGCCAATAACACTTAAATAACTCAAACGGAACAAAAGACTCACTAACAAAACATAAATTAGCACATATATACAAAACACTAAAAACGGGTCGTTACAACTCTCCCCCACTTGGAAATTTTCTTCCTCGAAAATATGCCAAGTACTGACAACCCCCAAAGACGACTCACATAACCGACCAACTAACCAACAAAAGACACACCTCGAGCAACACAACAACGACTCAGCACACAAACAGCAACAACAACAAGACAAAGACGACAACAACGACCACGACAAGATGCAATGCCCATACAATGCACTTGACGACCAACACACAACTCAAAGAATAACCAGAACATCCAGTTCCATCCTCAGTTATACGAATCTGTACCAAAACTGTCCAAACAACACTTATGATTGAGCAACCAACGACACATCTAGCTAACGTTCCACCCCTGAAGTCACTTGGAGAAGTACCAGCTTCTCCCCCACTTATCTCATTCATAACCCTGAAGACACAGGATTAGAAAAACCCGGAGAGTTAAGGAACAAACATCATAGACATGCTACACAGACTCACCCACGTGACCTTATCAATCTCTTGTCCAACAAATCGTAACCAAATCCAAACACTTAGCACCCACAAAAGTGAAATAAAAGATAAGTTGTTCCCGCATCCATAATAACCACTAAAGACGTATAAACAACAAAACATATACCTTCCATCAAACCATCTGCATTAGTAGACTGAGATCCCGCCAATGCAAATACTTTTCCTCTCAGTTGAGCTTGCCTCGGTTTCGTGCACGTCGTACTAATATGACCAGCTTCCCCACAATTGTAACACTTAGTCGCATTCCTCCTACAAGTAGCAGCTACATGACCTCTCATACCACAATTAGAGCACTGATCAATCTGATTCATATTCCTCTTGCATTCTGACCTACGATGTCCCATACCACCACAATTAAAACATTTCACAGAAGAATTCATTCCTTCACCACTCTGCTTCCTATCAAAAGTTGCCTCCTGTTTTCCTTTATCAGTAGGAGTCGCATAAGGCCTACCCCTGAACTGCCCCTTGTCTTTCTTATCACTTATATTCTTGTAATACTTAACCCGTGCTTTAGTATCTTCATCCAAAATCCTACTTTTGTTCACCAGCACAGTAAACTGTCTTATCTCCTGATAACCGATGCCTTGCTTGATTTCTGGCCTCAAGCCGTTGACAAACTTCAAACACTTTGATCTTTCTGCACCAGCAGTATTATAGTTAGGACATAACTTCACCAACTCTTCGAACTTGGTAGCATAATCCGCAACAGAGGAATTATCCTGCTTCAACTCCAGAAACTCAATTTCCTTCTTACCTCTTTCATCTTCCGGAAAATACTTCTCCAGAAAAGCCTCTTTGAAAACCGCCCAAGTAACCACTATACCATCCTCTTCAAACCTCTGAGAAGTATTAGCCCACCAGTCTTCAGCTTCCTTTTTTAACACATGAGTACCAAACTGTATCTTCTGATCTTCGGAGCACCGAATGAAACGAAAGATCTTTTCTATCTCCTTTAGCCAAATTTGTGATCCCTCTGGATCATGAGTACCTGCGAAACTTGGTGGATTGTTTTTCTGAAACTTGTCCATACTACGGGATTCCTCGTCCGCCGCAGCATTAGGTAAATTATTCATCGCTTGCGCCATAGCTTGCATGGCCGCAGTCATAGCAGCAGCACCTCTTCCAGCCATAATCTAAACATTCCCAATGATAGCAATTATGGTTAAACAGCAACTCCACATAACACAACAGTCACAACGACACAAAGACACGGTCAGACAGACCAAACAGACACGACAGACTCAACACTGGCTCTGATACCACTTAATGTAACACCCCCCTTTTATACCCCGTACAAAAACGGAATGAAATAATCTCATAAAAAAAAAAACATCAGAGCAAAGATTAAATCACACAGATATAAACAGGGATGTCACATCAAATGTGAACTAAAAACAACCTGCTCAAAAGATATGCAACAACTGGATAGTTTTATAAACAATGGAACTTCGTTCCCAAAATATCAGTATTCGGATACAGAATTAAAACGGAACATCCATATCGGATGTCATATCCACAAGATAAGTTTTCATGTACAAATACATACAACCAGCTATACACATGCCAAAAGAAATATAAACAACGATCCCGACTACTCGTGTTACATATCAGAGCCACGGACCGACAAAAAGGAACGAAGACCTAATCTTCGCAAAAAGACTCCCAGCGTCTAATCTGCAATGCCATTACAGCATTAACCACAGCAGAAGGGTGAGAAACAGGATTAATATATAATTGCATAACATTATAAGACAATTAGCAAAACATGTATAATATTTCTCACCACACCAAATATCAAACTTGAAAATAACTACAGACATATTCAAGCAATTATTCATACACCAAGCACATAAACATAAACAACAGTACCACACATCTACACAAAGCACAACCATGTCATCATCCGAATTCAACACATAACAATTCACTTCCTATGACCAAACACCATTCGTATGCAATTCAATCACATATCCTAAACATATTCAAATGCATTTATCTCACGCACATATCAGTTCATCATATACATAAAAATGTAATTAAGCATATAATCATGCATATTCCATTAATTCCATAATTCCACAAAGCATACTTTTCCATATTCATTCATCAATGTAAATATACAAAAGATGATCAATGCATACCATAGAGACCGACTAACGACTCTATATAGATGCAAATGCGGTACCGACTCAATTGGTGATACATTAGTCCCCTAGGAACTCTTGGAATTCATCGCTTGTTACATAGAGTAACTCCCCGTCGGGCTAACGATGTTCCCCGTCGCTTCTACTTATAAATAAGCACACGACGTTTATGGATTGCTTCCACCTATATGGATCAGGCACACAATCCGATCGCTTCCACTTATAAACAAGCACACGAACAGTTGTAACGTCGCTATCGTCCCATAGTGTGTAAGGCACACGAACGTACAACGGATTCATATAGAATCCTAATAGCAAGAGCGCATGTTATTATGCTTGACACATGCACGACTCATGCTAAATAAATGTTCATGCATATATAATAATCATGCATATCAATCACAAACAAAGTGATATATAACAATGCCAAACGGCCACAAACCATCAACAAAGTATTCCACAACAACCAATTATCATCAAAGAATCATCACACAAGTCATACAATCACTTACCAAAGCATAACCCACAATATTGAAAAATAACACAAAAGTCCATAATTCGTTTTCTCGGAAAAGTCGGCCAAAAATAATATTTTTCATCATCACTAAAAAGTACTCCTAAAGACCTTCGATTCGATATAAAGAACTCTTAAATCCGATAAACGACGAATAAGTTACGAATATTTCAAAATAACGCAAAACATAAACCGGACGCCCGACACTACGAAACGGTTCGTAAAAAATGTACCGATTGGGAAGGATTCAGACCCCAAACATATTTTTCCTAGAAAGAACATCTCGTTAGCTTCCCAACGCTTCGAACGAGGGTTAAAACCGACTTACGGATCAAGAGATATGAATTTCCGAAAATCGCACGAAACCAGAATTTTCACACTAGCAGTCGTGTCCGTACGACTGCGTGAAAATACACCAGTTCTGGTTCAGCAGTGATTTTTGGGGCGTTTTCGCCCGAACCCCGACCGATTCAATTATTTTCTTCAAACAAAATACACGATAATCCTCCATAAATGTATACGGACGTATTAGAATCAAAAATTACGCGATTCCGCGACTTTTGAAAAACACTATTCCGGAACCTAAAAACGCCAAATTTTCAAATATCAACCGATTTTAACGAAACGAGTTTCTATAACGTCGGCCTCACTTCACTCGACTAAACTACGCAATCCGTTTCGAAATTCATCCGTGAAATCTCCCGATTCTGCCGATTATGCATAAAATCAACATAAACTCAATTTTTCCAAAATTTCACAAAATCATCAACAAGTATCAAAATGATTATCACAATACAACAACTAATACACAACAATCACATATCCAGAGTTTCAATCCATTTCATCCGCTAAAACTATTTATTCGAACGATTATGTCATAAACACATATTACCACCTATATTCTCTACACATTGAAATCAACCAAGAACAAACACATATAATGAAACACAAGCATATACTAACCGAGTTTCTCCCCCTTACCCGTTAAGAAATCGTTTGATGAAGCTTGTTCTTGAAGAAATTGGTCTTGTTCTTCACTTTCTCTCTTTCCTCCTAAGCTTTCTCTTTTCTCTTTGTTTTTCTCTTCTTTCTTCTTACTAACTACTTTCTTTCTTTTTCTACTTATTTTATCTTTTCTTAACTTAATATATAATATAAACACTTTCTAACAAAATATCTAACTAATTAATATCTATTCTTACTAATCATTAAATAATACCATAAGTTATAAAATATCAACTATACCCGCTAATCCAATTTTACCCGCGAAATCTCACAAACGATAAAAAGTCAACATATACCAAAAATCACATATTCACATACCAACATCATAATTGAAGCCAATAACACTTAAATAACTCAAACGGAACAAAAGACTCACTAACAAAACATAAATTAGCACATATATACAAAACACTAAAAACGGGTCGTTACACTATGCCGTCCGCCTTCGTCATCCTACCGTGACTCAGAAGGGTACCCGTGATCGGTAGATGTAAGAGGCACGAGATGTCGTCTAGCGTGATCATGATCTCGCCGTACGGTAGATGGAATGAGGATGTCTCAGGGTGCCATCTCTCAACAAATGCCATCAGGATACCGTACTGGATCTGGGAATACCCAATCCTAAACAGGCCTCCAAGACTAGACTCCGCAACTGCAGACGTGAACCACTCAGCTGTAGGCAGCATCTCAATCGTGTCCATAACCTTGCCCCCATGGTTATAGAACTTCTGTGAATCCTTATCCTGAAAATTTCCAAATAAAACAATGTTACAAATGAACATATTTTCAACGAATACAATTCTATAAATAAACCGAGAAAGGTTACCTGTCCTAGCCAGACAAATCTGGCAGTATGCTCAGAGTACCCCGCGAGTAGGGACATATTAGACGGTCCCCCGGGGTAACCGCCCAGCTCATCGAAATCGTCATCATCGTCAACACTCTCATGTGTTGGGTGATCACCCTCTGGAACAGGAACAGGAACAGGGGAACGAGGAGGAGCAGCTGATGGAGCTGGAGTCTCCCGACGACGCCTGCGTGCGGGCTGAGACCTTGATGAACTAGCAGTAGAATCCCGACGCCTCCGAGATGTAGAATCGGCGGCTGACGGAGGAGTGGCCTGAACCTGTGATGTGGAAGTGGCCTGAACCTGTGGTGTAGGATGTCCCTCAGCTGTAGGGGCTACCCTAACTCCCTCTGCGTCGGAAGCCTGGGCTGTAGACTGCATCCGCTCACGTCGGACAGATGTGTGTTGAGCTGTCCGTCCATGTATGGTACGATCGTCTCTGCCAGCCATGTAATCTGCAAAGCATAATAAATAAATTAAATTTTCTTTAAAAATAATTAAACAAAAACAAACAAACAAGCAAAATTAAAAAAGGAAAAAGAAATAGTCTTCCGGATGTGCACATCCGGAAGGACTCAGAATTTTAAACGTCAGGTATTTCCGGATGTGCACATCCGGAAACACTAAATGTTTCAATGTTTCCGGATCTGTACATCCGGTACGTATTTTAAAGTTTAAAAATGGCACTCATGGCCACTGTAACAACCAAAAGGGCAATTTTATGCCCTGATCGTCCGTTTGAAGCAGTAAAAATGACCTACATTGTCTCTAACCTATGTTATTCATACAACCTAACAATTTCTACACCTAAATATCTACTCTAAATCGATTACTCGAAAATTACTCCGAAACTCTAAAATTTGAAAACTTACCGATTAAAATGTGATACGGAGGATTTGGAGTGTGTTGATCGTTGTAGTAGTTGCTCTGCGCCGAACTCGAGTGGAAAAATCGAGATTGTGATGATTGAAAATTTGAGAGTTTGAGAGAGTTTGAGAAGGAGTGGAAATGGAAAGGTGAATAATGAGGGGGAAGAACGTCTGGCGCGAACTAATAAGAAATACTTCCGGATGTGCACATCAGAATTGTTTCCGGATATGCATATCCGGAACACTTCAGCGTTTTTTAAAAATTTGGTGCGTCCGGATGTGCACATCCGGAATATAGGGGCAAAAAAATAATTTCACGTAGTGCCTAAGAAACTTGGGTGGTGCATTAAGAAATGCCCAACAAAAATTACTTTTTACATACATTGAATAATTAATGTATTTGGTCTAATAGACCTGATATATTAATTATTTAATGTATTTAAAAAATATAATATGAAACGGAGGGAGTATTATTGTGTACTAATATATATATATATATATATATATATATATATATATATATATATATATATATATATGTCATACTAATACATACCCATGTAGGTGTGCATTAGCAACATACACCTTAGTGTATTTTTGTATGGGGTCCACCAATTTTGGGTGGTATCTACATTAGAAAGATAAAGAAAAAAAATAAAAAGAAAATAGATGTAGTGTATTTTTGTGTGACGCCCACTAATTTTGGGTGTGTGTTAGCATTTCTCTATATATTTTTAAAATTTTAGTTTCTAAAAATACGTGTTCAATCTAACTTGAAAATAATAAAATATAAAACTTTTAAGGTACCAGGTGATAAGTAGGTGTTTCATATACAAAAATTGTAATTATAATTGTTAGTTCTTGTATTGGCTGGAATTTTGGTAAAACAAAGCTGAACAATGTTGATGTCATATGTCTGATGTCATAACATTGGTTCTTATCATTGTTGTTGCATGGTTGCAGTTTTGTGGTCTGATGTTATACATGATGTCTTGACATCAGTTGACAGAACATCAGAAAACCATCTGTTGTGGTTTTTGTATTGCAGAATGTTAAGGCGCTGAAGAGTTAAAGTGCTGAAGAGTGATGTCACATGCGATGTCTTGACATCACTATACCAGAACATCAGTCTGCTGTATTATTAGGGCTGCGCGTGTTTCTGTTATTGGAGAGATATTCTGCTGAAGAGAGTGAGAGATTGTAGGCGAATATCTTGGTAAAGATATATTCTGGTGCAATCATAAGTGGAGCAGATCTTGTTGCTATTTTTAGGGTTGAAAGATATGAAAAGATTTGAAGATAAAATCTGGTTTTAAATTCAAATCAAATCAGATATTTGGAGAAGATCTTGCAGCTGAATAGTGAAGATTTAAAAGATACATAATATCCTGAAAATATTATGTGGAGCTGAAGTTAATGTTTGAAGATTTAATTGAAGATTTAATTGAAGATTTGATATGATTTGAAGGCCCAAATCCAGTTGGGAAATAGGTTATAAATAGAAGCATTGTAACCTAGTTTTAGTAAGCCAGCCATCATGTAGATTATAAGGGTTGTGTTGGTTGATGAACCACCCGGTTTGTGGGATGGTCATCGTGTTTATCTCGAAGCCTGTAGGTAAGAGATGTATTGTTCTTGGAGGAAGCTGTTAAGCAACTCTAAGTATTGGTCTTAGTCATGAGGGTCATGTCTAGGTATTGTCATGGAAGTGTGTCTTCCAAAGTCTATGTAATAGAAAAGTTTAGGAAAACAAGCTGTTGATACAGTGACGGTGTAGTTGACTGCTAGACATCATTGCGATGATTGGGAGTGAGATGGAGTCTCTTATCTAAGGAGGACTTAGATAGAAGGGTCATTGGGTAGTGATTAAATTAGGTAGATTGTCAACTGGTGTGTTGAGTCTGTAATTTGATACTACTAATAGTGGACTTCCTTCCTGGCTTGGTATGCCCCCAGATGTAGGTTGGTTGAACCGAACTGGGTGAACAATTGATTGTGTTCATTTACTGCTTTTAATTATTACCTTGTTCAGCAGATTGCGATGTTGTGACATTGCACAAAGACATCACACATCTGTACCAGAATTTCAATTGGTATCAGAGCAGGCATCCTGTCTGTTTCTGGATGAGATCTAGGGAATATACTTTCTGGTTCGTGAGCAAGGAAGATAGTTGCTGAGTTGTGGACTAGGCCAGTTCATACGGTTGGGTGTAGGATCCCTTGAAGTAAAGGATGGACTATTTATCAGAGCTGCCATTGTGAGAGTGTTGACCCTTGGTGACAAGCAAGGATTTTTGAGCAGCACCTGAAGGTTGTTGAGGAGTCGGTGTATGATCCGCTGCAGGTAACCCTGGTTGGTTCTCGTATCTCTGGTGGTGAGATTCTAGGAAGTTATTCTCTTGGAAAGACAATAAGGGTTGGTCTCCTCAGCAGGTTGGTCTCTGACGTGGTAGTTGGTGCAAGGCAACTTCAACTGGTTGGTTTGAGAGATCGAAGATTCTTGAGGATTACCTCATACCTTTGTTTTGGGGAAAGAAGTGATCAGAAGGTGAATGGATTGTTTTTAAGGCTTGATGAAGAAAGAAGAGGGTGGAGCCCAAGGCAAAAGAGTATCACTGTCAAATCTTTCATGCGGGAGTGAAGATCTTGATAAGGTATCTCTTAAGCTGAGTTGTGGTGACCTATTCAGGAGGGTCTTTCTGGTTATGTTGTCAGTTTCATCAAGAAAGAAGCTAAGCTTGATATGTCAATCCTAATGTCTCGACATCGCGCTACACATCAGCAGTTTAAAGGTAAATGCTGAGTCAAAGACCTGTTAGACTGTAGCTGTTTTGAAGGATCACTGAAGCTGTGAAGTTGAACAATTTGTGAGATGCTGTTCATATAAAAGGTAGTAAGCTTGAGCTAAACTGTCTGAGGACAATATTATAGGGAAAATGCATCCTAGAGTTTGTGTTCAATAGCAGTGTAAATCAGCCTGGGGTCAATTGGTGTCTGCATTAGTTGTATGGAGTGAACTCTTTCAGCTTTGAGGCTTGAAGGATTGGAAGTAGCAGATTGTCTATGGTATGGCTTTAGATGCAGAAGGATGGCAGTTATCACTCTTAAGTTAGACAAAGTTCTGAACCTTGTGCTTATAAGAAGAAGCTTCTGGAAGAGTGTGTTATGCAAGTTACTGCAGTTTTGTTGGTCTAATCTTGGAAGTTGATCAGATGTTGATATGTTCTCATGTGTCCCCTATATGAGATATGTGTGGATTAATATGGTCGTAGTCTCCAAATCCATTGTAGAAGTGTTTAATGTGATGAAGACTGTTGTCAGAACTGATGTTGAAACATCATTCCAGTTCTTTGTTCTCTCAGCCAAAGAAAGATAGTTGTGCTCTTGGTGAAGTATCAGGTCAAGCCAATTAGTGATCAGTGGTGTGAATTTATAAAAGAGGGATCAGCTAATGCCACAAGTGTGCATAAAAGTTTGTCAGACCAAATGTCATGCCTTGTATGAGAAGGTAATCTTATTCTGTCTAATAGTTGATACTTTGACGGGAGACTTAGTATATGTCTATTAGTGATGTTGTGCATAAGGGTAAATACTTTGACGGGAGACTAAGTATTTGTCTAGAGAATTATGCAAATCTGTGTCTGGATATTTATTTTTATGGGCCATGGTGGAGTAGCTTGATGTTTGAAGATGACAACCTGAGGTATCCTTATCAGCTGAGTATATCAGAAGTGTGTGAATGAAGACCTTGTTGGGAGCTTGGCAGTTGTCTGATGTGTGTGACGACTTGAATTATACTGTTGAAGATGCAGACTATGAAGACATCATATTCGTGATGGTTAGAGCTTGGATCAGTTTATCTAAGTGGTTTGGAGCATGGTGTTTGCTCTGGTTGTGAAGGTCGAGGATAAGTGGCAGTTATCTCTGGCTTTCTACTGACGGCTCTACTGAGGGAAGTGGCATTCTTTGGTATAGCTATGGGGTAGTCTTGGACTACTTATTTTCTGAAGATTCAGATGTGGTAGGTTTGAAGTCTTTGGAGTTTCTAAGCAGGATGGAGGTTGTCTACTCAACCTTGATTGTTGAATCAAGTCTATGAGAGCATGGAAATCTGTTTCTACAAAGGGAGGAGGTTCTTCTGAGTGGCAGAAGGTTGAGCTGAATTCAACAGTTGGATGACATAATGTCATGGCATCTAGCTTAACATCAGGAGTCTCAGCTGGTGTTGTGGCACATCAGCTAATGATAGGGTGATCTACAGGAATGAACAACAGGAGGCTTCAAAAAGATCGTTCTCATGGCAGTTTGCGGGAGCTGCAGGAAGGAGAAGATGTTACATGACCATGGCTTAGGGAGTCTAAGTGGGTTTGCTTTTGAGCAAGTGGAACATGTGACTTGAAGATCAAGGTTCCTTGGTGGATCAAGATATCTCTGTGAGAGTTCTGACAAACGTGAAAAAGGTCAAAATATGGCATTTGGCTGTTTTCATATGAGGATTCGTGAATGAGATGATCAAACCGTGGCATTTGGTTGATCTCAGAAGTGGATTCGAAGAATCAAGATAATAAGAGTGTGGCAGCTGGTTATTATTGAGGTTTGTCTTGGAACAAGTTACTCTTGGGCAGAAGGGTGATGAGTTGAAGACTCAAGGAGATTATTCTTCTTGAAGGTGGATGAGAGGTTATTCTCTAGTTCTGTGGAATACTGTGCTATAGTAAGTCCAGTTGGTGGAGCATATCAAGAATCATGGTGATGATGTTTTGGTGTGTGGCAGATGTTCTAACTTATGTTGGTACATTATTTGATTGAATATCCTTGGTGAAGGATAATTATGCCCTGGTTCAGAAGATTGGTGCCTACATTATGCCTAAGGGGAGTCTACCTAATCATACGGGAGAATGATGAAGTAGAAGGTCTGCCTTAGATGGAGAATGTAGAGAAGACTGAAGTAGATCAGGTTTGATTGCTTGGAAATCTGAAGATGAAGAGTATGATAGGGAATGATTGTGTTATGATCAAGGAGTTCATTGTGATCATTCCTCTGGATATTTCAGAGAGAAGTTTATCAGCTTGGCGAGATCAGGTGTGTTGAACAGAGAGTGCGCTCTTGAAGACATGAAGATGAGTCTTATGTTTTCCATTCATTTAAGGTGTTCTTCTTGCAAAGGAGCATTTGTTATCTTCGATAGGGGGAGAAGTAGCCAAGAGTATCAAAGAGTACAAATGTCAGAGCGTCAGAGCCAAGAGTACAATTGTCATATGCTGTCAAAAGGAGTTGATTATTGCTAAGGAATCAAGTCAAGGAATATGCTGCAGAGGATGTAGCTGATTGCTGTTGTTATAGTGCAGAAGTGCAGAAATTAAGGGGGAGAGAAGTAGGTTTGTTCAGCTATTGTGAGATGGAGATTAGTCTTCCTGCTCTGGTCTGAGTATTTTGGTTGGATGACTCAGGGGTTGCTTTTGAAATTTTGTGCTTGCTGTTATGTTCAGAGGTTGTCAAATTGTGGCTAAAAAGGGGGAGAGTTAGCCTAGGTGTGTAGGTGTGATGTGGTTCAGATGTTGAGGGGGAGTTTTGTGCAGCTGTTTTGCTGGTTGCAGTGTTGAGGGGGAGTTGCTGCTGCTAGTTATATGCTGATGAGGTGATTTCTGCATTGTTGGTTTTTGTTGCTGCTGGGTTCTCTGATGTTAGCAGAGATTGTTTTAGCCAAAATTAGCCAAAGGGGGAGATTGTTAATTCTTGTATTGGCTGGAATTTTGGTAAAACAAAGCTGAACAATGTTGATGTCATATGTCTGATTTCATAACATTGGTTCTTATCATTGTTGTTGCATGGTTGCAGTTTTGTGGTCTGATGTTATACATGATGTCTTGACATCAGTTGACAGAACATCAGAAAACCATCTGTTGTGGTTTTTGTATTGCAGAATGTTAAGGTGCTGAAGAGTTAAAGTGCTGAAGAGTGATGTCACATGCGATGTCTTGACATCACTATACCAGAACATCAGTCTGCTGTATTATTAGGGCTGCGCGTGTTTCTGTTATTGGAGAGATATTCTGCTGAAGAGAGTGAGAGATTGTAGGCGAATATCTTGGTAAAGATATATTCTGGTGCAATCATAAGTGGAGCAGATCTTGTTGCTATTTTTAGGGTTGAAAGATATGAAAAGATTTGAAGATAAAATCTGGTTTTAAATTCAAATCAAATCAGATATTTGGAGAAGATCTTGCAGCTGAATAGTGAAGATTTAAAAGATACATAATATCCTGGAAATATTATGTGGAGCTGAAGTTAATGTTTGAAGATTTAATTGAAGATTTGATATGATTTGAAGGCCCAAATCCAGTTGGGAAATAGGTTATAAATAGAAGCATTGTAACCTAGTTTTAGTAAGCCAGCCATCATGTAGATTATAAGGGCTGTGTTGGTTGATGAACCACCCGGTTTGTGGGATGGTCATCGTGTTTATCTCGAAGCCTGTAGGTAAGAGATGTATTGTTCTTGGAGGAAGCTGTTAAGCAACTCTAAGTATTGGTCTTAGTCATGAGGGTCATGTCTAGGTATTGTCATGGAAGTGTGTCTTCCAAAGTCTATGTAATAGAAAAGTTTAGGAAAACAAGCTGTTGATGCAGTGACGGTGTAGTTGACTGCTAGACATCATTGCGATGATTGGGAGTGAGATGGAGTCTCTTATCTAAGGAGGACTTAGATAGAAGGGTCATTGGGTAGTGATTAAATTAGGTAGATTGTCAACTGGTGTGTTGAGTCTGTAATTTGATACTACTAATAGTGGACTTCCTTCCTGGCTTGGTATGCCCCCAGATGTAGGTTGGTTGAACCGAACTGGGTGAACAATTGATTGTGTTCATTTACTGCTTTTAATTATTACCTTGTTCAGCAGATTGCGATGTTGTGACATTGCACAAAGACATCACACATCTGTACCAGAATTTCAATAATGTTGAAATAATTTTATTTAAATAGAGAGAAAAATAAATAGAATATGATTTTTCTAAAGGATCTAAGATTAAAATTACAATTTAATGTTTACAATACTTTCCCACTAGCTGGTGAATGGATATCAATACTTTTAAGTTTTGCATGTAAGGTAGTTGAATTTTTATATTTGTAAACTCTTTGTTTGCACATTTACCAATTAATTATCAATCATTTATCCTAATTTTCTTTGATGAAATGTTGGTTAATTTTAATGTGTTTTGTCATGTCACGTTGAATAAAATTATGGCAATATTAAATGTCCGATTTACAATCACAAAACAACTTTGTGGGGTTTTCACATTATATCTTCAAGTTGTCATAACACTTGCTTCATCCATAATAATTCACAAATTCATTAAGTTGTAGCTCTATATTATACTTCAATGCTTGATCGAGCAACTACATTTTATTTGTTACTTCTCCACACAACTAGGTTTCCACACAAGAAGATACAGTAAGCTGAACTAGATCTTTTATCACTCACTCAATTTGCATAATCAGTGTAACTTTCCATAATTAAACTTCCACCTCATTTAGACAAGAGCCCTCTCCCTAAAGTGGCTTTTAGATACTGTAGAATATGTTCTACAACATGCAAGTGTCTCTCCCTTGGATATACATAAATTGGCTGACCACACTAATTACATATGTCAAATCTGGCACAATATGTGCCAAGTAAATAAAATTTTCCACAAATATCTAATATCAACCTTTGTCAATTTTGACACTTTCCTCCTTAAGGCTTATCCTATGATTTTTTTTCAATAGGTGTATTTGTTGGTTTCCATCTAACTTTTCTTATTTCCTGCAAAATATCAAGCACATATTTTCTCAGAGATAAAGATATCTTGTTTTGAGTAGGCTACTGCAATTTCCAAAAAACACTTAAGTTTTCCAAGGTCTTTTATCTCAAGTTCTACTGATAAATATTCTTTCAGTAGTTGCTGAAGTTGCCTTGCCTCCTAAGGTTTTCCCTAGCTAGTTTTTTATTTTGTTGCTTGTCAATTCAGTTTTTTGGTTTGTTTGTCGTAACTGAAACTCCTTACATAGTTGAACATTTTAGGGCTGAGCATTAAATTGTTTTTACGCATGAATAAATCAAATTATTTGCTTAAAGTTAAGGAAATGCTTAAACTCAATTATTCAGAGCTTTGGATCAAGAAACGCATGCAAGTAAGATTCAAATTGTACCAAGTATCGATTAAAATAAGGACTTCATTTTTCTTAAAATTTGAAATTTTCGAAGTGTGATTCGAATAGAATAATTGGGTGACTCGAATAAAAAATTGAATGTAAAAATTAAATGTATATCTGATTCGAATCGTGAAAAGCCATACTTGAATCATGTAGGTCTTGATTTGAATCATAGTATGGCGTGACTCAGATAAAAAATTGAATACATATTTTAGATTTGATTTTGTATTTCTGATTCGAATCACGTATTTGTCTGGCTTGAATCATGAAATAGTCCGATTCAAATCATGGAAGTAGTTTTCTTGGTTTTGGATTCTTTATTCAAATCATTCACTCACTAGAATCTAACTATACAATTTGCCTTGACTCGAATCAAATGAACATTTTCTTTCATTTCTGTGCATTATCTCTGGCACATATATAAACCATTTTGTCTCAAACTCTCTCATAACATCATATAATTTGGGGGATCATAGCACACACAACACACTTTTCTCTCAAACTTTCAAAAATCATTTTAAGTTTTTGTTTTGAGATTGCAATTGAAATTTTACTTTATATTCAACCTATAACTTCTACCATTGTCGTTTTGGTTTAGCTTCTCAACCTTGGGTGTGAGATCTATGTGAAGAAATTTGATTAGTTTTAACATTTTGTGATGGTTTGAAGATTTTAGGTTGGCAGTTGTTGTGTGGTTGTGGTTGGGATTGAAAATCCATAGTGAAAAAGAATGAGTTTCTTTTATCCAAGATTTCTTTGGTAGAACTGTGTGGAAGTTGTTAGGGATAGAACTAAAATGTCTATTGCCTTAAGACATATCAAGGCTTGGGGAAGAAACTTATAGGACTTGAGAGAAGTTGTTACAGAATAGACGCTTGTAGAAGAATGTTTTAATCTAGAAGGTGGAATTCAAGATCGAGTGAAGATCTTGTAGAGATCAGTTTGAGACGCTATATACATTCTAATAGGAGATTCATATCGAAAATTGCATTAAAAGACACTAAATAAAAGTTGCCAAATCATAGTGGAACACTACGAATTTTCAATGGGAAATAATTGGAGAGTGAATTAGGCATAAAGAGAGGATGAACATGTTGAACCACTATAAATATGGTGTACTCGCTCTCTCTCTCTCTCTCTCTCTCTCTCTCTCTCTCTCTCTCTCTCTCCCCTCTCTCTCTCTCTCTCTTTTAGATTTCGTTTAGAATCGTATGCTTAGGATTTATCATTTCTTAGAAATTGCATGTTGTTAGGTTTTATCGTCTTCATAGGGGTTTCTTGTATAAAATTAGCTTTGTGTTAGATCAAGATTTTGAAGGATATTACTGGCTATTAAACTTGGAAACTCTAATAAAAGATTTCTTAACCAATTGAATAACCTAGATTTACACATCTCACGTAAAATGAATTTATATTAATTAAGGCATTGGTTGTTTTAGTCTCTTCATCTTTCATTCATTTTGTTTCTTAATATATATGTGCATACGACAATCATTTAAATCACATATATCGTACGAAATTTCATTACACCGAGCAATTTCATAAAACTCGGATTTTGAAAAGCAAACATTTTTTTAATTCATCTTTTTGGGAATAGTATGTTTACTCCCTCCCTTATAGACCAGTTGAGTCCATATTCTCTCCCAACAATTGTCTCTCAATAAAATCATCACCTGTAACAATAATATCATCGTCATAAACAAGAAGTATAGTTAGTTTTCCTCCTTGTAAATGTTTGAAAAACAAAGTGTGGTCTCCTTGACTTTACTTATAGCCCAAACACACCATGGCCTTTGTGAATATTCTAAACCATGCTCGTGGTGATTTCTTTAATCCATTTAAGGAATTCTCCAATTGACACACATTGTTAGTTTTCTCGTAAGACCAAATCTAGGCAGAGTCTCCTTATACACCTCTTTCTTTAAGTCTATATGTAAGAAAGCATTTTTTTACATTAAATTGACATAGTTCACAATCAGAGTGAGCAACAAAAGATAATCTTATCCTAACAGTATTCCCCTTTGAATCAGGAGAAAAATTCTCCTCATAATCAATTTCACATGTTTGGATATATATTTTTTCTGCTAGTTTGACCTTGTAATAATCCAACAAGCCATCTGCCTTGTATTTCATAGTATAGATCCACATGCAACCAACTTGATTCTTACCTCATTGTCTTTAAACAATATTCCAAGTCCCATTTTTTTCATGTGATTTTTGAACACGTGATGGAATTCTTACAGAGTTAGCAATTACAATGAAACTCTAAAATCATGGAGAGAGTTGTTGACACATATATGTAGAGGAACATTATCTTTTGTAGTGGTTTAATTATTCTCTAATGTACCATAATTAGTGCTAAAGGCATTGATTCTTGCAAAACATAAGACATTGGAGGTTGAATAGTTATAGACTCAGATTCAGGTTCAACCATTGGAGAACTAGGAACATTTATAGACTCAGGTTTATGAGCATGTGCTCTAGGGAGGATGGATCAAGAGTAAGGAACTCATATTCAAAGTCTAGGAAATTTATGTAATTTATATTCTCCTCTTGAGACTGATTACGAGTGAAGTATAACACATTTTCATGAAAGGTAGCATATTGAGAGACAAAAATTTTGGAATAGGAGGATGATAACATTTGTGCCCTCTTTTGTAAGGTGCATAACTAAAAAAGATAATTCTGACGAAAATAAGATACAACTTGTTGCAAGTGTAATATCTCGTATTCCTAATCATGACTAATAGATATTGGTAAGAGAACTATGGTAAAACACTTTGAGTTTTAACTCAAATTAAGGGAATGACATGATTAGTAAATTTGGAATAGCATGCAAGGGCCTATTGTCTTCTCTTTTAGGGAGTATATAAGCTCTATTGGTGAGAAAACTCACCATTTCTAACTAATTTCTCCCTTTCCTTTCAAAAGAAAACATAACTTCTAGAGAGAGAGAGTATGTGTGTGTGTGTATGTGTGTGTGTGTATGTGTGTGTGTGTGTGTGTGTGTGTGTGTGAGAGAGAGAGAGACAGACAGAGGGGGGTGTGAGGCTAGAGGGAGAAGGAGAAAGAGTCTATTGATGAATTCCTTTCATTTTGCATGAAAAGAAGAAGTCTATCCTTGCATGTGGAAATGATTTATCATGTAAGAAGAGTAGTAAAAGGAAGTCTTTCTCTCTCTCTCTCTCTATAATGAAGACCATAAGGCAGGTTTTCTCCCAAATCTATAAATTTTTCCATCTTCATATTAAACCCATTCTAACCTTCATTTTGAAATGCAAGGATCACCATTGAGAAAATTTTATCTATGAGGCTTCGTTGATAGAGCAAGATCCATGTGGTTAAACGAGTAATGATCATCATCATTATCTATTCCTCAAAAAGGTGGGGTTCTTTTAGGCTTTAATTGGGTAGATTCACTAGGTTCTTTCATGTTGGGTTGTTGAGTATTTAGGTTAAATTATTGTGCTTATTCTTGCTTGATTTTGTGATTTCATGTGTTATATGTTTTTATATATTCTCAAATATGTGTTTGTTATGTTCATACCTGATTTTAGAAATGTTAGAGTAGATTATTGGCTAGAAAGCTATGAGAAAAAGCAAGATTTTGGGGTATCTGGGCCTTTTATGGTTGTATCGCATGCTTACATGCTCCCATACGACCGTAAATATTTCTAGATCAAAAAGTGTAATACTGAGACTTTTATGGCCTTAAGCCAAAATTACAGTCCACCCATAATCCCCACTAACTCTAAAAGAGAGTCAGCTCGTAACTAACGTCACTTAAGTTTCGTAACTCTGTTTGAGACGCGGTCAATTGTGTTGGAAACCTAGTTCAAATAAATATCCTTTAGAAAAGTAATATGTTACTTATTTTCTTTTTTTTGTTTATGAGTTAATAATTTATTATGAGGTAACCTAAATATTATATGTGAACTAGGTCATTAATCGAAGTCAACTAACGGTAAATATTGGATGCTTAAACATATCTTGAGATATTTAGTATACGATGGCATTACTTTCGAAATAAGCCAATTGAAATACACGTGAGGAATTTCAATACTCTCCCAGCACGTGTCTGAAATTACATTAGTTAACCAGGAGAGAAATCCGAATAAGGTGGTTGGTCGCGACGTAAATTCAGACTTGACGAAAAGGTAGGAAGTCACAGAAACCGTAAAGCTAGACTTGACATGTGAAGCACTAGTAGGTAGTTAACATTCCACAAAACTAGCCCTCTCTTGAGGCTTACATGGATATTAGAGTGGGTGTAATAACATTCTTACATTGTATAAGGACCCAACAATTGTGAATGCCTTAAAGAGCAGAAAGGATCCAACATGTTTAATAACCTTAAAAGGAGACAGGAATTTTAGTATAAGGATCCATCAAATGTTATCACCTTAAGGGGCATAAAGTATTCTTGTATAAGAATCCAACGTTTCTAATATATTGAAAGGACGACAAGGATTTTTGTATAAGGATGCTTTGTGTTTAATAGCCTCAAAGTGCATGAAGGATTCCTGTATAAGGATCCAGTGTGTTTAATAACTTCAAAGGGTGCCAAGGATTCTTGTATAAAGATCCAACATACATTGTCACCAAGTGGGGTAACTTTGATAAAATATTTTTCACTCCTTAATCCCCTGCAAACAAATCAACGATACCCTAGAATCATACAATAAATGAGGCCCTAATTAAAAACTCATGTGCTACATTGGCAAAGCAGGAAAAAGAGTGGCTCCCACAAACAAAAATAATGTCACCAAATTATCCTTACACATGACAAAGATTGTAACTCATATAAAAAGACAAAGTAGTAAATGAAATTAATCTAAACACAAACCCATACGAGGCATAACACCTTAAGAATAATTACTTTACATGACATCATTTCCTGTGTCCTTTGAGCCTACCTAGCCTAGAGAGTCGAGATCCTTATCCATGAGCGCTTCCTTTGGTGGCTTGACCTCCAGCTTCATGCCAACGGAGTTCACGCCCATGGTCGCGACCTTCTTCAACTTTAGACTCTCCGTGTATCATTTCCTTGTGATCTCGTGATATTCTTGGATGACCCCGACTTGCCTTTCTGGGAGCGGGTACTTTCTACATGGATTCAATGTGATAGGGCAGCTCCTAGTTTGTTAAGGCAGGCCACCATATAATCATGTTATATGAGGAAGGCACATCAATGAAAATATACCTTACCTTAATCTGTCTGGCTTTTTTTTCTGCTCCAAAGGTGGTCTTCAACGTTATATAACCTTTCACTTGCACTTGTTCTCCCGAAAATCCCACCAACGATCCTTAGAAGAGCTTTAGGTCATTACAGTCCGGGAAAAGCCTCTCAAATGCATCCTATAAAAAGATGTCTGCATAGCTCCCTTGATCAATCAAGACCCTTTTAATCTCTAAATTATCATATCTCACAGTGATGACCATGGGACCATTGTTATGTGAGTGGATGCTTGTTGCGTATTTTTTGGAAAAGTCGATCTTAGCTTCTGGTGCTTCTAGTTCTCCTAAATAAATTCCGTAGAGGAGCCTTCAATGGTTAGAATTTGGAAAGCGTACCTTTTATCGACGAAATTGGTCTCTTCTCCCTAGGTGGATCCTCTTGCGATGATATTGAGAGTATGGTGAATAAATTTGTAATTCCCTCCCTTGCTTAGTTCTTTTTCTTTCTTGGATCCAGGGCTTCCCGAGGCATATCTCCCCTGAGAATTAGATTTTCTTGACCCACGAGCGGTGTCACCCTTAGCGTACTTCTTCAAGTTCCCCTTATGGACCACACCCTTTATCTCTTTCTAGAACTAATTACAATCCTTAGTATCATGTACCTTGACTTTCTAGAACTTGCACCAACTATTAGGCTTAGGTCGCATAACATCTGCCTTTGGAGCTAACAATTGTATGATGTTATGCATGTTGAAGACTTCTCACCATATCTTTTCTTGACGAGTGTTCATAAGCGTGAATCTTT
This sequence comes from Lathyrus tuberosus, assembly GCA_022829125.1. Taxonomy (NCBI): domain Eukaryota; kingdom Viridiplantae; phylum Streptophyta; class Magnoliopsida; order Fabales; family Fabaceae; genus Lathyrus; species Lathyrus tuberosus. The sequence continues at coordinate 381,497 of JALAZF010000516.1, forward strand.
CACCATGCTTTCCAATTTCTTGAATGTCGTCATGTCTTTGATAGGTGATATGTATTGATTCTTTTATGAGCTGTCAGCATGGGAGGTGTGTTCCTTTACATCTTAGGCCTTCTTTTGAGCATCTTTTCCCTTGATGTAACATTTCGCCCATATCACAACTTCAGCCAAGGACGCCGCTAGCCTCTAGGCGAGAGATTCCTTAAAGTTACCTGTCATGAGCCCATTATAAAATTCTCCTATGAACATTTCCTAGTTTGGATAAATTACCAAAATTTTCTCCTCACTGAAACACGCGAGGTACTCCCTCAGGGATTTAGAGTAGCTTTGGAAAATGTTGAATAAACTAGTGATCACCATCTTTCTGTACTACTTGTTACAAACTGGTGGACTAGTTTCCTCACCAAGTCCTGATAGCTGGTGCTGGAGAGTCGGGGAAAGCCTATATACTTTATTAAGGTTGCGTGTCTGAAGGTTCTAGAGAAGGTTTTAGAGAGGAGATTGCATTTCAAGAAGTCAATGGCTCCACTAATGGCCATCTATGATTTGATGGAGGCGACGTGCTCATACAGTTCGTTGTGTCCATCAAACTTAGCCAATGAGGGCGACTTAAAGTTCTTCGGAATGGGCTCCTTCCATATCTCATCTGAAAGAGGTTGAAGTCTAACATTAACACCTTGTATGTAGTATCTACTTCCTATTAGAGCTGTTGGATATGGAGAATGTTATCCTCCAAAGGTTGGTTATAGCGACATTGATCGTCCATAGTAGCATGTATCTTTTCTATAAAGCTTTCCTCTCCTTTAGATTCTTCGCTAGCCGGAGTTATTATCTTTTTGTTCACCGTGATGATTAGAAAGGTTGAACCAGGGGACAATAGTCCGACATGGTGTTGTTATGATTTCCCGGGTCAACTTTATCATCACCCTTGGTGGTTGCCAATTGTACTTGCTAAAAGTACAATACGTGACAACCTCTAGTGATTAATAGAGGTCAGAGGTTTTAAGGTGTGTTGTAGGGTTGAGAACTGTCTCACATAGGGGTGAGAAGTTATGTATATGTAGTTTTCTCTATGAAAATAAGATTGTTCTTCTCAACTTCGGTGTTGAGGTATTTATAACGATGTTGGGCCTGGATCATAGGCCCCTTGAAAATTACTTCTTTCATACCGTTATAGAATAGGGATACATAATTTCCCAACTTTCCCACCTCGAGCGACCCCCCCGGAGAAGGCGGCGTATTTAATAAATAGTCTGCGCATCCAATAAATGTGTGATCGATCTAGAAGACAGACGATGACGCATTATCCGCATCCCCCGACGCCTCTCATGAACTCCTTGGAAATATATTTACACAGTGTTCTTTACCTTTTTGAAAACAAAATGAATTTTGTCGGATTTGAAATCTCAAGAGATGATTGGTTTGACTAGTAAAGCTAAAGGATTATATAGGCTTGTGACTGATGGTGATGTTCAAATTGATGTATAAGTTACTCGGTCCAAAACCAATATTTTTTTATTTTTAAACATAGTTAGTTTCTACTAGTGTTATCAAAGTTTGTGTGATACCTGTTCGAGCCTTATGAAATTTTAGACTAGGTCATTTCTCTCATGAATGATTTTCTAAGATGTCGTATGAAATTTTTGTGACATTGGTCACTTTTCCAAACATAAATAATTACCCTATAACTCTAGTTGTTCTAAAGTCACTCAAAGATTTGAATTGATACATTTTGATGGTTCCCTTATCAACATTTTTTGTTCATGACCATAAGTAATTTTTAAATTTCTTAAATAATTTTAGCAGGTATGTATGGATAACTCTCCTTAAATCCAAAGCAGAAGTTTCTACCCACACTCAAAATTGTGTTACTCATGAAAAATCCATTTTAGACAAGTCCCAAGTTTATTAGAATTGATGATGGCCTTGAGTTCTCAATCCCCGAATTCTATACATCTAAAGGAATCATACATAAAAGTTTTTGTGTAGAAACACCTCAAAAAAAGGAAGGGTTGAGAGAAAATTCAAACAGTTTCTTAATATAGGAAGAGCCTTATTATATCAATCTAAATTCCAAAATATTTTTGGTCTTATGCTATTTCCCATGCTGCTTTCATAATTTATAGATTTAACACTCCCTTGATAAAAAAAATCACCCTACCAAATATTGCATAACTCTCCACCCAACATGATTCAAATAAATGTTTTTGGATCTATTTTCTATGCTTCTACCTTTAAACACCATAGAACCAAACTTGCTTGTAGAGCAAGAAACTCTCTATTTTTAGGTTATGTTGTTGGTTTCAAAGGTTTTGTTATGTTATGTCTTAACACACAAGAAATTTTAATTTGAAGAAATGTTGCATTTCATGAGAATAGTTTACTATATCATGTTCAAACACCATTTGCCACACATTACTGAGAATATTTCAATAACTTGCATAACAAGTTAGAATTTACTTCACATAATTCTCATAAAATTTAACCACAAACCCTTAAACATATTCACATTATTCTTGTCATAGACCCTACACATGGTACTAACCTATCCATTCCTATCATAAAATCCACTCCTGATGAAATCCAATCACCCGTCATAGCTTTCATTCCTAACCGGGTATCATCAAGGGTGGGCATCAAGCATCACATCTTAAAGACTATGCATGTGTTTCTTTTAATGATGCATCAAACCAATCCTCTTCAAATAATCTCTATCCTTTATCTAATTATCTTGACATACTCAATTATATACTTCTCATTGTCATTTTAGTCTTTTAATAACCACACAAACTAAGCCAAAATCATCTAATGAAGCTGTAAAATTTGATTGTTGGAACCAAGCTATCAAAGGTGAACTTGATTATCTTGAAAAAATTGGCACTTGAAATTTTTTTAACCTTCCACCCAACATTAAGCTAATAGGTTGTAGATGGTTCTATAAAGTTAAGCACAATTCAAATGTGAGCCTTGACAGATTTAATGTAATATTAGTTTCCAAAGGCTATAATCAGATAGAAGGGTTGGATCACTCTGACACTTAGTCACCTGTTGTAAGGTTTGCTATAGTCAGACTTGTCATAGCCATGGCATTAATAAATTGGTAGCATTCACATGAATTGATGTAAATAATGCCTTCTTACATGGTGAGTAACACAAGGATGTGTATATGATAATTCCACCTGGTGTTACACCCTCTAAACCCAACCAAGTATGCAAGTTGATCAATGTTCTTAAACATGCTAGTAGGGAATGGTATAAGAAGTTAAGCTCTCTTCTTTTTCATCCTGGTTAGAAACAAGTTGCTTCATATCATTCATTAAAGCAAAGATTCAAAATTCACAATCTTAATTGTTTATGTTGATGATGTGATACTGCAACATGTGAGCTTCAATGGATGTCATATATGTTGTGTGACTTACAAGTCAGCTTTGTAAAACCTCCAATTTTGTATTACAATAATCAAAGTATCTTTGCACATAGCAGTCAACCCTTTTTTCTATGAATAAACAAACCATTTGGAGATTGATTGTCATCTTGTAAGATAGAAACTCCAAGCTGGTATGAAGAAGTTTCTTCCCATTTCTTCGCATAACCAAATAGCTAACTTTTTTACCAAGTCCCTCTTGCCTAAGCCAATCTCTTTTCTCGTGTCTAAGTTGAACTTCATCAACATATATCAAGGTTTAACTTTGTGGGAGGCTATTAAGCAAGGATGAAACAGTTACAGTAAATGAAGTCGTTAGTTAAATGTTAGTTGAATGTCCATTTTAGTTTTGTTAGTTAGTTAGTTAATCTACCTTTCTTGTTGTACAAGCTACAATCCAATAAGTATGTAACAAACTAGCTATAGTAGTCCATCATACTTATTTTCCTTAAAAAAAAAACAATTTCTGTTGAGTTCAATTCGGCATGAACTTCAAGATTCCTAATAGCCTACACTTTTGAACAATGTTTGTTTTTATAGCCATAGACACCTTTAAACATAGTTATAAGTCACAACTGAGAGTAGAGGATTTTCTTTTCTGGTATGAAAATTGGACACCTTTAAACAACTGTAGTTATCATAGATGGATACAGCAAATAACACATACAAACTACACTAACCTAATAACAAGGGTTTTAAAATATGTATTTAACAAGGGTTGTTAGACTTCGGCATACATGAGAAAGGCTATTGTACAAATGAAAGAAATCAAAGAGAAAGACACACAACCAGTAGACTTTATGGACCCAACCTTGGAGATCACCTTGTCTTCTGCAAAATCATCATCAAACTATTACATATTTTCCGCATAATATAAAACAAATGGAAGAAAAAAAGAATCTTTATACATATGAAGGATCAAGGAGCTTACTGCATTCTTTTGGATGACACAAACAGTTCAAGCCAGCATTACAGCTACCATTAGGCTCTTGACACCCTTTGCAGATCTCTGGTACATGATTTGGAATGTTAACAGATATCCTTAATAGAGAAGGGATAGAAGAGTTTGAAGTCAAGAAAGGTGGTTGAGTTTTGATATTCGTGTGATTATGATGAGGTAGAGAAGAACCTAATATGACATTGAGTAGGAGTAAGAATTGAAGAAGATGGATTTTCTTGAGTGGCTTCATGCTCATCCTTTTTTCTCTAATATCAAAGAAAAATTGTTTGAATATTATAGTGTTTCTTTTCTTGATGATACTAGATAGTTGATAGGAAAGTATAATGCCAACACTTTTAAAAAACCAAATCAATCTGGTCGGTTGAACGGGTTGAATCACAAACCGGCTGGTTCATTGGTTGGTTTGATTTTAATATAAAAACCAAACCAACCTGGCCGGTTGAATCATAAACTGGATGGTTCGTTGGTTGGTTTGATCTTAATGTAAAAACCAAACCAACATGATCGGTTGAACGGGTTGAATAAAAAACCAACTGGCTCGTTGGTTGAACGGATTGAATCAAGAATTGGCTTGTTAGCTAGTTGGCTTGATCTTAATTACGTTGTAGAATGATTGAATCGGGTTGAACTAAGTGACCTATAAATCGGATTTATGTATCATCTGATTTAACCAGTTGAATTAAGTGACCTATAAATCGAATTTATTTATCATCTGATTTAACAAGTTAAATTAAATGACCTATAAATCGGATTTTTCATTAGTTCGATCTCCGAACCAACTTTTTAAACTTTCCTCAAGACATAGAGAAACACAACAATCAAATTAGGTCCCATAACTAGATTAATGTGTTTCCTTTTTTTCCACCTTTTTCATGGCACTAGAAAAAGGCCACACTACTTTGAGTCTGAGGTATTTTGGTGAGGAACTTTTGAGGACATCTTTCATTAAAGTATTTTAACTTATTTCCAATTTGTCATCGAGTTTTGCATGATTTAATGTCTTTCACAAATGATAATCATTTACCGCCATTCTAAAGTTTGCTTTTGTGTTTAGGCTTTATTAAACAAAGCAAATGATTTATTCATGCGCAGCTAATGATGATCCTTGTCAATAGTTCTTTACTTTAACTTTGAATTGTAAAATATACTATCTCGATGACACTCTTTGTGGTGTTTGTGAATTTCTTATAATATTTTGGATATTGGAGGGGTATTAAGTATTAACATGGTGGAAGAAATTGGGTGACAATTAGACCCAACTTAATTGGACACGTATGTTATGAGTCTTTTTCGTATAAACGCTTATGTGTATAGTATTTTATAACAGAATAAAATCAAATTAAATTATTTTTATATAGGTTTTAAATTGTTTTTATAAGTTATTTTAGATTTTATGGAAATAAGTTAAATGAAGCTTATGAATATGTTCTAGTTCAGTCACAAAGTTTAATTAGCTTAATTACATACTAATACAAAAAATTTTAAAACTTTAATGTATGAGGAGTTTACGGGAGATAGTCACTAAATACCAACATCACCACTCTCACGTCAGACTAAGAGTGGTAATGTCATCTTTTTAACTGTACACCCTCTGATCACTATTATAAGCAAATTTAATTTTTTGTGGTACATTTGACTATTAATGTATCTAGTCTATATATTGACTAGATACATTAATAGTCAAATGTACCACAAAAAGTTAAATTTGCTTATAATAATGACCGGAGGGTGTAATTTTAAAGAAGGTCCTAGGACTGTGGGACTTATGATGGTCCTGCCTTAGAGTGACACCTGATCTGAGCAAATCATTAGAGCGAGATCATCATTTCTTGTAACGAATAATGTTCTGACATATGTCTTCCATTTTGCACAGCAGCCTAGCAAACAAGGTTTTACATCCCTAAAACCCCTTATAATCTTGCTATAAAATGTCAATCACAATGTCACGTCTAGGTACTCATTTTCTAACCCTAAAATACCTCTTGCCTTTGACATATTAGGGTGTAATTCAAATGCAACTAATGTGAATTTGGATTACACCCTAATTTGCATTTGAATTTCATTTAGGTTCTGATTAGTATATAAACCAGGTTTGGTTTAGTTTGTAAAGAGATTCTGATCCATAACTGTTTTATCATTTCTGTTAGAAAGTTTGTTATAGATTTTTTCTTCCCTCTCTCTCTCTCCCATCATCTTCTTTATCTTCAACCTTGTGCACCAACAATTGACATCTAGAGCTCCAGTTCTGATTCAGATCAGGAAACATGAGTGTACGTGAGACGTGTGTGATTGATTTCAGTTCTGAAATTCACAGTGAACTAAAATTCAAAATCGAAACAGAATCACATTTCTTGATTCTAAGGGATTGGGAAACACGAGTGTTAGTGAGATTTAAGTGAATTTGTATAGGATCAAAGATGAACGATGGAAACAATAGCTTGAACACAAAGATTCCAGTCTTTGATGGAAAGAATTGGAATCGATGGATGATTCAGATGCGTGTGTTATTTGGCGCTCAAGATGTTCTTGATCTCGTTAATGACGGTTACGCGACGGTCAGCGGATGCAACTAAAGCACAAAGAAACACGCATAGAGAAACAGGGAAGAAGGATCAGAAAATGTTATTCTATATCCATTAGTGTGTGGATACAAATGTGTTTGAGAAGATCGCTTATTCAACAACGACGAAGGCTGCGTGGGACACAGTGGTACGATGCTACGACGGTGATGCATCAGTGAAGATGGTGAAACTTCAGTCTCTACGTAAGCAGTACGAGAATCTCAACATGATGAACAATGAGAAGGTACCTGATTAAATTTCCAGAGTGGTTGTGATCACAAATGAGATGAAATCTTGTAGAGAAAGTCTCTCTGAACATGTAATTATTAGTTTGATTACATTGTTGTAGCAATTGAACACTCTAAGGATCCTAGCACCATGAGAATTGAAGAGTTGCAGAGTAGTCTAGAGGCACAAGAGTTGTGTCTGTTGGTTCTGTATTGGCAGCAATTTTGGTAAAACAATGTGTTGCATCAAGTTGTTCTACTTGATGTCTTGACATGCTGTCTCTAACATTCTGCAGGTGAAGTGTTGGTGGTGTTTGTTAGTATTGCAGGCTGTGTGCTTGATGTCGAACACGATGTTCTGACATCAATTGACAGAACTTCCAGTTCTGGTTTTAGGTTTTATTTGCTGCGCTATTTTTAGCAATCTTTTGTGTGGTTATGTTATCTGATTGCTGCAAAATTTATTGAAGTGGTAATATATTAGAGTGTTATTTTTGGAGGCAATCTGTTTATGAAGAATAGGGAGTTGCTATTTTCATGCATAAAGATTTGGAGATTAATTTGCTTTTATTGGAAATTAAATCAAGGATCTGCAATTGCCCAAGCCCAAGGAATGTATTGTTATTTATAGATGATCAACCCTAACTGCTGCTCGTGGAGAATAAGGATTGTGAGAGTTGTGTTCAAGTTTTAGGGTTTATGTTTTGTGTTTGTTTTTGTGAGCCATTCATTCATCTGTTTTGATGTTTGAATTGGACTGATTTAGTTGAGTTGTATTTTGTCCACTCAAAGCTTTTAAGCACGAGTGTATTGTTCTTAGTTGAAGCTCTTAAGCAAGACCAAGGTGTGTCTTTGAAGTGTGTCTTCTACTTTCATTATTGTAAGTTGTTATCACTGCTGTGATTGAGGGGGAGTGAGAGGTGTCTCATATCTGAGAGTGTCTTAGATAGAAGCGTCATTGGGTAGTGATTAAGTGAGTAGATGTAAGTGTGTTTACACTGAACTGGGTCAACAATTGATTGTGTTCTTTACTGTTGTTTTCTGCATTTTCTACCTTGTTCATTATTGTTAAGATATAAGTGTCGTGACATCACGTTCGACATCTCATATCTGTTGCCAGAATTTCAGTGTCTGACTGAGAGAACCTCTGAAAGAGAGGTAAAGTAGGCTCTAAAGGCGACTTCTAGTAAGAAGAATCAAAAGAAGCCTTGGTTAGAGGCCAAGAAGAGACATGGTGGTGGTTATCAGAAGTCAGAAGCCTCCAACTATGATGAGAAGAAACATCATAAGGGAAATGAGAAGTTTGATAACAAGAAGGTCCAGTGCTACTGTTGTAAGAAGTTTGGTTACTTTGCTGCTGGTTATTGGTCAAACAAGAAAAGGAAATCATAAGAAGCAAACATAGCCAGAGGAGAGTCTAATGATGAACATGTGCTATTGATGGCTTCTGAGTCTAATGGTGGATGTTTGGTAGACTTATGGTATATAGACACTGGCTGCTCAAATCACTTAACTGGAAAGAACCAGTGGTTGATTAATTTGGACTCTAGAAAGACGACAAAGATCAGATGTGCTGATAATAAGTATCTTAATGCTGAAGGAATGGGAAATGTCAAGGTCAAAGTGAAGAATGGAAAAACCGTTCTAATTAAGGATGTTTGGTATGTTCCAGGCATGAAGAGCAATCTGATGTGTGGAAATAGTTGAAACTAAATGTCTTAATGTAGAAGGTGTTGAAGGTTACGGTGAGCTGTGGCATAAGATATTAAGGCATCTGAGCTTTAGAAGCTTAGGGCAATATGAGTTCTAAGAAGCTGGTACATGGCATTCCTAAGATTGTAAATCCTGAGAAGTCATGTAAGATATGCATGAAAGGCGAACAACCTAGATTTCCATTTTCATCAGAAGTGGCTCCAAGAGAAAAACATGTTTTAGGAGTAGTGCATTTTGATGTATGTGGACCATTTGAAGTACTTTCATTTGGAGGAAACAAGTATGTTATGTAATTTGTGGATGAGTTCACAAGAATGACATGGGTAGCACTCATCAAGTTTAAGCATGAGACGTTTACTGAGTTTTAGAAGTTCAAGGTGAAGGCTGAAAAATAAAGTGGTCAGAAGCTGGAAATTCTCTGAACCGATGGTGGAGGTGAGTACAACTCATCAGAGTTTTAAAGGTTTTGTGAGTAGAATTGAATTGAGCATGAGGTTACTTGTAACACCCCCAATCTACACCCCCAAGCTATTAAAGCGATAAATAAAATTCAAAATTTCATCAGAGTATATTTAAGACATTCACGACATAGACCGAGGGGTCACATCAATTTGAAACAAAATACACATAAACCTGCTCATAAAGATATGCAACAATCAGGTAGCAATTATCAGAGGAACTTGGTTCCTGCTACCCACAATTCAAATACAGAATAAAAGCGGAAAATCTGTACTGAAATCTCATATATATATATATATATATCATGAAAGGTTTGTCTGCCAAATACAATCATACATGTACAATCCCAAAAGAAACATGTACATATACACACAAATCACCAACGGTCTCCCTAACTACCCGGTGCCACATATCAGAGCCGACCGACAAAAGAATGAAGACCTAAGCTTCACAAAAAGACCTCCAGCAATCTAATCTGCAATGCCTCATAGAGCATTATAAAACAGCAGAAGGGTGAGAAAAACAATCATAATATAATTGCATATAATTATAAAATAACACAACATTACACACGTAAAATATTCTCACCACAACGTACAACAGAATCTAAATACAACACAACACAATACATATCTCAACTCATCAATTCCAATCACAATTCCACACGAAATCAATCCATTCATGAATTATGTAAATGCACAGAGACCGACACAACGACTCTATGCAATGCATATGCGGTACCATCCATCCATCATCTCAACACTAGTTCACTCAGGAACTATTGGAATCATCGCTAGTTACTTAATGTAACTCCCCGTCGGGCATACGATGTTCCCCGTCGCTCACACCCCACACGGGCACACGATCGTCTATAATCATCGCTCACACCCCACACGGGCACACGACGTTATAGCGGATTCCCTCTGGAATCGATTCGTCGCTCACACCCACTAGGGCACACGACATCACAAGAATGCATATCATGATGCTTGGCATACAATGACTCATGACATTCAAATGCACACATATATGCAATCATCTCAATCAACAAAAATCATGCTTTGCAATTCAAGCCCAAAACAATGCATTTATTTGCCATACGGCCACAAACCACCATCACACCATCTAAACACATGCATTCACCTCATATAATCAGCACACAAGTCATCCAACATATATCACAAGCACATTACATGATAACCCATCTATTACGCACAATTAAACGGCAAAAGTCGACAAAACGACACATTCCAAATTTCTGACATAATTAAATCGGCCAATAATCCCCAACCCCTGTTAATAAGAAAGAACAACTCACAAGCTTTCTAACGCACCCAACCGCACCCTAATCCGACTTACGGATCAAAAGTTAGAAAGAAAACAAAATTACACAAACAGTCATGTTCGCTAGGCGAACCCTCTAGCGAGCATTCGCTAGGCGAATGTCCAGCGAAACCAGTATTAGATAAAAACAGACACAAACTTCGCTAGGCGAACCCCTTGGCGAACCAAGGCAGCAACAACCAGAACCAAAAAGATACAAAGTTCGCTAGGAGAACAACGTTAGCGAGCACTCGCTGACCTTCGCTAACTGGTTCGCTAGGCGAACCCGCGAAAACTCATTCGCTACTGCTTCGCCCCAGGTTCGCTAGGCGAACCAAGGAAAATCCAGAAATTCTGCAGCGCTGTTTCACAACCCAAAAATCATATTTTTCACCCAAAAACTCTTCCAACACAAAATAATGAAATCAGAACATAACCCAAACATGGTAACAAGTATTCTATAGCATTTACACCGATTTTCAACCGCGAAAACATCGATTTCTCATCTTTTTTCCCATTTCCAACCTAGAATCAAAAGCAATGGAAAGACAAGAAAATATACAAACATACACATACATAATCATACACAAGCATAAGATAATCGAGTTTCACACCCTTACCCGATTTAATCGTGTTTAGAAAGTCGGTTGTATAGTTTTCTTCTTTCCCAAGTTTCTCTCTTTTTCTTCTCTTCTTCTTTCTCTCTACTTTTCTTCTTCTCTTTTTCTTTCCTTTCTATTTTTCTCTCTTTTTATTTCTATTTATGTTTCTAACTTAACCAAAATAAATGAAAAGACCAAAATACCCCTACACTCAAATATCTCGCAGACGTTCCCAAAACGCGATAAAATATATTCACGATGAAAAATAATATATTTTCAAATAAAAGTCAGGAATAAAATAAAATAATGACAAAATAATCAAAACGACTTAAATAAACAAAAACGACAAAACTAGGGCGTTACAACTCTCCCCCGCTTAGAAATTTTCGTCCTCGAAAATATACCTGAGACGAACAACTTTGGATACGACTCCCGCATCCGACTCTCCAACTCCAAAGTCAAATTGCCCTCAGCAGCGCCTCCCCACGCTACCTTCACCAGTGCAATATCCTTGCCCCTCAACTGTTTCACCTTACGATCCAAAATTCTCACTGGTGATGCCTCCACCGTAAGGTTCTCCCTTACCTCAACTTCATCCATCGGAATCACATGCGACGGATCCGAAACATACTTCTGAAGCTGTGAAACATGGAACACATCATGCAAATTCGATAGATTCGGCGGCAACGCCACCCTATAAGCCACAACACCCACTCTCGCGGATATCTGGTAAGGACCAATAAACCGAGAAGTAAGTTTCTTCGATTTCAATGCACGACCAACACCCGTTACCGGCGTAACTCTCAAAAATACATGATCGCCCTCTTGAAACTCGAGATCTTTCCTCCTTCGATCATGATAACTCTTTTGCCTACTTTTAGAAGCCTTCATTTTCTCACGGATAAGCTTCACCTTGTCTGTAGTCTGTTGAACCAACTTCGGTCCTACCACCGCACTCTCACCAGATTCGTGCCAACACAACGGTGTTCGACACCTTCATCCATATAACGCTTCAAACGGTGCCATTCCAATACTCGAATGGAAACTGTTATTATACGTGAATTCCACCAACGCAAGATAACTATCCCACGCACCACCTTGTTCAAGAACACAAGCCCTCAACAAATCTTCCAACGAATGAATCGTTCTCTCGGTCTGTCCATCCGTCTGAGGATGATAAGCCGAACTCAATCTCAATTTAGAACCCAAAGCCTTTTGTAAACTTTCCCAAAATCTCGAAGTAAACCTCGGATCTCGATCAGAAACAATGCTCAACGGAACCCCATGCAACTTCACAATCACACTGATATAAATCTCAGCCAACCTCTCCAAAGTAAAACTGATGTCAATCGGAATGAAATGAGCCGATTTAGTTAGCCTATCTACAACCACCCAAATAGCATTATGCCCTCGCTGAGTATTCGGTAACCCTGTTACAAAATCGATAGAAATGTTGTCCCATTTCCACTCAGGAATATCCAACGGTTGCAACAAACCACTAGGTCTCTGATGTTCCACTTTCGACTTTTGGCACATCAAACACGCATACACAAACTGAGCCACATCTCTTTTCAATCCAGACCACCAGAAAATCTTCTTCAAATCTTGGTACATTTTATTAGCTCCCGGATGTATACTTAAATTACTCCGGTGTCCCTCCTCTAAAATCATCCTTTTCAACTCTGAATCATCCGGAATACAAATTCTACCTCTGAATCTCAAAACACCATTAACATCCACTTTAAAATCATTATTCGCATCTTTTTCTCCAACCAACATCAAATCCAAAAATTTCACATCCATTTTCTGTTTCTCGCTAACCGTCCTTAGAAAATCATTAGTAACCCTTAGCATACCAAGCCTCACGCTATCCGACGTCACTTCACATACCAAACTCAAATCTCTAAACGATTCCAAAAGCTCCCACTCTTTAACCATTAGAGCGGACATATGCAACGATTTCTGACTCAACGCATCAGCTACCACGTTAGCTTTACCAGGATGGTAATTCAAGCCAAAGTCATAGTCCTTAAAAAATTTCAACCATCTCCGTTGCCTCATATTCAATTCTTTCTGATCAAACAAATATTTCAAACTTTTATGATCACTAAAGACTTCAAATCTAGCACCGTAGAGATAATGCCTCCAAATTTTCAACACAAAAACCACAGCCGCTAATTCCAAATCATGAGTAGGGTAATTTTTCTCATGCACTCTCAACTGCCTCGAAGCATAAGCCACCACCTTACCTTCTTGCATCAGAACACCGCCTAGACCACTCAAAGACGCGTCACAATACACCACAAACGGTTCAGTAGGATCCGGTAAAATCAAAATCGGATCTGTCGTCAATCTTCTCTTCAGCTCATTAAAACTTTCCTCGCACCGAATATCCCAAATGAACGCTTGCCCTTTACAAGTCAACTGGGTCAAAGGAAGTGCTAGCTTAGAAAAACCTTCAATGAACCTTCGATAATATCCAGCCAAACCCAAAAAGCTTCAAATTTCAGTAACGGATCTCAGAGCCTCCCATTGTAGAACTGCTTCTACTTTAGATGGATCCATAGAAATACCATTACCTGAAATCACGTGCCCAAGAAAACTCACCTCCGACAACCAGAACTCACACTTGGACAATTTGGCAAAAAGCTTTCTTTCTTTCAAAACCTGCAAAACAATACGCAAATGCTCCGCGTGCTCCTCCCGAGACTTAGAATAAATTAAGATATCATCAATAAACACAACCACAAAACGATCCAAATGCTCGTGGAAAATACGATTCATGTACTCCATAAACACACCTGGCGCATTAGAAACCCCGAACGGCATCACAGAATATTCATAATGACCGTAACGTGTCCTAAAAGCCGTCTTCTGAATATCTTCCTCTTTCACCCTAATCTAATGATACCCTGACCTCAGTTTAATCTTACTAAACACACAAGCACCAACCAACTGATCCATCAAATCATCAATCCTTGGAAGAGGATACTTATTCTTAATTATCAGCTTATTCAGCTGGCGATAATCAACACACAACCGCGTACTTCCATCTTTCATTTTCACCAATAAAACTGGAGCACCCCAAGGAGAAACGCTTGGTCTCACAAACCTCTTTTCCAACAATTCATTCAACTGCTTCTTTAATTCAACCAACTCAGATGCCGACATACGATAAGGTGCCATAGAAACAGGTCTAGTACCAGGAACGAGATCTATAGAAAACTCCACCTCTCTCTCTGGCGGCAAGTCTGAAATATCCTCAGGAAACACTTCCGAAAATTCACACACAACAGGAAACACATCAAGTGAAACTTGACTATCCACAGTCAATGATGCAAACAACCCAAACAACTGAGCTTCATCCGCCAAAAGTTTCTTCAACTCCTTGGTAGATAAGAAACTCGAGTCTTCACCTTCCTCAAGAGAAGGAAATCTTACCAGCTTATGATAACAATCAATATGAACCCTATTGAACTGCAACCAATTCATTCCCAAAACCACATCTAAACCCTTCAACGGTAAACACACCAAATCCATCTCAAAGTCTTTACCATAAATGGTCAAAGGACAACTTAAACAAACCAAAGAAGTAGTTACTGACCCCATTGCTGGAGTATCAATAACCATTTCACCTTCCATCAAAGACAACACAAGATTCAAACGCTTCGTGCACTCAGACGAAATAAACGAATGAGACGCTCCAGTATCAATAATAGCAACTAAAGGCGTACTATTAATAAAACAAGTGCCTCTGATCAGACGATCTGCACTTGAAGTCTGAGTTCCTGCCAATGCAAAAACCTTCCCACCAGCTGGAGCTTGCTTCGGTTTCAGGCACTTCGTACTAATATGACTAGGTTCACCACAGTTGAAACACTTCACCACAGTTTGCCTCTTACAATCAGCCGCAATGTGTCTTAAACCTCCACAATTGGAACACTTCCTCATATCTTTCCTGCATTCAAACTGACGATGTCCTAGGTCACCACACCTATAACATCTCGAAGGATTAGACATTCCTCCCCCACTTGGTCTTTTCTCAAAATTCCCCCTTTGCCTACCCTTATCAGCTGGTGTCACATAAGGACCACTACGAAACGGTTGTTTCCCTTTCCTCTCGTTCACACTCTTATAGTGAGTAGAACGAGCTTTGCTATCTTCTTCAAAAATCCTACAGCAATCTACCAAATCAGAAAACCTTCTAATCCTTTGGTACCCGATTGCCTGCTTTATCTCAGGACGCAATCCGTTCTCAAACTTCACGCACTTAGAAAACTCTGCAGTCACTTCAGCATAATGTGGATAAAACTGCACCAGTTCCACAAACTTAGCAGTATAATCAACAACAGACATATTACCTTGTTTCAATTCCAAGAACTCAATTTCCTTCTTTCCTCTTACATCTTCATGAAAATACCTCCTCAGAAACTCAATGCTAAACACAGCCCAAGTGATCTCTTCCTCTGCAGCTTCCAACACATGACATGTACTAACCCACCAATCATCAGCTTCTTCTAGTAACATGTGAGTACCCTTACTCACCTTCTAATCCTCAGCGCAATCCATCACTCGGAAGATCCTTTCAATCTCTTTCAGCCAAATTTGTGCACCATCAGGATCATATCTTCCTTTGAAGACAGGCGGTTTGTTCTTCCTGAACTCATCATTACCTGCAACATTAGGTGCACCCTGCACAGCCCGAGCCATAGCTTGCATAGCAGCAGCCAAAGCAGCGTCATTCCTACCAGCCATACTCTGTTCATTTCCCATAACAGCAACTATGGTTAAACAAACAGCCCACCCAAACACCAAGACCGACAAGGACTGACACAAACTGACACGGACTGGCTCTGATACCACTTAATGTAACACCCCCAATCTACACCCCAAGCTATTAAAGCGATAAATAAAATTCAAAATTTCATCAGAGTATATTTAAAACATTCACGGCATAGACCGAGGGGTCACATCAATTTGAAACAAAATACACATAAACCTGCTCATAAAGATATGCAACAATCAGGTAGCAATTATCAGAGGAACTTGGTTCCTACTACCCACAATTCAAATACATAATAAAAGCGGAAAATCTGTACTGAAATCTCATATATATATATATATATATATCATGAAAGGTTTGTCTGCCAAATACAATCATACATGTACAATCCCAAAAGAAACATGTACATATACACACAAATCACCAACGGTCTCCCTAACTACCCGGTGCCACATATCAGAGCCGACCGACAAAAGAATGAAGACCTAAGCTTCACAAAAAGACCTCTAGCAATCTAATCTGCAATGCCTCATAGAGCATTATAAAACAGCAGAAGGGTGAGAAAAACAATCATAATATAATTGCATATAATTATAAAATAACACAACATTACACACGTAAAATATTCTCACCACAACGTACAACAGAATCTAAATACAACACAACACAATACATATCTCAACTCATCAATTCCAATCACAATTCCACACGAAATCAATCCATTCATGAATTATGCAAATGCACAGAGACCGACACAATGACTCTATGCAATGCATATGTGGTACCATCCATCCATCATCTCAACACTAGTTCACTCAGGAACTATTAGAATCATCGCTCGTTACTTAATGTAACTCCCCTTCGGGCATACAATGTTCCCCGTCGCTCACACCCCACACGGGCACACGAAGTTTATGGATCGCTCACACCCCACACGGCCACACGACCCGATCTCTCACACCCCACACGGCCATGCGATCGTCTATAATCATCGCTCACACCCCACACGGGCACACGATGTTATAGAGGATTCCCTCTGGAATCGATTCGTCGCTCACACCCACTAGGGCACACGACATCACAAGAGTGCATATCATGATGCTTGGCATACAATGACTCATGACATTCAAATGCACACATATATGCAATCATCTCAATCAACAAAAATCATGTTTTGCAATTCAAGCCCAAAACAATGCATTTATTTGCCATACGACCACAAACCATCATCACACCATCTAAACACATGCATTCACCTCATATAATCAGCACACAAGTCATCCAACATATATCACAAGCACATTACATGATAACCCATCAATTACACACAATTAAACGGCAAAAGTAGACAAAACGACACATTCCAAATTTCTGACATAATTATATCGGCCAATAATCCCCAACCCTTGTTAATAAGAAAGAACAACTCACAAGCTTTCTAACGCACCCAACCTAGCCCCAATCCGACTTACGGATCAAAAGTTAGAAAGAAAACAAAATTACACAAACAACCATGTTCGCTAGGCGAACCCTCTACCGAGCATTCGCTACCATCTTCGCTAGGCGAATGTCCAGCGAAACCAGTATCAGATAAAAACAGACACAAAGTTCGCTAGGCGAACCCCTTGGCGAACCAAGGCAGCAACAACCAGAACCAAAAAGATACAAAGTTTGCTAGGCGAACAACGTTAGTGAGCACTCGCTGACCTTCGCTAACTGGTTCGCTAGGCGAACCCGCGAAAACTCATTCGCTACTGCTTCGCCCTTGGTTCGCTTAGGAAAATCCAGAAATTCTGCAACGCTGTTTCACAACCCAAAAATCATATTTTTCACCCAAAAACTCTTCCAACACAAAATAATGAAATCAGAACATAACCCAAACATGGTAACAAGTATTCTATAGCATTTACACCGATTTTCAACCGCGAAAACATCGATTTCTCATCTTTTTTCCCATTTCCAACCTAGAATCAAAAGCTATGGAAAGACAAGAAAATATACAAACATACACATACATAATCATACACAAGCATAAGATAATCGAGTTTCACACCCTTACCCGATTGAATCGTGTTTAGAAAGTCGATTGTATAGTTTTCTTCTTTCCTAAGTTTCTCTCTTTTTCTTCTCTTCTTCCTTCTCTCTACTTTTCTTCTTCTCTTTTTCTTTCCTTTCTATTTTTCTCTCTTTCTATTTCTATTTATGTTTCTAACTTAACCAAAATAAATGAAAACACCAAAATACCCCTACACTCAAATATCTCGCAGACGTTCCCAAAATGCGATAAAATATATTCACGATGAAAAATAATATATTTTCAAATAAAAGTCAGGAATAAAACAAAATAATGACAAAATATTCAAAACGACTCAAATAAACAAAAACGACAAAACTGCGGTGTTACATTACTGATGCATACACTCCTCAGCATAATGATCTTCTTGAAAGAAGAAACATAACTCTTCTTGATATGACAAGGAACATGATGAAGGAGAAGAAGCTTTCTCATACCTTGTGGAGGAAGTTGTTGCCATTGCATCATATGTGCTAAATAGGTGTCCTACTAGAAAGCTGAAGGAAATTTTTCCTTGAAAGAAGTGGACTAGAGATAAGAAATGTGTGAGCCATCTGAAGGTGTTTAGTTTTGTTTGTTATAAACATGTCCCAGGTGCTAAAAGAAGGAAGTTGGATGACAGAAGTAGAGTCATGTTGCTTGTAGGGTACCACAATATAGGTTTTTATAAGCTCTACTTATCTTGTCACTAACAAGATGGAATTCAACAGAGATATCATTGTGAAAGAATTAGAAGCATGGGATTGGAACAAGTCTCAATCTAGATTTGGTGCAGTGTTAACACCTGAGTTAACTTTTGAAGATATTTCAGACTCTAAAGGAGAATCTGACTTTGAAGGAGATTCTGCCTCTAAAGATTAGTCAGAGTCTAAAGGTGACTCTAATGCTTAAGAAGAGTCTGAAGGTGAACCTTACTTTGAAGGTGAATCTGATTCTAATCCATATTTTGATGATGATCCAGACTCTGGTGGTAATCATGCCTCTGAAGGTGGTCATGCCTCTGAAGGTGGTCATGCCTCTGAAGGTAGTCCAACATTTGATACTATTCTAGCATCTGAAGAAGATTCTGAACAAGTTCAAAGACTACAAAGAATCATACAAATACCAAGAAGAATTATATAGTTTAACATGTTACAAGATACTGAGATAGACTCTAAAGGGGAAGTCATTCAGTGTGTCATGTTGGTAGACTCTGAACCAGTCAGTACTGAAGAAGCTCTTAAGAACAAAGTGTGGTTGAAGGCCATGACAGAAGAACTTGAGGCTATAGAAAGAAACAATACTTGGGAGTTAAATGCGTTTCCAAAGGACAAGAAAGACATCAGTGTGAAATATGTTTACAAGTTGAAAGTAAATCTAAATGAATGACTTGGAAAACATAAAGCAAGGTAAGTAGCTAGAGGATTTCTATAGAAATCTGGTTTATACTATTTTGTAGTGTTTGCACCTGTAGCTAGACATGAAACAATCAGATTGGTGATTGTTATAGCTGCAAATAGAAATTGGCCTCTGATGCATTTAGATGTGAAATCTACATTTCTGAGTGGTCCATTACAAGAGGAAATTTACGTGTCACAACCTATAGGATTTTTGAAAAAGAATCAGGAAGGGATGGTGTAGAAGTTGCATAAAGCCTTGTATGGACTGAAATAAGCTCCTAGAGTCTGGAATCTGAAAATTGATTCACTTTTCAAGCTTCAAGGATTCAAAAAATGTGAGATGGAGTATGGTGTTTATGTTCATCATACATCTGATAGCAATATGATTATGGTGTTTCTCCATGTTGATGACATATTGCTAACATGGAATTGTTCAGATGAGATGGCTAAGTTTAAGAAGGTGTTGATGAATGAGTTTTAAATGACTAACCTCAGAAACATGCTATATTTTTAGGGATGGAGATTATGTACTCTAATGAGGGTATAATTTTGCATCAGCTGAAGTATGAACTTGATCTTTTGAAGAGATTTGAGCAAATAAATTACAAGTCTGCAATCACACCCGTTTAAACAAATCACAGGTTGGATTTTGATGTTGAGGGTGATTATGTAGATGCGACAACTTTTAAACAGTTGGTAGGTTCATTGGGATATCTTTGTAATACCGGACATGACATTTTCTATGCAGATGGAATGGTGAGTAATTTTATGAACAAACCAAAGTGGTCACATTACCAAGCTGTTGTCAAGTTACTGAGGTACATTAAGGGAACTCTGAAGTATGGAGTTTTGTTCCCCTCTGATGTTAAATTTGATTCAGAGTTGATGTTCTATTCAGACTCAAATTGGTGTTGAGACAGAGTTGACAGAAGAAGTACTTCTATATGCTTCTTCAAGTATTTGGGAGGACTTATATCTTGGTGCTCCAAGAAGCAACTGGCGGTTGCATTGTCAACATGTGAAGTTGAGTACATTGCAAGTACTTTCTCTGTTTGTCAAGCTATTTGGATTCTGAACCTATTGCATGATCTGAAGATTAATGTGAGCAAGCCTATGAAGTTGATAATTGACAACAAATCAGCTATAAGCCTTGCCAAGAATCTAGTGATGCATGTAATAAGTAAGCACATTGACACAAAGTTCCATTTTATGCACAACTAGGTTCATAATGGAGTGCTTGAAGTTGCTTACTACAGTACTCAGAAGCAACTGGTAGATGTTTTGACCAAAGCAATCAAGACTGGACACTTTATCCACTTGAGGGATGGAATTGGTGTTGTTGATTTTAGTCTTGAATGTGGATTAAGGGATGGTATTATGGTGTAATGCAAATTCACATTTCTTGCATTTGAATTTCATTTAGGTTCTAATTAGTATGAACCAAGTGTGGTTTAGTTTGTATAGGGATTCTTATCCATAACTGTTTTATCAATTCTGTTAGAAAGTTTGTTACAGGTTTTTTTGTCTCTCTCTCTCTCTCTCTCTCTCTCTCTCTCTCTCTCTCTCTCTCTCTTCCATCATCTTCTTCATCTTCAACCTTGTGCACCAATATGACCGTCACTAACTTGGGCATGAGAGTGTTTTGAGGCACCATCCCCCCCCCCCCCCGCGGCGCTGATGCAAAACCAGAATACGAAGACATCACTTACGTACTAGAATTCACCATTAGATATACGTTCACCATCACACTTGTGGCCATTTCCGCTCTGCAAAATCATTTGGGTTATTTGTGAGAATTGTTCGCCAATTTTTCCACCACATCAATAATCAACATCAGTACGGTGAATAAAGGAAAAAGAATTATGTTGATGTATAATGGCCTCGTCATGAGATCGTTTGAGTCAACAATAGTTTACAAGAATAGCTTGAACCTTCATCTTCACACCAGAGAACTTTGGACCTACCACTACCGACAATCACAACATTCATGTGTTCTTCTTACACTTTAAAATTACTCCACCTCATGAAGTTTTTTTGCCATATGAAGAGGTCATATTATTGCCTCCAAACTCACAAGAAGACTGCAACACACTACCAACGCCAACCCCTTCCGTCCTAGTAGCCAATGACAATTGTTGAATTTTATCCAATGATAATTGATGGTCTTAGAGCTATAAAGTGAAAGGCTTCAAAAGATTGAGACAATTGATCTAGGACACCAAGTCTGAAAAGGGCCCTATAGTCCCATAAAAGTCCTTATATAGGTTGATGGTGAAATAGTGACATATTATGATGAATATTAAGCGGAATCTTCTAATCACATCCGACCACATAACCATAGAAAATGAAAAACTCATTGTCTTACACCTCTGAGGCGTTCATCCTTCATATATGAGTCTTAGGGACATCAAACCACCAACATCACCATCGCTGGTATATCTCGATTTCTAATTCATTTGATGACATTGAAGGTGGTGTAGTCACCTCCTGCATAAACTCATTCACTAAAAGGATGAACGAGTACCACATTTGTAAATAGTTCAATAAACTAATGGGAATATGGGGATATGATGGAACTAAGAACCCCAATTAGAACGTAGAGCTCATGGATATCCTCCTAAACTTCTAGGAAGCAAGAGGTTCATAGAAATATAAGTTTTTGGTTCTTACTTAGAAAGAAAACGACATGGTCTAGATCCGTGAATTAGGAATTAAATCTATTGACTCATAGTGAGAATTGCATTGGAGGATCACCGCTCATTTTACCCCATCCAGAAAGCTACCAAAGTTAGTTGATATTCTAGACTGGATGAGGCGGAAAAAGGATGACCTTGTAATATCATACATCGAGAGGTATAACATAGATGATATCTTGTTAAAGGGCGTCAATGATGAGCTAAAGAAATACTTGTTATATTTTGGACTCCAAATTAGAATCCAAATTTGCACAAAGTATTGGGATCACGGCTCCAAAGACGTAATAAATGTTAGAAAGGGCCGAAAAATAAATACAATGTGAAGAAAAGTTGGTTGCTAGCATATCCATTTACGAAGGAGGTTCAGAAAGAATTGAGGTAAGAAATAAGTCAATGAGGAAAAAGGGGGAACTTGAAATAATAACCGAATGAGAAAGGAAGAAAGACAATCAATCTAGTCAAGAGAACATGGGAAGGAGACAACCATTTCTAAATATAGGGATTATACATCCTTGATTACATCTAGAGAGCTCATTCTAAAAGAATGCATCAACATGAACTTCTCAATGAAGAATTGGAAACCATCAAATAGATTTGATGATCATCTCAACCTGAAAAAATCAAGGTATTGTTATTTCCATAAGAGCATAAGACATAATTCAAAGGAATGAGTCCAACTAAAAGAAATGATAAAATATTTGATTCGAGGAGGGTATTTGTCAAGGCGTGCCAATTATAAAAATGGAAACCAAAATACACGAAGTACAGAGACAGGGGTCTGCAAAAGAAGAGATGTGGTATGGTTCAGATAGCTAATAAGGAGAAACAGTTGGATGATAAGGATGAGAAATATTTTACGCCAGCATATATCGTCTCCAAAGGAACTTTGTCTAAACGGGAGAACCTTCCTATTTTTATGAACATTAAGGGAGAGGTTTTTAAGTCTTGGTATGATATACCCATTAACATGGGAGTTGGAATGGAAAATATTTCAGGACAAAGGCATATGGAACTCGCATATAAAGGCATGACGCCAAGTTGGAACCTGTTGAAAATTACGAGTGTTATCTTAGGAGGATTTCCTGGTTCAAAGGGGCCCACCTCTAATTGAGTCAAAAGGAATCTGAAGGAAATGATGTTGCGCGAACTTAAGACAGTTCCAAGACTAACAAAGAAGTGTTGGCTCGAAATTTCATTCTATAACAAAAAGCTAATTAATAGAATACTTAATTGTCGCGTCTCTTTGTTGGTTACGGTCGTGATGGAAAACTATGATGTCCATAGGGTCTTAATAAATCAAGAAAGCTCTTGTGATATCATGTATGACAATATTTTGGACATTTTGCACTTATTTGTAAAAAAATTGATGGAAGCGGCCTCTAAGGATTCAACTGATCAATAACAAAGTTACGAGGATATCAAAAGTTATTGATATCATTCGAAAATGGAATGTCAAGAAAGAAATTTATGATGTAGTTTATGGTAATCAAATGCAATTCATTATACAATTGTACCATAGGCCAACCTACTTAGGCCACACTAGGGGTCACATCTTCAACATTGCACCTGAAGCTTTAATACCATATTAAAAATATGTGTAGTCACAGTGAAGGTTGATAACATGAATTTTTCACAATGTATTTAACTCAATTTCAGCTTACTTTAGTGTTATTTCGTGTACTTTTATTGTATTATGTTGGTTATGTACTTTGTATTTCAGGTACTGATCAAACGGCGATTGTGAAGAAAAAATAAAGAAAATGGATAAAACGACACAAAAATAAAATTTTCACACTGTCATTACGGGTAGTCCAGAAGTGACGCCCATCATGCCTCCAGAAAGCACAGCTCGTCAGCCACTCAAGGATAAAAAGTGAGCACTTGAACAAAGGCCATGACAGGTAGACCGTCAGTCAGGCTAACGTTCACCATGGCGTATGGACCGGACTCATCCTCAGCGCATCATGACGGGAAGACCCTCATGCATCATGACGCCCAGTTCCAAAAAAATAACCACGTTTAGCAGTTTTATTTCAGCACTTCCTCCACTTTCTCCCACTTATTTTGCACGATTGTAGTGGCTTAGGTGTACAAAATTTAGTATAGATATGGGATGTAACACCTGAATTAATCATCCAAGATTACTTGAGGACTATATTTACTTATTTCAAAGCATTAAAAGTTCACATTGGCATTTTTATGTAAGTTTATTTTTTGCACTTTTGAAGCTGATTTCTTATTGTAATTTACTTTCTGCATTGTTGATTTATTCCCATTGTTGATGTATCGGAGCAAAATCTTCCTTTGAAGTGTTTGATTTATGCAAGATTCAGTTTTTATTCAATTTCTAGCTTCTTTATTCTTACTATTTTTCATTATGTATGCACCAAATTCATGTTATTTAATTGTTTACCTCACCATACTTGAGTAGATTTATTTAGAGTCTGAAACATGATGAGTATTTTACCGGTTTATTTTATACGAGTTGCTTAAATATTCAATTGTAACGAGAGTTTAACATTTGTTTTGTAATTTCTATTTTTAAGATAAAAAGTTGTTTGCTACAAAAGTAGAAACACTGAGATACCGGTTACATACGAAAAAGGCAGAATTGGTATCTGGCATAGAAATTCAAACTATAGGTTCTTATGACCATGCGAAAACGGGTTAGAATAGATCGAGAGAATACATAAATTTCTGTTTTGAATTTGTTGTGTTGAGAAGAAAAGACTCACTATGAAAGTAGCACTGTAAAAACCTGTATTTTGCGGGTTAAAGGTCTGGTAACGCGCCGACAAAAGTGGGTGTTACCATTAGTTAGTATTTTCTATAGATAATAAAATCCTCATTATGATTAAATGTTACAATTTATATGAATAGAACTGGTAAATATAAGTATTTTTGGTCTCTTCTTTTATTATAAAATTAAGCTTTAATGTATGAAGAGTTTATTCTTCGTCAAATCTAGGGGTGTTCGCAGTGCGGTTTGGGCGGTTTTGACACTAAAAATCATCCGAACCGCAAGAGAAAAAATTTTGCGATTTGGTTTAGTTCGGTTGGCTTTTAAAAAAAATTCGAACCAAACCAAACCAAACTAATGCAGTTTTGGTTGGTTGGGTTTTTTACAATATTTTTATTGAGTCATATATACATATATAGAGAACAACACAACTTTGCGTTTAGTCATTTATACATTACCAAATAACAACAAAACTCATCATATTTAAATAAAAACTTCTCATTCAATATACAAAATTCAATTTAAACAAAAGTGGAAAAAATAGAAGTATAAAACAATATCAAAAATATTATAATAAAATAGAAAAAATAGAGAAGAAGGGAGATTAGAGAAGATGAAAAAGAAAGAACATAAGAGATGTGAGATTAGAGAAGAAATGTGCGATAAAAACATAATTAGAAGACAAAATAGTAACATAAAAATGAGAAGATGAAAAAGAAAGAACACGTGAGATGAGAGATTAGTGTAGAAGAGGTGAGACGTACATGGCAAAGAAGATGAAAAGAATGTGCAATACTATTAGAAGAGGTTTAAGAAGATTAAAATTGAAAAGCTAAGTGTGAATAAGAGAAAATATTTCGTAATTGTAAGGTTATGGCATAATGGGTTTGAGTTTTGGGTTAGATGTGGGATAAGTGAAGTTTGGGTTGTAACGTAATGCGGTTTGGTTTGGTTTAGTTCGGTTTGCAAAATACAAACCGCAAACCAAACCGAACCATGCGGTTTTGTTAAAAGATGGCCCGAACAAATCTGAACCAAATGCGTTTTTTTTTGCGGTTTCGGTTTGGTTTGGTTTGGTTTGCGGTTTTCTATTGGGTTGGTTCGGTTTTGAACACCCCTAGTCAAATCATATATACACCAAATAGTGACGTTATTACAATGATATCATGTTGAATACGTCATTTTTTAACTGTAATCCAAATAGTGACGTTGTCGCAGTGATATCATGTTGAATACGTCATTTTCTAATTATAATCCACATGAAGTTTTTGGACTTCGTGGCCTATGATGGAATTGTATAGTGATAATTTATCATAAAAAATCATTGAAGCAGGACCGTCAGATCACGTCACGAATAATCTTTTGACATTTCTCTCTTCCTTTGGACAACATCCCAACATTGAAGGTTCTAAGTCCTTGAAACCATAGAACCTCGCTATAAAAGGTCAATTAATATCTAAAATTAACTGTTTAGAGAAGGAATGACTTATAATAACAATTGATTAACAATCAGAGGTGTTCAAATATAATACAACACACTTTTACAAAGGATTATTAAGCTATACAAGAATAAGAACTCTTAACAGATTTTGCTTGTGATATGCAGTGCGTGTATTTCTCAGTTGTAATTGCAACGTTATTTCTTGAGTTGATCTTCAAATCTTCTACTCCTTATATAGTTGAAGAAATATAGTCGTTGGAGCATCCACAACGGCTATAATCAGATCAAATATTCTAGTACATCTTCTTTTCCAATAAAACAGGTGTTGGAAGTTTCAGTAAAGGAAATATCCAGTGAACAAGGCCTTTGTCCAGAAGACATGTCTATGATTCAGGTACAACATAACCTGTTGAAGATAATGTCAATATATCTCGAGTACCGTGTTAGTATAACTGAGTTGACACTACTCAGTCTCAGAGGCAGCCATAGCACACTTCTGATTCTGGAGTGTACTAGCAGATGCTTTCTGATCAGACTCTCTCATGAGTGTATGACCAGAACCGAACCAAAGCCACTTCTTTGTCAGAACCAGTTTCATCAACTAAATAAAGTTCTGCACACACAAACTAGCTTGTTAGAAATCCTAATTGTTTTTCAAATACTTTGTCATCATCAAAACCTTAGAGGATACATGGTATGAACCAAACTTATCTCAATAATCTACCCCTTTTTGATAATGGCAACTTTAAGTATTCAAAAACAATCAGTAGTAGATTAATTACTCAACAACTTTCAGGGTATGAGCTTTGTAGGCTCCCTCTGTGTCAAACAGTCTTAGAGGTGAGGTTTATAAGCTCCCCCTGAGTCCTGTAACACCCTTCTACCCAAAGAATATTCACGACAATGATACATAAGTAAATCAGAGTAAAATCACCAAAAAGGGTGCCACATGCTTCATAAAAACATCATAATAAAATTCCTGCTCCGTAACACGGGTTTTCAAACATTTATAATAATAATTTCTTCGATAACTTCAATAAATAAAATTCAAACTTCACAACCGAATCATAATCTCAAAATAACTTCATTTATTTCATCAAACATAAAGACCTTTTAGTCATTGTCAAAAGTCGTCGTCAAATAAATTCAACATGTAGAAAACTCATAAAATATGTTTTATAAAACAACACAACTTCAACTCAAGTGTTCCCCACCCAATGTTACATATCAGAGCAAGACACCTCTATTATTAACGGAAATAGAGTAAAATAACTCCAAAGCTAAATCTTCATGCGTCTACAAGCTAATCTTTATCACCTGCAAGTTACCCACCATAGAGGCAACATTTCCAAGCAGGCAGGGTGAGTATTCACAATTCATTATACGAGATATAAGGCAAAGATATAAAATAGGGCAGCAACAACAACATCATAATTATCCTCAATAAAACACACCTAACAATCACAATCAATTCATACACATGCAATGCCACTTAGAATGAAATGCAACTTCATCGGAAACATGCATATGGTACCAAATTCAATCATGTGATGGACACTGGGCCATCAACCCTCCACAAGGGAGCACAACATAATCATCATGTGATGGACACTGGCCATCAACCTTCCACAAGGGAGCACAACATAATCACTCCAATCTGCACAGTGGGATTGAAGCCAACAACGGACCGAAGTCCCAACATAGTATGCCATGAATGCAATGATGCAACAACATCAACATAATCAACAAAATCCTTAAATTGCATCCGCATTCATGTAATCATTAATCATCATCATATAACATATATACGTCAATATATACATCATCAAGTCCACCATCATCACAGTAGCATAACCATCATAATATAACATCACAACTTCATTTTCAACATCAAAACATCATAATGCATCTATCACCATAATAATTCCAACACAATTCTCTTACACCATGTATACATCTAACACGCACATCATTAAACAATCATCATATACTTCATAATAAATCATACTCTGTTATAACAGCATCAAACACTTCACACAACATCAAACACATCATAATACCACATAATATCATCATAGTAACATCAAACACTTCATAGCACAACGCAATACGAACGTACAAGACTAATTCCATACCAAAGGCCTAAGCCTCCATCAAATAATCATTCATTATTCACAAAAATTATTTTTTTATATTATAGAAAATGTTTTTAGCTTTCCGTAGGTTCAAACGGCGCGTCAAACGGACACCCGAGTCAAAAGTTATGGATTTTCAAAGTTTACAAAATGTTGTCCAACAGTGTGCAATCGATTGCACCAGTATGTCAATCGATTACACCATGTACAAAAGCAGTTTTTCCCAAAAATTTGACAGTGCAATCGATTGCACCTATACTCCAATCGATTGTACGCTGTGAAAAATAGTTTTACGAATTCTGAAATGTAGCAATACGAAAACCCCTTTGTCTCAATTCCAAAAACACAAACTTCATGAAATAATGCACAATCAAACCTCAAATTATCATTCTTATCAACATACATCAATATCATCATGTTCATAATATCAATTCCGCCCCATTTCATCATATCCCATCATAAACCCCAAAACCCCTTAAAATGCCAACTACCTACATACATCTAAGCTATATATCAACTATAATGAAAGTTATACTCCCCATACCTTAGAGTAGAATCTGATTCCTCTTCTCCTTCTGCAACACTTCAACCCTAGCCTCCTTGTTCTTCAGAGCCTTTTTGCTTCAGCCACCAAAACACGTATAATGAGAACCTCTCTCACTATTTCCTCTCTTGGCTCCCAAATACCCCTAATTAGGCTCTTCCATCTTTACCCTCACTTATTCCACATAACATTACCAACATGTCCTCAAGCTTCTCTTTTTATTTTAAATAATAATAATAGTCCAAATAATATTATTCTATTACTATTATTACTAAATAATTACGAATAATCACTTATTTCATCAATTCCCGCGACACACATCATAAACACATCTTGCATCATAATATCTCACCAAAGTTCACCGATAAATCCCGAATATTTATAATAAATCCATTAAATAAATACTCTAATTATTTTGGGGTGTTACAAGTCCCATCTATGAAGTCTAAGAGGTGAACTTTGTAAGCTCTCCCTATATAGAATAACGAATCCACTTCAAGAGTGAGGTTTGTAATCTCCCCCTAAATAGGATCACCAACCTCATTCGGATCCAAAATAAATCTAGAAGAATACTTAATCCATTCTCCCCCTTTGACATCACTCAAAAAGGCAGGAAAAGAAGGAACTTCAATGATTAATAATGGTTTCAGAACAATTCATAGTTGAACACCAGTCAAGAACAAGTTTATCAATCAACCCAGCTTGTTATACATGAGTAACAATACCCTGTTGAACAAGAATCATAGAAAGAACCCTACCAAAAGGAATGATAAAGGATAATTCCTCACGAGATACAAGTATTTCTTCTTTCAGATAATTGAACATAGACAGAGGCAGATTGATCTTAGTTCTGGAGACTAGTATTATAATGAAGTGTTTTCCATCAGAAGAAAGTCATTATGTCCCCTTTTCTCTAGGCCTTAGAGTGGTTCCCATAATTTGGTACCAGACTTTTGCCATAGGAGTAAGAGTATGAGGACTTTCAGCAGGGCCTTTACTTTCATAGGTGATATATATTTGATTTGCATATCTGTTGTTATGTTTGTAGCTCTCAACAGTAACTTCATCTTCCTCACGGTTTATTGCTTGAGAGATGATTTTAGAGTTGATTACCACAGGGAAACCATAGACAACAAACAGAATCTGACAATCATCTAGCTCATTCTGATGAACATGAGCGTTTGCCCAGAAATTTTTCACAAGATCTGGATAGATGGGTCCATAAAGCATTACAAAATATTCATCCCATTTCTGAAACTGAATATCTGAAACTATCTGTGAAAGATTATTCATTGTCAATTCATTGAAGTCAGATGTATATTCTTTTAGAACATATAGATCATGGATCTCTCCTTTAATGGTTTTAGAAAACATTTTAAGAAGAAATACTAGATTGAAGAATAGTGATCTCATAAAATTATCTTATATGGAAGATAACTCATAAAATCAAAGGAATATACTGATAACTACATAACACATAGAATGCTAATTTATAAGCAAGTATGTATTAAATGTTTGGACAATTATGAGTCTGAATAAAAACAATTTAAAATCTATGTCAGTACACTCCTTTTAATGAACCAAATTTCACAGCAGATTTTGAAATAAGAGTGATAGTCATGTCTCTCCCGTCTTGAGATTTTCAGAGACAATTGTCTATCAAAATTGTATTTTAAAAAGCTTTTAAGTATTAGAGTGTAAGACATGGATCCTTATTTTATCAGAACTCAAAAATAGTCCAATTTTTAATTCAAAGCACATACGAAGGAATTCAAAAAGTTACTTTCTGCTTTAAACAAAGCAATCAAGGAAGAAAGAGATCTTATATTCCCTATTCAAGCTTTATCGACCATACTTAGAGAAATATCAGAAAGAAACATTCCAACCGAAAACCACCAGAATCCAAAGATTCCTCTAATACTCCATTCAGAAGACAAGCATTTATTCAGCGACAAAAACCATGTTCAAATTTTTCTTAATATAATCAAATTGAGCAATGGCTAAGGGTTTTGTAAATATGCCAGCCCATTAATGCTTAGAATCAATAAATTGAATATCTATAACACCCTTCTGAACATATTCTCTTATAAAATGATATTTAATTTCAATATGCTTGGTTCTAGAATGTTGAATTGGATTCTTTGTTAGACACATAGCAGGAGTGTTATCACAAAGGATAGGAATATTGTTTCCAAAAATCTGATAGTCTTCAAGTTGATATTTCATCCAAGGTAGTTGAGTGCAGCAATTTGCAGCTGAAATGTATTTTGCTTCTGTTGTAGATAAAGCAACAATTGCTTGTCTTTTACTACCCCAAGAGATAAGGTTTTCACCTATGAATTGACAAGTTCCACTGGTGGATTTCCTTTTAATTCTATCTCCAGCATAGTCAGCATCACTAAATCCAACCAGCTTATAATCTGAAAATTTCTTATAAAGAAGTCCAAGATTTTGATTGTTCCTTTTAGATACCCGGAGATCATCTTAATAGCTATTAAATGAGGCTCTCTAGGATCTAATTGGAATCTTGCACACAAACATACACTGAATAAAATATCAGGTCTTAAAGCAGTGAGATAGAATAAAGAACCTATCATACCTTGATAGTTAGTTGGATCCACCTTAGCACTGTATTCTTCATTGTTTAGATTGCAAGTTGGATGAATAGGAGTTGACATGACTTTGCATTCATCAAGATTGAACTTTTTCAAGAGTTCTCTTGTGTACATAGACTGATGAATGTAAATACCTTCAGACTTCTGATTAATTTGAATTCCAAGAAAGTATTTTAGTTCGCCCATCATGCTCATCTCAAATTCAACCTGCATAATTTTGGAAAATTCTTGACAAAGAGATGCATTAGTGGAACTAAAAATTGTGTCATCAACATAAATTTTAACAATCAAGATTTCTTCTTCTAGAGTTTTCCTAAATAGTGTAGTGTCAACCTTGCCTTTAGCAAAACCATTTTCAAGCAGGAAATTACTCAGTCTCTCATACCAAGCTCTTGGAGCCTGTTTGAGACCATAGAGTGATTTCTTAAACTTGTAAACAAAATCTAGATGGTTTGAATCTATAAATCCTAGAGGTTGCTTGACATACACTTCTTCAGTAATAACTCCGTTCAGAAAAGCACTTTTCACGTCCATTTGATATAGTATAATGTCATGATTGATGGTATAGGAGAGAAATAGTATTATGGCTTCTAATCTTGCCACAGGAGCAAAGGTTTCAAAGAAGTCAATATCCCTCTTGTTGACTGTATCCTTGAGCTACAAGTCTAGATTTATTCTAACGACTTCTCCAAGTTCATTAAGCTTGCTTCTGAAGACCCACTCAGTCCCAATGAAGTTTTTCTTTTGAGGTTTTGGAACAAGATCTCATACATCATTTCGTTGAAACTGATTTAGTTCATCTTGCATAGCCATGATCCAACCATTATCTGTTAAAGCATCATCAAAAGAAGTAGGTTCAATCAATGAAATAAGTCCAAGCATTGAATTATCATTTCTGAAGGCAGATCTAGTCCTCAATGTATCATCTTTATTACCAATGATTTACCCTTCTGGATGAAATCCTTTATATTTAAACGGTCTATTTTATTGAATCGAGGATTCAATTCCATTTTGAGGAATCACTGAATCAGTAATAGTAGGACCAGTTGGAGTACCTTCAGTTTCTGTAGCTTCTGATATTTCTTCTGATATAGTTATAGATTCTGAAACATCATCCTCTATACATTTTTCTTTTGGAACACATACCACTAGTTGTTCTTCAGAACTCTAGATGCTTGCAGAGATTAAATTTTGGGCCACAGATTCTAACTTGTCAAGGTTAGATATTTTATCATCAAAATTAACGTGTATAGACTCTTCAACCACTTTAGTTTCTGAGTTATACACTCTGTATGTTTTTTAGCATTTAAAGTATCCCAAAAAGATACCCTTTTGAGCTTTAGCATCGAATTTCTTTAGGTAGTCCTTGCTACTCAAAATGTAACAAGTACATCCAAATTAATGAAAATAAGAAATGCTTGGATTTCTACCTTTGAACAATTCATACGATGTTTTATCCAGAATTGGTCTAATATAGATTCTATTCTGAATATAACAAGCAGTATTAATAGCTTCTGCCACAAGTACTTAGGGAGTTTATTTTCATGAATCATTGTTCTTACGATCTTTTTCAAAGATTTGTTCTTTCTCTCAACAACTCCATTTTGCTGTGGAGTTCTGGGATAAGAGAACTCGTGGATAATTCCATATCTTTCACAAAAGGACTCAAATGATTCATTTTCGAATTCTCCCCAATGGTCACTTCTGACCTTCGAAATCTTTACTTCCATCTCAGATTGTACTTGAATGCAGAAGGTGCTAAAAACTTTGTATGCTTCATCTTTAAATCGAAGGAACTTCACCCAAGTCCATCTGCTGAAGTCATCAACAATAACCAAACCATATTTCTTCCCACTGATTGAAGCAGTCCCAATAGGGCCAAACAAATCAATGTGAAGCAATTTCAAGGGTCTAGAGGTAGAGACAATGTTCTTGTTTTTAAAAGAGGTTTTCACAATATTTCCAACTTGGCATGCTCCACAAAGAGCATCTGAGTGATAATCAATATCAGGCAGCCCCTTAACAAGTTTTTGCTTGCTAAGTTTAGAGATTAATCTCCATTTAGCATGACCTAACTTTTTGTGCCAAATCCATTTCTCATCACTCACTGTCATCAGGCAAACGACCTTCTGATCATCCAATTCAGAAAGATTTATTTTATAAACATTTCCCTTTCTTTTCCCTTTGAATTCAACAGTTTTGTGAACATTAACAATAGAGCAGAAATTCTTATTAAACAAAACTTCACAACCACGGTCAACAACTGGCTTATACTTAGTAGATTATGTTTCAAGCCATCTATCAGCCAGACTTTATTAATAAGAGTTTGTGAAATACCCATGATTCTTCCTTTGTGGCCTCCTCCAAAACCCACATTTCCCTCCTCTTTCAGATTCAGGGTTTGAAACATATGCCTTTCTCCGGTCATATGTCGTGAGTAGCCACTGTCCAGATACCAGGATTGGCTTTCCATCCTTTCCTTTGGGCATATCTCCAGCAAAGATAATTTGAGATTTAGGTACCCATATGCGTATGGGTCCTTTCTTTATAGTTTTAACAGGTTCTTTTCTATTTTCTCCTTTTGCCAAGTAAGAAGATTTAGCTTTACTCCAAGCTTTTTGGATGGAGTTATTTTCAATCTTAGTTACAGACTTAGTCTTAGCCCTTGATCCAGAAGTGTTGGATATTATGGATATCAGAATTTCTGAATTATCAGGTTCAGATATTGCAATACCTTTTAACTTCTGATCAATAGGTTTAGTCAGATTCATAACTTTCATAGTACTGGCAGTAGGAATAAAATAGTTACTCAACAATGTTTGAGTAATGCTGGATGAGCAAGAATTTGGAAGAACTTTTAATGAAATATCTGAACTAGAACATTCTTCATCATATCCTAAACCATCTCTATTAAATTTTTCAACTCCATAAATCATAGATGCAAGTTTAGTTCGATCAATTCCAGATGTAATGAATTTATGAAAAGCTTGATCATGCTTACTTAGAGATGAACATTTATGAAATTCTGGTACCAGACGTGTGATGTTAAGGTGCGATGTCACAATAACACACTCTGCAATAATGGACAGAATAAGCAACAGGAAAACACAAGGAATTGTTCACCCAGTTCGGTCTAACTACCTACGTCTGGGGGCTACCAAGCCAGGGATGAAATTCACTACTTGTAGATATAATTTACAGACTCAACACACCAGTTGACAATCTCCTAAACTTATACTCTACTAGTGACTTTCTACCTAAGAAACCACTTAGATATGAGAACACTACTCAATCCCCTAAAACACTCAAAGAACAACCTCTTTGAGATCCCTTGATCTTGCTTCCTAGCTTCGATCAATCAACAACTCTCTATTGCTTCACAGCTTCTAGAGAGGACAGAAAATTCAACACCTATTCAAACCTAGAATAGTGTGATTACAAGTACTCTAAACAAACCCTAGACTCTAAGCCTCCAGCTCTTGATCTTCAATCTGTTTTCTGTACCTTCTTCCTTGGTCTTGTGCGCTTTATATAGCTCCTTGAATTTGGATTGGATTTGTCACAATATTTGATCAGATTTGTTAATTAAAAACTGAATCTTTTAAAACAGATTTTATCCCCAAAATCTTTTTAAATCTTCCACCTTTTAATTCTCCAACAAACCTGCAATCAAATCTCCCATGTAACAGAAAATATCTAGCCCAAGATATTCTCATCCAACGAGTCAACACTCTCCACAATTCCAGCTAATACGCGACCCTAATAACAACAAGCCCATGCTGTCATTAGCTTCAGTTCTGCAGGTCTGATGTTACAACATCACCTATGTGACATCAGACATCCACTTCAGCAACTAGCAACCTTAACACAGCCCAGTGTTAAGTGCAATGTTATGACATCAAGCCCATGACATCAAACATAGTTAACCTTCACAACTTAGTACAGCCCAGTACTAAGACTCAATGCTGCAACATCAACACCATGACATCAGCATTGAACACCTTGTTGTTTTACCAAAATTCCAGCCAATCCAGGAACTTACAATCTCCCCCTTTGGCTAATTTTGGCTAAAACAATCTCTGCATCTTCAGAGACTTCAGCAGCGGAATATCTTCAATATTTTGAAACTATATCAGCAGGAGTTTGACAATCTTCAGTCTTCATAGTCTTCATCACTTGATCTGCTGTAGCACCATCTTCATTATTGACAACAGCCAATTGGTGCTCCCCCTCAAAAACATGAACTAGCATCACAGCTGTTCAGTAGCTCACAATGTGCAGCACTCCCCCTTGATGTCTGCTTTGCTGCACTCTGCACTCTTCAATGCTATGAACACTTCACTAGCAGCTCCACAACTATACTGTCTACACTCCCCCTCAACAGCTGCATCAACAATTTTCAACTAAACACCTTTATTCTTTTAGCAGCAACTACTCTTCTCCTCATGGCAATTTTTAACTCTCCCCCTTTTTAGCCATAATTAGACAAACCTCAACAAGTAACTCTTATGACACCCTGTACACAACCATACTTCTTCTGTCAGCAATATCCACATTTTGAAAATACAGACATATTCTTCATCCATCCAGTTATGAAGGCTTCACACAATCATCCACAAGCTTGATCAGCATGCAATCTTCACAATAAATGCACTTTTACTGCAAAATCCATAGACAAGTACTCCCCCTGTCATGATTAACAAATGCTCTAGATGGAGATGAACATTTGAGCACATTTTATGAGTACATGCATTTTGGTACCACTGTCCCATTCTCCAAAGGCTATCATACAATTCATCTTCACCA
The DNA here is from genome assembly GCA_022829125.1 of Lathyrus tuberosus. Taxonomy (NCBI): domain Eukaryota; kingdom Viridiplantae; phylum Streptophyta; class Magnoliopsida; order Fabales; family Fabaceae; genus Lathyrus; species Lathyrus tuberosus. The sequence goes on from JALAZF010000516.1 coordinate 417,977, forward strand.
TCCAAGGCAAACCTTCTACTTCATCATTCTCTCGTATGACTATGTAGATGCTCCTTAGATATAATGTAAGCACTAAGCTTCAGATCCAGAACAAAGACATCCTTCACCAAGGATACTCTTGACACTCTTGACACCAGGGTATTACATATGCTCCACTACAGGATTTACTATCAGCAGAGTAATCCAATCTCAACACTGTGTCACAAACTCTATATGCTCAGCTTACTTATAAGCTTTACTGAGATCCAGTCTCTTCAAGAGATCACAATTCCTCTATCCTTACATCCACCAGTAGTTGTTGAAACTGGTGAAGTCTTCAAAGACTACTAAACACATTACCATAATCTCCACCTCTTCTGACCAAAAATGCTAGAGCATCCAACCCCACATGTCCAATCTTAATCATCTTCCAGATATAACCACCAGTAAACATGATGTTATAACATCTTTTGGGACATCAGCTTCTCATCACCATTCAAAGGACTCATTGCACAAAGAAGTCCTTCAAGAAGCTCCCAATAAAACACAGTCAGAGCAGCTTATTCAGGTTAACATACACACCTGAATACCATAAGTTCCCACACCCTCTCTGAACCATATCCTAGCAAACTCAACCATATCCAGAGTATCTTTGTCAAATTCTTTCTTCAGATTAAGCCCTTTTTGAAAGACAAACATCCACCTTTTTAAAGGAATGTTATCAAGCGAAGCCTTTTGAATTTTCTCAGAAGTTCTAACAACAGCTTTCTTCACATGAATGATGTCCTAAACATTACCATCAGACTTATCTCTGGTCTTCTTCTTTCTTGACACTTTACTCCAGGATCTTGTAGGACCAACCTCTGAGGTCTTCTGCTTATCAGTTCTCACCTTTGGCGGTGACTCAATAGCTTTAAGTCTTTTAGCAACCCCAGGAGATACTTTTGCAATCAGTTCATCATCATTCTTCTTTATTTTAAGGCTAAAAGTACCTTTCTTGACTTGAGATGTTTCAACATCTGTATCTTCCAACCCAAGGATTGTCAACCTGTGAACTTTTTCTTCTGAACTATAGAAGTCATTAGTCATGTTGTCATCTTTCTTGGCCTCACAAGTATTCAGCTCCCAACACTTCGTAAGGTCACAACTTTTGATCCTTCCATCAGCATTGTTGACTTCTTCATCTTGCTCACATAACTGACTACTCAATTTGGCTTTTAACACATCATCCAACTTAGGAGTAACAGCACCATAAGTTATTAACCTAGATTGACTTTTCACCATACTTTCACACTTGATGTCACCATCTGATTTTACCACATCACTAGATAAGCTGTCCACTTGAGGTATCCACTGATAACAATTATCTTTGGATCTTACTCCCTTCATCACTACCTCATTCTTGTCACTAGTCACCAAACACTCATCCTTAGTGTAGCTGACCTTGTACCCTTCATCACATAGCTGACTTATGCTAATCAAATTAGCATTCAAACCTTTGACAAGAAGAACATTGTCAAGGTCAGGTCCATCAAAACACTTCACTCTTCCAACACCTTCTACCACCCCTTTTTCTCCATTACCAAAAGTGACAACATTAGAGGAGCAAGAATTGACATTCACCAAAAGATCTTTGGACCCAGTCATGTGCGTTGAACAACCACAATCAAGGTAGCATTCATCCTTAGAAAAATGTCTATCTGAGGTGTGAGCCAATAGACATGTAGCTTGAGCTTTAGGAACCCACTGTTTAACAACCTTAGTCCTGTTCTCCTTCTGTCTAGGTTGAGGAACAGATTTGGGATATCCATGCAGTTTAAAGCAAGAAAACTGCATATGACCAAATCTCCCACAATAGAAGCACCTTACTCTCTCTTCATTGAAGTTGTTAAACTTCCTGCCACCTTGATGATGAAACTGTTGTGGCTGCCATCCATAGTACTGGTGTTGTCTTCTTCTTCCAAAGTTTGACTGTCTTCTATGGTGAGGTTGTTGTCTTTTACCATAGGTAGATTGTCTCCTGAACTGAGGATGCTGTCTTCTAGGCTGTCTCCTATGGTGATGAGGCTTCCTTCTTCCATAGTAATGAGGCACAACATTATTATATCCATACCAGTTACCCTGATGTTGAGACATCTGATGGAACATGTTCTGTTTGAACCTTGCAGCCTTCATGCTCTTGTGGTATTATGGGGGCATATACTGACTAGCTCCTTGTGGCTGCTTCTCTTCTGATTAGGACCAGTCTTCTTCTCAATCTTCTTAGGTCGTGAAGCATCAGCTTTCTGATTCTGCCTTTTTGGCTGATGTTGAGGCACAGGTTGTGACACTTCCTTCTTTGAACCTGAAGTGCTTGCTTCTGAAGTTTCTTTACAACCTATCCCAGCTTTGTCTCCAGCGGCCTTTTCTGACTGGAGTATCTTGTCAAGAGTGGTTGTCCCACTGTTCAACATTCTAACAGATTTTGTCATATGATCAAGATGAGCTTTGACACATAAGACTTCTTTCTCCAATTCAGCTTTGTCATTCTCTAGCTGATCAATCTGTTGCTTATGGTACTTGTTCTCTTGACACACTTCAGCACTCTTTAAACACAACTCCTTGTAGGTTGAAGCTAGCTCATCATAGGTGACTTCTCCATCACTTTCATCATCAGATTCAACAATTCCTGTCAAAGCTGTAACATGCTTTGCTGACTCACTTTCACTTTCACTATCAGAGTCAGACCCGGAAATTGTCAAGCCCTTATTCTGCTTCTTCAAGAATGTGGGACACTCTTTCTTGACATGTCCATACCCTTCACATTCAAAGCACTGAACTCCTTTCTCTTGGGCAGTCTTCTCTTCATCTTTCTCTTTTGACTTGCTGATGTCAGAAGAGATGTTCTTGACATTAGGCCTGTAGTTATAGTTCATCTTCTTGAACACTTTCTTGAACTGCCTTCCCAACATAACTATGGCCTGAGGCAGATCCTCCTGGGACTCAGAACTCTTTCTCTTTTCTTCTTGATCATTTGACACCAGGGCTGTGCTCTTTGGCTTCTTCTCTGGTTCTTCCTCGATCAAACCAAGTTCAAAAGTTTGAAGAGACTCAATGAGCTCATCAACTCTCATCTTGCTAATGTCTTGAGATTCTTCAATGGATGTTACCTTCATCTTATACTTCTTAGGGAGGGACCTAAGAATCTTTCTCACCAGCTTCTCTTCTGTCATCTTCTCACCAAGAGCACTGGATGCATTTGACAGCTCAAGAACACTCATGTGGAAGTCATGAATAGTCTCATCTTCCTTCATCTTCAAGCTTTCAAACTTAGATGTTAGAAGCTGAAGTCTAGACATCTTAACTCTAGATGTGCCTTCATGAGTAGCCTTCAAAATATCCCAAGCAGCCTTAGCAGTTTCACATGAGTTGATCAGCCTGAATATGTTCTTGTCAACCCCATTGAAGATAGCATTTAGGGCTTTTGAATTCCCAAGGGCAAGCTCATCTTCTTCCTTGGTCCATTCTTCTTCAGGCTTAGGCTTTGAGGTGCCTTCTTTATCCTTGCCAGCCTCATCTTTCTCACATACCTCTGGAGCTTTCCACTCTTTAATGACAGCCTTCCAAGCTCTGCTGTCTAATGACTTTAAAAAAGTAGTCATTCTAGGCTTCCAATACTCATAGTTTGAGCCATCCAAGATAGGGGGTCTGTTGACGAATCCTCCAACCTCTTTGTCCATCTTTCACCAGAAAGTAACTTCCCTAGATCTCACCCAGAGACAGACAGGATGCCTGCTCTGATACCAATTGAAATTCTGGTACCAGACGTGTGATGTTAATGTGCGATGTCACAACAACACACTCTGCAATAATGGACAGAATAAGCAACAGGAAAACACAAGGAATTGTTCACTCAGTTCGGTCTAACTACCTACGTCTGGGGGCTACCAAGCCAGGGATGAAATTCACTACTTGTAGATATAATTTACAGACTCAACACACCAGTTGACAATCTCCTAAACTTATACTCTACTAGTGACTTTCTACCTAAGAAACCACTTAGATATGAGAACACTACTCAATCCCCTAAAACACTCAAAGAACAACCTCTTTGAGATCCCTTGATCTTGCTTCCTAGCTTCGATCAATCAACAACTCTCTATTGCTTCACAGCTTCTAGAGAGGTAAGAAAATTCAACACCTATTCAAACCTAGAATAGTGTGATTACAAGTACTCTAAACAAACCCTAGACTCTAAGCCTCCAGCTCTTGATCTTCAATCTGTTTTCTGTACCTTCTTCCTTGGTCTTGTGCGCTTTATATTGCTCCTTGAATTTGGATTGGATTTGTCACAATATTTGATCAGATTTGTTAATTAAAAACTGAATCTTTTAAAACAGATTTTATCCCCAAAATCTTTTTAAATCTTCCACCTTTTAATTCTCCAACAAACCTGCAATCAAATCTCCCATGTAACAGAAAATATCTAGCCCAAGATATTCTCATCCAACGAGTCAACACTCTCCACAATTCCAGCTAATACGCGACCCTAATAACAACAAGCCCATGCTGTCATTAGCTTCAATTCTGCAGGTCTGATGTTACAACATCACCTATGTGACATCAGACATCCACTTCAGCAACTAGCAACCTTAACACAGCCCAGTGTTAAGTGCAATGTTATGACATCAAGCCCATGACATCAAACATAGTTAACCTTCACAACTTAGTACAGCCCAGTACTAAGACTCAATGCTGCAACATTAACACCATGACATCAGCATTGAACACCTTGTTGTTTTACCAAAATTCCAGCCAATCCAGGAACTTACAATTTATTTTGAGATGCATTAATTTCTTTTAATTCTTCTATTAAAATGAAATTATATCTTTTCAAAATTTTAACAAAACTAGCTTGCTCTTTGCAGTCATTTATAAGATTATTAGTATATGAAATAAAGTTAGAATAGGAGTAAACCTCATCTTCGTCTTCAGATTCAGATAATAGTCCTTCATCAGATGAGTGTGCCATTAGAGCAAGATTGGCATCATCTTCCTTCTCTGAATCTTCATCATCCAGCCCTTCCCATGTCACCATAAAGTTTTTCCTGGACCTATTTCTGAAGTTATCCTTCTGATAGCTTCCTTTCTTCTGACTTTCTTTCTGAAGATCAGGACAATCATATTTGTAGTGACCAGGCTTGTTGTAGTTGTAGCGAATTCTCTCTTTTTCTTTTTCTTTGAAGTTGAATATCTTATTGCTTTTAGGAAATTTCCTATTTCTTCTGGCCATTTGTTGAATTCCTCTGATGAAGCAAGCTATGTCGTCATCATCAGATCTTCCATCAGACTCTTCTTCAGAAGTTTCATTATGTTTACTACTCTTAGAAGATCTTCTGGATTTTTCACTAGATTTTTCAGAATCAGGTCTCAAGGCAAGAGATTTAAGTTTCTTTGAAGACTCATCTCCATTTAGTTCAATCTCATGACTTTGAAGATTGTTGATTAGACTTTCAAGAGACATCGTGTTCAGGTCCTTAGCTTCCTGAATAGTTGTTACTTTAGGTCTAAACTTATAAGGAAGACTTCTCAGAATTTTCTTCACATGATATGTTGTTGAATAGCTTTTATTCAGCACTTGAAGGCCTGATACAAGAGTCTGAAACCTGAAGAAAATGGTTTCAACATCCTCATCATCCTTCATCTTGAACAGCTTGTACTTCTATATCAACAAGTTAGTTGTTGCTTCTCTAACTTATTGATTTCCTTCATAGGTAGTGCATGTGGCATAGCATACCAACACTATCAACAGAGATTTCAATACCATCTTCAAGTATATCCCATAGCTCATCATCGAGTTCAATGATATATGTATACATCTTGCTTTCCCACCATTCAAACTCAGTGGGGTCACCACTGAATACAGGTGGTTTAGCAGAGTAATGATTTCTCTCAGAGCTACTGTAATCATAGGGAACTCCCCTTCCTGAGGCACTGCCATTAGTATCCTCAGTAGCCATATTTTTCTCGTTGGATCTTTCACTGTACCACTGTTAAGGGTTACGTTCAGACCTTGCTCTGATGCCAACTGAAGGTGAGAAAAATACACAAGAAGGGGGGTTTGAATTGTGTTTGCAAAAAAAGTTTTACTTCAGAACCAGAGTTCAAAATCTAAAGCTGAGTTCAGAATCATATAAATAGTGCAGCGGAAAATGTAATAGAAGTAAAGTAATAAACAGCAAAGAACACACAGCAGTTATCCTGGTTCCTCTCCTAACTGAGAGATTTCTAGTCCTCTTGCCTCAACAAGAGATTTTCAACTAAAATCAACCCGATTACACTTGCTTATACACACCTGTATAAAACTTTCCTTGCTTAGACCTCTAGTCTAAAACTTTCCTGCTTAATCAGCACCCGATCAAGACTTCCTGCTTAGATCCTCAAATCCTAAGATTTTCCTTGCTCAAACCACCTGGTTCAAGGCTTTCCTTCTTGGACACATTGCATAAGACTTCCCTTGCTCAAATCCTCGATCCAAGACTTCCATGCTCAGACACATTGTCTAAGACTTTCCTGCTCAAGTCTACAGCAAGAGACTTTTATCTAAAATTAACTATTTAGAGAAGGAATGACTTATTACAACACTTGATTAACAATCAGAGGTGTTCAAATATAATACAACACACTTTTACAAAAGATTCTTAAGCTATACAAGAATAAGAACTCTTAACAGATTTTGCTTGCGGTATGCAGTACGTGTATTTCTCAATTGTAGTTGCAGCGCTATTTCTTGAGTTGATCTTCAAATCTTCTACTTCTTATATAGCTGAAGAAATATAGTCGTTGGAGCATCCACAACGGCTATAATCAGATCAAATCTTCTAGTACATCTTTTTTTCCAATAATGCAGGTGTTGGAACTTTCAGTTAAGGAAATATCCACAGAACAAGGCCTTTGTTCAGAGGACATATATATGATTCAGGTACAACACAACTTGTTGAAGATAATGTCAATATATCTCGAGTCTCGTGTTAGCAGAACTGAGTTGACACTACTCACTCTCAGAGGCTGCCATAACACGCTTCTGATTCTGGAGTGTACTAGCAGCTGCTTTCTGATCAGACTCTCTCATGAGTGTATGACCAGAACCGAACCAAGGTCACTTCTGTGTCAGAACCAGTTTCACCAACTAAATAAAGATCTGTACACACAAACTAGCTAGTTAGAAATCCTAATTGTTTTTCAAATACTTTATCATCATCAAAACTTTAAAGGATACATGGTATAAAACAAATTTGTCTTAACACCCCTTACGTAAGGCCAAAACATCATTCACGTATCTGAGTTTACCTAAGCTCACTATCTCACTTGTGGACATCTTAATGTTTGCAAGATCAGAACATATCATAAGATGTTTCGTGTTTTCATAAACTCTTTCAATCTGTCTCACAATTCATCAATATTTATATATTATTAAATAAACTTAAATAAATCAAGTCACACAAATATTTAGTATATTAATAAATACCAATAACTAGAACATCCCATTAATTGTAAAATAGAAGATCATTTCAAGTTCAAATTGCTTGAAAACTAGCAGCAACAAACTAAATATACTTGATTCACACACACACACAAATGCATACACTTCAAACATTAATTTCTTGAATGTCTTCAACTTCATGCTGGTGCCTTGACAGTAACAGATGGGAAATCCATCACCACAATCTTCTCAAGAGCAGGTGAAAATACCTTGGAGAACTCAACATGATTTGGGTGAACCTGAAATGCATTCAAAGCCTCTTTCTCATTGAATGTCATCAAAAAGGCATGAGTAAAGCCTTGTCTCAGCATGTCATGGCCTTCAATGTCTTTCCCCCTATTGTATAACAAATACAAACATAACATGCTAAGTAAGAACAATCACATATAATAGAAAGAAACAAAAAAAAAATCATGGTTTTACCATTCAAAGGACTTGACATGGTCAATCCCAGAAATCATCTTCTCCAAATCTTGGATGAGTTTTTCAACTTCCACACCATCCTTGAACTTAACAATTACATAATGATTGTAAGTCCCCATGACAGCAATAGAATTTTTTTGTATGTATCAAAACCAGTTCCTAATAACCAAATATATAGGTAAAAAAACCTACACTGTGAACATTTAACAATTTTTCTGTCAACTCTCACTGTCACTATCTGACAATAATGTCAGATCCTTATGACTAATTTCACCCCTCTTTTTTGGTGGGAATTAATTAGTGAACAAGTTTTAGGAGACAAAATTCACAGCTAAATATTAGGAAAGATACCATTGCTTTTTATATATAGACCCACCATTTTGTAAATTTCTTCTCCATGTCTTACACTATGATTTGTCTGATGTTATTGTCGTTGCACGTGAATGAGTGAGAAGACCCTTGGTGTTTGTTTGAATACCAAAAATTAACAAAGACTCTGAAGAGCCTAATATTAAGTATAGATACCAATAATAATTTAATAAAATAAGAGTGATTCAATATAATTATGTCGAACACTTAATATTTTTTAAGTTGTATTTATGTTGTTAAAAGATTATTTGCAGTCTCACATTATTTAGATGTATTTGTTTTGGACATGTAAATATGTGAGGGCAGTTTTATAATTTAAAGTAAGTTTTTAAATGAGTTTCATGTCCATTTAACATTCATATCATAGTTAAATACATATAAATCTTGTATTTTTTTTATCATGTAACAAGAATATTCTCTTATTATTTAATATCTTTTATTTTATTATACATGATTTCTATCAAAAATAGTAACATAGTATCATAGTGATTAGTGATAATTAATTTGCTACATATTTTTATTTGTTCATATTTATGATTTTATTATTTTCTTCTTTTATTATTTCCTTTCTATTTTGGAGTAAGGACTAGTCTCCTTTATAAATATTTTTCTTTTTTATTTTATATATCTATAAGTCAGAGCATAGGTACCAACATAGTTGGGATTCTTATATCTCTATGATGTTAGGATGCTTCTAATTTTGAAAAAAAAAAAATTTAATTGTTAATTTATAAATATCAACAATTTATTTATATTAATAAATAAATATAAAGAAATGTTATTATCGGATATTAAATTATAGATTAATAATTTATACTCATTTAACTCAATTAATATTTACCAATTTCTTCATTTTCTTCTTCTTATTTATGATACAATCAATCTTCTTATTCATCAAAATTCAAGTATGGCTATTTCAAGCTAGGGCTGGTTTATTTTTCCCCATGTTAATTTCTTAAAACTTCTAAGAAAAAAATACTCAACAGTTTTAAAATATTCTTTAGAAAAATAAATTATTAAAAAATTTATTATTATTTAATTTAGGTTATTTTAATTTTTTACACAATACTTAATATTATTATTAAATAATAGGTACAATTATATCAGGGGTTTTTTAAGTTATTTTTTGTAATAGGTTTGTCTTTAAAATTTTAACAATTTGATCCTTTAAGTTACCTAACATGTTCACCGTTACTCTTTTTTAATATAGTGAATGTGCTAATTATATATTTAATTATTTTGAGTGGTATGAAAACGATAAAGTGCAACCAGAAATACAATAGTCACGCATATTTAAATGTTCAAAATTGAAAAAAAAATTTAGAAATCACCCTAAAAGACCAAGTTGTTAAAAAAAACTTAAAAGACAAACATGTTACAAAAAATTAATTTAAAACACCTCTGGTGTAATTTTGGCTAAATAATACTATAAATTAATTAATGTTTTTATTTTAACTTTTATCCTAGTCATTACCACATATTTTATTTTTTATTATTTTTATCATATTCATTCATGTCATATCACTGCCACATATGCAAAAGGGAATAGGACAAAAAAATTCAAAAAATATTAAATTGGGGGATCTAAAAATTGAGTTTTTTATAGAGGCCTTAAAAAATTTAAATAAAGAAACTAAAAATACATTTAAGCCTAAATACAAATAAATATTGTCGTTAGGTATTGAACCCTAAACCGAAAGCTTACACTTATTTAACTCGACTAGCACTTATCAATTTCTTCACTTTCTTCTTGTTTATGATACAATCAATCTTCTCATTCATCAAATCGAGCATGGCTACTTGATGTTGGGTTTGTTTATTTCTTCCACATATTCATGATTTATTGTTTTCAAGAAAAATAGCAGAGGTGGCAGTCAAACGTCACTCGTTGGACGTTGTGGAACTATGTTTTACAGTAAGTGATCAAAGCTAAAAATGAATATCATGGTTTGCTTTTGATGATGTGATTTTGATGATGACAACTTGGTTTCACTGATGAAAAATTATGAAGATGAAAGCATTATGTCAAGCGATCAAAGATGCATAAGACAGTTTTGTTCTAAGCTTTTCCTCCAAATCAACCTAATGAGTTAGTGTTTTGGTGATCTCTATCATCTGGTGATGACACTCAACTTGAATATATCTAAAGACTCATCTTCAAGAAGATTCAAGCAAGTGCTTATACGATATATTGGTATATTCGAAAAAATCTTGAAGCTTCAAAGTGTGAAAGAGAGAAAGGGTAAAAGCTCCCCCAATCGCATCAAAGTAATCGTTGTTTTGTAAAAACAAAAGGGAATTGTCGTAAAGTAGTATGGTAAAATCACACACACACACACACACTAAAACATGTTTTAAAACCTGTATTTCTCAACACACAAAAAAAACCCTAAAAATGTTTTGGAGTCATGTCAATTGAATCAAGAAATGTTAGAATAATTCGTAACCAATTTTAAATTGTCCAATCGATTGGAACATATACCAAATCGATTGGGTCAATGCCAACGACATTCATAATCGATTGTGGCATGGTCTTAAAGAAGGGCAACGACTCTCTATTCATTCTTTCCAAACACAAAAAACACAAAATGCATCGTCCCTAGGTCTCTAGATAAGCTCTAAAAGCTAGAGACGTATGATGGCCCTACGGACTTATGAAATGACTTATAATTTGATATATTTTTCTCCAAAGCATGAGACGTAATGACATTAATGATATTGTTATTATAACATAATTTACAATTTGATTAAAAAAAATAAGAAACTTATGATGGATAACTAATAGATATGACATATCATTAAAAATATAAACATGATATATACAGACACCAAATCACTTCATAAGTGAGTCACCCCAATTTTGTCAAAAATTAGTACATAAGTTAACATCTATACTAATGGAAGGGTGAGTCTTTAGGTTAAGTTTCAGAATAACCCTTGGACACAGTTTGAATTAATGATAGTGTGTTTATTTCACAACTTGGTGAATATTGCGGAAGTTAAGTTTCGTATTAACCCTCAGGACAGTAAATATCCCCCCTTGGCAGTATTTTTGGTTTAAATTTGACATATTTTAATTCATTTATACAAAGTATACATAATTGTTATTTAATTAAACCATGCATTTATGTAATTCAATCAAAATGCCATATTTTAAGTCAAAATGGAAGTCATATATTGTTCACAAAATTTAAACTAAAATACAAAGGATAAGTCAACTAATCGGTATATTTCACCCCCCCCCCCCCGGGTTCCTCATCTTCCTCCAGTTCTGCAAGACATGTCATGCCTCTGATATCATGGTCTCTACAATGGTCCTCCCGGAAGTTATTTTCTCAAAATTTCCTCTCTCTATATGCTTGGTCGCCCAATAGCCATAATACACTGATAGATCAGCAACACATCAACGACATGGTCCTCATTAGCCTGCTCATCTTATAATATCTCCTGATGAGTTAGATTAGGTGGCTCTCCCTCTGCATCTGGTGTTATGTAAGAATGTGACACTCTAAAAAATCATTGGATGTAGTCTTATGCAGTACTCTATGGTTGAGGAGCTGGCATACTACATACATCCTCTAGGACCAGATGAATGGTACTCCATAAATATTTCATCAACATCTCTACAGCTGTGTATGAGAGGAGTAGCAACTGTTATGGCTCTAGAAATACCATGCAGATACCTGAACTGATGCATGACTTGTTCAGGTAGATATGGATACATCAATCATGACCCATAATCCAGCTATTTGGAGTAGAAGGATATCTCATCGAATGGGTGTGTCTCATAGTGATCGTCATATAATGTGAAGTTTATATCATTTGTTGTAATGCTCTTAAGATAAACTTGAAATGGATTAGTTGCCTGATTTCCTTTGAGTGGGATGAAGAAGAAATTATGTGGCAAAGTCTCTTCATAGTCATCCACACATGCCTAGTCAGAGAGATGTGGAAAGTGATGTAGGATCCATATATGAAAAATGGTGCAGGTGAAATATAAGTAACGGTGTTACACATGTGTTATAAAATATTAGTAATAGTAAAGGTGCAAATATATTATCATAAATAAGGTGTTGTTTGTTATCATCTATCTAATCTTCCATAAACAAGTTTACCTAACTTGGAGTAGAGGTAAACCAAGCAATAGGCCCGCCAGTTATACTCATTAATCCTCTCCAAGTCAATGAAGTATCTCAGTTAGATGACATCGACATAATATGCACTTTTGTCCATGAATATGGACGTGTCAACCAGTTACAAGAGGTATAACCTCAATGCACATACTTTATGATGTGATACATGTACTTCATCACCATCAACCTCAACTGCCGCATCCAAGTTGTATATTTACAACCTCTCCAGAAATCCAAATATGGCATGACATCCTATGGTGTCATCTATCTCCTGTTGGGCATCACCTGGGTCACCTCCCAAATATTGCACCATTATCTTTAGTGCCTCGGGTCTAGTGTGTATGGATGAGTTTAATAATCTTTCTCTGATCAAAAGATGTATAATGGATGACATATCATCAAGTGTGATGTACATTTCATTGATCGAAAGATAGAATGAAGAAGTCTTTGAGTGCCATCTCTTGATGAAAGCAGACAACAAACCATGGTTAATAAAAGTATACACAGTCTTGCATAAATCTTGCATGCCAGATAGCTGCATGACATCATTAGGGTCAACTTAAATTTTTGGAAGTCCTGTGTAGGTTTACCATGGTTTTTTTATTTAGGGTCAACTTAAGTTTTTGGAAGTCATGTGTAGGTTTACCATGGTTTTTTTATGGAAAAACAAATAGACCCCTTATTTTGTTATAGTTTAATCATGGCAAATATATTTGTAGGCCCTTTGTTTCCTTAGTTTAACCATTGAAAATGTTGGGCCCTATGCGACAGCCCGCCTTGTACGCCCTCAAAGATGGTCTTGGACATCATTAAACCATGCTTCATCGGGTTGTGACGGCTTCACAATCTTCCTACCGTGGTTAATACATTTTAACGACTCATGATGTTGTAAAAAAATACACCAACGTTAGAAAGTTCAAATCTTATAACACATATGTTTAAAAGAATAAATACATATTTATTTTACATCTTCATCTCACATGTGCCTAACAACATGGTTTGCACACATACAAAGCAGTGAACCGTCTAAGGGGCCTCTGCAAAATCATAAAGTTAACTTCTGTACTAGGAAAAAAATCATAAAAACGCATAACACGGACAAACATAACTTACAGCGCTCTAAACTTGAAAAAATCTTAATGCATGCGTCAGAAATCAATCCATTATGCTTTTAACTACAATATAATGAGTCGTAAACAACCTTTCAAGCTAATGCATTAATCACAACCAAAAGAAATGAAAATCTAATGAGTCGTTAACAAATTGTTAGAAAGTTTGAAAAATGAGAAACCTCAATTGATTTGAGTGGAGTAGAGGTTGAGTGATGTCATAGGCTTGAATGCAATACGATAGAAGTAAGAGTAAAGCTTGAAAATGATTATAATGGAATTTGCTCATGAACTCTGTTTTGGGTCTCTGAATAAACTTTCTAAAATGAGGAAGGAATGGAAAACGGAAAGGTCTAGCGCATTATATAAATCAAACATATCTGGAGGTTAACCTCAGTATAAAATACAAACATTAACTTCCGTACAAAATACAAACAATAACCTCCGTATCTTTTCAGCTTTATTTTGCTTTTAGTCGAAAATTTAACTCTAGTTGAATTTTTAATGCGTCTAAATGTTTTCATATTTTAAAAATATTATTAATTTTTCACTATAGTGGATTAGCACCACTAAGAGTGCGCTGAATAATGCTCTACAAGATCGTTTAATTGGACTAAAAGTGTGATTTATTTATGGTGGTTGAAATCAAAGTTTGATAATTTCATATAATAAAAAACATTTTTAATTTTTTTTGTCGGTTTAAAAGAACAGTATTAGAAGACTGTGAGTGCAGTCATCTTTATTTTGAAAACTAATAATGTGTAATTTATATGTCTTTCTCTTAGGATTTTTTCTAAAGTATATTATAGGTGAGAAATATTTATGATAATAATATTTTTTATACCAACATATTTTTTTCATCCACAAAATTAAACATAAAGTCATATTCAAGATATATAACTTTATAAGTCTATTTTTACTCAAGTCACCATATTTGTATAAGGCAGACGTTAACATAATATTCGCAGTCGCTTTCTTAGTATGTAATCATTTAAAAGTCGGCAAAAAATATTAGTTTTTGAAACATATATACAGCACGAGTTTGTAATTGTATATTCAATGTTATCAAAGATATTATTATTGTAAATTATTTGAAATGATGCTGAAACGGTGAGTTGGATCTTGAAAATGTGCACTACATTTTCAGTACGGCGTAGATGTGGATTTATAAAATTGGTATTTTGACGCTTAAATTAGTGAGAGAGTTGAGTGATATGAAGAAAATTTTATCCAATACCCCTACAATTATACTCATACCTCTATATTTTTAAAAAAATGTCAATTCTATTCCTGGTTAATTTTAATAATTTTATTATTTTATTATTTTTTACTTTTACTGTTCATTGTCAGACGTGTGTCAGAGATAAAAATTTACCTCATTTTGCTCGTTTCGGAACACATACAGAATGACTTCCGGTAAGCAAATTTTCACACCGGGAGACTTTTGATAAGAGTTCCGGTGAATTAAATAGTACGTACCGGAAGACTTGTTAAAAGACTTCCGGTTTATAGACTTAGTTTTGTGTCACCGGAACACTATCATCAAGTCTTCCGGTTTGTTTTAAATGTGTTCCGGAAAACTTGTTGTGAGTCTTCCAGTTCGTTTAATTTGTTTACCGGAACACTTCAAGTAAGTCTTCCGGTTTGTTTTCTTAATTTTTTTTTTTTTAATGTAGGTAAAGAAATTCCTCTGCAAATAAGCGATAAAGATCAAAAATGTGTAGATACGTCTGATGCTTTTTCAACTAATCAAAGATTTGGTACACGTGAAGAGGTGATAAGATGGATTAAAGAGATCGGAATTCAGAATAAAGTAACAGGTATCATCACTCGTTCAGATATTGAAACAGACAAGAGAGGAAGAAGTAACAAATTAATATTTGGTTGTGATAAAGGTGGGAAACACAAGGATAGTCGTAGTGGAACCCAAAGTGCAACGAAAAAATGTGGATGCCCATTTAAAATCAGGTCGACTCCGGCGAAAGATGGGTCTGGATGGAAAGTTGATGTAAAATGTGGAGTTCATAACCATGGTCTGCCTGATACATTAGAAGGTCACGCATTTGTCGGTAGGTTGACAGCGGATCAGAAGCAACATGTTGTTGATTTGACAAAGAGAAAGGTTCCACCTAGACATATATTGCTTTCCTTGCAAGAGCAAGATCCAGATAATGTCACTCGGATAACACAAATATACAAGCAGAAGAGTACGATCGAAAAGAGATCAAAGGTCCTAGAAGTGAGATATAACATTTGTTTAAGCTTATTGAAGGTGCAGGTTATGTTTATTGGTGTAGAAAAAGAGACGACTCTGAAGTTATTAGAGATATATTTTGGGCTCATCCAGATTCAGTTAAGTTGTTAAATATTTTTCCTATTGTGTTAGTTATGGACAGCACTTACAAGACAAATAAATATAGGCAACCGCTGTTTGAAATTGTTGGCATGACATCAACCGAGTTGACTTTTGCTGTCACATTTGCGTATATTGAGTCAGAGCAGACTGAGACATTTTGTTGGGTATTAGATAAGCTTAAACAATTGTTTGTGAAGAAAGATTTGTGTCCACAAGTGATTGTGACAGATAGAGATTTTGCCTTGATGAAAGCCATTGAAACTGTGTTTCCAAGGTCGACCAATTTGCTATGTCGATTTCATATTAACAAAAATGTTGGTGCAAAACGGAAACAATACGTGGCTCGTGAAAAGCAAGAGACAATTGACCAATTATGGACTGAAGTTGTATGGGCTAGTGATGAGATTGAGTATGATCAACGGTTGAAGCTACTTGAGCAGGCGTGTGTTGAATGTAATGAATTTATTGATTATGTGAAGGACACATGGTTCACACCACATAGACAAAGATTTGTTGGAGCATGGATTGATCAAGTGCTACATTTGGGTAACATGACGACTAATAGGTATGTATTTTTTTTAAGTATTTCTAAATTGTATGTTTTTTTTAAGTATTTCTAAATTTTATGTTTTTTTTTGTATTTTTGTATTTTTAATATGTATTATTTTTTAGGGTTGAGTCTGCTCATTGGAAGTTAAAGTATATGTTGGGGAACAGTATTGGTGACATGGTCAAATGTTGGGAGGCTATGAATGACAACTTAAAGTTACAGTTGGGCAACATTAGAGCTTCTTTTCAAAAGAGTTTTTATGAAGTTGAGCATGCCCACGTAGGTCCGTTTTACAATAACTTACGGGGTTCAGTGTCTCGAGCTGCATTGAGGCGCATTGCTAAAGAGTTAACACGGGTTGATTATGTAGGAACTAACAAGGAAATATGTCGTTGTACTCTTAGAACAACCTATGGATTACCTTGTGCTTGTGAGTTGACATGATATAGATTATGTAGTTAATGTTGTATCAGATGGTAATTGTGGATTTAGAGTCATTGCTTCATTGCATGGATATGGTGAAGATGGTTGGCCAATGGTTCGTCGAGACTTGGGGTTGGAAATAATACATAACGAAAGATCAAGTTTGTATGCCAATTTATTTGGTGAACGGTTAGCAGGAGTGAGAGAATCTTTGATGATAGAGGCATTTGGTCCTCAACCACCACAGAAATGGTTGACTCTACCAGATATGGGTTACTTGATAGTGAATTGTTATAATGTTGTACTTGTCTGTTTAGGGTTTGAATGCTTGACTTTCTTCCCTATGACAACCTCATTTTCACCAAATGTATCCTTTTATTGCATTGGTTTTGTAAACGGGAATCACTGGATTCAGGTACTTAGTTATTTTTACTTAGGTTTTTTAGTTAATGTGACTAACCAAATATCTTAGTTATTTTTACTTGACTTTTTGATTTTTTTGTTTTGTTCAGGTAAACATGAAAGAAGGGTTTCCATTACCACCAGTGACAGTAGATTGGAAGAAGTTTCGTTCTACAGAAGCAACATCTTGGATGATAGGATTTGCAGCACGTCTACAACATTGGCAACAACTTACGCCCATATTACCAACGCATTATGAAATATAAATTATGTTATTCATTTCTTATTTCAAGTTATTCATTTTAAAGCTAAACAATAGATGTTGTGATTAACAAGTTATTCATTTTTAAGGTTAATACAATAAAGTCTAAAGGTTAATACAATAGAGTCTAAAGGTTAATACATAAGCATAAACATAAGTGACATAGTCTAAATAAACATAAACATAAATATAAGTCAATGATCACGAGCAATCTGTAAAGCCTCGAACAATTCAGCAAACTGTGGATCATCCTCTTCAGCACCAGCTCGCTGAAGATAACGATGAATCAATGAAGAAACACGAGCCCAGCTAGGATCAGATGGTCCTGCGTCGTAAACGGGAACTGGCACCTCTCTTGGCGCGTCACGACGGGGCGGTATGAGACGAGGATGCGAAACACGATAATACCACTGAAGATATCCATCAACTGTCTCAAATGGGGTGGTGGCTAGTGCTGTTGGACAAATCACATCTGCAACACTCTGATGGTAACTAATCCACTCAACATCAATATCACCAGCCATCGTAGGATCAAGAGGTGGAGGTGGAACATACTGCCTATATCCAAACTGACGCAACACTCTGTCAGGCAAGTATGGCAAAATAATGTCACCCTATCTCAGACACCCCCTATACAGACACAACTCATCAAACTGCCGCCATGCTCTATGGTCCTCAAACGGGCGCCATATGACATCGTCAGGTGTCAGCTCATCCAGAATAGGTCGCAAGTCATCCACCTTCAGGGCACCTTGTTTATAGGACCATCTCATCGCTCGAGGGAGACCAAAATTAGTAGCTAGTGTCCAATTCTCTCCTTTTCTTCCAAGTCCTGGGAAATACTCATGAATCCAGCACTGTTACAAAATAAATACTATTAGTTAATCTAAAATAATTAATTATAACATAATACACTAGAAAAATAAAATTATTATACTTAATAAAATTAATTACACGAAAATAAACTCAATTAAAATAAATACCTGTAGGAGAGTCGGATAACCACCGAGCTGCTTACAACTGAACATGGAAGCATCTCCGAGATGTCTATAAAGGGTAGCCAACGCAGCTGCTCCCCAACTGTATCCGGATAAGGCCCCCAAGTCCATAAATAGCGCAAGGTATCGTGCCTCCACAAGCGTAAATGTCTTATCCGCAAAAATGGTACAACCCACTAACATCAACAAATATGCTCTAGTCGCTAATGTCCAGTTAGAAGCGGCTTTGTGCTCGACGAATAGATCGTATAACCACTCCAGCTTATAATAAGAACCTCTGCATGCACGGACATGTTTCTGTGCCTCTCTCCGTGAAACTCCCAAGTAATCAACTGCCCAATCAACAGCAAGCCCTTCGCTGATATCTTGAGGGCTCCAAAATACTCCCCTGATGGGCAAGTGAAGCAGACAAGAGACGTCATCCAGAGTAATCGTCATCTCACCAAACGGCATGTGAAATGAAGATGTCTCTATATGCCATCTCTCCACAAATGCAGATACCAGGTTCGTATCTATCTTCGACATACTGGTCCTCTGAAGTGAAGCTAAACCAGAGTGAGCTATCAAATTCTCCATCTCTCTAGGAAGAAGTTGTGGAACCCTCTGAGCCAGCTTCAACCCATGACCTGCTACCTTCAGCTCTTTCTTCGAACCCCTCTCCTGAAAACAATTAAACGTAAATATATTATAAATTACAACATAACAAATTCAACTTTTATTCAATATCAAATAATAGTATTTTATTTACCTCACCGAACCATATACGTCTAGCAACATGATGTTCGTACGTTACCAAGAGAGAGGTATCGTACGGTCCTCCTGGATATCCAACGGGTTGCGCTGCTGAAGCAGATGCACCCGTATGCTCTTCCTCAGCCACCCGCGATGATTCGCCCCGTCCTAGCCCACGCCTAGGGATCAAACCGTCTCTGCCTCGTGTGCGCACCACTGTCAAAATAAAAACATAAATATCAAATATTAAAAATAAAAAAAAAAGCGTTCTGGAACACTTTGGTAAAGATTTCCGGTTTGACATGTTTTGGAAGCGTTCCGGAACACTTCGCTAAAGAGTTCCGGAAAGCAAACTCATAAACTAGATGAACCGGAAGACTTCTTCCATGACTTCCGGAACAAAAAAGACCACCGGAAGACTTACTTGATGTGTTTCGGTAATATAAAATGCACCGGATGACTTTTGTTATGTGTTCCGGAAATGAAAATGTGAACCGGAAGAGTTGGTAAAAGTGTTCCGGAATGCAATACTTGTAAATCCTCTCCGGATGACTTAAACGTGTGGAAACTGGAAAATGAAAAAAAAATCTAACTTTTAACTATTTATACAAGGGTATTTTGGTCATAAATTTTTTTTTGGTAGGGGTATAGGTATAATTGTAGGGGTAAGGGGTAAAATTTTCTACTTTTTAATGGTCGACCCGTGCTAAAATTTAGAGCTTATGGACTGGTCCAATAAAGCTGACCCATTTTAACAGCTCTAATTAAAATTCATTTCCACTTTCATATCAAAAAATTTTACCCCTTTCATGAGTGGATATACAATAAAGAGGATATACAATAAATATGACGAATGTGTCTTTCTCTTTCATGAGTGTTTATTCTCTTTAATAGGTTTTCGCCTTCCTTTCAACAACATTGAGATAAGCATCATGGATCACTTAGAAATTGCTCTTAGCAACTACACGGAGTGAGTTGGGCGTACGTCAATGTCTTACAACATTGGTGTGAGTACAAGATAAATGACTAGACGAAGTCAATAGAGTACATTTTCTCTATTGCACAAGATTCTTTTGAAAATGTTTTGCAACAAGTTGAACACTTTTATTCCACGATGCATATCTTACAAGAGCAAGTCTGCGTCGACCAGATAATGGAGAATGAGGAATTGGCCTCCCTTCGGGATTAGTCGAATATGTAGTTCTTGTGTACTTTTTTAGTCGGGTTTACCATGTTTGACTTACCTTTGATGTTTATATAAACTTTGTGATACCTATGTTGACAATTTATTTTCATTTGCTAATATTTTTACCTGTTATGGTGTTTGCGCTAGATCACGAGTTTGTTGCTTTATGGGGTAGCTTGTTTCTTGAGGTTATGCTCAAAATTTTATTAGACGTCTCTAGGGACCATTCCCGACCAAGAGTCAGTATCATGTGTGGATCTATATGCTTGTAGGTATAGTCAAGAAGTGGTCTAAGATGGTGAAGCTTATGAATAGAAATATGCAAGTTAACTTATAGATGTTTAATTTTGATGATGACAACACTTGAAGTCAAGAAACTGCTAAAAATAGCTCAAACGGTCAAATATGCACAAGATGGATGATCAAGATATCCTTTTGAATCTACTAAACATTTGTTAAGTCAACATTATAGTCCAACAAATCTCAAGTGAAGACAAAAGTTTCAAAGATCACCTGTGGTTTAATCTTTCAAACTCTTTTATGATGGTAATCAACATGGGAATATCTCAAGCCTCATCAAGAAGACTTGAAGCTTCAGAGTGTGAAAAAGAGTAAGCTTGAAAGCTCGTCTAATCGTGTTTGTTTGGTGATAAATGTCTTATAAAGACACAAGGGCATTTCGAAAAATATTACGGCTAAATCACAATCACTCGCTAAAAATATTGAGAAGACCCTCATTTTCAAAATTAAATCCCCAAAAAAATGTTTTAGGGCCTTGCCAGTTGATTAGGGGATTGTCTGTTTGATTAAGAGAACTTTTACAACTGTCTAATCGATTAGATCTTTGGCCTAATCAATTATATGATGCCTAATCAGGTCCATAATCGATTATGATAGTCTCTTAGTGATTGATAGCGACTTTCTATCGATTATTGGAGGTACCTAATCAATTTTCCTAATCAATTAGGTGTACTAAAAAGTCCATGGATTGTTTCCAAATTTATACCACGTCTTGGCCTATAAATAGCAAGTTTCCTTATCACTTTTTCACATCTAGAAAACGTGAAAAACTCACTTTTCATTTCTCTCATCACCTCTCTAAATCTTTCATTACACATATTTTAGTCATAGTGCTTTGAAAGTGTTCTTGAGTTAGTGAGGAATATTGTTTTGGGTGAGGGCAAAAGTATAAATTTACCAAGAGTATATTTTTCTCTTGAGTAAATAATTCTTCCATAGAAAATTGATATTTTGGTTGTGAGATAAATCATTTAAAAAGCTCTTGTTTGTGTTGGGGAAATAGTCTAAGTCTCTGTTTGGTTTGTGATCTTTTTCATTGAAGAAAGATCTCTCTTTTAGGTTCGTAAAGATCAACCACTAAAAAATCTCCACAACGGTTCTTGAGCTCAGCTCAGTTAAAAGCTTTATCGATTCGAGATCAACACGGTATAAAATCTCACTTGATTTCTGAGTTCAATATGGTATAAAGACTCGATAGGTTTGCTATCACCCTGGTATAAATATCAATTTGGTTTGTGGTCAGCCTAAACAAAAACACGGTTCAGTCAAAAGATAGCCAACTCAAAACCCCGTCTTGATTCAAGATCAGTCTGTGCAAAATATATGTTTGGCTTAGAGACTAACCGCTCAAAGCTCTATTCGAATTGAATAATAATTGCTTGAAGTTAGTGTTTGTTATTTGGTTAGAAGTTAGTTTGAAAATTCATTTCCTTGTATAAGGGAATTTTGTTGGCATAACCTTCTAAAATCTACCAAGACTAGTGAATACTCACAAGAACAATTCTTGGTGACATGATTAGATTTTCTTGACCAAACCTGTATAATATTTTGGTATTATTTATCTTCCCTTATCCCTTTTATTTTTCAGTTACTGTTTCTTTACTTTAAATTTTCGCTGTATATTTTCAATTATTTTATAAAACGGTGTTAAACTTTAATTTCTCAAATGATTTTGTTTTAAATCATTTATTTTCAAACATCTGTAATTCAACCCCCCCCCCTGGTTTATGGAATCTGAAATTCTGTCCTATGCAGACAGCAGATGTCCTAACACATGTCAAGACATTGTGCTACATAATTATTTAAACTCAGAGGCACAACACCAGACAGATACCTTGAATATCAGAACTGCACAATCACAGATGTCACGACATCTGATCCAACATGTCAATCAAGAATAATAACAAAACTGTAAATTGCAGAATGTTATATAAGACAGTATGTGTTAACCCAGTTCGGTGCAATTCACCTACATCTGGGGGATACCAATCCAGGACGAAGACTTCACTATCTGTAGAACTGTTACAAAGCTAAACTCCCTCGTTTACAACTTTGTACCTAATATCTACCCAATGAACATCTTTACCAAGGCTAAACTCAAACGTTTACAACCCTGATATGAGATACCCCACTCACATCCTAATCACAACCTGTTAAATCTTTGTCTTCTACCAATACAGAACCTGTCGCAGTTTCTTGACCTTCAAGTTATCTTGGACTTGCTTCAAAGCTTCGTCCAAGAAGAATACAACAACCATTACCTACAGGCTTCTGGTTATATCCCTGTACCTAAGTCTTCCACTCTGCATCCCATATTACAAAGTGGAGACTTACAACTCCTAAGAGAGCCAACGACTCTCAAACCCTAAACCCTTATTCAACACAAGAGAACTAGGTTACAAAGTTATAAGTGATACAAAAGTACAGTCGTTAATCCTAGGTCTAAGTCTCCTTATATAGTCTTCTGCTGTCTTGGGCTTTCTATCTTTTCTCCTGTGATTCCTTGATCCGCTCCTTAATTCTTGTAATATATTAAAACCTGGTAACTTAGTAAGTCAGTCGGGATGTCGAGACATTTCCTTCGACATCTTTTTCTTTTGCAGATTCTTCAAGTTTATCATCAGAATGTTTTAGCAAAATTTAGTCAAACTTCAGGTGCTTTCAATCTCCCGCTTTTGACAAATTTTGGCTAAAACATTTTCTTCTGCATTCTGCAATTAGCAAGACTCCTTCATCAAGACTCCTTCATCTTGAGATTTGATTAGAGCTAAGGTCTGAGAGAGTCTTGCCCTCAACATATTCCCCCTCCTTTCAAGAGAGGTCTTGAGACCCAGAAGACTCCTCCAGAAAAGAAACAGTAGTTGTAGGCTTCGTAACACTGAGAGCATAAATTGTGTAACTCAGGTCACAAGACACAAGACACACGAAAAGATTGTTAAGATGTCAGAACATCTTAACCAACATTCTTGCAAAACAACTGCAGGAATGTACCCAATCCCAGACAACATCAGAAAACCATTCTCCCCCTTTTTAGCCAAAACTTGGTAAAAGTGACCAAGACAGCCCCAATCCCAGATACAACATACCCAGATTTTGAAGAACCCCATCTGCCACCAACCAAAGAGAGAGTATTGAGACTAAAGAAGATCAAAGCAATCCTATTTACATCCGAGCCATTTTCTTAGAAAGTAACGAACCATAGAAAATAACTCTAGTCAATTCAAAGGGCCATTAATCGAAGGCAATAACTCCACCAGTACTGCACTGACAAAGACTGCTTTGACTGTTTCTTCTTTTAAGAACGCCGACCAAAGAACCTATTACATGCACACATGTTTTATAACAATGTCCTGACATTATGTCAGATATTGTCTATTCTTCTTAGATTCTTCTTCTAATTTGACATTGCAGAGATTCCTTCACAAAATTATGATCACAGTCTGCAGAGAAAAATAAATTCTCCCAGACTCATCAATGATTCTTAAGTATCCAATAAGAACCACTTAACTTGTACTGCCAAGTCTCCCCCAACTTGCAACAATACAAAATGTCAAGACATCCTTCTTAACATCTCATCCTCCTAGGATGGACAAATAATCACAGCTTGCTTGACGCACAAATGCAAACCAGAACTCCAATTGCACCTTCACAGTAAAACATCTTAGATCAAGGAGCAACTCCCCCTATCTAAGGTAACCAGTGCTCCTCCACAGAACACCTAGCTAATGAATGGAAAACATAAGAAGCATCTTCATGTCTTCAAGAGCGCACCCTCAGTTCAAGCCACCTGCTGAACACAATCATCAACTCTCTTATTGCTTCTTCTTACAAGAACCAATAATCACTCACACATGATCACCATCATGCTACCCGTGAGGAAATAATAAAAAGATAACAATCCTACCATAACAAACTCTTGGCTTAAGATCAAAGTCCCATTGATCCCCCTCATCCTGCAACCATCTACACACCACACGATCTCCTCTTGAATTCTCATGTATAGACCTCCAGCTGCTTGAGGCACAAACCAATTGAATCATAATTCTTCACATTCCTCGAAGAGACGCACAGGGCCCCTTAGTTTGTAATAACGATGTCAGATATCGTATGCATGCTCCAGAACTTCACAGCTGCCAAACTGATCCACTACTAGCATGAGTTGCAGTCAGGGCAACACCCCCTTCGCAAGATTTTCCACTGACTCTACAAAGCCAGCATTAGAGATAGACACCCCATAATCCAAGACAATCATTCCTTATCATTCTCCCATATGATAACCTGGAATACTTCTGATTTTCTGGTGAATATCCACTTCTGAACGCATCAAAAACCATACCTTCATGCAATCAACAAATGATCCACTCCAGTCTTCCAAAAACTTTCTAAGACAACTCTTCTACTCCATCATTCTCCCATATGACAATGTAGATACTTTTTAGACCAGGTGCAAGTAACCAGTTCCTCATAGAACTTGAAATCCTCTACCAAGGATAACCAACCCAAAGATGTTCTAACATCCGTTAGGACATCTTCCACACATCACAGACACCACACACCATGGTTCTTGATATGCTCCACCACTGGACTTACTACCAGCATAGTAATCCAAACTGAAGATCTTCACACAACACTGCGCCACCAGTTTGAACAAAGAGAACTTCAGAAACCTAGAGAGAAATAAAGTCTCATCCACCAAAAGAAGGTATACTTCCATCCTCAACCCAGAACTTCTGCCACAAGCTCCTAGAGAACCAGAACCTCTTTACATTTTCAACTAACTACTCTTCTGCACAAGAGCAATCAGTTTTAAGCATCCTGCTTGAATGCACACTATGAAACCAACCAAATGCAACCTTTTGATTGATCTCAATCTTCTTCAGAATTCCCACAAGATACACTGATCCACCAATGAAATCAGATCTTCAAGTCACATGAACTACTTGCCCCATAGCAAGACATCTTGGATCCACCAAGCCTCTTAGTCATGTAACATCTTCCCATCCACAGCTCCCGTAAACTGCATGAGATAGACCTTTTTGAAGCAACCACAACTTCCATTCTCCTGTAGATCACCTTATCTTAAGCTGATGTGCCACATCACCAGCTGAGACGTCTGATGTTGAGCTAGATGTTAGAACATTCTAATATGACATCCAACTATTGAATTCAGCTCCTCCTTCTGCCACTTAGAAGAACCTCATCCCTTCACAGAACAAGAGTTTCATGCTCTCATAGACTTGATTCAACAACCAAGTTTGAGTAGACAACCTCTATCCTGCTTTAGAACTCCAAAGACTTCAAACCTGCCACGTCTGAATCTTCAGAAAATAAGTATTCCAAGACTACACCATAGCCATACCAAAGAATGCCACTTTCCTTAATAAAGCAGACTGTAGAAAGTCAGAGATAACTGCCACTTAACTTTGACCTTCAACAAGAAGAGCAAGATCCACGCTCCAAAGCACCTAGATTAGAAATAAACTGATCCAAGATGTAACCATCAAGATTATGATGTCTTCGTCTTCATCTTCAACAGCATCAAAGTCCAGACTAGTTTCTTGCCAAGAAACTCTCCAGAGAACACATGCTTCTATCACGCCCGACTGATGCCACTTCTTAGGTCACCACCTAAGACTAAAACAGACGCTAAAGCATATGCAGTACCCCTCCCATGATTCTGCACAAACTCTGATGATGAGATGTTCCAACATCTTGTTGAACATCAACAATCTTGACTTTTAAGGATAATCAATTAAATACTTGTGGATTCCACAAATAGCAATTGATCTTAAGTCCTTGTCCAATAACCCTTCTTCACTGTTGTAGTTGAGCTCCACCAGATCACGTCATGAACACTTTTAAAGTATTCAATCTTTTTGCAAGTATCTTCTTCAAAGGACAATGTTGAGATACCAAGGATACCACCCTTGACTCAAGTAACTAAGACTTTCTCTGAACAAATCTTATTTACCTCAACAATTCTTCAATCAAATTGGATCCACTCTTTCTTCAGATTGTGTTTCAAAGAAACACCTTCTAGTCAGAAGAGTAACTAGAAGACTCCAGATACACGACATAGATGCCTCTATGAGTGGACTTGAGAGAATTCTCAAGTATCTTTGACAGCCTAGCCGATCAATAATTTATCAAACTCCTAGAGTAAGAACCTGATAAACTTAAACTTAACTCCTCTCCTCTTCAACTGACTTCAACTGCACCAAGAAACCAAGCTTCCAAGTACCAAGTCATCATACCAGATATCTAACCACAACTCCCTTCACTTCATTGCTCCTGAATTTGGAATAAAAGAATTCAGATATCTTCAAATATAGAGGTCGGCGATTGAGACCTTCCACCAACTGTCTTCAGTAACAACTCCAGAATCCCATGATTCTAGAGCTCTTCCATTAGAAACACATGCAGCGGAACCACCAAGGAACATATCCTGCTTGCCCTAATAAGATGTCACAACATCTTATAAGACACACAAACAAGAGAACTAGCCACTTCTCCTGTAGTTGTTGTAGAATTTCCTCAGCAACATGAACAACCTCCGGGTTGCTCCTTCGATCCAGAACATCCATCTCATCCATTAATACCCTTGAGTATGTCTGAGTTGATTGATTTGATCTTTAAAACTCCTCCTTGTTTAAACGCCAGAAAGTATCTCCCAAAGATCACATCCAGAACCAGACAGGATGCCTGCTCTGATACCAATTGAAATTATGGCCTATGCAGACAGAAGATGTCCTAACACATGTCAAGACATTGTGCTATATAATCATTTAAACTCATAGGCACAACAGCAGACTGATACCTTGAATATCATAACTACACAATCACAGATGTCACGACATCTGATCCAACATGTCAGTCAAGAACAATAACAAAACTGTAAATTGCAGAATGTTAAATAACACAGTATGTGTTAACCCAGTTCGGTGCAATTCACCTACATCTGGGGGATACCAATCTAGGACAAAGACTTCACTATCTGTAGAACTGTTACAAAGCTAAACTCCCCCGTTTACAACTTTATACCTAATATCTACCCAATGAACATCTTTACCACGGCTAAACTCAAACGTTTATAACCCTGATATGAGATACCCCACTCACATCCTAATCACAACCTGTTAAATCTCTGTCTTCTGCCAATACAGAGCCTGTCGCAGTTTCTTGACCTTCAAGTTATCTTGGACTTGCTTCAAAGCTTCGTCCAAGAACAATACAACAACCATTACCTACAGGCTTCTGGTTGTATCCCTGTAACTATGCCTTCCACTCTGCATCCCATATTACAAAGTGGAGACTTACAACTCCTAAGAGAGCCAACGACTCTCAAACCCTAAACCCTTATTCAACACAAGAGAACTAGGTTACAAAGTTATAAGTGATACAAAAGTACAGTCGTTAACCCTAGGTCTAAGTCTCCTTATATAGTCTTCTGATGTCTTGGGCTTTCTATCTTTTCTTCTGTGATTCCTTGATCTGCTCCTTAATTCTTGCAATATATTAAAACCTGCTAACTTAGTAAGTCAGTCAGGATGTCGAGACATTTCTTTCGACATCTTTTTCTTCTTCAGATTCTTCAAGTTTATCATTAGAATGTTTTAGCAAAATTTAGTCAAACTTCAGGTGCTTTCAGAATCATATGTACAACATTATGTCATTTTCCTAAGGTGAAGACCCAGTTTGAGATTGACGTAATGCAGGTTCATCTTGCCCTTTGGAATGGCTAGCTACCAAGAGAGCATAAACACGTTATTCACCACTTTAGGGTGTGTTGCTTGACTCGTGCACTTGCATTATGGGGTAGATTGCTTTAGTTATTCACTTAGAGCGTTCACGACAGCTCCCTTTAGTTTTTTCCTTGTGGTTTTGATTGCTTTGGTCGTACGTTTGAATTGTTCAAGTTAACATCATATGCCCGCAAGTTCACTTAGTGATCGCAAGGAAAAATGCTTAGTGAAAATAGTTTCATTTTATTGTAAAAGGTGTCATTACATAATATTGACAACTTGCAATTTTGCATAACAAAAAATAACAAAGTGGGTTATCACTCCTTATAACTTCCCATCCCGGCAGAGCGAGTAGCTGCGACTGACTACAATCTTCACCCACAATAGCCATTTTCATTCCTTTCCTTCATTGGTATAGTAGAATTGTAAGGCCTTATGTATCCTTTGGGCTCCAACTAGGTTGGCACAAATGGTCATCGACTTATCACGCATGTTGTGATTCTTAAGCTTGAGGTCGACTAGGGAGGTAACTACGTCCAATGTCGCAGCAAAAGGTCTTCCAAGAATAAAGTTGTACGCACTTAGGCAAGAAAACTACTAGCAATTTAAAGTTCACAGTCCTCATGCTCGTCCCCTTCCTAGGGTAATATTTAGCTTGATGTGCCCCAAAGTACAAGTCACCATGTTTTTTAAGGCTTGTAAGTTGGATCCCTCGTAAGGCAATAACTTTTATTTCTTTAGCATGTGCTTTTCGAAGAGCTTGGCATACATAATATCACAAGAACTACCATCCTCAATTAGGACTCAAGACACATCACAATTGGATTAGTTGAACATTAGCAGTAGGGGAAGATGTCATTTAATATTCCTCCCACTTTCTCACTATCCAGAAACCCCAAGATAGATCTTTATGGCTTTACGGTGACATTTTCTCCTTTTTACTTATTGGTGGCCATGAATTTAGCAATACATCTTTTAATCATGCTTTGAAGGGATTTTTTAGCCTTGGGTTGACGCCTGTAATAGAGGAAATGTATTGGTGATTTACCTCGCATTATCCTTATTATTCGAGATTGCTTCCTTTGTTCTCCTTACTCCAGGACACAACTTTGATGACTTTTTTGTGGGATGGTTTCTCCCTTCAAGGTGACAGTTTTTCCCCGAAGACTCCCAACATCCCCTATAATCCTTTTTTCTTTCTCAACTATCTTCTCTTCCATTTACCTATGTGTGCTCAGACATGTTGACCTTCTTAATCATTTCTTTGATTGCATCCTTCAACTGAAAGTAATCATTCGTGTTGTGGTTTTACACTTATGGAAATGGTAGTATTTGAATATGTTCATCCTTGGAGATCCTTTGATCGGGTTAGGATTCTTGGTCCCCCTTCTTTGAAACCATAGTTGGCACATTCCTCTTAGATCGTGTCCAGAGGAGTGTAAAATGGAGTCCTTTATCGAGATCCTTGCCATTCGTCGCCCCTATAACAGTTGTTGTCCTTCTCTAGAACTTTGTTATAGTCGGCACCTTCAACTCCTTGGTTTTTCTTGCTCTCTTCAAAAAAGATCTCTTCCTCCCTGCTCAATTAGAGTTGTCCCCTATTCATTAGATCACTTAAACTATAGACCCCCTTCAGGCCCTAGTTTTTCTCTAAAAATGCAGTCCTTCTCTCAAACCCTTCTTAAGTATCCAGCATTTCAGCCCTTGGTCGATGCCTTTTACCACTATTGTCACCTTTGTAAATTGGTCTATGTACCCTTGTAGCGTTTGTTTTCTTCCTTGTGTGATTGCACTGTGGACCTCATTAGTTGTTGGTGTGTATCTATGTGTTTGTAGGTATACAGTTGACAATCCTGCAAAAGATCTTTTATGATGTTTTGATGACGACAACAATAATTAAAGTCGGTGGTAGTAGCTTTCAACCTAACCAGAGAAACATCCCATGCCTTATCAATAAAAAGAGACTCAATATTAAAGTGCTTATATGATCAAGACCAATCCAACAAAGAATCTTGAAGCCTCAAATAAAGTGTGAAACTTCACCAGGTCATGTCTGTCTGTCTGAGTGACCCGAGTTTTGTAAAAGTAAGGAATAACTTTTAAAGTACTACTGTTACTCGCACACACACACACATTAAAAATATTTTTCAAAAGTTTTTATCATGAAAATTGTTTTCTAGTCCAAGCTGAGTAATTAAGAAGTTGTCCAATCTCTTTAAAAAGCTTTTTTTAACTAACCAATCAATTGGATACTTAAGTTAATTGATTGGAAAAACTTTTTGAGCAAGCCAATGGATTAGAACATTAAGACAAATGATTGGAGAAGGTCTAATCGATTAACCAAGTGATTAGGGAAATACCTTAGTGCCTTGCAATGCTTTATATCTAATATTTCCTATTTGGGCGTGGTAATCGATTAAAAATGACTTGGCCAATCAATTGGAACGTAATGCCAATTGATTTCCTCATCAATTCTGCCCATGGATCATTTCCTTTTGTTTGGTTTTTCCAACTCCTATATAAAGGAGGCTCGCCTCCTCTTCATTTCATGTCGCTTTCCAAAGCTTTACATTTTTTTGGAATTTATCTCTCTATCTTCTCTCTTTCTCTCTCTAGAAAAAAATTATTTCACTTAAAGTTGACATAGTGTTTTTAAGTGAAACCTTGCTTGTGAGGAAGATTATGTAAGTGGTCGTACTATTTTAGTTAATTCTTGAGAGTTTTATTCTCTTAAAAAGATTGAGTTTAGTTTCTGAGATAAACGAGTCATAAAATCTTTGTTCTTGGTTTATTGAGCTTTTTTGGAAAATGTTATGCTTTGGATATTGATACCAGCCTGAAAATCTTTAAGAAGGTTCTATAACTCAGCCTAGGGTAAAATCTATCTTTGGTTGGGGATAAGCCTGTAAAAATATCAAGATCATCTTGTATTAAGGTTCATGGGTATAACATGTAAAAGCTCAAAAGTTTATAGTCGAAATCTCAAGAAGACCTCTCAAGGATAGAACTAGGCCAACGTTTGGACAAACCTGGATAAATCTCTGATGCAATCTCTCTAACCCTCACTCTATTTATTTTTCTTCTATTTATTGTTTGTTTCCACTTCTATTTACTCTTAAAAACTAT
Organism: Lathyrus tuberosus; assembly: GCA_022829125.1. Lineage (NCBI taxonomy): Eukaryota > Viridiplantae > Streptophyta > Magnoliopsida > Fabales > Fabaceae > Lathyrus > Lathyrus tuberosus. The sequence goes on from JALAZF010000516.1 coordinate 449,589, forward strand.
TAACACAATCTTAATCGATAAAAGTATAAAGAAGACACGAATTTTAAATACCACAATTCACCTCCCCCCCCCCTCTTGTGCTTGAAGTCACTTGTCCAACAATTGGTTACCGGTTGCGAGCGATGAATTAGGAAAAGAAGTCACCGCACAGGCTTTTTCATGAGTTGATACACCCGTCAGAGAGGGGTTTTTACCATCTCATGTCACCTCCAGTAAGGGTTAGTGCAAAGAGATTTCACTTTATAGCCCCTTCAGCTTTACAGTAGTCCAGTAGATTATCTACGAGCTCGATCTGCTTATCAAGATCCATGGTTCCTTCATACTTAGACAGCTTTTGAGGCTTATCCTAGGATCTTGGTACTCTTCTATCTAGGATATGCACAGATTCCTTTTTCTCTCTAGAGCGAGAGCATCTTCTTCTAGCTTTTCTCACCTTCGGGGATGATGAACCTTGGTTGTGACATAATTCTCACTTCTTCCCTCATAATCAGATGAAAGAGTCGTATGTGCCTTGATGAAATGTATGTGTGTGGATAATGGAGCTTTTTCACATGGTGTGATCCTTCTAGATGAAATAAGCTCTGGAACGATGCTTGGCTAGTTCAGCAAGGCCTCTTCTTCTACAATGATGTTTCATATAGGAGCAAATCACAAGTTCTTTTAATTATCATTATCCTATCAGGTAGGACCTGAGAGTTCTATTGATGGGTTATACATGATAATCAACATATCAATCTTTCCTTGCATGCGTAGATTGGATTACGTTAGTTAAAATCAAGGAAACGTCTCTTGTCAGACGTTAGGATATGCAAGGGAGGATAATTTAAGAGCACGCCTTGGATTTCTCCTCAGATGATTCCCAAGGGAACTGATCTTGCGTCACTGGATGAGATGCAGAGGTTATGAGGATTGGATCTTCAACTTTTGGAAAAAGCAGTTGTGCTCTCGTAGTAACGGTAGTGAATTGAAGATCAAATTTGGGATTAAATAGTTATATATGATTCAGTAATTACAAATTTTACTCTAATTAATTATAAAATTAAAATTAAAATTGACATCATACAAACATTATAAATGACATCATATAAACATTATAAAATCAATTTTATATACTTAAAATTCCTTTTAACTCTCTCAACCATGGTACTTAAAATCGGATCGGACTGGTCAATTTTGAATTGTTCAATTGGATCCATGATCGGTCCAAGTGACCTTTAAAACTGTTGTGTAAAAGAATTGGACACAAAACTGTGATATCAGCTGATAAATTGGAAAACCTGGTGAAACCAATGACTTGATCGGTTTTGCAGGCTAGATCTTGATTTGCTTTTTCTTGCAAGAAAATATGACAAAAAAATATTTAATTTCTCTTATTCTTTTTCTACTTTATTAATTTCTCTACTTTATTTCCAAATTATTGCAGCTGAAGGTGGAAGGGGATAGAAAAGGAAATGTTCAATTGCTACTTTGTTCAATTGCTATTGAAGGTGGAAGGGAATGTAGCCGAAAAAATTTGAGATTAAGCTATTGATTAACTTAACTCATAAAGTAAGAGTCACAACCGCGCTTTTATTTTTCCAAAGGAATGGGGAAAAGAACGAACAAAACCCACAGAAGTTTTAAAACAAAACTAATAAAATAGAGAGACAAAGGGTAAGGGAGTTGGTGTTTGACAAGACTTCCTGAGCCTCGTGCCTATGTATCCCACGAAGTGAAATGGAGGATCAAAACCTCGCAGTTCGTGGTAAAAAAAGAGTTTTTAGTGATTGATTTTAAATGGAAAGACAAGTTTTCATTTTAAGGAAAAAACTCAACTAATCACCTACAAGTATATGAAAATGGACATTTGCATCACTATTGAGAAGGGATCCAACTTGGATAGAAATCAACAAGTATACCACTAACTCTCTCAAATGCAAAAGAATCAACATCAAACATCACAATAGGGATAAGAGAATTACATCTCAACTATGAAAATGACTCATGTCTAAAAAGTGCACAAATGGCACGAAAATGGTTTGAACGAGTTATGTATTTTTTATGTCTTTTAAAATGGTTTTGATATGCTTAAGATGAATTAGCATTTATTTAAGAAAAAAGATTTTGAAAATCACTTGACAAAGTCAAGGTTTATTGAGAAAGTGATTCAAGTTTGAAAACAAGAAGATTTTGAAAAGGGGAACGATTTTGAAAATTAAAGAAGATGAGGAGATGAAGAGACTACCCTAATAAATGCAATAAAATAAAAGTGTGTGCAAGTGAACTGACTAGACCAGTTGACATAAGTCAAACCAAGTCTTCCATCTTTTGGATTAAGCCACAAGCAAGCCAAATAAGCAAAGCACAAACCAAGTCTTCAAAAAGTCAACTCAAGGTCAAAGGTACTAGATGAATTCCAAGGTCTCAAATCACAACTCCAAAGCAAAGGATCAAGAAACTAAATCAAAGTTCATAAATCCAACATCCAAGCATGGGATAGTAACCAATAGTTCAAGGAATCAATTAAGTTTTATAAGGGGTTTTTCCTCTCAGACTTCTACTCAGACTGCTCAACAATCTGCTCAACATTCTACCCAAGAATCTCATACTACAACTCAGTCTGCTCAACAATCTACCCAAGTCTCTCAGACAACAATCCAGACTGCCCAACATTCTACCCAATCTTATAAGGGGGAGGCTGCTCAGAAGACTCATGGTCCTGCCAAAGGGAAGATACAAAAGCTACCTGTTAGGAAGGCACCAAGGTCATTTGTTCCACCTGGGCCTACAACCAGGTTGTCTTCATCCAAGAATGTTGTTGGTCCAGTCACAAGGAAATCTACTCCAACTAAGAGGACAGCTCCAAAGAAGAATCCCTAGAAATATTTAGGATTAATTAGTTTATGTTGTATTTTGTGCACAATGATATTGATGTAATGAACAAGTTTATTGTGTTTTTTTTGTGCACTTTGGTGCTGAACAAGTTTATGGTGTATTTTGGAGCTTCTATTATGAACCTAATTGTAGTTTGGTGCACTTTGGTGCTTTTGTTATGGACAAAATTATATACTGCAGTTTATGAGTATATTCTGTTATTAACATATTCTGTTATGAACATATTCTGCTTGTGAACATTTTCTGTTATAGATCACTTTCATTTATGGAACAATTATAGGTCATGCCCAAAAATTATAGGTCATGTCCAAATCTGTTATGAACAAAATTGTATAGGACGTGCCCAAATTTATAGGTCATGCCCAAAAATTACAGGTTAGTTACAACATTAAAAACAGATTGTGAAGATCAAACTCATAAAATTCATTCTTAAAAGATTTCAACATTCATTCAAGATAACATCAAATACAAACTTTCAAAATAACATTACAACTGATACAAACAACTAACTACAATGATAATTATCAAATAAATCAAATTCCATATTTTTTTCCACTTGATGATATTCTTCATTTCATCATCAATAATCATCAACTTTTTCCCAAGTTCTTCAATGTCTTTTTTTGCTTCATCCAGTCCCTTTGTAACCACACCCATCCTATGCATAAAAAATTCTTCTTTCTCATCACACGCATCCTCATGGAACCAACCAAAATAATTGCATCCAGTTTGCATCTGAAATTTGCATTGTAAAGAGGTTCAAGATGAATCTATAACAGAAAGTAAACACACATAAAATATATTAGATACCTTATAATTGGGACAACCCCAGAATAGTTTCCCCATATTCTTCACAGTTTTTGCCCTTTGCAGAACATTCATGTTTCCACAATGACACATGGGCTTCCTTCTTGAACTTTCACTGACTACTGAATCCCCACTTCTTGAACTCAACATCGAGGAAGAACAACCCAATTTCATGCTTTGATGAACACTACCTTTTATTTTTGAATGAAATTGTGAAGAAAGAAGAGGAATTCAATTTGCCCTAACAAGTGAAATAGGGGAGATCACTGATAACGTAACTAAGAAAGAAGAAGATGATGTTCCAAGTCCATGTCAGCTGTCACGTAACCAAAAATAAACGGACGTTTGAGCCAACTAACGGCAGTGACTACTTTGACACCATTTTAAAAGTTAAGGGACGAACTAACCACTTTTTAAAATTAAGGGATTAAACTGGATCCTGGGATAAAGTTAAGGGACGAAAAAAATTATTTTGTCTAATTAATTTTATCATATTTATAAGTATTTTACTGTTTTATATTATTAAAATTTTAAAAAGTTTGTTTGCAAATTTTTCTTATGAATTTGTATGGTTCTCGATATATATTATGTTATCTTTTTATTAGAAAATATATATGACTAATAATGTCTTTTAGTATATAAAAAAAAAAAAAAACTATTGTAATAATAGGTAACATGTCTTAGTCACATATTATCCAACAAAAAAAACTTAGTCAATTAAATTATTTGTGTTTACTGTTCATACAATTTCTTATTTATCACCCTAACAATTTCAATGATTTGATCCTACTTTTACTCAATAATATACTTTGATGGATACTCTAGATTACTTTCGAACAACCAACATGATTGGTGTGAGTTGTGCAGTACTTTAGTTTAAACTTGAAAATAAAATGAGGCAAGGTGTGTTAATTAGATCGGAGAAATCCGAAGTAAATTTGAATTCAAACTAATCTATAGTATTTGGATTATATATTTTTTAGTTCGGACAAAAAATAATCAAACCAATAAAATTTGATTAATTAATTTAGATAATAGATTTCTAAAATACTAGCTAATCATAATTAATTTGTATAATTTATATCATTATTATAATGGAAACTAGATCGAGTATTCAACTTCAATAAAAAAAATAAAACGTCACCCGTGAAATTCACAACCTATATAGAGAAATGAAAAAGTTGGTGATTTTATATTATTATGGAACATTAATTGATGTAAAATAGATATCTTTTTTAAAAAAATTACACATTTATTTCGAATGTATCTGATCAATCCAAACCAACCAATTGTTTTTGGTTTGGTTCTATTTTGCCTTTATTAAAAAATATAAAAATACCAGTTCAAACCAATTCATATATTTTTTAATCAGTTCGAGCATCGGATTCTCTAGAAATCAAATCGGTTCGCTAACACCCCTACAATAAGGGTGATGACTTTACTTACGTGAATGATTGCGAGAGGGTGCATATGTTCAAATTACGTGAGATTAGTGAATATCATCCCAACCCTCGAAGTTGGGATATTAATAGACGGCTTCTTTAGTCGGATAATAAGGAGGAGACGATTTTCACCTACTTTCCCAAGGAGTGTAAGGGAGTAGAGGAGGACCGATTCTTTCTCCTAAATTAGAGTGATGATTTCCTTCCTTTTTAATGCGGTCAAATTGTCTTTCTCTTGACCATGTCGTTTGCTACATGTGGGTGAGATGGATCAAGTAGTAATCATGAATCTGTGTCGGGCAACCCAAATCACAGTTGAACAACCCAAGGTAACATCTGCCCAATTCTTTTTGTGCCTCTGGACTGCTTCTTTCCAGGCCCTTTAGGTCGCTTGGGGGCAGTCCCTCAAGCATCGCTTTGGGGCAAGCCCTCATGTATTGCTTAGGTCGAGTCCCTCAAACATTGTTTGGGGATAGGGGTGTGCAAAATATTCAATTATGAGGGCCAAATCCATAACCAGATTCAAATGTATTGTAAATATCTTTATACAATTAAATAGATATCAACTGATTCATTTGTAAATGGTTTGGTTATCCAACCATATTTTATTTTGGATCTAGTTATAATCTGGATTTTATCCAAAGACTTAAAATAAAATCAATTATTTCAATTTAATATTAAATTTCATTATTTATTTGCTGAATTTAAATCTATTAAAATTTAACAAGTAATTGTTAGATTTTTTTTATATCAATATTACATAAATTAAGTTAATGTTTTATATTTTATGTTTAAATTTTTGTTTAGATTAGAATTTGGAAACTTTTTCCACGTCAAACAATGAAATGTGTGGTTTACAGTGAAGCCTAAAAAAAATTAAAAAAATAAAGGGTTACCCCTGTTATATGGATGAACTTTGAAAAATTCTTCTGTAAAAAAAAAGTTTGGATTTCATCCTCAACATATGAAGATTCTTTAATTTTGGTATTTCATTAAACTCAGTTAGTATAATCTTTAACAATTTTTAATAATTTATTATTTTCCAATTAAAATAAAAGTCAGATGACATTTGTTTGTCGTTAAAAAGTTAGTTTCTTCAAATAACCTTAATTGACCTACAATAAATACACTAATTAACCCACTGTAAAATCATTAATTTTTGCAAATATTTACTGTGTGATTAAAGAAACTCTAATTGAAGCATCATCTTCATCGTTTGTAGTTGCATGTCCCTAATACATTTAGACGGAGCACCCCAATACGGTAATTTTGTTGTTTGTCTTATCGCTTTCATTTTGATTTACTTTCGATTATAGGGTCTCCTTCATGATTGCACCTCTTTAGATCAAGTTTTGAAATGATTCGTATTTTGCATGCATAAACCATTAGTTAGGTTTGAGCTTGATCAAGATGATTTTTGTCAAATTGCATGAGTCAGTAGAATTAGATTCATATATGTTATTGATTCAAGTTAGGTGGAAAGAAAAATCTCAAAGTGTTTTGAAATTTGTGAAAATTTGAGATTTTGTGTGTTTGATTCAAATCAAGCACATATCTGGATTCAAATCAAATTAAACAGAGGCAAATCAAAGGTTTTCAAACACTTTAATTTGAATCAGGATTTACACCTGATTTGAATCGGGCATTTTCTGATCACGTCTGGTTGATTTGATTCGAATAAGACTTTACACCTAATTCGAATCAGAAAGTTTTCTCACATTTTTCAGTTGGCTCTGCTTGAACTAATTCAAATCATAATTAAAACATGATTCGAATCATAGGGTATTTGATTCAAGTCATACTTTTCTCTTGATTCGAATCAACTAAAAATTGGGTCAAAACTCTATTTTTCTTTTATTCCACTTCATTTGTTCTTTGACTTAAATCATGAATTACTCTTGATTCGAATCTAACTAACTTTCTCAACTATATTTTGTGCTTAATCTCAAGCACGTATAAAATCTTTTTGTCATCATTTTTCAAGTAACGAATAAACAAATTCATAACCATTTTTGTGTGATTCTGTGAAAAATCAACACCCTCTATTTTTGAAGGTTCAAAGCTCTTGCAACGAAAATGTTACATCTTCAACTTCAATTTGATTACAGGTCTTGACAACGAGACATTTATAATTGATTGAAGGAAATGTTATCTTGAAACTAATTGTTCTTTAAGATTTGGTTAAGATTTTCAGGTAGCTTGCAAGATTAAGGTTGTTATCATTGGTGCTGACAAATTCTAATGAAAAGAATGAGGCTATTCTCACCAGATTGCCTAGGTAGTGACTGTGTGAAAGGCTATGGATAAGGAAGAGTTTTCTTCAAATCTTCATAAAATTCATCGTTCAAGGAATTAGTAGGATCAAGGGGTTGATTCCTACACACGAAGGCTTGGAGCATATTGGTGATATTGGTAGATTCAAGAAGCATTAATCGAGTAAATATTACATAGAAGAGTTTGGAATTATGATGTATACAAGTCAAGATCATGATAGAAGATTTTATATTTCTTAACATTATTGTGGACTGGTGATTGTATAAACTCTTGCATATATTTGTCAGATAAAAAGGAACAATGCAGGTTCCAATGGGAAACTATTGAAGAGTGCACGTAGGCAAAGTGAGGATGAACGCCGAAGCACTATAAATCTTGGTGCCATCTCTCACCCTTACTCTTGCATTTATTTTTTGTAGGATTTCCATGCTTAGGTATTTCAATTCTAGAGTAGTTTATCGTTTATTCAATTGATAACGATTTATTGTGTAAGGTTAAGTTTTGTTAGAATTGGTGCCTAATCTAGCTGCATTAGTGATTAAAATATGAGAAATAATTGAGGTTTGAATTCATTGTAATTGAATCGTTGTATAATTGAATCAATTGTATACATTTGTGTATCATCACGAAAACCATTGTTTGGTATTTGGAAATTGATTAAGAGTTAACATGGTCCTGTTTCAATAAACTTATAACTTTCATATTTTCGCTTCAAACCTTCCACTCGAATCTTTTGAAAAACTCGGGTACTCTTTTTGAAAAGTTGTTGAATTTTTTAATAAGGGTCTATTCACCCCTCCCCCTCTAGACTATTTTTCTACTTCACTATTCACACTCAACAATTGGCATCAAGACTGGTATTTTGATTGTGTCTGATCGACATCCAAAAGCTGTGAATATGGCGGACGATGATGATCTTAATGGAGCATATAATATATCACCTATTTTTAAAGGCGAAAATTATACTTATTAGAAAGCGAGCATGTATATACACTTATTATCAATTAACAAAATCCTATGGTGTGCCTTCACCAAGGGACCATATATCCCTAAGGGTGTTGATGATGTTGTAAAACATCCTAAGGATTGGACGGATGATGAGACCTAAAAGGATTCATATAATTTTAAAGCGAGTAACATACTTATCTCCATTTTAAGCGCAAAAATATTCTACTAAATCTCATATCATACGAATGCTTAAGGTATGTGGGACTCTCTTCAAACTCTCTTTGAGGGAACGAATGACGTCAAGGATTATAAAATCAATATGTTTATAGAGGAGTTTGAACTATTTTGTATGGAACCCGTAGAATCTGTGGATTCCATGCAAACTAGACTCCTCCACTTAATCAACAAATTACGCAACTTGAGCAAAACCTTTTCTAACAAAGATTTTACTAACAAAATATTGAGATCTATGTGAAGGGAGTGGCAACCAAAGGTTACCGCTATTAAGAAATCTAACGGCCTTAATACTTTGGATATTACAAAACTTTTTGGAAAGTTCGCCAAGCATGAGAATGAGTTGAAACGACTCGCCGATAGCGAAGTAAAGTTGAAAAAGAAAGAGAAAGGGAAAGAATATAAACAATATCTTTCTTTGAAAGCTTCGCCATCTAAAGGGAAGAATTCAAAGGAAGAAAATGACAACTTTTACGAAGAATCTTCTAAAAAGGAAGATATGGGTATATTTATCATACGCTACAATAGATACTTAAAGAGAAACAAGCTCAAGCATGGCGGCAAAAGACTAGTGAATTACAGAAATACTCACCCACCTAAGAAAGAACACAATAAAAAGGATGGTGGTATTACGTGTTACGAGTGCATAAAATTGGGACATTTTAGAACCGCTTGTCCAAGTCTTACCAAACATCATAAAAAGAAATATAAGTAATTCTACAAGATGAAAGGAAAAAGCTCTAAAGATCGTAGATTCTATATCACGTAGAAAGAAGAGGATGAGAGTTCCTCCTCTGATTCTTGTTCAAGTTTGAATGATAAGTGTGTCAACCTATGTTTGATGACACGTAAGAAAGGTGAAACTTCAAAGGTCTATAATTTTGATTTCGATAATGAATATTCTTATAGTGAATTGTTGAAAGCACTCAATGATATGTATGAAAATTTCATAAATGATTTTAAGAATGTTTCTCTCCAAAAATAAATGATTTTAAAACTTTAAGAGGAGATAAATAATCTTAATAGGGCTTTGGAAACTCTTAAGGAAATGCATACATCTCTATTTGATAAGTGTTATAGTGTTTCAAATACTTTAGGATAAAATGTGGAAATAGTAGAATGTGTTGAGTGTTCAATTTTAAAACTTGAAATTAAAACTCTTAAAGGACAAATAAGACATACTACTTCACTATCTTTTACTTGTTCTAGATCTTCGGGTGAAAGCGGGAAGGTTTTTAAGGGAAAACCCTCATGTCACTAAAATAAATAGAAGAAGTCTTTCATCTAAAGTTATTTTCCATTATTATGGTGATAAGGGTCACATTAGGCCTCTTTGTCATGTTAGGAACATTCAAGTTCCCAATGGTAAAATGACATGGGTTCCTAAGTGTACCTCATCTAACCCTAAAGGACCCACTAGTCGGGGACCTAAATTACCTATTTGATTGTCACATGTAAGTCTTGGCTCCGCGAAAAGATTATGGTTTCTAGATAGCGGATGTTCAACACACATAATGGGAGATGCTTCCGTGATCATCAAGTTCGATGAGAAGGAAATTGGTCATGTAACGTAGGAAGATAATATGGAAGATAAAATTCTTGGTGAAGGTGTTGTAGGAAATCCCTCCACAATTACCATTGAAAATGTGCTTTTAATTAAAGGGTTTAAACAAAAATTGCTTAGCATTAGCCAACTATGTGACAAATAGTATATTATTTTTATTGATACTCTTAGTTGTATAATTGACCATAAGGCTAGTAAGGACCTTGTGTTTAAGGGTTATAAGATTGATAACACTTATATACTTGATCTAGATGATATGTCAATTCATGGGACTAAGTGTTTAGTATCCAAGGGTGAAGATTCTTGGTTATGGTATAGGCGCTTAAGTCGTGTGCATTTCGACTTAATGAATAAGATATCATCCAAGAATCTAGTAGTTGGTCTTCCTAAAATAAATTTTTTAAAATACAAACTATGTGATGCTTGCCAATTGGGAAGGCAAACAAGAGTGTTGTTTAAATCGAAGAAGGTTATTTCAATAACAAAACATCTCGAGTTTCTCCACCTAGACTTGTTTGGCCCTTCGCAAACAAGAAGTTTAAGAGGTAACTATTACGGTATTTTGATAGTTGATGACTACTTTATATTCACTTGGACGTTGTTTTTAGCCCATGAGGATAAAACTTTTAAGGATTTCATCGACTTTGCTAAGCTTGTCCAAAATGTTATTGGTTTTAAAATTATCACTCGTCGTAGTGATCATGGTGGTGAATTTATTAACCATCAATTTCAAAACTTTTGCATCGAAAATGGGATTGCTCATAATTTCTCATGTCCGAGAACTCCATAACAAAGTGGTGTTTTTTAGCGTAAAAATTGTGTTTTGGAAGAAATGGCATGGACTATGAAAAATTAAATGAGCCTACCTAAGTATTTTTTGGTAGATGCAATCAATACTACATGCCATGTCTTAAACAGGCTGAGTATTTGATCTATCCTAGAGAAGACACCATATAAGATACTTAAGGGTAAAAACCAAATATTTCTTATTTTTGCATTCTCGCTTGCAAATGATTTGTTTTAAACAACGAACAGGACAATCTTGGTAAATTCAATGTTAAGTCTGATTAAGGGATATTCCTAGGGTACTCATCTACTAGTAAAGCGTATAAGGTTTACAATCATAGAACTGCTTCAGTAGAAGAGTCAATTTATGTTGCTTTTGATGAGTCCTCACCCTAAAAGTTGGGTAATGGTATTTTTTTCTAATGTTTCAGGTGTGATAACGGAGAAGCTCATCAGCGATGAAAGTCCCAAAGAGGATCCTCCACCTTAAATAAAGGACGATGACATTAAGGAAGATAAAGAGGAAGGATTACATGAGAATAAAAAACAAGAGACCTCGAACCAGCTACCTCAAGATTGGACAATCGCAAAAGATCATATGTTAGATCAAATTATGAGAGACATCAAAAGAGGTGTAAGTACGATATCACAGGTTAATAAGTTTTGTAAGTACTTTACTTTCATTTCTCATATTGAACCTAAATAGACATCAGAAGCTTTACTTGACAAGGGATGGTTACTTTCTATGCAAGAAGAACTTATCCAATTTAAACGTAACAGTGTTTGGGACCTTGTTCCATATCCCGTTGATAAAACAGTCATTGGCACAAGATGGATATTTAGGAACATGATGGATGAAAATAGCGTAATTACTAGAAATAAATCAAGATTATTGGCAAAAGGATGTAATCAAGTAGAAGTAATAGACTACAAGGAAACTTATGCTCATGTAGCTCATCTAGAAGCTATTAGACTCCTTTTGGCATTTGCTTGCTGCCTAGATTTTAAGATTTACCAAATGGACGTAAAACCTGTTTTTCTTAATGGCCATATAAACAAAGAGGTGTATGTCTCACAACCTCCAGGTTTTGAGGATCACAATAATCCTAATCATGTTTTTAAATTGAAAATAGCCATTTATGGTCTCAAACAAGCTCCAAGAGTTTGGTATGAGCAATTGAGTGGATTTTTTATCACACAAGGACTCAATCATGGTAAAGTGAACACCATTTTGTTTATAAGACATAAGGAACGACATATTCTCTTAGTTCAAATTTATGTAGATGATATAATTTTCGAGTCTACTAATGAGTCTCTTTGTCGATAATTTACGATTTTAATGCAGGGAGAATTTGAGATGTCCCTTATGGAAGAGCTGGCATATTTCTTGGGATTGCAAATCTAGCAAGCCGAAGAAGGCACTTTTGTAATTTAAATGAAATATTGCTTAGAACTTCTCAAGAAGTTTAATATGAAAGATTCAAGGACTATCTTAATACACATGGCCTATAATGTTCTTATTGACAAAGATGAAAGAGGGGTGGATTTTGACGTAACTAGGTATAGAGGTATAATCGGATCCTTACTTTTTTTAACCCCAAGTAGTCCATATATCATGCTTAGTGTGTGAATTTGATAGATATCAAAAATCACCTTAGGAATCACACTTTAAGATTGTAAAACGTATTTTGAGGTATCTTAACGGAACCTACAATCACGGTCTTTGGTATTCTAAAGGTGGTGCTTGTAGCTTAGTAGATTTTTCTGATTCCGATTTCGCGGGGTGCAAGTCGAATAGGAAGAGTACTAGTGGTACCTGTCAATTATTTGGAAATTGTTTGCTTTCTTAACAAAGTAAGAAGCATCCTAGCGTTGCTCTTTCTACCGCCGAGGCTGAATATTTAGCTGCTGGTAGTTATTGTGCACAAGTCTTATGGGTAAAGTAACAATTATTAGATTACAATTTAAAACTTGATTGCATTCTGATTAAGTGTGGCAGTACTAGTGTTATAAGCCTTACTAAGAATCTATTAATGCATTCACTGACCAAACACATTGAGATACAACACCATTTTCTTAGAGATCATGTGGAAAATGGGGGTGTTGTTTTTTAATACAATGACACTAAAAGTCAGCTTGGTGACATTTTTACAAAACCATTGTCATTGGATCCCTTTCACGAGATTTGTATGGATTTGGGAGTCTTAGATTCTTTGTGCTTTAAATAAAATATGGATTTTGTTTAATTCCATTTGCTATATATTTTGTTTTCACTAACACTACTTTGTAGAAAATCATAGCTTTTTCCAACTACATTGGTATGTCTATAAACTCTTATATACATTTTTATATCACTATATGTGTATTGCTAATTATCTTCATTTAAGCATTTTTATACTTGTTCACGAATTATTTATGTTGTTAATGCATTCCTTTACATATAAGTTTTTTTTATAAATATATGGTTTGCTAATGAATGTTGGTGTTGCATGTCTATTTGCATTTTGTTGCATGTGGCATGTTTATCTTCGTGTTCAATATGAGATCTTTGTTGTTGTATATTCTTCTTAGATGTTTAGCTCATATGGTTTGCTAATGAATGTTGGTGTTGCATGTCTATCTTCTTATCTAGAATTATTTTTTTATGGTTGATTATTTGGTTTTTAGATGCATTTTGATCTATCTTTGTTTGATGTTGTCAAAGGAGGAGAAATTATAATGTGAGCCTAGAATTGTTTTGTGTGTTTTATGATGTGGTTTGCGTGCAATGTTTAAGGGGGAGCATAAGCGTTTTTCGTGTTTTACTCAAAGTCGACTAGATTCCAAGTGAAAGCTTGTCAAGCATAAAAAATAAGGAGAATGTAGTTGCATATCCCTAATACATTCAGGGGGAGCACCCCCAGCACGGCTATTTTTTTGCTTGTCTTATTGCTTTCATTTTGATTTACTTTCGATTATTGAGTCTCCTTCATGATTGCACCTCTCTGAATCAAGTTTTGAAATTATTCCTTTTTAGCATGCATAAACCATTGGTTAGGTTTGAACTTGATCATGATTATTTTTGTCAAATTGTATGAGTCAGTGGAATAAGAGTCATATATATTATTGATTCAAGTTAGGTGAAAAGAAAAATCTCAAATTATATTGTTTTGAAATTTGTGAAAATTTGAGATTTTGTGTGTTTGATTCGAATCAAGCACATTCCTTATTCAAATAAAATTAAACATAGACAAACCAAAGGTTTTCAAACACTTTAATTTGAATCAGAATTTACACTTGATTCAAATCAGGCATTTTCTGGTCACCTCTGGTTGATTTGATTTGAACCAGACTTTACACCTGATTTGAATCAGAAATTTTTCTCACATTTTTTAGTCGGCTCTATTTGAATTGATTAGAATCAAAATTAACACTTGATTCAAATCACGGGGTCTTTGATTCAAATCAGACTTTGCTATTGATTCGAATCAACTGAAAATGAGTCAAAAGTCTATTTTTCTTTTATCCTACTTCACTTGTTCTTTGACTCAAATCATGAATTGCTATTGATTCGAATTTAACTAACTTTTTCAACCATTTTTTGTGCTTAATCTCAAGCACATATAAAATCTTTTTGTCATCATTTTTCAAGTAACGAATCAACAAATTCATAACCATTTTTGTAAGATTCTGTGAAAAATCAACAACCTCTATTTCTGAAAGTTCAAAACTCTTGCAACGAAACTCTTACATCTTCAACTTCATTTTGATTCTAGATCTTGATAACGAGATATTTTTAATTGATTGAAGGAGATGCATTCTTGAAACTAATCGTTCTTAAAGTTTTGGTTGAGATTTTCAGGTAGCTTGCAAGATTGAGGTTTTGGTCATTGGTGCTTACAAATTCTAGTGAAAAAAAGGAGGTTATTCTCTCCAGACTTCCTTGGTAGTGACTATGTGGATGGTTGTGGATAAGTCGGAGTTCTTCTCAAATCTTTGGATAATTCATCACTAAAGGAAGTAGGATCAAGGATTTGGTTTCTACACATGAAGGCTTGGAGCAAATTAGTGATATTGGAATATTCAAGAAGCATTAATCAAATAAAGATTACGCGGAAGAGTTTGGCATTATGTTGTATACAAATTAAGATCTAAATGGAATATTTTATATTTCTCAGCATTATTGTGGATTGGTGATTGTATGAACTCTTGTAAATATTTGTCAAATAAAATGGAACAATGCAGGTTCCAATAGGAAACCATTGAAGGGTGTACGTAGGAAAAGCGATGACGAACGTTGAAGCACTATAAATCCTGGTGTCATTTATATCCTTTACTCTTGCATTTAATTTTCGTAGGATTTTCATGCTTAGGTATTTCAAGTCTAGAATAGTTTATCATTTATTCAATTGATAACGATTTATTGCATAAGGTTAGGTTTTTTTAGAATTGGTGCCTAATCTAGCTGCATTGGTGGTTAAAATTTGAGAAACAATTGAGATTAGAATTCATTGTAATTGAATTAGTCGTATAATCACATCTTTTGAAATATATAATTGAATCAGTCGTATACCTTTGTGTATCATCACGAAAACTATCGTTTGGTATTTGGAAATAGATTAAGAGTTAACGTGATCAAGTTTCAATAAACATATAATTTTCATATTTTCCCTTCAAACCTTCCACTCGCTTCTTTTTAAAAACGTTGGTACTCTTTTTGAAAAAGCAGTTGAATTTTTTAATAAGGGTATATTCACCCCCCCCCCCCCCCCCCCCTCCCCCTCTATACCATTTTCTACTTCCCTATTCACACCCAACATCGTTTTCTTCTGGTATCACTCGTTCATCACCTCTCACCCAAAATAGGTTTTGTGTTCTAGTTTCGTCTTCCACTCTGTCTTTGTGTTCCAGTTTATGAAAATGGAAGTAACCTCGAACTTAATCATGCTTTCAAATGGAAGAATCACTCCTAAATATAAACATAATCTCTCTATGAAGTTGTTTGTTTCAAAATTTAGTGCAAACCCATGGAGAAAATACTGGAACTGCAAGTACTGGGGTTAGATATCTTATATTTGTAACACCCATATATAATATAATACATCAAAGCATCCATATCATACATGAATTTATGTTTTTGGTACTGAAATACAATAAGTTCCTAGTTAACACATTATACATATACATGCCAAAATACCTAATACAAAAAAACTATGGCATTATATATACAAGATGTTCAAAATCATAAAAACTAAGAACTAGATCAACAATGATCTCAAAATAAACTCCGCAACGGAAGCCTTGCCACACAAAAGCTACGATCCGAAAGGAAAAGTCAAACAACTTTGTCCTTACCCTTCGTCGAACCTGCAGTACCTGTGATGTAAACAACAACATGGGGTGAGATACATCAATCTCAGTGAGTTCCCTATCTTATGCATCCTCTCGGATTTACAAGGTTCTATCACACCTAACTCAAGTCAAAGGGGAAAGGGAATGACTTTGAGTACTCACACACACAATACGAAAACACGTTATCGAGTTCGCTAACTGAAAGTGGATCACTATCGTCAACCTTGTCAAGGCATCCCCTTTCTCTCGCCCTCTTCTACGTCTAGAAGTAGGAACGAGTCATGGACCCTCGTAGATTACTTGGCATACGAGATGGATTCAGAAATAAGGGACACATTATCACCTTAAATCGTCACTTCACACGGCCCGTACACCGTCATAAGTCTCTTTACCCGTAGGCTCCATTCGTACTCTAACATTGGAAATCAAACCTACCAAGTAATCGTGCACTCATTACAGAGGAGCTCGTTACTCATGGAATGGCACATAATAGAATAATGGTTACAATTTTGTAATTCCACATACAACCGTTATTGTATATAACATTCCTATACCATTCGGTAATAGACGCACGCCTTGGCCTCTCTTGCACGAGCGTCGTCGTTATGTTGTTCAACAATTTCCTAGCCATTACTAGGTTCTAATATAGTTCCGGGTAATATTCCTCACTCTACCTATTTTATATTTTTAACATGCATATACTCTCAAACATGCTCGACAACAAGGGAAAATAGGCAACACAAGTCAAATATATATATTGGAATCACATAATTCAACACATCATAAATTACACCAATTCCGGCTCCCTCCGATTTATTTAATCGGGCACTAACCTCGAATTTTCTACTTCCATTAGATAGATTATTTTCGTAGCTCTCTATCGATACCAAGAACACTCAAATCGGATACACGAAACAAAAGTTATGAATTTCAGAAAATCCTATTTTTTTCATTTTGTTCCAGGTCGCGCTAAGCGGGCTCCACCCCGCGCTAAGCGCGCTCCTCACTGCTTGGAGAGGTTGCAAATTCTCCAGACCGCGCTAAGCGTGCAACACCGCGCTAAGCGCGCTCTGCGTTATGCAGAAAAATGCTTCCTTTTTCCAGCAAGTTTCCACACCCCCAATTCAATTTCAAACAACCAATGGAGGTATATTTCCATGTTTCTATCATAGTTCATCCATCCAACTTCATATAACATCAATGTATAATTTCTACACCAAAACCCTAAGAAATTCCAATCAAAATAACCAATCCAAATCTTCATAACAATATCAATATATGATCCTACACATGTTATAATCATACTACACAAATTATAGCTCATTTTATCCGTTAGATTTCCTTGATTTGCAAAATAAGCATTTTCTCACAAAACCTAACTTAAGCTAAAAATCATCTCTAACTCTAGAACTTAAAGCTTCTACCTAGAACCCACCTTGGTTAGAGGTTGAAGATGAAGAAGATGAGATGATTTGATGAAGGGTTGATGATGATTCTTGCTCTTGAAATGTTGGATTTTCTCTTCTTTTCTTTCTCCCCTTTTCTTTCCTTTCTTCTTCCTTCTTTCTTCTTTCTCTCTCTATGTTCCTATCTTTCTCTTTTTATGTTTGGCAAATGGGAGGAAAGAAAACATATAGTAAGTATTATTAGTAAATAATACTACTAAATATCCAAAAAGTCTCTAAAGCTCCAATAATTAAATACCTCAGAGTCAGATAATATTAATTGGATTTACTCTAAGTCCAACAGTTACTCTAATTATTTTTGCAAATAATTTCTCAGAGTAAACTGGGACTCAGTTGATCACAACTAATATTATCCAAAGCAAAGTTAAAATACGGGGTATTACATCCTCCCCCCCCCCCCCTTAAATAGAAACTCGTCCTCGAATTTAAAAGATTACCTGAATAAATGAGGATAAGCATCTTTCATCTCCGACTCTAGTTCCCAAGTAGCATCACCCGGATGCATCACATCCCATTGCACCTTAACAAGAGGAATGTCTTTGTTCCTTAATACCTTTGTTTCTCTTCCCACAATACGACTCGGTTGGGGTTCAAACGTTAAATCTGCTTCTATTTCCAGTGATTCTGGTAGAACTGGCTGAAGAGGATCAGGAATAAACTTCCGAAGCTGAGATACATGAAAGACGTCGTGCATCTCTAACAGAGAGGGCGGTAAGGCCAACCTGTAATCTACTTCACCAATCCTATCAAGAACTTGATACGGTCCCACGTATCTCGGACTTAACCTGCGTGACTTAAATGGTCCTTTCAATCTCAATCTCGGAGTAACTTTCAAAAATACATCGTCACCTTCCTCAAATTCTAAAGGTCTTCTACGATTGTCCACATAACTCTTTTGGCGATCTTGCGCTTGTTTAACTTTCTCGCGGATCATTCGAATCTTTTCCGTAGTCTCTTGGATAATTTCAGGTCCCAAAATTCTATCTTCGCCAACTTCCGCCCAACACAAAGGTGTTCTACATTTTCTTCCATACAACGCTTCATAAGGAGCCATACCGATACTCGCATGGTAACTATTGTTATAAGAAAACTCTATCAACGGTAGAAGTTCCTTCCAATTCCCTTTACTTTCTAGCATACAAGCTCTCAACATATCTTCCATTGTTTGTATTGTTCGCTCAGTCTGACCATCCGTCTGAGGATGATTCGACGTGCTCAATCGCAACTTCGTACCCATAGCTTGTTGAAAAACTTTCCAAAACCTTGAAGTAAACTTTGGATCTCGGTCGGACACAATATTAGAGGGAATACCATGCAATCTCACAATTTCAGCAATGAACAACCTCGCAAGATGACTTGCTTTAAAAGTAGTCTTCACGGCTAAGAAATGCGCAAATTTCGTTAGTCGATCCACAATCACCCAAATCGAATCATATCCACCTTGCGTACGGGGTAAACCTACTGCAAAGTCCATCGAAATACTATCCCACTTCCAAACTGGAATTTCTAAAGGTTGCAACAGGTCTCCCGGTCTTTGATGTTCAATCTTTACCTGTTGGCATACTGCACATTCCGACACATACACCGCAATATCCTTTTTCATTCCGGACCACCAATAATCCCTCTTCAAATCTTGATACATCTTCGAAGAACCAGGATGTATCGTAAAAGTACCTTTATGAGCTTCATTCAAAATCTTTCTTTTTAACACCGCAACGTCCGGAATACAAATCCTTTGGTTAAACATAACTATTCTGTCGGTAGCTTGAACAAAACCCGGTTGTACTAACACTTCTTGTAACTTCTCATCCAATAATTGTCCTTGTTGAATCTCAACTCAAAGTAGAATTGACATTCAAATTTCCCATGATTACACCATTTAGAGTCCACATAAATTGAAGATTAAGATCCCTAAACTTTTCCAACAACGCATACTCCAATATCATCAATTATGCACTATGAACTACTTTCCGACTTAATGCATCTGCCACCTTGTTTGCTTTTCCTAGATGATACTTCAATTCTAAGTCATAATCCTTTAAGTACTCCATCCACCTTCTTTGCCGCATATTCAACTCCTTTTGATCAAATAAATACTTCAAACTTTTATGGTCACTAAACATTTCAAAACGTACCCCATACAAATAATGACGCCACACCTTTAGTGCAAATACCACTGCTGCTAGTTCCAAATCATGAGTTGGATAATTCTTCTCATGAACTTTTAATTGTCGGGAGGCATAAGCTACAACTTGACCGCCTTGCATCAGAACACCTCCTAATCCCATCTTAGAAGCATCGCAAAATACTTTGTAAGAGTTGTCGGGGTCAGGAATGATTAACACATGAGCCGTCATCAAACTTTCCTTCAATTTCATGAAGCTTTGCTCACAACCCGAATCCCACACATAACCACAATCTTTCCGAGTAAGTTTTGTCATTGGTAAGGCCAATTGAGAAAAACCTTTGATGAACCTCCTGTAGTAACCGGCCAATCCCAAGAAACTTCTAACTTCTGAGGCATTCCTCAGTCTCTCCCAATTAATCACTGCTTCTACCTTCGACAGATCCACAGCCACACCACCTTGAGATATAACATGTCCAAGAAAATTAACTTCCGGCATCCAAAATTCACACTTACTTAACTTCGCAAAAAGTTGCTTCTCTTGCAATACCGATAAGACAATTCTCAAATGTTCTCCGTCTTCTTGTGGAGTACGAGAATAAATAAGAATGTCATCAATAAATATTACGACAAATTGGTCCAAGTAAGCTTGAAATATACGATTCATGTAATCCATAAAAACAGTTGGAGCATTAGTCACACCGAAAGGCATCACCAAGAATTCGTAATGACCGTAACGGGTTCTAAATGCGGTCTTAGGTACATCTGAAATCTTTACTCGGATCTGATGATAACCCGACTGTGAATCAATCTTTGAGAACACACAGGCTTCCTTCAATTGGTCTAACAGGTCGTCTATCCTGGGTAAGGGATACTTGTTCTTAATGGTGACTTTGTTCAACTTACGGTAATCAATGCACAAACGCATTCCACCATCCTTCTTCTTTACCAACAACACTGGAGCTCCCCATGGTGAAACACTAGGTCTAACAAAATACTTAGCCATTAAGTCCTCCAATTGGTCCTTTAATTCTCTTAATTCAAGCGGTGCCATCCGATACGGAGAAACGGATATAGGAGTCGTTCCCGGTACCAGGTCAATAGAGAATTCAACCTCTCTTTCCGGAGGAAGATAAGTAACGTCCTCGGGAAAAACTTCAGGAAACTCACAGACTACCGAAATACTCAGCACTTGCTGGTCACTACTCCCCTCCTTAGTAAGAACTAGTAAAACAGATTTCTCCTTCTCAAACAAGAAATTTATCATTCCCACCGTACCTTCTAAAATAGTTGTTAGCACATCCTTCGGGTAGCCTCGACAGATGGAATGATGATTAGCTTTTCCTCACACCCAATAAACACCGAATTAGCAGAAAGCCAATCCATCCCCAAAACAACGTCCACTTTCTTAAGCGGTAAACAGATAAGGTCAATCTGAAAAACTCTATCATTCACAGATAAAACACAATTCTCACACATCAAAGGTGTTTCCACTATCTCATCCATGGCAGTAGTAGCCACCATGGGTGGAGACAACGGAACAACTTGCAACCCAAGTCGCTTCACACATTGCATCGATACAAAAGAGTGTGTAGCTCCACAATCAAATAACACAAAACAAGGATGTCCATTAACGAAACACGTACCAGCAATCAAAGAGTTATCACCCTTTGCTTTCCTCGCATCCAAGGTATATAATCGGCCGGTATTCCTTTCTTGCATTTGATTCTTATTTTGAAGATAATCCTTCGCCATATGGCCCACTCTATGACACCGATGACACTCCACTCCTTCGAAGCGACACCTACCAAAATGCATCCTCCCACAAGTACGGCACACCGGAGGTGCATTATTCTTAGAACTCTGAACTTTTTCCCTTTAAAAGTTTGTTGTCTCGGTCTAATTTGTTGATTCGATCTTCCACGGTCACTTTGATTCAACCTACTCAAGTCTCTTTCCGCTTGTACCTTCTTCAAGCTGTGTTATGCCACATAACATTGCCTTAACAATTCAGCATAGCTAGTGAACTCCCTCTGAGACACGCTATGTGAAATTTCAGCCCTCAACCCAAAAAGAAACTGATCTATCTTCCACATCTCGTCCGGAGCATACATGGCTTGTCTAGAATAAGCAGCCATAACTTCAAACCTCTCTGCATAAGCAGCCACAGTCAAGTTACCTTGTCTCAACTGTTGAAACTCGAATTCCTTCTGAGACCTTAAGGAACTTGGAAAATACTTCTCCATAAAATTTATCTTAAACTGCTCCCATACCTTCGGTACCTCCTGAATTGTCATTAAGGCTGAAGCACTCTCCCACCACCTCATGGCAGGACCCTTCAACAAGTGAGAAGCGAAAACCACCTTATTTTCCTCACTACACTGGACTATTAAGAAAATTCTTTCCATGCCAGCTATCCACTCGTGGGCCTCTACCGGATCCAACCCCCTCTGAAATTCCAGAGGATTCATACGGATGAAATCCCTAAAACTTCCACCTGTAGCTGCTGGAACAACCACTGGAGGATGAAGACCCCCAGCCATTTGTTGTACCATTTGTTGCATGAACTGGTTTTGTTGCTGCTACATCCCTTGCATAAACTGATACAAAGGAGCATTCCCATCGCCGCTCGTCGGATTCGTCCCAACTGGAGTGGTTCTGGGTCTACCACGGGTGTTTCTGCGCCCGTCAGCCATGTTCCTAAATGTGATACAGATATGGTTAGGTTGATCAGGCTCAACACCATAAATATAACACGTAAGACCAAAGGCGACACAACGCATATGAAACGGAAAGAAATACTTATACTATTTCATGGCTAGGTCGAGGATACGACCTGCTCTGATACCAACTGTAACACCCATATATAATATAATACATCAAAGCATCCATATCATACATGAATTTACGTTTTTGGTACTGAAATACAATAAGTTTCTAGTTAACACATTATACATATACATGCCAAAATACCTAATACAAAAAAAAACTATGGCAATATATATACAAGATGTTCAAAATCATAAAAACTAAGAACTAGATCAACAATGATCTCAAAATAAACTCCATAACGGAAGCCTTGCCACACAAAAGCTACGATCCGTAAGGAAAAGTCAAACAAATTTGTCCTTACCCTTCGCCGAACCTGCAGTACCTGTGATGTAAACAACAACATGGGGTGAGATACATCAATCTCAGTGAGTTCCATATCTTATACGTCCTCTCGGCTTTACAAGGTTCTATCACACCTAACTCAAGTCAAAGGGGAAAGAGAATGACTTTGAGTACTCACACACACAAGACGAAAACACGTTATCGAGTCTGCTAACTCGAAAGTGGATCACTATCGTCAACCCTGTCAAGGCATCCCCTTTCTCCCACCCTCTTCTACGTCTAGAAGTAGGAACGAGTCATAGACCCTCGTAGATTACTTGGCATACGAGATGGATTCGGAAATAAGGGACACATTATCACCTTAAATCGTCACTTCACACGGCCCGTACACCGTCACAAGTCTCTTTACCCGTAGGCTCCATTCGTACTCTAACATTGGGAATTAAACCTACCAAGTAATCGTGAACTCATTGCAGAGGAGCTCGTTACTCATGGAATGGCACATAATAGAATAATGGTTACGATTTCGTGATTCCACATACAACCGTAATTGTATATAACATTCCTATACCATTCGATAATAGACGCACGCCTCGGCCTCTCTTGCACTAGCGTCGTCGTTATGTTGTTCAACAATTTCCTAGCCATTACTAGGTTCTAATATAGTTCCGGGTAATATTCCTCACTCTACCTATTTTATATTTTTAACATGCATATACTCTCAAACATGCTCGACAACAAGGGAAAATAGGCAACACAAGTCAAATATATATATTGGAATCACATAATTCAACATATCATAAATTACACCAATTCCGGTTCCCTCCGATTTATTTAATCGGGCACTAACCTCTAATTTTCCACTTCCATTAGATAGATTATTTTCGTAGCTCTCTATCCATACCAAGAACACTCAAATCGGATACACGAAACAAAAGTTATGAATTTCAGAAAATCCTATTTTTTTTCATTTTGTTCCAGGTCACGCTAAGCAGGTTCCACCCCGCGCTAAGCGCGCTCCTCACTGCCTGGAGAGGTTGCAAATTCTCCAGACCGCGCTAAGCGCGCAACACCGTGCTAAGCGCGCTCTGCGTTATGCAGAAAAATGCTTCCTTTTTCCAGCAAGTTTCCACACCCCCAATTCAATTTCAAACAACCAATGGAGGTATATTTCCATGTTTCTATCATAGTTCATCCATCCAACTTCATATAACATCAATGTATAATTTCTACACCAAAACCCTAAGAAATTCCAATCAAAACAACCAATCCAAATCTTCATAACAATATCAATATATGATCCTACACATGTTATAATCATACTACACAAATTATAGCTCATTTTATCCGTTAGATTTCATTGATTTGCAAAATAAGCATTTTCTCACAAAACCTAACTTAAGCTAAAAATCATCTCTAACTCTAGAACTTAAAGCTTCTACCTAGAACCCACCTTGGTTAGAGGTTGAAGATGAAGAAGATGAGATGATTTGATGAAGGGTTGATGATGATTCTTGCTCTTGAAATGTTGGATTTTCTCTTCTTTTCTTTCTCCCTTTTTCTTTCCTTTCTTCTTCCTTCTTTCTTCTTTCTCTCTCTATGTTACTATCTTTCTCTTTTTATGTTTGACAAATGGGAGGAAAGAAAACATATAGTAAGTATTATTAGTAATAATACTACTAAATGTCCAAAAAGTCTCTAAAGCTCCAATAATTAAATACCTCAGAGTCAGATGATATTAATTGGATTTACTCTAAGTCCAACAGTTACTCTAATTATTTTTGCAAATAATTTCTCAGAGTACACTGGGACTTAGTTGATCACAACTAATATTATCCAGAGCAAAGTTAAAATACGGGGTATTACAATATTTTTCTTTTTTTTTCTTTTTTTTTTATTTCTACCTATTATCCTTCAAATTGTAGTGTAATATTGATTTCTCTATGTAGAAAGAGGAGGACCGCGAGTTGTTTCATTGGGAAGATATGTTTTTTGGAGTTAATTGAAAGAAAAACAAATCTGAAAGATGAAGATGGATGCACTATGTGTGACATGATGATATAGCATTTGAAGAAATTCGGCAAGGATTTTAGGGAAAATTTTGGAAAGGAGTTTGTACCTCAGATGTTTTTAAAAGAGATTGAAGAGATGAATAAAAGTGTTGACAGCATAAGGAATAATTTGAAGTTACTCATAGTTGTAGTTCTATGTTGTTGGTTTTATTTTCTTCTAGGTTTAGGAAGAATGTAATTGTATTCAACAATGGAAGTTTATGCGTATTATGATTTAAATTATGATGAATAAAAAAGAAGTTTATGTTTTGGTTCAATTTTTTATGATTAAGGATTTTGGTTTTTTTCTAACTAGTTTTAAATTGTTTTAAAGGCCTGTAAAGTTGGGAATCATGCGGATTTCATCATATAGGCCACTTGGGCCTTATGCGGGTGCATCATACAGGTTGTTTCCAATTTATGATGGTTTAATGTACAGGTATTATAAAGTTGTGCATCATACAGGTGTGAAATACAAGCCAGTTGAGCATTATGCAAGTGCATCATACAAGCCAGTTGGGCGTTATGCATATTTCTCATACATACTAATTAGGCATTATGCAGTATATTTGATAGAAAATATGATACAAAATTTGAAATAAAGCATTAGATGATAAGCATTAATAATTAACTAAGTTAAGCATTCATTTGGTGCAATACAAGATTTTACAAAAAAAACACACTTTTGTGCAATACAAGATGTTCCAAAAAGGCGCACATGGTGCAATACAGGTTATTCCAAAATAGGCACACTTGTGCATTACAACATAATAACTATACAAAATAACAAACAATAACTGGGACCATCACTTGGACATTTGCCTAGAAATCTCTTCCCATGACTTCATTTTGCTCACACAAGAACCTTACTTGGGGTCTTGATTGGAAGGACCAGGTGATTCATCAATTGTGTTAGAAACTTCTAATGATACAGATGCACTTGATCCTAGGCCAACATTGTTCTGAAACCTTCATATTGTCTTCAACCTCTCACTATTTCTCTTATGTGTCATGGGTTTCTTTTTATTTTTTGCAACCTTTGTCTTCTTTAGCATTTTTTTCTTTGGTACTATGGGTTAAGGAACCGGTGTTGGATTTCATACTTGGGAATGTTGATCTTGTGAAGGTTGAGTATCATAAGAGGCCATCATTTCTCTAATTAGTTCATCTAATTCTGGGTCATTCCAGCCTTTTTGAACACCTTCATCATCATTTCCAGCAGCATCAGTAGCCATACCTACATCATCATTTCCAGCAGCAATTTTAACCATACCTACATCATCATTTCAAGAAGCAGTTTTACCCTTACCTACATCCTCATTTCCAGCAGCACTTTTACCCTTGGTTCTTAGGGATTTCCAGCAGCACTTTTACCCTTGGTCAGTTAACACACAATGCATTCAGTTAATGCACAATGTAGTCATAAAAAACACAACGATAAGTTACCTTTCTTTTCAATATAATTGGTTTGTGTTCATTGCTTTTGAATTTCCTTGAATTATAACCAAATTGATCACACTTGGTGCATCTATAAGCTACACACAACCTCCTCATCCTTGACCCTGTTTCATCATGCTCTCTAAACCTTAACTTCTTAGGCCTACCTAGTCCTTTCTTATACTTTGGTGATAACATTTCTTCAACATCCACATTTGGCCACATGTTCATCCCATTGATGGGACTCACATTATTTTCATAGTATCTTTGATACGCCTCTCTCATGTAATATGCATCCACATATAATTCTGGATTCAGACTTTGATAATTCATATCTGAAATAGCATACCTACAAGGTATTCCCACTAGAACCCAAAAACAACATGAACACGTTTTTCCCAAGATCCACTAAAAATTGAAGACCATTAAATGGGTGATGAACCTGCCATATCTCACCCATACTCTAAGTCTGAAGTCGTTGTTCACTTGAGAAAACCTTTTTGTAAAGTTTTTTTCTAGGAATAGGCATAACATCGTGTTTCCACTTGTCAAGCTTAACTAAACTACTAGCAACCTTATTCGTCAAGTAGTTTCTAATCCGCTCACACATGGTGAGGATTGGTTTGTCCCTATCTTGTAAATATGTATTGTTAAATGACTCACTAAGGTTGTTCATTAACACATTACACATTGGATAAAATCTAAAATAATGCTTACGCCATCAGCCAATCCCATACTTTCTTGTCCAGTTGCTTTAACTCGGTCATCTTTTTTTCTCAAGCTTGAAAGTAAGTTGCTTTGGCAGCTCCTATCAAGAGATCCCTTATTGCAGCGCCCCCTACCAAACTTCTTCTTAAAATTGTCATATAAATATCTAAGACATATTTTATGCTCAATTTGTCCTTTACTGTTGTGGTCCCAAACTTTTTTTTACTTTGTTGTGGTCCCAAATTTTTCTTTAAAACTGTCGAACTTAGATTTTCACCATGGGATAAATTTAAGAGTTATATGATATTACATTGTGTAGGTTAAGTGTTTTAACCATTGATTATGCGTTTAATTTCAGAAATTGGCCTATTCAATGCCATATTTCATCATAGAGGCCAGTTTGTGCATGACAAGTTCATGTTTTACAGGGGTTGGTAATGAAACCAGCATTCAAGGCTAATATCTTGATATGTGCAATTATTTTGAGGATGTTAGCTTAGTTAGAGATTGGAGCGGATTTAGACTGTGGAGAAAAATTTCAGTATTTATTGGCAAATAAATGGCAATATGTAGAACCTGAAATATTTGGTATCGTAAACATCACAACAATTTTTAAAAGCATAAATTGTGTCAGAGAGTAATAATAAAATACAGTAATAATAAATATTTTGTACTTTTGACTTTGATCTCATGTCACTCTAAATTAAATTTAATCTTAGGAATATGTTCTAGTAGGACAATTATATCTATTAATAATGCTACTATCGGTGATATTAATATTACTCCCTCCGTCTCATAAAAAGTGTCTCATTTGCATTTTTTTCATGTCTCAAAATAAATGTCTCTTTAGAATACCAATACAACATTTATTATTTTTTTCCACTACTATACCCCTATTTATTAACTTTCACGCTTTTCAACTACTCCACTAATTATAAAGTAAAGGTATTTTAGTACAAACATATAATTTTATTTTTAAAGTTAACACTTCCAATCATTTTCTTAAGAACCGCGCATATTCCATTTCAAACATTTTTTATGAGACGGAGGGAGTAGTATGTAAATTGACATGTCAGAGCCTTCCTTTTTGCAGAATAAATATAGTATATGAAAGAGAGAGAAATATTTTTTTTAAAAAATATTTTATATAATTTAGCACCGACGAAATTCTCTCCTTCTTCCACTCAAAATTCCACAAATTTTGAAAAAAATACGAATATCTAAAGAGATTAATTACTATGCACTGACAGTGTAAAAAGTTTTACATTGTCAATACATCACCATCACCCGTTTGGATTACTTTACAGATTATTAAAATAAAAGTCAAACTTCTCTTTACATCCAACGGTTATAATTAACTGATAGTGTAAAATCCTTTTACACTGTCAGTGCATTTCAATTAAATCCATATCTAAAAACTGGCCTCAAAAATCGGTTTATAATAATAATAATAATAATAATAATAATAATAATAATAATAATCGGTTTTGAAAAATAACCAAATTTTTTAAATAAAAAACTAGTGTTTTCATATAAACTTATAAATAATTGGTTTTTAAATGGTTTTGAAAAACTGGATTTGTATAAAAAAGCTGGTTATGAAACCATAACCAAGTTTATAACTTGTTTAATAAATGGTTTTGATTTAAATATGGTTATGTTTAAAAATCCTAACTATTTAAATGATTTATAAATAATTATAGATTAGACTCTAAAAATAATCAATTATGCACACCCTTACTTGAGGCGAGTCTCTCAAGCATTATTTGAGGAGGCAAGTGCAACATTTAATGCTTAGGCATGCTAGCTATTTTCTTTGAAAGGTGTGATTATTGTGAGTCGTCGATATATGCATCCGTAAATACCGAGTCGTAAATGCTTCCATTCCATTATCCAACCATTGGTGTGTATCTATGTTAGGGCAATGATAACCTATTAGACTTGGTGTATTTGGCTTTATAATAGTGAGATTATGACCCTTTTCATATTCACACTTTCTCTATAGTTTTTACTCCCTCCGTCTCATAAAAAGTGTCATATTTGAGCAATGCGCGGTTCTTAAGAAAATGATTAGATGTGTTGGTTGTAGTAAAAAAGTTAATGTCATTTACTAAAATACCCATATTAAATGTAGTTGATAAAGTAGTTGAATAAAGTGAAATTTAATAAATAGGGGTATAGTAGTGGAAAAATAATAATAATTACAACATTGGTAATGTAAATGGACAATTATTTTGAGACAAAGAAAAAGTGAAAATGATACATTTTTTATGAGACGGAGGGAGTACTTCTTAAGTGCAAGTTTTTTACCAGGCTCTTCCAAGTTCCCCTTCATCTTGAATCCTTCATCATCTTAAGCATGGTTATTAAAATTTTCCCCATATACTTTTCTTCTTTTAGTAATGGCGATTATTAGGAATTTAGACAAGAGTGGTAACATAGTTAATCCCTCTACTGATATTGAGCGTATAGATATGTGGAGGTATTGTATCAAAAATGCTAGGTGTCCCTACAAGATAGTTGATTACAAACTTTTCAAAATATGGATGTTTGAAAGTTATGAAAGTATTTCTTATTCTAGTAGTGATAATGACTCATTTCTCCCCTATGTTTTCCTAGGAAACTTAGAACCCCTAATGGTGTATAGCTCTTCAAAACGTCTTGGAGTTTATTACTACGAGAATGCCTTCACAATCCACGAAAAAAGGTGGATTCATATCACAAGGGCATAAAATTGACAGGTTCAGGCGACAAGGAGAATGTAATTTTTTAGTTTTGTTGTGAAAAATAACGAGTTAACATAATCATCTCCACTAACTATTCAAATGAGTTTTTCTATGTACACCTCCATATTATTCATGAGTTAATGGTGTTAATTCCCTTCACCCTCTACGAGTCAGAGGTACTTACGACCATAAATATTGCTCGTTCTCAAATATCACCCAATGGGTGGGTTTTCATCAGTGCGCTCGAGATTATATGTGGTCTCCTATAGGTCATGCCTATTATAGGTGCTTTATTTTCCTTTTACGGTACTAAGACAACATCTAGATGAGACTAGGTCAGCCTGGGCGCCTTGTTGAGCAGGGTCCTCTTCACCCCTCCCTCTGAAAACTTCAAGAACTAGAAGGACAGGTTCATGAGGGTGAGGGGGCGAGACAACACTTATGTGATAATAATTGGGGAAAATGGTGACTATTGTTTCCCTTTGCATTGGACCGGAAACCATGTGGCCATACACGACTTCAACCATGATTATCTGACCATTATAGATGGGGGAGTTATTGAGGTTTTAGAAACATATGCCATCATGAGTTTATTGGAAATGGTGGAACTTGACCGCCTCGATGGTTGTGAGAAGAGAATTGATGAGTACTACGTAAGTTTGGTTTCATTTAGGCATTTTATGGTAAGATTATTTCTCATATCTAACGCTCTTTATTTTTTCTTTTTTGAAGAGATGTTGGCTCCATTGAATATTTTTTAGTGGAAAACATGTCACGCAAATGATAAGGTCAACTGAGGCGAAAGTTGTTATGATGACCCTAAGAGTTACTCATGAGGCCTTTTGGTCAAGGGTAAGAATAGACCCGGATAGAGGGCGATTATCCTTTCTCTATCTTTAGCCTATTGGGACCCTTAAGTTATGAGAGGTTGACCATGTTTCTTCCTCTTCCATGAGCCACAAAGACAAAGGCATCCAGCCTTATGAAACCGTCATCCTGGAAGATGTTGGTGGCGAAGGATCACCCATATAGGTAGACCTCTCCAGGGTGTCTACAAAGAGTAGGGGTGTGTCTTCCATATGGAACGATAATTTTGACGCCAATAACTACGTGGGAGAACACTTCAACATTGTTGCTAACTTCCTTAATGATCATTAAATGGTGAATCAAATGGAAGTCATGCTTATGTCCAACTTATCGGAGGCCCGCCTGCTGAAGGTTATAATGTTGGAACACCAAATAGATGAGGCCCTTAGCTAGGCAGACGTATTTTTGTGTAATTGAAGACCAATATGAACACAATAAAGGAGACGTTCACCAAGGTCGAAGAATCACTAAAGTCCACCACCAATGAGCGATATGAGGTTTGCTCTCTGAATGAGATGAAATATTCTAAAAAGAAGAAGGATGAGAACACCTAGAACATTGGTGAGAAGCTCGCCCATGTAGAAAGAAACCTCATAAATTCAAAAGACTATATCAAAGCGGTGACGCTTCTTGAGAAGAAACTAGAGAACACCCATTCAGACTTTAAAGACAAAAAACGGTTGAAATTGACGACAAGTTCTTTTAGAGGTCTAGAGCGTAGGTGGCCTTTCTTTATCCCGGCCTAGATCTGAGCAAGGTATGTCTTTTAAGGTTATAATGGGCGATCAACTATTAGATGAGGAAGATGTGTCGGATCAGGAGGCAGCATCATTACCTAGGAGGTTTCCCTTCATATTGAGAAAGAAAATTACCTCTCTTCAAAGGTTGCACCTGAAGACGATAAATTTCAAGAAGAAAAAGAATTAACCCTCCCCCGATCTTAGGCTTCTTGTATTTTTAATTTTGTCTTTTGATATTGTATCATTACTCTTTGTAGGTCACTTTGTAACCACATGCATCGGGGTTTATTAATGAAAATATTTGTTCCTTCTGGTGGAGAGATCCGTTGAAATTCTAGACTCTCAAACTGTTATGGAACACTCCAACGAATATCTTCTGGTTTACGTCTATCAACTTGTAGCATCCTCATTGAAATGGGTGAGGTATTCTCTCAGCGATTCAAAATGTCCTTAGTGGATGTTGAACAGGCTAGTGGTGGAAACCTTCCAATGCTTATTCTCTAGAAATCGACGAACCAATTTCCCCTAGAGGTCTTTATAATTGGTTACTAAAAAATGGGGGATTCATGAATGACCTTAGGGCCATCTCGTTGAAAGTTCTGGACATGAGCTTGCACTTAAATGAATCAGAGGCTCATATGATCGTCTTTTGAGTATTAGTGACGACGATGTGTTCTTGAGGGTCGCTTTTGCCGTCAAACTTTACCAGTATTAGTTGTTTGACGTTTTCTAGTACTACAGTCCCCCATGTCTCGTTTGAGAGAGACTAGGAGTCCAGGATCTCATCTCTTACCTAGAAATCGTCATGGTGTCATTTTTGGAGGGTCCCGACATTCGTCTCTAAGGCTTGGTTGGAATGACACAGTTTGTCCATGACAACATGCATCTCTACTAAGGTTTCCTGGTCGTTGTTGCCGTTGTTCCTAATTATGGCAGCTCATCGTCACGTCATCGTGTTTAAAAGGATAATTGAGGTGGTTGGAAATTGGAAGTGAGTGTGGCCTAGGTTAGTTTTGTCGAGGCTTCACGATGGACACCAATTATACTTGTGAAGTACAATGAGAATGATGACTTTGCTTATGTGTATGATCTCAAGAGGGTGTTTTATGTTCTAATTGTGCAAGATTAGTGGATATCCTCCCAACTCTTGAGGTTGAGATGTTAACAGACGACTTCTTGGGTCGGATAATAAGGAGAATACGGTTTTCACCTACTTTTCCAATGAGTACGTAAGAGTATGAGATGACCATTTCTTCCTCCAAAAATGGCATGACAATTTTGTTCCTTTCTGAATGTGGTCAATCTAGCTTTCTTTTGAGCACCTCGTTTGCCACGTGTGAGTGAGACGGATTAGGTGGTAATCCTGGGTGTAGGTCGAACAACTTATCCAAGTAACATTCGAACAACCTGAGCGAACGCCCATCGGATTCTTTCCATGTCTCTAGTTTTGATTGCTTCAACAAAGTTATCTACATGCAAAGTTAAAATTAGATCTAATAACCATCATTAGAGAATACAAACCAACATTTTTCTCAATTTTTTCTTTTACCATCTCTTAAAATGAACTACCATTTTTATAAATTATAAAAGTATAAAATTTTATTCTCATTGTTTTTGAAAATACAATCATCCTAATTTATTTTTCATCTCTCTATCTCGGTTGTTTACAATAAATCTTTCATTTGCTTGTTAGCAATTTAAATACAGATAATAGAATAAGAGAAACATGTGAAGTAAAATATAAAATAATTAAATATTAATTTAATTATTTTAGTATATAATATTTAATTTAAAATATTAAATATAATATAAGGGATACAATTTAATAAAGTGTGACAAAATTAATGTGTGGTTTTTGAATGAATAACATAAACATTTTATAATTTTAATAATGTATAGTTATGCGAACCATACTTACGATGGACCATTATGGTCTAAATTTAAGACTCAAATTTTATATTTGGGTTAATACACATTTTAGTTTCTGTCACTTGGAGCGAATTCGAAAAAAAATCTTGTAAAAAAAACTTAGATTCCATCTCTGCCATTTGAAGATTCTTTCATTTTGGCCTCTCAGTGCACACAGTCAGCAGAATCTGTGACATTTTTTTTTTGTAAGCAAGTTATATTAATGAGAGAACTAAGGGTTCTCAAAACCTGTTACAAAAGGGAAACGAGAAAACAATACACAGAGAACTCGACCCCAAAAAACGAAAATTGGGAACCAATTGAGCTACGATAAAAAATACAACGAATCTTTGCAAAAGTCGTGGAAGTTACAATTGGAATTCCCAATTTTCCCAATAATGGACCATTTCCAAACCGAAACTTTAATGTTCCAAACCACATCAAGGACATTCCAACCTTGATTCTCAAAAATAATCCTATTTCTAAGAGACCAAATGTTCCAACAAATTGCCAACCAGAAGATACCGGCTTTTCGAGGTTTCACTTTGTGGAGTTTGCAAAAATCAAACCATCTCATAAAGCTATCCAAAAACGAAAACGAATCTTCCGGAAAATCCTCCTCAAAACCAATCCACTCCCTAATATCCCTCCAAATTAGTTTCACTACTATACACGACCAGAACGTATGTTCCAAAATTTCTTCCTCCGCAGCACAAAAAACACAAAGAGAAGAAAATTCATGAGGAATAATTCCAAAGAGTTTTAACTTATCTCTAGAAGGAAGCATCTTCTTACATAACCTCCACCCAAACGCTTTTATTATAGCCGGAACCTCCATTTTCCACAAGTTCTTCCACAACATGGCAGCGCCATCATGAATGGCAATAGCAGAATGTGCAGCGCTGCAAATTCTGGTCTGAGTAATTAACTCCGCGCCTCCTGCCACAGAATAGCCGGTAGCTGGATCGGGACACCAAACCACCTTGTCCGAAACACAAGAAGACGGACCGTTGCCTTGAAGAAGGCCGACCAACACCTGCATATCAGAATTAAATAAAAAATCATCATGGTTAGCCTTCACTCCCAGAATCTGTGACGTGACACTGCTTTGTTGATTTTTTTTTAATTTTTTATTCTTTTTAATGTGACGGGGCGCTTAGTTGGATTTTTATATTTATTTTCTTTTTATTTTAATTATACGCGTGGCTTTTTGTATTATTTAATTGTTTACATGTTGAAATGTTAAAATATGAAAACTTAAAAATTTGTCTTCACCAAGAATTGAACCCATGTCCTCATGGATGAGAATGGGTATTATTCGCCACTAGGCAAGAATGTCTTAGTTGTTTAATTGTTTGCTTTAAATGTATATGTTAAATATAATTAATATAAATTATATTTAAATATTTATTATAATTATTTAAATACTTAATCATTTATTATATTTATTTTTAATAAAATAAGTTAGTATAAATATTAAATTAGTTTAGTTTTTAAATATTAAATGTTAATATAAATATTTAGTTTAAATAATTTAGTTTTTTTATACAAACGTTAATATATATATATTTATTATATTTATATTTAAAAATTTAGTTTAAAAAATATAATAAATTATTTCAGTTTATTATTAATTATATAAAATATATTAAATAAAATATTATTAAAAAATATAAACGTTAATAAATTATATTAAATTTAAATATTTTTATTTTCAGTTTATTATTAATTATTTCATTTTAATATGTTAATTATTTCAGTTTATTTCATCACAATACATTAATATTAATTTATTATAGTTTTGTTAAAATGATAATATTAATAATTAATTTTAATAGTTAATAAAAATATTTTTAATTAATAAACTGAAAATAAAAATATTTTTAATTAAAATAAAAATTTTTAATATTAATAATTAATATTAATCTGAAAATAAAAATATTTTTAATTAAAATATCAATTTTTAATATTAATAATTAATAATAAACTGAAAATAAAAATATTTTTAATTAAAATAATAGTTTTTAATATTAATAAGTAATAATAAAATGAAAATAAAAATATTTTTAATTAAAATAATAGTTTTTAATATTAATAATTAATAATAAACTGAAAATATTTTTTTTTAATTAATAATGATTTAAAATATCTTAACGTTAAATAAACTAAAAATATAGTCTAATTTAAATATCTTAACGTTAAATAAAAATTAAAATTAAAATAAAATATAAATATCTTAACATTAAATAATTAAAATTAAACTAAAAATATAAATATTTTAACGTTAAACAAAAATTAAATATTTATATTAAACTGAAATAAAATATATAAATAAATATAATATTAATTTATTTTAAACTAAATTTAGTTTAGTTTAGTTTATATTAAATTTAGTTTAGTTTAGTCTATATTATATATATCTGACACAAACCAATAACTATTAAAGCAAAACAATCTAGTGGTAAAACAGGATTATTGCATGCACTAAGTCATGGGTTCAATCCTTGGACAAGGCAAATTTTTGAACTTTTGATCTTTAAACATTTCAACATTCAAATATTCAAATATTAAAATAATAATAAAATGTCACGCGTGTAATTAAAATATATAGAAAAAATAAATAAAATTCCAACTAAGCTAACTTGTCATATTAAAATAAATAGAAAAACACCAACAAAGCAACGTCACGTTACAGATTCTGCTTATTGTGTGAACTGAGGGGCTAAAATGTGTATTAACCATTTATATTTTAACGTGTTTAGCGGGTCGGGCCGACTCATAAACTCACTCATATAAGAGAAATTTTTCTAACACCCTTCAAATTGTACTTGACATTCCCATAATTTTTCTTAATGATAAAGTTATCCTTTGGATTATTTTACCTTTTAAATTTTCACGTTACAGGAAAAAAATTCTCTCTGTAAAAATATAGTAGAAACAAAATATCTGATAGTTATTTTACAATATTTGATACAAAAAATTTGACAGTTAACTTTTTATGCATTTTTACCGGACATTTAAAACTTTGATATGATGTTTTATCAGAATTTTTTCAAAAATCCGGAAATATGTTGAAGTTTTACCGGATTTTCGGCTAATACTCGGAATCATTATGCAGTTTTGCCGATTTTTTTTGAAAAATTTGGAAATCCCTTGGAGTTTCACTGATTTTTTAGAAAAATCCGAAAATCCCTTGAATATTTACTGAATTTTTAGGAAACATCCAGAATCTTTTGTATTTTTATCGATTTTTTTCGAAAAGTTCAGAATCTGCAAAATTTTTTACATTGTTCTTACCGAAGATTTTGAAAAATTCGAATAACATGTTGAATATCGGATTTTTTGGAAATTCATGTATACCGAATTTTTCGCATAGACCAAAAAATCAAGTATTTCAGTATGCTCTAATTGTGCGGTCCCGTTCTTGATGGCTCCCAAGTGGATTTTACTCGGTTTTTCACCACTGGTGCGATATGTTTTACATAAATGTTTACTTTTTACATAATTGTGCAGTCCTTATTTATGATATCTCATACATTGATAATTTATTTTGTATATGTTGTAAATGTCAAATATTCCATCTCAGGTTGACGTTTTGGCATGGACGCAGTCCGTTGGTAAACAACATGGTATTGTTGTTGTTTTGGCATGGACGCAGTTCGTTGATAAACAACTTGGTATTGTTGTTGTTTATATTCGTTCTGATACCGCAAATGGAATAAGATGAAGGAAAGATAGTGGAAGCGATGTCGGAGGTTAGGAGTGCATTACAGGTTTATGGCTTTGGTGTGCATGATCGTGAAAAGTGGATGACGATTCTCGATATATGATATCATATTGCTTCTAGATACAGTGTTATATTGGTCTCGTTGTCCACGAATCTTAACATCACATTCTTCCCATTAATGATAGCTCCATGCATAGCGTCAAGTAGACACAAAATGATTGCATTAGGTTTTTTTACCAATTATTTGGTGCAGGTGAAGTTGAAACTCAATTGTTCTTTATCTCTCATCACAGATCGATGAAGATTGAACTATAATGAAGTTACAAGAGCATGGAAATTAGCATATGGAGGATATATTAGACGCGGGAAAGAAGAAGTTAATAAGTCAACATAATTAGTTTGGTAATGATATTATAACAGTTTTGCATATATATATATATATATATATATATATATATATATATATATATATATATATATATATATCTTGACTAAGTCAGGATAAGGAAATTTCTTTAATAAATAAGTTATTTTTTCATCAAAACTTTGGATAAAAATTAGATCCGATAATTTTTTGTTAGAATTTGGTTCAGAATAATCTGCTCCAAAATAATTTGAGTAGATATTTTGGAGGCTCGGCCTTCCAATGTTATGATGCTGGAAATAAAGACTGGAATAATATAAAAATTAATCTGTTTCATATCCATCTTCATCATAATTTATGTTATTATCAGAATTTCTTTCATCATTAAATTGGGTATTTCTATAGTTTCTATAACTTATAACACAATTATAGTCAATTTTCTGATGGTTTCTCATTTTGTAATGTACTCGTGAATGATCACCATAAAAATGTCCTTCAAATAGATCTAAGTAATGTGAAGTGGAGGTGAATTCGTTTAAGTCTTTGACCAAACATTTTAATTCATTTTCATCAAAATCTCTCTCTAATGTTGCTTGTAAGTCTTCTAAAATTATTTTTTCTTGAAAGTGAGCAAATTTTAATTTTTTCAAAATTATCTTGACTAAGTCAGGATAAGGAAATTTCTTTAATAAATAAGTTATTTTTTCATCAAAACTTTGGATAAAATTAGATCCGATAATTTTTTGTTAGAATTTGTTTCAGAATAATCTACTCCAAAATAATTTGAAAAATATCTTTGTGTAATGAAATTAGAATTTTCTTCTTTGTTTTCCATAAAAAAAATTGAGTTTTTATAACAGGAATTGATTTTTATTAAAGATTGAGTTTAAAACCTTACTCCTTATTCCCATTACTATTTCAGAGTTGATTTTGATTTCTTAAAAAGCTACTTATGATGATTAATGATTATTGTTAATCTTATTGAATAGTCCATGTTTATTTAAAACCTCACCTTGTCATCTCTAACCTACTACCACAGAGTTCTACCAGAGACATCTCTGGGTCGGTGATCTAAGATCTAAGAATCTCCTCCTAGCGGTACTCATTTCTCCTCTTGGTACTTTTTCTCTATCGGATTCTTTCCTAGATTAAATTAATCACATTCGGTTCAAGCAGGATTTATGTCTTTTGATTTATAAAATAAACACGGATTAGCAATAATAATAACAATAATCATAAATCATAAATAGTATGTTAATAAGAAATCATACCTCTTGCTAGCAATGAGGAATTAAGGAGCAGGCAATTTAGTGTGTAATTTTGTAAATTTTAGAGTGAAAGGTAATAAAAAGCATTCTTGGTTGCATTGCGTTGTGTTGTGTATTTTACAATTGAAAGGGTTCCTTCCTTATATAGAAGTGGAA
Source organism: Lathyrus tuberosus (assembly GCA_022829125.1). Classification (NCBI taxonomy): domain Eukaryota; kingdom Viridiplantae; phylum Streptophyta; class Magnoliopsida; order Fabales; family Fabaceae; genus Lathyrus; species Lathyrus tuberosus. Next base: position 488,506 of record JALAZF010000516.1, read on the forward strand.
GGAAGATTCTAGGGACAATGCATTATTGTCTATACAAAAAGAAAATGCTAAAATCCTATTTACTTTAAGACTTTCCTAAAACAAACAAAAAACTTTACATAAAGTAAAACATTATTTGTTTTACGACTAAAAACAAAACGACAAACTTAAAAAAGTTGAAAGGGACTAGACCCTTTGTCTTGTTCTTTGAAAGTCAAGAATCTTTGAAAACTTTCCTTAATGGTTATCTTTATCCGCCTTTTGATGTCGGCAATAATGTTAACAAATAGGAAAATCACATAATTATGGGGCCATCATAATTATTGATCTGTCTAGTGAGGAGCCAGCTGAGCCTGGTCTTTTCGTAATATTTGAATTTCTTCTCTTGTAAGCTTCCACTAATTTGGGTCTTGAATGTTTGACATCAAAAGAAAAGAAAAAACTTCTTGCAATCTCTGCATTGCAGTAGATTTTTCCAACTTTGTCTTCTCTTAATAAAAATTTTTCTTCAATTTTGTCTTTAGACCAGCCAAAATCTTCTGATATTAATTTAGCTCTTGCAATTTCAATTTGATGTGGCAAATCCTTCAAATGTATAGTCTTTGGACCAGAATTTTGAATTTGGAAATCTTCATGCTCAATGTCTATACTTTTAAAATATATCCAGATTACATGAAAACAAGGATAATTATTCTGGAAATCAGGGTATAAGGAATTTATTTTCAGTTTGGCATTTTGTAGACATTCTGGGATAATGGTTTCCAATGTGTCTGCCAGGAATGATGGTAAATATGGTGCAAAGTCATATAATGGAGGTACATTAATTGTACTCAAAAGTCCATGTTTGAGCAAACCGTTGAGCGTTATATTGTAATCTCTGGATTTAATGGGCTTGAATGTTGGTAATGAAATTCTAGTCTTCCTTATTGCAGAGTCAAGTTGGCAATAGCATTCCTCATCTTGGTTTTCAGGGAAATTTTCAAACATGGCTTGGCATGTTTTGTAAGGATTGTAAACAAGACTCCATTTAGTGTAAATCCCATTATGAATAATTTGATTATTACAGATTTGTGCAAGTACTTCTTGTAACAAAATGAATGTTTTTAATTCAATCTCTTCTTCGGAGATCTTTGGTTTCATAGGGATTTCAGGTTTCCCTAAATTTATCAAATTTGTATTGGTTTTCTGGATTTTTGTAGAAATTAATGTATCACTAAAGGATTGTTGATCCTTTTGTGGAATTTGTGGTCTCAAGGAAATTTCTTTTCCTTTATCTTTAGGCAAAATTGTTTGAATTTCTTGTAAAAGTTCTTGATCACCAAAAATTTTCAAATGTGTTAGGTAATCTTGATACTTAAGAACTCTGGGCGAGATAATAATATATTTCCCACAACTCTTAATTAATGTATCTATGGCCTCTTGAATATCGTAAAATCCTTTATACAAAGGCTGACCATATCTTGGAAAAAGTTTAATTTCTTCAATTAAAGGGGTCATTTCTTCCCAGTCTAAATATACTCCAGCTTAGGACCGGTGAATAATGTGTAGCAAATAAATGGTTTTTTGCTAAAATGTCTTCCAGTAGAGAGATAGGATGTTAAAGCATTTATCGCTGCTACCTTCTTACTATTACCTTGGGTGGTAGTAGAAAGATTCCAAATGTCAAGAAGACACTGTTCTTCTTCTTTGAGTTGATTTCTCAAAGGTGTTTTGAATTGTTCCTTCTCAGGAAATGTTTTTAATTTTGTAATGTCGAAATCAATGACCTTTCCAGCCATTTGAGCTATCTGAATGAGAAATGTCTTAATTTCTTGAAATGTCTGAAATTCTTTTCTTTTCCTGGAACAATCAGGTGCAATTATTAGTCATGTAATAATTTTCTAGATAATAAATCTGATATTTTATTATCTTTCCCTTTAATGTGCTCCCATTTTATCCTAAATCCTCTATTTAGGACAAATTCTCTAAATTTTAGTCATCTATTAGAAGTTAATTTTTTCTCATTTTTAGTATCAGCAAATTTCACAATTGCTTCACAATCAGTTCTAATAGTAATTTGTTTGTTCGACAAAATAAATAAAGCAAATTTTTCCAATACATAAATAATTGACAAGATGTCATATATATATATATATATATATATATATATATATATATATATATATATATATATATATATATATCTCAAAAATTTCAGTATTTCCGATAGGCTTAATTTATTTTTGGAATTTTCCAAATATCTAGTAACTTCTTTTCAGATTCTTCATAATTTTTCGAAAAACAATATCATAGAAAGATCAAGAGAAATAATAGGGAATAAAAATCAAGCTATTATTCGAAAAACAAAGTTTGAAAAGAAAAGTCTCAAGTCAAAAACTCTAGAAGTTAGTAGGAAAAGTCTAGACTTAACCGAGAAAAAGGGATGAGGTAGTACACAATATTTTATTAATGTAGGTATTAAATTGGGAAGAAACCCTATAAAATGTTTAATAGATACAGAAGCAGGAACTAGTCATATTACTATAGATTTGATACAAGGAATTGGAATACCTATAAAAGAATTAGAAAATAAATATTATTATCTAGATTATTATAATAATAAACATCATCTTACTCATAAGGCAGAGATTATAATCTTAATTAAAAAATTTGAAATCCCTATAAATATAGAAGTAGAAGATAGCGTAAGTACATAATTTTTATTAGGAATGGATTTTTTACATAGTTTTGAAGACTTTACGATAAAAGATACGCATATAGAATTATGTTATGATAGAAAAACAATTGAAATTAGTAGAGTGTAAAAATATCACAAGAAGACAAAATTCTATTATAATCCAAGTGATACATGAGAGAAAAATATATCATGCTTTAATTGATTTAGGATCAAGATTTAGTCTTACAAGTCATTAATTTGGTAATATAAAACAAATAGATAAGATTATAGGAAGAGATATACATAATAATGAAACAATATTTAATCAAGGATATGAGAATTTTTGGATTACTATTGGAAATTTAAAAGTAAGATTTGATAAATGTAATGCCCTGTATAATATTCATCTAGAATAATACCATACAGGTGTTTTTATTTGGTACTGACACATCAAAAGTGTCTAATGACATAATTCACATACTTGTCCATTTCTAAAACATAATACAACTATGGCACAAGCTATGGAAATTAGCCAAAAATAAAATAAAACTAAGATCAATATACAATATTCCTCATTGTACAAGAACAATAAAATACACAGCGGAATAAGTTTAACTAAGCTTCTCTTGAAACATCCAATCATAGCTCCACTTGTAATTCAACCTGCAATCCGAACCTGAAATAAAGCAACTATAGTGGGGTGAGATACATCAAATCTCAGTGAGTTCCCTATCTTATAGATTCTCTCGGCTTTACAAGGTTCTAACGATCCTAACTCAAGTCCGGGGGAAGGGAAAGGACTCTTGAGTTTACAATTCAATTCTCACACTATATGGAAACATGCCATGAGTTTATCAACCCACAAGTATCACTAATCGATAACCACGCCAAGGTATCCCCTATTCCCGGCCTCTTCTACGTCTAGAAGTCGATTCGGGTCATGGATCCTTGCAATCTACTTGACATACGAATGGATTCGGGTTCTACGGGCCTTATACCGTTATGAACCGTCGCTTCTCACGGGCCTTATATCGTCACAAGCCTACGCTCCATGGGCGCCATTCGTACAGCACGGGGAATCAAACCTGCCAAGTAGTTGTGCATCCATTTCAGAGGAGTCCGAGACTCATGAAACTACACTCAAATAAATAATCCGGTTACGATTACGTGATCATACACAACACCACGATTGTATTCGACAATCACAAGGCTATAATGCCTTTCGGCCTCACATGCCGGTTCAAATCCACAAAGGTTAACCACATGTTCCATACTAGTGTTTCACTCTCCTCTAGACCATTACTCGGCAAGGATGCACATCTACATCGAATGCACAAGCATCGCCATCTAGATTTTTCATCAATCCTAGTCACCTCCTAGAATTATACCATTTGTTTTGGGGTAAGTTTCCTCACTCTTCCTAATTCATATTTTAAGCATGCATATAACTTTCATTCACTATTCACAACTAGATAGACATGGTAACATCACAATTATTACAAGTAACACATATAATAACACAACACATAAAACACCCCTTTCGGGTTCCCTCCGATTCATTAATCGGGTATCATATCAATAGTTCACATTCTTATCCCGTAGGATATTTCCACCGCTTTCTAACGGCTATCCCTACGCCGAAATCGGACTTACGATCCAAAAGATATCAATCCCGACGTTTCGCAAAAACATTACTTTCCTTCATTTCCCTCTAAGTAATTTATCCCACATCATACCCAATATTTCCACTTTTTATCAGATAGAGGGTCGTCATAGCTTTCTAATGACACCAAGAACGTCCCGATCCAAGTTACGGATCAAAAGTTATGAAGGAAACAAAACTGCACCAACTGTCACATTCGCTAGGCGAACACCCAGCGAGCATTCGCTCCAGCCTTCGCTAGGCGAAGCCCCTGGCGAATGAACAGTCAGAACCAAAACAGACATAAAGTTCGCTTCGCGGACTCTCTAGCGAACCTTCGCCTCGCCCTTCGCTTCGCGAACAACTCAGCGAAGCAAGTCAGAACCAAACAGAACTGAAAACACACAAAGTTCGCTAGGCGAACGTCTCTGGCGAACATTCGCTGACCTTCGCTGGCGGGTTCGCTAGGCGAACCCTCGAAAATCCGTTCGCTGCGCTTCGCCCCAGGTTCGCTAGGCGAACCATGCTAAACCCAGAAATCGCAGTAGCGTCACAGCTGGGCCTTTGGGGTCCAAAACCCACTCCAAACACCACCCAATGCACAAACAAGCATAAATAGATGATTCTACACACGTATTGATCATACAACACAGTTTATAACTCATTTTATCTGTTAGATTCCATTGATTTATCCGATTAATCATTTTCTCTCAAATCTAACCTAAGTTCAAATCATTGATTTCTAGAACTTAGAGTTTCTATCTAGAACCCACCTGATATACGGAGAGGAGTTTGAAGAAGTTGGTCCAAGCTTTTCTCTCTTTTCCTCTTCTCCTCCTTTCTCTTCTTCCTCATTTTCTTCTTCTTATTTCTATTTCCTTTTCTTTCTCATTCTCTTACCAAGTATATATATATATATATATAAACCAATATTATATAATATAATCTAATAGAGCAAAATATCTCCAATTGATATTTTGTCGTTTCAACCAATTGATCAATCATTTGAGTTATCATAAAAGTCTCTCTTGAACTAATAATAAATTGATCTCCTCAGAGTTCATTTGTTGCTCTATTGATCCCAATTGATAATACTTAAGGTACTTAGAGGATTCCATTAATCCAATTAATCAAAGATAGAGTACGTAGATACTCATCTGATATTCAATTGAGCATTTAAAATAATACGGGGTATTACAATAAAAATATATTAATACCCTAATATAGTTTATGATTTCTTATTAGGACAAGATTTTATAAATAAAAATGTGCCATTTACATTAGATACAATGAAAGTATACTTTACAAATCCATGTGGAACTCAATTCTCAGAGAAACTTTTATATCAACCTTATAGACATACCTATACTCACAACCAGCGTGGTGATTTACTACCAATTTATTTAAATCAAAATAAAAATCAAGACCAATTTTATATTAAACAAAAAATTTTGGACTTATTGGAACAATGTTATTCGGAAGACCCACAAGCATTTTCTAGAAGAAAACAATATTATGCTACTATTGAATTATTAACTGAAAAACCTATATGTGAAAAACATATGTTATATACTAAAGAAAACGAAAAATATTATGAAAATATTATACAAAAACATTTAAAATATAATTTAATTCGAAATACTAAGCGTAATTATAATTCTGCAAGTTTTTTAGTTAGGAACCATAATGAAATAAAAAGAGGAGAACCAAGAATGGTAATAAATTATAAACCCCTAAATAAAATTGTAAAAGATTACCACTATCCATTGCCGAGAAAAGATATGATTTATGAAAAGATTAAAGATGGAAGATATTTTCAAAATTTGATTTAAAATCAGGATTTTATCAAATACTATTAAATGAAAATAGTAAATCTTGTACAACTTTTAGTACACCCCAAGGAAGGTATGAATGGAATGTATTACCAATGGGATTAAAAACAAGTCCTGGAATATTTCAGGAGTCATTAGATAAAATCTATAAAGATTGATATTCTTTTATAATCATATATATTGATGATATCTTAGTTTTTAGTCAAAATATTAGTGATCATAATAAACATTTATTTATTTTCGCCACAAGAGCATAGGAAAATGGATTAGTATTAAGTAAAAAGAAAGCTGAATTAGCTAAAGAAAAAATTAGTTATTTAGGTTTAATAATTAATAAAGGAATCATAGAATTACAACCCCATATCTCTGGAAAAAAAACCTAGATTTTCCCGATAAATTAGAAAATCTTAAACAGGTTCAATCCTTTTTAGGACATATTAACTATGCTTCACAATTTATTAAGGATTGTGCTAGATTGAAAAGTATATTACAGGCCAAGATAAGAAAAGATCAAAAGTTTGAATGGGATGAAGAAGATACCTTATGGGTAAAAGGAATTAAAGAAAAGCTTAAAAACTTAGAAAAACTTCCTTTGCCAAAAGAGGAAGATGAATTATATATTGAAACAAATGCTTCAGACAAATTCTGGGGTGTTGTATTACGACGTCAAGGAGATAATTTAATTCTCAGATATACCTCTGGAACATTTAGAGGGGCAGAGTTAAATTATGATATTAATGAAAAAGAAGTTTTGGCAGTAATCAGAACTATCGAATCGTTTAAAATCAGGTTAGCTAAGAAGGAATTTATTATAAAGACAGATAATACTCAAGTTAAAGCCTTCTTAGAAAATAAAATTAAAGACAATATTGTAAATCGAAGGAGGATTAGATGGCAAATGAGAATTAGTCCTTTTACTTTTAAAATTATTTATATAAAAGGAACTGACAACTATTTTGCGGATCATTTATCAAGGCCAGATGGATAATATACTCCAAGATGATAAAATCAAGGTTATAACCAATAAGCTTGATGAGCTTGAACAACAATTTTGCCTTATGGCTGCTGAGATTGATGATCAATTTGTCAAAATTGACAATAAAATGGAATCATTCACTAAATATGTTGATATAACCAAGAAAGAGATCCTTCAGGTTCTTGATATTACATCCTATGCAGAATCTCCAAAAGACATACCAAGTACATCTAGGTTTTTAGGAAAAGAAAAAGAGCTTCCTAAGAAACTAAGATTCATCAATTCTACGTTTAAAGATAAATTAGTTAATTCCCCCTCCAATGAACAAGTTGATAAATTTCTTGCAATTTATCAAAAATTAGTAGACATTATGTACCAAGGAAATCCAAGGGATATTGATAGTTATATTATTGAATACAAGGGAATTTATCCAAGAATATTAATTATCTTAGATGATTGGGAAGATGCAAGTCTTCTAACTGATCTTTTAAGATATGGATTTATAGATTCAATTTATATCGATCCAAGTAATGATTTATCCAAGTTGAAATATTGTCCGGAATCAACCCTCAGAAAACATTAAAGGTGTCAACCCTCAGAAAACTATATTTGTGAAGATATATACAGCTAGTCCAGATGAAGACGGCGAAGCCGTTTATTTTGCCAAGATCGGAACCCTTAATAATGAAGAAATTCAATCTCAACAAGTATCCACCAAAGAAGAAAATCCAATAGTCGATAAATTATGGATAACAAGAAGAAGAGCATTAGGATTCCATGTGATTCTAATGATGATGAAGCAAACCTATGACCAGGCAAAATTCTGGAGTTATTCTATGAGCGACGAGGCAATTGTTATTTGCAAAAAAAGACAAAGATCAACAGCCAGGGATCTTGAGGACCCTACAAATATTTACTCAGAAGATTGAACGTAATAATTTCCAAGGACAGCTGGAAACCCACCAAGAATTTTGTCGTATAGTGAAGAATAGTGGGGACCACAAATGCTATTATTGCAAGGATAAGTGAGAAAGAAGATAGCCGGCAAGGGAAAAGTAAAGAACAAGATAAGATTCCCTTAGATGTAATCCAAGTCAAAAAGTAACCCTAGTTATGTAATAATGTAACTATAGTAAGGTTTTCTTAAGCCTTAAGTTTATCTTTTATTTTCTATATAAAGCTGATCGATGTAAGATAAGGGAGCAAGTATTCAAGAAAAACTCTTTGTGTATGTAAAATACAAATATATTCTAAATAAAATCTTTAGTTTCTGAAATTTGTGTTTAATATTATATTTCCTTATGCTTACTTAGTTAAAGTAAGGATCTAGTAAACAATCCAGAAGGCTGGGTATTATCCGTGTTCGGATAGCAATCGGAGCCCGAGGTCCACTGTCCACCATTGAAGCCAGGAAGGTGTTGTTGAGGTGTTGAATCGGACGGCAAGCTCAATTAATTGCTAAGAGAAGCGTGGTAAGGCCCAATAACTTTCTTAGTTTACTATTCATCGTTATTTTAAGTGAGAAGCCTCTATGCACGAAATATCTTATTAATCCAAATAGTAAGAAACATTCTTTTAAAATGAGTTCTTTAACACAAACCGAGTTTGAAGACCTTATGGATCAAGCGAATATGTTAAACCAAGATGAAATTGATGCTTTATATGATGATGCAAATGAAGATTATGTCATAGAAAATTATGATAATTATAATAGAACTTTTGACAGTTATAATGAAATTATAGATATGTTAACTTATATGCATCTAGATTTTGAATTTATTCAAGAAAGAAAAAGAGATTTGATAAACGCATTAGAAAGATTAGTAGCTAGAAAAGAGCAAAGAAAATTTAAAACTCAAGAATGTCCAGGATGTGGTTACTGTTCAACCCATCTATGTTTAAATATAAGATGCGGATGTCCTTGTATTTGTCAAGTAGAAGAAGTAAACGAAGGAATAAAGGAAGAACCCCCCGAGAATTTATTAATGGTATCAGAGCATGACAAGATTAGGGAAGAAAAACAACCAATACAAAATATAGCAAGTATTTCTAATATGAATAGATATGATAGATTAGAGGGTGTAAGGCTACCAATAATAACTACAGAAGAAAAATATATATATGATTTTACTTCTGAAGGTATACTTCAATTGGAAATTTGCATAATTCATTATAAAACTCAAATTTAAACAAATATTATAACATACATGGAAAGAGAAACTGATGAATCCCAGAAAGAAATATGGGAACAGATCTATACAATGTTACAAAAAATATAATATGGATAGAATAAAGATATTACGTGAAGAACTAGAAACTCTAGAACAAGATGAAAGTAAGCAAGACTTTTTACGATTAATTAATCATGAAAAGTTAGACTTCCTGAATGGCCAATTAGAAATAATAAAAAGAAAACTAGAAATTACTAATATCCTGCTAGAAGAAGGATTGGATAAGCGATTTATTCAAAATATAATAGGACAAATACCTAAACCCAATACATAAAAGCAAAAATCAACTATCGATATGATATTAGAAAAAAAAGAATTTATGTCACCTACTATTTTAGGATTATATGGTAATGAGATTAGTGAATTTAACCCTGAAAGAAATCTTGATAGTATATCAAGCACGGAAGAAAGTTCTAGGGAAGAAAATAGTAAAGTAAATATTGATCAATATCTAGAAATGGATAATGACAGTGAATACGAAGATGAAATAATAAAGAAATTAGAAAATTTAGAAATTAAGGATGAAATAGAAAATAAGGAGGTTAAGGTTAATATTAAGACAAATAATCAACCACCCATAGTAGTAAACCAAGGGCAAACCTCGAGTTCAACAAGTAATATGACGAATCATAATTGGAAGATAAATGAAGAAGAACAAGAACATCCTGTAAGAAAATATATAGACCGTAGACAATATTATATGAAGAAACCAAGTGATTATATCCCTATGAAATATGTACCATATGATAAAGAACCACAAGCACTAAATCCCACTGGAATTTATTTAGACTTAGATTATGTCGAGGATAGAGAGAAAATGCTTACTATGTGGATTAAAAAAAATGGTGATGTAATAAATAAATAAGGAATGACTAAAGACCAAGGTATAGAATTTCTAAGAAGAACGATGCGAGGAAGTGTAGATCGATATATAGAAAGTTTAGGAACAAATTATGAAATTCTAAAAACAAATTCAGAAACGCTAGTAATGTTTCTCAGTAATCTTGAAAAATTACTTAGAGGAGGATTTTTAGGATACTATCAAGATACGACTAATCTATGGCAAATTGATAAAGAAAATGCAATAAAAGGTATGATGAATATTAGGATTTGTAATATGTGTTATTTTGATATACCGATTGGTTTTATAGAGCAAGATTTAAAGATTCTTCGCCAGAATATAAATTTTATAGTCAAATGTATTACGAAAAATTACCAGAGCCTTTTAGATCTAAACTAATAACTGATTATGCAGAGCAAAGGAAAAAACAAGGAGTAGAAAAAACCACCTTAGGTGCAAAAGTATGGTTCGCCAAGAAAAAGATAACTGGTTATTGTATAGAAGTTAGAAATCAAAAACAAATTTATAAATACCAGAAAAGACAATTGTGTTGTTCAAAGAATAATGAAATAAGACAATATGGTTGTTATACTAAACGCTATAAGCGAAAGAAATGGAAATTTAAGAAAACTAAATTTAAGAAATATAACGATAAAAATAGATATTTTAGAAAAAGAAAGTTTAATAGAATAAGACAGAGCTATAATAGAGAAAATAATAATAAACCAAGTGTTAATACAAGAAAACCCAAAACATGTACGTGTTTTATTTGCAAACAAGAAGGACACTATGCCAATCAATGTCCAAAAAGAAATAAACAAAATATAAAAAATTTAGATGAGATATATGATTATGGTTTTGAACCAATAGAATCAGAAATAGAGTCAGGTTATAGCCTATATAATGCTAGTATAAACTCTGAGGAATCGAGTGATGATGAATAGAGAGGAAGAAGAAATTACTGATCAATCAATAGAATTTTCAAATATTAGGGAATATGAAAAATTAGAAGAAATTAAGAGATTAGATTTAGATATTGATCTCGAGTATTCGATCTGATCCATACACGCTGGTCGTCAGATGGCGAGGTGCTCGGTAGATGATGGTCGCTGGACGTGCTGGGTGTTCGGACTGTTGAGGAGAAAAGGGGGTGTACCTGCAAGGCACTCCGACGCTCAAGTAAGAAAGGATCAGAGAAAAAAGGGGCAAGTACAAAGTGTATTCTTAGAGTGAAAATGTGATACCTAACCCTCTCAAACGAGAGGGTTTATATAGAGCCCCCAGCGCGTGGCCAACGGTCCTATTTTCGGGGCGAACTAGCCGTTTTTTCCGAAGAATAGGTAACTGCCCAAACTAGCCGTTGTGACGGGCAGGTTGCCATGAACTAGCCGTTATGTCGGGCATAAACGTAGTTGCGGACACTTGACCGTTGACGTTCGGGCAGCGAGGAAGCCGTGCGTAACGGGCATCAGAACCGGGGATTGACGTTGCATTCCTTGCCCGGGTGTAGGGGCAGGAATGTCACTTTTGCCCCTCTGTGGATTGGGCTTAGGCAGTTTGGGCCGCTCTGGAGCAGAAACGGATTGGGCCAATTCTAGCCATTGGTCCAGTCCAGAACAGGAGCCCCCAAGTCGTTGCTCCCGAGCATGGGAGTGATGACTTAAGGACTTCTCATCGCGCAGAGTCGTCGCTTGGAGACGAGGAAAATTGTATCGAGGTGCCCGTGGCCCTCTGTGCTCGTGATGTTTATGGCCGTGACCACGCTGCCCGGTATTCGGGAAGACCAAGTGTCAGATAGAATGGGAAACGTTGGGCTGCCACGTGTGCATCGAGCCCTGCGTAGTAGTTAATAGGTAATTATGGCTAGTGGACAGTCATTATTACCTACGGGCGCGTGTGTGCACGTGCCCCCCAGTATAAAAGGGGGAAGGTTGTCCCATTTTGTACTTTTTTCCTTCTGATCCTTCTTCGTCGTCATCAGCGTTCCTGCCCGTATCGTCTTAGAGCAACCGACCACCGTGTCAAGTTTTGAGCAACCTTCTCTTCTACTTAAAAACAAGTAAGTTTTCTGGTTTCCAGCTTGTTTTACTTCCCTTCACTGTCAATGGTAGATTGCATGCGGCTAGGGTTAGTTTTAGGTGACAAAGTAGGCAGATTTCTGGCGAGTGTTGGTGGTGGGCGGCGGTTCTGCCCATATGCTGCATCAAGCATCTCGCCGGAGTAGGTAGCGCGTTTGGTGCACGTGGTGGTCCACGTCGTGGTCGCGAGTCGTGACCACCGCGTCTTACCAGCTTCCGATGGATTGGTGACTTTTCCGGTGGAGTGTTTCCAGATTCCGGTGGAGCTTCTAACGGAATTTGAGCGCGGGGAGGTTCCTCGTAGGAAGATGGCGTGTCTCGGTCGCCTCCTTGCGGGGAGGTTTTTCTTTCTTTGTTTGATGTTAGGGCTTAGGCCGGGGACGTTGTCCTTAGCCTTCCGCGCGCCCTTTCACTTGACTTAGCGGTGGAAGGGTGGATTTGATTTTCTGTCGAATTCACTGTCTTTCTCTGCTTTTTTAGGTGATCGTAGAGGCGATGGAGCCAGAGAGGGAAGTAATCCCCGTTACCTCCGAGGAGGAGACTGTGTCCGAGGAGAGCAGTAGTGCAGCGGTCTCGAGCTCTGCATCCTCGAGCTCGTCGGCTTCGAACTCCTCGAGCGAAGTTGAGGGGGAAGCAAGCGATGCTGAGGAGGGAGAGGATTTGGACGTCGTGGAGGAGGACGCAATGGAAGAGGACGTTGAGGGGTTCTGTCCGGAAGAGTGGGAGGTGGCCGAACCTTCAAACCATATATCGACGTTTGCCAGGTCTGCAGCGGACGTTTTTACTGAGGTGGGGCCAGCGGGTGAATGGAGAGTGCTTATGCCTAATCTGGACGAGCGGATCTGCTCGAACTTCGGGGACTGCTTCGCAATGTACGAGTATGCCTTCAAGGAATTGGGGCTGAGGTTGCCTTTTACTGACTTTCAGCGGTCGGTGTTCGAGCACCTGAAGTTGGCTCCTTCCCAGCTCCACCCCAATTCGTTGGCCTTCATACGGGCTTTTGAGTTGGTGTGCGAGCACCTTGCTCTGGGGACCACCCTTCCTTTGTTCTTTGCTGTCTTCAACCTACAACGCCAGCTGGCGGGGAAGAGGTATGGATGGGTCTCTTTGAAGCATCCCAGAAAGCTGTTTAAGCCGTTCTCGGAGTCCATCCGAACGTTCAAGGGACGTTATTATATCGTCGAGCCCTTGTCTGAAGCTGCACAGGACAGCGTGTATGTCTGGGAGGTAGAGTATGATGAGAACGGGGACGAGTTGCTTACCGAGGAAGGGAAATATATCGGGGAGAGATTGTATAAGTTCCCGATCCGATGGACGCCCGAACACTTCTCAAAGAAGCCCAGTGCATACGTCTTTGAGCCGAGCGCGTTGCGCGGGCAGGATGCTGTGGCCTATGAGGCGTTGGTGAAGTGGGTAAACTCATTTGACCTTGCGACCTGCTGGACGAGCAAGGGTGCCCCTATCTACGAGGACGACGGGAGTCAGAGAGTCGAGCGCAGGTTTATCAATGTGAAGGCTCTGCTGGAGTCCAAGACTCCCGCGGATGCCATGAAGTTGCTCGGTAGTCTTAGATACTTAGACTTTATCTGTTATTTCTTTTTCTTCCCCATTGCTAACGTGTTTGTTTCGTTTGTGCAGGTGAAATGCCTCAGGCTCGTGATCGTGTGGTGAGGAACGCCATGGCGCGGGGCAAGGCTGGAGCGGCTCCTCCCAAGGCCCGTCCTGTTGGTGGTGCTCGTACTCTTCCCCTTGCTCAAGCTGTGGTGGGGACCTCTGCTTCTCCTACTCCGGCTCCCGGAACTCCCCATTGGCTCTGGCTAGGTGAGCAAAGCGGCAAAGGTCGTCGGATGCCGTGGACCTGACTCGGGCACCCGAGAAAGGGAAGTTTGAGTTTCCTCCGTGTGTCCTTGACCGGAGGTTCTTTGAAGGCAACACATTGGTTGTTCCGCGGGAAGAGTCACTCAACCTCTGAAGCATGGACCGAGCGAGCAAGAGGGCGATGGTGGCCCAGGATGCTTCCGCCATGGTGAGGATGCTGGAAATGGCTGCCGTTTATGCGGAAGGGGACTCTGTGCTTGAGGCTGAACTCACTACTGCCCGGGCCTCCGAGGCGTCCCTAAAGGAAGAAGTCAAGGGTGCTCGCGAGGCTAGGAGGAAGGCCGAGGAGGAGACAGCTAAGCTGAAGGAGGAGGTAACCAGGCTGAAGACGGAGAAGAAGGCTGCGGAGGACTTGAACAAGGAGCTGATGGCGGCCAGTGCCCCGGGTGCTGATGAACCGGACGAGATAAAGGTGCTGAAAACTAGGGCTGAGCTGGTCGCCAGCATACTGCAAGCCGAGGAGGATGGTATTGCTGTGGCATCGGAGTCTTTTGAAAGTGCAGTGGCCCAATTGCGGGTGGTGAACCCCGGGCTTGATATTTCGACCGATGGTATCCACTACCTTGCACGGATGGAAGATGACCGCATCGTCTTACCCGCAGGCCTTGTTCTCGACACCCCCGAAGCTCAGACCGAGGATCAGCCCGCAGAGGAGCAGGAGACCGGGCCCGAGGCGACCGAGCATGTGGAAGGATGAGGACTCGTGTTGTTTTGATGCTGTTGTGTTTTGTCCGGCCTGCGTGCCATTGATTAACTTGTAATCTATTTGGTTTTGGGGGGGTATGGCCCCCTTTTTATGTAATACGCATAGTTTTTTGGCCCTTGTGGCCTTTTTATTTAAAGTCCGGTATATTTATACAATTTTTGTTGTACTTTATCTTAGTTGTGCGTGTATGACTGCCCGTCGGAGGGTGTGTCCGTTAGTGGAGCTTTCTTTTGGAAGGTAGCCCGCTGCGTGTGAGTTCGCCAGTGCGGGGAACTGAGCGAACAGCCGAGGAAGGTCCTGGCGAGGTTGCGGATCTCAGGTCGCGATTGAGACCTGAGGTCGCGGCGCGAACGTCCCATCGCGAGCTGGGGTTCTGCCAATCATGGTACTTGGGCGAAGGCGGTGCTCGGTCGAGGACCGCCGACGAGCAGAGTTCCGGCTTGTTTGTTTGAGCGGGATTCTACTTTGTGTGCATGCGTCGCTTGTACCTGGGCGAGCATGATGACCTCTAGGTGGTCTCTTGGTACGAGGAAGCCTAAGGTTACTTTAGCTGTAGTATTGCTTAAGTTTCTCAGCGTTCCATGGTCGAGGGAGTGCCTCCCCGTTGAGATTTTCTAGGAAGTATGCGCCATTTCCCGTTTTGGCACGGACTCTGTATGGCCCTTCCCAGTTGGCCGCTAGTTTGCCTTCGCGAGAGTCCTTGTGGTTTCTTCGCAGGACAAGGCTGCCCACGTCGAATTCTCGTCGTAAGACTTTGGTGTTGTGCCTGATTGCTATTTTTTGCTTAAGAGACGCTTCGCGGAGGGCTGCTCCTGTCCGGATTTCCTCGACGAGGTCGAGCTCTTCTCTTATCGCTTCGTTATTCATCTCCTCGTCTAGAGCTGACTCGGTCCTCCTGAACAGTACGTGGATCTCGATGGGCAAAACAGCCTCCATGCCATATGCTAAGCGGAAAGGCGTCTCCCCGGTGGTGGATTGGGGAGTAGTACGATATGCCCATAAGACGCTGTGGAGCACCTCGACCCAGACCTTCTTCGTTTCGTCCAGTCTTCGTTTGAGGCCACGAAGGAGGACACAGTTGGCCGCTTCCGCCTGCCCGTTGGTCTGGGGGTGCTCGACCGAAGCGAAGTGTTGCTTTGTTCCGAGATGGGAGACGAAGTCTTGGAACTTCTTGTCCGTGAATTGTGTTCCATTGTCCGTGACGATTGCTTGGGGAATCCTAAAACGGGCAAGGATATTCCGCTTGTAGAAGCGTAGAATGTTAAGTGTTGTTATCTTCGCTAAGGCTTCTGCTTCTATCCATTTTGTGAAGTAATCTACGCCCACTATCAGGTATTTGTTTTGGCTAGACCCCGTCACGAAGGGTCCTAGGATGTCTAGGCCCCACCAGGCGAATGGCCACGGGGATGTCAAGCTTTTCAGCTCGTTAGGGGGAGCTAGGTGCATATCCCCGTGCCGTTGGCATTTGTCGCATTTCTTCACATGCTCTTTGGCGTCTTGCTGCATAGTTGGCCAGTAATATCCTGCCCGGAGGGCCTTGCGGGCAAGGGACCTTCCCCCCAGGTGCTGGGCGTTAATGCCTTCGTGGATTTCTCGTAATACGTGGGGGACAATTTCCTCCTCTATGCACTTTATTAGCGGAATGGAGAAACCCCTTCGGTAGAGTTTGTTTTCGAGGATGACGTACGAGCAAGCTCTTCGTCTGATGGTGCTGGCTTCTTTGGGGTGATCCGGAAGTTCTTCCCTGGTGAGGTAGTTATACACGGGCGTCATCCAGCAGTCGGCGTCCCCGATTGCGTGCACGTGTAGGGTCGAGGGCCCCTTGTCGATGCTGGATTGGGGAAGTATCTCTTGGATGACTGACCTGTTTCCGCCTTTCCTCTTGGTGCTCGCTAGTTTGGATAGGACGTCTGCTCGCACGTTGTGTTCGCGGGGAACATGTCTTACTGCTACCGTCCTGAACCTCGACATCTTCTCCTTGACTAGGGAGAGGTATTCAGATAGACTGTCATTTTTGGCCTGATACTCCCCGGAGACCTGGTGGGCTACGAGCTGAGAGTCCGTGCAGATGAAGATTTCTTCTGCCCCTAGGTCTTCGGCTAGGCGTAACCCAGCGAGGAAGGCTTCATACTCGGCCTGGTTGTTCGACGTGGGAAAGGATAAAGTGAGAGACGCTTCGACTATGGTCCCTTCGTCCTTCTCCAGAATGACACCTGCCCCGCTGCCGCTCGAGCTGGAAGCTCCGTCTACGTAGATGGTCCATCTGTTTGCTATGTGGGGCGAGGAGTCTGAGAAGGTTACTTCTGCCACAAAATCGGCCAGGGCATGTGCTTTGAGAGCCTTTCTGCTTTCATACTGGACGTCAAATTCGGACAGTTCCAACGACCACTTGAGCATTCGACCGGCCATGTCTGGCCGTCCCAGCAACTGCTTGATGGGCTGATCCGTCCTCACCACAATTGTGTGGGCCAAGAAATAGTGCCTCAGTCGTCTGGCGGCGTTAACGAGGGCCAGTGCTACCTTCTCTATCTGCTGATATCGCAACTCCACGTCTTGCAATGCTTTGCTCGTGAAGTATACGGGCTTTTGCCCGGCGTGATTCTCGCGGATGAGAACAGCGCTCACGGCCTCGGCGGTGACGGCGAGGTATAGGAACAAAACTTCCCCGGTATCTGGCCGCGATAACACGGACGGTTTCGACAGAGCTTGTTTTAAGTGGAGGAGGGACGCCTCGCATTCTTCGGTCCATTCAAACGCGGCTTATTTTCTCAAGAGCTTGAAGAAAGGAAGGGCGTGTTGGGCGGATTTCGCGACGAAGCGGGACAACGAGGTGAGTACCCCGTTGAGGGACTGGATGTTCTTCTTAGACGTGGGCATTGGGAACTCAGAGAATGCCCGGCATTTGTCAGGGTTAGCCTCTATTCCTCGTTCTGTTAGGTAGAAACCAAGGAATTTGCCTGCCCGTACGCCGAACGTGCACTTCTCTGGGTTAAAACGCATTTGATATTTTCTTGCTTGCTCGAAAATTGTTCGAAGATGGGCGACATGGTCTAGTTCTTCGTCGGACTTGACGATCATGTCGTCCATGTATACCTCGAGCATGTCGCCTATTTGTCCTTGGAAGACTTTGTCCATCATTCGTTGGTATGTAGCGCCGGCGTTCTTCAGACCGAAAGGCATCACGTTGTAGTAATAATTGCCCGATTCGGTCATGAAGGTCGTGTACGTTTTATCGCTCGCGGCCATCGGGATTTGATTGTAGCCCGAGTAGGCGTCGAGGAACGATAGCAGCTTAAAACCTACTGAGTTATCCACGAGCTTATCTATATTGGGGAGGGGGTAGACGTCCTTCGGACAGGCCTTGTTAACATCCATATAATCAACGCATATTCTCCATTTGCCATTATTTTTTCTTACAAGTACAACATTTGAGAGCCACGTAGTGTATTTGGCCTCGGAAATAAACCTAGCTTCTAGAAGGTCTTTAACAGCTTTCTCCGCGGCTTTCATCTTCTCCGGGGACTGTTTCCTTCTGCGCTGGGCAACGGCTTTGATGGCCGGATCGATTGTAAGCTGGTGGCAAGCGACGGAG
Source organism: Lathyrus tuberosus (assembly GCA_022829125.1). Classification (NCBI taxonomy): domain Eukaryota; kingdom Viridiplantae; phylum Streptophyta; class Magnoliopsida; order Fabales; family Fabaceae; genus Lathyrus; species Lathyrus tuberosus. The sequence continues at coordinate 506,917 of JALAZF010000516.1, forward strand.
TGGTCCAATCCTGGCATTTCAGCTGCGCTCCATGCGAACAAGTCTGCGTTCTCCCTGAGGCAGGCTTTTAGTTGTCTTTTGGCCAGGTCGGGGAGGTCTGCTCCGATTTTTACTCCCCGTTGGGGGTCTTCTCCGAACGGGACGATCTCGAAGTTGCCATCTGGTATGGGGCGCAGGAGATGGCCGTTGTTGTGGGACTGGTTACCCGAAGTCGTCGGGGCTTTGGCGTGATACTCCTCGTTGAAACGGCTATCCAAGTCGATGGATTCGACCTGGGGGAGTGGTTTTGGCCGCTCGGAGCTGCTGGGCAGAGGAGGGCGACCAGATGTCCTCGGCTTCGCTGAGATTGTGCTCAATCCTTTTGATGCTGCTTCAAAGCATCGACGGGCAGCTTCGATGTCGCCGTGGAGGGTGGCGACCATCCCTTCAGAAGTGTAATACTTCATCTTGAGATGTACGGTGGAAGGTACTGCAACCAACTCTGCCAGGGTTGGCCTTCCAAAAATGCACTGATATAGTGACGGGCAGTCGATTACCAGAAACTGTGCTTTGATTGCTCGGGTTATCTTTCCTGAACCGAAGGTCACGATGAGCTCTACGTAACCTCGGGGCCTTGTTACTGCTCCGTTGAATCCCTGCAGGTCGGATCCAACGTATGGGGTAAGGTGAGAGTCGTCCAACTGCAGTGTCTCGAACAGGTGGTTGTACATAATATCAACTGAACTGCCCTGGTCCACGAGTATCCTGCGAACGTCGAAGTTCGCCATCCTTGCCCGGATGAGAAGCGGGATGCTTGAGTTCGGCGACCCGCCGAGGAGTTCCTCTTTGTAGAAGGAAATGGGAGAGGATCCTTTGCGGGTGGTATCCAGCGTGGTGACTTCGTTGGCGCTCTTGCTGATCAGTTGATCGAACTTTCTTTTGACCGAACCAACCGTGATTTTGTTGAATCCGCCACCGGAGATGACCATGGCCGACGGGAAGGTTTCCCACGGGCTGTGAGCGTCGAGGAACGTGGAAGCGGGCAGACTGTCGGGGATGCAGAAGTCTTCTGGTCGAGTCACGGACATAGCGACCTGTACGTTGGTGTCATCGGAGGGCGGAGTCTCTTCAGCCGCCTTCTTGCTCTCCTGGGTTTCTTGCCGGGGAGCTTCTTTTTTCTTCGTGAACTACTTCAGATGGCCGTCGTGAATGAGGATTTCTATGGAATCTCTGAGGTGGATGCATTCTTCCGTCGTATGGCCGTGGCTCTTATGGAAGCGGCAATACTTGGATTTGTCCACACCTGGCCTGGCCGGCAGCTGTTTGGGGAAACGGACCCCCGCTTGTTTGAACTCTGAGTTGGCACATTCGGACAAGATCTTCTCCCTCGAGGTAGTGAGGGGGGTATAGTCGTGGAACCGTCCAGAAGGTCCCTTCTGTTCGCGTGCATCGCGAGGCCGATCGTCGCGTCTTTTATCTCCTCGACGGGATGTCGAGAGCTCTTCGGCTCTGGATGTCCGGGCACCTTCTTGGTGACTGGAGGCCCGGACAGAGTGGGCAGCGACCTTCTCCTCGTACTGTATATGCGACTGGGCTTGGTGGAGGAGAGCGTTGAGGTTCCTTGGTGGATCTAGGCCGATGGCTTTCGCGAAATCCGAGCCAGGACGTAATCCCTGCTCGAGCAGGAATTTCTTCATATCGTCGGTCGTTGGCACTTGGACGGCTTCCTTGTTGAACTGCTCAATGTAGTCCCGAAGGGGTTCATCTCTCCCCTGTACAACAGCTCCAAGGGACGCCTCAGTCTTAGGATGGCGTCGTGATGTGGTAAAGTGTCGGGAGAAGATCCTCCCGAGCTGCCTCCAGGAGGTGATGGATTCCTCGGGCAGTTGTTTGTACCAGGTCATTGCTCCCTTCCGGAGCGTGGTCGGGAACAGGCGGCACTTGATGGCTCCTCGTGCACCTCGGTAGTCCAGAAGAGCGTCTATGTTTTCTATATGCTCGTCTGGGTCCGTGGTTCCATCATAAGTCCCTAGAGACGGAGGCTTCTCTAGTCCTTTGGGGAGACGGGTGGCCAGGATCCTGCGGGACAACGGGCCGCGAGGCTCGTCGTCGCTGTCCGAACGTGAAGTCGACGGTGACCGTTGTCTGCGCTCGCGGCGGCGGTCACTTCGAGGTGAGGTCGATCGTGGCCGGTCGCGATGTCTGATCGGGGGAGAATGCTCGTCCTGCCTCGTTCTCTTGTGTCTTGGTGGCGACTGGTCCCGCGGGGAGATCTGGTCGCGTTTGCGAACGCGTAGTGGTTCAGGCCTCGTCATACGGTCTTCCCGGCGCCCAGGTGGCGTGGTTCTTGATTTCTGGTGTTTCCTCTTGGGAGGAGAAGATCTTGGGAGAGCTGCTTCTTCGAAGGCTCCTATCATTTCACCTTGCTGCAAGATAAGGAGGTTCGTGCGGTTGACAACATCTAGGAGGGCTGCGACGGCTAGATCAGTGCTGGGAGGGCCAGGAATTGGTCGTTCCCCCAATGGTGGCTATTTTTCTCCTTGCTCGGTGGGAGGAGGAGATGGAGAAGCAGTGGCCCCGTCTCGAAGGAAACGGGGATCAGAAAGTAACAGCGAACTGCCATTAACGTCCACCTTGTTGACGGGGACAAGAACTGTAGCGTCAGCACTTTTTGCGGGGTTCTGAGCGGCCATGTGTGGGTGGATTAACGAAGGTATGTTTTGATCTTTAGTTTCCGAGTAAGAAAGAAAGAAGGGGAGAACAAGGAGTTCCCACAGACGGCGCCACTGATCACGAGTATTCGATCTGATCCACACATGCTGGTCGTCAGATGGCGAGGTGCTCGGTAGATGATGGTCGCTGGACGTGCTGGGTGTTCGGACTGTTGAGGAGAAAAGGGGGTGTACCTGCAAGGCACTCCGACGCTCAAGTAAGAAAGGATCAGAGAAAAAAGGGGCAAGTACAAAGTGTATTCTTAGAGTGAAAATGTGATACCTAACCCTCTCAAACGAGAGGGTTTATATAGAGCCCCCAGCGCGTGGCCAACGGTCCTATTTTCGGGGCGAACTAGCCGTTTTTTCTGAAGAATAGGTAACTGCCCAAACTAGCCGTTGTGATGGGCAGGTTGCCATGAACTAGCCGTTATGTCGGGCATAAACGTAGTTGCGGACACTTGACCGTTGACGTTCGGGCAGCGAGGAAGTCGTGCGTAATGGGCATCAGAACCGGGGATTGACGTTGCGTTTCCTTGCCCGGGTGTAGGGGCAGGAATGTCACTTTTGCCCCTCTGTGGATTGGGCTTAGGCAGTTTGGGCCGCTCTGGAGCAGAAGCGGATTGGGCCAATTCTAGTCATTGGTCCAGTCCAGAACAGATATAGAATCAACAAAAAGTCTACTAGAAAAATTTGGAAAGTATATAGGACAAACCGTGAGAATACAAAGAATTCATGAGTCTAGTATAGAGATAGGAATAGCTAAGGAAAAAAGGAAGAATTCCATTGATTACAAGAGAAATAATTGATTCAATATTAAGAAATATGGACAAAAGTAAGAAAGATAAGATGAAGATAATTGATCTAATTAAAGTTCAAGTTATGATAAAAGGATACTTTCAAGAAAAGTTAGACTCACCTATAGCTATGTATTTAATTGATGAAAGAATTAGGCATAATGTACAAGATGCATTATTTGGAGCCGTAATGGGAAATTTATATTTTGGAAAGATAATATTTGAATATGAACCAAATTTTAGTGTCTCAATAAATGATAAGAATTTGGATAAATCTTTAGTCTTATATCATAAATTAGAAAATTTTGAAATGCCTCAAGGAAGTCATTGTTATTCAATTACATATAGAACAATATTTGGAATAAGCCTAAGTCACAATATCATGAGATTTAAACCTAAAAAGATAAAATTCAAAGAGATATTTGATGGAGTAGTGGAATGGATACCTCCTAGAAGAATAAGGCCTGAACAATTGACATACATAAAAGAAATTAGAACTGATGAAATATCCAATATCATAGAAAGATCAGGAGAAATAATAGGGAATAAAAATCAAGCTATTATTCGAAAAACAAAGTTTGAAAAGAAAAGTCTCAAGTCAAAAAATCTAAAAGTTAGTAGGAAAAGCCTAGACTTAACCGAGAAAAATGGAAGAGGTAGTACACAATATTTTATTAATGTAGGTATTAAATTGGGAAGAAACCCTATAAAATGCTTAATAGATACAGGAGCAGAAACTAGTCATATTACTATAGATTTGATACAAGGAATTGGAATACCTATAAAAGAATTAGAAAATAAATATTATTATCTAGATTATTATAATAATAAACATCATGTTACTCATAAGGCAGAGATTATAATATTAATTAAAAAATTTGAAATCCCTATAAATATAGAAGTAGAAGATAGCGTAAGTACAGAATTTTTATTAGGAATGAATTTTTTACATAGTTTTGAAGACTTTACAATAAAAGATACGCATATAGAATTATGTTATGATGGAAAAATAATTGAAATTAGTAGAGTGTAAGAAAATCACAAGACAAAATTCTATTATAATCCAAGTGATACATTGAGAGAAAAATATATCATGCTTTAATTAATTCAGGATCAGGATTTAGTCTTACAAGTCATCAATTTGGTAATATAAAACAAATAGATAAGATTATAGGAAGAGATATACATAATAATGAAACAATATTTAATCAAGGATATGAGAATTTTTGGATTACTATTGGAAATTTAAAAGTAAGATTTGATAAAATATATTACTATCCTAATATAGTTTATGATTTCTTATTAAGACAAGATTTTATAAATAAAAATGTGCCATTTACATTAGATACAATGAAAGTATACTTTACAAGTCCATGTGGAACTCAATTCTCAGAGAAACTTTTATATCAACCTTATAGACATACCTATACGCACAACCAGCGTGGTGATTTACTACCAATTTATTTAAATCAAAATAAAAATCAAGACCAATTTTTTATTAAACAAAAAAATTTGGACTTATTGGAACAATGTTATTCGGAAGACCCACAAGCATTTTCTAGAAGAAAACAATATTATGCTACTATTGAATTATTAACTGAAAAACATATATGTGAAAAACCTAAGTTATATACTAAAGAAGACGAAAAAGATTATGAAAATATTATACAAAAACATTTAAAATATGATCCGGAGTATTCGAACTGGCCCACGTAAGCTGGTCGTCAGATGGCGAGATGCTCGGATGGATGCTGATCGTCAGGCGTGCAACGTGCTCGGCTTGTGAATGAGTAGAGGAGGGGGTGTACCTGCAAGGCACTCTGACGCTCAAGTAAGAAAGGGTCAGAGAAAAGGGGCAAGTACAAAGTGTGTTCTTAGGGTAAAAAATGTGATACCTGACCCTCTCAAGTGAGAGGGTTTATATAGAGCCCCCAGCGTGTGGCCAACGGTCCTATTTTCGGGGCGAACTAGCCGTTTTTCCCAAAGAATAGGTAACTGCCCAAACTAGCCGTTATGTCGGGCAGGGTGCCATGAACTAGCCGTTATGTCGGGCATAGACGCAGTTGCGGGCACCTGCCCATTGCTGTTCGGACAGCGAGGAAGCCGTGCGTAACAGGCACCAGAGCCGGGGAGGGACGTTGCGTTCCTTGCCCGGTTTGAGGGGCAGAAATGTCACTTTTGCCCCTCTGTGGATTGGGCTTAGGCAATTTGGGCCGCTCTGGAGTAGAAGCGGATTGGGCCAATTCTAGCCATTGGTCCAGTCCAGAACAGGAGCCCCCCCAAGTCATTGCTCCCGAGCATGGGAGTGATGACTTAAGGACTGCTCGTCGCCCGGGGGAGTTACGCAGAGTCGTCGTATGGAGACGAGGAAGATTGTCTCGGTGTGCCCGTGGCCCTCTGTGTTCGTGATGTTTGTGGTCGTGACCCTGTTGCCTGGTATTCGGGAAGATAAACGTCAGACAGAATGGGAAACGTTGGGCTGCCACGTGTGCATCGAGCCCTGCGTAGCAGTTAATAGGTAATTATGGCTAGTGGGCAGTCATTATTACCTACGGGCGCGTGTGTGCACGTGCCCCTCAGTATAAAAGGGGGAAGGTTGTCCCATTTTGCACTTTTTCCCTTCTGATTCTTCTTCGTCATCATCAGCGTTCCTGCCCGTCGCCGTCTTCAGAGCAACCGACCACCGTGCCAAGTTTCGAGCAACCTTTCTCTTCTACTCAAAACAAGTAAGTTCTCTGATTTCCAGCTTGTTTTACTTCCTCTCATTGTCAATGGTAGATTGCATGCGGCTAGGGTTAGTTTTAGGTGACAAAGTAGGTAGATTTCTGGCGAGTGTTGGTGGTGGGCGGTGGTTCTGCCCATCCGCTGTACCAAGCATCTCGTCGGAGTAGGTAGCGTGTTCGGTGAACGTGGTGGTCCACGCCGTGGTTGCGAGTCGTGACCACCGCGCCTTACCATCTTCTGGTGGACTGGTGAACTTTCCGGTGGAACGTTTCCAAATTCCGGTGGAGCTTTGCAGTTTCCGGTGGGGCTTCAAGCGGAATTTGGGCACGAGCGCGGGGAGGTTCCTCGTAGGAAGATGGTATGTCTCGTTCATCTCCTCGCGGGGAGGTTTTTTCTTTCTTCGTTTGATGTTAGGGCTTAGGTCGGGGACGTTGTCCTTAGCCTTCTGCGCGCCCTTTCACTTGACTTAGCGGTGGAAGGGTGGATTTGATTTCCTGTCGAATTCACTATCTTTCTCTGCTTTTTCAGGTGATCGTAGGGGCGATGGAGCCAGAGAGGGAAGTTATCCCCGTTACATCCGAGGAGGAAACTGTCTCCGAGGAGAGCAGTAGTGCAACGGCCTCGAGCTCTGCGTCCTCGAGCTCGTCGGTTTCGAACTCCTCGAGCGAAGTCGAGGGGGAAGTGAGCAATGCTGAGGAGGGAGAGGATTTGGAGGTCGTGGAGGAGGACGTAATGGAAGAGGATGTTGATGTGTTCTGCCCGGAAGAGTGGGAGGTGGCCGAACCTTCCGACCATATTTCCACGTTTGCTAGGTCCGCGGCGGACGCTTTTACCGAGGTGGGGCCAGCGGATGAATGGAGAGTGCTTCTGCCTAATTCGGACGAGCGGATCTGCTCGAACTTCGGGGACTGCTTCGCGATGTACGAATATGCCTTCAAGGAATTGGGGCTGAGGTTGCCCTTCACTGACTTCCAGCGGTCGGTGTTTGAGCACCTGAAGTTGGCTCCTTCTCAGCTCCATCCCAATTCGTTGGCCTTCATACGGGCTTTTGAGTTGGTGTGCGAGCACCTTGCTCTGGGGACCACTCTTCCTTTATTCTTTGTTGTTTTCCACCTACAGCGGCAGCTGGCGGGGAAGAGGTATGGATGGGTCTCTTTGAAGCAGCCCAGAAAGTTGTTTAAGCCGTTCTCGGAGTCCATCCGAACGTTCAAGGGACGGTACTACATCGTCGAGCCTTTGTCCAAAGCTGCTCAGGACAGCGTGTATGTCTGGGAGGTAGAGTATGATGAGAACGGAGATGAGCTGCTTAACGAGGAAGGGAAATATATCGGGGAGAGAATGTACAAGTTCCCGATCCGCTGGTCACCCGACCACTTCTCAAAGAAGCCCAGCGCCTACGTCTTTGAGCCGAGCGCGCTACGCGGGCAGGATGCTGTGTCCTATGAGACGCTGGTGAAGTGGGTCAACTCCTTTGATCTTGCGAGCTGCTGGACGAGCAAGGGTGCCCCTATCTACGAGGATGACGGGAACCAGAGAGTTGAGCGCAGGTTTATCAACGTGAAGGCTCTGCTGAAGTGTAAGACTCCCGCGGATGCCGAGAAGTTGCTCGGTAGTCTTAGTTACTTAGACTTTATTTGTTATTTATTTCTTTTTCTTCCCCGTTGCTAACGTGTTCGTTTCATTTGTGCAGGTGATATGCCTCAGGCTCGTGATCGTGTGGTGAGGAACGCCATGGCGAGGGGCAAGGCTGGAGCGGCTCCTCCCAAGACCCGTCCTGCTGGTGGTGCTCGTGTTCTTCCTCTTGCTCAAACTGCTCCGGGGACCTCTGCTACTCCCTCTCCTGGTCCGCGGGATTCTCCATTGCCTCTGACCGGGCGGACGAAGCGGCTGAGGACGTTAGATGTCGTGGACCTGACTCGGGCGCCTGAGAAGGGAAAATTTGAGCTCCCCCCGTGCATCCTTGATAGAAGATTTTTTTAGGGCAATACTTTGATCGTTTCGCGGGCAGAATCACTCAACCTGGGAAGCATGGATCGAGCGAGCAAGAGGGCGCTGGTGGCCCAGGATGCTTCGGCCATGGTGAGGATGCTGGAAATGGCGGCTGTTTATGCGGAAGGGGACTCTGTGCTTGAGGCCGAACTCACTACTGCCCGGGCCTCCGAGGCGTCCCTAAAGGAAGAAGTCAAGGGTGCTCGTGAGGCTAGGAGGAAGGCCGAGGAGGAGACGGCCAAGCTGAAAGAGGAGGTAACCAGGCTGAAGGCGGAGAAAAAGGCTGCGGAGGATTTGAACAAGGAGCTGATGGCGGCCAGTGCCCCGGGTGCTGATGAACCGGACGAGATAAGAGTGTTGAAAACTAGGGCTGAGCTGGTCGCCAGCATACTGCAGGCCGAGGAGGATGGCATTGCTGTGGCATCGGAGTCTTTTGAAAGTGTCGTGGCCCAGTTGCGGGTGGTGAACCCCGGGCTCGACATTTCGACCGATGGTATCCACTACCTTGCACGAGTGGAGGATGATCGCATCGTCTTGCCCGCAGGCCTTGTTCTCGACACCCCCGAAGCTCAGACCGAGGATCAGCCAGCGGAGGAGCAGGAGCCCGAGCCCGAGGCGACTGAGCACGTGGAAGGATGAGGATTTAGGTTGTTTTGATGTTGTGTTTTGTCCGGCCTGCGTGCCGTTGATTAGTTTGTAATTTATTTGATTTTGGGGGGGCATGGCCCCCTTTTTTATGTAATACGCACAGTCTTTTGGCCCTTGTGGCCTTTTTATTTAATGCTCGGCTCATTTATACCATTTTTGTTGTACTTTACATTATTGTTGTACTTTACCTTAGTTGTGCATGTATGACTGCCCGTCGGAGGGTGTGTCTGTTAATGGAGCTTTCTTTTGAAAGATAGCTCGCTGTGTGTGAACAGTGCGGGGAACTGGTCGAATAGTCGGGGAAGGTCCTGGCGAGGTTACGAATCTCAGGTCGTGCTTGAGGCCTGGGGTCGCGGCGTGAATGTCCCATCGCGAGTTGGGGTTCTGCCAATCATGGTACTTGGGCGAAGGCGGTGCTCGGTCGAGGGCCGCCGACGAGCAGAGTTCCGACTCGTTTGTTTGAGCGGGATTCTACTTTGTGTGCATGCGTTGTTTGTACCTGGACGAGCATGATGACCGCTAGGTGGTCTCTTGATGCGAGGAAGCCTATGGTTACTTTAGCTGTAGTATTGCTTAAGTTTCTCAGCGTTCCATGGTCGAGGGAGTGCCTCCCCGTTAAGCTTTTCGAGGAAGTATGCACCATTTCCCGTTTTGGCACGGACTCTGTATGGCCCTTCCCAGTTGGCTGCTAGTTTGCCTTCGCGAGAGTCCTTGTGGTTTCTTCGCAGGACAAGGCTGTCCACATCGAACTCTCGTCGTAAGAATTTGGCGTTGTGCCTGATTGCTATCTTTTGCTTAAGAGACGCTTCGCGGAGGGCTGCTCCTGTCCGAATTTCCTCGACGAGGTCGAGCTCTTCTCTCATCGCTTCGTTATTCATTTCCTCGTCTAGAGGTGATTCGGTCCTTCTGGACGGTACGTGGATCTCGATGGGTAAAACAGCCTCCATGCCATATGCTAACCGGAAAGGCGTCTCCCCGGTGGTGGACTGGGGAGTAGTGCGATATGCCCATAAGACGCTGTGGAGCTCCTCGACCCAAGCTTTCTTCGTTTCATCCAGTCTTCGTTTGAGGCCACGAAGGATGACACGGTTGGCCGCTTCCGCCTGCCCGTTGGTCTGGGGGTGCTATACCGAAGCGAAGTGTTGCTTTGTTCCGAGATGGGCGACGAAGTCTTGGAACTTCTTGTCCGTGAATTGTGTTCCATTGTCCGTGACGATTGCTTGGGGAATCCCAAAACGGGCAAGGATATTCCGCTTGTAGAAGCGTAGAATGTTAAGTGTCGTTATCTTCATTAAGGCTTCTGCTTCTATCCATTTTGTGAAATAATCTACGCCCACTATCAGGTATTTGTTTTGGCTGGACCCCGTCACGAAGGGTCCTAGGATGTCTAGGCCCCACCAGGCGAATGGCCACGGGGATGTCAAGCTTTTCAGCTCGTTAGGTGGAGCTAGGTGCATATCCCCATGCCGTTGGCATTTGTCGCATTTCTTCACATGCTCCTTGGCGTCTTGCTGCATAGTGGGCCAGTAATATCCTTCCCCGGAGTGCCTTGCGGGCAAGGGACCTTCCTCCTAGGTACTGGGCGTTAATGCCTTCGTGGATTTCTCGTAATACGTGGGGGACAATCTCCTCCTCTATGCACTTTAGTAGTGGGATGGAGAAGCCCCTTCGGTAAAGTTTGTTTTCGAGGATGACGTACGAGCAAGCTCTTCGTCTGATGGTGCTGGCTTCCTTGGGGTCATCCGGAAGTTCGTCCCTGGTGAGGTAGTTGTACACGGGCGTCATCCAGCAGTCGCTGTCCCCGATCGCGTGCACGTGTAGGGTCGAGGACCCCTTATCGATGCTGGATCGGGGAAGTATCTCTTGGATGACTGACCTGTTTCCGCCTTTCCTCTTGGTGCTCGCTAGTTTGGACAGGACGTCTGCTCGCACGTTGTGTTCGCGGGGAACATGTCTTACCGCTACCGTCCTGAACTTCGACATCTTTTCCTTAACTAGGGTAAGGTATTCAGATAGACTGTCGTTTTTGGCCTGATACTCCCCGGAAATCTGGTGGGCTACGAGCTGAGAGTCCGTGCAGATGACGATTTCTTCTTCCCCTAGGTCTTTGGCTAGGCGCAACCCGGCGAGGAAGGCTTCATACTCAGCCTGGTTGTTCGACGTGGGGAAGGACAATGTGAGAGACGCCTCGACTATGGTCCCTTCGTCGTTTTCCAGAATTACTCCTGCCCCGCTGCCGCTCGAGCTGGATGCTCCGTCCACGTAGATGGTCCATCTGTTTGCTGTGTGGGGCGAGGAGTCTGAGAAGGTTACTTCCGCCACGAAATCGGCCAGGGCCTGTGCTTTGAGAGCTTTTCTGCTTTCATACCGGACGTAAAATTCGGACAGCTCCAACGACCACTTGAGCATTCGACCGGCCATGTCTGGCCGGCCCAGCAACTGCTTTATGGGCTGATCCGTCCTCACTACGATCGTGTGGGCCAGGAAATAGTGTCTCAGTCGTCTGGCAGCGTTGACGAGGGCCAATGCTACCTTCTCTATCTGTTGATATCGCAACTCCGCGTCTTGCAACGCTTTGCTCGTGAAGTATACTGGTTTTTGCCCGCCAGGATTTTCGCGAATGAGAACGGCGCTCACGGCCTCGGCAGTGACGGCGAGGTATAGGAACAAAACTTCCCCGGTATCTGGTCGTGATAACACAGGCGGTTTCGACATGGCTTGCTTTAAGTGAATGAGGGATGCCTCGCATTCTTCGGTCCATTCAAACGCGGCTTCTTTTCTCAAGAGCTTGAAGAAAGGAAGGGCGTGTTGGGCGGATTTTGCGACGAAGCGGGATAACGAGGTGAGTACCCCGTTAAGGGACTGGATGTTCTTCTTAGACGTGGGCGTTGGGAACTCAGAGAATGCCCGGCATTTGTCAGGGTTAGCCTCTATTCCTCGTTCGGATAAGTAGAAACCAAGGAATTTACCTGGCCGTACGCCGAACGTGCACTTCTCTGGGTTAAAACGCATTTGATATTTTCTTGCTTGCTCGAAAATTTTTCGAAGATGGGCGACATGGTCTAGTTCCTCGTGGGACTTGACGATCATGTCGTCCATGTATACCTCGAGCATGTCGCCTATTTGTCCTTGGAAGACTTTGTTCATCATTCGTTGGTACGTAGCGCCGGCGTTCTTCAGACCGAAAGGCATTACGTTGTAGTAATAGTTGTCCGACTCGGTCATGAAGGTCGTGTAAGTTTTATCGCTCGCGGCCATCGGGATTTGAGTGTAGCCCGAGTAGGCGTCGAGGAACGATAAAAGCTTAAAACCTGCTGAGTTATCTACGAACTTATCTATATTGGGGAGGGGGTAGGCGTCCTTCGGACAGGCCTTATTAACATCAGTATAATCAACGCACATTCTCCATTTGCCATTATTTTTTCTTACAAGTACAACATTTGAGAGCCATGTAGTGTATTTAGCCTCAGAAATAAACCTAGCTTCTAGAAGGTCTTTGACAGCTTTCTCCGCGACTTCCATCTTCTCCGGGGACTGTTTCCTTCTGCGCTGGGCAACGGCTTTGACGGCCGGATCAATTGTAAGCTTGTGGTAAGCGACGGAGGGGTCCAATCCTGGCATTTCAGCAGCGCTCCATGCGAACAAGTCTGTGTTCTCCCGGAGGCACGCTTTTAGTTGTCTCTTGGCCAGGTCGGGGAGGTCTGCTCCGGTCTTCACTCCCCGTTGGGGGTCTTCTCCGAACGAAACGATCTCGAAGTTGCCATCTGGGATGGGGCGTAGGAGATGGCCGCTGTTGTGGGACTGGCTGCCCAAAGTCGTCTGGTCTTTGGCGTGATCCTCCTCGCTGAAACGGCTGTCCAAGTCGATGGATTCAACCTGGGGGAGTGGTTTTGGCTGCTCGGAGCTGCTAGGCAGAGGAGGACGACCAGATGTCCTCGGCCTCGCTGAGATGGTGCTCAGTCCTTTTGATGCTGCTTCAAAGCATCGACGGGCAGCTTCGATGTCGCCGTGGAGGGTGGCGACCATCCCTTCAGAAGTGTAGTACTTCATCTTGAGATGTACGGTGGAAGGTACTGCAATCAACTCTGCCAGGGTTGGCCTTCCAAAAATGCACTGATATAGTGACGGGCATTCAATTACCAGAAACTGTGCTTTGATCGCTTGGGTTGTCTTTCCTGAACCGAAGGTCACGATGAGCTCTACGTAACCTCGGGGCCTTGTTACTGCTCCGTTGAATCCCTGCAGGTCGGATCCAACGTATGGAGTAAGGTGAGAGTCGTCCAGCTGCAGTGTCTCGAACAGGTGGTTGTACATTATATCAACTGAACTGCCCTGGTCCACGAGTATCCTGCGAACGTCGAAGTTCGCCATCCTTTCCCGGATGAGAAGCGGGATGCTTGAGTTTGGTGACCCGCCGAGGAGCTCCTCCTTGTAGAAGGAAATGGGAGAGGATCCTTTGTGAGTGGTATCCAGCGTGGTGACTTCGTTGGAGCTTTTGCTGATCAGTTGATCGAATTTCCTCTTGACTGAACCGACCGTGATTTTGTTGAATCCACCACCGGAGATGACCATGGCCGACGGGAAGGTCTCCCACGGGCTGTGAGCGCCGAGGAACGTCGAGGCGGGCAGACAATCAGGGATACAGAAGTCTTTTGGCCGAGTTACGGACATAGCGACCTGTACGTTGGTGTCATCGGAGGGGGGAGTCTCTTCTGCAGCCTTCTTGCTCTCCTGGGTTTCTTGCCGGGGAGCTTCTTTCTTCGTCGCGAACTGCTTCAGGTGGCCGTCGCGAATGAGGATCTCTATGGCATCTCTGAGGTGGATGCATTCTTCCGTCGTATGGTCGTGGCTCTTGTGGATGCGGCAATACTTGGATTTGTCTACACCTGGCCTGGTCGGCAGCTGTTTGGGGAAACGGACCCCCGCCTGCTTGAACTCTGAGTTGGCACATTCGGACAAGATTTTCTCCCTCGAGGTAGTGAGGGGGGTATATTCATGGAACCGTCCAGAAAGTCCCTTCTGTGCATCGCGAGGCCGATCGTCGCGTCTTTTATCTCCTCGACGGGATGTCGAGGGCTCTTCAGCTCTGGATGTCCGGGCACCTTCTTGGTGATGGGAGGCCCGGACAGAGTGGGCAGCGACCTTCTCCTCGTACTGTATATGCGACTGGGCTTGGTGGAGGAGGGCGTTGAGATTCTTCGGTGGATCGAGGCCGATGGCTTTCGCGAAGTCTGAGCCAGGACGTAATCCCTGCTCGAGCAGGAATTTCTTCATCTCGTCGGTCGTTGGCACTTGGACGGCTTCCTTGTTGAACCGCTCAATGTAGTCCAGAAGAGGTTCATCTCTTCCCTGCACGACAGCTCCGAGGGACGCCTCAGTCTTTGGATGGCGTCGTGATGCGGTAAAGTGTCGGGAGAAAATCCTCCCGAGCTGCCTCCAGGATGTGATGGATTCCTCCGACAGCTGTTTGTACCAGGTCATTGCTCCCTTCCGGAGCGTGGTTGGGAACAGGCGGCATTTGATGGCTCCTCGTCCACCTTTGTAGTCCAGAAGAGCATCTATGTTTTCTATGTGCTCGTCTGGGTCCGTGGTTCCATCATAAGTCCCTAGAGACGGAGGCTTCTCTAGTCCTTTAGGGAGGCGGGTGGCCAGGATCCTGCGGGACAACGGGCCGCGAGGCTCGTCGTCGCTGTCCAAACTTGAAGTCGATGGTGACCGTTGTCTGCGCTCGCGGCAGCGGTCTCTGCGAGGTGAGGGTGATCGTGGCCGGTCGCGAGGTCTGACCGGTGGAGAATGCCCGTCCTGCCTCGTTCTCTTGTGTCTTGGTGGTGACTGACCCCGTAGGGAGATCTGGTCGCGCTTGCGAACGCGTTGTGGTTCAGGCTCACGCCTCGTCATACGGTCTTCCCGGCGCCTAGGTGGCGGGCTTCTTGATTTCTGGTATTTCCTCTTGGGAGGAGAGGATCTTGGAAGAGATGCTTCCTCGAGAGCTCCTATCATTTCTCCTTGCTGCAAGATAAGGAGGTTTGTGTGGTTGACAGCTTCCAGGAGGGCTGCAACGGCCAGGTCAGCGCTGGGAGGGCCAGGAATTGGTCGTTCCCCCAACGGTGATTGTTTTCCTCCTTGCTCGGTGGGAGGAGGAGTTGGAGACGCAGTGGCCCCGTCCCGAAGGAAGCGGGGATCAGAAAGTAGCAACGAACTGTCGTCGGCGTCCATCTTGTTGACGGGAGTGAGAACCGTAGCGTCAGCACCTTTCGCGGAATTTTGAGCGGCCATGTGTGGGCGGATCAAAGAAAGTATGTTTTGATCTTTTAGTTTCCGAGGAGGAAAGAAAGAAGGGGAGAACAAGGAGTTCCCACAGACGGCGCCACTGATCCGGAGTATTCGAACTGGCCCACGTAAGCTGGTCGTCAGATGGCGAGATGCTCGGATGGATGTTAATCGTCAGGCGTGCAACGTGCTCGACTTGTGAATGAGTAGAGGAGGGGGTGTACCTGCAAGGCACTCCGACGCTCAAGTAAGAAAGGGTCAGAGAAAAGGGGCAAGTACAAAATGTATTCTTAGGGTAAAAAATGTGATACCTGACCCTCTCAAGTGAGAGGGTTTATATAGAGCCCCCAGCGCGTGGCCAACGGTCCTATTTTCGGGGCGAACTAGCCGTTTTTCCCAAAGAATAGGTAACTGCCCAAACTAGCCGTTATGTCGGGCAGGGTGCCATGAACTAGCCGTTATGTCGGGCAAAGACGCAGTTGCGGGCACCTGCCCATTGCTGTTCGGACAGCGAGGAAACCGTGCGTAACGGGCACCAGAGCCGGGGAGGGACGTTGCGTTCCTTGCCCGGTTTAAGGGGCAGAAATGTCACTTTTGCCCCTCTGTGGATTGGGCTTAGGCAATTTGGGCCGCTCTGGAGTAGAAGCGGATTGGGTCAATTCTAGTCATTGGTCCAGTCCAGAACAAAATATAATTTAATTCAAAATACTAAGAGTAATTATAATTCTGCAAGTTTTTTAGTTAGGAACCATAATGAAATAAAAAGAGGAGAACCAAGGATGGTAATAAATTATAAACTCCTAAATAAAATTCTAAAAGATTACCCCTGTCCATTGCCGAGAAAAGATATGATTTATGAAAATATTAAAGATGAAAAGATATTTTCAAAATTTGATTTAAAATCAGGATTCTATCAAATACTATTAAATGAAAATAGTAAATCTTGTACAGCTTTTAGTACACCCCAAGGCAGGTATGAATGGAATGTATTATCAATGGGATTAAAAATAAGTCCTGGAATATTTCAGGGGCGATTAGATAAAATCTATAAAGATTGTTATTCTTTTATAATCATATATATTGATGATATCTTAGTTTTTAGTCAAAATATTAGTGATCATAATAAACATTTATTTAATTTCGCCACAAGAGCATACGAAAATGGATTAGTATTAAGTAAAAAAGAAAGCTGAATTAGCTAAAGAAAAAATTAGTTATTTAGGTTTAATAATTAATAAAGGAATCATAGAATTACAACCCCATTTCTCTGAAAAAATCCTAGATTTTCCCGATAAATTAGAAAATCTTAAACAGGTTCAATCCTTTTTAGGACATATTAACTATGCTTCACAATTTATTAAGGATTGTGCTAGATTGAAAAGTAGATTGCAGGCCAAGATAAGAAAATATCAAAAGTTTGAATGGGATGAAGAAGATACCTTATGGGTAAAAGGAATTAAAGAAAAGGTTAAAAACTTAGAAAAACTTCCTTTACCAAAAGAGGAAGATGAATTATATATTGAAACAGATGCTACAGACAAATTCTGGGGTGCTGTATTACGACGTCAAGGAGATAATTTAATTCTCAGATATACCTCTGGAACATTTAGAGGGGCAGAGTTAAATTATGATATTAATGAAAAAGAAGTTTTGGCAGTAATCAGAATTATCGAATCGTTTAAGATCTGGTTAGCTAAGAAGGAATTTATTATAAAGACAGATAATACTCAAGTTAAAGCCTTCTTAGAAAATAAAATTAAAGACAATATTGTAAATCGAAGGAGGATTAGATGGCAAATGAGAATTAGTCCTTTTACTTTTAAAATTATTTATATAAAAGGAATTGACAACTATTTTGCAGATCATTTATCAAGGCCAGATGGATAATATACTCCAAGATGATAAAATCAAGGTTATAACCAATAAGCTTGATGAGCTTGAACAACAATTTTGCCTTATGGCTGCTGTGATTGATGATCAATTTGTCAAAATTGACAATAAAATGGAATCATTCTCTAAATATGTTGATATAACCAAGAAAGAGATCCTTCGGGTTCTTGATATTACATCCTATGCAGAATCTCCAAAAGACATACCAAGTACATCTAGTTTTTTAGGAAAAGAAAAAGAGTTTCCTAAGAAACTAAGATTCATCAATTCTACGTTTAAACATAAATTTAATTAATTCCCCCTCCAAGGAACCAGTTGATAAATTTCTTGCAATTTATCAAAAAATGGTAGACTTTATGTACCAAGGAAATCCAAGGGATATTGATAGTTATATTATTGAATACAAGGGAATTTATCCAAGAATATTAATTATCTTAGATGATTGGGAAGATGCAAGTCTTCTAACTGATTTTTTAAGATATGGATTTATAGATTCAATTTATATCGATCCAAGTAATGATTTATCCAAGTTGAAATATTGTCCGGAATCAATTGTAAATGGCATCCGAGGATACATTAAAGGTGTCAATCCACATAAAACTATATTTGTGAAGATATATACAGCTAGTCCAGATGAAGACGGTGCATCCGTTTATTTTGCCAAGATCGGAACCCTTAATAATGAAAAAATTCAATCTCAACAAGTATCCACCAAAGAAGAAAAGTCAATAGTCGATAAAGTATGGATAACAAGAAGAAGAGCATTAGGATTCCATGTAATTCTAATGATGATGAAGCAAACCTATGACCAGGTAAAATTCTGGAGCTATTCTATGAGCGACAAGGCAATTGTTATTTGCAAAAAAGACAAAGATCAACAGCCATGGATCTTGAGGACCCTACAATTATTTACTCAGAAGATTGAACGTAATAATTTCCAAGGACAGCTGGAAACCCACCAAGAATTTTGTCGTATAGTGAAGAATAGTGGAGACCACAAATGCTATTATTGCAAGGATAAGTGAGAAAGAAGATAGCCGACAAGGGAAAAGTAAAGAACAAGATAAGATCCCCCTTAGATATAATCCAAGTCAAAAAGTAACCTTAGTTATGTAGTAATGTAACTATAGTAAGATTTTCTTAAGCCTTAAGTTTATCTTTTATTTTCTATATAAACTCATCGATGTAAGATAAGGAAGCAAGTATTCAAGAAAAACTCTTTGTGTATGTAAAATACAAATATGTTCTAAATAAAATCTTCAGTTTCTAAAATTTGTGTTTAATATTATATTTCCTTATGCTTACTTAGTTAAAGTAAGGATCTAGTAAACAATCCAGAAGACTGGGTATTATTCGTGTTCGGATAGCAATCGGAGCCCGATGTCCACTGTCCACCGTTGAAGCCAGGAAGGCGTTGTTGAGGTGTTGAATCGGACGGCAAGCTCAATTAATTGCTAAGAGAAGCGTGGTAAGGCCCAATAACTTTCTTAGTTTACTATTCATCGTTATTTTAAGTGGGAAGCCTCTATGCACGAAATATCTTATTAATCCAAAGAGTAAGAAACATTCTTTTAAAATGAGTTCTTTAACATAAACCGAGTTTGAAGACCTTATGGATCAAGCGAATATGTTAAACCAAGATGAAATTGATGCTTTATATGATGATGCAAACGAAGATTATGTCATAGAAAATTATGATAATTATAAATGAACTTTTGACAGTTATAATGAAATTATAGATATGATATCTTATATGCATCTAGATTTTGAATTTATTCAAGAACGAAAAAGAGATTTGATAAACGCATTAGAAAGCTTAGTAGCTAGAAAAGAACAAAGAAAATTTAAAACTCAAGAATGTTCATCGATGTGGTTACTGTTCAACCCATCTATGTTTAAATATAAGATGCGGATGTCCTTGTATTTGTCAAGTAGAAGAAGTAAACGAAGGAATAAAGGAAATCTATGTTTAAATATAAGATGCGGATGTCCTTGTATTTGTCAAGTAGAAGAAGTAAACGAAGGAATAAAGGAATAACCCCTCGAGAATTTGAACAGTAACCACATCGATGAACATTCTTGAGTTTTAAATTTTCTTTGTTCTTTTCTAGCTACTAAGCTTTCTAATGCGTTTATCAAATCTCTTTTTCGTTCTTGAATAAATTCAAAATCTAGATGCATATAAGTTATCATATCTATAACTTCATTATAACTGTCAAAAGTTCTATTATAATTATCATAATTTTCTATGACATAATCTTCGTTTGCATCATCATATAAAGCATCAATTTCATCTTGGTTTAACATATTCGCTTGATCCATAAGGTCTTCAAACTCGGTTTGGGTTAAAGAACTCATTTTAAAAGAATGTTTCTTACTCTTTGGATTAATAAGATATTTCGTGCATAGAGGCTTCCCACTTAAAATAACGATGAATAGTAAACTAAGAAAGTTATTGGGCCTTACCACGCTTCTCTTAGCAATTAATTGAGTTTACCGTCCGATTCAACACCTCAACAACGCATTCCTGGCTTCAACGGTGGACAGTGGACCTCGGGCTCCGATTGCTATCCGAACGCGGATAATACCCAGTCTTTTGGATTGTTTACTAGATCCTTACTTTAACTAAGTAAGCATAAGGAAATATAATATTAAACACAAATGTTAGAAACTGAAGGTTTTATTTAGAACATATTTGTATTTTACATACACAAAGAGTTTTTCTTGAATACTTGCTCTCTTATCTTACATCGATGAGCTTTATATAGAAAATAAAAGATAAACTTAAGGCTTAAGAAAACCTTACTATAGTTACATTATTACATAACTAGGGTTACTTTTTTACTTGGATTACATCTAAGGGGAATCTTATCTTGTTCTTTACTTTTCCCTTGTCGGCTATCTTCTTTCTCACTTATCCTTGCAATAATAGCATTTGTGGTCCCCACTATTCTTCACTATACGACAAAATTCTTGGTGGGTTTCCAGCTGTCCTTGGAAATTATTACGTTCAATCTTCTGAGTAAATATTTGTAGGGTCCTCAAGATCCCTGGTTGTTGATCTTTGTCTTTTTTGCAAATAACAATTGCCTTGTCGCTCATAGAATAGCTCCAGAATTTTGCCTGGTCATATGTTTGCTTCATCATCATTAGAATCACATGGAATCTTAATGCTCTTCTTATTGTTATCCATACTTTATCGACTATTGGCTTTTCTTCTTTGGTGGATACTTGTTGAGATTGAATTTCTTCATTATTAAGGGCTCCGATCTTGGCAAAACAAATGGCTTCACCGTCTTCATCTGGACTAGCTGTATATATCTTCACAAATATAGTTTTATGAGGATTGACACCTTTAATGTATCCTCGGATGCCATTTACAATTGATTCCGGACAATATTTCAACTTGGATAAATCATTACTTGGATCGATATAAATTGAATCTATAAATCCATATCTTAAAAAATCAGTTAGAAGACTTGCATCTTCCCAATCATCTAAGATAATTAATATTCTTGGATAAATTCCCTTGTATTCAATAATATAACTATCAATATCCCTTGGATTTCCTTGGTACATAAAGTCTACCATTTTTTGATAAATTGCAAGAAATTTATCAACTGGTTCCTTAGAGGGGGAATTAACTAATTTATCTTTAAACGTAGAATTGATGAATCTTAGTTTCTTAGGAAGCTCTTTTTCTTTTCCTAAAAAACTAGATGTACTTGGTATGTCTTTTGGAGATTTTGCATAGGATGTAATATCAAGAACCCGAAGGATCTCTTTCTTGGTTATATCAACATATTTAGATAATGATTCCATTTTATTGTCAATTTTGACAAATTGATCATCAATCTTAGCAGCCATAAGGCAAAATTGTTGTTCAAGCTCATCAAGCTTATTGGTTATAACCTTGATTTTATCATCTTGGAATATATTATCCATCTGGCCTTGATAAATGATCTGCAAAATAGTTGTTAGTTTCTTTTATATAAATAATTTTAAAAGTAAAAGGACTAATTCTCATTTGCCATCTAATCCTCCTTCGATTTACAATATTGTCTTTAATTTTATTTTCTAAGAAGGCTTTAACTTGAGTATTATCTGTCTTTATAATAAATTCCTTCTTAGCTAACCAGATCTTAAACGATTCGATAGTTCTGATTACTGCCAAAACTTCTTTTTCATTAATATCATAATTTAACTCTGCCCCTCTAAATGTTCCAGAGATATATCTGAGAATTAAATTATCTCCTTGACGTCGTAATACAGCACCCCAGAATTTGTCTGAAGCATCTGTTTCAATATATAATTCATCTTCCTCTTTTGGTAAAGGAAGTTTTTCTAAGTTTTTAACCTTTTCTTTAATTCCTTTTACCCATAAGGTATCTTCTTCATCCCATTCAAACTTTTGATCTTTTCTTATCTTGGTCTGTAATCTACTTTTCAATCTAGCACAATCCTTAATAAATTGGGAAGCATAGTTAATATGTCCTAAAAATGATTGAACCTGTTTAAGATTTTCTAATTTATCAGAAAAATCTAGGATTTTTTCAGAGATATGGGGTTGTAATTCTATGATTCCTTTATTAATTATTAAACCTAAATAACTAATTTTTTCTTTAGCTAATTCAGCTTTCTTTTTACTTAATACTAATCCATTTTCGTATGCTCTTGTGGCGAAAATAAATAAATGTTTATTATGATCACTAATATTTTGACTAGAAACTAAGATATCATCAATATATATGATTATAAAAGAATAACTATCTTTATAGATTTTATCTAATCGCTCTTGAAATATTGCAGGACTTGTTTTTAATCTCATTGGTAATACATTCCATTCATACCTTCCTTGGGGTGTACTAAAAGCTGTACAAGGTTTACTATTTTCATTCAATAGTATTTGATAGAATCCTGATTTTAAATCAAATTTTGAATATATCTTTCCATCTTTAATCTTTTCATAAATCATATCTTTTCTCGGCAATGGATAGGGGTAATCTTTTACAATTTTATTTAGGGGTTTATAATTTATTATCATTCTTGGTTCTCCTCTTTTTATTTCATTATGGTTCCTAACTAAAAAACTTGCAGAATTATAATTACTCTTAGTATTTCGAATTAAATTATATTTTAAATGTTTTTGTATAATATTTTCATAAGGTCTTCAAACTCGGTTTGTGTTAAAGAACTCATTTTAAAAGAATGTTTCATACTCATTGGATTAAAAAGATATTTCGTGCATAGAGGCTTCTCACTTAAAATAACGATGAATAGTAAACTAAGAAAGTTATTGGGCCTTACCACGCTTCTCTTAGCAATTAATTGAGCTTGACGTCTGATTCAACACCTCAACAACGCCTTCCTGGCTTCAACGGTGGAAGTGGACCTCGGGCTCTGATTGCTATCCGAACACGGATAATACCCAGCCTTCTGGATTGTTTACTAGATCCTTACTTTAACTAAGTAAGCATAAGGAAATATAATATTAAACACAAATTTCAGAAACTGAAGATTTTATTTAGAACATATTTGTATTTTACATACACAAAGAGTTTTTCTTATATTTAAAACTGTTGATATTTGTAAAAATATAGTGTTAAGAATATTTGTATATAGAATAGTCTCACATCGACTATATCATGTAATTAGTTGTAATCTATCTATATATAATAATGTCTCTGTAGTGCTTTTCAAAACACACGGTTTATTCATATGTCTCTTAGTCTCTTGTATTTCAACATGGTATCTAGAGCCTACTAAGAGTCAATTCTTTCTTCGCCGTACTTTACCCGGTTGACCTACTGTCTTCCGGTGAGAAATTTTTTTTTTGCAAACCGTGTTGTCACTCTGGTTTGCTTCTCACTTTTCAAAAATTGTTCGGTAACCGCCTTACCACCAATGCCACCATTACTGTTCCGGCAAAACTTTCGGCGATGTTTCGAAAAACCGACCCCACCATTCAACTCGCCGTCCTCCGATCCGGTCGTCGCCCTTTTTCCGCCGCTGCCCCAACGCGTCCGGCGGCTGATTCCGGCCGTTTTCCTACCAGTCTACTCGCTTCTCCCCATCCATTCTAGATCTGACCTCTGTTTTACTTTCCGACTCACGGAAAACGGTGCTCCAGTGCAAACAGCCCCAATTTCACTCCGTTTTTTTGTGTCATTAAACCATAGGAGACGTTGATTTTGTGTCGTTTACTAAAGTTCCGCTTATCCTATGTGAAAAACTAACCGGATCAGCAAACTATAACATATGGGCTCGTGCTGTCGATATGTGGTTTCATGGTCAGGGATATGAAGATCACCTAACCACACAATTGAGTAATGTTGTCGCCGCCAAACTCGTTAAATGGAAGAAAACTGATGCCTCTCTGCTTACCGTGTTATGGTTCTCCATAGCACCTAACCTCCAAGTGCAGTATCAAGCCTTCTCCACTTGCTATGAGGTTTGGGAAAAGGCGAAGAAAGTCTTCTCCAACGACGTTCATTGTCTATACAGTGTCATCCTCAAACTCGACGCACTGAAGATGGAAAATATGGATATGCAAACATATCTGAGTAAGCTTGATGCCTTGAAAGCAAGTTACGCAACCCTCATGTCGTACGCAAAAGATGCAACAGCTCATCCCGAACAACAGAGTAAATTTTTCATGGTCATGGCACTTAAAGGACTATCATCCGAACTCGACTCCGTTCGTAACCAGATTTTATCAGGTACTACTGTTCCTAACTATGATGCAGTTAGTGAACAACTGTTGCGCTTGGCTACACCTCATGTGTTTGGTCTGGTTTCCCCTCCATCTACTGTTGCTCCAACACCAGGTGACACTGTTGCCCTCGCATCTCTTGGCAACAATCAGAATCGCCCTCGAGGAGGGTCATCCAACTTCAAACCTCGTCCCAAGTGTGACCATTGTAACCGGATTGGACATATTATCGATCGTTGTTGGAAGCGACATGGCAAACCCCCACGCCAGGTAAATGCAGCTCAAAGTGACAACCCGGACTCTATGCAGACTTCACCTTCTATTCAGAACCCTACGCCAAGCTACGAGGATTTTCTCAGGTAGTGTCAGACTAATCAGATCTCTAGTTCCACTGCTTCGGTTGCACACACTGGTAATTCATCTGTTTGCTTCTCTCAATCATCTCCTCTTGGTCCTTGGGTCCTCAATTCTGGTGCGTCTGATCATGTTACTGGTAATAAAGGTCTTTTTGCTTCCCTCTCTACCTCTGGTTTCTTACCCATTATAATTGCCGCAAATGGTTCTCAAACCCGATCCCAAGGGATTGGTACTATTCAAATTTTACCATATCTCTCTGTTATTTATGTCCTATATGTACCTAATTGCCCATTTAATTTACTGTCAGTCAGTCGTTTAACTCGTTCCCTTAATTGTTCTATCACCTTTACTAATAGTAATGTTACTCTGCAGGATCGGAGTTCGGGACAGACGATTGGCGTCGGATGTGAGTCTCAAGGCCTCTACTACTTCTCTATGTCATCTACCACATGCTCCACCACAAATTCTCCACTCATTATATATGCGCAGTTAGGTCATCCAGGTCTTCCCAAGCTACAAAAGTTGGTACCCAGTTTATCCAAATTATCCACTTTACATTGTGAGTCTTGTCAGTTAGGGAAACATACTCGTAGTCACTTTTCCGATCGAGTCAATAAACGGGTTGCGTCCCCTTTTGCTTTAGTTCACTCCGATGTTTGGGGTCCCTCACATACCGTGTCTACTTTTGAGTCTAGGTATTTTGAAACTTTTATTGATGATTTTTCACGTTGCACGTGGCTATTTTTAATGAAGAACAGATCTGAATTGTTTTCCATTTTTGAACAATTTTATCGAGAAATAAGAACCCAATTTGGTTTGTCTATTCCTACCTTAAGAAGTGACAATGCACGTGAATATTTATCCCAACAATTTCCAACATTTATGTCATCCAATGGTATTTTGCACCAAACATCTTGCCCTCATACACCCCAACAAAACAAGGTAGCCGAACGCAAAAATCGGCACCTCGTAGAAACCACTCGGACCCTACTTCTCCATGGTAATGTTCCTCTCTGGTTTTGGGGAGATGCGGTGCTCACGGCATGTTACCTCATAAATCGCATGCCCTCATCTGTCCTTAATAATAAAATCCCTCATTCAATCCTGTTTCCAAACTCTCCACTTCACCCAATTCCTCCTCGAGTCTTCGGGTCGACGTGTTTTGTACACAATCTCTCCCCTGGTCTTGATAAACTATCAGCTCGATCACTAAAGTGTGTCTTTCTTGGCTATCATCGATCCCAAAAGGGGTATCGTTGCTACTCACATACTCTACAACGATACCTCGTATCCGCCGATGTTACCTTCTTCGAGTCTATTCCATATTTCGAGTCCAGCCAAGTAACTACGGAACCTCTACAAGAAAGTATTCCCACACCCCTTCCGAAAGTCCCATTTGTCATTATCCCCCATCATTCTAGGGAACCTGACCCACTAGATACCCCTACGGTTGACCCCCCCCCCCCCACTCCTCGCCCACTTCAAACATATCAGCATCGTCGCCCAACGTTTGTTGTACTTGTCCCTGAAGTCGTATCTGTCCCTGAAGTCGTACCTGTCCCTGAAGTCGTACCTATCCCTGAGGTCACTACGGACTTTCCTCCAACGCTCTCGCCATCACCGGATCCAATCGTGCAACCTGAGTCTGATCTTCCGATTGCCCTTCGAAAAGGTATACGTCAAACACGAAATCTTTCTCCACATTATATTGATTTATGTTATCATCGTCTTTCCCCTTTGCAGTATACTTGTTTGTCTTCTTTGTCTTCTGTTTGTATTCCTAAAACTCCAGGTGAAGCATTATCTCACTCTGAGTGGAGGCAAGCAATGATTGATGAAATGTGTGCTCTTCAAAGCAGTGATACCTGGGAACTGGTTCCTCTACCCCATGGGAAATCTGTAGTAGGTTGTCGTTGGCTTTATACAGTGAAGGTTGGTCCAGATGGTAAGATTGATCGATTTAAAGCTCGCTTGGTAGCTAAAGGATACACTCAGATTTTTGGGTTGGATTATAGTGATACCTTTTCGCCTGTAGCCAAGATGGCATCTGTTAGACTTCTTCTAGCCATTGCAGCCATTCGACATTGGTCTCTTCATCAACTTGACATCAAAAATGCATTCTTACATGGTGATCTTGAAGAGGAAGTATATATGGAGCAACCACCTGGGTTTATTGCTCAGGGGGAGTCATCGAATATGGTTTGTAGGCTACACATGTCTCTTTATGGTCTTAAGCAATCTCCGAGAGCTTGGTTTGGCAGATTCAGCACTGTAGTACAACAGTTTGGTATGATCCGTAGTGAAGCTGACCATTCTGTTTTTTATCGTCACTCACCCCAAGGGTGTATTTATCTTATTGTGTATGTAGATGACATTGTCATAACTGGTAGTGATCAGTAGGGAATACTCCAGTTGAAACAACATCTCTCGAAGCAATTTCAGACAAAAGATCTTGGTAAACTCCGCTATTTCTTGGGTATTGAAGTAGCCCAATCTAAAGATGGTTTGGTGATTTCTCAACGGAAATATGCTATGGATATTTTAGAAGAAACATGTTTGTTAAATGCTAAACCAGCCGATACTCCTATGGATCCAAGTGTTAAACTACTACCCAATCAGGGGGAGCCTCTATCTGACTCAGGAAGGTATAGGAGATTGGTTGAAAAGTTGAATTATCTCACAGTCACTCATCCGGACATTTCTTTTGCAGTCAGTGTGGTAAGTCAATTCTTAAATTCTCCTTGTCAGGAACACATGGATGTTGTTATTCGGATTCTGAGATACATCAAATGTGCTCCAGGAAAAGGTCTTGTGTATGAGGATAAAGGACATACCCAGATAGTTGGATACTCTGATGCTGATTGGGCAGGGTCACCCATTGATAGACGATCCACCTCTGGGTATTGTGTACTTGTTAGAGGAAACCTTATATCCTGGAAAAGTAAGAAACAAAATGTAGTTGCAAGATCAAACGCCAAGGCAGGGTATAGGGTCATGGCAATGACGACATGTGAACTTATTTGGTTAAAACACTTGCTCAAGGAACTTCAAATTGAAGAAGAAAGACCAATGACACTTATTTGTGATAATCAAGTTGCATTGCACATTGCTTCAAATCCAGTCTTTCATGAGGACCAAATATATTGAGATAGATTGTCACTTTGTCAGAGTGAAGATCAAGTCAGGCGACATTGTCACAAGCTTTGTCAACTCCAATGATCAATTGGCAGATGTGTTTACAAAATTCCTACGAAGCCCCAGAACTAACTATATATGTAACAAACTTGGTGCATTTGACTTATATACTCAAGCTTGAAGGGGAGTGTTGATATTTGTAAATATATAGTGTTAAGAATATTTGTATATAGAATAGTCTCACATTGACTATATCATGTAATTAATTGTAATCTATCTATATATAATAATGTCTCCGTAGTGCTTTTCAAAACACACGGTTTATTCATATGTCTCTTAGTCTCTTGTATTTCAACAAAAACCTTAAATTTTACCAGCAATAAATTTTACCGGCAATTTTGCAAATGTCCGACATTTTTGCATTCTTTTGCAAAATATCCGATAATTTTGCAATAAATCCGGTAATTCTACATCCAGACGGGAAACTTTACGAAATATTTGATAACTGCATGAAAAATTCGAAATTTACCAAAACTTTTTAAAAAACCGACAATTTATAGTAAGACCGAAACCGTAATTACAGCCCCTTTAGGGGTGCCATTTAGGGTGGCAGGAAGATTCCACCTCATCTAAGCTAGCCTAATTTAACAGCTCTAACAAAAGGATGGTAGTTACCTTAAAATATTCAGAGGAACAACTATGCTTGATAAAAAAAATGTGCAAATGCATACAATAACTCCATATCTGCAATGTATTCCAAACTATAACATATATCGGGGGATTAGCGCTCGGATGGCTCATGCTTCTGCTCCACAAAACTAAGATATTTTGCCTTGCTCTTGAGACTAGAAATACGTTTGCGATGCCCACGACCGCGTATGTGTTCTTCCCATTCATGTATTCCTCGAAGAACACGGTCACCGCAGGCCTGTAACAAAAAGGTCATAAGAAACAGAATATGGTGTTGCACCAAGATTGTACAGAAGTCCAAAAATATAACAGACCTTGCATGTGTATTGTGTCCAGAGGTCCCTTTGGATTGTTTTCATCCCATTGCCATTTGACGCTGACAAGTTACCATTCTCACTTAAGAAAGATGTCACTATCTTCATGGCAGTTTCAACCACTTGGCTATTCCATACATCATTTGATCTGCCTAAAACATAATATCAAGATCAGAAGATAACTAAAAAAATTAATTTATGAAAAAATATACAGAAACAAAGAAGATTAAGACAGCTTACTCGATATTGATTCCGTGGAATCAACATAGTGTATGTCCCAACCAAACAATGTTTGAAGTCGACTGAGCATCCTCTTCTGTCATGAACAAAGTTTCTATGTCAATTTTACGGTCAACTCAATATAGGAGGGCTTAAAAAATGATTATTTGATCATTAGTATATATTATTTTTTCTTCATACTAACAATGGTCTTTACAACAACATACTTCGATTGCAGAGGAGAGCAGAATTTTAGACAGAACCAAAGAAAACTTTTTGTTATCCAAAAATCGCTGAGCTGAGTCTTATAGACAAACAAAATTTCCCAATACTGTGCAAACTTCCATACAAAATAAATGTCTTTCAAAAAGAACGAAATATATTTCAAACTTAATCTGAATTCAGAAGAGGCATCTTGAGAGATTTTCTATTATATGTGGTCAATAACAAAGCTGCGTAACAAATAACATTATTTTTCAGTTTTTACCTGACGTCGAACAAGTCTCCTGGTATTAACCTTTACTTTCTCAATTGCTTCTTCTAAAAGATTTATGGATTTAGTATCAGAGGAAGTTCTAAACCACTCCATTAAATTTCCACCAAGCACTGGCTCGCCGTTTTCTAAGCTCGCTCCATCAGTTAAGTCCTTCTCTTTCTGATTTATGTTTTTGAAAATACAGGTTTTAAGAAGACGCTCAAATTCACGGACACCAATGGCTTGTCGCAAACCTCTAGTATAATCTGCATTCATAGAGTAAATATCATAGACTTCATTGAGTAATCCCGCATCCATCATGTGATCTACCCTCTGCTCCACATATCTGTCCAATACCGGGAGAGATGCGTCTACACTTATAAAACAACAATCATATCTTAAGTTATCAGCTTGACCCCACTTCTGCCCTGCCACAAGCAAGACCAGTGTTATTTAAAAAACCTAAAAAATGTAACTGACATTATCGTGGTTGATACAAACTTCCACAGAACCCAAGAAAATCATTCTAACTTTACATCCTGAAACAAATCCCACCTGTGGGAAAATATAATATATTGAATCACGAAATTAGTCCATGAATGTTAAAGAAGATAACAAACCTCTGCTGCCTGTCCTTGAAAGACTTTGCTGGGAAGAACACCAGTACGAGAGTACAAATTAATGTATTGGTTTATCTACAACAAAAAGAATAGCACTTGTAAATAGGTCATCCCCACAAGAAATTCAAATAAATCTAAAAGCCCGTCTCAGGAATTAGTTGGAAGTGCATAATGCTTCTAATAGATAAGAATCACAGTTCATATATACACATAAAATGGAAATGTACATAACTCAAACGGAATAGTATGTATATAACTCAAACTATATAAATAAGATGGTTCTTTGCATATGTCTCAAAAAGAATAAATAATGAAAATACACCCCCAACCTTTCTATGGTTATTTGGATGGATTCTATTTGCTGCAACTGGATCAATATCTTTAAGCAAATCATAACTGTTGCTAGAACCGTCATTTTCAGCAACAATACCATTATCACACCCGGTGATACCTATAAATTACAAATATAATAGAAGCTAAGTATACACTAATTGAACTAGGGAAAAAAAACATTTAGAACCGAATAGCAAATTACCAGGTGAGTCACCCAAATAGCTTTCGTTCAAATCATCGGTCGATTCATCTAACAGAAACAAACTCACAAGAGCCTGAAGAGCATAACAGGAAGAACTTTCAGTGTTATAACTTATGAGAAATCAAACTTAAAACAATAGCATCTTGAAATTGAAACCAATCTCATTAGAGTTCGACTAGAACATCACATAAGCAGAGAAAAAATTCGAAAGATTCAAAATTCCTAAATTCCCACCTGTATATAGTAATTAGTGCCGCCAACTATAACTGGTAAGTGATTACGAGACAATATGGCATCAATGATCTGAAAAAAAAAAACAGAGAAAACAAATATTAACTAATCAAACAAAATGCAAAAAGTAATAACAATAACAATACAAGTAAGAAGAAATTTCATTCTCTTCGTTCTTCTATCAGCTTTGAAACTTACGGGAATAGCAGAATCCCGAAAAGCTTTGGCGGTGAATTCAATGTTTGGGTTAACAGTACCTAATAGATGGTGCGGCACTCCTGCAACAAAATGAAAGCGGGAGTTCAGAAACAGAGAGAGAATCGAAGGAGGAGGAGGGATCGGGTGAGAGTGGGAAACGGTGGTACCGTTTCGTTCGGAGAAGGGGAGCTTGTTGGTGAGAATGTCGAGGCCAGTGTAGACTTGCATGGAATCGGCGTTGATTACTTCGAGGGGGAAGTGGGAGGCCAAATCAACGGCTAGCTTAGACTTTCCAGAACCGGTTGGGCCGGTTATAACCACCACTTTTGATCGTTTTCCATGGCTAGGGTTTGATGTTACAGTGTTCTCCGTCGCCATTGCGTCACTCTCTTTCGCTATGTTCCCCGGCTTTACACGTAACAGAGTTACCCCGTTTGACAATAATAATAAGGTTTATGTTCAAATTTAAATTGGGTAAAAAAAAAAAGTTCAAATTTAAATTCATTTTTGTTTCTCTTATTTTCATTTTTTCACAATTTAAAAAAAAAAAATATTCGAATGTTAGAATTATCATTTGAGTTATATTTAGTTAACTATATATAAGTTTATGGTGAATTTTTTACCCAAATACCCTTAATTTTGGAAAAAAATTTCAAAATAACCCATGTTTCAAAAAAATTCTCAATCTGTCTCCATTAGGGTTTTGGTTTGAACTGTGTCGTCATTGGAATTGGCGACTTCCCTATAAGGCTAACAAGTTGTCGCCAATTGAACTGGAGACAGCAGACCAAGTCGTCAGTGTAATGGTAAAAGGGAGTCGTCAATCCAAGTGGAGACTCCCTAGAAATTGGATTTTTTCACTATAAATAGGGGTGTTAAGCTCAGTTTGTTCCACATCTCTTCTCGCAACTTTGTTTTACTCAGAAAATGTATCGTCGTCGTTGGGGAAAAATTATTTTTTCGTGAGACAAGCCACCGATCGACATGATGTTTTGGAACATACAAGGTAT
Source organism: Lathyrus tuberosus (assembly GCA_022829125.1). Lineage (NCBI taxonomy): Eukaryota > Viridiplantae > Streptophyta > Magnoliopsida > Fabales > Fabaceae > Lathyrus > Lathyrus tuberosus. The sequence goes on from JALAZF010000516.1 coordinate 538,421, forward strand.
CAATCAACTTAAGAGAGAGCTGAATCGGTGGTTGGAGGGAGACATTGGAGAAGGGGAGAAAATTCGAAGTATCGAGAGACTTGATCGGCTCCGTGGATGGGTTCGTGTCAAGACTGACAAAGATGCGAGGGAAGTCATGTTTGGACCGAATGAAATTAACTTGATTCTTGTAATCTGTTATGAATGTGTTAAGTTGTTTGTGTTGTTTGTTGTTAACACTGTTGTTTGTTGTTACAGTAGTTTGTGTTTGTGTTGTTTGTTGTTAACACTGTTGTTTGTTGTTACATTAACCACCTTGTAAACATCAGATAGATAGCCATAAGCATCTTGACGAGCATGTGCGCATGCTGCAATGGCATGTGAGAAAGGTACACGGAGGGTCTGGAACCTGCCACAATCACACCAACCTCTGTCGGCTAAGGGAATGAGTTACAATAGATGTCCCAAACATTGTTTCATTCAATACCGTAATCTTTTGGATCACCTAACACCCGCAGATGTAAGTCCGCCTAAACATTTCTCTTCTTTTATTTCATATATTTTACTATGTCTTACGTGAGCCGGTGATGCCAACCCCATCTATACCAACAAATAATTACATGGCTTGGTACAGATCGGTTGCAACTGGGTTTGTCTCCGAAGACAAGTATTTATACAACCCACGCCAGACCACCTACACTCAAGAAGCCTCAACGTCTAACCCACCTCCAAGGCCATGTTACTCACAACCCCCTACCCAACAAAATTACCGACCCATTATCCATCCAAACATGCCATACACCTAACCACAATACCAAGAGCGTCCCCCATATCATCTTCAACAGCCAACACAATCAACCTTCTCAACAGCCTTATGGCTTTCAAACACCATTTCAACCTTTCATCAACGAATCCTTCACACCAATGTCTCTCTTCAATCGGCCTGCCCGCACACCAATCACCCCCTCAAACTACCCTGGCATGGGTCGCACGCTCAGTTTCAGTCCCCAAGACTTCACGGGAATGCAAGACGTCCTAAGGAAACCATCTTGGATTGTTCCTGAGACTTCGACTCCTCAAACACCCGGCGTGAATCAACAACAATGGGAACAAGGGGGCCGAGCACAACGAGTGCAACGAGTGAGGGTCCCTAGGGGATGTGGAACTGGTGGCCGATTGAATGCACCCGGTCACGAACATTAATTAATGTAATATTTTATTAAATTAATGAAAATTTTATGTCATTGTGCAAACAAAATCAACGTAAACTAAAAAAAACAACACACACCCTGTCTCCACATCATTTGGCGGTAGGGTTATAGCCTTACACTATGTCGCCAATTGCACTGGCGACTTGGAATGTTGTCTCCAGTTCAATTGGCGACAAGGTTATAGCCTTATAGGGAAGTCGCCAATTCCAATGGCGACACAGTTCAAACCAAAACCCTAATGGGGGCAGTTTGGGAATTTTTTAAAAACATGGGTTATTTTGGAAATTTTTTCCAAAATTAGGGGTATTTGGGTAAAAAATTCGTTTAAGGTAGGATGAGACCACTCTTTTAAATTCGGATCGTTTATCCTGTAAAACTATTTAGACTATGAATAAAACTATATGATAAAAAAGAATTACAAATGTGAGTAGTGTGAAAAATTCTCACATTGATTAAAAATATGGAAATGTGAATATTTATAAATAAGAGAATTCACACATCTATCATCTTAAAATTTTGAGTGAATAGTAAAGAAATCTCACATTAGTTAGTATTCCAGACTGGACCAATGAGTAGGTATGGTCCAATCCACTTCTACTCCCAGAACGGCCCAATTACCTAAGTCCAGCCAATTAGGGTAGCATTTACATTTCTGCCCCCTATCGGGCAAATATGGTCGGATGACCCAAAGGGTCACCCGCTCCTACTCGGTAACTCCAGTCCGTCATGCACGGTTCCACCATCCAGAAACAGTCACAACGCCCGTGCCCGAAACTGCGTCCTTGCCCGTAGCAACGGTTAGTTTCGGGCACCTCTGCTCGTCCCAACGGCTAGTTTCTGGCAGTTACCTATTCTTCAGGAAACGGTTATTTTGCCCCGAAAATAGGGACCATTGGCCACGCGTTGGGGCACTATAAAAACCCTCTCACTTGAGAGGGTCAGGTATTCCAAATTCACCCTACGAAATACATATTTTGTATTTGCCTTCTCTCTCTCCCGATTCTTACTTTAGCATCGGAGTGCCTTGCAGGTACACCTCATCCTCATCTTTCACACCCAGCATCGCAGACGTCATCTTTGGCCCACTTTAGGTTCTGATCAGCTGTCAAGATCAGTGGCGCCGTCTGTGGGAAATTTGTTATCCCCGTCTAACATCTGTCGTAGATTCAAGACCAAAGCATACATTTTTCCAAGATTTCGATCATGGCAAGCCAAGATCACGTTCATAATGCTCTCAATTCTGCTTTTCTCCCCAACAGCAAAACTGACACTGACGGAGCTGCATCCTTCCTCGAAGGTGACGCCCGTCATTTGAGAGATGGAGCAACCGCGTCTCCTTCCCCTACTCGTGCTGATCATGCTAAAGACCAGCCCGCCCTGGACCACCAGTTTGTCCCTGTTCCGCCCAACGCCGACCCGGCCGTGGTGGCCATTCTTGAAGCCCTCAATAAAACCAACCTCCTAATCCTCCAACAAAACGCGAGGATTAGAGCCCTAGAGGAGTCTGCCCGTCCAAGATCCCCTCCGCCGAGGAAAGAGCGCCGACAATCCTGAAGCCCACCTCCCCGACGTGAAAGAGGCCATCGGGCACCACCTGAACCAGAATCCCATGCCATCAGGAAGCGCGACCACATCTCCCCGCAGAGCCAGTACTCCCCAGGAAACAAGAGGACCAGGAGAGACCAGCGTTCACCCCCGCCCAGATCCATAGGTCGAGTACAAACCCCATCTCCCCGCAGAAATCACCGTCCTGTTCTTGAGCGAGGCACCCACTCCCCATCATGGACCAGTAGCAACAACGAGGACGAGCCTGCGACCTGTTGTCTCAGGAGATCATGGCCATGCACCTCCTCAAGGGACTGGAGAAACCATCGTCTTTGGGCACCTACGACGGTACAACGGATTCTGACGAGCACATCGAAAATATCGATGCACTACTGTTTACTGTGAAAAATAGCAAACAACCTCTGTTCTACCAAATTTATAAGAAAATGGGTAACTTGCAGGATCGACCACACTAAATCTTAGGACATGTGCTAAGTAATTTAAAATGATATTTGAAGAAGGATGACCATTTCGACAGTTTCCATAATTAGGAAAAAAGGTTATTTCGACAATACTAAAGAAAAAATGATACGAGGAAGCAATTAAGAATACATTGGAAAATAACTTAACAAAGTAAAGGAAAAAAGATAAATTTCTATGTGAAGATTAATTGAATTGCATTGAATAAGAAAAATGGTGTTACATAAAACGTACATTTCTTCATAAACTTTTTTCTTTACACACAAATACTTTGAGTAATTTGAGAATTTTGTACAACTTTTACACACACAAATCCTAACACTAAGACTTGTTATTTATAATAGACAAAAATAACTACCCCTAACAGCCTACTAATTAGAGCGAGACAAATGTCATTCTGCATGTCTTCGCCCTTCAACTGCTCTACACGTGTCCCCTCCTCTCAAATGGATAAGGACAAAGTTCCCTCCATTATTTGAATTTGAACCCGAACATCATTAGTCAGGCTTTTGTCGAAATCTTCCATAACTTCAAAAATTCCATTTCTTTGAATAGAATTTCTCAATTCAATATCAGACGTTGAAATTAGGAGCTAACAAATTGCCCCCCAAAAATGTCATTTTCGACACCATTGAAGAAAAAGACATTTTTTGAGAATGTCATTAGACGCCTCATCCAATATTTGTGATGCTTTGACGCTTGTTTATGCATCCAACATTATAAAATTGTACACTTTCCCATCAGCAGACCTACGACGTCATAGCCGTCATTACCATATCTGACACGTCCCCTCAAAGCGTGCAAGAATCTCCATCATCATTACGTTTCCTAGACTCTAGGAAATCATGGGTCTAGGCATTAATTGCCACCGCTTCATCAGATATCGTGGGGAAGACATGTGTACCACTCCCAAAATTAACATTAAAATAATTTCTGCAACCGTTTCCACTTCTAGTTCTATAAATACCTTTTCCAACTACTTATTTCACTTTTACGCTCTCTCACTTTCAAATCTCCCCAAAAAACTTCTTACTTTTCAAAAGCACTTACCTTCTTCATTTCTCTCCAACAATGGCCTCCTCCACACAATCAAACAAGGATGCTACCAAAACTAACAAGGAATTTGGCAAACCTACAAGGGCTCCCAAGAAAACCACTCAACTTCCTCCATTCAATTCCATCTCTGGACCTACCGTGGTGGGAAACCAACAGTATCTACCTGAACCTCTTGCTGAAGAGAAAAGACGAATTTATGCTTCCAAAGTACTTATTCCTCTAACTGTTTCTGACAAGCCTCGGGCTTTTTGTGGTCCTTTGACTAACACTGATGTTGATTTTAGTAAGTTTAGGGATTTCTTTCCTACGTATCATAAATATAAACCCATAGGACAATGTAAAAAGCCTAGGGCTAGCAATGAAGATCCCAAACTTGATAACCAAGACAATCCTCCAACTGAAAAGGCTGTTGATCTTAGGTATATGGACAATTTTAGAGTGTTTAGGGTTAGTCCATCTTCAAAGAACCCCTCTGATTACTTAGTATGGTCGGGTAAGTTAGAAAAGGCAAAATCTGAAGTTTGGAAAGAAATGGGTATTTATGACTTAATCATGTTGTCGAAAGTAGGACCTAAATATTGCTCGAACATGTTGGTCTCGTCTTTATATTTCTAGGATAGCACACACTACACACTCCATCTTCCATGTGGAATGATGACACCGACCCTGTTTGACGTAGCCGCTATCACAAGACTCAAACCAACTGGGAAAACCTACGACCCTGAGTTTATGGCTGAGGATAGTATTGGTTTTTCGACCTCTAGGGTAGCGTACTCGACCCATATCACGCAATATCATGACAGGGACGTAGAGGGTGTTTCCGATGTCGAACAGATAGCTTTTTTAGCTCTATGGTTGTCTCGCTGTGTCTTCTGTTCGAAGTCACTTCAAGTGGCTAAGAAATTCGTGATTATGGCGAACCAACTTCATGCTGGCACAACCTTTGTCTGAGCAAATTGATTATCGCCAACCTCTATGAATCCATGAGCGAAGGCGTTACCCAACTAAAATGTCTGGGTGACAAAGGGACCCTCCTTCTCTCTGGACCCTTCTGGCTTCTTCAGTTGTGGCTGAATGCTTCGTTCGAAGCTTGCCTTCCCCACAAGAACCCAATTAATGAAGATGCTGATGACGTGAAGAATCGAAGGGTAGAAGGTCCTCGGTTGGCGAAGATGACTCCTACTGATGATGGTCGACCCATCCAGCAATCTTTTACCAACTTCATCATGATGTTCGCAAAATGTTATGACTTCACACCCCACATGGCTCCCTTCGCTGCAAGGAAATATGGTCCTGAGTGGTTCACTAGGCCATTCCCAGCACCGTCGAAAGCTCAAGAAGCAGAATCTATTACGATTTAGGAAGCATTTCTGACTCCTAGGGTTTTAACCCTCAGATTTAACCCCTCAAAAAGTCAAGTTACTTTGATTGCTTACCAACCAAATATGGTTGCTCGACAATTTGGACTGGTTCAAGTCCTACCCAGACCCTTGTATGAGAAAAAATACCTCATTCTCCTTTACAAAGACGTTCACTCTGAAGTCGTAGTTATTAAACAAATCGCACGGTATGTTGGTTAAACACAGCTTCTTCCAGTAGCTTTCGAACCAAACTTCCTCTGTACTCAACAATTCGACGACTGGTGGAAGGCTTACTATGCCGAGGAATTTTTCATGTGGCTGCATTTACACACCACATTAACAAGGCTTTCCTCTCTGTGCTGGAAAGAGCGAAGAAAGGTACTTCGACGCACATTAAAGAAATCCAAGCCTTCCAAAAATACTTTAAAACTGTTTATCGACCAGATGACTGTTAGATGTTAAACATGCTATATAGTTTTATTTGATACTTGATATTTTTCAACTCTTTTATGTCAAATTTTGGATTTTACTCATGAATTATTGTTATTCTTCAAACATTGTTAATAAACCTTTGGTGTTTGTAATATGTGTGCTATTGTGCAGGAAAAGGCACTAATTGATCAAATATGTAAGACACAAAGAAATGATGCAAGTTACCAAAGAAAAGAGGAAAACATCAGGCGAACTTGCCAGTGAATGTTCGCTTTGCGAACACTGGCGAAGCTCCAGCGAATGGTCCCAGGATTTGGACAGTAAGAAAAGGGACTAAAGTTTGCTTTGCGAACTTCCCAATAAACGTTCACTGATTTCATCGCTTTGCGAAGACCTGGGGAAGAACACCTTTGAGATGGCAGTAGCTAAAGAGGCCTAAGTTCGCTTTGCGAACTTGTAGGCGAATAGTTCGCTTTGCGAACAAAAGTTTGCATTGAGAACTTATGCAGAAAATCAGAGGCGGTTTAGCTTATCAGAAGGCACTTCAAGTGCCAAAAGTGTAGTTCGCTAGGCGAACTGAAAGTTCGCAGTGTGAACGTGCCTGATTTCAAGTGTACTATAAATGTATTTTGTGAATTTTCTAGGGATCATAACTTCACTTTATCACACCAAAACCTATTTTTATGATATTTCTTCATCTAAGAGAGATTCTTCACATAGAGAAGTTGGATTTGCATCCGATATCGATTATTCGATGCAGATGTTTTTTCATCTCCTCACGGAACTTGTGAAGCAAGCTACCATGAATATGTGTAGCTAAACACATTTTGTGTCAAGATTAGAGGTAGTTAATCTTGCTTATATGTATTTCTTTTAAACTTTTTTATATGAACAAGGTTGATGATCAATATATGATGAAGTTGTTTGCTTTTATTGGTATATTTGTGGTTTGAATCACTCTTGACATAGACTTTCCAAATATTGACCTAATATCTTCATCTCTTAAAAAACAAACTCTAGATATAGATTTGGGGTTTAATATTCGCTTTGTATTGATCTTAACGTTTGTTGATTCGATTGTTAGCGTGAGACATCATCTAACGATTTAAACAACAATACTCACGAATTTGCTTTAGACATAAACTTATTTGCGAGGATACGCGATTGTATTGATCGAAACTAAGTTCATATGCTTGATTAATCGGATACGTATGAAAAGGATTACCGAAATCTAGTCTTGACATGCTTTTCTAAAACTTACAACATTTTTGCTCTAATTTACTTCTTTGCTACAAACTTATGTTACAAAACCAAGAATAATTTGAAAACCCTTTACTTAAAATGGTAAATTATTGAACGACAAGCATTGATAACGCACAATCCCTGTGGATACGATAAAACACCCCCTGAAATACTTTTCAACAAAATGGCGTTGTTGCGGAGGATATTTGTTTGTTATTGCAAGCATCGCAATAGTTTTTAAGTTTTAAGCTTGTTTAACTTTTTCTTGTGCTTGTTAATTTGTTTGGCTAAGTGTGCAGACTCTGTTTATGCGAGGGAAGTTACCCGTAGACCAACTTCTTTTTTATCCTGAGATTGAAAGAACTCTACGTAAGTTAAATAGCAGAACAAGGTGGATGAGGCAACTTGCTAAGGAAAGACGAGAACGAGGAGAAGGTTCAACTTCGACACCAATACCACAGTTACCGCTAACTATGGTTGCACCACCACCACCACCTGCTTCAACACCTTGTGTTAATAGTCCGAGGCATACTGCACAGTTCACACGTAATGCTCATAATGGTCGGCACTCTGATATAAAGACGGGTATTCTCGCTCTTCTATACCAAATCCATTCACTGGTATGGATCACGAGGATCCCTTTACTCACTTGACCAAGTTCTATGAAATTGCGGGTGCGACTGGTGCACCTAAAGCTGAAGAAGAGTCTTTGTTTAAGAGATTGTTCTCGCATTCCCTAATTGGGAAGGCTAAGGAATGGTACCTTGACCAATCAACGGCTATCATGACAGACTGGAACATGTTAGAAGAGAAGTTCTTGGAACGATTTTTTCCTCACAATCGTTTCATGGAAGCTAAAATGGCGATTGCAGTTTTCTCATAAGGTGGGAATGTGTCTCTCAACGAAGCTTGGGAGAGATTCAAGTTCATGCTTAGAAAATGCAAAGGGCACAGTTTTGATGAGCTCACGCAAGTTCATATTTTCAGAAATGGTCTCCAACCAAATCATAAAACCTTGTTGGATGCGACTTCAGGCGGGTCTTAAATGACTAAAAGCGCTGAAGAAGCAATTTCGATCATTGACAAGATGGCACTAAACGATCACCAAGGGAATCATAATTGTGGCCAATTGCAAAAGAAGTCGGGAGTGCTTGAGTTGGGAACTAATGATGCAATTCTTGCACAAAACAAATTATTATCACAACAAGTGGAGTTTTTGACGCAACAAATGTCAAAACTTCCACAACAAATCAAAGAGATGCAAGAAGTTCCCAACAACAACCAACAAATAGCGAGTTGTGAGCTTTGTATAGGAGATCACCCTACCGGGTATTGTCCTCCGGTTATGGAAGAGGTAAATTATGCTGGAAATCCCACTTAAGGCTATCAAGGAAGACCTCCTTACCAAAACGCTCAACAGCCTTATCAAAATCAACAAGGTTACCAACCTCGAGGGAATTATCAAAATTAACAAGGATATCGACAAAACCCTTATCAAACAACGCAAGATCAAGGTGGAAGTTCAAGGATGGAGGAGACTTTCACGCAATTCATGCAATTATCAATGGCCACTCAAAAGAGTATATATCAAGTTGGGCAACTTGCAAAGCAATTGGTCGAGAAGCAACCGGGGCCATCCTTTTCTGCTATCACTCAAACAAATCCAAAGGAGCATTGTAAGGCTATTTTCACAAGAAGTGGAAGAACAATCGGTGGAGATGTTGATGATGTGGTGGTAGTTGAAAAGGAGAATGATATTGTAGTGGAGGAAGTCGAAAAGAATGTTGAAAATGTTTTAGTTGAAAAAAATGACAAAGAAGGGAAGAAGAAAAAAGAGAAAAAAATGAAGGAGTTTAAGAAAGAAGTTTTACAAAGAGGATTACCTTATCCTCCTGCGCCTAAGAAAAAAGAGAACGATAGGCATTATGCGAGATTCTTAGAATTGTTTAGTCGGTTGCAAGTAACCATTCCTTTCTCTGAGGCTCTCGAGCAAATGCCTAAATATGTCAAATTTATGAAGGACATACTTACCAAAAAGAAGAGGTGCATGGACAAGGATAACATTGATCTTAATGCCGAATGTAGTGTCGTCATTCAAAGTGTGCTTCCACGAAAAGAGCAAGATCCGGGAAGAGTAGCATTACCTATTACTATAGGTAATGATTTTAAATGTAAAGCTTTGGTTGACATGGGTGCTAGTATCAATCTAATTCATTTGTCCGTGGTTAAAAGACTTGAGAATATGAATGTGAAATCAACAACCATGACACTACAACTTGCGGATAAGTCAAGAACTCGTCCTCATGGTGTTATGGAGGATGTGCTTGTAAAAGTGGACAAATTCTTGTTTCCGGTTGATTTCTTGATCATTGATATGCATGAGGATGAGGATACACTGATTATTCTTGGAAGACCCTTCATGAAGACCGCCAAAATGTTGGTGGATGTTGATGAAGGCATAATGAAGGTAAGGATCAAGGCTAGTGGAAAAGAGGAGGAAGCTTGTTTCACACTCTTTAAAGGAGTAATGTATTCGAATCAAGTGGATGAAGACATTCGCAAAAAGAAAGAATTTGAAATAAAAGCTTTGCGGAAGAAAAATGATGAAGATGCGAAGGTAGCTATGATGCGATCATGTTGGGATTTTTCCTTTTTAAAGAAGAGGGGATCAATGATTGGACACGATAATGGTTGAGGTCTTGGTTCGTGAAGTGTTGTGTTTCTCGAAAGCCAATTCTTGAGCTTTTGGTTTCGAGGTGTCAAGCCTCTGGACCGTCGAGCTCAAACCGTGAGGGAAGATTCTCTCTATGTACTTGATTTTAATAATGTCAAAACTATCATGATTAGAATATAGAGGTTCAAGTGATAAACATCATATGAAATGCTCATTAAGTGGTCTAAGAATGTTTGATCATGATTAGTAAATGCTCTAGGTTCATTGGATATGCTTTAACATTTTTAGGAAAGTCAAAAATGGATTTTTGCATGTTCCAAGGGTGTGAGTCGACTCACAACCCTACATTGGTCGACCTAAACGTGTGTTATATGTTAGTATAATCAGCGGGAGTGCTCGCGTCGACCTACCGGTTGACTCACTCATTTTTCATTTGTGTTTGCCCAAAACTGGGAGCTATGAGTCGACTCATAGCCTACTTTGGTCGACGCATGACCTGCAGTTTTGTGCAGTGAACGCACGGGATTGCTCAGGTCGACTATACTATCTGTATAGGTCGACCGCTCGCTGAATGTGACCATAATTTTATTATGTTATTCATTTCAAAACTCTGTTATTTCTATTGTATTGTCTAGGATAGTATATATATCATTTTAGCTCATTTTTTACAGAATAACAAGAAACGTGAAAATTTATGCCATTTCTCTTCATCTTCATCTTCAACATTGAGTGAACAAACAATTACACATAACAATCTTTGTTTGAGTTGTTCATTGTTTCAAGGTGATAACGTTCAGATTTTGGAAGCGTGTGATCTTCATTTCTGAGTTGAGATTTTTGGTAGGTGTTTCTTGAATAAAACCATAGGTTTTCTCCTCCAAGAATCGGGAAGATTTGGGGGGTTTTTGCATAAACTGTTTCATTCTACAGGGATTCAGCCGGGCGAAGGTAACCGAAGATTAGAGCAATTGTTCGGTTTAGTAGCTGTAATCGGAGGATCGTAGAAGAGAGGTTTGGGTTCGAAGTTTGGTAGATTGCAATTGATCGAGTGAAGGTAACCGAAGAACGGAGGTTTTGTTCGGTTTAGTAGTGTGGGACGATAATTGGATCAACTATATTCGAAGGACTTGATTCATCTTGAATCAAGGGAAGAGAAAATTCTGCATCAACGATCGAAGACGTTCGAGGGTTTGGATGTTCATAGTTTTCTCTTGTAATAAACAATTTGCAACAGCTACATATATATATATATATATATATATATATATATATATATCTCAATTCCAATTGTGGAATTGGGGGCAGAGGTACCCAAAGCGAGGACGATTGGGGAACTGTGTAACGCCCCGGTTTTTGTTAGATTTATTTAATCGAGTCGATTTAATTATTTTTGGTCTTTATATTATTTTATTCTTGGTTATTATGTTTTATCGCGTTTTGGGAACGTTTGTGAGAAAATTGAGCGTAGGGGTATTTTGGTCTTTTTGGCTTGGGTAAATATTGTTTTTCCTTTAAAATAGAAACATAGAAAAAATAGAGAGAAAGAAAAAGAGAAGAAGGAAAAGAGAAAGAAAATAAGAAAAAGGGAGAAAACTTGGAGTTTATGTAATCGATTTAACCGACACTTCGAAGCGCGATTAATCGGGTAAGGGTGTGAAACTCGATTATCTTATCATTGTGTATGAATATGTATGTGTATGTTTGAAGTCTATTTGTCTTTCCATAGTTTTCAATTCTAGGTTGGAAATGAGAAAAATGGTTGGGAATCGATGTTTTCGTGGTTGGAATGTGATATAAATGTTGTAGGATACTTGTTGTTATGATTGTGGTATGTTTTAGTGGTTATGTTATGGTTTGGAAGAGATTTTGGTTGAAGAAATATGGTTTTTGGACCCATAACAGCGCTGCAGAATTTCTGTGTTTTCCTTGGTTCGCCTAGCGAACCTGGGGCGAAGCGAAAGCGAATGATTTTTTAGGGTTCGCCTAGCGAGCCAGTCAGCGAAGGTCAGCGAATGTTCGCTAACGTTGTTCGCCTAGCGAACTTTGTATCTTTTCAGTTATGTTTGTTGCTGCCTTGGTTCGCCCAGGGATTCGCGAAGCAAACGGCAAGGCGAAGGTTCGCTAAGGAGTTCGCCTAGCGAACTTTGTGTCTGTTTTGGTCTGATTGTGGTTTCGCCTGGACATTCGCCTAGCAAAGGTGGTAGCGAATCCTCGCTAGAAGGTTCGCCTAGCGAACATGACAGTTTGTGCAATTTTGTTTTCTTCATAAATTTTGATCCGTAAGTCGGATTGAGGCGCGGTTGGGTGCGTTAGAAAGCTAATGAGATGTTCTTTCTTATAGGAATGGTTTCGAGATTGGTGGCCGATTTAATTATGTCAGGAATTTGGAAATGTGTCGTTTTGTCGACTTTTACCGTTTTAGTGGTGTGTATTTGATGCATTATCATGCAATATGCTTTTGATATATATCGTATGACTTGTGTGATGTTATATGATGTAAAGCATGTGTGAAATGTTGTGATGATGGTTTGTGGCCTAAGGGCAAGAAAATGCATTGTGTTGTGTTTGATTATATATGCATGATTATGGATGTGTATATGTGTGCATTTGAATGTCATGAGTCATTGTATGCCAAGCATCATGATATGCATTCTTGTGATGTCGTGTACCCTAGTGGGTGTGAGCGACAAAACGGTTCCAGAGGGAATCCGCTATAACATCGTGAGCCTTATACCGAGAGGACCTAAAGCGATGATTATAGACGATCGTGAGCCTTATACAAAGAGGACCTAAAGCGATCAGATCGTGAGCCTTATATCGAGAGGACCTAAAGCGATCCATAAACGTCGTGAGCCTTATACCAAGAGGACCTAAAGTGACGGGGAACATCGTTTGCCCGACGGGGAGTTACACTAAGTAACAAGCGATGATTTCAATAGTTCTTGAGTGAACTAATGATGAGAATGATGGACGGAACGGTACCGCATTGCATTGCATAGAGTCGTTGTGTCGGTCTCTGTGCATTTGCATAAATCATGAATGGATTAATTTTGTGTGGAATTGTGAATGAAATTGATGAGTTGAGATATATATATATATATATATATATATATATATATATATATATATATATATTGGTGATAAATGTATTGTGCATGATTGATATGCCTTTGTGACGGATATATGAGATGTGAATTGTGTTGTTTTGTATTTGAATTATGGCGTAAATTGTGGTGAGAATGTTTTATATGTGTATTTTTGTGTCATTATATAATTGTACGCAATTGTATTATGATTGTGTTTCTCACCCTTCTGCTGTTTTAAATGCTCTATGAGGCATTGCAGATTAGATGCTGGATGTCTTTTTGTGAAGCTTAGGTCTTCATTCTTTTGTCGGTCGACTCTGATATGTAGCACCGGGTAGTCGGGGAAATCGTTTGTGATTATGTGTATATGTATATGTTCTTTTTGGATTGTATATGTATGGCTCTGTATATGACAGATAAACTTTTATGTTATATATATATATATATATATATATATGAGATTTCAGTTGCAGATTTTCCACTTTTATTCTGTATCTGAATTGTGGGTGTTAGGAACTGAGTTCCTCTATTATGTGCTACCTAATTGTTGCATATCTATATGAGCAGATTGTTGTATTTTGTTTCAATTGATGTGACGCCTCCATCTATGCCATGAATGTTTTAATTACACTCTGATTATTTGTTATCGCTTTAATTCCTCGGGGTATAGATTGGGGGTGTTACAAACTGCCTAATCAAATCTCGTTTGTTCTCTCTTTCCTTTAACTCTTTTATAATTCAGCTTGTTCGAATTTGTGAAGTCGCAATTTATCGAAATTTCTGTTGTAGTGTGATTTTGAGCTGAGAAACTATTTGTTAAATCGATGTAATTCTTTGAATTGTATCTTGGAGCAGCTCTATATTACACTCTATAGAAATTCTGCACTTAGTGTGTTTACGCACACTAGGTGTTTGATAATTTGTTTCAACGCAAAAATCGAACACATTGCTTTTACTTGCTTATCATTTTTTCCTCATTGGTTTGGATTAAACATCAAGCAAGCAATATTTTGTTGAATGCGTGTTTAAGTGTAGTAATCAAACTGAATTTTTTTCTTCCATACTCAATCTCGATATATTCGTGCATATTCGATCCTTTTGGTAGAAGGTTCGTTGTAGACGTTCTATCCAGTGGTAGCTTCCGTTAAACAAGTTTTAAAAACTAAATTTTCGAAACCATTTACGTGTAAAACTCAAGGGATCTATTCAACCCCCCTTCTAGATCCATAGCCATCGTCTAACAAGTGGTATCAGAGCCTGGTTAATTCTGGTGCTTTGGTAAAACTTCTTGGATCACGGCGAACGAACCTAAAGGGGCTTATAATAGAGCTCCAGTTTTTACAGGCGAGAATTACAGCTATTGGAAGGATTGTATGTGCGTTCATATTAATTCCATAGATCGAAAGGTTTGGAATGTTATTTTAAACGGTCCAATGCAAATTACTATGACAAATGCGGAAGGCATTGTCGTTCCTAAACCCGAAGACCAATGGACTGAGGAGGACGAGAAAAAATACAGTTATGATTGGAAGGCTCGTAATATGATCATCTCCTCCTTGGGAGTTGATGAGTATTATCGAGTCTCCCATTGTGAAACGGCCAAAGCCATGTGGGATGCTTTACAAGTAGCCCACGAAGGCACTAATGATGTTAGGATGGCTCATATTAATACACTAACGCAAGATTTTGATTTGTTTTACATGAAGCAAGGGGAAACCATTGCGGATATGCAAAAACGATTTACTCATATTATCAACAAATTGCATGTTCTTGGTAAACCAATTCCAAATGAGGTTTCTACTAACAAATTCCTAGGTGTCTTAACAGGGAATGGCAACCGAAGATCACCGCTATCAAGGAGGCCAATGATCTTGCTACACTAGATCTCACAACACTCTTTGGTAAACTAGATGAGCATGAGCAAGTGCTCATTAGCTTGGATAAACATGAAAAGAGTATCAAGAAAGAGAAGGCAAAAAATACGGAGAAGAAGTCGATAGCTCTTAAGGCTTCTTGTTTAAAGTCCACACATCAAGAGCTAAGTGATGATGAAACCAATAATGACAAAGATGAAGAATCCGGTGATGATATGGGCTTATTTGTGAAGAGGTACAATAGATATGTTCGTAAGAACAATATTCAACACTCTGATAGAAATCTAGTCAAGTTTAGGAAGCAATCTAGAAGCGAAGGAAATAAAAATGGCAAGGTAAAAGGGACATGCTACAACTGTGGAAAATCCGGGCACTACAAGCCGGATTGTCCTTCCCTAAAGAAAGACAAAGATAAGGATAATGAAAAGAGTCGCTCAAACAAAAAGTCCAACAAGTCTCGACGAGCATACATCGCTTGGGAAAGCGATAGTGAGTCGGAGAAAGCTGATTCATCAAGCGACGAAAGTGAATCCGTTAACTTTTGTCTTATGGCATGCCACAACAAAGCAAAAGAGGTAAACCATTCTAAATATGATCATGTTAATACTATGTCGCATTTAGAGTTACGAAAGGCTTTTGACATGTTACACTATGAGGCTAAGGAAGCATTTCAACGTTTAGCCTCAAATAAAAGGATTTTCATGTATTTGGAGAAGAAGGTTTTCGATTCCGAAAAGGAATTTGAAGCCCTAAAAAACTCTATAGTGGACACATCAAAAGCCAAGGTTTAAGAGGACCCTACCTCTTGGTTCAATTGGGGCTATGACACTTGTCAGATTTGGCAACGAGAGGTGAGAACCCTCAAGGACAAATTGGACAAGGCTCTTAAGCCAAAAGTTACGTTTGCTGTTGATCGATCACATTTTCATGAAAGCATGAATGATCCATGTCAAAAGTATACCTATGTGATTCAAGATAGTGATAGCAAAAGTAAATTCCAAATGAACCGTAATTGTCTTTACTGTTGTAAGCCTGGTCATACTATTGCGAAATGCCGCTTCAGAAGGTTTCTTGTTCCGAAAGGCATCTACCAATGGTTACCCAAGTGCGGTCTTGGTTTCACTCACCTTAAAGGACCCAATGAGAATTGGGTACTTACTCTCCCTTGATTGTTCTTGTAGGTACAAAGTCTTGAGACCACTGAAAAAAGATAGGTTCTGGATAGTGGCTGCTCGAGACACATGACCGGAGACATATCTCTTTTTATCGACTTTGTGGCGAAGAAAAAGGGGTTTGTCACCTACGGAGATAACAACAAGGGACAGATACTTGGTAAAGGTAGTATAGGTAACCCCTCATCTACTACTATCTCTGGTGTACTTCTTGTGGAAGGCCTTAGACACAACCTTTTAAGCATTAGTCAACTATGTGACAAGAATTATAAAGTATCTTTTTCAAAGAATTGTTGCATAGTTGAAGATAGCGACAAAAAGAATGTGTTTAAGGGTTTGAGGGTGAACAACATCTATATGCTAGACTTAAATGAGGTATCGTTGAATGGAGACAAGTGTCTAGTCGCTATGAATGAAGATTCATGGTTGTGGCATAGACGGTTGGCTCACATCAACTTTGATTTGCTTAACAAAATTGTCTCTAAAGACCTAGTCATCGGTTTGCCCAAAATTAAATTCACTAAGGATCACCTTTGTGATGCGTGTCAAATGGGGAAGCAAACAAGGATCTCATTCAAATCTAAAAACATCGTTTCAACTATGAGACCCCTTGAGCTCCTCCATATGGACCTCTTTGGACCATCTAGGGTTAAAAGTCTAGGTGGTAACTATTATGGGTTTGTTATAGTCGATGATTTTTCTAAGTTTTGTTAGACCATTTTCTTAGCAAATAAGAGTGATACCTTTTCGGCCTTTGAACGATTTGCTAAGTTATCCCAGAACAAGTTAAACACAAACATTGGGTCAATTAGAAGTGACCATGGGGGTGAGTTTGAAAATCATTTATTTGAAGCATTTTGTGATTCCAATGGAATTGATCATAATTTTTCCGCACCACGTACCCCCCAACAAAATGGGGTAGTGGAACATAAAAATAGAGTTTGGGAAGAACTTGGAAGGACTATGATCAATGATGGTGGATTACCAAAATACTTTTGGGCCGACGCCATAAGTACGGCTTATTATGTTTTGAATAGGGTGCTCATCCGGCCTATTCTAAACAAGACACCGTATGAGATTTTAAAAGGGCGTAAGCCAAACATCTCTTACCTTCATGTATTTGGTTGCAAATGCTTTGTGTTAAATAATGGGAAAGAGACTCTTGGTAAATTTGATGCCAAGGCCGACGAGGGTATTTTTCTTGGATACTCTCAGTCAAGTAAAGCGTATAGAATTTATAATAAGAGGTTACGCGTAGTTGAAGAGTCAGTTCATGTTACCTTTGGCGAGTCTTATCCGAGAAATATCAGAGAAGGTAGTTCTTTTCATGGTGCAGGTGTACCTACTGAAGACATACTCAAGGACACTGATAAGGGAATTGATCAGCCTGAAGCAGTGCGTATTGAGGAGGAAAAGGATCACCAACCAGTGAAAAGTGAGGATGGTCATCATGCTGATAAAGATGAACTTCCTCCAGCTTGGAAGTCTTCAAAAGACCATCCAATAGACAACATTCTCGGTGATATCTCTAAGGCACTAACTACTCGCTCTAAACTTAGTAATTTTTGCTATTACTCTGCTTTTGTGTCACAAGTTGAACCTAAAAACTCTAAGGAGGCGTTACTCGATGAGCATTGGTTTCTATCAATGCAAGATGAACTAAATCAATTCAGGAGAAATGAGGTTTGGGACTTTGTCCCCCCTCTGCGAGATCATCGAGTAATCGGCACCCGATGGGTGTTTAGGAATAAACTTGATGAAAATAGAGTAATAACGCGTAACAAAGCGCGGCTTGTAGCACAAGGCTATAACCAAGAGGAAGGAATCGACTATGAAGAAACTTATACGCCGGTTGCCCGACTCGAGGCTATACGCCTTCTACTTGCCTATGCTTGCACAAAGAACTTTAAACTATTCCAAATGGATGTTAAACGTGCGTTCCTTAACGGATACATAAATGAAGAGGTCTATGTAGCCCAACCTCCGGGTTTTGAATCCCACGAATATCCTGATCATGTCTATAAACTTAAACGAGCTTTGTACGGACTTAAACAAGCCCCTAGGGCTTGGTATGAACGTCTAAGCAAATTTCTACTTGATCAAGGGTATTCAAGAGGGAGGGTTGACATAACTCTCTTCATTAAACGTCAAGGAAACACTTAATTTTGGTACAAATCTATATTGACGATATTATTTTTGGGTCTACTAACATGACCTTGGTCAAGGAGTTTTCTAGTTTGATGCAAGGGGAGTTTGAAATGAGCATGATGGGGGAGCTCAACTATTTCCTCGGATTTCAAATTAAACAACTTGAAGAGGGCACATTCATAAGTCAAACGAAATATTGTCTTGAGCTTCTAAAACGTTTCGACATGCTAAACTGCAAAGCAATAGATACTCCAATGCCGACCAGTGGGAACCTTGATCGTGACGAGAATGGTAAAGACGTAGAGGTAAAAAGGTATAGAGGTATGATAAAATCTCTTCTTTATCTTACCGCATCACGTCCCGATATAATATTTAGTGTATGCATGTGTGCGAGGTATCAGGTACATCCCAAGGAATCCCACCTAAAGGCAGTTAAGCGCATACTTCGATACCTCTCTGGTACTCCAAAGTATGGGTTGTGGTATTCCAAAGGTAGTGTTTGTTCCTTAGTTGGCTACTCCGATTCCGACTTTGTCAGGTGCAAGTTGGATAGGAAAAGTACTAGTGGCACGTGTCACCTTTTCGCAAATTCCTTGGTGAGTTGGCATAGCAAGAAACAGGTTTTCGTAGCTTTGTCAACAGCCGAGGCAGAATACGTTACCGCCGGTAGTTGTTGTGCTCAAGTCCTATGACTTAAACAACAATTGCTTGATTTCAATTTAAAACTTGAGCGTATTCCAATTTTGTGCGATAACACTAGTGCAATTAATCTAACTAAGAACCTCGTATTGCATTCACGCACCAAGCATATCGAAATACGCCATCATTTTCTTAGGGATCATGTAGAGAAAAGTGATGTGATTTTTGAGCACGTTGACACTAAAAATCAACTTGCTGATATTTTTACAAAACCATTAGCTACAGAGCCTTTCTTTCACATCCGTAGGGAACTTGGCATTCTCGATATCTCGGATCGTGCTTAATAGTCTTTCAAGATAGTGATCTTCACACATATATATATACACGCTTGTTTATTCTTTTAACTAACAATGCAAAGAAATATTAAGCTATATGTGAGGGCTCTCATCATCAATAGTGATCAAGGTAATATCGTTCCATTTCAAAGATTCTCTCTAACTAAATGTATCATATTGAGTGATTACATTGATGTTTGTTGCACACATTGAGCATACCTTATCCATTTAGATGTTTGATATTTTGTGTTGGCTGTCTATTTATTTAATATCATAGCTTAAATGTCACAAAATTTGATTTTTTCTGTTTGGGTCGACTCACAAATGTTTCTGGTCGACTCATTCTTGGTGTATTGTTAACATGTATTGTTGGGAATGCTCAAGTCGACCCATAGGTCGACGCATTGCTCAAATCTTCAAAATTATCAGAAACACTGCAGTGGGAGTCGACGCACACAGACCTTAGGTCGACCGGTCGCTAAAAAGCTACGAAAAACATCTCTGGGTCACCGTGCATTTTTTTTAATTGTTTTTTATTTTCTATGTGGCATATGCATTGTTTGGACACATTCTCACATAATCTCATCTCCTCCTTTCCTCTAACTCCTCGCGACAAAAACCCTAATCTCACTCTCCTTCAAACAAAAGTTGGGGTTCACCAAAGTTGAACAAATTCGTCACTGTTCATCTTCTCCTACAATGGCTTCTCGAAGAACATCTCGAAAAAGAGTCACAAGAGAGTCTGCATCTCAAGCCGGTACTTCTCAACCTCCCTCAAATCAACCGATAACACTTCAATCTCTTCTCTATGATAAGTATGCTGATTTATATGAAGAAAAATTGAGCAAACGGTCTGTTGTTAAGCAATTCATTTGTTATCGCGGTACTGTTGAACGCATGCGCATAGGAGATATCTTAGAATTATTGGATTTTCAGAATTTCCATAGGTTTTTATCATGTGACACTAAGTACAATGAAGATTTGGTTCGAATTTTTTTACTCTGGTTTAGTTGGAAAGTTCGAGGATTACATGTTTAACTACAAACTAGGAGATAAGACTATCGCTGTTGATCAAACTGTTTAGAGAGATTTGTTCCGTGTGTCTGTGAACAATGAGCAACCTACTCAGTATATAACTGATACTGATCATGTTAAAGACTATGTCTTTAAACAAGCACTGAACTCTATGTTGAAGAGACCATACATGGATCAGGTTGTGGCTAGCAGTCTTTTTCCCAAAACTGTGACAACAGGGAAACTGACTCCTCCTGCAAGGACTTTACAGTGGATTGTTTCTCACATTCTTCGACCAAAGATAGGAGGCTACTCTAGGGTGGATCAACCTGAGTTCCAGTTGATGTATGTTTTGAAAAATAAAATCAGGATTAGCTGGCCCTATTATTTTGTAAGCAGAATGTATTCTCTTCGTGACTCCGGCAGGGGCATTGCGTTGTCATATGCATCATTTATTCAAAAGGTACTCAACCATGCTCAAATAATTATTCCGGGTATTCCGTACAAATCTATCACTATCAATCAAGAATTTTGTCAGAAATCATTAACTATGATGGGTCATGTGTGGGATGTCCAAGACAAGAGGTACAAGTATGTGGTGAAAGTAAACACTGCGGTATTGGAAGAAGAATCTGAGGAAAGTGATGAGGAAGAAGAAGACGAGAACGACGAAGATGAGGAAGAAGGTGAGGACGAACAAAGCGATGCTGAAGAGGAACAAGGGGATAATGATCAACAACAACAAATGGATATTGGTGTTGAAGACAATAGTGCTTGGATGCCTAACTCGTCTGCTATGGTGTCGGAGGAAGCCCCCGAATGGAACCAATGGCAATATACAGGTAGTTATATGCCTCAATCATCTCCAATGGAAGCTGAAGTTGACCAAGGATGGGGTCAATGGCAATATAATGGATGAACCACTCTTGGTTCCAACTATATGCCAGCAACTCAAGGGTTGGACTATCAGGAGTCCTATTGTACTCCTCCTTCACCTCCGCGTCCTCAACAAAACAATGAGGATATCCTTGAACTTATGAGGACTATACAACTTGATCAACAGAGGTTTGCCACTGCTCAAGAGGAAAGGTTTCAATCCTTGCATGAAGAGTTTCAGAATCACACCACCAACTTTGACGCCTTTGCTACTAATGTGATTGGTAAGTTTAACACCATGGCTGAGACTTCTACAACTCAGCATCGTGCTCTCACCAACAACTTTAACATCCTGAACCAATCCGTGTTGGAGTTGACTGAATAAATGGATATGCAACCTCCACCACCTCATCATCCTCACCAATTTCGCGGGCGGGGCCACTCATTCAGGGAGAGGAGGCCATGAGAATCATCCTACATTTCGCATCATGTTTTTTTTGCTTTGTTTCTTGCACTGTTTTGGGTTTATGACTCCAATATGTTGACTTTAGCTATATGTGTATTTATTGTTCCATGTAGTAACAATGCACTATTACTCTATTTTGTGCCTCTTAAGTTTTTTTTAACCTTATTTAGCTTTTCATTAACTTGCATTATATGTGAATCTGTGTTAACGGTATCTGTTGCAATTATGTTCAAAATGCAGCTCTCGTTTTTTTATATTCTTGACCCTTCATCTTTCTCTCTTTTTGATGTTGTCAAAGGGGAAGAAGAACAAGGACATAACAGGTTTTGAGATGATCAAACAATAGTAGATGCACAAAGTCAGGGGGAGGACATATGACCGTTTTGCCATCATAAAAAATGGGGAGTATGTGAGGGAAGATTCTCTCTATGTACTTGATTTTAATGATGTCAAAACTATCATGATTAGAATATAGAGATTCAAGTGATAAACGTCATATGAAATGCTCATTAAGTGGTCTAAGAATGTTTGATCATGATTAGTAAATGGTCTAGGTTTATTGGATATGCTTTAACATTTTTAGGAAAGTCAAAAATAGATTTTTGCATGTTCCAAGGGTGTGAGTCGACTCACAACCCTGCATTGGTCGACCTAAACATGTGTTATATGTTAGTATAATCAGCGGGAGTGCTCGCGTCAACCTACCGGTTGACTCACTCATTTTTCATTTGTGTTTGCCCAAAACTGGGAGCTATGAGTCGACTCATAGCCTGCTTTGGTCGATGCATGACCTGCAGTTTTACGCAGTGAACGCACGGGATTGCTCAGGTCGACTATACTATCTGTATAGGTCGACCGCTCGCTGAATGTGACCAGAATTTTATTATGTTATTTATTTCAAAACTCTGTTATTTCTATTGTATTGTCTAGGATAGTATATATATCATTTTAGCTCATTTTTTACAAAATAACAAGAAACGTGAAAATTTATGCCATTTCTCTTCATCTTCATCTTCAACATTGAGTGAACAAACAATTACACATAACAATCTTTGTTTCAGTTGTTCATTGTTTCAAGGTGATAATGTTCAGATTTTGGAAGCGCGTGATCTTCATTTCTGAGTTGAGATTTTTGGTAGGTGTTTCTTGAATAAAACCCTAAGTTTTCTCCTCCAAGAATCGGGAAGATTTTGGGGGTTTTTGCACAAACCATTTCGTTCTGCAGGGATTCAGCCGGGTGAAGGCAACCGAAGATTAGAGCAATTGTTCGGTTTAGTAGCTGTAATCGGAGGATCGTAGAAGAGAGGTTTGGGTTCGAAGTTTGGTAGATTACAATTGATCGAGTGAAGGTAACCAAAGAACGAAGGTTTTGTTCGGTTTAGTAGCGTGGGACAATAATTGGATCAACCATATTCGAAGGACTTGATTCATCTTGAATCAAGGGAAGAGAAAATTCTGCATCAACGATCGAAGACGTTCGAGGGTTTGGATGTTCATAGTTTTCTCTTGTAATAAAAAATTTGCAACAGCTATATATATATATATATATATATATATATCAATTCCAATTGTGGAATTGGGGGCAGAGGTACCCAAAGCGAGGACGATTGGGGAACTGTCTAATCAAATCTCGTTTGTTCTCTCTTTCCCTTAACTCTTTTATAATTCAGCTTGTTCGAATTTGTGAAGTCGTAATTTATCAAAATTTCTGTTGTAGTGTGATTTTGAGCTGAGAAACTATTTGTTAAATCAACACAACTCCTTGAATTGTATCTTGGAGCAGCTCTATATTACACTCCATAGAAATTCTGCACTTAGTGTGTTTACGCACACTAGGTGTTTGATAATTTGTTTCAATGCAAAAATCGAACACATTTCTTTTAGTTGCTTATCATTTTTTCCTCATTGGTTTAGATTAAACATCAAGCAAGTAATATTTTGTTGAATGTGTGTTTAAGTGTAGTAATCAAACTGAATTTTTCTCTTCCATACTCAATCTCGATATATTCGTGCATATCCGATCCTTTTGGTAGAAGGTTCGTTGTAGACGTTCTATCCAGTGGTAGCTTCCGTTAAACAAGTTTTAAAAACTAAATTTTCGAAACCATTTGCGTGTAAAACTCAAGGGATCTATTCAACCCCCCCCCCCCCCAATTCTAGATCCATAGCCATCGTCTAACACAAACGATGTTAAACAAAGCGCTAGTTGAGAGGCACCCCAACATTGTAAGTATTTTTGTTTTTCTTACTGATTTGATTATTTAAGTTGTGTAAATCTGTTGTAGTGTGGTAGCAGTTGCAGAATTTTTTTTCAAAAAACGGTCATGTTCGCAGACTAGTTCGCTTTACGAACCTGGGGCGAGCATTCGCTGGCCAGTTCGCATTGCGAACTTAGCGAGACAGCCAAATGTTTTTCTGCTGCCACCTCATTAAAAAAAGAGTTATTTGATGTGGGCCAGACACTTGGGCCCATGACCCATGACTTTTTACTAATTGAGAGTGATAACCCTACACTCTCTTAGTCGTTCTCACTCTCTCACTTTGCAAACTTTCACAAACACTAATAGTTGGTATTTTGAACTCACTTTTCTCTCTGTTCCTATCATCTCTCACAACTTTTTCCAAGTTCTAACAAGTACAGGTTTGATTTCTTCTTCTCTCTGGTAATTTATGTTAGACAATGTGGTTAGGTAGTTAGGTTGAACATTAGAGACATTTTAACTCTAGGTTTTTAAAGTGTGTACAATTCATCTCTGTTTTAAGGTTTGTTTGTTATTGCATGTTTAATTTTATGCAAACTTTAGAATGAAGGTTGTATTGTGAAAACTAGTTTGAAGTTGGAAGAGTTGGGATGCTGTTATTTTTGAAAAAAATTCGCAGGTTCGCCGACCAGTTCGCCGTGCGAACCTGGAGCGAACATTCGCCAGACTTCGCTTAGCGAATTTGGGGCGAATGTTAGCCAGGACTTTGTTTTGCGAACAAACCAGATTTTTGATTTTTTTTATTGCTCAGTTTGGGATTCTAATCAAATGTTTTGCTCCTATTCTAATGGATTGTTTTACTGGCTGGTTGTTGTTTTATCTGGTGGTTTTTGCAGATGGCTCCAAAGATCATCCCGTCAAAAAGAAGAAAGATTGGTAGCTTAACACGACCTGCTCCAATTCAGTACGACAACAGGCATTTCGTAGGGGCAAGGCAAACTGCTATGTACCTGACTTTGGAAAGGAGAACCATATTTTCTGAGAAGAGGTTTAATCTGAATCCACATGGCAGCTATCGGGAGGCGGCTGGCCTTATTGAAAGAAAAAAATGGAATAAGTTGGTGACGTCTGTCGATAGTTACAATGTAGAGATGATATGGGAGTTTTATGCGAATGCCCTACTGGATGATGGGGCAAAATTTGGGTGGAAGACCTTGGTATATGTAACAGAGGTTTTGTTTGATCGAAATACTATTAATGAGGTTCTTGGGAACCCTTTGCAGTTAAGAGAAAATGAGATAGATACCTTTCACCGACTTTAAACCTCCACCGGGACATAGAAAAAACGACCACAAACCTTTTGAGAGAAGGGAAAACTGTGGAATTGAACCCATCTGGGGTTGCAAAAAGGTATCATCGCGAAGATATGCGTCCTTTAGCCCAATTGATCTTGCTTTTGGTGCTTACTAAAATCAAGCCAAAGTCGCATTCATCGACCATTCCTATACCCCTTGCCCATTTGGTCTACAGTATCATGATGATTATCCAGATTGATGTAGCACGGATCATTGCTGAGGAGATGAGGGCGATTATGTAGAGTGGACTTGGTTCTGTTTCGTGGAAGAACTGTCTGATTGCTTTCCCTTGTCTTATTATATCTCTTTGTGTGCATGCTGGGGTTAATGTCCCTACGCGCCGTCAAGTAACCATCCTGGATGCTATAGATGATCGGTATGTGGACAAGTATTGTAAACCAAAGGGGTTGCGGGGTGAGACTTCTGGTGCTGGTGCTGATGCCGACAGAGGTGCTGGTGATGGGTCTGATAGTTCTGGGTCTCAAGGTTTTTATCCGTATCAGCAGGAAATATGCCAATATAATTGGGATTGGATGGCAGCTTCTCAGCGCGCTATGATGAACTTACATGATTTGATGCAGATATTACAGTTGCAGGTCCGCAAGCCCTCTGTGGATCACACTATGATGACAAGGGAGCAATTTCTTGCTCATGCTGGTTGGCCTAAGGCCATACCAGTTTTCTGAGGGGGAGCAGAGGCAGCTGGTGAGCCTGAGGATGCTGATGCGGAGGTTGATAGTGATGATGTGGAGGTATCTGGTTCAGAGTATGGTTCTGAGGAAGAGTTGATTGAGGTTTTCGGATCCGAGTCTGAAGAGGACAGATTTTGAGGTTATCATTTTGTACTTCGTTTGATTCTTCAAAGTGAAGTTTTCTTTTATTATGCATTATGTATCAGTTGTTATTGTTGTACTTTATCCACTAGGTGGATTATTTTGAGATTTGATGTACTTTGTACCCGTTTGAGGTACTAATGACTTTTGTGGTGTTTTCACACCTTAACATTATTATTATTAGTATTGTGTTTTCAGTTAAAATTGTTTAGTTTTCATTTCATTTTTAGTTTAGTTTAGTTTTATTTTGTTGTGTTATGATGGCGCTTGTTGAAATTTAATGTTTCCAACTTTTGGATATGGTTTTGAAAGAGACTTTTAGGTTGGTGTTGTGTTCACCAAAGAAGATTCCTCCAAGTTGGATGGCTATGATAGTATTTTAAGCATGTTATTGTTGGCAAGGTACATAATTACCTATTTCTAGAATTTAGAATGTGTTAGAACTTTTTGTCTTAGCAAAAATGAAATTTTGTTTCTTGTTACAACTTTATTGATTGTTTATGTCACTTAGGTCCAAAATCCACAATAGTGAGAAACCTCCATGGTTTACCAAATGCATAGGATTGATGATGAATTTTGTTTTATACTTTTAATTCATGCTTTATCTTGTGATTTTTGTGATTTTTTGGAAGCATTAGAAATGATCAAGGCACTTATTGATATTGAGCACAACCATTTCCAAACAGTGATTTACCCGTGAGTAATGAGTATTTGTTAACCCCCTTGAGCCTAAATAGATTAGATCTCGTTTAGTGATGAACTTTGTGTTGTACATAATTTGAAAATCAAGTTCATCATTGAATTTTTTAGAGTTTCTAAAAAAAAAATCTTCTTGAACCTTGGAACTTTGTTTTTATTGATTTCCTTGCCTTAAAAAGCAAGGAGCATTCACTTAAGGTTTAGTTGAAAATAAGTTGGGGAGAATGAAAAAGAAGATTGGTAAATTGCTCAAACTTTTGAAAAATTTCAAGCAAGCATGAAAAGAAAAATAAATGTGAATTTGAATATAAAAAAAGAAAAAAAAAGAGAGAAAAAGAATGCTTGCTTGAAAGAGACAAATAGAGTCCAATAATTGTGCATAAGGAAGTTTGATAAGGTTGTGATAAAGGAATGAAATTGGTGAATGAAGCTGAGATGTGTGTGAATACCTTGTATAAGTGAAAGTTCTTTTGCATCAGCAATTTCGCCTCAATGGCCTTTAGAAATGTCTCTTTATTGTTAACCCGACCAAGCTACAACCTTAAAAGCCCTTAGTGATCTTTTTGCTTCCATGATTTCTTATGTGATCGATTAGATATTGTATGAATTGCTTTGTATTTGCATCATTTGTCATTTGAGCGAAATTTTGCCCGCGTTTGTAAGCGCGTTTTTCCTTCAATCCTTTTTCGAAGAGGAGTGTTAGAGTGACATGAGCATGATAGTTTAGTTGTTACTTGAAACATTGTCTGGTTTTTGTTTAAGAATCAAGTTGTTTAGCATTGTTCGATTCTAGGAATTTGTAACTGTTGCTTGTTTACAATTGTTGCTTATTTGAGCCGTTTATCTTTTCTTGGTTGAATCAAATGCTCGAGCAAATCCGCTTGTTTTCAATGAGAAGCATACTTTGCTTGAGGACAAACAAAGAGTTAGTTGGGGAAATTTGTTAGATGTCAAACATGATATATATTTTTATTTGATACTTGATATTTTTCAACTCTTTTATGTCAAATAGTGGATTTAACTGATGAATTGTTGTTAATCTTCAAACATTGTGAATATACCTTTGGTGCTTGTAATATGTGTGCTATTGTGGAGGAACAGACACTAATTGATCAAATATGTAAGACACAAAGAAATGATGCAAGTTACCAAAGAAAAGAGGAAAACATCAGCAAGTTCACTTTCCGAACTTGCCAGCGAATGTTCGCTTTGCAAACACTGGCGAAGCTCCAGTGAATGGTCCCAGAATTTGGACAGTAAGAAAAGGGACTAAAGTTCGCTTTGCGAACTTCCCAGCGAACGTTCGTTGATTTCATCATTTTGCGAAGACCTGACGAAGGACACCTTTGAGATGGCAGTAGCTAAAGGGGCCTAAGTTCGCTTTGCGAACAAAAGTTTGCATTGCGAACTTATGCAGAAAATCAGAGGCGGTTTAGCTTATTAGAAGGCACTTCAGGTGCCAAAAGTGTAGTTCTCTAAGCGAACTGAAATCACTTTATCACACCAAAACCTATTTTTATGATATTTCTTCATCTAAGAGAGATTCTTCACATAGAGAAGCTGTATTTGCATCTGATCCTGATTATTCGACGCAGATGCTTTTTCATCTCCTCACGGAACTTGTGAAGCAAGTTACCATGAATATGTGTAGCTAAACACATTTTGTGTCAAGATTAGAGGTAGTTAATCTTGCTTATATGTATTTCTTTTGATCTTTTGTATATGAACAAGGTTGATGATCAATATATTATGAAGTTGTTTGCTTTTAATGGTATATTTATGGTTTGAATCACTCTAGACATAGATTTTCCAAATCTTGACCTAATATCTTCATCTCTTAAAAACCAAACTCTAGATATAGATTTGGGGTTTAATATTCGCTTTGCATTGATCTTAACATTTGTTGTTTCGATTGTTAGCGTGAGACATCATCTAACGATTTAAACAACAATACTCACGAATTTGCTTTAGACATAAACTTATTTGCGAGGATGCGCGATTGTATTGATCGAAACTAAATTCATGTGATTGATTAATCGGATACGTATGAAAAAGACTAGTGAAATCTAGTCTTAACATGCTTTTCTAGAACTTACAACATCTTTGCTCTAATTTACTTCTTTGTTACAAACTTATGTTACAAAACCAAGAATCATTTGAAAACCCTTTACTTAAAACAGTAAACTATTGAACGGCAAGCATTGATAACGCACAATCCCTGTGAATACGATAAAACACCCCCCGAAATACTTCTCAACAATGACCTTGGTCGAACCGTCTGCGACGTAGCTGTTACTCTGAAGGAATTTTTTTAAAGAAAATGGAGAACTTAAAGATCCCTTCGTACGTTCCTCCTGAGAAACTATACGACACGACTTTCAATATGTTTCCTCCTAAATTTCCTCGAATACCAAGCACAGACTTTGGAGTGGCCCTTGCCCCTCCATTTCTAGACTGATTAGTCTGTGGGGATTCTATCAAAATCCTTCGTCAGCAATCAAACCAAAAGCGCAGCGGGTAGTTCCGACCAAACATACACTAGACAGTTTCAAAGGGCATCTTCATATTGGGATCGAAGATGTTCGCATCAAATATGAAATATATGAAGGTGTAGAACGGGAGGATTTCGACCCAACATTTCCTTATTTATTTGCTTTCACATATAATAACTGCTTTGTGTTTTATTTTAGCCGTGAAAATTCCTCCAAAGAAACACCAGTTAGGAAGCCGACAGAAGTGAAAGAAGAAGGAGGAAGCAAAACAGTAACAACACAACAAAGGTATTTTGCACCCTTTATTAATTTTTGTCACTTTTATATACTCCAATATTCCTAACGTTTTCCTTTTCAGGGTGCTCGAAAACTACCCCCAACTCCTCAGAAAAGGAAGGCAAAGAAGGACACATTGGTGATAGTTGAATCGAATGATGAAGACTTATCTCCGAGTGCTGAACAGCCCCTAAAGAAGAAGAAAAGGCAAATCAAAATGAGCGAAGCCCTTGCTCAACCTCAAACGAAAGTCGTGAAGGTCTCGACAAGGAAACTCACCAACTTAACCATTTTGGAACCATCTCCTCAAGAAATGTCGAAGAAGGCTGCAGACCAGCCTGAAAGTGACAACTCAAGTCCTGGGGCAGAAGCTCCAAAGGTACTAAAAAATTTATACCTCATTGTCCTTAGTATTCTTGTTCGACTACTAACTTCGATTATATTTTTCAGGACGATGCAGGAGTTTCGACTCAACCAACTACCGAATCAACCAACCTAACAATCCTCAACAGTGAAGGTGAACCAATGTATCATCCCACTTCTATGAAGGATTCTGAGAAGAGCTCTATAAGTGAAATAAATCAAATGGTTAGGGAACAGCGCCAGACTTCGCCACCCAAGACCACCACTCAGCATTCTCACACGAGTGGCTCTGAACACGAAGGTAATTAGGAAAAGGATATGGAAACTGAAGCAGGTACAGAAGTGGATAACCCTCATGCTCCTATCGAAGAGAACACTGAAAATGGCTCTCCAAGAGTCGAACATATGGATATTACTCAATAAGATCTAGATGATGACATGGAAGAAAGGGAAACTCACTATGTACTTCAGAACTATTCAATGCCTATTGAGGAGTTTGTGGATAATCCTGAACATGTCGAGGAGGATGATGACTAGGAGGAAGAAGAGGATGAAGACATTCATGAGGAGATAGTTGTCAAACCAGACCCTAATTTTGGTTCGTCAGCTGCGAAAGATTCAGATAGCCCTTTTATAACCATTTATGCAAAAGAGCTGGCGGCCTTGAAAAAGAGCAACCCTCGAGAATACCTAAAGGCTTTGATTGGCTCTAGAGGAAGTTCGTCTGAAAAAAGTCTCAGCTCTCCTTCAATGTCTGGTGGTCGATCAACCAGCAACCTTGCTAGCGAGATACTTTCAAATATCAAAGAAAAGGTCTTCAAAGGTGACTTATTTCGACTTATTGAGTCTGATCCCACTTCTCTTCTGGCTTTAAAGAGTCTTCTTAAGAAAGTTGACATTTTGGATGCTTCTCCTAAAATTGCAAATGTTATCTTGGAACAGACTTCTATGATTTACTAAGTTACTGCTGATGTTGCCAAAATCAAGCAAAGCTCAAAAGACATCGAAAGCTATATTGGTTTTGTAGCAGCTGCATGGAATGTCGCCTCGGAGTCGACCAATCGCTTAGCTGACTTAGAGAAAGCTCAAGAAGACAACAAAGCTGAAATCGAAACCAACAATCGAAATATCCATTCCTGGGAAGAATATATCAGAGAACTTAAAGCGAAAATCTCGAAGGCCAAAATGCATAATGTTGAGCTTCAGAAATTTGATAACTCCCAAATGGCAAAAGAGCTTGAAGTTGGATTGGACTTTGCTGATAAGGCTCAAAAGTTAGAAACAGAACTGGAGATCATAAGGTCAACAAAATCTGTCTGTGAGAAGCGGCTGGATCTTCTGAAGTCGAAATACCTCAGCATGAAGGACTCCCTTCAATTTTAGTTCTTTTTATTTAATTATCACTTTTCGAATTATGTAATGACTTTTCTGAACCCTTCGTGGTTCTTTTGCTTGTAACAAATATAGCCATTTTGGCAAACAGTTTCTTTGTGTTTTACGACGTTAGCTTCGATTATTTTGTATACGTGATTACTCTTTGACTATTTTTACTTCTCGAAGTGCAGGCTTGTATTTCTTCAAATACTTTCCGTTTACCCTCAAGATTCTTCTATCTTGATCTAACTCTTCGATCTCATAAGCACTATTCGAAAACACTTGTGTGACTTGAAAATGGCCTTCCCATTTAGTGGACCATTTCCCCAAAGCTTTATCTTTTTTATCCATAGGCAAAACTACTTTCCAAACCAACTCTCCAGGCGAAAAAGTCTTAACTTTAAATTTCTTATTATAAGACTGTTCTACTCTCTTCTTCTGCCTTTTCAACAGCTCTAAAGCACTAAGCATTTCCTCATCTAAGTATACCAATTCATCTAACATCATGTTCCAATATAACTCAGATGGGATCTCATGATGCCTCTGGATTCTCGTCGACTGAAGGTAGATCTCAACTGGCAATACTGTATCATGACCAAAGGTCAATCGAAATGGTGTAGAATTAGTCGCCTCTTTGGGGGAGGTTCGACATGCCCAAAGAACCTGGTCCAAAGTTTTGTGCCAATTTCTAGGCTTTTTTCCCACATGTTTCTTAATTAAACTAATCACTACTTTGTTTGCTGCTTCGACCTGACCATTAGACTGTGCATAATAAGGTGTAGAGGTTAAAAGTTTGAAACCCATTTCTTTAGCGAATTCTTGCATTTTTCGACCAGTAAACACTGATCCTTGATCTGTTGTAATGGTTTATGGGATTCCAAACCTATAGATAATGTGTTTTTTAATGAACTCGATCACGTCTTCTTGGTCTACATTTGGCAGTGGCACAACTTCGATCCATTTCGTAAAATAGTCAATGCCTACCAAAATGTACCTTTGATTTTTAGATGACACTGGTCAAATTTCTCCAACCAAATCCAAAGCCCAGCCTCTAAAGGGCCATGGCTTGACTATAGAATGTAGTTCGCTTGCAGGGACATGCTGTATACCTGCATGCACTTGGCACTCTTGGCATCCCTTAGCGAATTCGATGCAATCCTTCAACACAGTAGGCCAATGCATCCCTTGTCAGAATAAAAGCCATTTCATCTTGTGGCCTACCTGATGAGCCCCACATGACCCACTATGAACAGTCAAAAGGGCTATGTATGCTTCTGACTCACTAAGGCACCTAAGAAAAACTCCCTCATGAGTCTTTTTAAAAATTCTCATTACCCAAAAGAACATAACTTAAAGCTCGATACCTGATTTTTTGATCTGTTGACGTTGTTGGGTTTTGCAGATATTTCACTATTGGTTTTATCTAGTCTTCGTCCATCAAGCTATCTACTGCTAAGATTTCGAAATTCTCTTTATCAGCGTATCCTAACTTCGTCGTTTCCAAATCTGATGGGGATAATCTGGCTGATACAACTCTTCCTCTGACTTCGATTGCATCTTCTAATTTTTTCTTCGAAGCTTTATATCCAGAAGCAATTTGAGCCAAGTCATTAGCCACTTGATTTTCCAACCGAGGTATGTGTCGAATGCTCAATACTTCAAACTTTTTCAGCAATCGATTGGCTATTACACAGTATATAATGAGATTTTCTTTAACACATTTGTACTCCCTTATAATTTGTTTTATGACTAACTCTGAGTCTCCCATTATTTCAACTTGAGTTACCCCCAATTCCAACAATATCTCAAGTTCGGCTATTAAGGTCTCATATTCAGCCTCATTATTCGAACAAATACCTTCGAATTTATACTTGAATTTTGTTGGAATTTTATTAGGAGAAATGATCAGGACTCCTACGCCTGTACCATCTTTATGACTAGAACCGTCGAAATACAATTTCCAAGGCTCGAGCTCAAGATAGTCTAATAGTTTTTCATTTATAGAGTGGTCGACGGTGAAGTCATCTACCACTTATCCCTTAACAGCCTTTAAAGGCATGTAAGTTAAGGAATACTCAGTTAAAGCTAATGCCCATTTACCAACTCGACTGTGCAAAATTGGTTTAGACAACATATGTTTGATGATATCGAAATGAGACGAAACATAAACATCAACTGGTTTTATATAATACTTTAACTTTGTACAAGAAAAATACAAGTATAAACACAATTTTCAACTATGCTATACCTAGTTTCTGCATCGTTCAAAATCCTACTAAGGTAGTAAATGGCTCTTTCAACGCTATTTTCATCCTCTTGAGCCAACATGCTTCCTAAAGTTTTGACCAACGCAGATATGTACAGTCTCATGCTCCTATTTCTACAAGGTGGTGCTAGAATTGAAGGATGACTCAAGTACTCCTTGATTTTGTCGAAAGCTTCCTGCCGAGCTTGCCCCCATTCGAATCCTTTCTTGTTTAGTCGAAGCAGAGGTGAGAAGGCTTGAGTTTTTCCACCGAGGTTCGAGATGAATCTCCTTAAGAAATTGATCTTTCCCAGCAGTGACTGCAATTCCTTCTTTGTTGATGGCACTTTTGCCTCCATAATGGCCTTGGTCTTATTCTGGTTTATTTTGTTTCCCTTCTTGTGGACCACAAAGCCTAAGAAATCTCCCGCCTGCACACAAAAATCACATTTGAGAGGGGTCATCTTCAGACCATGGCTTGTCATCCTTTCGAATTACTGTCGAAGATGGTCAATGTGACTCTTCCCTGAAACAGACTTTACAACAATATCGTCAATGTAAATTTGCATAAAATTCTCTATGTAATCATGAAAGATTGTATTCATTGCTCTTTGGTATGTTGCCCCAGCATTTTTTAGGCCAAAAGGCATGACTACCCATTCGTAGGTGCCTAAGGCCCCAGGGCATCGAAACACCGTTTTAGGGACATCCTCTTCAACAATGAATATTTGGTTATATCCAGAATACCTGTCGAGCATACTGAGGTATTCATGGCCAGCGGCAGAATCGACTAGCATTTCCGCTACAGGCATTGAGTATTCGTCCTTTGGGGTCACATCATTTAGATCTCTATGCAAACCCTCAAAGTACCATTCTTTTTTATAACAGGCACAATATTTGCTAGCCATTTGACATACCTGGCTGTTCCAATAAATTTTCAACGAAGAAGCCTTTCGACCTCCTCCTTGATCTTCGAGAGAATTACCGGTGCAAACCGCCTTGCATTCTGCTTGATTGGCTTCTTTCCAGATTTAATTGGCAACTTTAATTCGACCAGCTCTCTTCTTAGGCCAGGCATCTCGTCGTAATCCCACGCAAAGCAGTCTTTGAACTCCTTTAACAACTGGATTACTTCGACTTTGAGTTATGGGATGATATTTGCACTGATATATGTTGGCCTTTTTATTGCCCCCTCTCCCAAGTCGATCTCTTCTAAAGGATCTTGCGCCAGCATTTTAATGTTGGCTGCCAACGAATCCTTCTCGAAACCCAAAGGCTCGTCATCGTAGATGACATCGAGCCTCTGGCTTTGTATTTCGTCCTGCACCTTATCAGGTGGTTCTGGATCGAAGTCCTTACCAGGACCTTATTAGTTTAATCTTTTGTTGGCTTCGACAACCATCTGCTTAACTTCGGCCTCTAGGGCCGCTGTAGTTTGTTTTCGGCTATGTAAGCCAAAATCCTTTTGAGCGCCTCAAACTCAGACATCATCATCGAATTCTTTCCCCTAACCTGTGGGGTTAACTCCAGATGTCCCTTCGTAAGCAAAGTCATCTTCTCTGACAACCTCCTGATCCCACTAAAAACCATTTGTTGAATGCAGGTACAACGAACAATATGCGTTGTCGTCTAGAGTGAATGCAAAATTGGCTGGATTACATGGAGCTATGTTAGCCAAATTTCTGTCGAAACTATGTCTATCGACATGATTAATCGAAGCCAGGAAATAGCTCTGGTCGGCTTCGATATTTTCCACAATACCATCTGTTCGCCAAATGGTAATTCTCTGGTGAATTGATGATGGCACAACTCCTATTCCGTGAATCCATTCTCTTCCTAACAATAAGTTATAGTTAGCCTTCGTCTTGACGACCATAAACATGGCTGATCTTGTAATTGTTCCTACCGTCAAATCAACCTGAATTACCCCTAATATGGTGTCAACCTTCCCTTCATAATTGGACAACACCATATTATGGGGCTTGGTGTCTGTGTCGAACTTCCCTATTTTTCTTAACATGAAATGCGGCATCAAGTTTACCGTTGCGCCGCAATCTACCAGAATCTTATTGACTGGCACATCTTCAATTTTACCGGTAATAAAAAGAGGCTTCAAGTGACTTTTCATAGCCTCACTGGGTCTTTCGAAGAATGCTTTTTGTTCTTCGATATAACGTTATTCATCACATAGTAACAAACTGGCCTATGAGTGGCCATTTCTATATCAGTGTTATCTTCCAGCTCTTCGACCTCACTTATCTAGTCGAATTCCCTTGGTAGGACAGATACTACGTTAACCAAAATATTGAGAGACTGCTCTGACCTTGAATCGAAATTATCAGTGAGCAACTCGTCTTCAACAACCTTTTGATCATGCTCTTCTTTAGCTGCTTGCTCTTGTGTAGCTGGCGCCATTTCGACAAGTTTTGGCTCCTTCCTGTCGACTGGCACATTGGTGCTTGACTCTGCTTTCGCCTCAGCTTCTATCTGGGCTTTCCTTTGTCTCTGTTCCCTCCTTCAGTGGGACCTGGACATAAGGTTTTTACCTTTATAGTTCTCTGAGACGTAGGCTGGTTTCTTTGAGGCCATCGATGAGCCTTTATCTACACCAAAACTCTGCCATTTCTGTTGGCTTTTTTCCTTATTTTCATTCGGCTTTATCCACTTGTCATTGGAAAGCTCTGCAAATGGTTTAAAACTGGCGGGCTTTGCCCCTAGAACTCTTGTCTTCGGCTGTTCTTGCTTCGAAGCAGATTTCCTTGGGTCAAAACCCTGCTGACCATGAAGGGCTTTCTCCTCACGCCTTTGTTTGGCCTTTCTAACTCCCTCGAGATTTTGCGTTGCCTTTTTGTCAAATACAGCGCTGCATCTGGGACACAGCATGACCTCTGACTTCTTCTTTTAACCCCTTATGTATGAAGTCAATCAAATTTTCCTCCTCTTTTGGGAAGGCCAATTTGTTGTATTCTTTTTGTTGACGTTCGTCATCGACCTCCATCGGTGTCTCTTGTGAAACCTTCACCATGTTGATTTCCATTTTGACATCGTCAGTGATGTCAAGCTTATGTAACTCCATCTGCAGGCCCTCAGCAGCCTTATCCATTTGAATGAAACCGTCAGCAGTTTCTTTGGTTATCATCATCCAATGGGAATCATCAGTGATTCCTTCGTCAGAGTCTTCAGTGACTCCTATGTCGACACCATCGGCAGTGTCTTTAGTAAAACATTGGGCATCATCATTAGCAAAACTCTTCATGAACCCTTGGTCGAGACCCTCAGTGATCCTGGCCATGACCGCTCCATTGTTGAAGTCATTAGTGACTTCGAACATGTTGACATTGTTGTCGAGACCAGCGACCTCAATCATGTTAGCCTCCGTTGACTCTGCGTAGTGAGCGTTAGCCACCGGCAAGGGAGTATCATCAATCTTTATCTGGCCTTTAGACTTCTCACCAAACTTGAGCCTTCCTTCCTGGATAGCATCTTGGACGAGATCCCTGAAAAGAAAACATTGGAAGTTTTATGGCCCAAGAAATTATGATACTTATAAAAACCTCTCTTTTTTCTTTATTCTAAAATAGTATTTCAGAAACAGGCGCTGACACCATTGGTCCTCCAGTCGAAGATCCCGAGGGTGATTCTATGTTAATACTTGGTGTAGTTTGAGGATTCGAACTATTTGGTTGACGGTTCAAATTACTTGGCTGGTTTGTACTTTCCATTTTCCTCGTATATTTTCTCCTAGGTCTATCTTCGTTAGTGGTGGCTACTTTATCACTTCTTAATAACATACAATGAAGTTTTCGACAAAGAAAAGATAATTAAATGCAGAATTATAAGTTTCTTGAAAACACAGAAAATTGTTTCACAAATTGCTTTAGCACTATACCACTGGGCGTGTCAATTTGTTTACTGTGAAAAATAGCAAACAACCTCTGGTCTACCAAATTTATAAGAAAATGGGTAACTTGCAGGATCAAACACACTAAATCCTAGGACATGTGCGAAGTAATTTAAAAGTATATTTGAAAAAGGATGAACACTTTGATAGTTTCCATAGTTAGGAAAAAAGGTTATTTCGAGAATACTAAAGAAAAAATGATACGAGGAAGCAATTAAAAATACATTGGAAAATAACTTAACAAAGTAAAGGGAAAAAGATAAATTGTTAGGTGAAGATTAATTGAATTGCATTGAATAAGAAAAATGGTTTTACATAAAACGTACATTTCTTCAGAAACTCTTTTCTCTACACACGAATACTTTGAGTGATTTGAGAAATTTGTACAACTTTTACACACACAAATCCTAACACTAAGACTTGCTATTTATAATAGTAAAATATAACTACCCCTAATAACCTACTAATTAGAGCGAGACAAATGTTATTCTGCACGTCTTCACCCTTCAACTGCTCTACACGTGTCCCCTCCTCTCAAATGGATAAGGACAACGTTCCCTCTATTATTTAAATTTGAACCCGAACATCATTAGTCAAGCTTTTGTCGAACATATCTCCAAACTGTCACAAATATTTCTAAGTCCATGGAACGTGTCTCTTCTGCACAAAGGCACTTTCGACCAGACTCTCTGGAGATACCGTTTTTGTCGAAATCTTCCATAACTTCAAAAATTCCATTTCTTTGAATATAATTTCTCAATTCAATATCAGGCGTCGAAATTAGGAGCTAACAGCTGCTTGAATATCGTGGCATCCGGGGCGTCATCAAGTGTAGACTGTTCCCTACCACGCTCAGGAAGGAAGCAATGACCTGGTATAAAAAACTCCCCGACGAGTCCATCACCTCGTGGAAAGAGTTGGGGAGAATGTTCTCCTGACACTTCACGGCATCTCGCCGCCACCCGAAGACCGAAGCCTCCCTTGAGGTCATAATCCAAGGGAAAGATGAGCCTCTCCGAGCCTACATCGAGAGGTTCAATAAAGAAGCAGTACAGGTCTCAACGACCGATGACATGAAGAAGTTCTTGCTCGAGCGAGGACTTCGTCCCCGGACGCCTTCCTTCTCAAGGCGCAAGCATATATCCAGTATCAGGAGAAAGAGGCTGCTAGCTCCGCCTGGGACTCATGGAACCAAGAAAGTGTTCGAGCCTCCAAACATGACGATCCCTCAACATCTCGTCGGGGAGACAGAAGACGCGAGGACCGCCCCCGGGAGTCCCGGGACAACAATGGACCCTCCGGCCGCTTACATGAGTATACTCCCCTAACCGTCTCCAGGGAGAAAATCCTCTCCGAATGTGTTAAATCGGAGTTCAAGCAAGCAAGGTTTCGATTCCCTAAGCAAATATCGGCCAAGCCGAATCCTGACAAGTCAAAATACTACCGTTTCCATAAAAGTCACGGCCACACAACCGACGTCTGCATCCACCTGAAGGGTGTCATTGAGATACTGATCAGGGACGACCACCTAAAACAGTTTACCAAGAAGAGAGAAACTCCTCGGTAGGACGCCCAGGAGTCGAAGAAAGTCGAGGAAGAAGTGCCTTCCTCGAAAGAGACAAATCTTCAGGTCGCTATGAGTGTATCGCGGCCTGAGGACTTCTATGTTACTGAGGAGCTCAGCGCTCCCCCTACTTCGCAGCTCATAGTCCATGGGGGAACTTTCCCATCCGCCATAGTCATCTCCGGAGGGGGGTTCAACAAAGTCATTATGGGCTCCGTTAAAACGAATCGAGCATCTTCTCAGCACGAGCTCCAACAGGAGTACCCTGCTCGACAAAGTTTGGAGAGAGTCAGTCCCTATTTCTTTCTACCGTGAGGAACTCCTCGGTAGGGCTCCTAACTCAAGCATTATGTTGCTCGTGAGAGGCCAGATGGTAAACTTTGAGGTTCGTTGAATCTTAGTCGACCAAGGCAGCTCAGTCGACATCATGTACTCACAACTGTTTTCCACCCTCTAGCTAGATGAATCACACCTGACCCCATACGTGGGCTCTGACCTACAGGGCTCCAACGGGTCGGTCACAAAGCCCTGGGGATATGTGGAATTGATCGTGACTTTCGGATCTGCAGAGATGACCAGGTTTATTAAAGTCCAATTCATGGTTATCGATTACCCTTTCTCTATCAGTGCATCTTTGGGCGGCCAACCTTGGCCGAATTGGTGGTCGTACTATCAACCGTGCATTAGAAAATGAAGTACTACACTTCTAAGGGTCTGGTCGCCACTCTACACGGGGACATTGAGGCAGCAAAAAGATGTTTCAAAGCAGCCACCAAAGGACTCAACACTATTGCAGCCAAGCCGAAGACTTCCAACAAGCCGGCCCTGCCTAGCAGCTACGAGGAGGCCAAGTCGCTGCCCCGCGTCAACTCTATCGACCTCAACAGCCACTTCTCCGAAGATGACTAGAAAGAGACCAAGACTTACTAGAGCATCCCTTCAGCTTCAACCAGCACCAACAATAGCTCCCATCCGATGCGCCCAATTTCGGATGGCGAGTTCGAACTCGTCCTGCTCGGCGATGACCCCCAGCGAGGAGTGAAGATATGGACCGGGTTCCCCTACTTAGCGAGGAAATAGCTCTAAGCTTGCCTCTGAGAGAACACGGATTTGTTCTCCTTGAGCGCCACGGAAATGCCCGACCTGGATCCTGCTGTCGCCTGCCATCAGCTCACTATTAACCCCGCCGCTAGGGCTATAGCACAACATAGAAGAAAGCTGTCTCCTGAGAAAACGGAGGATGCCGAACAAGCTGTAAAAGACCTCCTCGTGGCAAACTTTATTTCGGAAGCCAAGTACACTACTTGGCTGTCCAACGTTTTACTCGATAAAAAGTCTAATGGAAAGTGGCGTATGTGTGTTGATTATACTGATCTCAATAGGGATGCCCTAAAGATGCTTACCCCTCCCTAATATAGATAAACTTGTTGATAATTCTGCCAGTTTTAAATTGTTATCGTTCATGGACGCCAAATCGGGATACAATCAAATACCAATGGCAAAAAGCGACAAGAGGTACACAACCTTCATGACCGAGTCGGGCAGCTATTACTACAACGTAATGCCCTTCGACTTGAAAAACGCTGGCACTACCTACCAAAGGATGATGAACAAGGTCTTCTGGGAAGAAATCAGGGACATGCTCGAAGTATACATGGACGATATAATTGTGAAGTCCCACAAGGAATCTGATCACACAACCCATTTGAGGAAAGTCTTCGAACAGGCAAGGAAGTACCGCATGCGTTTCAACCCAGAGAAGTGCACATTCGGGGTACGAACGGGTAAATTCCTCGGCTTCTTTCTAACAGAACGAGGAATTGAAACAAACCCCGATAAATGAAGGGCCTTCTCAGAATTTCCCACGCCTAGCTCGAAGAAATCCATCCAGTCCCTCAACGGGATGCTCGCGTCATTATGTCGTTTTGTCAGAACTGCTCGTTCACTCTCGGCCAAACAACGACAAAACCCTATATCTCTACCTCGCCGTAGCAACCGAAGCCGTCAGCGCCGCCCTCATCTGTGAGACACCCGATGAGCAGAAACCCATTTACTTCACGAGAAAAGCGCTGCAATGACCAGAGCTGAGATACCAACAAATAAATAAAGTAGCCCTGGCTCTCTCATCAATGCCGCAAGGAGATTAAGGCACTACTTTCTGGCCCACACAATCATGGTCCGAACAGACCAGCCTGTTAAGCAGCTGTTAGGCCGACCAAACATGGCAGGCAGAATGCTCATATGGTCCTTGGAACTGTCTGAATTCAACATCCACTATGAGGTAAGAAAAGCTCTCAAGGCCCAGACGCTGGCCGACTTCGTCGTGAAGATGACG
This sequence comes from Lathyrus tuberosus, assembly GCA_022829125.1. NCBI lineage: Eukaryota > Viridiplantae > Streptophyta > Magnoliopsida > Fabales > Fabaceae > Lathyrus > Lathyrus tuberosus. The sequence goes on from JALAZF010000516.1 coordinate 579,649, forward strand.
TTCGTCGATTCCCCCCCTTACGGGGCGTGCAAATGGAAAATCTTTGTCGACGGGGCATCCAGCTCGGCAGGAAGCGGGGCAGACATCATTTTAGAGAACGAGGAAGGAATTATCGTCGAAGTCTCGCTTACTTTATCTTTCCCTACTTCCAACAATCAAGCTGAATACGAGGCCTTCCTCGCCGGTCTACACCTGGTCGAAGACCTAGGAGTCGAAGAAGTCACCATCTGCACCGATTCTCAGCTCATGGCCGTCCAAGTGCGAGGTGAATATTAGGCCAAGAATGACAACTTGTTTGAATACTTGACCCTGGTGAAGGAGAAGATGACGAAATTTGCAACGGTAGAAGTTAAGCACGTTCCCCGCGAACATAATGCCAGAGCAGACGTTTTGTCAAAGCTGGCGAGCACATAGAAAAAGGGCAGAAATAAATTTGTCATCCAGGAAGTACTTCCTCGACCCTGCATCGAGAAAGCTTCCACAACCCTCGACGTGCAAGTCATCGACGACAGCATCTGCTGGATGACCCCCGTCTACAATTACCTCACTAAGGATGAACTACCATCTGACCCCAAGGAAGCCAGCGTAGTCAGGCGCAGGGTCTGTTCCTACGTCCTGGTTAAAAATAAACTCTACAGGCGAGGGTTCTCCATTCCCTTGCTCAAATGTGTCGAGGAAGAGATGGTTGCCTGTTAGATGTCAAACATGCCTTATATTTTTCATTTATACTTGGAATTTTTCAACTCTTTTATGTTGAATTGTTGGAATTTATTCTTTAAAGTTGTCATTCTTCAAATATTGTGAAAATACCTTTGGTAATTGTAATTTGTGTGTTATTATGCAGAAAAAGACATTAAGTCATCAAATAAGTAAGACACAAGAAAAGTGATTCAAGTTGCCAAAGGAAATAAAGAAACTTCAGTAAGTTTGCTAGGCGAACTTGCTAGCGAATGTTCGTTGGGCGAACATCTGGCGAGGTGCCTGCGAATGCTTCTAGATTTAAGGCAGTAAGAAATGACACCTGAGTTCGTAGTGCGAACATCCAGCGAATGCTCGCTGTGGCAACGCTTCAGCGAAGACCTGGCGAAGGACATCAGGGAAGAGAGAGTAACTAAAGAGACCTAAGTTCGTTGTATGAACTTGTAGGCGAATAGTTTGCTAGGCGAATAATCATTCGCACTGCGAACTTATGAAATATCTCAGAGGCGGTTTAACTGTGCTGAGGCACATCAGGTGCCTATTTTGCTTTTCACTAGGCGAATGAAAAGTTCGCAATGCGAACATGACAGATTTTAAGTGATGTATTTAAGCACTTTTGGTCATTTTTGGGGATCATAACCTATTTTCACACACCATAACCTAGTTTTTTGAGTTTTCATCATCCAAGAGTGAGATTTCACATAGAGAAGCCGGATTTGCATCCGATCTCGATTATTTGACGTGGATGCTTTTTCATCTCCTCCCGATACTTGTGAAGTAAGCTACCATGGTGATGGGTAGCTAAACACCTTTGGTGTCAAGATTAGTGGTAGATATTCCTCTCTTTTATATGTATTAATCTTGATAGATAATTTGTGAACTTTGTTGATGATTAATATATGGTGAAAAACTTTGTTTGTATGATTTATACTTTGTTTTGGTTCATGATTTAGAAATATGTTCTAAGACCTGACCTAGGTTTTAATCCATAAGTAATCATGAGGCTAGAGATAGTTTTGAGAGTTGGTGTTCATAAATATCAACCTTTTAATGTTATCATATTGATAGTTAGAGTGAGAGATCGTCTAAGGATCAATATGGTAAATCTCACAACATGTGTTAGAGATAAACATGTTGAGAGGATATGTGATTATATTCATTGTTAACAAGTTCACATACTTTATCGAGTAAATACGTATGAAACGAATGATCGAACCCTAGTCTTGGCATGCTTTTACCAATCGTTTTCAAACTAAATTCTTTTACCGTTGTTATTAACTTTTGATGCAAACGTTCTGTTACCAATCAAACAAACTCTTTGTTACCTTAAGTTTAAAACGATTCCAACTGTAGAATGGCGGTAATATCGCACAATCCCTGCGGATACGATAACAAAAACCCCCACCAAATATACTTTTCAACAAAATGGCGCCGTTCCCAGGGATTGTTGTTTGATATTGCAAGCATTGCAATAGTTGATGCATTTTAAATTTTGTTTATCTCAGTTACTTTTTTTGAGCTTCTTAATTTGTTTAGTTATGTTTTGCAGCCTCTGTTTATGCGAGGAAAGTTACCTGCAGATCAACTTCTTTTCGATCCTAAGATTAAGAGAACCGCGCGTAAGTTGAATAGCAAAACTAGACGGAGGAGGCGACTTGCCAAAGAAAGACGAGAGAGAGGAGAAAGTTCTATTTCCAAACCAACACTACAGTTTACGCCAACCATGGCAGCACCACCACGTGCTTCAACACCATGCACTAACAGTCCGAGGCACACAACTTAGTTTGCACGCAATTCCCACAACGGGAGGCACTCTGAGATGAAGACCGGCATCCTTGCTCTTCTATACCAAAACCCTTTCAGCGGTATGGATCATGAGGATCCCTTCACTCATCTTACAAAATTTTACGAAATTACGGGTGCAACTGGAGCGCCTAAAGCTGAAGAGGAGTCGTTGTTCAAGAGACTCTTTCCTCATTCCTTCATAGGGAAGTCGAAGGAATGGTATCTTGATCATTCGACTGTGATTATGACGGATTGGAACGTGTTGGAAGAAAAATTCCTAGAACGATTTTTTCCACATAATCGTTTTATGGAAGCAAACACGGTGATCACGGTTTTCTCATAAGGCAGCAATGAATCCCTCAACGAAGCTTGGGAGATATTCAAATCCATGCTAAGAAAATGTAAGGGTCACGGTTTTGATGAACTTACACAAGTGCACATTTTTATAAATGGTCTCCAACCGGTTCACAAGACCTTGTTGGATGCTACTTCGGGCAGTTCTTTAATGACCAAAAGCGCCGAGGAAGTAATTTCTATCATTGATAAGATGGCACTCAACGATCATCAAGGGAATCATAACCGTGGTACTACGCAAAAGAAACTGGGAATTCTTGAATTAGGAACTAGTGATGTGATTCTTGCTCAGAACAAATTGTTATCCCAACAAGTGGAGTTGTTGACTCAACAAATGTCAAAGCTTCCACGACAACTTAAAGAGATGCAAGACTTGCCAAGCAAGAGTGTTCAAGTAGCTGTTTGTGAATTATGCAGAGGAGATCACCCTACCGAGTATTGTCCTCCGGTAGTGGAAGAAGTGAATTATGTTGGAAATCCAAATCAAGGTTATCAAGGAAGACCACCTTACCAAAACACTCAACAACCTTACCAAAATAATCAAGGTTACCAACCATGAGGGAACAATCTGGGTTATCAACAAGGTTACCGTCAAAATCCTTATCAACCAACACAAGATCAAGGTGGAAGTTCAAAGATGGAAAAAACTTTCACACAATTCATGAAATTGTCAATGGCCATCCAAAAGAGTACGGAAGCTTCAATTAAGAATCTTGAATCTCAAGTTGGGCAACTTGTGACGCAATTAGCCGAGCAACAACCGGGGCCATCCTTTTCCGCTAACACTCAAACAAATCCAAAGGAACATTGTAAGGCCATTTTTACAAGAAGTGGAAGAACAATAGGTGGAGATGTTGAAAATGAGGTGGTAGTTGAAAAGGAGAATGAGATTATAGTGGAGGAAGTTGAAAAAAATGATGAAGAGGTTGAAGTTGAAAAAAAAATGATGTAGAGGTGAAGAAGAAAAAAGAGACAAAAAGAAAGGAGTATGAGAGAGAAGTTTTACAAGGAAGGTTACCATATCCTCTTGCTCATAAGAAAAAAGAAAACAATAGGCATTATGTGAGATTCTTGGACTTATTTAGTCAGTTGCAAGTAACTGTTCCTTTCTCTGAGGCTCTCGAGCAAATGCTTAAGTATGTCAAATTTATGAAGGACATACTTACGGGAAAAAAGTGGTACACGGATGAGGAGAATATTAATCTCAATTCCGAGTGTAGTGTCGTTGTTCAAAGTATACTTCCGCGGAAAGAAAAAGATCCGAAAAGAGTAGCTTTACCTATCACTATAGGTAATGATTTTAAATGTAAAGATTTGATCGACATAGGTGCTAACATCAATTTAATTCCTTTGTCTGTGGTTAAAAGACTTGAGAACATGGACGTGAAATCAACCACCATGACATTGCAACTTGCGGACAAGTCAAGGACTCGTCCTCATGGTGTTCTGGAGGATGTGTTATTAAAAGTGGACAAATTCTTGTTTTCGGTTGATTTTGTGATCATTGATATGGACGAAGATGAGGATACTCCAATAATTCTTGGAAGACCTTTCATGAAAATCGCAAAAATGTTGGTAGATATTGATAAAGGCCTCATGAAGGCGAGGATTAAGTCTAGTGGAAAAGAGGAAGAAGCATGTTTCACACTCTTCAACAGTGTGATGTATTTAACTCAAGTGGAAGACGACACTTATAAAGAAAAAGAATTTGCAAGAGAGGCTTTGCGGAAAAAGAAGGATGAAGACGCGAAAGTGGCAATGATGAAATCATGTTGGGAATTTTCCTTCTTAAGGAAAAGGTGGACATGATAATGGTTGAAGTCTTTGTTTGTGGAGTGTTGTTTTTCTCGGAAGCTAATTCGTGAGCTTTTGGTTTCGAGGTTTCAAGCCTCTGGACCGTTGAGCTCAAACGACGTTAAACAAAGCGCTTGTTGGGAGGCACCCCAACATTGTAAGTATTTCTGTAATTTTTATTGTTTTTGTGTATTATAACTTGTTTAGAATGGTTGTGAAAGATGTGCTGCAGACAGAAAAAAATTTCAAACTTCAGTCATGTTCGCTGGGAAGTTCGCACTGCAAACCTGAAGCGAGTATTCGCTGGCCAGTTTACACTGCGAATGTAGCGAGACAGACATAATTTGTCTGCTGCCACATCACTTAAAAAAAGAGTAAAAAGAGTGTGTGGGCCAGATGTTAGGGCCCAGGACCCACATTCTTTTCTAACTTGAGGAAACCCTACCTTTTATTTTCACTCTCATTCTTACAAACAAACTCACACACTTTGTAAACACTCTCACTCTCACAACTTTCACGAGCCAGAATATCTGCAACTTCTCACTAATTTTTCCAAGCTAATCTTACCAAGTACCAGGTTTAATCTCATTCTCTTCTTTTGATTCTTAATAAAAACATGTGGTTAGGGTTAGTGCCGAACTTAGAGATAATTTGATTCTAGGTTGAAATGTACCAATGCATGTCTGTTCTTAATGATTCTTTGTTTTTGCATGTGGGTATTTATCAAACATTAAGAATAGAGTATGTTTGTGAAAGAATTATTGATTTTGGATAGGTAGGCAGAACCTGCTGAGTTAGAAATTCGCAGGGTTTGCCACTAGTTCGCCTTGCGAACCTGGGGCGAATATTCGCCGGGACATCGCCTAGTGAATCTGGGACGAATGTTCGCCAAGGCTTCGCCTTGCGAACTTCTCGGCAAACAGAGCAGATTTTTCAAAAAAATTTGTTGCTTGTTTCAAATTTTGATGATTATTACTGTGTTTCCTTGCTAATTAAAATTGTGTGTTGGCTGATTGTTTATTTTTGCTGATAGTTTTGCAGATGGCACCAAAGGTTGTTCCTTCAAAGAAATGAAAAACCGGAAGCACATCTCGACCAGTACCAATTCAGTTTGCCTCTGACCGTTTTCGAGGAGCAAAGCAGGCTGCTCGATACTTAACACTTGAAAAAGGGAGCATCCTGCCAAAAAAGCGCTTCAACCTAAATCCATAAGGAACCTATCGAGCGATAGCGACACTCCTGGAAAGCAAGAAATGAGGGAAATTGATCACTCTCGGAGACAATTACAATGTGGAGATGATTCAAGAGTTCTACGCGAACGCGCTCCCGGATGATGATGAGATATTTTCATGGAGGACTGTGGTTCGTGGAAGGGAGGTGAAGTTTGATCGTGATACCATAAACACGGTTCTAGGTAACCCTCTGACCTTAGGAGAGAATGAGATTGATTCTTACCACCTTACTTCGAGATTGCACAGGGACACGGATGCCATGACTCGTGATTTATTGCGTGAGGGGAAAATGGTTGAATTGAACCCATTTGGGGTTCCAAGGAGGCACCACAGAGAAGGCATGCGTCCTTTGGCTTAGCTGATTCTGTTGTCGGTTTTAACGAACATTAAGCCAAAGTCGCACTCCTCCACTGTGCCTATACCTATTGCTCACCTTGTCCATAGTATTATGACAAATGTTCAAATTGATGTGGCCCGAATTATAGTTGACGAGATGTGTGCGGTAATGGAGAGTGGACTAGGTTCGACCTTAAAGAAGAATTGTCCTCTAGTCTTTCCTTGCTTGATCATGGCTTTATGTGTGCACACGAGGGTAAAATTGCCCTCCCGCCGTCAGGTTACGATTCCGGCCGCGATTGATGACAGATATGTGGATAAGTTCTGTAAGCCGAAAGGAGTGAGAGGAGAGTCCTCTAGAACAGGAGATGCTTCCGGTTCTGGTGGTTCAGGATCTCAGGGCTTTGACCCATATCAGAGAGAGATCTGCCAGTATAATTGGGATTTGATGGCGACAATTCAGAGCGCCATGCTTGACTTACACGATTCTATGTAGGTTTTACAGCTGCAGTATAGAGAGCCTTCCGTGGACCATTCGATGATGACTAGGGAGCAATTCCTAGCCCATGGCGGTTGGCCTGAGGCCAGGCCAGATTTTGGAGAGGGGCAGATGCAGTTGAACCTGAGGGTGCTGATGATGTTGAGGATGCTGATGATGATGATGATGATGAGGGTGTTGAGGTATCTGGTTCTAAGGATGAGGAGGTTGAGATAGAGGAGTCTGAGTCTGATGAGGACTAGTTCTGTTTTGATGTCATTTTGTGCAACTTCCTTTGGTATTCAAAGTGAAGTTTTTGATATTTATGTTATTGTATTAGCTTTTATTGTACTTTATCCACTTTGTGGAATATTTTGGATGTTATTGTACTATGTACTAGTGTGAGGTACAAATACTTTTGATGGTGTTTTTAACACCATGGCACACTATTATTATTAGTATTGTTATTCAGTGGATTTTTCAGTTGAATTGCTCTGCTTTTATTTTTATTTTCGTTTTTTTATTGTTGTTAAGAGTTGAATTATTCAGTTAAAGAATGTTCAAATCTTAAATTGTATTGTTGGTATGCTTATTTTTGTATTGTTGGTATGCTTGTGGAAATTTTAATGTTTCCATTTTTGGTGTTGAATTGAAAGAATTTCTAGGTTGGTGATGATTGTTCATCAAGGAAGATTCTTCCAAGTTTGGATGGCAATGATAGTACTTAAGCATGTAATTGTTGGAAAGGTACATGGCTACCTATTTCTAGGATTTAGAATGTGTTAGAACTTCTTTTCTTTTTGCAAATGTAGTTTGTTTCGTGTTTCAACTTTGTTGAATGCTTATGTCACTTAGGTCCAAAAGCCAAAATGGTGAGAAACCTCCATTGTCTACTAAATGCATAGGATTGCTGATGAATTTTGTTTTGTACTTTTAATTCATGCTTCATCTTATGATTTGTATGATTTTATGGAAGCATTAGAAATGATTAAGTCATTTGTTGATAATGAGCACACCATTTCCAAACAGTAATTTACCTGTGAGTAGTGAATATTCGTTAACCCTTTGAGCCTAAACAGTTTAAATCTCGTCTTAGTGCTGAACTTTGTGTATGTACATAATTTGAAAATTAAGTTCATCATTGAATTTTGAGAGATTCTAAAAAAAAATTCTTCTTGAACCTTTGAACATTGTTTTCATTGATTTCCTTGCCTTAAAAAGCAAGGAGCATTCATTTAAGGCTTGGTTGAAAATAAGTTGGGGAGAATGAAAAAGAAGAATGGTAGGTTGCTAAAACTTTTGAGAAATTTCATGCAAGCATGAAAAAAAAAGTGAATATGAATGTGAAAAACAAAGAAAAAGAATGCTTGCTTGAAAGAAAAAAATAGATACCAAAATAATTGTGCATAAGGAAGTTTGAGAAGGTTTGTGGTAAAGGAATGAAAATGGTGAATGAAGTTGAGATGTGTGAATACCTTGTATAGTGAATGTTCTTTTGCATCGGAAATTTCGATTCAATGGCCTTTAGAAATGTCCCTTTATTGTAAACCCGACCAAGCTACAACCTTAAAAGCCCTTAGTGATCTTTTTGCTTCCATGATTCTTTATTGATCGTTTAGATATTGTATGAATTGGTTTGTATTTGCATCATTTGTCAGATGAGCGAAATTGCCTCGCATTTGTAAGCGCGTTTTTCCTTCAATTCTTTTTCGAAGAGGAGTGTTAGAGTGATATGAACATGATAGTTTAGTTGTTACTTGAAACATTGTTTGGTATTTGTTTAAGAACCAAGTTCTTTTGCATTGTTCGATTCTAGGAATTTGTAATCGTTGCTTATTTGCATTTATTGTTTATTTGATCCTTAAATCTTTTCTTGGTTGAGTTAAATTCTTGAGCAAATCCTCTTGTTTTCAATGAGAGACATACTTTGCTTGAGGACAAGCAAAGAGTTAGTTGGGGAGAGTTTGTTAGATGTCAAACATGCCTTATATTTTTTATTTATACTTGGCATTTTTCAACTCTTTTATGTTGAATTGTTGGAATTTATTCTTGAAAGTTGTCATTCTTCAAATATTGTGAAAATACCTTTGGTACTTGTAATTTGTGTGTTATTGTGCAGAAAAAGGCATTAAGTCATCAAAGAAGTAAGACACAAGAAAAGTGATTCAAGTTGCCAAAGGAAATGAAGAAATTTCAGTAAGTTCGCTAGGTGAACTTGCCAGCGAATGTTCGTTGGGCGAACATCTGGCGAGGTGCCTGCGAATGCTTCCAGATTTGAGGTAGTAAGAAAAGACACCTAAGTTCGCAATGCAAACATCCAGCAAATGTTCGTTGTGGCAACGCTCCAGCGAAGACCTGACGAATGACATCAGTGAAGAGGCAGTAGCTAAACACCTTTGGTGTCAAGATTAGTGGTAGATATTCCTCTCTTTTATATGTATTAATCTTGATAGATAGTTTGTGAACTTTGTTGATGATTAATATATGGTGAAAAACTATTTGTCTGATTTATACTTTGTTTTGGTTCATGATTGAGAAATATGTTATAAGACTTGACCTAGGTTTTAATCCATCAATAATCATGAGGCTAGAGATAGTTTTGAGAGTTGGTGTTCATAAATATTGACCTTTTAATGTTATCATATTTATAGTTAGAGTGAGAGATCATCTAAGGATCAATATGGTAAATCTCACAACATGTGTTAGAGATAAACATGTTGAGAGGATATGTGATTATATTCATTGTTAACAAGTTCACATACTTTATCGAGTAAATACGTATGAAACGGATTATCGAACCCTAATCTTGGCATGTTTTTACCAATCGTTTTCAAACCAATTTCTTTTACCGTTGTTATTAACTTTTCATGCAAACGTTCTGTTACCAATCAAACAAACTCTTTGTTACCATAAGTTTAAAATGATTCCAACTGTAGAACAGCGGTAATATCGCACAATCCCTGCGGATACGATAATAAAAAACCCACCGAATATACTTTTCGACATCGCCCACGTCCTACGCGAGATCCACGAAGGGATCAACGCCCAGCACCTCGGGGGAAGATCCCTCGCCAGGAAAGCTCTTTGAGTGGGATACTAATGGTCGACCATGCAGCATGACGCAAAAGAGCACGTGAAGAAATGCGACAAATGCCAACAGCACGGGGACATGCACTTGGCACCACCCAATGAACTCAAAGCAATGTCCTCTCGTGGCCCTTCGCATAGTGGGGCCTGGATATCCTGGGACCCTTCATCGTAGGGTCAAACCAGAACAAGTACTTGATAGTGAGCGTTGACTACTTCACCAAGTGGATTGAAGCGGAAGCTCTGGCCAAAATAACGACCCACGACATACTTCGCTTCTACAAGCGGAACATCCTTGCATACTTCGGCATCCCCTAACCAATAGTCACCGAAAATGGGACGCAGTTCACGGACAGAAAGTTCAAAGTTTTCGTCGCCCAACTGAGCACGAAACAACACTTCGCGTCTGTCGAACATCCCCAGACTAACGGGCAAGCCGAAGTAGCAAACCGAGTAATCCTATGAGGCCTCAAACGAAGGCTGGACGAAACGAAGAAAGCTTGGGTCGAGGAGCTGCACAGCGTGCTCTGGGCATACCGCACTACTCCCCACTTTTCAACCGGGGAACCTCTTTCCGTCTAGCTTACGGAACTGAGGCAGTTATCCCCATTGAAATACATGTGCCTGCCAGGCGGACCGAATTCCCCCTGGACGAGGAGACAAATAACAAGGCGCTAAGGGAGGAACTCGACCTTGTCGAAGAGGTCTGACTAGGAGAAGCTCTCCGCAAAGCCTCGCTAAAACAAAAAATTGCAATTAGGCACAACGCCAAAGTTATACGGCGGAAATTCCTAGTAGGCAGTCTCGTCTTAAGAAGGAATCACAAAGATTTTCGAGAAGGCAAACTCGCCGCAAACTGGGAAGGACCCTATCGCGTCCGGGTAAAGACAGAGAATGAGGCATACTACCTAGAACACCTTAACGGGGAAGAACTTGCACGACCATGGAACACCAAAAAGCTAAAAGAATATTATAGCTAAGGCCCTAATCGTCGGCTTGCTTCGTCGATGCGACAAGTATAGAAGCCCGACCATGAATGCGCGCCCAGGTACAAGCGCTACATACAAATTAAAGCAGGCTTCCTCTCAAGAACGAGCAGAACCCATGTCCGACGACGGCTCCTCGACCGAGCCCGCCCTCGTCAAAGTACCATGATAGGCAGAACACCCAGCTCGCAATGGGAAGTTCACAACCCGAACTCAGACCTCAAACGCGACCTGAGCTCCGCTCTCATGCCCGAAAACTACCCTGGTCGTTCGACAGTCCCCCTCACTAAGGAACACATCTAAGTTAAGCATACCCCGAAACAATAAATCATTCAAAGCCACCCTTATTACAGGCACACACAGTTGTAACGAGAAAAGTTATTACACTTAGCAAAAATAAAAACAGATAAAGCCATGCGCGAATGTAAATCATACAAAACTGACCAGAACGGCCGGAAACATACATGTCATAATAATAAGTGGTCACGAAGACCACAAATTGTATTTGTTACTGGCATACCCCAAAATTTTCCCTTAGATTCATTGATCGTCTGCATATCATCCTAGGTCAATCATTCGTGCATAACTAACCGCTTTATCTAGTTTTTGTCCGCTTGCTTCATTTATGAACACAGGTGCTGCTGTAGAAGGTTCAAGATCTTGAAGGTCGTGCTATGTGTATGTTTGTGGAGATTCTCTGGTCTCTGCAAGTTTGTGTTGAACTCCTGTGTGATTGTGTCCTCTTTCTGTTGATCCTTAAGCCACTACAAAATCTTTCTTCCCTCAAGATTTGTTAGAAGTCTCCACACAGAAGATTAGGTCTTTATACCCACTGATATGGAAAATGGCCCCTCAGTCAGTACAAGTTATTTCTTCAAGATTCCGCAAAGATTTCCCCAAGGAGTATTACAGTTTTCTATCCTTTGGTTTGAGCATGGCTATTTGAAGAACTGGTCGGAGTCTTGTTTTGAGTCGCATGACAAATGGTATCCTCACTCTCAAAGATTTCCTCAAGACATGATTAGGGCTAACAGTCATGGAGTCGAGAAAGTTGCAAGTGATATCAAATTCTTGGACATTTATTTTGCCTTAAGATTTGATTTGGCAGGAGGATGTCTCGCGGAGTTTGCTTGAGATTCGGGGAACGAGGGAGCTGTTTAAGACCATGTTTGTTTCAGGGTTCTCATTAGTGGTACGAGCCCATAGTTCGATTCAAGTCGTAAATGCGAAGCGCAAGCTCAACGTTAAGTCTTACATCTACTCAAATTTTAAGCCCACGTCATCCATGTCCAAGATAGCAAGATCTAATCCAGGCCATAATCTAAACTTGTTTCAACTATTTCAAGGCGTGATCTTTTTGTTTTAAGTTGATTTTGGGCCATGTTTCAAGTCGATATTAAGCCCATCTATTTTCAAGTCAATATTTGAGAAGCTAAATTTAATTTAAGTACAAAATCTACAAGATCAAATATGCGTACAAAAGGCCACTTCATTCTTGAATACAAGGTCTTGTTACAAGATAACACCCTAGCTTTATTTCCAAAAGACTGAGAGCAAGAATTATGAGCCTCCACAAGCCCAGTGAGAGTTTAGTGGATGACTTGATTTTAGTTGGGTTCATTAGAGAATTTCAAACGTTGTTTACACGTCGCCATTTTAATTGAGATTGTGAAGTTATTTTAATTGGGGATTACGAAGTGCCATTTTAATTGAGATTGTGAAGTAGCAAATAAATGTGATATAGGTACATTTGATTTCATTTCAGCTGCTACAGAAGGCTGCTACGGTTAACCTTGCTCAAGTGTTTGTTCTTGTTTTATTAGAAGGATGTAATGGTGTATTTCTCTCATGGCCTTGACACCCGCATCAGTTGTAAAAGTATTGGCATGCGTACCATACAGGACCATTACGCATGACTTCTAGTAATTACGTATCGTCCACCTCCTGTTTATTGTCACCATATTTCTAGAAACAACCCAAACTCAAGAGTTCAAACTACAAACAAGTATTCTTTGTCTCATCTACATATTAATTTTTGTCCAAATATCCACATAGGTTCATACAAAGACAAATAAATGCAGATGGATTAATGGCTCCATTGCTTTTTCTTTCAAAATGAGTTAGAGTTACAAAAAGCTTGAAAAAGAAATGTATCAGCCTGTTCTTGCTTTGCTTCCGTTAGAACTCCGTCAGTTTCCTTTTGTTCACTCTTGCAGCGAACAACAATACCGTTACGTAAGTCTCATTGATGGCCTCGACGTACTGTTTTCGGTAGCACCACAAGTTCGGTTCAAGAAGCTGCAAAACAAGTATTGGCATTAGCCTTGTAAACCATTATTTGAATAAGAAATACTACTATACCTGAAGTGTCCACGGAAACATCAATTAACACACCGAATAAAGGGAAACTTCAGACCACAACCAAGAATTCACCAAGTCTTCCACTTAGATAACAATTGCAAAAATCCAGCTGGTTAGAAAGGGTGGTATCAAAGGTATCCCAGAGAAGAAGTTAAGAGGGTCGGCTGATAGTGGAATCCTGGCATTTTTGTTTCGTGTCGTGCTATAGCCAACAACCACGTACAGATTGCTATTCCTTCACAACAGCAAAACATCAGCAACCGCCAATCACGACCTTTGAAACCAAATCCAAGCCTGCACAAGTTAAAATATACCATTAATTCAAGGGAAGAGTTCTAGGAAATATAACCATTTTAATTTTAAAAGGAAAATGGTAGCAGTCTTGTTGCATCAAAGATGACTACCAGGCACGTTGCCGGATGCAAGTCTAAACATTGAGAGGTTAAGGAACTTTTCTATTGCTATGATTACCGTTCTTGCGCCGAGTCAGATCGAGTGGTACAGTTATTAGAAAGTGCTTCCACGTCAATTAAGGCATTGGAAGAGAGTAACATCAACAGGTTGTTCGGAGACGTTATCAGTACACGTTACTACAGAACGAGGAGAGACCAAATCAGCAGAAAAATCCAAGGAATCAAATGCATTCAGTATCTGCTATCATGTTTCCAAATTATTTCCAGACACAAATATTTCAAAAACGGAAACATTTTCAAGGTTGTTTTTTTTCTTTCCAAAACTACAATTGAGAATTCATGGTAAGATCGTATTTTCAAGACAGCATCAAGCAGTTCCTAAAACATTTCCAAAACAACATAAAACACGTTCCAACATGTCTCAAGCCGTTTAAATTCTTTCCAAAGAGGAATAAACATGCCAAAACAATGGATTTAAGGCTTTTAAAGACAATGTTCTTTTGTTTTCTTCCTAAGCCTATATAAACAACAAGCAGGGAGGAGTCAACCCACCGCGAGTTCTCGCAACAACCAGCTTCCACTACCAGAATTTCAAATCCTTTAAAATCATCACAAAATCAACTAAAAAAAACTGTCACCAAGTCACCATATCAACCAAACATCCTTACACTACAACCATTCATCATTCAAACCTAACACCAAAAAAAGGTCACGAACCAAACATCACAATTCAAAACCACATTTAACAAATCACCATAACCAGATAGTCCTCAAATACACCAGAAAAAATTCTAATCACAACACCATACTAGTATACAGAAAAACCATCAATCATACACCAAAACAATTCATCAAAACCTTACACAATCAACATCAACTTATACGACATACCAGAATTCAAAATAATACAACCAGAATTCAAAACCTTGCGCACCAGAAAAGTCAAAGGCACACACGAACTGAAAAAATAAATCCAATTCACAAAGCAAGTTTATCACATACCCATCAACTCAGAAGAACAAAAAGAAGGAATTTAAGAGGAGATAAAAGTTCAGTTTAACTTATCTTCAGGTTGATGACACTATGGCCGCATTGTCACCGTCTCCATATCGAAACTCCCTAGTGTCATACTCCAAATTTTGACCACTAAGAGTCCCATCATTGTGCAGATCCTCATCACAATATGGATGAACCATCATGTCTCATCAGTCTCCCCAAAGATGGGTGAGCATTCACTACAAACAAGAATTAGTGTTTTGAACCCTTTCAGAGCACTTAGACAAAGGATCAATCAAGAATTGACATGATCTTCAACTTGTCTTAACTCTCCAACACCCATAAGGGATCAAGAGGACTCCTTATGATCGTCAGTGTCACCAAATTAAGGTTTTGGTCGACTGAGGCCTCCAGGTGGAAGTTTTCCTCTGGACATGAGCCAATGCTTCAAAACATAACTCAAGATACTCCAAGGGACCTCATGGACTCAATCATCAAGTCACTCTAGCCTCAGGTGATGCATTCACCAAAAATCAGGAATTAGGGTTTTTTGACTTAATTCACCCCTAAGTTGACTTTTGGGACAAAACATGAGTCAAGACCTCAAGACATGATTTGAGGGTCTCTAATACACTACATTGATCCAATTACAACAATGGATTAACCCAGGAAACTTGATTTCATCTGGACCACAATTAGGGTTTTGAGGAAAAAGTCAACTGTACCTTTGACTTTTGACCAAGACATGCTCCCAAACCTTGGGCATGATTAAATACACCCTATATCACCTATAGAGTCCATCCATTAGGTTTGATTTAGGTCAAGGATTTGATTTCACAAAGGATCACATAGTTTGGATTTCATCTGATAAAAAGTCAATTGTACAAAAAGTCAAAGTTTGACTTTTTTATTTTTTGGTCAACCATGGTTCCTTAACCCTAAAACAATGTTAATATGTGATTTGAGTCATCATTCATCAAGAAAAATCAAAGAAAGTGAGTTAACTTGTAAAAGGGGTAACCATAAAAAAACTTAGAATTTTTCTAAGTTATGAAACAAAGTGGTTAGGGTACTAACTTCCAAGGATCATAACTTGAGATCCAAGCAACCATTTTGGATGATCCAAAGATAGATTTGTAGCTCTCATGGCATACTTTAAAAGTGTCAACTACATCTCATTCCAATTCTTCATGCATTTTAAGTTATGGAGTGATCAAAATGGCTGAAAACATGAAATGTCACTTTTTCCAACACTTAGTGAAATTTTCACTAAGTCAGAATCTGTCTTGCTTTTTTCAAAATGTAGGGGCATTTTTCACTTGGATCCAAAAGGTTACAAGACAAACTATGATCACACGTGTGTTGTGTCATATGAGGGCTTTCCAAAATGTCCAAGAACTCCATCAAACTCCACCTGAGCTAGGAGTTATGACAGCTGCAACATGCCTTTCTGCAAACTGTTTTGGCAAGGCAGATTTGTGCATAAGGGCTCGATTTGATTAAATTGTGCAACAACAAGCATGGTTATTCATCTGCACACCTCAAAGGGGAACAACCAAGGGACAAGCATTGATCTATCAGCCTCCCAAGTCTGAGATTCCACAAGTAGCATGCCAAACCTAAAAGAGCTAAAAAGGTGCCAAGACTCCAATTTTGTTGCAATGCATTTAATGGATACACCAAGGTGGCATGGACTGATGCATTCCTAACTGAATGAGTCAAGGATAAGCTCTGAATCAAAGAACCATAGGCTTGTGCTATAACCTCAAGTCAATGGCTAGAGGAGACTTGAGATTCCATTTGATCCACATTGGCCAAAGGCCTGCTGTAGTTGCCATTCCTTATTGATGCCAAAACAAACTTGACACACTATAAATAGACCTCATTTCTGATCAGTTTGAGTACACCAAAGGCCTATAACACTTGCCTTTCTCAAAATCACACTTTCACTTCCAAAAATGCCTTCTAATGCAAGCTACTATCGGATTTTGAATTAGAATGTGTTTCCAACCAAACCAATCACACACACACACCTTATAAACATCATATGTGAGCTGATCAAACACTAAACCAACAACTGAAACACCAAATTCATGAAATCATCATCCATTTGCTCAAGGTTTCAACAAAATTGCAGTTGAGGGGCCATAATCTGTTCCAGTTAATTTCAAATCAATCCAAGCTTTCAAACACACTCCATATGGTGTAGGGAAGTTGTTCAGATCATCACAACTCATCTGTAACACCTCTAACTCAAAAATCAAAGTGCTATTGCTGCCACGACCTTCAAGTAAGCCTAAACTGGGTCTTCTCATAATTTATGCATATTTCCTCGCACAAAACTTTTGCCAAATGTTCATAATCATGCATAGAATGCTTCCCCTCTATTGATTACTTTGTATGAATCGTGTATCAAATTTCGCATCCTTCATGCACAAGTTAGGGTTCTTGAGGTTTTGTTTTGATTTCTCATTCCATGCTTAAAATAAATGAAATTAAAGACCATAGACATGACCGTGAGTTGAAAACGAGCAGATTGATATGTGGATTGTATGATTCCATCAAGTATTCAGTGAGATTGATGAGAAAACTCAAATCTGGGTAAAACGGGACACGCGGGCAAGAACAAGATGTTCTTGGCGCCCTTTTTCAAATATTTGAATTTTTGAATTTTTTGTGATTTTATTTAATTGATTCAAAAATTAATTTCTCTTTGAATTTTAATGATTTTGAGTTGATTCTTTTTTTAATAATTCACAAAAATGTTAAAATATTTTATTTTACAAAAATTCCCCAAAAATATTATTTATTTCACATATTTGATATTTTTGAAAAGAATTAATTTTTATTTGTTTTTCAACATTTTGAAATTTTTCTTTCTCTTGATTTTCCAAACTTAAATGGTTTTCAATCATTTTGTGGACAAAAACATGATTTTAGAAACATTAATCCAAGATCACCACTCATTTTTTACATGTTTTCAATAATTTTTATTAATTTTTTAACAAAATTAATTCCATTTTTAAACAAAATTAGAGTTTTGGTTGATTCCACCATCATCAATCTTTTTCAAACACTCATGGGCCTCTAATAGAGTGTAAGACCCAACCCTTGTTGTACAAAAACTTTTTTTTGGGCCTCAGATATTGTATAAGCCCCGACACAATAAAAAATTCTCGGCGCGATCGCCATTTCAAAATCAAATCACTTTGGCCTACCCTCGTGTTGTAAGTCCCATTTCTTTTCTTTAAATAATCTTTGGGTCTCTCCTTGAGTTGTAAGACCCATACCTTTGTACAGAAAACCTTTTGGGCCTCAGTCATTGCATAAGTCCCATTACAATCTTATCAAAACAACTTCCCTTTTGATTTAGGTTCAAATATATAGTTGTTATTAAAACTTTCTTTAATTTCTTTGAACAACTAACAATACAGCATGGAAGCTTGCTCACCTGTAAGTTTTATCCGCTTTCATTTACCTGCTTTAATATATATATATATATATATATATATATATATGTATTGTGGGAAGCTGTACACTGTGAGTCTTCTTTCATTCTTTTAAATACATATCAAATATATATAACCGTATTGTGGGAAGCTGTGCATGGTTAGTCTTCTTCATACCCTTTTAAATACTTGTCATATATTAAATGTATATATACTAGTATAGTTATTTAGAGTTTTCCCCGGCAACTAGGTCTAGAACTAGGTAAAGCCATGTTGGTCACTCTTAAATACAGTCAAAACTAGATCCCCATAGGATTTCCAGATACAGTCTTGCCTTCTCTTGGGCTTAAACAATATGGAACAAAGAGAAAGGCAGTATTCTTCGTGAACCTTTTCTCAGGCTGTCACCCCTAGAAATTGTCAAAGAAATTCTACTCCCCAGAGTTGATCTATTCTCGGTGAATAGCATCTCTTGAGTTTCTTCAAACCTTAGAACTTTCACTAAATGATCTATTCTCGGTGAATAGCATTTCTTGAACTTTTCTTGGTTTGGGACCCACAGGCTTCCTAAAAGCATCCCCGCCTCCTCTTGGGCTTTGTACAAGGACCATCCGGCTTCTTAGAAGTTCTCATGCCTTCTCTTGGGCTTAATCCAAGGACCCTGACGACCTCTTAAAGGTATAAGACAGAACTTAGTCATCCTTTGTTAGAGCATTCTTTCCAGAGTCAAAACCCTCAGACCAATTTTAGGGTTGATACTCATCCCTTAAAAGAGTCGGCCTCCTCTTGGGCATCATACAAAAGATAAATCTCTTCCACACCAATAGACTTGGACAGTCTAAATCCCCTCTTGAGTCTCAAAGACATTCTTAAGTTCCCTACGAATATAGAAGAAACCCCGGATTCTGAATCAATCTCCAGCAAAGTTAAAACCCAGTCTCTCTCCTAAAAATCCCAAGCCAGGGTCGGTTTATCATCATCATAACACTATCCCAAATCAGAACCTCAAGGCATCTGATATCTCAACTCTTCTGTAACCCTCAGTAAGAGTTGATTCCCCATTTTTTGGACCTGCCTCGAGATCTCAATAACCCCCGAAAGAAGATAGCCTCCTCTTAGGCTTTGTATAAAGATCCTTCCTCAACACAGTCAGCCTCCTCTTGGGCTTTGTACAATGATTCTCCCCAGCGGAGCTAACCTTTTCAAACTCTCTTGTTGAGTCAATCACCTTTTCAGACTCTCTTGTTGAGTCAACCACTTTTCAGACTCTCTTGTTGAGTCAATCACCTTTTCAGACTCTCTTGTTGAGTCAACCACTTTTCATACTCTCTTGTTGAGTCAATCACGTTCCAGACTCTCTTGTTGAGTCAACCCTTTTAGCCTCAATCTTGGGCTTTGTACAAGATAGATAAAAATACTCTCTTGTTGAGTCAATCTTTTCTAGCCTCCCTTTGGCTTGGTAAAAAGATTTCCCCTAGCACAAGTTAGCCTCCTCTTAGGCTTTGTATAATGATTTCTCCAGCTTCTTCAGCCACAATTCTGGGCTTTGTACAGGACAGATAAAAGCACTCTCTTATTGAGTCAAACCCTTTTAGCCTCAATCTTGGGCTTTGTACAAGACATAAATTGGCATAACCTTCTCTTAAGCTCGGGACAAATAACTTCCCCGGCATAGTCAATTCCTCCCAGCCTTATTTTAGGCTTCGAGGAATGATTTCCCAAGCAGAGTCAAACTCGTTTCAGCCTCAATCTTGGGCTTTGTACAAGACAGATAATACTCTCCTGTAGAGTCAAACTCAGTTCAGCCTCTATCTTGGGCTTTGTACGAGATACCTAAAATATCCTTAGCCGAGTCAGTAAAGTATCCATTTAAGCCTCAATCTTGGGCTTTGTACAAGACAGATAAAGATTCTTTCCCACTGAGTCAGTCTTCTTTTCAGCCTCCTCTTGGGCTTTGTACAATGATTCTCCCCGACGGAGTCAAAACCTTTCTCAGCCTTCTCTTAGGCTTGGTATAATGATATCCCCAAAAGAGCCAGCCTCTTTTTTGGCCTCAATCTTGGGCTTTGTACAAGACATATAATAAACTCCCCAGTGGAGTCAATCAACCTCTTAGCTTCAACCTTGGGCTTTGATTAAGGCATGCAAAAATCAACAATCCCTCTTTAGAGATAACAAATTCTCTCTCAGTCAAACCTTTTAGCTTCAATTTTGGGCTTCGAACAAGACACCAAAACATTATCTTTTTCCTCCCTCAGAATAGGAGGAACTACGATTACTCTTATTTCCCTGTCTCGTTTAAACGGGAATACGTAGGCATAAGATTGTGAAATCTTAGAGAGCATACTAATCAAAAACCCTAAGTCCAGTACCTTCTTACCAATTAATCCTTAGGTCCAGTACCTTACCAAAAACATCAACAAAAACTCAATCTCTCTCTCATATTTCCCAAGAAACTTTCCCAACCCATTAACAGATAAACACCATCAAGTATAAAGCGAAACCTAATTGAAATTCTAGTATCAGATGTGTGATGTTAAGTGTGATGTCACAACAACACAATCTGCTATATGAACAAGGTAATAACCACAACAGTAAATCAACACAATGAATTGTTTACCCAGTTCGGTCTAACTACCTACGTCTGGGGGCTACCAAGCCAGGGAGGAAATTCACTATTAGTAGAATTAAATTACAGACTCAACAATACCAGTTGACAATCAACTAACTTAATCTCTACCCAATGACACTTCTACCCAAGTTACACTTAGATATGAGAAGCCACTCACTCCCCCTTAATCACCTCAGTGATACAATTCAAAATTACAAAACAAATAAGAACAATCTTCAACGAACGCAACTTGGTCTTACTTAACAGCTTTGATCAAGAATAATACACTCTTGCTTAAAAGCTTTAGAGTGGACAAATTACAACTCAAATAATCACACCAATTCAAGCATCAATGATGAATGAATGGTTTACAAAACACAGACGAAAACACACTTGACACTCAGTCTTTAATCTCTTGTCTTCGTATTCTTCAAGTAAGGTTGTAGCTGCTTTATATAGAACTCAGACTTGGGCTTGGACTCCTTGAAAATCTCTGATTTGATTTGAAATTAAAACAGATTTTCTCTTCAAATCTTTTCATATCATTCAGCCCTAAAAATAGCAACAAGATCTGCTCCACATATGATTGCACCAGAATATATCTTTACCAAGATATTCGCCTGCAATATCTCACTAAAAAAATCTCACCAACAACTAAAACACGAGCAGCCCTAATAACACAGCAGACTGATGTTCTGTCAACAGATGTCAAGACATCGTGTATGACATCAGCACAAAAACTGCAACCCTAAATAACTTAACATAAACTGAATGTTAAGAACTCATGTTAAGACATCAGACAAATGACATCTTCAACAACAACATTGTTTTACCAAAATTGCAGCCAATACAAGAACTAACAATCTCCCCCTTTGGCTAATTTTGGCTAAAACAATCTCAGCCAACATCAGAGATACCAGCAGCAAAAAAAAACCAATACAAACAGCAGCAGCAGCAACTTCCAAAGCTGCACAACACAAAACTCCCCCTCAAAACAAGAACCACAACAAAAGGCTAGGCAACAGCAAACAACAACACTAGGCTAACTCTCCCCCTTTTTAGCCACAAATTGACAACCTTGAACCTATCAAAGCAGCAAATACAAAGTCCTGACATTTACTATGACAAGGTCAAAGAACAAGCTTCCCAAAAAGAACAAGTTCCAAAACTTTGACTGGTCAGGCGATACAAACAATGCCTTCTCTGTGCATTATAAAAACCAAGCCTTCTTGCTTCTAACAACAGAACTAGGAGATAACCATGAGTCAGTCTAACAGAGATGCAGGAAAGAAACACATGCAAGAGTTCAAGAAACCAGATCCACAGAAGTTGAAGAACAAAACACTGTCTACAGTTGGGGCAACTCCAGGAGCAACCAGAACAAGAAAACATCAGAGACAATGATGAAAACCATCAAAAAACCTCCAGTGCAACTTCATGCTTCTGATGATGAATGGGATAAAGATTGGAAAACTTTTCTTGATTCAGGGGGTTGGGATAATCTTTAGACCCTTTGTTTGTTGCTTTTGATGTACTAAAATCTAATCTTGTATGCTTTCAGCAGTTGAATAAAATTTTGTTTCCTTTAAACTAAACATATGCAATAAAGTTCACAACTGCACAAGACACCTCCCAGTACACTTAATCCTCATATATGCAAATTCCTAATTTGCTTCTTAATTTTTCAAATTGATTTGCATCTAAGGCCTTTGTAAAAATATCAGCTAATTGCTGTTCAGTAGCAACATGTTCCAAAGCAACTACTTTGTCTTCAACCAAATCTCTTATAAAGTGATGACGTATATCAATATGCTTAGTTCTGCTATGTTGAATAGGGTTCTTGGAGATATTGATAGCACTAAGATTATCACAGTACAATGTCATGACATCTTGCTTGACATTGTATTCAGTCAACATTTGCTTCATCTAAACAAGTTGAGAACAACTACTCCCTGCTGCTATGTACTCAGCTTCAGCAGTAGAAAGAGACACATAATTCTGCTTTTTACTAAACCAAGAGATCAGATTAGTCCCTAAGAAGAAACAATCTCCTGAAGTACTTTTTATATCATCAGCACTCCCTGCCCAATCAGCATCACAATAACCACTTAACTCAGTACCTGATCCATGACTGTAAAGCATGCCATAGTCACTAGTCTCATTCACATACTTCAGAATCCTCTTCACTTGATTCAAGTGACTAACTTTAGGCTCAGATTGATATCTGGCACAAACTCCAACAGCAAAAGAAATATCAGGTCTGCTAGCTGTGAGATACAAAAGACTTTCAATCATGCTTCTGTATAGACTTTGATCCACACTCACACCATGTTCATCCTTGGACAACTTTAGGTGAGTAGGAGCAGGTGTCCTCTTGTGATTAGCATTCTCCAGACCAAACTTCTTAACTATGTTCTTAGCATACTTGCTCTGAGAGACAAATATGGAGTCTTCCATTTGTCTGACTTGTAGTCCTAGAAAATAACTGAGTTCTCCAACAAGACTCATTTCAAACTCAGACTACATCTGTTTCACAAAATGTTTAACCATTGCATCTGACATCCCTCCAAATACTATGTCATCAACATATATTTGAGCTATCATCAGTTTTCCTCCTTCCTCTTTGACAAACAAAGTCTTGTCAATCCTTCTTTTTCTGTAACCATTTACAGCCAAGAATTCAGTAAGCCTTTCATACCAAGCTCTTGGTGCTTGCTTCAAACCATAGAGAGTTTTCCTTAGTTTGTATACATGATTAGGAAATGTTGGATCAATAAACCCTTTTGGTTGATCAACATAAACTTCTTCATTTAAGTACCCATTCAAGAAGGCACTCTTAACATCCATTTGAAAAAGCTTGAATTTGAGAATACAAGCCACACCTAAGAGTAATCTGATAGATTCCAGTCTTGCCACAGGTGCAAAGGTTTCATCAAAATCAATTCCTTCAACCTGAGTGTATCCCTGTGCTACCAATCTGGCCTTGTTTCTGGTGACCGCTCCTTGTTCATCAGATTTATTCTTGTAAATCCACTTGGTGCCTATCACATTAACTCCATCAGGCCTTGGTACAAGATCCCACACTTCATTCCTCTTGAATTGTTCCAGCTCTTCATGCATGGAATTAATCCAAAATTCATCATTCGATGCTTCTTTGACATTCTTGGGCTCAATTTTTGAAACAAAGCAAGAATTTGACACAACCTCTCTTGATCTAGTGCTAACCTCTGATTTTGGATCACCTATGATAAGCTCTTTTGGATGGTCCTTTTGCACTCTAATAGATGGTTCTTTATTAGGTTGTTCAGGTTCAGCCTCAGCATCAACATGACTGGGAGCAACACTTCTATCTTCAGTTTCTGATGTAACATCTTCAAACGATGTTCCAACATCATCCAGGACATCAGCATCTTCCTTCATGTCACTGTCATCAATTACCACATTTATAGACTCCATCATAACCTTGGTTCTGGAGTTGAAAACCCTATAAGATCTGCTATTTGTAGAGTATCCCAGAAAGATTCCCTCATCACTTTTAGGATCCAATTTTCTCCTTTGTTCACGATCTGACAAAATATAACATTTACTTCCAAAAACATGAAAGTACTTCACAGTTGGTTTTCTCCCTTTCCACAGTTCATACAATGTAGCTGAAGTGCCTCTTCTCAAAGTAACTCTGTTGTGAATATAGCAAGCAGTATTCATGGCTTCAGCCCAGAAATGGTAAGAAAGCTTTTTGGCATGAATCATTGCCCTAGCAGATTCTTGAATGGTTCTGTTCTTCCTTTCAACAACTCCATTTTGCTGAGGGGTAATAGGAGAGGAGAACTCATGACTGATGCCTTCAGCAGAACAGTATTCAGCAAACTTGTTATTTTCAAACTCTCTCCCATAATCACTCCTTATTCTGATGACATTGCTCTCCTTTTCTCTTTGGAGTCTTTGACACAAATCTTTAAAAACATCAAACACCTCTGTTTTGTCTTTAATAAAGTTCACCCAAGTATACCTGGAAAAGTCATCTACAACAACATAAGCATATTTCTTCCCACCTAGGCTTTCTACCTGCATAGGTCCCATTAAGTCCATATGGAGCAGTTCCAAGACTTTAGAAGTGGGGTTATGTTGAAGCTTATGATGAGACATCTTGGTCCGCTTCCCTATTTGACAATCTCCACAAACTCTTCCCTTTTCAATTTTGAGTTTAGGAATTCCTCTAACAGCTTCTGAGGATATGATTCTCTTCATTCCCTTCAGATGAAGATGTCCCAACTTTTGATGCCAGACTTTGACTTCATCTTCTTTAGCAAAACTACATGTTGAGAGACTTGAGTCTTGTGACACCCATAGATAACAGTTATCCTTAGACCTAGCACCCTTCATGATGACTTCACCTTTCTCATTTGTGACAATGCACTCAGTTTTTGTAAAGTCAACTTTGAACCCTTGATCACATAGTTGGCTAATACTGATCAAATTTGCTGTCAACCCTTTGACCAGTAGTACATCATCCAGCCTAGGAGCACCAGCACAATTTAGCTTTCCCATACCCTTGATTTCTCCTTTGACACCATCACCAAAAGTTACATGTCCAGAAGAATGTAGCTTAACATCCACCAACAAATTCTTCACTCCTGTCATGTGTCTTGAACACCCACTATCAAAGTACCAGTCTTCTTTAGTAGAAACCCTAAGAGAAGTGTGAGCTATTAACCTGGCAACTTTTCCTTTTGGAACCCATTGCTTCTTTGGTTTGATGACCTGATTACCTTTGTGAATGTTCTGTCTGGGAGCCAACTGATGTGCCTTCTGAGGATACCCATGTAGCTTATAACAATAAGCCTTTATGTGTCCAAAACGCCCACAATGATGACATCTCCAAAGCCTGAATTTCTTCCTAGAGGGAGTCCTGTCAGGATGTTTAAACATTTGTTTTAACATCACTGGCTTGGAAATAGGATTAACATTATTTGAAGCTGAACCATTGTTGAATCCCAAACCACTTTTGTCTCCAGCAGTTTTTCCAATATTAAGAATATTGTCTAGAACATCAGTTCCATTATTCAACATTCTGACGGATTTTGACATAGATTCCAATTTAGAGTTTAGCATACTGACTTCCTTCTCAAGCTCAGTCTTTTCAGTCTTTAACTGCATTATGATTTTCTTTTGTTTCTCTCCTTCTAGACAGACTTGTTCACTTCTAATGCACAACTTTCTATAAGAGGCAGCAAGCTCTTCATAAGTAACCTCTTCATCACTTGAATCATTGTCAGACTCACAAATCCCAATCATAGCTCTAACAAGCTTAGCTGATTCTTCTTCAGGTTCACTATCAGTATCCTCATCAGACCAGGAAACAGATAACCCCTTTTTCTGCTTCTTGAGATATGTAGGACATTATTTTCTGATATGACCATAACCTTCACACTCATAGCATTGAATTCCTTTGTCATCATTGGACTTTTCTCCATCTCTTGATTTCTTCCCTTGATCACCTGACCTGTTTGTGTCAGATGTGATGTTCTTGACATTAGGTTTGTAGCTCCTGTCTATCCTTTTTAGAACCTTATTAAACTGTCTTCCCAGCAGAACAATGGCATTTGAAAGCTCCTCCTGAGTTTTAGGACCACACTCTTTCCTTTTATCTTTAGACACCAATGCTATGCTTTTAGTCTTCTTTTCAGATTCCTCATTCATCCCTAATTCAAATGTCTGAAGAGAACCAATAAACTCATCCACCCTCATCTTGCTGATGTCTTGAGCTTCTTCTATAGCAGTCACCTTCATTTTATATCTCTTGGGAAGGGATCTAAGAATCTTCCTTACCAGCTTCTCTTCAGTCATTTTTTTCTCCAAGGGCACTAGAAACGTTTGACAGCTCAAGAATATTCATGTGAAAATCATGAATGGTCTCATCATCCTTCATCTTCAGATTTTCAAACTTTATTGTTAGCAGTTGAAGTCTTGACATCTTGACTTTGGAGGTTCCTTCATGAGTAGTTTTCAAGACATCCCAAGCTTTCTTAGCCACTTCACAAGTGTTGACCAGCCTAAAGATGTTCTTGTCAATACCATTAAAAATGGCATTCAAAGCCTTAGAATTTCCAAGCGCAAGTTCATCTTCTTCCTTGGTCCACTCTTCCTCAGGTTTCAACTTTGATGTTCCATCTTTTTCAACAATAACAAGATGTTTCCATTCTTTTAAAACAGCCTTCCAAGCCCTGTTGTCCAAGGACTTCAAGAAGGTAACCATGCGAGGTTTCCAATAATCATAATTTGAGCCATTTAGAATAGGGGGTCTATTCACAAATCCACCACTCTCCTTGTCCATAGTACCAGAAAGTAACAACCCTAGATCTCACCCAGATGCAGAGCAGGATGCCTGCTCGGATACCAATTGAAATTCTGGTATCATATGTCTGATGTTAAGTGTGATGTCACAACAACACAATCTGCTATATGAACAAGGTAATAACCACAACGGTAAATCAACACAATGAATTGTTTACCCAGTTCGGTCTAACTACCTACGTTTGGGGGCTACCAAGCCAGGGAGGAAATTCACTATTAGTAGAATTAAATTACAGACTCAACAATACCAGTTGACAATCAACTAACTTAATCTCTACCCAATGACACTTCTACCTAAGTTACACTTAGATATGAGAAGCCACTCACTCCCCCTTAATCACCTCAGTGATACAATTCAAAATTACAAAACAAAGAAGAACAATCTTCAACGAACGCAACTTGATCTTACTTAACAACTTTGATCAAGAACAATACACTCTTGCTTAAAAGCTTTAGAGTAGACAAATTACAACTCAAACAATCACACCAATTCAAGCATCAATGATGAATGAATGGTTTACAAAACACATACGAAAACACACTTGACACTCAGTCTTTAATCTCTTGTCTTCGTATTCTTCAAGTAGGGTTGTGGTTGCTTTATATAGAACTCAGACTTGGGCTTGGACTCCTTGAAAATCTCTGATTTGATTTGAAATTAAAACAGATTTTCTCTTCAAATCTTTTCATATCATTCAGCCCTAAAAATAGCAACAAGATCTGCTCCACATATGATTGCACCAGAATATATCTTTACCAAGATATTCGCCTGTAATCTCTCACTCAAAAAATCTCACCAATAACTAAAACACGTGCAGCCCTAATAACACAGCAGACTGATGTTCTGTCAACAGATGTCAAGACATCATGTTTGACATCAGCACAAAAACTGCAACCCTAAATAACTTAACATAAACTGAATGTTAAGAACTCATGTTAAGACATCAGATAAATGACATCTTCAACAACAACATTGTTTTACCAAAATTGCAGCCAATACAAGAACTAACACTAATGCTAACATCTTGTGGATAACCACATATATGATGGGTAACTGACAACTACCCATTGTATAACCTGACCCCGAACTCCCCGAATCTCTTTAAGCATTTTTTCAGTTAAACATTCACGTGCAAGGTTAGTTTTAGATACCTTCCCTTTCCCTTCCAGCTTCATGGGATAAATAAGAAATCAGAAAGTAGCACCCCTTTCTCCACGAGGAGGAAAACCCAACCCAGGGATAAGGTGGTCGCGTCACAGACAAAAATCGCTCGCTACAGTAAAATGGCGACTCTGCTGGGGAGTCACTGTATGATCTATTTTACCTTAGTCATCATCGTCCCCATTTTCCAACAATAAAATGGCGACTCTGCTGGGGAGTCATTGACTGTATAGGATCATAGGCTATAGCTCTTAAGAGGTCTAGGATGTTAGTTTTAAGATAAATATATATAGCGCTTTTCCTAATTGATATCCGTGTTTATTTTTCAGCTAATGGGGCTGCGGGTGATGCCGCATTTGGAAAGTTTGAGTGACACCTAAGATAAGTGATGGCACTAGACGGGTAATCTTACAGAGACTGACTCCCAAATAAGAGACCTCGGTCGACCATCGAATCAGTGGAAACACCCTTTGTGGATTCAATGCCTATACGACTTCGGTTGTTGAAAGCAGATTGTTCGTTTGTGGTTGTCCATGAAACTGAGGATTTAGTAGGCTGAGACCATGTTACTATTTTGTAGTGCGAAAGCTATCAGAAATAGTTGTCACGCGATACTACCCTCATTTGAGATCACTCTAAGATATATCAGCTTGCTCGGGTGAACCAGCCTGCTGTTGTTATCCCAAGAGGTGCAAATGATTTTGAGGACAGGTACAAAAAATCACCAGTACAACCTTTGGGGATGGGTAGAGCCATGACTTCATGACACCGAACCTTTGACCCCATGTTTTTTCTATGTTTTTGTGTGTTGCATTCATGTATTCATTTCATTAAAAAACTTAAAACAAAGAAAATTTTTCTCTTCTACTCTCTCTTTTTCAAATTAAACTGAGATAATGATTGCAAATGTCAGAGAGAAAGATTGCGTTATGGATTTCGGTAGAAGAAAGACTCACAAGTACACCTTCAAGGTTCCAAAATTAGAGGATTTAAGAGGGTTGGCAAGGATGATCACCAACCCTGATGCTTTCAGAGCTAAGTATGAAGGACTACTGTCTTTATTAAGGGTCCATGTAATTGAAGGAATCCTGGCTACACTGATTCAGTTCTACGATCCGGTCTATCACTGTTTCACATTCCCGGATTATCAACTAGCACCAACACTGGAGGAGTACTCTCACCTGACTGATTTACCTATCACTAACCAAGCTCCCTTTTCTGGACTGGAAGAAATTCCAAAGGATCAAACTATTGCAAGGGCAATTTATTTGGACGAATCAGAAGTCAGGACTCACATGACCATTAAGGGTGGAATCCAAGGTTTGCCAACCAAGTTTTTGGTAAAGAAAGTTTTGTACTTTGCTAGTATAGGGAACGTGACTGCTTTCGAGAGCATCTTTGTTTTGCTCACTTATGGGTTATTTTTGTTTTCCAACATTGATAACTTTGTTGATATCAATGCCATTAATATTTTTCTAATTGGGAATCCTGTACCAACCTTGCTCGCAGATGCTTATCATTCTGTACACTTAAGGAATTTATACAGCGGAGGAATGATCACATGCTGTGTACCCTTGCTATACAAATGGTTCACTTCCCATTTACCAAAGTCTGCTGCTTTTTGGGATCATAAGAGTACTCTACGTTGGTCATAGAGAATTATGGCTCTTACCAACTCTGACATCGATTGGTACAATCGGATCTATGACGGGATCAGGATCATTGACCGTTGTGGAAACTTCCCTAATGTACCCCTCATAGGAACTAAAGTAGGAATCAATTATCATCCAGTTTTAGATCGTCATCAATTCGGATACCCGATGAGACATGTCCCACGTAATGTTCATCTGGAAGGTTTTTTCTTCAAGGAAGGGGAAAGTGACAGGGCACTAAAGACAGAAATAGTGCATGCTTGGAAACATGTTCACAAGAAAGGAAGAGAGTCTCTAGGAAAACCAGACTGTATCTCTGTAGAACCTTATCTCCACTGGGTACAAACTAGAGCTCTCAAGCTAAGGATGCCTTACCCTCGTCAAGAAGTTCTTCTGTTAAAGGAATTTGTCCTTTATTTTATGTCTGATACGGAAAAACTCCAGGTTACTCTCAACAAAGTTCAACACAAGAAGAAGTCTTGGAAGAACAAGTACCGCATTCTCAATGTGGAGTGTAACAAAATACAACGACTATTAAAAGAAAAAGATGATATGATCGAGATTTTAGAGCAACATGCTGTAGAAAATCAAGAAGACCAAAGGAATTTGCTCGCTCATTTCACTAGGAAAAGGAATGACAACCCGACAGCGCCTCAAGAGCCCCGGTCAAAGAAAAGGAAGGTACCAAAACCCGCACATGAGCTCTCTCCCGAAAGGACTCAGGATCCATGAGCTTCGACATTTCCTTTTATAACACTTTGTAAATTACTGTATTTCCATTTCCACAATCTTTTAATTCAATAAAATGGGGTTTCCCCACTGTATGATGTTTGCAATCCAATTGTCAAAGTTTCTTTTGATTAAACAAAAAAAATTAATCAACATAATCATTGCATATCATTCATCATTCTCACATAACACATTCTTCTTACCTACGAATCTCACGTTTGTGTCTCGGTTCTAGAGTCAAACTGTCTCATTCGTACAATACTCTGGCCAATCGACAAAAGAAAATAGATGATCTCGAGGAAGACAACGGAGAGTTGAGAAAAGAAATTGACACTCTGAAAGAAGATCTGAGAAAACTTCACAATGATATGCAATCTCTGGCAGCAGCCCAGATACAACAACAAAGGACTGTGATCTCAGAGATCACATCTACGCCCATAGTGGAAAAGTATGATCCTCGGTATAACATGCCTACGGATCGTCCCTGGGGCATGCCACTCAATTATATCTCGGAAGGATATATTCCGCCGATCACGGAAGATCCGGAAACCACAGCAGGAGCCGTTGGACCTGAAGGTTATAAAGTTCGGGAAAGCGAAGATGCAAGGGGCATGACAATAACTCCTGAAGGTTACAAACTTCGGGAGAGGAAAGCACCCAAAGTCACTGCCGTAATGACTATACCACCACCCGTGATACACATTGTTCTGGAAGGAAAGATTCCACATATACCTTCTGGTGGAAATGAAAGTATGAATGACAGAATGAAAGAATTCCAGGAACAGTTCCTGGAGATGCAGAAGGAACTGCAAACCATTCACGGTCAGGATCTATTTGGAAAGGACGTCGCAGACCTTTGTTTGGTCCCCAATGTGAAAGTTCGACACAAATTCAAGGTGCCCGAATTTGAAAAGTACAAGGGTAACTCTTGCCCTCAAAGTCATTTGGTGATATACGCTCGGAGAATGTCAACACAGACAGAGAACCAACAGCCACTGATCTATTACTTCCAGGATAGTTTAACCGGTGCCGCACTCAAATGGTACATGGGTTTAAACCGCACTAAGATCGTCACTTTCAGAGATCATGGTGCTGCCTTTGTTCAATAATATAAGTACAACCTGGACATGGCACCGGACAGAGATCAACTTAGAGCCATGTCGCAGAAGGACAAGGAAACCTTCAAGGAATATGCTAAGAGATGGCGTGAAATTTTCGCTCAGATTTGTCCACCTCTTGAAGAAAAGGAGATGACAAAGATCTTCTTGAAAACCTTGAGCTCATTTTACTACGACAGAATGGTCGCCAGTGCACCCAGGGACTTCACCGAGATGGTGGGCATGGGAGTTCGTCTTGAGGAAGCTGTCCGAGAAGGACGATTGGTCAAAGATGCTGGACCATCAAGCAGTACCAAAAGATATGGTAGTGCTTTCCCTAAGAAAAAAGAGCAAGATATTGGTAATATCTCTTTAGGAAAGCAAAGGCAACGGTACCAACCAGTAACAGCTGTAACTTCTGCTATCAACCCTGCGCCCGTTCCAACGTATCAGCCTCAAGTTGCTCAGAGCCAACTGAATCAACAACAATATCAGCAAAGGACACAACAGCCTCTTCAGCAGGCTCGTCCTCAGTACAATAACAACCATACAACGCGACCACCGGGGTTCGACCCTATACCAATGTTGTACGCAGAATTGTTTCCATTACTACTGGTCAAGGGGCACGTCAAGACCAAGTATCCTCTTACAATACTGGAAAATCTGCCTTTTTGGTTCAAAGCGGATCAGACTTGCCCTTACCATCAAGGAGGACCAGGGCATAGCATAGAAAACTGTCTCAGCGTCAAGTCTGATGTGCAAAAGCTTGTCAGGAGCGGGGTCTTATCCTTCAAGGATACAAATCCAAATGTTCAGACGAACCCGTTGCCTCAACACGAGAAAGCTGCGGTAAATTTGATAGAGGAATAGTCTAAGCACAGCTATCAAATTCATAATGTACTCTCATTGGGAACCAATCTGGTCAAGATGCATTGCACACAGAGCGGGTACGGTCATGTACCGTCTCATGACTATCACCAGTGTGATATCTGTTCTAAAGACAATCAAGGATGTTCTGTGGTGCAATCAGCTCTACAGGGACAAATGGATCTCGGATGGATCCAAGATCACCGAATTCGTGAGGTCAACATGACTTATACGAATTCCAACATCATACAAAACCATGACATCCGTGCGATGAATGTCAACTTGGTGGCAGTGCACTCAAGGCAAAGCCAGCATCATAACCTGCCACGGCACGATTACGATTCCTGTCTGATCTGCTCAGTAAATAATCAGGGATGCTCTTTTGTACAAGAGGCCCTCCAACGTCAGATGGATCTTGGATGGATTCAGGATTACCGTGATAGAAGTCATTACCAAGTGAATATGATTCAAATCTTTGATATTTGCTTGATGGATACCAGCTTGGTGGAATTACACGCTAAGCAAATTCAGCTCGGTTTTCTAACTTCACATGAGTATCAGAACTGTAGAGTATGTCGTGAGAGAGACCAAGGATGTGCTCTCGTTTAAAGAACGTTGCAACACTTGTTAAACCACTGGTGGCTTCCGATGTATCTAGATGAAGACATACAACAAGTCAGTATGATTAACGGGAACCCTACTAGGCATCACAATCAGGACGTTCGATCCATGGAAACA
The DNA here is from genome assembly GCA_022829125.1 of Lathyrus tuberosus. NCBI lineage: Eukaryota > Viridiplantae > Streptophyta > Magnoliopsida > Fabales > Fabaceae > Lathyrus > Lathyrus tuberosus. Next base: position 612,829 of record JALAZF010000516.1, read on the forward strand.
GACCTAGTGAGGTTACACTGCATACAAAGCGGACGTGGTCGGGTGCCACCACACAATTATGAGCGTTGTAGAGTTTGCTAGGAGGATAACCAAGGATGCTACCTTGTGCGAGCAACCCTTCAAAGTCAGTTAGACCACAAGGAAATTCAACCATGGTCAAATTCTGGTTCAATGTCAAACTATCATCCTGATCAAGGCAAATATGTTGTCTTAATCCCTAAGTGAGAAGTGGCCAAGGATGTGTGCGCCATAATCCCTTTACTCCTTGAATCAAGAGCTCCTCTTGAGGGTGGAAGGATTCTCAACCTCGAACCAATTGAGGCCGGTTATGATGGTCAAAAAAATCAAAAGGCTCCTGTAGTTATCTATCTGCCGGGACTAGTACCGTACAAGTCTGATAAAGCTATCCCTTACAAGTACGGTGCAACAAGAGTTGAGAATGGAAAAGAAGTTCCATTACCCTCCGTCATGAATATTGCAGACATCAGTCGGGTAATACAGAGCGGTCGAATCCTCAACCGAGGAGTTGAAGAACCTAACAAAGAAGGGGAACTTCAAACCGAAGTTCCCACTCAACCAGACGGGCAATCCAATGATCCCGACCTTTCAAAGAACAATGATGAGATGCTGAAGCTCATCCAAAAGAGTGAGTACAACATTGTAGATCAGCTGTTGCAAACTCCTTCAAAAATCTGTGCTATCTCTTTTACTCAATTCCAAAGCTCACAGGGAAGCTCTACATAAAGTCTTAGAGCAAGCCTTTGTGGAACAAGATGTGACGATAAGAATATTCGATAGCATCGTCTCCAACATCACTTCCTACAACAACTTGGGGTTTAGTGACGTGGAACTGCCACAAGAAGGTAAAAGTCATAACATGGCATTCAATATTACAGTCAACTTCCAGGACAATGCTTTAGCCAGTGTACTAGTCGACACTGGATCGGCTCTAAATGTTATGCCGAAGTCCACTTTAATGCGACTATCATTTAAAAGATCTCCGATGAGGGGCAGTGAGGTCATTGTCAAAGCATTTGACGGATCTCGAAAAACAGTTATCGGCGAAGTCCACCTTCCCATAACTATCGGTCCTCACACTTTCCAAGTCATTTTCCAGGTCATGGACATCTGGGCAGCATACAGTTGTTTATTAGGAAGGCCTTGGATACACCAGGCTAGGGCAGTCACTTCGACACTTCACCAAAAGCTGAAGTTTGTCAAGAACGACCAACTAGTCACAGTCTGTGGAGAGCAAGCCATTATCGTGAGTAACTTATCATCGTCCACTTGTGTAGAACCAGAGGAGGTTATTGGAACCCAGTTCCAAGCACTCGCTGTGAGTAATGACAAATCAGAAAAGGGAACATCAATTTCCTCGTACAAAGATGCTCTCGAATTGATCAAAAGTAACAATGCAAAAGGATGGGGACAACTTATCATTCCTACTGATAACAAAACAAGGAAGGGTCTTGGTTTTTCCTTAACCTGTACCCAGACTGCTACTAACGATGAAAGTTTTCATCCCATTCAGGACTTTTTCCACAGTGGAGGTTTCTTTCACCCAGTGTCTCAAGAACTACATACCATTAACGAGGGGGATTCCACCGATACAGATGAAGAGTGGAAGTCCTATCTTAACGAGGACGGTTATATGTCTCAAGGAGAAGTGCCTACGCCATTTTTCTATCCCGCACAGAGTCCGAGATTTATACCAAGGTCAGATGTCAAGATGATATATGGAGATTGTGATCCGGAAGGATGTCGTGCTCCACCAAACTCATTAGAGGAGGACACTCTAATGAAAGACAACTTTGACCACGACTATTATGGCCCAATGGATGGCCTGCCTATGTGGCAGCCGTACCCAGGAGACTCGGGGCAAGAGAGTCAGTCGAACGATGCTTACCAGCTGAGCATCATAGAAAAGAATACATGCGTTCCCACTATGTCATGGGATCATTATTCAAGGCATTTAGAAAATATCCAGTACGGCGATGAATTTGCAAAGATTACAGGGCTAGAGTTCATTAGCTATGCTTTTCCCGAGGTCAACGTCATCGAAAAGGATGACTCCTTCAGTTCCAAAGAAGTGTGGGTCACCCTGGGACAACCAAGTGACAAATACGACTACTTGGTCAAGTACACTGCTCCTGAAAGCTCTCGTATTAGGCTCGAAGACATCCAGCCGACTGGATGGGGAGATTTACCTGAGAGCACAAACACTGTGCAAGATACAACAGAAGAGTTCATCTACGACAACTCTGCCTGGGAAACAGATTCCAACGATCCTGCTTCACCAGAAATCAGCGTTATTTCTAAAGACAAGCCAAGAAAGAAGGTACCAGACTTTGTGATTCACCGAGGAGTTCACCGCCAATGGGTTGCTGTCGACGTTTTGAAAGTCGTTCATAAGTCTAAGTAATTACCGTCTTTATCTTAACCTTTCACCCTGCCTAGGTGAAACAGATGTTTGATAGGGCTCACTTTCTGTAAATGTATCCTCTTTGCTTTGCCCAAAGCGACAGAGTTTTGTTTTATAGGGTTGTAGTTTCAAGAATCGACAAGATCATAAATAAAATAACGTCGTTATGTAATTTCCGCATTTATTGCCGTTTTCTCTTTTTGCTTTTTCAGAAAATGGTAATCCTAAAAAACAACTCCATAATAAAAACAAGCATTTTTAGAAAATACACCGCACACACTTTTTCATTTCTCTCTATCTCTTCTAAAAACAATCATCACGTCATGCAGATTGCTTGTTTTAAACCCCATTAAAACATACGATCCAATGCCTTCTCCCAACTTTGAATTCCCGATATTTGAGGCTGAAGAAGAAAATGACGAAGAAATTCCAGAAGAGATCTCTCGATTACTTAGATAAGAGGAAAGGTCCATTTAACCTCACAAAGAGCCGTTGGAAACGGTCAACTTGGGCTCAGAAGAAGAGAGAAAAGAAGTCAAGATTGGGGCACTGCTCAATCCAACTATCAAACAAGATTTGATAAAGCTTCTCAAAGAATTTCCCGATGTGTTCACTTGGTCCTATCAGGATATGCCAGGGTTGGATACCCGCATCGTGGAACATCATCTACCATTACGATCAGAATGTCCGCCAGTAAAGCAAAGGTTGAGAAGAGCTCACCTAAACATAGCCATCAAAATCAAACAGGAAGTACAGAAGCAGATTGACGCGGGTTTCCTCGCCACGTCGGAATATCCTCAAGGGTTAGCCAACATCGTACCAGTTCTGAAAAAGGACGGAAAGGTCGGAATGTGTGTGGATTACAGAGATCAAAATAAGGCCAGTCTAAAGGACGACTTTCCTTTACCACACATTGACATGTTGGTTAACAATACAACGACGTTCAAAGTTTTCTCCTTCATGGATGGATTCTCGGGCTATAATCAGATTAAAATGGCGCCGAAAGACATGGAGAAAACTTCATTCATCACCCCATGGGGCACTTTTTGTTATAAAGTAACGCCATTCGGTATGAAGAACACCGGGGCAACCTATCAAAGGGCCATGACTACTCTCTTTCATGACATGATACGCAAAGAAATCGAGGTATATGTCGATGATATCATTGCCAAGTCTAAGACAGAAGAGGAGCATGTGACCCACCTGTCAAAGTTATTCGAGCGGTTGAGAAAGTACAAACTCCGCTTAAATCCCAATAAGTGCACATTCGGTGTCCGTTCAGGGAAACTTTTAGGGTTCATCGTCAGCCAGAAAGGAATTGAGGTTGATCTTGACAAGGTCAAGGCCATTCAAGAAATGCCTTCTCCAAAGACTGAAAAACAAGTCAGGGGTTTCCTGGGACGTCTGAACTACATTTCCAGATTTATATTCCTCATGACCGCAACACGTGCGCTGATCTTTAAATTACTCAAAAGGAATCAGGACTGTGTTTGGACAGAAGACTGCCAAACCGCCTTCGACAGTATCAAGAAATATCTGTTGAACCCACAAATCCTGTCACTTCCAGTAGAGGAAAGACCGCTAATCATCTATTTAATGGTCTTGGAAGACTCAATGGGTTGTGTGATTGGCCAACAAGACGAAACAAAAAGGAAAGAGTCTGTTATCTACTATCTGAGCAAGAAATTCACCGACTGTGAGACTCGATACACTATGCTTGAAAAAACTTGCTGCACTCTGGCTTGGGCAGCCAAACGTCTTCGCCAGTATATGATTCGCCACACTACTTGGTTAATCTCATAAATGGATCCAATCAAGTACGTCTTTGAAAAGTCTGCTCTCACGGGAAGGATCTCCCGTTGGCAGATGTTGTTATCAGAATACGACATCGAGTACCATGCTCAGAAAGCCATCAAAGGAAGTATTTTAGCCGATCATTTGGCTCATCAACTGATTGACAATCAGGAATCAGTCGGATTTGACTTCCCAGACGAAGATGTCATGTATTTGAAAATGAAAGATTGCGATGAACCGCTACCCAATGAAGGGCCAGAACCAGGTTCCCAATGGGGACTAATCTTTGACGGAGTTGTTAATCATTATGGAAACGGAATTGGGGAGATCATCATAACACCTCAGGGTACCCACATTCGTTTTACTGCCCGACTGACATTCAAGTGTACGAACAATGAGGCCGAATATGAAGCTTGTATCATAGGTCTCGAAGAAGCAATTGACTTAAGGATCAAGAACTTGGATGTATACGGTGACTCAGCCATGGTTATCAATCAGATCAAAGGAGATTGGAACACCTACCAATCAGGACTGATTCCTTACAAAGATTATGTGAGAAGGTTGTTACCATTTTTCAACAAAATTGAGTTTCATCATATCCCTCGTGAAGAGAATCACATGGCTGATGCACTAGACACTCTCTCCTTCATGATTAGTGTAGTTCAATGGAATGACATACCTAAGATTGACGTAATGCACCTAGTACGGCCCGTTTATATCTTCACGGTTGAAGCAGTCGTAGACGACAAACCTTGGTATCACGATATCAAGTGCTTCCTTCAGAAACAAGAATGCCCACCTGGGGCATCCAGAAAAGACAGAAAGATCCTACGAAGGCTGGCTAAAAACTTCTTCCTGAGCGGTGATACTCTCTATAAGAGAAACTTTGACATGGTCTTGCTCTGATGCGTAGACAGACCAGAAGCAAACATGCTGATAAAAGAAATTCACGAAGGATCCTTTGGCACTCATGCCAACAAACACACAATGTCGAGAAAATTTTTGAGAGCATGGTACTACTGGTTGACCATGGAATCCGATTGCTACAAGTACATGAGAAGGTGTCACAAGTGTCAGATATACTCCGACAAAATTCATGTACCGCCAACACATCTCAAAGTTCTTTCTTCCCCACGACCTTTTTCCATATGGGGAATCGATATGATTGGCATGATTGAACCCAAGGCTTCGAACGGACATCGGTTCATCCTAGTAGCCATTGACTATTTCACCAAGTGGGTTGAAGCAGCATCGTAGGCCAATGTAACCCGACAAGTGATGGTCCGATTTACCAAAAACAATATCATCTGCCGTTATGGTGTTCCTAGCCAGATCATTACGGATAATGGATCCAACTTGAACAATAAGATGATGAAGGAGTTGTGCGCTGAGTTCAAGATCGAACAACTCATCTCCCTACCGACCCAAGATAAATGGAGCGGTAGAAGCGGCTAACAAGAACATCAAAAAGATCGTCTAGAAGATGGTGGTAACCTATAAAGACTAGCACGAGATGCTGCCCTTTGCTCTTCACGGTTATCGCACATCTGTCTGCACTTCAACAGGGGCAACCCCTTTTTCTCTAGTATATGGCATGGAAGCAATGCTCCCCATCAAAGTAGAGATCCCATCAATCCAGGTATTGGTGGAAGCCAAGCTAACAGAAGCTGAGTGGTGTCAAAGCAGACACGATGAATTGAATCTGATCGAAGAAAAGCGAATAACGGCTATGTGCCATGGTCAGTTGTATCAGCAAAGAATGAAGAAAGCCTTTGACAAAAAGGTTCGACCCCGTGTCTTCAGAAAAGGAGACCTTGTGCTCAAGAAGATACAATCATTTCTCACTGATTCCCGGGGAAAATGGGCTCCGAATTATGACGGCCCCTATATGGTCAAGAAAGCTTTCTCAGGCGGTGCCTTGAGACTCGCAACCATGAATGGAGAAGAATTTGCCAACCCCACGAATGTTGATGTAGTCAAGAAATACTTCGCCTAAATAAATAAAATGTCTCGGTGGATTGAAAACCCGAAAGGGCGGTCCAGGCAAAAATTAAAGACATAAAAAAAAATCATCCTGATGGATTGGAAATCTCAAAGTACAATCCAGGCAAAAGTTAGGGATTAATGGCAAGTAACTATGTCTGACAAGGTTAAGTCCCCCAGCAGCAGTAATGTCATCCATATGGAAAACTCCAGTCAAGGTCATCTTCGACAGAAGCTCAGGATGTCCAGAATTCAAAGTTGGTAGAAGGATGACGGTCGTTATGTTTCAATGTAGCCCTTTTTCCCTTAAAATTACCATTTTCTAAACTTTGTAAATACTCTATGGGATCATGCGCTTGGCTGATTTCCATCTTATCAATAAAATTTGAGCCCTTGTGCTTTTGTTTGCAATTCTTATTTGTTTTAGCTTTACAGAACGATATTTTAACATGATTAACGATTCTTGAAATAAAACAAAAATGAATTTACTTGTCAAAATTTTTCTGCTTTTAAAAATAAAGATGGCAATTTCTTTTGACTGTTGAACATCGAAAGAACATCGATCGCTTCTCCCAAAGGCGGTTAAGCTTCAAAGTGCAGAATCAAAGTACTCATTCTAAACCAGTACACCTGAAGGAAGGATCAGTTGTGTCAGACGCGAATATTCCATCTGACATCCCCGACCGAGTTCTTATCTCTTAAGCTCGACCAACGTTGTTCCCCCACCGGAACTATTTCTCCTAAGCAAGGCATAATTGCTATCTGGAACAAATGGTATTTCTTCGTCCCCTGCAGTGGCCGAGTATCCAAACATGTTCATCCACTAGTCTGTACGTCGCGTCAGTTTTGTCAGCATAAACATACATATATCATGCATTATTGTTTCACATTCACATTCATACTGCATCACTATCACTCTAGTCGGTCTTGTCCCCTAGTGATAAAAATCCTATTGTCAATCGAGTCGTCAGTTCTTCCCTCGTCAAAAAGCGAATCATCTAAGAAACCTCTCTCCAGTTTATTTCTGGATCAGAGTTGGCCCCTTGACCACTTTGATAACTTGAACCTCTAAAAGACAAGAAAACCTTCGACAAACGTCACTCTTCATCATTGAAGATGATAGCTTCGTTTTCCCGGATTAAGAAAAATCCCCAGAGAAAGCCTCACAACCGAAGACTCTCGGTGATACAGTAGTTTCTCTCTGGAAATTTGCTATCAAATAAGGTCAACAGCACCTCCAAATTGGATTACATCACATGGCATTTCTCCGAGAAGATCCCGAAGAAAAGCATGATGTAATATCCCCAAGCAGGAAAAAGTCTCTCAAGAGACTCGTTCTCCCCAGTAGAGTCGACAAATGGGGTCTCTAAACAGAGAAGTTTGTGCACCTCTACAACTCAGACGAATGGGTTCTCCCAGCAAGTCTGACATCAGAACTTTTTCCCATCAAATGGCATCTCTCCAGGAAAATTCAGCGAGAATTTTGAGAAAAACCGCTAACAAACAACGTCCCTTGTCAAGAAAGTTTATTGACAAAAGAAACTTAGACCAGTTCCTTGGTAGGAAACCAAGATCGAGGGGAAGTTTATTTCAGAAACTGAGACCAGTTCCTTGGTAGGAAACCAGGATCGAGGGGAGGTTTACATCAGAAACTTAGACCAGTTCCTTGGTAGGAAACCAGGATCGAGGGAAAGTTTATTTCAGAAACTGAGACCAGTTCCTTGGTAGGAAACCAGGATCGAGGGGAGGTTTACATCAGAAACTGAGACCAGTTCCTTGGTAGGAAACCAGGATCGAGGGGAAGTTTTACCTTTTCCAAGTATCATTGCTTAGAAAAAAAAAAGATGGATGGGCAAACTGTCGTTCATAGATACTATCAAAATTTTGGGTATTCTGATATTTAATCCTCTTGCACCCTGAATGTCCGAATATCTTCATCATTCATACCTTAGGGTCTAAGAAGATTAAATAGGGACATCTGTCATACCCTAAATTTTGACCACTAAGAGTCCCATCATTGTGCAGATCCTCATCACAATATGGATGAACCATCATGCCTCATTAGTCTCCCCAAAGAGGGGTGAGCAAACAAGAATTAGGGTTTTGAACCCTCTCAGAGCACTTAGACAAAGGATCAATCAAGAATTGACATGATCTTCAACTTGTCTAAACTCTCTAACACCCATAAGGGATCAAGAGGACTCCCACATCAAGAATCAAGCACAAAGTTGCAACATTCCAAGTGGATTAAGCCTCAAGATCGCCAGTGTCACCAAATTAGGGTTTTGGTCGACTGAGGCCTCCAGGTGGAAATTTTCCTCTGGGCATGAGCCAATGCTTCAAAACTTAACTCAAGATACTCCAAGGGACCTCATGGACCCAATCATCAAGTCACTCTAGCCTCAGGGGATGCATTCACCAAAAATCAGGAATTAGGGTTTCTTGGCCTAATTCACCCCTAAGTTGACTTTTGGGACAAAACATGAGCCAAGACCTCAAGACATAATTTAAGGGTCTCTAATACACTACATTGATCCATTTCCAACAGTGGATTAACCCAGGAAACTTGATTCACAAGTTTCATTTTCATCTGGACCACAATTAGGGTTTTGAGGGAAAAGTCAACTGTACCTTTGACTTTTGACCAAGACATGCTCCCAAACCTTGGGACATGATTTAATACACCCTATATCACCTATGGAATCCATCCATTAGGTTTGATTTAGGTCAAGGACTTGATTTCACAAAGGATCGCGCAGTTTGGATTTCACCTGATAAAAAGTCAACTGTACAAAAAGTCAAAGTTTGACTTTTTTATTTTTTGGTCAACCAAGGTTCCTTAACCCTAAAAAAATGTTAATATTTGATTTGAGTCATCATTCATCAAGAAAAATCAAAGAAAGCGAGTTAACTTGTAAAAGGGGTAACCATAAAAAAACTTATAATTTTTCTAAGTTATGAAACAAAGTGGTTAGGGTACTAACTTCCAAGGATCATAACTTGAGATCCAAGCAACCATTTTGGATGATCCAAAGATGGATTTGTAGCTCTCAGGGCATACTTTAAAAGTGTCAACTACATCTCATTCAAATTCTTCATGGATTTTAAGTTATGGAGTGATCAAAATGGATGAAAACATGAAATGCCACTTTTTCCAACACTTAGTGAAATTTTCACTAAGTCAGAATCTGTCTTGCTTTTTTCAAAACTAGTAACTAACCCGTGCGTTCGCACGAGCCTGTCTGTTCGAGGATTTTATGTTATGTACGCGTAATTGTTAATCAAATTGAAAAGAAAAATGGTAAAATTATAAAAATAGATACAATTGAAATTAAAAATTTGTATTGGTAAGTATAAGAATATGTTGTGGCCGTTTATAACTGTTGCGGTGAGAATCGGATATCAAGCTATTAATTAACTTGAATCACAAATCATAAAATTCACCACCGAGCTTTGATTTATCCAAAGGAAAGGGTAAAGAACGAAAACCCTAAGTTAAGAGAATCTAGGTTCGGGGGTTGGTTATACTAAAGGAAGGTATTAGCACCCTAAGTATCTGTAGTACTCTACAGGAACCTCTTGTTAGTATTTGTGTTATGCTAAAGTTTGCTTGCTAAGAAAAACTGTGCTAAGGGAAAAGACCTAGGGGTATATACACTAAGTATGCTCGCCAAGACATCGCATCTCGTGCCTACGTATCCTGACGGGAATGGAATCAGAGCATTCGTAGTTCCCCACAAAGGGGTAAAAGGGGGTAAAAAAGGAAATGTGGAATCCGAGAAGGCATCAGATGTAAAGGTAAAAAAGGGTGGAATCTGAGAAGGCATCGGATGTAAAGATAAAAAAGGGTGGAATCCGAGAAGGCATCGGATGTAAAGGAAAAAGGTAGAAAAAGAAAAAAGTAGCTCGCTAGAATCTCGCAATCCTATGCCTACGTATTCTCAAGGTGAACTTGAGAAATCAGAGCAATCGTAGTTCCCCTTACTACGGGGATGAGGAACTCTTGACTGTGGTCAAGGTTCCAAGGGAAAGTAGGGTCTGACAGCAAGACACCTACGTGGATTGCGGCGACTCTAAACCTAAGGCTAGGTTAGAACAGGAAAGAGGTGTCCACGGAAAAGTAGGGTCTGACAGCAAGACACCTACGTGGAGTGCGGCGACTCCAAACCTAAGGCTAGGTAAAAAGGGAATGCAAGTCTCAATCGCGCGGCGGCATGAGATAATTGAATGACGGGCAAGGCTATCCTAAATGATATGGCGGTCAACTATAGGGTCCTTTCCTTTAGAATGAGGTATGAGCGAGATATGAATAAAATAGTATGAATAGTATAATAGTGTACGTGCAAAGCAGGGATCAAGGCGTGTAATCAAATCGCAATGAATAGGTATCATGAATAAACATAAGGATATCTGGCCCGAAGCAAAGAAGCAAATAATCACCAAAAATAAGTCAGACCACAAGAGAATATACAAGATGAGTATCATTAAGGTAAATTCAAAATGTACATCAAGAATTAAAGAAATCGATAATTGTTAAGATTAGTTTAAGAATTAAAATAAATAAAATCTAATTAAACCAAAATCTAATTAAAACTAATAATAATAAAAAAAACTAACTAAGTTAAAACTAATTGGTTAACTAAAGTTAAAATCTAATAATCAAAACTAACCTATTCCAATAAAACTAAAATCTAAATTAAAACTAATTAATAAATTTTAAAAGACTAATTAGCTAAAAAAAACTAACTCAAATAATATACTATTTCTAAAGTTAAACTGAAATTAAAACTGATTCTAACTCTAAATAAACGCTAAATTTAAAAACTAAACTAATGTCTAAATTAAATCTAAACTAAGTTCTAATTAAAAATAAATCTAAAGTTAAAAATCATAAAACTAAATTACTAATAAAAAATTTAAAAAAAAAGTATAGAAGACCGAATACGTTAAAACTTCATGCTCTTTATTTATTTAATCATCATACTATCACTTTCACCATAATAACCATGCTATCACTTTCAATATCATGTACCAATATATAAAAAAACTATTTAATGCTATCACTTTCAAAAATTGGGGTATGACAGTTGCCCCTTTTTAAATATCTTCACCGGATGACATGAGTGATGATAATCCTTATGCAATCATGGTGGAAGGTATTTAAATATAGATAACCAAAAATTTTGCCCTCAGGTGCACTGACATACAATGCTATGGACAAAAGAAACAGACTAAGATGCTGACATGCCATGAACTCTAGTATGATGATAGAATGGTAAATGCAAAATGCAGACAAAAACGAAAGCAGACAAGGACAAAGTTCACACAATGAGCAATCACTCACTGGGGATGACAACCACACTGGGGAAGCTGAAACAAACTGGGGAAATCTAAAGTGATGAAGCAACTAGTTCAAGCGTGATCGGCTGACACTTCAGAAGAAAAGATAACACAGGATCCTCAATGGAAGTAGCACCGGAGATACGGTCTCCACTGGGGAATCAAATAACAAAGACTCAATCTGGAAAAGCATCAGAAAGAGAAAGGCACATCCGGAAGAACATCAGATGGAAAAAGAAACCAGACATCCAATAATGGCTTTGAATGAAAGGCATAATCATAATATCTAATAATGGCTTTAGATAAAAGTGAACAAAGTAGGGATCCAAGACAGCATTGGACGCAAAGAAACCAAATCACCCAATAATAGCTTTGAATGAAAGGTACGACTCACAATATCTAATAATAGCTTTAGATGAATGTGAACAAAGACTACATTCAAGAATGACATTGAATGCAAAGGAACCAATTACCCAATAATAGCTTTGAATGAAAGGTAAACTCATAATATCTGAGAAGGCATCAGATGAGAATGAGGTAAAAAGAGGGTAATCCAAGAAGGCATTGGACACAAAGGAACCAGTCATCCAATAATGGCTTTGAATGAAAGGTACAACTCACAATATCTAATAATAGCTTTAGATGAGTGTGAACAGACACTACATTCAAGAATGACATTGAATGTAAAAAAACACCAGTCATTCAATAATGGCTTTAGATGAAAGGTATAACTCACAATATCTAATAATGGCTTTAGATGAGTGTGAACAGAGACTCGATCTGGAAGAACATCAGAAGGAGAGACACATCCGAAAAGCATCAGATGGTACAGAAACCAGACATCCAATAATGGCTTTGAATGAAAGGTATAAATCACAATATCTAATAATGTCTTTAGATAAAAGTGAACAGAGACTACATTCAAGAATGACATTGAATGCAAAGGAACCAATCATCCAATAATGGCTTTAGATGAAAGGTATAACTCACAATATCTGAGAAGGCATCAGATGAAAGTGAACAAGATAGAAATCCAAGAAAGCATTGGATACAAAGAAAGAACAACGTCCAAGAAAGCATTGAACAAAGAAATACCCAAGAAAGCATTGGATACAAGGAAATAACAACGTTCAAGAAAGCATTGAACAAAGAAATACCCAAGAAAGCATTGGATACAAGGAAAGAACAACGTTCAAGAAAGCATTGAACAAAGAAATACCCAAGAAAGCATTGGATAAGAGGAAAGAACTTTCAGGAATGGCACTGAAAGTAAAGGTAAATCACTATATTCAAGAATGACATCAAATGATAATGAGAAAGACATCCAGGAATAGCACTGAATGCAAAGGAGAAAGCTCATCCAAGAATGGCACTGAATGAACAGGTAAGACTTTAAGGAATGATACTGCAAGATATCAAGGAAATTTGATGGGGATTACAGAAGAGAGGCAAAACTTCCAGGAATAGCACTGGGAGAAACAAGAGGAATAAGATATTCAGGAATGGCACTGGAGATCAAAAGAGACAGACATCCAAGGATGTCACTGGAGTGAAGGAATATAAATATCCAGGAATAGCACTGGAATGAAAGGATAGATAATGTTTTGGTAGGCGCCAAGTAAGTTGGACTTTGACCACAAGGTAAGATGTGGATAACGACACGACCTCGGGAGAAATGCAAATGAGGATGAAACACTCATGTTATGCATATGTATATGAATTATGCAGATGATATATGATCAAATGCAAATGCCGATGTTGATGACACAGCTCGACTCTTTTAGTAAGAAGACAAGACTGGAAAACTGATTCCTCAACACATAGATCACTGTCAGTCTGCTTGGGGACTATGGATGCTATTACTGAACACATCTCTGCCACTCTGGTAAACTGTATCAAGTGATGATCCTTGTAGGGAGGATGAAGAGTTGTTTGGGGATTCTTCAAGTTAACTGCCCCAGATTAGCTGACTGTTGTAGATGAACTGATCATTGTTTCAGCTTGATTGATTATGGAAATGACTGTTTCATGGTGCTCTTAGAAAGCTTGCCCCGGTCTGAGTCTTGAAAGATCTTCTGTATAAACCAATTCGGAGAAGTCGCCATTAAACCACAAATCTTAAACTGATTCTCAACAGGATATGGAAGGAACTTGCCCCTGATAGGATCACCGACCAAGTTTCTTAATTGTTTGAAAATTCCTTGAGAGAAAAGCTAGTTCGCAAACAAAAATGTTCATACAAACATGGTAAATGCAAAGTTCATGCAACTTTTGAAATCAAAATTATTATTGAAAGATGCAAAACAAAGTGAGTCACTGGTCTGAACACGGAGGTTCAAGACATTAAAGTGAAAAGTTTAAGCAAAAGGTGTGATGCGAAAACAAATGATCTGCAAAAATCTTTGGGAGTCAGTTTACGCAACCTTGATGTAGTATGCTTTCAAAATAACCTTGCTTCAGTTAGGTCTTTTGAGGGTTATAACGTGGCCTGGTTCACGGTTTAAGAAACAAAGGATAAAAGCTCAAAGTTTATTTGTGACCCACCCAATCTACGTGATGAACTTCCAATCCTACGCTCAGTTAACTCAAACTATGCACTCAGGTTCCCAAAGGTTGGAAATTGCACTGCTGATAATAATGATGATGGTTCATAAGTTAAGAGACTTTGAAATGGCGATCACTGTTTCCTTACAACTTTTGGTTGTCATACAAACTTTTCTCTCTTTTTTTTAATGACTGCTTGGCTTAAGGATTACAGTGAATCATCATTGGCGTTTGACTTGAAAGACATCTTCGACACTTGCTTGTTGTGTGCGAAGGAAAATTTGTGAATGCACCCTTTTGTTGAAAGGCGTCTCGCATGAAACTCTTGTATTTGAATGCATAATCAAGTTAACTGAGAACTACCCTGCCCCAGGTTAAGATTGCGGGTTTTTATTTGTAAAGAAAAGAAACTCCTACTTCAAGGCTCAAAGGGGTTAAAGAGGGGTTAACTTCCTTATTTCTCCAGTGTTTAGGAGTTGAAACAATGTCTTACATCGTCAGCAAAGTTTTGATTTGAAAGCTTACTAACAGCAATTATGAGTATAAAGTATCATCATCCTCCCTCCAATCTTTGCATAATCAACAGAAAATGGACAAGAGATAGAATATTTTGCAAAAGAAAGCATAGAGATGTAAATAGCAAACACAAATAAATTAAATCAAAAGTTGCAATGCTCATTTCATTAATTGTGAAAGTACAAACATAGTTGAAAGCAAACAACTATTACAAAATAAAGAAAGTGCAAACAACAAGAAACAAAGGCCTAGTGACTAATCAACACAAGGATGAGTTGTCCTGTCTTTAATAAGTAGCTGGGCTGAAGTCGACTTAAGCTTCACTTGGCGTGCTCTGGTAGAGGGTTGTTCTGAACATTGGGGTTGTCACGAAAGTTAAGAATTCCAGTCTTAATCAAATCACGCACTCTAGCCTTCAGTGCATAGCAATTTTCCAAGTCGTGGCCTGCGGCACCTTCATGGAATGCATAGTGGAGATCAAACCTAAATCCAGCCGGAAGAGGATTTGGAAGAGGCAAAGCCCTTGTGGTAATCAAACCTTGCTCAACCAGACCAGGATACAGTTCAGTGTACTTCATGGGAATAGGATCAAAATGATTCCTATTACGGTACTGGTTTTGTCCTGCAACCAGATGTTGGGGACCTTGAGCTAGTCGTGGAGCAGTAACCGCAGGAGTGACATCAGCAATAGTAGGGTGAACAACATACTGAGGTTGAGGACGAGGCCTTCTCACTTCAAACATTACAGCGTTGGTCTGATCTTCCTTCTTCTTCTGAAAGTTCCCGTAGGATTTCTTCACAGTATTGAAAGATTCGACAGCCTTAGATACTTTTCCTTTCTTAAGACCTTCCTCGAGTCTTTGGCCGATGGTAACCAAATCAGTGAAGTTGGAGGAAACTCTTCCAATCGTCTTCTCCCAATAGAATGGGGACAAGGTATCCATGAACATTCCAGTTAATGCCTTTTCTGCCAAGGGAGGTTCAACCTGGGACGCCAACTCCCTCCAGCGCTGAGCATACTCCTTAAAAGATTTCTTCTCATGTTGAGTTATGTTTTACAGTTGACGGCGATCAGGAGCCATGTCGAGGTTATACT
Source organism: Lathyrus tuberosus (assembly GCA_022829125.1). Classification (NCBI taxonomy): domain Eukaryota; kingdom Viridiplantae; phylum Streptophyta; class Magnoliopsida; order Fabales; family Fabaceae; genus Lathyrus; species Lathyrus tuberosus. Next base: position 628,524 of record JALAZF010000516.1, read on the forward strand.
TGTACTGCTTCATGAAGGCATTTGTGAGATCTTGGAAGCAGTGAATGGAGTTTTGCTCGAGACTCATATACAATTTAAGTGAGGCTCCACTCAAGCTATCTTGAAAATAGCTGATAAATAGTTTTTTATTTTTGGCATGAGCAGTCATCTTGCGAAGATATATGACCAAATGAGCTCTTGGGCAAGAGTGGCCCTTATACTTCACAAATTCTGGAGTTATGAACTTAGCAGGCATAACAAGGTCAGATACTAAACACATGTTATATGCATCCACATTAAAGAAATTAGTACCCTCAACGACTTTGAGTCTCTTCTCTATGCTCTAAAACTGCTCTCGGACAACTTCAGGTTCAACAAAGTCTTCACGGTCTTCACCTTGAGCACTGGCAGCGTTGTACTCATAAAGGGGATTCTCAAAGGGAGCTCGAGTAGTCTGAACTATAGGTTAAGGCTCGGTAAAAATAGGAGCTTGAGACACTGGTCTAGCAGTCTGACCAATCATATCAGTAGATGCAAGAGGTGGAGAATAGTTGTGTGGCAAACCAAACTCTGGCCAAGTTAAAGGTGGAATCTGAACTGGTGGAGGATCAACCTTTGAAACCTCCTAGATGACAGTCCTTTGGGGTTGCTCTCCTCTAGCAATCAAGACTTGAAGCATCTCAGTGAGTTTGGTTACACTTGACTTGAGGTCGTCGATCTCCATTCGGATCTCATCATTGTGTACCTCTTGCTCTGACATCCTTCGTCTGTAGTTAGCTCTAGTCCGGTATCGGTGTCGAGGAATCAGCTTGACGACTCACAGGCAAACTCTGGAATATAGAGACAACTGAAGATGAGTAACTGGACAGACAGACGTACGCAATGAATCATGCAAATATGCAAATGATATGCAATGCAATGCAAACAAGAAGCGAAACACATGCAACTGGATCAAAGGTTTGAGATCGCGACATGGAGTATGGGTAAAGAACCAACCACAGGGTGTGTACTAGGGTTACTGTATCCGTAGAACAGGGTTCTAAGAAGTTCCCAGAGTCAACAACCCATCTTTCGGATTTTATCGACTTCCCGAATGACTTGGTAATCAATAAAATTCTCATGAGAATCTCGTCTAAGTGTAGTATCGCGTGACAACCATTTCAAAAATAGACTCCCTCATGGTCACCGCACTACATCCTAAGAGGCCAAGTGGGGTTAAAGGTAACTAAGGTTTTCAGTTTTGACAGCACCTATGTCGAGAGTAGCACGTTTTCACGAATAGACTCGCTCAACATGACTAAACTCTCAAGAGGGCCTAAACTGAGTGATGGTGTCTCAAGTCAACTTTTTCAGGAATCGACTCCCTCAAAGCCTCCTTGAATATACCATCGTCCTATAATAAGTGCACTCAAATTTGGGTATAGGACTTATCTCACCACTCATAGTAACAACCCTGCACACAGAAAAAGCCCAAGCACAACAGGTATATACATATATATAAAATATACAAGTATACAAGCAAGCAAACATATAAATAACACAAAGACAAACAAGGTGGGCTTAACCCTCTTAGGGGAAGTGTCCCCAGTGAAGTCGCCATTTCTGTTGCGGTGAGAATCGGATATCAAGCTATTAATTAACTTGAATCACAAATCATAAAATTCACCACCGAGCTTTGATTTATCCAAAGGAAAGGGTAAAGAACGAAAACCCTAAGTTAAGAGAATCTAGGTTCGGGGGTTGGTTATACTAAGGGAAGGTATTAGCACCCTAAGTATCTGTAGTACTCTACAGGAACCTCTTGTTAGTATTTGTGTTATGCTAAAGTTTACTTGCTAAGAAAAACTGTGTTAAGGGAAAAGACCTAGGGGTATATACACTAAGTATGCTCGCCAAGACATCGCATCTCGTGCCTGCGAATCTTGACGGGAATGGAATCAGAGCATTCGTAGTTCCCCACAATGGGGTAAAAGGGGGTAAAAAAGGAAATGTGGAATCCGAGAAGGCATCAGATGTAAAGGTAAAAAAGGGTGGAATCCGAGAAGGCATCGGATGTAAAGGTAAAAAATGGTGGAATCCGAGAAGGCATCGGATGTAAAGGAAAAAGGTAGAAAAAGAAAAAAGTAGCTCGCTAGAATCTCGCAATCCTATGCCTACGTATTCTCAAGGTGAACTTGAGAAATCAGAGCAATCGTAGTTCCCCTTACTACGGGGATGAGGAACTCTTGACTGTGGTCAAGGTTCCAAGGGAAAGTAGGGTCTGACAGCAAGACACCTACGTGGAGTGCGACGACTCTAAACCTAAGGCTAGGTTAGAACAGGAAAGAGGTGTCCACGGAAAAGTAGGGTCTGACAGCAAGACACCTACGTGAAGTGCGGCGACTCTAAACCTAAGGCTAGGTAAAAAGGGAATGCAAGTCTCAATCGCGCGGCGGCGTGAGATAATTGAATGACGGGCAAGGCTATCCTAAATGATATGGCGGTCAACTATAGGGTCATTTCCTTTAGAATGAGGTATGAGCGAGATATGAATAAAATAGTATGAACAGTATAATAGTGTACGTGCAAAGCAGGGATCAAGGCGTGTAATCAAATCGCAATGAATAGGTATCATGAATAAACATAAGAAAATCTGGCCCGAAGCAAAGAAGCAAATAATCACCAAAAATAAAGTCAGACCACAAGAGAATATACAAGATGAGTATCATTAAGGTAAATTCAAAATGTACATCAAAAATTAAAGAAATCGAGAATTGTTAAGATTAGTTTAAGAATTAAAATAAATAAAATCTAATTAAACCAAAATCTAATTAAAACTAATAAAATTAAAATCTAATAATAATAAAAAAACTAACTAAGTTAAAACTAATTGGTTAACTAAAGTTAAAATCTAATAATCAAAACTAACCTATTCCAATAAAACTAAAATCTAAATTAAAACTAATTAATAAATTTTAAAAGACTAATTAGCTAAAAAAAACTAACTCTAATAATATACTATTTCTAAAGTTAAACTGAAATTAAAACTGATTCTAACTCTAAATAAACGCTAAATTTAAAAACTAAACTAATGTCTAAATTAAATCTAAACTAAGTTCTAATTAAAAATAAATCTAAAGTTAAAAATCATTAAACTAAATTACTAATAAAAAATTAAAAAAAAAAAGTATAGAAGACCGAATACGTTAAAACTTCATGCTCTTTATTTATTTAATCATCATACTATCACTTTCACCATAATAACCATACTATCACTTTCAATATCATGTACCAATATATAAAAAAACTATTTAAAGCTATCACTTTCAATATTATGTACTAATTATATAAAAAAAACAAATTAATTCTAAAATGCTATCACTGAGACTAAACGTGGAACTCTCACTAGGGGTGGCAAAACGGGTCCGGTCCGCGGGGAAAGCCCGTTTTACCCGTCATTTTTTGCGGGTCGGACCTGAATTTTGAACCCGCATATGTAAGTATGCCAGCCCCGCCCCGCAAAAAAGAGGGGCGGGCGTGGGGCGATCACGGGTATGCCCGCGGGTAAACTTTTTTTTTTTTTTTTTTGAAAAAAAAGAATATATATATATATATATATATATTCAAAAAACCAGCTACAAAGCCAAGTGACCCCTAGGGTCCAGCAGCACCAACTAAAACAAACTAAAAAGAAAAGACCAAACTCTTACATAAGAAAAATTTAGGAACAAATAAAATTGATTTTATTTTATGATGTCTTATGGCCCATAAAATTTAGGAATAAAATTTAGGAAATTAAATTAAATTTGTAAAATTTAAGGTTTGTTGAATTTAATTATTTTATGTAGGATAATGATAGTGTTTTTTTACTGGTAGTATTAGGATTAATGAGTTTTTTTTAAATTATATAATGAATAAAAAAAAGTTTTTTTTTAAGAGAATAGCGGGCATGCCCGCATGCCCGCGGGCCCGTCATTAAATGGGGCGGGCCTAGAAAATGAGCCCGCATCTCTACCTTTGACCGCCCCGCCCCGCCCCTTTTTTTGCAGGCTTTTGTGGGGCGGGCATGCCCGTTTACCACCCCTAACTCTCACAAAGAATGCTTCTCACCCACTACTTACCCATGTGTTCTTGTTTTGAAAAACTTACAACAAAAAAGTAAACTTTCACCATTTACAACAACATTTTCAATTAAGAATATCAAAGTTATCTTGAGAGAGAAAAAATGCTAACACCGTGAAAATAAGACGGGAAATAGTGTCATCATAAATCTTTGAATATCATCATCTCTCACACTAATGTCACATTAACTTCAACAAACTTATGAAAACAAAACAACATAATAAAAATCAAGAGGCAAATATAAATCTAAACAACAAATAATGAACATGAAACTTAAAAAAATGATTCAGAATTACCGACGAGGACGACACGAATCCGGTTCGCAATGGCGTGGTGCTACTCGCGACAGCACTTAAGGTGCAGTTGCCAGTTCCGTTGTTGGTGATGAAAAATATGAGGTGAGGTGCAGAACACGGTGGATTTCGGTTGTTGTTGTTGTTAATGGAAGTGAGGATATGAAGTTGATGAGTAAGAGAGAGTTGTTTATATAAAGGTTAATGAGGTGAAAGTGAGTTCAAGGTTTGAGTGGATATGTATGAAAAAGAGAAACAAAGTTATGGAAGGTGGAGATGTTCGAGTAAAAAAATGATTATGGTTTTTGAATGAAGATGAAAAGATATATGTCTTGTGTGTATGTTTGTTGGTGTAAAAAAAGGATCAGGTGTGTGTTTATTTAATGGTGGAAAGAGGGAGAAGCAGAAAAAAAATGCACTGCTGCTAACTTGCGTTTTGTTCAAGGTGGTTATGATATATTGTGTTTTGAGGTGAGCTTTCCTCTCCTTTTTTTGTTCTGTTGTTTTTGTTTGTCTTTCAAAGATTTCCTTCGGTCCTCTTTTAAAACAAAATTCAAAGTTTAGAGTCTCATAAGTCTCTTTCTATTGCAGTAGGTTATGCAGGCTTTGGTCAAGGTTGTTGTTGTCCTGTCTTTGTATGTGCAGGTTTTGTGCATAAGGTTTTGCAGGCTTGGTGAGAAGTCATTGTTCAGCCTAGCAGATTTTGTTTGGAAGTGGCATTGTGGATTATTGGTAGCAGATGATAGCAGGGCAATGTTGGTGAAGAGTTGGTACAGGTTTATACATGCTTTCGGTATGTCTTGGGGGGTTATGCGAATTGGTCAAGCTTGTGCAGGGAGCAAATTTGTGAAATATGATCTCTCTTAGCAGTAGATGTGTAGCAAACCTTTTTTAGGCAGAATGTATGTGTACGGGTTGCAGGCAAAAAGTGGTACAACTTGTAGGATGGATTTGGGCCTTTGGACTTAAACAAAATGTTAGAAAAAATAAATGAATAAAATAAATCTGTAATTATAACTAAAAATAAAAATGAAACTAAATTAACACAATTTAAACTAATTAAATTTAGACTAAATAAAAGAAATTGAACTCTCTATATATTTTAAATGATTTTTTTTTAACAAAAGAAAAATAAATTAATGATAAATAAACTTAAATTTAAAAGTAAACTAAGTTAAAATTAAAACTTAATTAAAATAAAAACTAAGCTAAAATGTTAACTAACTAAATTAATTCTAAATAATTCGAGATAAATATTTAACTAAAAAAATAAAATCATGAAATCAAGAATGTATATGGAATGATAAAAAAATCGGCTAAAGTGCATGATTGACGATCAATGAAATGTTTAATTAAAAATGCAAAAATTGCTGACTTAGAATGATATGTAAAAGATCAGAATATCTGAGGGTAAAATTTGGGGTATGACAGTTGCCTCTATTTAAATATCTTCACCGGATGACATGAGTGATGATAATCTTTATGCAATCATGGTGGAAGGTATTTAAATATAGATAACCAAAAATTTTGCCCTCAGGTGCACTGACATGCAATGCTATGGACAAAAGAAACAGACTAAGATGCTGACATGCCATGAACTCTAGTATGATGATAGAATGGTAAATGCAAAATGCAGACAAAAACGAAAGCAGACAAGGACAAAGTTCACACAATGAGCAATCACTCACTGGGGATGACAACCACACTGGGGAAGCTGAAACAAACTGGGGAAATCTAAAGTGATGAAGCAACTAGTTCAAGCGTGATCGACTGACACTTCAGAAGAAAAGATAACACATGATCCTCAATGGAAGTAGCACCGGAGAGACGGTCTCCACTAGGGAATCAAATAACAAAGACTCAATCTGGAAAAGCATCAGAAAGAGAAAGGCACGTCCGGAAGAACATCAGATGGCAAAAGAAACCAGACATCCAATAATGGCTTTGAATGAAAGGCATAATCATAATATCTAATAATGGCTTTAGATAAAAGTGAACAAAGTAGGGATCCAAGACAGCATTGGACGCAAAGAAACCAAATCACCCAATAATAGCTTTGAATGAAAGGTACGACTCACAATATCTAATAATAGCTTTAGATGAATGTGAACAAAGACTACATTCAAGAATGACATTGGATGCAAAGGAACCAATTACCCAATAATAGCTTTGAATGAAAGGTAAACTCATAATATCTGAGAAGGCATCAGATGAGAATGAGGTAAAAAGAGGGTAATCCAAGAAGGCATTGGACACAAAGGAACCAGTCATCCAATAATGGCTTTGAATGAAAGGTACAACTCACAATATCTAATAATAGCTTTAGATGAGTGTGAACAAAGACTACATTCAAGAATGACATTGAATTTAAAAATCACCAGTCATCCAATAATGGCTTTAGATGAAAGGTATAACTCACAATATCTAATAATGGCTTTAGATGAGTGTGAACAGAGACTCGATTTGGAAGAACATCAGAAGGAGAGGCACATCCGAAAAGCATCAGATGGTATAGAAACCAGACATCCAATAATGGCTTTGAATGAAAGGTATAAATCACAATATCTAATAATGTCTTTAGATAAAAGTGAACAGAGACTACATTCAAGAATGACATTGAATGCAAAGGAACCAATCATCCAATAATGGCTTTAGATGAAAGGTATAACTCATTATATCTGAGAAGGCATCAGATGAAAGTGAACAAGATAGAAATCCAAGAAAGCATTAGATACAAAGAAAGAACAACGTCCAAGAAAGCAATAAACAAGAAATTGAACTCTCTATATATTTTAAATGATTTTTTGTAACAAAAGAAAAATAAATAAATGAGATGTAAATAAATTAATAATAAATAAACTTAAATTTAAAAGTAAACTAAGTTAAAATTAAAACTTAATTAGCATAAAAACTAAGCTAAAATGTTAACTAACTAAATTAATTCTAAATAATTCGAGATAAATATTTAACTAAAAAAATAAAATCATGAAATCAAGAATGTATATGGAATGATAAAAAAATCGGCTAAAGTGCATGATTGACGATCAATGAAATGTTTAATTAAAAATGCAAAAATTGCTGACTTAGAATGATGTGTAAAAGATCAGAATATCTGAGGGTAAAATTTGGGGTAAGACAATAACATATAGTATTTTTTTCGTATATAAAAATTTGAATCAAAATTAAACTCGTGCCCGTTTATAACAATAGTAATGTTTTCGTATATAAAAATATTTGAATCAAATTTAAAGTTGTCCCTGTTTATAACAGTAGTATTTTATCTTATATAAAAAAATTTTGAATCAAAATTAAAGTTGTGCCCGTTTATAACAATAGTATTTTTTTCGTATATAAAAAAGTTTGAATCAAAATTATAGTTGTCCCCGTTTATAACAGTAGTATTTTATATTATATAAAAAATTTTAAATCAAAACTAAAGTTGTGTCCGTTTAAAACAATCGTATGTTTTTCATATATAAAACAATTGAATCAAAATTAAAGTTATCTCCGTTTATAACAATAGTATTTTTTTCGTATATAAAAATATTTGAATCAAAATTATAGTTGTCCCTGTTTATAACATTTGTAAAAACCATATACTAATACATGCATCAAATCATATATTATACATGAGTTTCACTTTTGGTACTGAAATATAATAAGTTCCTAGTTAACACATTATATACATAAATGCCTCTAATACAAAACGCTAAAAGTCTAAGGCATTACATATACAAGATGTTCCAAAATGATAAAAACTAAGAACTAGATCAATACAATGATCTCAAAATATAAACGCCATAGCGGAAGCCATGCCATCACAAAGCCACGATCCGTAAGGAAAGTCAAATAACCTTGTCCTTACCCTTCGCCAAACCTGCAGAACCTGTGATGTAAACAACAACAGTGGGGTGAGATACATCAAATCTCAGTGAGTTCCCTATCTTAAAGTCCTCTCGGCTTTACAAGGTTCTAATAAACCTAACTCATGTCAAAGGGGAAAGGGGAAAGACCATGAGTACACACACACAAGTAATCCACAACGGTGAGCCTGTAAACTCACACTAGTACCGAAGTACCTCTTGAGCCTGTAAACTCAAGGATTCACAAATAATAACCATACCAAGGTATCCCCTTTTCCCGTCCGCTTCTACGTCTAAAAGACGACCCGAGTCATGGATCCTCGAATTACTTGGCATACGAAATGGATTCGGGAACAACGGCCTGTTAGCCGTGAACCGTCACTTCTCATGGCCTGTTAACCATCACAAGTCTCTACCCGTAGGTCCCATTCGTACTAACTGCGGGAATCAAACCTGCCAAGTAATGGTGCATATGTTTCAGAGGAGCTCGAGACCCATGAAACGCACTATCAATAATAACCGGTTATGATTACACAATACACACGCCTCGGCCTTACTTGCACGAGCGTTTCCACCATAACATCACACACTTACAACATTGTTTAGGGTAAATCCTCACTCTACTTAATTCACATTTTAACATGTATACATTGTCAATGATAATTATACACATTTAACAGATAAAAGTCGACAAAACGACACTATTTCAGAAATCCCGACTTAATTAAATCGGCCGACAATCTTAAAACCATTGTAATACGAAAGTACATTTTATTATCTTTCCAACGATACCAAAATTGTTCAAATCCGAGTTACGTACAAAAAGTTACGGCATTTGAAACAAACGATCGAAAAATAATTCACAACAGCAGAATTTCTGCATTTCCACTGGCCATACGCGTATTGGCACATCCCATACGCGTATTGCCTAAAATTCTCGCCCAGCCATACGCGTATTGCCCAAGGCCATACGCGTATGGACAAAGGCATTTTTCCCCTTGAAATTCCTGTTTAAAAGCCCAATACGCGTATTACCATGTCTCATACGCGTATTGCCTTGTCCATACGCGTATCATCCCATTTCCTTCACACCCATACGCGTATTGCCCTACTCAATACGCGTATGGCCCTGCGTGATACGCGTATGGGCAGTTTGAACCCAGAATTTTTCCTGCAGAATCTGTCTGCTACGGGTTGATTCAATTCAACCCCAAAATCCCATTTTTCCAGTCTAAAATTCATCAAGACATGCTATAATTCACACAACCAGTATAACATACAATCAATTATTGAATTTCAGCAATTAAATGATGATTCTATTGTAAAATTTCACATTTTCTACAATACCCAAATAACTCTAAAACTCAACCAAAACCTTAAATCTAAAGAGTCTAACTAGAACCCGCCTGGATTACTAGACGAGGAGGTTGATACTGAGACGAATAGATGAAGAACAGATGATTGTTGATGATCTTGAGCTTTTGGGAATTTTTCCTCTCCTTTTCCTCCTCCTTCCTTTCCTTCTCTTTACTAACTTTGTTTGTTTCCAAGGAAATGAAAAGAAAATAGAATAGTATAGAAATTCTCACTAATTAGTAATACTACTGAAAGTCCAAATTAGCTCAAATACATTAAATTATAAAAACTCAACGTTAAATACTATTAATTTAATCGACTCTGAGTTCGTCAGTTTACTCTAATTATTCTATCAAATAATTACTCAGAGTACTCCGGAACCCAGTTGATCATAATAATATTCACCAGAGCGTTTATAAATTTACGGGGTATTACATCTTCCCCCCCTTAAATAGAAATTCGTCCTCGAATTTAGAATATTACCTGAACAGATGTGGATAAGAATCTCGCATTTCCGATTCTAGTTCCCAAGTAGCATCACCTGGATGCGTCATATCCCATTGCACCTTAACAAGTGGAATATCTTTGTTCCTTAGCACTTTTGTTTCTCTTCCCACAATACAACTCGGTTGTGGTTCAAAAGTCGAATCCGCTTCTATTTCCACTGATTCCGGTAAAATTGGCTGAAGAGGATCAGGAATAAACTTACGGAGCTGAGATACGTGAAAAACATCATGCATTTCAGATAGAGAGGGTGGTAAGGCTAATCTGTAAGCAACTTCACCAATCCTTTCTAAAATCTGATACGGTCCCACGTATCTCGGACTTAACTTACGTGACTTAAACGGTCCTTTCAATCTCAATCTTGGAGTAACTTTCAGAAATACATGATCACCTTCCTCAAATTCCAAAGGTCTCCTACGATTGTCCGCATAACTCTTTTGACGATCTTGTGCTTGTTTAACTTTCTCGCGGATCATTCGAATCTTTTCCGTAGCCTCTTGAATAATCTCGGGTCCCAAAATCCTATCTTCGCCAATTTCAGCCCAACACAAAGGTGTCCTACACTTCCTCTCGTACAATGCTTCATAAGGAGCCATACCGATGCTCGCATGGTAACTATTGTTATAGGAAAACTCAATTAATGGCAAAAGTTCTTTCCAATTCCCTCTACTCTCTAGTACGCAAGCTATTAACATATCCTCCATCGTTTGTATTGTTCGCTCAGTCTGACCATCCGTTTGAGGATGATTCGACGTGCTCAAATGTAAATCCGTACCCATCGCTTGTTGGAACACTTTCCAAAATCTCGAAGTAAACTTCGGATCTCTATCGGACACAATACTAGAAGGAATACCATGCAATCTCACAATCTCAGCAATAAACAACCTTGCAAGATAACTTGCCTTATAAGTAGTCTTCACGGCTAAGAAATGCGCAGATTTCGTTAGTCGATCCACCACTACCCAAATAGAATCATAACCTCCTTGTGTACGGGGTAAACCCACTGCAAAGTCCATAGAAATACTATCCCACTTCCAAACTGGAATATCCAAAGGTTGTAACAAACCGCTCGGTCTTTGGTGTTCAATCTTCACCTGTTGACATACTGCACATTCTGACACATATTCCGCTATATCCTTTTTCATCCCAGACCACCAATAATCCTTCTTTAAATCCTGATACATCTTCAAAGAACCCGGATGTATCGTAAAAGTACCTTTATGGGATTCATCTAAAATCTTCCTTTTCAATGTCTCATCCTTCGGAACACAAATCCGTTGATTAAACAAAACAATACCATCTGTTGCTCGCGTAAAGCCCGATTGAAGTAACAACTCTTGTAACTCCTCCTCTAACGTTTGTTCTTATTGAATCTCAACTCTTAAAGTAGAATTGACATTCAAATTTCCCATAATTACACCATTCGGAGTCCACACAAATTGGAGATTAAGATCTCTAAACTTTTCCAACAACGAATATTCCAAAATCATCAATTCCGCACTATGAACCATTTTTCGACTCAAGGCATCCGCTACTTTATTCGCCTTTACTGGATGATACTTCAGTTCTAAGTCATAATCCTTTAAGTACTTCATCCATCTTCTTTGTCGCATATTCAACTCCTTTTGGTCAAATAAATACTTTAAACTTTTGTGGTCACTGAACATTTCAAAGCGTACACCATACAAGTAATGACGCCACACCTTCAGTGCAAACACCACGGCAGCCAGTTCCAAGTCATGAGTTGGATAATTCTTCTCATGAACTTTCAACTGTCGGGAAGCATAAGCTACTACTTGACCGCCCTGCATCAGAACACCTCCTAATTCCCTCTTAGAAGCATCACAGAACACTTCATAGGAGTTATTAGGATCAGGAATAATTAATACTGGAGAACTCGTCAAACTTTCCTTCAATTGCATAAAACTTTGTTCACAACCCGAATCCCACTCAAAAGCAACATCCTTCCGAGTAAGTTTCGTCATTGGTAAGGCCAATTGAGAAAAACCCTTAATAAACCTTCTATAGTAACCAACCAATCCCAAGAAACTTCTGACTTCTGAAACATTTCTCGGTCTCTCCCAATTAATCACTGCTTCTACTTTCGATGGATCCACTGCCACACCACCTTGAGATATAACATGTCCAAGAAAATTAACTTCCGACATCCAAAACTCACACTTGCTCAACTTAGCAAACAATTGCTTCTCTTGCAAGACCGATAAGACAATCCTCAGATGTTCTCCATGCTCTTGTGGAGTACGAGAATAAATAAGAATGTCGTCAATAAAGATTACCACAAATTGGTCTAAGTAAGCCTAAAATATTCGGTTCATGTAATCCATAAAAACAGCTGGAGCATTAGTCACACCGAAAGGCATCACTAAGAATTCGTAATGACCATAACGGGTTCTAAAGGCAGTTTTTGGCACATCAGAACTCTTCACTCGGATCTGATGATAACCCGACCGCAAATCAATCTTCGAGAACACACAGGCTCCCTTCAATTGATCTAATAAGTCGTCTATCCTGGGTAAGGGGTACTTGTTTTTAATGGTGACTTTATTCAACTTACGGTAATCAATGCACAAACGCATTCCCCCATCTTTCTTCTTTACCAATAACATTGGAGCTCCCCAAGGTGAAACACTAGGTCTAACAAAATGCTTAGACATCAAGTCTTCCAATTGGTCCTTTAACTCTCTTAGTTCAAGCGGTGCCATTCGATAAGGAGAAACGGATATAGGAGTCGTTCCCGGTACCAGGTCAATAGAGAACTCAACTTCTCTCTCCGGAGGAAGAGAAGAAACATCCTCAGGAAACACTTCAGGAAACTCACACACTATTGGAATACTCAGAACTTGCTGTCCACTACTTCCATCCTTAGTAAGAACCATTAAAACAGATTTCTCTTTCTCAAACAAGAAATTTACCATTCCCACCATACCTTCTAAAATCGTTGATAATACATCTTTCGGAGTAGCCTCAGCAGATGGAATAATAATTAGCTTTTCCTCACAACCGATAAAAACCGAATTAGCTGAAAGCCAATCCATTCCCAGGACAACATCCACTTTCTTAAGCGGCAAACAAATAAGATCAATCTGGAAGACTCTTTCGTTAACCGACAACACACAATTTTCACACATCAGCGGTGTTTCAACCATTTCATCCATGGCAGTAGTAACCACCATAGGAGGAAACAAAGGAATAGTTTGCAACCCAAGTCGCTTCACACAACGCGTGGACACAAAAGAATGCGTTGCTCCACAATCAAATAAAACAAAACAAGGATGTTCATTTACGAAACACGTACCCGCAATCAAGGAGTTGTCACCCTTGGTCTTCCTTGCATCCAAGGTATACACTCGGCCAGTAGTCTTCCCTTGTGTCTGATTTCTACCCTGAGGACAATCCTTAGCCATGTGGCCCACCTTATTACACTGATAACATCTCATTCCTTCCAAACTGCACCTACCATAATGATTCCGTCCACAAATATGACATACCGGAGGCACACTAATTCTAGAACTCTGAGTTTGCTTCCCTTTGGAAGACTGTTGCCTTTGCCTAAACTGCTGATTCGACCTCCCTCGGTCACCTTGAGTCGCCCTGTTCGAATCCACCTCCATTTGTACCTTTTTCAAACTATTTTCCGCCACATAGCATTGTCTTAACATTTCAGCATAAGTAGAAAATTCCCGTTGAGACACGCTGTGTGAAATCTCAGCCCTTAACCCATACAGAAACTGATCAATCTTCCACCTCTCATCGGGAGCATACATGGCCTGTCTAGAGTAGTCAGCCATGTTCTCAAATTTCTCCGCATAGGAAGCCACTAATAAGTTGCCCTGTCTCAACTGTTGGAACTCAAACTCCTTTTGAGACCTTAAAGAACTCGAAAAACATTTCTCCATAAAGATTACTTTAAACTGTTCCCACACTTTTGGCACCTCCTGAATTGTCATCAAGGCTGAAGCGCTCTCCCACCACCTCATAGCAGGACCCTTCAACCAGTGAGAGGCAAAGACCACCTTATTCTCCTCACTGCAATGAACTATCAGAAAAATCTGTTCCATACCTGTTATCCATTCGTGTGCCTTCACCGGATCTAGCCCTCCCTGAAACTCTGGAGGATTCATGTGAACAAATTCCCTATAGGTTCCTCCCGTAACTTCCGGAACAACCACTGGAGGATGCAGACCATCAGCCATTTGTTGCATCATTCCTTGCATGAACTGATTCTGCTGCTGCTGCATCTGTTGCATAAATTGGTACAAAGGGGCATTCCCTTCATCACCCTGTGGAATTGTCCCAGCTGGAGTAGTCCTCGGAGTTCTAGGTCTTCCACGGTTGTTTCTACGTCCGTCCGCCATGTTCCTGAATGTCATACAAATAGAATTAAGTTGATCAAGCCCAATACTATAAATATAACATGTAAGACCAAAGGCGACCCCACGTATCTGAAACGGAAAGAAATACTTATTCTATTTCATGGCTAGGTCGAGGATACGACCTGCTCTGATACCAACTGTAAAGACCATATACCAATACATGCATCAAATCATATATTATACATGAGTTTCACTTTTGGTACTGAAATATAATAAGTTCCTAGTTAACACATTATATACATAAATGCCTCTAATACAAAACGCTAAAAGTCTAAGGCATTACATATACAAGATGTTCCAAAATGATAAAAACTAAGAACTAGATCAATACAATGATCTCAAAACATAAACGCCATAGCGGAAGCCATGCCATCACAAAGCCACGATCCGTAAGGAAAGTCAAATAACCTTGTCCTTACCCTTCGCCAAACCTGCAGAACCTGTGATGTAAACAACAACAGTGGGGTGAGATACATCAAATCTCAGTGAGTTCCCTATCTTAAAGTCCTCTCGGCTTTACAAGGTTCTAATAAACCTAACTCATGTCAAAGGGGAAAGGGGAAAGACCATGAGTACACACACACAAGTAATCCACAACGGTGAGCCTGTAAACTCACACTAGTACCGAAGTACCTCTTGAGCCTGTAAACTCAAGGATTCACAAATAATAACCATACCAAGGTATCCCCTTTTCCCGTCCGCTTCTACGTCTAGAAGACGACCCGAGTCATGGATCCTCGAATTACTTGGCATACGAAATGGATTCGGGAACAACGACCTGTTAGCCGTGAACCGTCACTTCTCATGGCCTGTTAACCATCACAAGTCTCTACTCGTAGGTCCCATTCGTACTAACTGCGGGAATCAAACCTGCCAAGTAATGATGCATATGTTTCAGAGGAGCTCGAGACCCATGAAACGCACTATCAATAATAACCGGTTATGATTACACAATACACACGCCTCGACCTTACTTGCACGAGCGTTTCCACCATAACATCACACACTTACAACATTGTTTAGGGTAAATCCTCACTCTACTTAATTCACATTTTAACATGTATACATTGTCAATGATAATTATACACATTTAACAGATAAAAGTCGACAAAACGACACTATTTCAGAAATCCCGACTTAATTAAATCGGCCGACAATCTTAAAACCATTGTAATACGAAAGTACATTTTATTATCTTTCCAACGATACCAAAATTGTTCAAATCCGAGTTACGTACAAAAAGTTACGGCATTTGAAACAAACGATCGGAAAATAATTCACAACAGCAGAATTTCTGCATTTCCACTGGCCATACGCGTATTGGCACATCCCATACGCGTATTGCCTAAAATTCTCGCCCAGCCATACGCGTATTGCCCAAGGCCATACGCGTATGGACAGAGGCATTTTTCCCCTTGAAATTCCTGTTTAAAAGCCCAATACGCGTATTATCATGTCTCATACGCGTATTGCCTTGGCCATACGCGTATCATCCCATTTCCTTCACACCCATACGCGTATTGCCCTACTCAATACGCGTATGGCCCTGCGTGATACGCGTATGGGCAGTTTGAACCCAGAATTTTTCCTGCAGAATCTGTCTGCTACGGGTTGATTCAATTCAACCCCAAAATCCCATTTTTCCAGTCTAAAATTCATCAAGACATGTTATAATTCACACAACCAGTATAACATACAATCAATTATTGAATTTCAGCAATTAAATGATGATTCTATTGTAAAATTTCACATTTTCTACAATACCCAAATAACTCTAAAACTCAACCAAAACCTTAAATCTAAAGAGTCTAACTAGAACCCACCTGGATTACTAGACGAGGAGGTTGATACTGAGACGAATAGATGAAGAACAGATGATTGTTGATGATCTTGAGCTTTTGGGAATTTTTCCTCTCCTTTTCCTCCTCCTTCCTTTCCTTCTCTTTACTAACTTTGTTTGTTTCCAAGGAAATGAAAAGAAAATAGAATAGTATAGAAATTCTCACTAATTAGTAATACTACTAAAAGTTCAAATTAGCTCAAATACATCAAATTATAAAAACTCAACGTTAAATACTATTAATTTAATCGACTCTGAGTTCGTCAGTTTACTCTAATTATTCTATCAAATAATTACTCAGAGTACTCCGGAACCCAGTTGATCATAATAATATTCACCAGAGCGTTTATAAATTTACGGGGTATTACAACATTAGTATTTTAGCTTATATAAAAAAAATTTGAATCAAAATAAAAGTTGTGCCCGTTTGAAACAATAGTATTTTTTTCGTATATAAAAAAATTTGAATCAAAATTAAAGTTGTGTCCGTTTATAACAATAATATTTTTTTCTTATATAAAAATATTTGAATCAAATTTATAGTTGTCATCGTTTATAACAGTAGTATTTTATCTTATATAAAAAAATTTGAATTAAAATTAAAGTTGTGCTCGTTTAAAACAATAGTATTTTTTTTCGTATATAACAAAATTTGAATCAAAATTAAAGTTGTGTCTGATTATAACAATAGTATTTTTTTCGTAAATCAAAAAATTTTAATCAAAATTAAACTTGTACCCGTTTATAACAATAGTATTTTTTTAGTATATAAAAATATTTGAATCAAAATTATAGTTGTCCCCGTTTATAACAATAATATTCTATCTGATATAAAAATTTTTTAATCAAAATTAAAGTTGTGCCCGTTTATAACAATAGTATCTTTTCGTATATAACAAAATTTGAATCAAAATTAAAGTTGTGCCCGGTTTATCACAATAGTATTTTTTCATATATAAAAATATTTGAATCAAAATTATAGTTGTCCCCGTTTATAACAGTAGTATTTTATCTTATATAAAAAAATTTGAATCAAAATTAAAGTTGTACCCGTTTATAACAATAGTATTTTTTTCGTATATAAATTTTTTTGAAAAGAATTGAAAGTAATCAGCAAAAAAGTAACAAACTCGTGCCTACGCACGGGATACGTTTTAGGATGGGATATGATTTTGAACGCGCGTTTGTTTGTCTCAAAATCATTTATAAGAATAGTATTTTTTTCTGTATATAAAAATATTTTAATCAACAATAGATTTTTTTCCTATATAAATATTATTTTTCTTTTGATATTGTTTATAAAAATATTTGAATCAATAGTAAAGTTGTTCGCGTATATAAAAATATTTGAATCAATAATATATTTTTTTCCGTATATAAATATTATTTATATTTTGAAAATATTTATAAAAATATTTGAATTAATAGTAAAGTTGTTTCCGTATATAAATATTTGAATTATATTTAATCCTTTTTTATTAAAAAAAACATTTTTAATTAATGCACATCTTTTTCAATTAAACTACTTATCAATTATTTTATTTTTAATATATTTGACAACATATTAATAGCTATGCATATTATATGCTACTTTCTACTGATGAATCTAGTATAGTCTAACATTAACTGATGAATAATAGTTTCTACTTACCTGCTAGTTTAATACACACAGAAATAATAAGTGCAAAAAGTGGATGACCCTGCATAAGACTTTATATTTTTTATATTATTTTACTTTACTATCATTACATTTTCCATTCATAAGTCTAATCTATCATTTTCTTTTGTACTAACACTTAACCTTTACAATTATATTATTAATTTGTTTGTTCGACACAAGATTGTTTGTTGGAATATGTTGCTACAAGCTTGACTAAGTATGCAATTGTTGAAAATGAATTAGGTAAGTTTGAAAATGACAGTGGTGTGAATTAACAATTTGTAAAAGATTTTTAGAAAATGATTCACTGCAGTCAAGTTTTTTTTAAATATTTTTTAAAAATAAAACCATTTAAAGCCCCTGGCTGCAGTGACTGCAGCCTTTTCGGACTGCAGTGGATCATAATCCAAGATTTCTAGGTTCCTGTACTTCTAATAAAGTGTGGAAAGTTGTAGTATTTTTTAATATGACAGACTATAAACACACAAAAAATGGAGAAAAAATATATTTGTGAGCTGGATAGAAACAATATTGATTGGAATTGTCTTAAATACATATAATTTGTGATGTTTAGAAAAGACATGTCAACATTGAATAAAGGAAAAAGGTGTACATCTTGAGATTATTAAGAAGGCATATTTAATTAGAGATGTGAATGTCAATTGTAGTAGTGATAAAAAACTCTGAGTCTATTTAAATTTTAATATGTGAACGACAATTTTATGGAAGATGAAGTTAAATTGAACTTTGAATAAAAGTAAAAATGTGTAGGATAGAAATTACCTAAATAGATAAGACCATTTCTCTTACTCATAGCAGCATGTCAAATTCATGAGCTTAGAACAATTCATTAATAAACAACGGAACATGGTTAACTTTTGATTTTCAACACTATTGAAATAAATAAATAAATTACATTGGGCTTGAAAGACAAAAAACTTAATATTTATTTATTGTATTAAAGAATAAATGAATTGATATGAAGCAAATTACAAGTCAAAGAAATTGAATAGCCTAACTAAAATGAAAAAGAAAAATAAATTAAATCTTTAAACATATAGTTGCAATATGAATATAAAAAGATTAATTAAGATGCAGTACACTCTGTTGGAAGGCCTTGAGGAAATCTTTTGGTGTCATTGCAATAATTATAAATCATGTAATTCTTTTGATCATCATTCCCTTCACCATCCAAATTTAACAATATAACAGTATTAGGTGTCAAATTCATGAGCTTGGAAGTAACAATATCACCTTAAATAAAATAAGCATTGCGCTAGTCTCAAAAAAATCAGTACCTTCAAAAATCTTAGAAGTGGCAGCTCTCAAAACAGAGTAAACATAGTAGAAATAAGCAGCATTTGTTCAAAGAGCAATAAGAACATCCATATTAGCAGAGCCACGATGCAATTATTTATAAGAACCAACATAAAATCTCCACCAGTAAAGAAGCACACTTTGATGGATAGCATAAAACCCTTTCAAGAACTGAGTTTATAAAATTTCAAACTTACCACTGCTGTCATCACATGTATATTGTAGCACTTTCAATTTCAGCTAAGCTGAAGCAGTGAGCCAATTGTGCAAAATGACAAAGTGTCTTATTAACTAATAGCTGCAATATAACATGTTTGAGTAAACCAGTCAATAGGCATTATTTTCAAAATGCATGATACATGCTCTAGATTCATAAAACGATTTCAACTTGACTTTTTTCTTACAATATAAATAAAGGATTTCATATACTACACTTGAATTAGTTACAATCTGCACTGGATTTGTTGTATCTCATCTTCTTGTTTTTTGATATACTACACTTGAATTAGTTACAAAAGTAATGATTAAAGAAAACAAATTAATCACAAGTTTCTTTAAGTTAGTTTCCTTTGCTAAAGATTTTAGATTAAAGAATGTATCCATGTGTATATATATAATCACTAATTGTTCCCTTATTTTAGCATAATAAACACGTTTTAGGACATAAGAAGTAAACCATTTAAATTGTTTTCTAATTTTAGCATAATACTTTCCTATATCTGAATGACCATATACTCTCGATCGATTCGACTTTAACTGAAAATAATAAACCGGTTGAGCCCAATCAAGTAGCTATTTATAAAAATTGTGAAATAAGGAGGATATGATTGTTACCAGAAATAGCAGGATTAAGCACTTCTCAAGCAAAATCTTCACTTTAGAATATCTTTCTCTAGAGGCTCCTCCATCTTATATGAAGAAGGTGCTTCATAAGCATGCTGTATATTTGGTATAAGACTAACTTTAGCATGCCTAAAAATCAATGAATATAGAGCAAAAGTACCACCTTCACAACCATACATACATAAAAATCTTCAAAAAGATGAAAAGGAAATTCAAATTAATTACCCTCTCTATTATAATCAGCTCTAAGAGCAACACGTGAGAAATGGAGGAAGAGTTTATTAAGCTCCATAGCAGAACAAAAAATAATAGCATATAGGAATGTTAGATGAAGAATTTAAAAGGAGACTTTGAAAATGAAAGAACCAATTGTAATTGGTAGCATCCTGTGAAAGAGAGTCAAACTGGAACTGAGAATTGTATCAACAATCTTTAATATATATACTTTCATTAAATTGGATAGAATATATATATTTTCATTAATTTCTATTTCATTCCAACACAACCAGCAAATTGGCAATTCCATAATATGATACACATGTCTTTTAAAATAGTATGTATGCATGTGACATGAACTATATAGCTGAATTTGTAATGAGAAATAGTCTTTTAAAATTTCATAATATACATGAACTATATAGCTGAATGTGTAATGAACTTGTATACTTTGATGATATTATGTATACAATTCTGACATCATGTTTTTTTTAAACTATTAATGATATCATGTCCATTGTTTGTGTCTTTGTCTGTACTTCATAACATATAAGTCAAACTGCTAATTTATATATTTTGATAGTATAATTACTTAGGCAGCTAGTGCACATAAGGGTGCTCAAGATCAACAAAGTGGTATACATATTTTTGATAAGCAGACTACAACAACAGAATTAAACATGAGAATTTAATATTGCAGTACAGTACCACATACTACGGTTTATAACCGATTTGCACCCTTTTGAAAAGTAAATGAAATGAGGGTTTTGCATTGGGTGTGTGAGTTGCGTATCTAACTATATTAAGCATAGATCCATTTTAACTTCTATATGTCTGTGGCAAGAAAAAAGTTATTGCAAATGACTTAATGTTTCCCCATATGACGAGATTTAGCAGACATAAAGCTGGTCCACCAAAGGAGACCAAATCTCACTATTAGCTACACATTCAAGAAACCATTTGTCATGTATGTATGAATAATAGTGATCTTCTGTTAATTTTAAATTATGGATTTCTAAAAATACAAATAGTATCAAATTAAGAACAACACGCTAAATATGAGACATGAATGCGGGCGTGTTATTTCAAATGTATTACTCCAAACATAAAACATTTCCTTAGTAATTGCATGATTGTGAATGGTATAAAATAATCCATGAGTTCAACGATAATCATACAAAATAAAAACAAACATAAAGTAACATATAAGTTGCAGTTAAAATGCTCAAGTAACATCCTATCATTAAGAATGAGGTTATATCAAACTCTTAGCATTAAGAAAAAAGTGACATCAAACTCTTGGTGCAGATTTCCGGAAGGGCTTCATAAACTATCAACTTTTTCCATCTCTCCTCCTCCAACAGTACAGACAGAAACTAAAAAAGTAAATAGAATAAAAGTAA
Source organism: Lathyrus tuberosus (assembly GCA_022829125.1). Taxonomy (NCBI): domain Eukaryota; kingdom Viridiplantae; phylum Streptophyta; class Magnoliopsida; order Fabales; family Fabaceae; genus Lathyrus; species Lathyrus tuberosus. Next base: position 650,293 of record JALAZF010000516.1, read on the forward strand.
CCACTATCAGCGCATGCCCAAGTCTTCGGAATAATCTTGTTTTCTCCAATTAAATGAGAGAATAAAGCAATGTTCAATGCAATGGAAGTTCTGTCGTAAACAAAAGCAACAGAGACTAAACATTTTTACCTCCTCTTGCAAAATAGAAACATTCCCCATCATCTCAATAAAATATTCAGCATTTGAAAACATCCACATGCAGCACCAATCCCCGTCACAAACACCCAATCCACCACTGTCATACATCCTAACCAATTTCCACCAAAAGGCCACTTCCATTGCAAGCAATAAGTTCCACAGAACAATAATGTCCCTAATCTGAACGACAGAATCCATAGAATCCACTTCACCAAAGGCAATACTTCTGGTATACTCCTCTTGAACAACATCAATAGCTCTGCACCCTAATTTACATTTAAAAAAAAACTGAATTGAATTGATAAAACTCTTCTATTTTCAAAGATATGACACTTGTATTTTCTCTGAGGTATTGTGAAAAGATATGACACTTGTACATAACTTTAAGCACAAATCATGCAGTTGGAAATCATAAAACTAACCAAGATAGGTTGTGTCTCATTTGTGAGCTCCCAGTCCCAATACTTCTCAACAACAGTCTTAGTTTTCTTCTTCTTCTGTTATAAAATGCGTCAGATTATAAAACGGCCAGCACATATGCAACAGTTATACAATCAAATTTGTAATCATAATTTCATAGACAAATGATTCAGGGAATGCACGGTATGTGCAACACATTACCTCAGTCTTCTCATCTTGGTTGTCCGTTTTCGCCTCAGCTGGATCCTCATCAACCTCTATCTGTAATGGACAAATTATGTTAAAAGCTCAAAAACCAATTTCACATCCAGTTTTCAAGAAAGGGTTATGGAATGAAATAATAACAAAAACGGACAGCGTCAACAAAATTAAAAGATCTGGAGTGCATAGTCATACTTCTTTGGTGAATCCCTTTTCCTGCCAAGTGTATATTGGGAATGAGACAAATTGGGAGTAGTTTTTCACAAGCTTCTCAATTTGCTCTGGATGAGCAAAACCTTTGTCATCCCTCTGAAAACCAGCAGTGGGTAAAATACACAAACAACATAAGCTCCAAAATAAAGAAACTAAAATACTATAAGAAGCTCTAAAATAGAAAATGTTGACATACCTATAGATGCAGGGTAAGCCGAGTTCCTCTTGGAATCAGCTTCTCCTGATCCGTCTCCTCAGCTATGGTATATGAGCTAGCATTTACCTCTCCTTCCCAAACGTATTGTTTATCTGATCTTGGACTCTTGGTTGAGACAACCACCTTTAAACCATACAAAAATATACATATATAAACTGCCAAGTAAAAACTTAAAATGAAGTACCACGCCATCATCACTTTTATCCAACACAAGATGATAGAACAAAAAACCTAAAAATCAAAATGTTAACATACCATGGAACATCCAATCAGAGTAAGCTAACATACCATGGAACATCCAGAGCATAACCCACCTTCGGAGTTGTTACGAAAAACCTAAAATCAAAATGTTAGAGATAGATCTATACAAATCGATACAGAAAAAGAAAATTGGAATCACTTCGGTTAGGATTTCGAAAGCAGTATTGTTGATAATAGAGGAAGAAGGAAGAAGAAGAAGAAAGAAGAGGAAGAAGAAGGAAGAAGAAGAAGAAAGAAGAGGAAGAAGAAGGAAGAAACAGAGAAAGGACGGAGAGAGAGAGAGAGAGAGAGAGAGAGAGAGAGAGAGAGAGAGAGAGAGAGAGAGAAAGAGAGAAAGAGAAAGAGTGATAATGTGTAGAGAAAGGAAGACAATGGAGAGAAGAAAGAGAAAAATCAAATGCTATAAAGTTAAATTTCAAAAGTAAAATAATTGTAATAGAACCAAATGACATCATCATTTGATTCAAAAGTAACCAACAAAAGCTTAATACAATAACTATGTAGTTGGATTACAACAATGTGACATCATTGGTTGCAAAAAGCAAATTTTGAACACAAATTGCCCCTAAATTGATGACATGGAAGAAAAAGAGATAAGGGTATAAATGTGTTTTCCAGAACAACAAATTTTCTTATATTATAAATGTAGGGGCATTTTTCACTTGGATCCAAGAGGTTTCAAGACAAACTATGATCACACATGTGTTGGATCCAAAATGTCCAAGAACTCCATCAAACTCCACTTGAGCTAGGAGTTATGACAGCTGCAACATGCCTTTCTGTAAACTGTCTTGGCAAGGCAGATTTGTGCATAAGGGCTCGATTTGATTAAATTGTGCAACAACAAGCATGGTTATCCATCTGCACACCTCAAGGGGGAACAACCAAGGGACAAGCACTGATCTATCAGCCTCCCAAGTCAAAGATTCCACAAGTAGCATGCCAAACCTAAAAGAGCTAAAAAGGTGCCAAGACTCCAATTTTATTGCAATGCATTTAATGGATACACCAAGGTGGCATAGACTAATGCATTCCTAACTGAATGAGTCAAGGATAAGCTCAGAATCAAAGAACCATAGGCCTGTGCTCTAACCTCAAGTCAATGGCTAGAGGAGACTTGAGATTCCATTTGATCCACATTGGCCAAAGGTCTGTTGCAGTTGTCATTCCCTATTGATGCCAAAACAAACTTGACACACTATAAATAGACCTAATTTTTTATCAGTTTGAGTACACCAAAGGCCTATAACACTTGCCTTTCTCAAAATCACACTTTCACTTCCAAAAATGCCTTCTAATGCAAGCTACTATCGGGTTTTGAATTAGAATGTGTTTCCAACCAAACCAATCACACACACACACCTCATAAACATCATATGTGAGCTGATCAAACACTAAACCAACAATTGGAACACCAAATTCATGAAATCATCATCCATTTGCTCAAGGTTTCAACAAAGTTGCAGTTGAGGTGCCATAATCTGTTCCAGTTAATTTCAAATCAATCCAAGCTTTCAAACACACTCCATATGGTGTAGGGAAGCTGTTCAGATCATCACAACTCATTTGTAACACCTCTAACTCAAAAATCAAATTGCTCTTGCTGCCACGACCTTCAAGTAAGCCTAAACTGGGTTATCTCATAATTTATGCATATTTCCTCGCACATAACTTTTGCCAAATGTTCATAATCATGCATAGAATGTTTCCCCTCTATTGATTACTTTGTATGAATCGTGTATCAAATTTCTCAGCCTTCATGCACAAGTTAGGGTTCTTGAGGTTTTGTTTTGATTTCTCATTCCATGCATAAAATAAATGAAATTAAAGACCATAAACATGATCGTGAGTTGAAAACGAGCAGATTGATATGTGGATTGTATGATTCCATCAAGTATTCAGTGAGATTAATGAGAAAACGCAAATCTGGGTAAAACAGGGCACGCGGGCAAGAACAAGATGTTCTTGGTGCCCTTTTTCAAATATTTGAATTTTTGAATTTTTTGTGATTTTATTTAATTGATTAAAAAATTATTTTCTCTCTGAATTTTAATGATTTTGAGTTGATTCTTTTTTTAATAATTCACAAAAATGTTAAAATATTTTATTTTACAAAAATTCCCCAAAAATATTATTTATTTCACATATTTGATATTTTTGAAAAGAATTAAATTTTATTTGTTTTTAAACATTTTGAAAATTTTCTTTCTCTTGATTTTCCAAACTTAAATGGTTTTCAATCATTTTTTGGACAAAAACATGATTTTAGAAACATTGATCCAAGATCACCACTCATTTTTTACATGTTTTCAATAATTTTTATTAATTTTTTAACAAAATTAATTCCATTTTTAAACAAAATTAGGGTTTTGGTTGATTCCACCCTCATCAATCTTTTTCAAACACTCATGGACCTCTAATAGAGTGTAAGACCCAACCCTTGTTGTACAAAAACTTTTTTTTGGGCCTCAGATATTGTATAAGTCCCGACACAATAAAAAATTCTCGGTGCGATCACCATTTCAAAATCAAATCGCTTGGGCCTACCCTCGTGTTGTAAGTCCCATTCCTTTTCTTTAAATAATCTTTGGGCCTCTCCTTGAGTTGTAAGACCCATACCTTTGTATAGAAAACCTTTTGGGCCTCAGTCATTGCATAAGTCCCAGTATAATCTTATCAAAACAACTTCCCTTTTGATTTAGGTTCAAATATACAGTTGTTATAAAAACTTTCTTTAATTTCTTTGAACAACTAACAATACAGCATGAAAGCTTGCTCATCTGTAAGTTTTATCCGCTTTCATTTGCCTGCTTTAATATATATATATATATATATATATATATATATATATATATGTGTGTGTGTGTGTGTGTGTGTGTGTATGTGTGTATGTGTATGTATTGTGGGAAGCTGCACACTGTGAGTCTTCTTTCATTCTTTTAAATACATGTCAAATATATATAATTGTATTGTGGGAAGCTGTGCATGGTTAGTCTTCTTTCATACCCTTTTAAATACTTGTCATATATCAACTGTATATATACTAGTATAGTTATTTAGAGTTTTCCCCGACAACTAGGTCTAGAACTAGGTAAAGCCATGTTGGTCACTCTTAAATACAGTCAAAACTAGATCCCCATAGGATTTCCAGATACACTTTTGCCTTCTCTTGGGCTTAAACAATATGGAACAAAGAGAAAGGCAGTATTTTTCGTGAACCTTTTCTTAGGGTGTCACCCCTATAAATTGTCAAAGAAATTCTACTCCCCAGAGTTGATCTATTCTCGGTGAATAGCATCTATTGAGTTTCTTCAAACTTTAGAACTTTCACTAAATGATCTATTCTCGGTGAATAGCATTTCTTGAACTTTTCTTGGTTTGGGACCCACAGGCTTCCTAAAAGCATCCCCGCCTCCTCTTGGGCTTTGTACAAGGACCCTCCGACTTCTTAGAAGTTCTCATGCCTTCTCTTGGGCTTAATCCAAGGACCCTAACAACCTCTTAAAGGTATAAGATAGAACTTAGTCATCCTTTGTTAGAGCAGTCTTTCCAGAGTCAAAACCCTCAGACCAATTTTAGGGTTGATACTCATCCCTTAAAAGAGTCGGCCTCCTCCTGGGCATCATACAAAAGATAAAACTCTTCCACACCAATAGACTTAATTTGATAGTCTAAATCCCTTCTTGAGTCTCAAAGACATTCTCAAGTTTCCTACGAATATAGGAGAAACCCTCGATTCTGGATCAATCTACAGCAAAGTTGAAACCTAATCTCTCTCCTAAAAATCCCAAGCCAGGGTCAGTTTATCATCATTATAACACTATCCCAAATCAGAACCTCAAGGCATCTGATATCTTAACTCTTCAGTAACCCTCAGTAAGAGTTGATTCCCCATTTTTTGGACCTGCCTCGAGATCTCAATAACCCCCGGCAGTAGATAGCCTCCTCTTAGGCTTTGTATAAAGATCCTTCCTCAGCACAGTCAGCCTCCTCTTGGGCTTTGTACAATGATTCTCCCCAGCGGAGCTAACCTTTTCAGACTCTCTTGTTGAGTCAATCACCTTTTCAGACTCTCTTGTTGAGTCAACCACTTTTCAGACTTTCCCAACCCATTAACAGATAAACACCATCATGTATAAAGCAAAACCTAATGCTAACATCCTGTGGATAACCACATATAGGATGGGTAACTGACAACTACACATTGTATAACCTGACCCTGAACTCCCCGAATCTCTTTAAGCATTTGTTCAGTTAAATATTCGCGTGCAAGGTTAGTTTTAGATACCTTCCCTTTCCCTTCCAGCTTCATGGGATAAATAAGAAATCAGAAAGTAGCACCCCTTTCTCCACGAGGAGGAAAACCCAACCCATCGATAAGGTGGTCGCATCACCGACAAAAATCGCTCGCTACACCTAGCAAACCCTGTTCAGAAACAAATCGCACCATTCGTCAAACCGAGAAAGCAATTCAATTAAAGAAAGGGGAAGAAAGAGGGAGTTTGAAGCAATACATGTGGAGTTCTCTGGGTTTCTCGCGCTAACGCTTCCATTGAAGTCACATCGGAGGAACTCCGATAGGTAAACACTCTAATCCTCCCCTTTTGCGTTGCTTTAATCGTACAAAATGCTTATTATTGTACTTGCCCTTGAATCATCAACTCCAGCGTCGATTGAGCTTTTTAGGTTTTTTTGTTAGGTTTTGTTTCGGTCTGATTGATTTAGGGTGGAGTTTGTTATGTTGAATTTTTGACTTGTGAGAGAAGTAGAACGAGTCGGAGCTGGGAAGGATTTGGTTGCGAGAGGCGACGAAGGTCGTTCGCCGTACTCATTCACCTTCGTGAAGGAGATACATGAGAGGATGGAGAGGTGTGGAGAAGACCGTGTATTGGGTTTCTTTTTTTTGCCTTTATGTTCCCTTTTTTTATCCGGTGTGTGCATCACCATCGTACCGTACCATGCACCCTCGTCTTAAGCCTTTGATGTGAGTCAATTGTTAACTCTATCCTATCAGATGGCCATGGTACAAGTAGACTAGGGGTCCTTAGTGAACCCCCTTCTTGCTCCCCCTTTGCTCACCCGTTGCCTTTTTTTTTTCTTTTTCCTTTTTAATTTTAATTTCATTTTAACTCTTTTTTGAAATTAATAATAACTTCTTTTTTTTAGTAGCTTTTTAAAAATCCTTCTAATTTAAACCCTTTTAAAATTAATAAAACTCCTTACTTAAAATTAATAACTTCTAAAATAAATCTTTTTAAATTAATTAATTTTTTTTTTAACTTTTTAGAACCTCTCAATATAAGAGCCTTATAAAAAAAAAATTTGTCTTTTTTTACAAAGAATTAAAACCCATTCAAGTTATTCAAGTTTGACTTTCATTTCGATTTTATAACTGAATAAGATTAGTTCTTTGATTTATATCCAACATTTCCTCCCAAGTTAACTTACAACCTTTTGTGTCGCATCTATCGTTTAGCGTGATGCATGCTATCGATATCTTTACTTTAACTCATTTGTACGTTAATTGCATGCTTTATCATGACTTTATGCTTTATTCCTTACTCTTATAATATTTTCATGTATGTCTTAGATAAGTTGATACTTAGGTAACTAACATTAAGTTAGTATTTCCCCTCAACATTCCAAAGGAATGTTACATTTACATTGACTCCGTGTCATAGGCTTCATTAGAACCTTCCCTTAACCTTGGCCTTAGGTTTTGAGCCATCGTGCTCCACATCTCACTGCAGACATTTAGTATCCTAGCCGTAGGATCGGAGTCGCCGCACTCCACGTAAATGTTTCTCCGTGAACATTTACATCCTACCCCTTCAAACTAACTTCAACTTTAGAGTCGTCGTACTCTACGTAACATCTTGCCATAGACATTACTTCCCCCTGGAACCTTGACCCCGTCAAGAAGTTCCTCATCCTCTTTGAGGAGAACTACAGATACTCTGATTCCATTTCCGTCAGGATACGCAAGCACAAGATGTGATATCTTACCGAGTATACTTAGATACTAACCCCTAGGGTTTCAACCTTTAGTATAACACCCTTAGCAAGCGAGTAACAGATAACATAAGTACTAACAAGAGGTTCCTGTAGAGTACTACATACGTTTAGGATGCTAATACCTTCCCTAGGCGTAGCCAACTCCCGAACCTTAGATCTCTTAGGTTTTTCTCGTTCTTGAACCTTTCCTTTGGATAAATCAAAGACGGTGGTGAACATTTAAGAACTGCGATGCAAGTTAATATAATAGACTGTTATCCTATTCTCACCACAACAGTTACATAAAAAAGGGTCATGCCCCTTGCAAAACAATAAATTACATAAACACGACACGCAGGCCAAAAATATAACAAAAGATATCACTCCTCCATCTGCTGAGTCTCCTCGGGGATAGTCTGCGTCTGCTGAGGCTCCTCCAAAAGAATCTGAACATGCTCCTCTCGAATCTGAAGAAAGTCGGGGATGAGGATCTTTTCACCCTCAACATGGTATAAGAAAATAATTCCCTCAGTGGACAGTTGGACCTCGGGGTTCAGAATTTTCAGCTGTGCCACATCGTTGTTAAAAGAATCCTCGCCAATGGCACATATGTCATCCTTTGCCTGCACAATCCGGGCAACCAACTCAGCCCGAGTCTTCAGCTCCTTCAGACTCTCGTGCTCGTCTTCAAGAGGGGCAGCAGTAGACCTCATTTGCTCGACCAAATCCTCCGCGACTTTCTTCTCCGCAGCCAGGGTGTCTTTCTCCCCTTGGATCTTAGTAAGCTCCTCCTGAGACTTTTTCCTCGCCTCCTCGGCAACCTTGGCCTCCTCCTTAGCCTTTTTCACCTTCTCCTCCAATACCGCTATCGCAGCCTGGGCCTTCTTCAGCTCGGAGTCCTGTGGATAATCCTCCTCGGCGTAGACCGCCACCATCTCTAAAACCCTGATCAGGGCAGAAGTATCCTGTGACAGCATTGCCCTCTTGCTCGGGCGATCCAGTGCCTCGAGCTTTAGAGACTCTACCCGAGGAGTCGTCAAGGAGGAGCCCTCGAAGAACCTTTTATTGTGAAGGCATAGAGGCAGCTCGAATTTGCTCTTCTCCCCCGCCTGGCTGAGGTCCACCAACTCGTTCTGACGGAAGCGCTTAAACCTCGAAGTTCTAGGCACGGGGGGACCCTGGACAGGAAGCGGAGTCGGCGAGGAGCTCCCCGACCCCGTTTGTGGAGGCGAAACTCGTTAGATAAGCCGACCTTTCGTGTTTGTTGCGCCAACCTTGCCCTTTGTCTGGGCATTCTTTACCATCCGCTCATGCGCTGTAGGCATTTCACCTGCAAAAACATAACGGACACGTTACCAAACGGGGAAGACAATAATCTAAACAAGCTAAAAAATAAATACTACCCAGCAGTTTGAGAGCGTCAGCGTGAGTCCCGCACTCAAAGAGCCCCTTCGTGTTGATGTAATGACTCTCCACCTTCTGACCGCATCTTCCTCGAAGATCAGATCCCCGCTCTTAGTCCAGAACTCCGCATGGGTAAAATTGTTGACAAAATTCACCAGCGCCGCATAGCCGGCTTTGTCATCATCTTCCAGCATCTCCAGCTGGGCAATATACTGGTCAGTTTTTTTAGGAAAAATGAACCCACACCAGTAGAAGGGGAACTTCACCAACCTATCTGCCACTACTTTGCCCTGCTCGTCATAAAGATCATCCTCGTTTTCATCTGTCGATACTTCTCAGGCGTACGTAGAGTCCTGGGCCTTCTCTGACAAAGGCTTGATGACGTAAAACCTCTCCTTAAAAGTCCTTATGGACTCGGAGAACGGTTTGAACAACTTTCTCGCCTACTTCAACGAGACCCAGCCGAACTTCCTCCCCGAGACTTGTAACACCCCAAAATGAGTAGAATATTTTTTTAATTGATTTATTATAAATATTCATATTTTCGGTGAATTTTTGATGAATTATTTTGATGACTGATGTCTTGAATTGTGGGGTATTATGATGTTAAGGGGATGCTGAAGTTATTTAGAAGTATGAGGATTATTAATATTATTTTCTTGATAATAATAATATGGATTATGTGAAATATATTATTATTATTATTATAAATAATTAATTAAGGGCAAGTTGGTAAATTTGGATGAGTTAAGTGAGGACATTGTGGGAAAAGTCTATTAAGGGTCCAAGGGGTAAGAATGACTTAAAGGAAAAATAGAGAGTGAGAAGCCATTCTTGGTACGTTTAGTTTGGAGAAAAAGCTCTGAGGAAAAGGAGAAGGAAGTTAGGGCTCAGAGAGGTTTTGGAAGAAGTCAAAGAGGAAGAATCGGAAAGCAATTTTCTAAGGTATGAGGAGTATTATTCATCATTATAATTGATATAGGTGTAGAAGTATGTAGGTAGTGGGTTCCGGGTAGATTAGATGAGTTCATGTCGGAATTTGGGGTTTTTGGGACGTATTCGATGTTAGGAATAAACCTATGTTGATGTATTGTTGTTGATGTGTTGTTTCTATGATGAAAAGTGATGAAAATTAGACTGTTTGGTACTGAAATCATAAGCCTTGAGGGTCTGAGATAGCGCAGAATCGCAACTGCGAAGTTGCAGGTTCGCGCGGATTCGCCGGGCGAAATTCCCAGCTCGCCGGGCAAGGCGAATTAGCCCCAACCTCGCCAACCTCGCCGAGCGAAAGTGGAAGCGAATGGAAGGTGGAAAAATGGTGCTACTTAATTTTGTATGAGAGTGTGAGATTCGCCCCTGCTTCGCCGGGCGAAGCCCAAGCGAGCGAGCTGCTTCGCCGGGAGAAATTAGAAGCGAAGGAAGAGTGTGGAAAGTGGAGTTTCTGGATTTTGTATGGGGGAAGATGTTTAGCCCCTGCTTCGTCGCGCGAAACCCCCGCGAGCGGGCTGCTTCGCCGCGCGAGCTCCAGGCAAGCAGGAGCAGTGGTTTCGTTTTAAATTCTTTTATTTCCTATCTTGTGATGCTTTGTGCCTTGATGTTTTATGATGACTTTTGATGCATGATGATGATGAGATAACATAATCTTTTAATTTTATGAATGATGATGCAATGTGACGATTTTCTGACAATGACGATTATGACATTTGCATCATGCATTCATAGCACTCTAGGACTTCGGTCCAGTGACGGTTTTAGGACTTCGGTCCAGTGGTGGCTTCAATCCCATTGTGTGGATTATAGTGTATGACGTTGCTCCGGTTCTTGTATAGAATCGATCCTATTGGTGGGGATCTTTGGAGGGTGATGGCCCAGTGTCCATCAAACATGACGAATTGGTACCACGTGCATGAGTCTGTGTTGTGCATTTTATATTATGTGGCGTTGCATGATTATGAATGAATGATGTTGATGACATAATTTTTATGATGTATAATGATGATGATGTATAATGATAATGTTGTCTTATTATGATGCATGCTACCTTATTATTTATTATCTTATATCTTGTATAATGATTTATGATTACTCACCCTGCCTGTTTGAATGTTGCCTCCACGTGGGTAACATGCAGGTGATCAGGATTAGCTTTTTGGTGTGTGAAGATCTGACTTGAAGTATTTTGATTATTTTGGTCGAGTAGAGGGTCTTGCTCTGATATGTAACATCGGGTCGGTACGTTTTGAGTCGAACTATGGTGTTCTTTAGATTGATGATGTTATGATACTTTGAAGTCGTTTTAAAAACCTTTTGATGTTATAACTTACGATGTTTTTTTGAAGTTTTTCGGTGCATAGTAAATGATTTAATTTTGATGATTATAACCCGTGTTATGGAGCAGGATGTTACCCTTTGATGTTTTATGACGAAATGTGACGCCCTTTTGGGATTTTACTCTGATATATTTGTTTGTGTTTGTCGTGAATGCTTGTTGGGTAGAAGGGTGTTACAAGACTTGCCTCTGGAGATGGAAGATGTAAAGAATAAGGGGAGAATGGCTCCTATCTTTAGGAACTCACACGTCAGTTCGAATGCATAGATAAATGCTAAGGATTTTGGCGTGCAACTGCGAGGGGGCCAGGTCCAGATGCACGAAGACAGATCTCTGGAAGTCAGTAAAGGGCAGCCTTAGCCCAATATCCTTGAAGACGTACTCATACATCGGGAACCTCCTCCCGTAATCTGTTCAGATACGATCGTCTTCACCAGGAAAATGCACCTTTCATTCCCCTTCAGCCCCCACGGTCGTGAAGGCATCCCCGGGAAACAAGGAAAAAATGGAGGCATGCTCTGCGGGCTCTGCAACTATCCATTCCTCCGCGGAGGTCCCCTCAGGTGGAGTCTCGCCGACATCGCTGGGAGTGGTTGTAACTTCTGTGTCGTTACTTTCCAAGGAGTTCTCTTCGGATGAATCTATGAGAACTTCTTTTTCAGGTTCACAGGACATCTCCTCCACCTGAAAAGCAGAGGACAAAAGTGAATTCGATGACAAAATCAAATCCACCCTTCCGCCGCTAGTCAAGTGAAATGGCGCGCGAAGGCCCGAGAACGACGTCCTCGGTCTAACCCTACTCATATGGCATAAGTGGGGAGCGAGGAGATACCCGGGGCAACCCCTATAACGCACACGGGGAGATTATCCCCGGTTCGCTACCCAGAATTCCGTTTTAAGGCCTACCGGAAAACTCATGGACCTGCCAAAAAACTCATAGGTACACCAGAAAATTCATGAGCTCCGCCGGCGACAAACACACTCGTTGTCGCAACGGCGCCAGAAGCGACCTAAATCCCTAAGCTCCTAAAGGTCCGACGATCACAACAATAGCAAAAAGTGGCCAAACTACCGTCTGCCACCAATAGTCACCGGAAATTACTATTGTACTACCTAGAATCAACCTAACCGCATGTATTCAAGAAATACAGAAAGCAAAAAAGCTTGAAACTAGAGCAAAGTTGAGCAACTTACGTGGCGAGGAAGTATTAGAGGGTCGAAGATGGTGCTCGGAGCTGGTACGACGGCTGAACAGCGGTTGACGACGGCTTGAACAGCAGCGAATGGAAAAGATCAGATAGAGAAGCGAAGGAAGAGAGAGAAGCGAAAAATGCAAATGAGCAGCTTCTCCCTCTATTTATAAACGCTCTGAAGACACGTGCACGAGCACACGCGACTAGGGCCATCATCATGACCCTAACCTAGCCATCATGACGCAGTTAATGCAGCACAGGGCTCGAGGCATAAGTGGCGTTCCACCTCTTCAAATCACATCAACCGTTGGGCTCCCCGTACGCTCGACACGTCAGACAACATTATATATCCAGCGGACACTAACCCCTTTGGGCATCGTAGAACAACCTCATCTCGTCGACAAGCAACAACCCTTTTTGGATCTCCCCTGGACTGCGAGTTATCCTTAAGCCATCACTCGCGTGCTCGGGAGCAACGACTTGGGGGGCTCCTATTCCGAATTTGACCAATGACTAGGCATGACCCAATTCACTTCTGCTCCCAGAACGACCTAATTGCCTAAGTCCAGCCAATTGGGGGCAATATTTACCTTTATGCCCCCTACCGGACAAATATGGTCGGATGACCCCAAGGGTCACCCGCTCCTCCTTGGTAACTCCTGTCCGTCATGCACAGTTACACCATCCAGAAACAGTCACGACGCCCGTGCCCGGAACTGCGTCTTTGCCCGTAGAAACGGCTAGTTTCGGGCACCTCTGCTCGTCCCAGCGACTAGTTTCTGGCAGTTACCTATTCTTCAGAAAACGGTTATTACGCCCCGAAAATAGGGACCGTTGGCCACACGCTGGGGGCATTATAAAAACCTTCTCATTTGAGAGGGCCAAGTATTCCAAATTCACCCTACGAAATACATACTCTGTACTTGCATTCTCTCTCTCTCTCCCTATTCTTACTTTAGCATCGGAGTGCCTTGCAGGTACACCCCCTCCTCATATTTCACACCCAGCATCGCAGACATCATCTTTGGCCCACTCCAGGTTCTGATCAGCCGTCAAGATTAGTTAGGAATATGGAAACTTGAACATTTATAAATGATCTTCTTGATTCGGCGGATTGGCTTTTTATGTTTATTTTTTTAACTTAATTATAATTTTGATCCTTGTTTTTCTTAAATTTTGGTGTCCTCATTTAAAATCCAATTATATTAATATTTAGAATTAGGTTAATTACTTATAATAACTAAATAAAATTAACATTATAAAAATAAAATTTGTCAAATTTTAAGAGTCAAAATTATAATCTTTCAAAATTATTAAGATTGTAAATTTGCCAACTGCATCATAAATCTAATTGATTTTTAATTTATTTAAAGAGAAAAGAGTGTTATATATATATATATATATATATATATATATATATATATATATATATATATATATATATATATATATATATATATATATATATATATATATATAATTACAACATTTCTCACTAATAGATTCTCATTAAACTTATTCATTAATGATCATACAATATAATAATACAATAAATTTAAAAAGTTAGAAAATTAATTATACGATATAATAATACTATAAATTAACAAATATTTTTGAAAAAATTCATGTTACCAAAGAAAAATGGAATTAAAAATCTCATTATTTAAAAAAAAAGTTTATGTTATCAAAGGAAGAGGAAATTAATTATTTACATTATTTTCAGTATAAATCTCATTTTCTATACTATATATAAAGGGAAAACATGTAGCCTATTTTTTTTCCAATTATATCCTTTTTAGTTTTTGTTTTAAATCTCAACTTCTCTTTAATTAATTTTTGTTTTAAAATCTAACATCTCTTCTATTAACCGCTATATGGTGGTTTGAATATCTTTTTCACTCTATTATGTTTTTTATTATTTTATAAATGATTTAATTGAAATAAAAATAAAGACACAAAAAATACCGTTTATATTTTGACCCGTCTGTGCATTAATAAAAGCAGACAGACGGGCACAGGAGTGTCCGTCTGGACGCTAGTTAGTTTTAAGTAAAAATCACAATATTTTTACTAACTTTTTTAGTTAAGGATTTTTATTTTTTTACTCTATCTTTTTATTTTCAATTATTTATATAGAGAATAATATTTGTTTATGTTCTATATTAATTTAGTAGTTTATTGTATTATTATACCATATAATTACTTTTCCAATTTTTATTAATTTATGAGCATCAACAAATTTCAACAATTTGTTACGTTTGAAATTTTGAATTTTATTTAAAAATTTTATTGAACTTATTTTCATGATTAAGTGTATAATTTTTTATAGATTTTATAGCTATGAAATTTATGTCAAAAAATTTATTTCATGAATATCATTTTTATGTGTATATACTGAATTAGAAGTCATGTAGTCTGACTAGTAGCCCACTAGTCTGATCAATAACTTAGTGACCCAATATTTTGACCGGGTCGATTACCGGTCCTGGTTTTAAAACATTGGATAACACTTAATAATATAATATGATAATAATTATGAATGTTTAAAGTTTAAAAGTTATTAGATGATGATTATTGAGTTCTTGATTTACAGAGGTGAGGGTGTCATCTCTCACCCTGACTGTGGCCTCTAGTGTAGTCACCATACTATGATAGTAGTTGGTAAAAGTGTCATTTCATGATAAGCATGAATGTTAAGGTGTTTATCGATATGGATTGGTATATACTAGAGAAACCATGTACGACCACATAAATTTGTAGATATTTAAGTGTTTGGGTTTTGGTTTAGAGCATTAAGATTAAAAAAGGAGCCATAAGGTCATCCATGGTTAGACGGAGTTCACTGTCTGTGTTCTTATGTCGACCCATAACCCTCTAAATATGAGGCATGTAAGGGTGAACTATTTAAGAATGTTATGTAAGTACACCAGCCCTCAATCATAAGACTTGCAATTGGGATATGCTTAAGAATATTATGTCAGTTCATCAAGTCCCAAAGAATTAGGCTTGCAAAAGTAAGATGATTATGATCGACACCATATGATGTGATAATTCAATAGATGAAGTTTAATTGTCAATGTGATTCTCAGCATTGCCTTAGATCCTCGTATTATTGGAGTAACTTATTGTGGTATCATTCATTTAAGCCAAAGTGGTGGTGGACCACTATTTTTCGGTTGCCTTAAAGACATATGGGCATTGTTTCATACTCCCGTGTTTTTGTATGATAATAGGGTGAGTGTTACATAGGTTATGTTTATTTGGTGTTAAACTATCATATTTGAGCAATAAAATAGGATGTCTCTGAACACAGGCCTTTAAGAGTCCTGTTCTTTTAAAAAAAAGTGGTTATTCCACTCATTTCATATTATTCATCTTTCTTTTTCAAATATTTAAGTTTTTCGCGCCTTGCTTTCATATCAATCTCTTTTTTTTCAAAGATATTTCTTCCTTGTCTTTCTTACCTTTTAGTGTGTTTTTTTCTTTCATAGTTTTCTTTTTGCAACTCTTACTCGCCATGGTAATTCTAAGGGAGCTAGGCTCATGCGAGAAGGAGATTGCAAGACTTCCTTTTTCTTATCAGTCTTACACCAATATGTGTTGTTCTCATTTTAAACGAGTCGATAAAAGGATTAATTGGGATGAGTAATTAAAGATATTTTTGGTTGGAGTATTATTGACTATATTAATTTTAGCCACTCTAATGAAATAAGTCTAAGTAGCCATGATAGTGAATATGTGATAATATTTATTTCGTCTTTTTCAAGGTGTATTCAGGATTATTTTAAGGTTATAATGACTGCTACTACAACATTCGTTGTTCCTTGCAACGCTTGAAAATTGTTGCCAGAACTCTGAAAAATGTTGTATAAAAGAATAAGCAACGATTTGTAGGCGTCTTATATGCGAGTGTTGCTTATAGTTTAAGACGACATTTTTCCGCTCTAAAGGCACACTTTTTATAAATGTCGCCTATATTATTGTAATAAGGGACGTTTATCTATGGTAGCTGAGGCGACGTTTTTTAAGGGTTCACAAAATTACCAATATTTTTAACGTTTTCCATAAAGTGATATATATTAGTAAAAGGCCTAGAAAGAGTGTGAGAGTGGTAGCCTTAAGTAGGGGTGACGTTTATACGTTGTCCGCCATTATGAACCATTTCGCCTTAAATGTCCCACACTCACCCGTCATGGAAAACGTGGGAAAAGAATTTCCTCAGTTAGAGGTATAGATGTTCAAAACCAAATTAGTCCAATAAAAAGTGCAAACCGAACATAACCAAACCAAAAACCGCATTTGGTTTGGATGTGTTTGGGCCATTTTATGGCAGAACTGCAAGGTTCAGTTCAGTTTGAAGTTTATATTTTGAAACCGAACCAAATCAAACCAAAATGCGTTATCTACAACCCATTTATTTAACACCCAAGCCCATTACTAAAGAAAGAATTGTGAAACTTATGGTTAGCAACAGAAGCATGAAAAATTAGGAACGCATGAGAAAGCAAAGAAAAAATCGAGCGCAAAAGAAGGCAAAGGCAAATCAGTTTATCATCTTAGGGTTTCTTGTCTTCATCTTCTTTGCAATTGCAAGGTAAATCTCTCATTTCCTCATGTTTCAATTTCGTTTTTCATCTCCTCTTCTATAATATCCCTTCTTATCTCTTTCTTACATTTGACTATTGATAAGAAAGTCAGTTCTATTGTCGAAAATCAGGTAAAGTTAAGCAATTGTTCTATGGACTTAGGTATTTATTATTGTTCGGTGAAAAGGTTAATTGAAATTATATTGAACTTTTGTATTGAATTCATTTTTGAATTAAGTTTGTTTTGAGAAGTGGCTTAGTTGAAAAAAATTATTAAAATACATCTATAAATGAACAAATATGGTGCTAAATCTAATGAACAATACTAAGGAGAGTTGAATACACACATAAATATCAAGAAATTGTAAAAAAAATTAAGGTAAAATACATCTAACATATTTTTTCTATCAACTCTTTCACCCCGTCTTCATTTTTTGTTATGATTGTGCCTCCAGTTGAGGCATCTTAATTGAGATTTTAGACATCTTGTTAAATGTTGCATCTACTATATACATGTTATGATTCAGACATCTTTTGAGTAACAACTTGAATCTTTCCCATGCGTCGTAAAGTGCCTTTGAATTGTCTTGTGAGAAATTTGAAATTTCTGCCCTTTCTTTTAACAAATTGAGCATTGGAGAAAAATATTTTGAGAAACTTATATTCTAACTCTGTCCACGTCTGAAATGTACAACTCGGTAGACACTGCACCCAATCTTTTGCTCGTCCATTTAACGATAACCCAAAAAGTATCAACTTGATCTGACTTTCAGTCACCCCATCTTGCAAATATAACATGAATCGTAAAAACGAGTAAAATGATCCCATGGATTTCTAATGACACTTTCGTAAAACTTTTTGTCTCTTAAACCTGCAAGAACAACATTTTTAATGTCAAAAGAAACAGGGTTCCCTGGTTGGAACCCAAAAGATGTTTGTTCAACATCAGTTCTCTTATAATAGTCTACCATAATCTTCCTAGGTTGTGGATTAGCCATAATTATGTCATCTTGCTCACTCTCGTGATATGCAGAAATTGATGTTGTCTCTTTCTACCGCTCTTTCTCAGCTGACCTTGCTAATCAGTCTGCTTTTTGAGTTGCTCTCGTAGTCTTCTCGATCTCTGAATTAAATAGTAATTCTCTTAATCTGGTACCTCGTATAAACAACAAAAAAATACCGTAGTAGCAATGCACTAATTATTAATAACTAAATAAGAACAAAAATTGAAAATAAAAAACCAAAAACTCGATAGATATTTAGCAAGTGTACTAAATCTCGTTGCACGTAATAAAATGTTCGCATTCACATGGATTATTTTACTTTAACAAAACAATTAACATGTTATGATAATAAAATTGAGGGATTTTCAAAGTTTGGTTTGAAATAAAATGCGTAAATAAAATATTAGAAAAGTTATCAAATTAAAGGCGATTATGCTTAGTTTTGAATCTCATGTATATCACTATTGATGTCGGCGACTACTTTCCCAAAATTAATTTATCAGAAATTACAACAATTTAACTGAGTCGTCATACCCAATAATAATCCATTATTCTACACTACAACTCCCAATTCACATAGGCCAATTTGAAGTTAAAACAAACAATTTAGAGTGTTAAAGCTCAAATCACAACTTATAATATCTTATTCTTAACCAATTACTAAGCTAAATGGTTAATCTATTTCAAAATCACATAGTTCAGGTTAGTAATCCTTGCAATTCTTGGCTTTTGACGATGAAAACCTTCGTTCCGAAACTTCAATTATGTCATTGCCATCAAAATTTGTGCCAAGAAAAAGATCTTATAGCAATTTCCTATTTTTCACCTAAAGAGAAGTCAAAACACGTTAGAAAGCAAGTCATATCATGTCATAATCACTTTAGATCGTGTCACGATGCTTTGTGTAACAGTTGGATCGCGTCGTAATCCCCATTACTACAAATAATACTTTTTATGACGAAGGTTTCACCTCGAACATGCTATAAACTGAGCTTATAGGTCCTGGGAGTGACATGTTTGATTTTTTAAAATAATGTTTCCCTCGATTTTGTATAAAATTGAGGTAATATAGCAAAAGTGAGCGCCAAATCTTCTGAAAAAATATTAAACCTAACACCACTTCGAATTCGAGTAACTGCATTTAAGGTTTTTTTTCAGTGATTTCTCATTTGGCGCCTTCCAATCTTCATTTTTTTTGTTAGTTAATTTTTTTCTTATCAATTAGTAATTCTAATTAGTAATTCTCAAAAAAATGTGTTATCAATAAAAACGAATAGACAATAATATGAAAGGAAATATTTCATTAATTAAAAACGGGACAACAAATAACTATTCCACATATTCAAATTTCTGACTCCACTCAACTTCAATGGTATCACTATTAACTATCCCTAATTTAGAGAAAGTTTCAGAGAGAGCTCTTCCATATGGTATGAGGAAAGTCATTTCATCCTTAGAGATGATTATCATTTCCTTTAAGAAATTAAAAAGGGTAAGAGGAAGATTAACTATGATGTTCTTGGTAAGGAATAACAATAGATGTTTGTCATTCCAAGTAAGATTTTCCAGTTATTTCTCTATTAGACGGAGATTTGACACTAGAAATTGATACACAACTTTTTCAATTGGTTGTAGACTAGAAGGAATGTTGAGATTATTGTTGGTTGCATAAATTAGGCGAATGAGATCTTCATAGATATGGTTGAATCTATATTGTTCAACACAAACACCTTCCTCTTCACATTTTATTGTCTGAGTAATAAGTGACTGAGTAATTGTGATAGGAAAGCCATTAACATATGATTGGATTGACTCATCATCATGATCAGATGGTCCAACAGAGGCATTTACCCATAACTCTTTAACGAGATTAATGTAGATGAGTTCATTAAGAATGTCAAAGTAATCGTTCAACTTTTGTTTGCGAATAATTTTCCTTAGATCAAAACCTTTGTCTTTCAAATCATTGAAATTAACAAAATTTTCATTGATTATGAACAAAAGATTTTCATCTAAGGTTATTGAAGAAATTTTTGAAGAAAATAAAAGACTTTGGAACTAGGTTTGAATTGAAGACACAGAAAGTTGGAAGAAGTTGAAACAAGGAATAATGTTTAAATAAAATGGAGAATAGAAAGTGAAACAGTCAGATAAGCTTAAGTGCCTTGAAAATCCAAAAGATATGTTACATTTTCTGAATATGGATGATCATTGATGTTCTAGTAGATATGATTCCAATCGCACCATGATTTATTTTTTTAGAAGTAGAAATCACATATTACCTCGGTTTTTCAAAAACTCCGAGGGGAAAAACAATTCAAGAAACTATTTTTATTTATTATATATTTTTTTTGTAAACTAATTGATATATTATGTCGGTTTTCTTAATAATCGAGGTATAAGATATTTTACTATAAAAGCACTCGTTAGACAGATTTTACCCTAATCCTAACTTATATATAGTCGCTCCAAACTCGTTAGAAGTAGAAATCACATCATTCTTTTGGGATCCATCTCACAAAATGGTGTTGATGTTGTTGTTGTTGTTGTATTTAAAAGCTTGTAAAAATTCTCTATGATAGACAGCAAGTGCAGAAAAACATTTTTTTCAATGTTGGAACAAATAATTCCTTTAGACAGTGGATGCATTAAATGCTAGAAATAGATAACTCCTAGAAATTGGATGCGTGAAATATTTGGACCAAATAACTCCTTACACCAAAATTCTGGTTTTGTTGTATTATTTTTTTAATATTCTGTGTAAACAATGTAATTAAAAAAACATGTTCACCTCGATTTTTATACAAACCGAAGGGATAATTTAGCGTTCTTAACCAAATCTTTGTCGTTCATTTCATGATTATCAACGCTCAAGAAACTACCATTAGTGACTCGCGTGATACCTAAAAAATTTCCATTATAAATACTTTCTGATATCTAAAATTTATAAAGAAACGTCATGAAGTGATTGAAACTATCTATATCCCCCACTTTAACTTTTGCCATTAACGATGGATTGCAAGTGCAAAAAATTATTTGGATTTAAGGTTTGTGTTTTTAAATATTCATTTGAGCATAAAATCATTTATTTTTATACCCTTTTTTTCCTAACTCTTTTATTGTTTTATATTAGAAACATATACTTGCAAGGTGAAGCATTTAACCTTACCAAAATATCAAGGAGTTGAAGATCCAACGTAATTTACTTTTTATTTTAATATTTTGTGTAAACAATGTAATATTATGGGTAAACATTTAAGTTCATAAACAAATTATTTTTATTTATTTTCTGTGTAAACAATGTAACGAATTTCTATTAAAAAAACAATCTATCTTACCTTTCGGTTTGTTTGTAAATCGAGATGTATGAGGCGCTAGTTTTGTAAATAACAAAAATGCAGATGTTGGGGTTCAAATCTATGTGCAAATTAATTTACCCCTCAGTTTTTAAATAACCGAGGTTATAAGCCTTTACTTTTCATGACGACGTTCGTTACCTCACTACTGCAACCGAGGTAAAATGCATTTCGCGTCCGACGTTAAAAGCATTTTTTCTAGTAGTGCCCTTTATATCGTGGCATAATTTGTTCCTTTTCCAACATTTCGTGCCATGATACGGGCACGATTTTTCCAAGGACAAATTGTTATTTTTCTTCAAAATTTCATGATGTTCGCTATGTTTATCACACTTCTTTGTTTTTATTAATTTTCTTCACAAAACTACTACAAATTAATCTAAAACATGATTAAGGCAACTGCAAATGTTTAATAAAATTACACAATGACAAAATGTCACTGGATATCATATTATCGAGAAAAAAAAGATAAAGGGAACACTAAGAGGAAGAAGAATAACCACGTACTTAATCATCAGGAGAACCACAACAAGGACAGACTTGAAATAACAGATAGGAAGAAACTAATCAATGGCAGAAAAAAAATATCAGTAAGCATAACACTTAACAAGAGAATCATCAAGAGAACATTCATAATAAAAACTCAAATGGGGGAGACTGGGAAATGCTCGTATAAAGCTCATTAGTATAGTAGGAAAGTAGTAAATAATAATGAGATAAGCAATAAGGAGAACAAGGAAGCCTCATGCAAAAATTATAAAAAGAAAATAATAATGCGCAGATAAGGATTGAGAAAGGAATAATAAGAATTTGTCAAGGAAAAATGGTGAATACTGACCTTAATAAGTCCACATGCATGAAGTCCTACATGGTGCTTCCTCCTAATAAGAAAGGAATGAGTGATAAGCAAAACCAACAAGGTACTAACAATTAACATTGCATCAAGGAGCATAACATTAAAAGTAAGTGCATAAATACCAATACATGGGATGAAGTCGTGAATGAAATAGTGGAGATCAACTTGCAAGTCAAGAGAAATACATAACTAAGGATAACATGCACAACAACAGAAGAGATTCTAAGAGGAATGACACTCAAAAGAACATGCAACGCAAAAACGAGAAGGAAAAATGTCAAGATCGTGAGCACATATGCAAATATGGCGATCGAAGACGAGCGAAACATGTGGGCTTGGATCAGAAACGAGAATGAGGACACCCTTGCAACCACTACTTAGAACCAACGTGGTTATAACAATCCAATAGTTGAGGATTGTAAAACGATTTGGAATGTGATAATGTTGGCTAAAGAGATGAAAGTCAGGACATTGAGATAAAGACTGATTGCAAAATCGTGGTGGATATAATAGCTAGAAATATATGAAATTATAATGGGTTTAAAAGCGACGATAAAATCAAATAGACGATTAATCACAAGGGGAATCAAAAATAGATAAAGATAACATGAAGAAACATACGAGAAGAAAAAATAATCAAGAGACATAAAATGAGTTTGAGGAAGCTCAAGGGAGAGAGAAGGTAAGTGGAGCGACACAGATGAAGATGGACAAATCTCATTTAGAGTTTTTAATAAATTGCATTTACAATACCCTAATGACATTTAGTAACTGAGCCATTTGTTACTTTAGTGTGGAAAACCATACTAGGCCCACTATTTGGCAAAAAATGTGAGCATTTAACTTGACACTCCCACTAGAACCAGATACCCCCCATTTTGAGCAAATTTACCTTTATACCCATGGAAAAATTGCGAAAATTTTGAAATTTCAATATTTTACCGAAAATTTTGGAAATTTACAATTTTATATGTAAAATTACAAGAAATTTTGAAATTTACAATATTTTACC
The DNA here is from genome assembly GCA_022829125.1 of Lathyrus tuberosus. NCBI lineage: Eukaryota > Viridiplantae > Streptophyta > Magnoliopsida > Fabales > Fabaceae > Lathyrus > Lathyrus tuberosus. Next base: position 673,477 of record JALAZF010000516.1, read on the forward strand.
AAAATTTTTGAAATTTCTAGTATTTTTTTTACCAAAAGATTTGGAATTTTCGGTATTTATTATCAGAAATTTTGAAATTTCCGGTATTTATTACCAGAAAATTTTGAAATTTCCAGTATTTTTTACTAGAAAATTTGAAATTTTCGGTATTTATTACCAAAAAATTTGAAATTTTCGGTATTTTTTATCAGAAAATTTGAAATTTTCGGTATAAATACCAGAATTTCCAGAAATGCAAAAAAATGCATACCAAAAATTTCGATTGTACTACTGAAAATTTCGTTTTTGGTATGTTAAGAGTAAAATTTTTGGAAGGAAAGTAAAATTTGGTTGATAAATATTCTCAATATCCCAAATTATAAGTCACTTTGCCAAAAGAATTTTCGCAAATTATAAGTCACTTTATATTCCCAATGCAATATTAATGACATTTTCCTAAATATACCCTAAAGTATTTATTATTATTTATTTTTTCAACTCTTTTAATTTCTCTCTCTTGTGTACTAGGTGCATTACTGTAAAATCATACATAATTTGTCTTTCACATAAAATAATAATTATGTTTCTTAATTCGTATAAAATACCAAAAACATCTTATAATTTAGGACAAGAAAATAATAGCTAAGACATATTTAAAATTTTAAAAATATGAGAAATGTCAAATATAATATAAAGAGTGGTAAGGTAATTTCTTCAAAAAGGCTATAGAGGACAAAAATCTCGTATTATGGGCCTAAACCCAATCTCATCTAATTTTAATATATTGGTTTTTTAATTTTTTTTCATGAATCAGATAAAATAAATAAATTAAAATTATAATTAAACCGATATAAAAAAATAAGATAATATTATTATTAATTAAATAATTTAATATGAGAGTAAAAGAAAAAAGTACATCTGTATGTATTTATAAACTACGTAAAAGTCTTTTAAGAAATTAGATTTGTTGAAAAAAGTAATTACAATTTAGAAAAAAAGTTTTAAAAGAATAAAAATATACAATAGCAAATAAATTCATTGACACTTTTTTTAATAAGTTAAAAACATTATTTTATACTCTAAACAAATTGTGAGAATAAATTTAATTTAAAAAAAAGTAAGTTTGAACAAATTGATTTATATTTTAACTATTTATTCTTGACCTCTTTAATATTTGACAGTATATAATCTTAAAAGAGAAAATAAATAAATAAATAGTAAATAATTTTCTAATTTTTTTTCTTCATTTATAAAATATTTGACCATAAAAAATAGAAAAAAGATTTTAATTTTTAATTTGACCATGAAATAAACAAAAAACAATGTTTTATAAATAAAAAAGTAGTTTATTAATAATATTAGCAAAATATTACTAAAAAACAACTTTTATAAAAATAATATTAAGAAATGAATTTTGAAAAGTAAAAATAAACTATTTTTCTATTTTATAAATATTGTTTTTTTTACTAATAGAATTTTTTTTAAAATTATTTTATTAATAATAATTAAGTTAAAATATTTATTTTATATTTCCTTATTATGAATAAAATATTGTAAAATAAATTACATTTATAAAGATAAGATTGAGAAAATAATATGTTTTCTTATCATAAGTCTAACATATGATGCATACTGAGCATTTCATTCTTACAACCTTTGTATATGAGAATAATACAGAGAATAAGCTGTCTGTCTCAATTTATATTTCAAAAAATTAAACTAAATTTTACAATTTCTCTTCTCTTAAATAATAAAATTAATTTTGACTCTATAAATTTTAAAATAATTTTTAAAATAGAGCAAAAAATACTAAAATGGATGAAAAATCATAAAAAGCTGTCACTTTAACATTTATATTTTATATATCAAATAAATTAAAGTTCACATCTTGACCCAAAAAAAATAAAATTAAAGTTCACATAAGCACCTTCACGACGTTGAAGAAACAGTGCTTGTCGACCTGACGTTGGCTCGTGACAGGATACAAGAGAAGCCGCAGAGAAAGCTCCGGCAACTGTTAATGTCACCGTAGTGCGTACTTTCCATCACTCCACCGTTACTCTCCAGCTCTCTCTCATTTCTTCCAAACATGCGCTCCAAAGACAGAATCGCTTACTTTTACGACGGTGCGTTTTCGTTCTTTTCGTTATTCACATTCACTTTTATAGCTTTCTTCGTTTTTTTTACTACGGTTCTTATTTGGCGGTATCGAAGAGATCTTCAAAATTCATAGCTGTTTAATTTTTTGTATGTTGAAACCCTAGCTTTATTCATCTGCTAGTAAGGAGTGAACGTTGCGTTTAGCACTATTTATTTGTTTGTGTTCGGTTCTGCAGTGGTTAAATAGATTTCAGATTCCAGTTCTTGTTTAGCTGAACTTTAGGGCTTTTCATGTTTTTGGAATTTGCAATTGTGTGGAAATTAGGTCGTTGCATTTTTTGGAGATTAATTGCATTTTTTTACTGGCAAGTGGTTTTGGTCTCTCCAAATCAATTGCATGAATGATGAATAAGGTTCTCATCTATGAAGCATAGACAGCAGCACACACATGACACCAACACGGATACGTCGATATCAGTAATAAATTGAAAAAATGAATAAATTAAACGAATTCATAAGTGTTGCTGTCGGTTTCCGACACATACATTGACAATGATACACCTTTTTTCAGAGGTGTCAGTGCTACAGAGATTCTCATTTATGTCATACCAACACTTTAGACCATAGCCGATAGGCATATTCGATCTGACACATGTAAGTGTCCTACACCGACACGACACAACACCTGCCAACACTTTCATACGCGTTAGTGACCTTTTTTGTGTTAATGTCAGCATCTGGTGTTTGTGTCTATGTCAGTGGTTCATATGTTCTCATACTTTTCAAATGATTGAAATCCAGTTCAATTGATAAAGCTATGTCTAATTGAACGAGCTAATGGCGGATGACAGTTTGTGATGATATGGAAGCTACTTTAGATGGACATGACATGCCACATAGTCGACTGTTCTGGCATCTGAGACTGTTATTACATATAAAAAGATAGTATGGATTCCTTCTTTCAAAGAACTATGTATGTCATGTCATATGAGCTTGTTTTTAATCGTCCTCTCTCTCCCCTTATATTCTTTTTACGGAGAGGATGCATGGAAGGAGATGATCCATTTTCCATATAATTGGATAGAGTAATAATAATGGTCATATTCACTGATAGGAAAAATATGTTAACTTGATTTAAGTAATTGATGCTGCATTGTCCAAAATCAGCCATCTCTCAAACTACAAAGACCAAAAATGTAATCAAGTTTTTAGTTATTTTACTGTTACCGTGAATTAATTTGCATTTATTTTATTAATTTTCATGCTGTTAGGCAAAGAAAGTAGTTCCTTTAACAGGAATCGAGTTCTGTGAGGAGCTGTTCATTCTTAAGTGCTCATTAGTTTTTCATTTTAAGTATTTCACAGACCTTGTTTATTTTTGCATGTTTGTCTTGAATTCAATTACTCAAAATTTTCATGTTGCAGGTGATGCGGGCAGTGTTTACTTTGGGCCGAACCATCCCATGAAGCCTCACCGCCTTTGCATGACTCACCATCTTGTTCTCTCGTATGATCTTCATAAGAAGATGGAAATTTATGTCAGTAACGCACCTTGTCTGTTTATTTTCATTTGCATGTTTGGTATTTTGTTGCCATTTTTTTGTTGTTGTGGCGGATTATGTCAATAATGTTATTCTGATGCTTTCTTTTTTTACGTATGATGCAGCGCCCACACAAAGCTTATCCTGTTGAGCTTGCCCAGTTTCATTCTACTGATTATGTTGAGTTTCTGCACAGGATTACACCTGACACTCAGCACTTGTTCTCAGATGAACTGTCCAAATGTATGCTTTTCTCAATTTTAAATGGACATGTCTATGTGATTTTAAGTTTTTTATTATTATTATTATTATTATTATTTTTTACACAGAATAAGATAAATTGATAGAACCATTGTTGTTTATTATATTTTTTGTCAGAGAAAAGTAGAGAGCTAAAGTGGAAGTCTATCAATTTTTACAGACACTGTAGTTTTCAAACTAAGCCCAAAGTTTTAGTATATATGATTTAGTTTCTTCTGGCTTCTAAAAATCCGCTGCATAATTTTTCGTAGATGTTATAGTCATTATTAGGCTTGTGTTCGGCATCTTTAAGTTTTAAACTTTAAACCAATGAAAACTCTTCCATATTGTTAGTTTGCGTCTTCAAGTTTTAAGCTTTAAACCAATGAAAACTTCCATATTGTTAGTTCTGTTGGATTGCCTTCAAGGTTTTATGTTTAAAACTTTTTTATGCACATTAAACTGGAAAGTAATCATAGTGTGCCTTTTTAGGGAGAAAAAGGGGGTGGAAGTTGGGAAATTAACATTACCCTTACTTTATATAATTGATATTTAACTTCTCAATTTAATATTTTCCTATCCCAATGTTTATGTGGTAATTTTACTTTAATATATTCTATTTATTGTTTAGTTAATAACAAGTTCCACCTTTATTGTTGATTATTTCTGTCAGATAATCTTGGAGAAGACTGCCCTGTATTTGACAACTTATTTGAATTTTGTCAGATTTATGCTGGTGGAACTATAGGTAATATGTTTATTGTTGAAATTATTGGGATGTTGGTAGGGGAGGACGAAAAATGTCTCATGAAACTGAAATTGATATTGATTTAATAATTGATATGAAGAACTAGTTGCAAAACATAAAGTATTAATCTTTATTTACACTAAAACATCCTAGTCTTAAATTAGGAAACAAATCATGAAATATAAGAAAACATGCATTGAGAGAGGATCCAAGATACTCTAGACTGCTCTAAGATACAATGTAGACATCACAGAATTTTTTTCCGTATATTGTAACACTCCTATGACTATTGAACCTAAAACCTAGTAAGCTCTAAACTTGTTACAACTTTACGAGTGCTGGGAAATACAACTTAGTGAATAGCTGGAATAGTTGCCAGCCTGAAGATCTGATTGGATTGTTGCATGAACAGGGAGAAGAAACTTTACTGGAATGGTCAGAAGTGGAAATTTCTTGGCTAGCAAAATTGTTCCCATATTCATTAAAACAGCATCTGCCATCTGGAAGCTATGTGAACCACAAGAAGATTTCAGATTCTAAAAAAAGTGAAACTGAGGCTGGTGTACATCATACCCATGGATAATTCATAAATGGCATGACTCATACCCATGGATAAATCATGAATGGCTTGACTCATAAATGAAATAGGGGGAATCTCTGCTGGTACGATTCACAATGTGAGGTTGCTATAAATTATATTCATAGCCTATGCATCCTGGTATGGTTGGTGATTCATTGGTGAAAAATAAGTCACCAAAAAAGTTGTCCTATGGTGGTGAGCAGAAGGATGAACTGATGTAAGTACTTTGGAGCAGATTGCAGAAGCTGTGAGTAGGGAAGTCCACTAACAAAGAGAGAATCTCAGAAACAACGGTGACTGAAATTTGTGTGCAAACACAATTGGTGAGAATAAGTGAATCTTGGAGATATTGACGTTGCTGCAGTAGAGTTCCAAATTTTAGAAAACTTGTACCTTGGAATAATGGTGGAATAAGTCGCGATGAATGGCATCATTCTTATGCTATGTTGAAGTTGTAGGAATGAAGAAAAGATAGGAATAGCAACCAAATAAAATGTCTTAAAACACTTAGTTTTGTAGTTTTTATTTATATACTAATAATAGACTCATAATCCTAATTATATAAGAAAGCGAATTGGAGGTATAAGCAACTATGATAACCAATCTTAAAATATAATTTGAGATAATCTAAAATTTTAAAGATGCAATGAAGATAAAATATCATATGATTATATATTTGTCATATATTCTCACAATTATATTTGTGGTTCTCATGAATTTGGTCTTGCCTTATTTGTCATATTTATGCTGACTAACATGTACCTGCAGATGCAGCATGTCGACTGAATAACCATTTGTGTGATATTGCTATAAACTGGGCCGGTGGACTACATCATGCCAAGAAATGTGAAGCCTCTGGATTTTGCTACATCAATGACTTGGTTTTAGGGATTTTAGAGCTTCTTAAATTTCATCCCCGTGTTTTATATATTGATATAGATGTGCACCATGGAGATGGTGTAGAAGAAGCCTTCTACTTTACTGACAGGTCTGCTAGTTTCTTATATCTGATCAGATTTAGGAAAATGAACCTGTTGAGAATCTTAAAGTTATCAAAACAATATTGTTATTAAATTATCGACTATATATTTTTTATAAGTATGACTAATCCAACAAACCTTATGTTATATTTTATTAGTAAGTAGAAACTATCAACTTTGACCTAGGAATATGATAGTAGCTGTATAAATCTTTTTATTCTTGCGATTCAATTTGATTAGCCTATTTACAACAACCATGTCTTGTTCATTATCTTCTAAACGTATAATTATGTGCTGGTAGACAGTACTTTCCTTTTATTTTATTTCTCGGACAATATTTTTGCTATAATGTACATTATTTTTCTCTATTTTCTTAAATGGTAAATTTTTTCATGACAGGGTGATGACTGTCAGCTTTCACAAGTATGGAGATATGTTCTTTCCAGGAACTGGTGATGCTAAGGTGAATTTCTTTATTCTGTTTGCTTGTATTTTTAGTGTGTTTTCTTGTTTTAGCTGTGGTAATAACCCTATTTCTTTCATAACATAGATGTTTCAATTATATAATTGTAATAGTTTGGGATATCATTGGCCCCCCTTGTGCATTTGCTAAATTGAATATCCTTTTTGTTTGAAACATTTTGCAAGCTATCCATAGATTGGAATGATTTGAACTGATTTTACCTTATTGAAGGAAATAGGAGAAAGAGAAGGGAAGTTTTATGCAATAAATGTCCCACTCAAGGATGGAATTGATGACTCTAGCTTCACTAGACTTTTCAAGACTGTAAGTTCAGCTCTTATGTTCTTTTGGCCGAATTGCAACTTCAATAAGACATTTATTGCATTATTTCTGGCTTGATTGTATGTTCTCTGAACCTTTTGAAATTCTTGTACTATAGATTATTTCCAAAGTAGTTGAAACATATCAACCTGGTGCAATAGTTCTCCAGTGTGGAGCAGATTCACTTGCTGGAGATCGCTTGGGTTGCTTCAATCTCTCTATTGATGGTGCTTATTTCCCAATAAATTTCATATTCTGGTGAAAATATTGTCATTCTGTCATAACCCTTTTTCTGTTCTTCACAAATGTTGGTTCCTATTGTACAGGCCATGCTGAATGTGTTAGATTCGTGAAGAGATTTAATTTGCCCTTACTGGTGGGTTTATGTCACTTTATGTTTGCCTTCCATTCACCTGTACAACGAGTGAGATTTACATGAATGGATTTCTGCAACAGGTCACTGGAGGTGGGGGATACACAAAAGAAAATGTTGCTCGATGTTGGGCTGTTGAAACTGGAGTTCTTCTAGATACAGAGCTTCCAAATGGTATATTAATTAGCCTCTTCACGAATCTTAAATTGTGTCATGTTTTACTGAAATTTGTTTTCTTTTATGAATTAGATTTAATACTCGTTATTATTGTTTTTTTTAAATATAGAGATACTGCCCTGTGAGTCGTGTATTTTTTCAAAACTATCTTTGGTTTCTCATTACACTTTGGAATGATGGAGAAAACTTTACCAAATCCCCCTTATAGGGCATATCATATGAAAGGTTGCAGTCCCTTAATGATGTAATTCCTTCACCGTAATCTCCTGCAATATCTGCCCAGAACATACTGACATACATTTTTTTTTTGGTCTTAAACCCTCTTGTTCCCAATAGAAAGTGGCTTGTTAATCCAGAGTTTGGCCAGGAGGTAAGTAAAACCCACCCATGACTCGGACCCGGGTTCTCCCGAACGATACGTCCTTAAAGCTCATTAACCACTTGAGGCCAACCACATTGACCTTATTGTCATTGATCATGATTCTAATTCCCTTCCTTTTTTCAACCTCATTGATCTTATGCTTGAAGGTATATGTTCTGATAGGTTATGTAATTTGTCATCACATGCTTCTGGGATAATCAGTTGATGATATAGTTTAGGAGCCTCTACGGCCAAGTGATAAAAACATTTGACCCTCACCCTCTAAATAATAAGTTAGGATGGCCTATGCACTGTTCACGCTTGAAATGGGAAGAGCTCTAATGTGAGGATATATTAGAAACTATTCATATGTTTTAACCTATTAGCTTAAGATAGGATGGCCTATGCACTGTTCATGCTTGAAATGGGAAGTGTTCTTATGTGAGTGTATATTATAAACGATTCATATGTTTTCATATATTAGCTTAAGCTTTTGAGTTGCTTAGTTGATGGCAGTTTCATGTATCTCTTTTCCAAAGAGTTGACCGGATTTCAAATGTAAATTGTCTTATTATTTCTAAAGTTGACATTTTTAACTCTGTGTTCTATCTCTTGCAGAGATTCCAGAGAATGATTATATTAAATATTTTGGACCAGACTTCTCATTGAAGATTCCAAATGGGCACATAGTAAGTATTTCTCATTAGTCTCCAGTATACTATTTTTATTTATTTAGACTTTTCTTTAATTTTAAAATTGACTTGGGATTTAGATTTGGAATTTCCTGTCTGGATTTTGAGTCTTCCGATTACATTGGATATGATCAAATACATATTACTATAATTTTAGTTTAGGCATTGCATTGTGCAGTGAAATGTGTATATAGTCTCATTATTTTTCTTCTTTGAAATGATCAGGAAAATTTAAACAGCAAATCATATCTTAGCACTATAAAAATGCAAGTCTTGGAGAATTTACGCTGCATACAGCATGCCCCAAGTGTGCAAATGCAAGAGGTGAGTTCTTCCTTACAATAGGGGAGGATACCCCGTAGGCATAAATTTGTTGTGGCTGTGACTTGTGATTGTGATTATTTGCTTTTTAAACTTTAGAAGAATCATGCAAATATATGCTCTCCAACTTTCCTAATTTTATTAAGTTAACATAAACTAATAATATTTTCCAAATGGCAAGACTAACATTTTGTGGATTACTCGCAGGTCCCACCTGACTTCTACATTCCTGATTTCAATGAAGATTTGCAGAACCCTGATGAGCGCATTGATCGTAAGGAGAAAAACCTTTTTTTTCTTCTTTATTCCCTATATTGACGTGCTATACATTTGTTTATTGATTTTGATAATTCTCTTTCTAGAGCACACTCAAGACAAGCAGATCCAGCGCGATGATGAATATTATGAGGGTGACAACGACAATGATCATCAAACTGATCTTTGATGGTGTCAGCCCCCAGCTATGTGCATCCTTTTGTTGTGAGAGACCCATCGTTTTAAGAGACAACGTTAATGGGACTAGGTAGAAATATCTAGTTGTTTCTCAAGAAAGCGTTAGGGACAACCTAAGAGTTGTGTATATTTGTTAGTTCTTTTGATCTTATTATTTTGTATATTCGCTGTAAACTAAATTTATATGGATTCTGTCTTGTTTGAACTAATGCCATATTTTGTGTAGAGTGAACATGCACCCCAGACCTTAGCTATTCTAGATAGAAAGCATTAAGAATTTATTTGCAGTGTTGGTATTTGAATGGGAAATGCTTTTCATTGTCTCCTAATGTAGATAATTTTTAACTGCAACTAGGAAGATACCTGTGCGTGTAAATTTATTTAATACGGTATAAAATATATTTAGATATTAGTGTAAATATGAAATAAAAATAAAAGATTTAAAAAAAAATAAAATTTTCATGTTTAAAAATAAAAATTTATCTCACAATTAAAGACGGTTAAAATAAAATAGATATTGTCATGATAATGACCCGTAAAATAAAAAGTTAGTGTCGAGCGCAATTATTGAGTGATATTTAATTTGTTACAACATAAAATATGTTTAAAAATATATATCAATTTATAATGTGTTGTTTAATTGTAAAATGAACAATGTTTATACAAACTCAATTGTATTAAATAATTATATAAAAAAGAGACCCGTGAGATGCTTAAAGAAAAAAAATTCACATTTGAAAATTTAAAAAACTTTACTCTTAAATAAAGATAATTTTTTATTAAAATAAAATAGATACTGTCTTGATAATGATTTGTAAAATGAAAAGTTAGTTGTGTGCATTTTTATTGAATGTTATCCAATAAATTTCAAATGAGTTACTTAATTATAAAACAAACAATAATCAGATAAATTAAATATTTTTTATATATAATAATTATAAAATAATTATGCTTTTATTTTAAATAAATTTTGTGTTTTAAAAATTAAATATTTTTTTGTGTTCTTTTTTATTAAATTAAAAGAGATTCAAAATTTGTTATTTATACTTAAAAAAATAAAATAGGAAAAAGAAAATGAAGAGAAAAAATTAAAATGATAGTGAAAAAGTGAGAAAAAAAAATGGGGGAAATTTGAAATTTGAACAAAGAAAAGAAAAGGAAGAGTGAGAAAGTTAAAAGTAAAAAAAGAAATGAATGATTTGAAATTGGACATGTGACATGATCTAATAAGGGATGAGAATGATAAAACGTGAACATTAGTTTATTACTTAAATGTCTTTTTGTTAGTGTAAAAAATTTATAATGAAAAGGGTAATTTAGAGAGTTCATGCAATTGATTTTTAATAGGTTGATAGTTAATTGAATATAGGAATTGTAAAACTCAATTGTATTAAATACAAACTCAATTATTCATGCAATTGTAAAATGAACAATGATCATACAAACTCAATTGTATTAAATAATTATATAAAAAAGAGAGCTGTGAGATGCTGAAAGAAAAAAATTCACATTTGAAAATTTAAAAAACTTTGCTCTTAAATAAAGATAATTTTTTATTAAAATAAAATAGATACTGTCCTGATAATGATTTGTGAAATGAAAAGTTAGTTGTGTGCATTCTTATTGAATGTTATCCAATAAATTTCAAATGAGTTACTTAATTATAAAACAAACAATAATCGGATAAATTAAATATTTTTTTTATATATAATAATTATAAAATAATTATGCTTTTATTTTAAATAAATTTTGTGTTTTAAAAATTAAATATTTTTTTTGTGTTCTTTTTTATTAAACTAAAAGAGGTTCAAAATGTGTTATTTATGCTTAAAAAAATAAAATAGAAAAAAGAAAATAAAGAGAAAAAATTAAAATGATAATGAGAAAGTGTGAGAAAAAAAGTGGGGAAAATTTAAAATTTGAATGACGAAAAGAAAAGGAAGAGTGAGAAAGTTAAAAGTAAAAAGTAAAAAATGAATGATTTGAAATTGAACATGTGACATGATCTAATAAGAGATGAGAATGATAAAATGTGAATATTAGTTGATTACTTAAATGTTCTTTTGTTAGTATAAAAAAATTATAATGAAAAGGGTAATTTAAAGAGTTCATGCAATTGCTTTTGTGTTCTTTTTTATTAAATTAAAAGAGCTTCAAAATTTGTTATTTATGCTTAAAAAATAAAATAGGAAAAAGAAAATAAAGAGAAAAAATTAAAATGATAGTGAGAAAGTATGAGAAAAAAAGTGGAGGAAATTTAAAATTTGAATGAAGAAAAGAAAAGGAAGAGTGAGAAAGTTAAAAGTAAAAAGTAAGAAATGAATGATTTGAAATTGGACATGTGGCATGATCTAATAAGGGATGAGAATGATAAAATGTGAACATTAGTTGATTACTTAAATGTTCTTTTGTTAGTGTAAAAAATTTATAATAAAAAGGGTAAGAGAATTTCTTATCACACCACCCATGTTTCTTAGGCACCACCTGAATTTCTGTTTTTTCTCCCAATTTTCGGATGTGCACATCCGGACGCACCATTTTTCTAAAAATTTTCAGTTTTTCTGGATGTGCACATCCGAAAGAATTCCTGATCTACAAATTCAAAAAAAATCAAAAGAATTCCATAAAATCATTTACTTCTAAATATAATTAAATCCAATATAATTAAAATCCAACATAATTAAACGTAATATGATTTTTTCAATATAATTAAATTCAATTTAATTAAATCAAATATAATTAAAATTAATATGATTTTTTCAATATAATTAAATTCAATATAATTAAATTAATTTTAAAAGTAAATATCATATAACTTTAATTATAATTTAGAATAATTTAGAAGTAAATACCATATAATTTTAAATATCAATATAATTAAATACAATTTTAGAAGTAAATACCATATAATTTTAAATCCAATATAATTAAATTAATTTTTTTAATATAAAAAATAATTTAAAATTAAATACCATATTAATCATATTAATTATATTGAAAAAAATTAATCATATTAAATATCATATTAATTTTAATTAATATAGATTTTAATTATATTAGATTTAATTATATTAAAAAAATGATATTAATTTTAATTATATTGGATTTAATTATATTTAGAAGTAAATGATTTTATGGAATTCTTTTGATTTTTTCCGGATTTACAAATCAGGAATTCATCTGGATGTGCACATCCGAAACATATAAGCGTTTTTTAAAAATTTGGTGCGTCCGGATGTGCAAATTCGGAATCTGAGGGCAAAAATGAAATTTCACGTGGTGCCTAAGAAACTTGGGTGGTGTATTAAAAAATCCTCAAAGGATAATTTAGAGAGTTCATACAATTGATTTTTAATGGGTTCATAGTTGAAGATAGGAATTTGAAAAAAAAATTAGTGAAAATTAAAAAAAATATAATTTTATATGACAATATTAGAGACAAATGTTGGGATAACATTTGTCATAGAAAATATAGTGGAAATAAACACGTGGTTTGTGTATGTAGAGAGAAGAGTTGCGAGTTTTACAACAAGAGTAGATTAGTTAGATGGAAGTCACGAATATAAGGAGAGTAAAGCTATTTAAAAAGTATAAGAGAAGCTATTATAAAAAATTTGAGATTAATAGTTTGATAATAATATAGATAGAACATTCTGACATAGTTTGATTTAGGTTGCTGATTTTATCCTTGTATGTTGTTGGAAGGATGGTTTTATTCACTACAATTGGATGTTTATTCCCCTTGTCATTTGTGTTATAAATCTTAGATTGGGGCAGCAAAACTAGCCTGACTAAGCTTTAAATTGCCTTTCTAGGATATTTAGAAATTTAGTAATTTATGCTTTTTGCCAAAATACAAGTCGTGAAGTTTTAAATACCCACGCGTCCATAAGAATAAATTTATTTAATAAGACATAAATTTTATTTTAATATAATAGAAATAATAATAATAATAGTAATAGTAATAATAGTCGATAAAGTGAGTCCATCCATTTATATCTCTAAGGAACACTATTGGTACACACACACTCAATAGTATTGGTAAAGATTAAAATTGACCAAGATATTGTTCATGCTACACTCTATTTTATGTTTAATGAGTTACTATGTTGTACTTTAAATATTATATTATAAGATTTGTTTTTTCAAAACAAGTTTCACAGCAATATGATTTGATTTAAATTTCCAAATCTTTAAAATTGATTTTAACGAATCATCAAACAAATCAATTAGAAACAAATCCAAAAACGAACTTAGAAACGCGCCGATGCAGTAGCAGCAGGGGCCAGATGTGCTACACCGGCTAGAACATCATATTTCATATGTATCCTCTCTTTACAAAAACAACACATACGACATTGCTTTGCATAATAAAGCCAATTCAAAAAGAATAACAAAAGGCTCCCAAGTTGCAGCCTCATGTACATGGGAGGCTTAAAGGGCATCTTTTTTATTACATTGAATTCTTAAATAAAATTTCCAGCATTGGTGGTAATAGCCGAAAGCATGACATTCTGGTTTTCAGAAACTGAGTCTGTTTTTCTACATGCAACCTCAAGAGCCAGTACCAAACAAAGCTAAGTTGAAAGCTCTCAAATTTTATATACCGAGTCCCCTCCCCACCTTTTATTCTCTCTACACACCTTCTCCCAACATATCCACTTAGGAGTTCCCATTTCTTTCCCAAGAAATGGGGAAGTTCAAGATTTGGTGAGCTTAATAGGCATTAAAAAAGATGAAGAACAACTCACATTTCCAATGTTTTGCTTCAGCATCGATTAGCTGATTCACTAGGGGCACCAGAATTTATATGAGGCATGACTCCCCACATCAAACTCGGCCTGACGCGCAAAGTTTTCAGCCTCTGCCCATTTCGAATGTTTCAGAAGGCCCCCATGTCAATGAAACTCATCCACTCAGCTCAGTTAAAAACCGGACTGTACTTACATTAGGGAAGTTCAAGGGCAGCTTCTGTTCATGAACACTTTAGCAGCAGCCCAAATCAAAGGTAAACTTCCTACCATGCTTTTGAGATGTTGCATTTCCTTTCTGTTTGATCATACTCATGAGCATACCATGGCATAGCAAAGGTGTGGTACCTGCAGCAAAGACTCCGACGATCAAGTTAGTAATGAATTCAAACAACTTCACAATTGCCAGCAGACCATAACAAGTTCACAATTGCACAATCAAATAATAATAATTGAGAAAGATTGTGCATAAAACCACTAAAGCAAATTTGTACAATATGTTATGTCAACCATGCAATTTTTCTTATAGACGACGCAAGAAGAAGATGGACAATTTTACTGTAACTTCATTGAAGAAAAACCACTAAAGCAAATTTGTACAAATCAGAAAATATGATTTCGGAAGTCATACAATTGTAATCATATTCAGTAACTGCAGAGTTCTTCAACAATATCATATGGTCCAATATGAAATTATCAACAACTCAATTAAGTACAGAACGTTTGTGCAGTTACTACCTCTACCTAATGCTAAGACAAAAAGAAACCATATCATCGTATAGAGAGATATAACTTTGGCTTGGTGGTTCGAGGATGGAGTGAGAGAGTTAAGGTTGATGGTTACATTTCCATCCACCCACAACTGAAAACTAACATACTAACATTTGTTATTAGGAAAAACAACATCAAATGCATAGAATCTGTTTCCTACAATAAACCTTACCTTCTCAGCACCGCCATCATGGCTTGTAACTAAACCAACAAGAGTTCGACCAAGGGCATTGGAAATTACTGGATCCGAAATGAATTAAAAACAATTTGCAACTTTTCAAGTTGATGTGTATCAATATCTATTAAAGACACAGTTACTACATATGGATAATAATAACTAGGACAAGGCATATTATGGATTTTGAACTTTTTTAAGCACTATATAATACAATTAACGTATACAATACGGACACGACACTGGCAATTAACGTATACAATTAACAGTGAAACAACCTTAAGGACGAGATTTTCCTAAACAAAGAGCATATTATTTAACAGGAATCATTCTATAACAAATAGAGATAGCAGGTTTAGTATAGTGGTACGATGTCACGGTGAAGTGAGAAAATCATCAAACCTTCTTGTAGGACTAGCCACTCTCCTCAAGAAAAATCTAATACAGTTTGGGGTTGGGACTCCACAAGTACATTTCAAAATGAAAACATAATACCCCCAACATCAGTATAAAAAAAGTAAGTGCCATAAACCGCTCAAAATAAACTGCACAACTCAACCACTCGTTGTATTTGGAAAGTAGCATTCCGCCAAAATACTTGTGCAGTATTTAGTATTTATAACAAAGCAATCGCCTTGCATATAATGTAAAAACCAAATGAAAACATTATACCTGTAATGACCTCAAGACTGATTTTGATCTATTAGCATAGCAAGGTTGTGGTGCCTTCCTGCAAAGACTCCGCCGAACAAGTTAGTTATCACTTTAAAATAAATTTGGGAAATAAAAAGAGTAACAAAAGATGGAATTAGCATAAAAGAGTGACACTGGCCTTTATGGGATGTCTGTGAAAAAGGAAAAAGAACCAAATCAAAAAAGGAAAACACAAATAAATTTGTGGTTGTGATTGATTTTAAGTGGGAGATAAGCATCAGACCACAAGCTAGGTACGACCGACAATCCAAGTACTCGGGAGCTGAAAAGACAAGTGCATCCTGACCTCTCTTTTTCATCCCATGAGAATCGAATTAAGCTCGTTTATTTTTAAGTGTTTTGAATGGAAGACAAGTATTGGGCCACAAGCTAAGCACGAGCGACAACCCAAGACTTGAGAGATGGTGTGGACAAGTACGTACAATAAGGTTTTCTTCACTGTTTTCTGTCCTCCTAACTATGGTCTCTCAGTTGATTACGGTGGTTGGTGTAACGTTCCAAGACAATATTTTGAGTTGTCACAACCTGCATTTTCTGAAATTTCCAAAACAAAAGCCTTTGTTGGACCTCATAATACTTCTCCTAACACCACCACGACATCCCCTTCCACCTCTTCGCATCCACCTGATACCTTCCCATCACCTACACCATCGGCCCCGCCCGCACCACTTACTAAGACCATGGCCACCTGTAGCATGCAGGTGTCATACCCCAAAATTTTCCCTCCTTTTTAAATTATTTCTGGTTTACTGCTCATGTCATCTGCATCTCCACATGCCCTAATCACACATCATAACCCATTCATTTATAACTGCATCCTAAAATAAGCACCATTGATTCAAAGGATCTTGCTTATGGTACAAAGCTGGTGGATCAAACTTATGCTAAGTTTTGACTTTTTTCTAGCATATAAGTGATGTTTGGTTCATTCCCTTTGGATCAATGCACATGAACCCCTAATTCCTAGATTTTGGAACACATGGGTAGTTTGGCTTGCATTAGGGCTTTGGCTTGGTTTTGGATTACAACTTAGGTCAACTTTGGTGATTTGAATTCAATTGATTATTGTGGGTGGGGTATTAGTCCATCAATTGGGTAATTGGAATTCAAAGCCAAATATCATGGTTCATAGTTCTTTTCAAGTTTAGCATGAAAGCATTCAAATTCAAGAATATTCAAATTGGAAATGGAGGGAAAGATACTTCTTGTTACTTGGAGAACAAGTTATCCATACAAGTCATTCCAAATTACAAAGTTCATATTCAAATATTCAAAAAATGCATTATAAAAAGAATCGGGATTGGAATTACAAGGGAAATCAATATTTGACCAATAGTTGACTACGGTCAACTGTTGACTTTTGGTCACACAGTTGACCAAAGTTAGACCTCTAGACCCTAGACCTATTTCCAGGTCACTTCCAAACATCCACCTTCTTCTCCATTGCACCATGTACCTCCTAACCTTCACCATGGCCGTATATGCCCAGATTCACGCCCATGTCCAACTTGCATCACCATGTTATGCTACACACCTGCATAAAGCCTGCAAACATCAAAACAACATCAGTTCATGTATATTTCAAACTGCAGCAGCACTGAAGAATAGCTCAAACATGTATATCAGTTCACCATACATCCATATAAGGCAACATAACACAAACAGTCAGCATAAACACTATGTTAAAATTGACCAGGTGTTAAAATTAACTAACAATCAACTTTCACATTAGCCAAACCATTAGCATAA
The DNA here is from genome assembly GCA_022829125.1 of Lathyrus tuberosus. Taxonomy (NCBI): domain Eukaryota; kingdom Viridiplantae; phylum Streptophyta; class Magnoliopsida; order Fabales; family Fabaceae; genus Lathyrus; species Lathyrus tuberosus. The sequence goes on from JALAZF010000516.1 coordinate 690,966, forward strand.
CATAGTTTAATTCTAACTGCATCATAACAATTAAATTCACGCATAATCCATAATTCATGACAGATACGCACAACAGAATTTCAACAAAAACAAACTTACACAATATTGCATTTCATAAAACCAATTTCCAAATCGCATTACAACTGAATTTCCAGCACAGAACTTATTCAGATTGAATTCAACACTGCATCAAAACTCATTTCCAGCTCTTACTTTGGATCAACTCATTTCCAGCTCTTACTTTGGATCACCCTAACTGTTTCCTCTTTTTACCAATTTCTAACTCACTAACGCAGTTAAACTCACTGCATCGTGAACATATGCACATACAAAGGATTGTTGCATTCAAAGGTAGAAAGGGTTGGAGTCGTGTTAGCAACCGGTTAAACAAAAGGGGAGCAGCTACATACGTTCCCTGCTGATTTGATTCAAGCAATAACATTCAACTCAAACGCAACACTAACATACCTAACATCGAGTTCACGAACAGGGAAATGCAATACTACATCTAGCATAATTCCATTTCACATATCAATTAACATTGGAATTGGAGTCCATAACAATCATTAACTAACATCAACCTCTTCTAATATAAGTTAACACTGACAGAGGTCTAAAGCTACTAACTTTTCATTCAATCCTAACATCAATGGCTAGCCTCATACTGAAGTAACCCTAACTGAAGTTGGCAGCGGCTAACTCACATTCATCTATAACTAATTAACAATTCATCACAATTTAACAACTAATATAACTAAACTTAACAGAATCCAATGTCAATAACTAACTTCCAGCGTGGCATAACTAACCTAACAGCTTTCCTAAGTAACTCAACCCAAATTCCCTAAATAACCTCTAACTAACTTCCACATTTCAGTAAGTGCCATAAACAGCTCAAAATAAACTGCACAACTCAACCACTCATTGTATTTGGAAAGTAGCATTCCGCCAAAATACTTGTGCAGTATTTAGTATTTATAACAAAGCAATCGCATTGCATATATTGTAAAAACCAAATGAAAACATTATACCTGTAATGGCCTCAAGACTGATTTTGATCTATTAGCATAGCAAGGTTGTGGTGCCTTCCTGCAAAGACTCCGCCGAACAAGTTAGTTATCAGTAAAAAGTAATTTTGGGAAATAAAAAGAGTAACAAAAGATGGAATTAGCATAAAAGAGTGACACTGACCTTTATGGGATGTCTGTGAAAAAGGGAAAACACAAATACATTTACCTTTACTTACCTGATGACTGATTTTGATCCTACTCATCATAAAATTGGGGAAATAAAAGTATAAAACACAAACGCATAATGAATCGAAATGAATAATAAGTTGTTAGTTACTATCTAAATGACTTCATCATTCGCGCGGATCAATTAAGGCGGTGCTAAAAGATTCGCTACTGTGTTAAATTAAATACTTATTGTAATAATTATAATTAAACCATTATTACTTATTATTATTGAAATATGAAATATCTCCTGCTTTTTATTAAACAAAAACAATATATATTTATATTTATATTTTTTCACAAGAAAATATTTATTATAATATTATTTTTCTAATGACTTAATTAACATGTGATCGTTCTTTTATATTTCTGATGCCATATCTTCACTTCATCTTCCCTTGACACCAGGCAGGTGAAAGGACACTTAGTTTCATGAGGAGCCCATAAGTAACAGTTATCTTTAGATCTGGTACCTTTCATGATAAGTTTCTCTTTATCGTTTGTTACCAGACACTCGGATTCAGAAAAGTTAACCTTAAGACCCTGGTCACACAATTGGCTAATACTTATTAGATTTGTTGTCAATCCTTTGACATACAGAACCTTATCAAGACTGAGCTGACCATCATACTTTAACTTACCAACACCTTTTATCTCTCCTTTTGAACCATCTTCAAAGGTGACATGGCCAGTGGAATGGGGTCTGATGTCCACCAAGAACTTCTTGACACCTGTCATGTGTCTGGAACAGCCACTGTCAAAATTCCAGTCTTCTTTAGCAGAGGCTATCAAGGAGGTATGAGTTATGAAAGCGACAGTTTGATCCTTAGGGGTCCACTTCTTCTTCCCTTTAGGAACCTCCTTTTCTTCTTCTGGATCGAGTTGATGATTTAGGATAACCATTCAACTTATAGCAGTGAGCCTTTAGGTGATCGTACTTGCCACAGTAATAACACTGCTTGTCCCGTTTTTTTCTTCCTGGAGAGATGTTCTGAGGCCTTTGACGATGTTGAGACATTCTTCTTGACATCACTTGAGCTGAGTTCCCTCCAGTCCTCTGTCCTTTGATCTCAACTTGATCATTGTAGCCGAGACCTCTTCCACTTCCAGTATTTCTTCCTGACATAAGGATTTCATCTAGCACATCTGAGCTATTGTTCAGCATCCTTATATACTTGGTCATATTGTTAAGTTTGGAGTTTAACAACACCACTTCATCCTCCAGATCAGAGATTATTCCCAAATGATTTAGTCTTTCATCACAAAGTTGGGAAATAAGATTCTGTTGATCTTGTCCTAATTGACACAGTTCAGCACTTCAAATGTATACCTCCTTATATGAGGCATCAAGATCACCAATATCTAATTCCTTGTCAGAATCATAAACTCCAGTGAGTGCAGACACCCTTTTAGCAGACTCTTCATCGCTCGAGGAGTCATCTTCAGACCACGAGGTGGATAAACCTTTTTACTCCTTCTTGTGGAAGGTGGGACATTCACCTCTTGTATGTCCAAAACCCCCCGCACTCAAAGCATTGAATTCCCTTTCCTCGGTTGGGTTTCTTATCATAGCTAAGTCTTCTTCCAAAGTTTCTCGATCTATAGATGTCGGAAGTCTGAGCCTTGACATTAGTCTTAGACTTCTCATCCAGTTTCTTCACCAGTTGGTGATACTGTTTTTCAAGAAACCCCACAGCTTTGGACAGGTTCTCATTGGAATCACCCTCTTCTTGGTTAGTCACCAAGGCTATACTTTTCTTCTTTTCATCCTTCTCGCTGATAGCCATCTCAAAAGTTTGGAGTGATCCCATGAGCTCATCTACTTTCATAGTATTTATATCTTGAGCTTCCTCAATAGCTGTCACCTTCATATCAAATCTCTTGGGGAGAGACCTCAGGATTTTCTGAACCAACTTGGCTTCTGGAATTTTCTCTCCCAGGTCACTTGATGTGTTGGCAATATCAACAATGTTCATATGAAAGTCGTGTATACTTTCATCCTCTTTCATCCTCAGGTTCTAAAACTTAGTGGTGAGAAGTTGAAGTCTTGAAGATTTTACTCTAGACGTTCCTTCATGGGCAGTCTTCAAGATCTCCAATGCATCCTTTGCAACAGTGCAGTTCTTAATGAGCCTGAAGATGTTCTTGTCCACACCATTGAACAAGGCATTCAAGGCTTTGGAATTACCTTGAGCAAGCTTATTATCTTCATTATCCCAGTCTTCCTCAGGTTTCAGCTCATCAGTAATCTTCCTATCTTTGTCTTTGGTGTTTGGTGGATCCCACCCTTTAACCACGGACTTCCAAGCTTTACCATCCATGGACTTGATGAACGCCACCATGCGCACTTTCCAATATTCATAATTGGAACCATCAAGTATGGGTGGTCTATTTAAAATTCCTCATTCTTTATCCATCGAACCAGAAAGTATCGTCCCTGAATCTCACCCAGATACAGAGCAGAATGTCTGCTATAATACCGATTGAAATTCTGGTTAAGCAGATCACTAAGATGTCGGACAGGATGTCGTGACACTTGATCTCTGCTTCTCACACAAGGATAATGAAGAACAGAATGCAAACAACAGAAAGAAAACAACACACAAGATGAAATAATGCTACTGTAACTGCCCTGGCAGTTACTTAGATTGGGCCTTGCAATCCAGCCCACTTAATTAATTTTTTTCATTAGTTTTTTATTTTGAAATTCATATAGAATTAAATTTATACAAATCTTAAAAACAAATTTATTGGATCAAATGGCTGGCCCATTTCTTCACCCCACAAACTTTTATAAAGCATTGTTTGTGTTATATATATATATATACAATCAATATAAGTATCACCCACACGATGTGGGACTTTAAAACCTACCACAAACAATCAATATAATTTCATATTCCTTTGATTCACTGCTCTTTCTTCCATAAATGAATGGCAGCAACATCCATGGGAAACAAGGTGAATTTAAGAAGAGAGATAGCAGGAGGGGGAGATTGACTCACTCGGTTTCTTCTCCTTATTAATTCACCTTCATAAAAAACAAAAAAAAAAAGCTTTGTTTGGTTGAAGTTAAAAGGAACTCAGACACAAAACAAGAAGGGGAAGCATTCAAAGCATACCTGTTCATTCATTTTTTTGAAACAACGAACCTGTCACCAATCTCACAGATCAACACAAAACCAATTTCATAGGACATCATCAAACCCTCTTCTTCTCTATCTTTTTTTGAATCTTCTGCCAATTTCACCAACCACGAACTTAACTTGTTTTTAAAAAAAAAAACCACATCTGCCATTCATCTTTGAACCGAAACAATACTGACAAACTCAATCCATTTATTACCTTCAACAAAGCTCGGCCCATATTTCCATCTCATGTCAACATAACAAAAATCTGAACAAAACGGAAACCACCATCAAACAACTTCGCAACCTTCAACTATAGCAACCATCATTACCATTCACCTTTTTTCTCAGCACCATCATCATTAACCCAAATCACCGCGGAAAGCAGAGAGAGGGCCTTCAGTGAGACTGTGGAACGAAGATGAGCGATTGATTGAAGAAAAGAAAGAGTGGAACCGAGCGAGAGATCGAGATGGGGAAGATTCATTTTTCGTCGAAGAAGGTTAGAATCAATATATTAAACAATACATTAACCCAAATCACTGCTGTTTTTCAATGGGTGTGTATTGGTTTTTTTCTGTGAGGTTTTTCAATGGGTGTGTATTGGTTTTTTTCTGTGTATTGCTGCTGTTTCTCAACTGTGTGTATGTTGCTGTTGTGAATGGTTTTTTTCTCAACATGTCCTTTGTGGATTTGGGAATGAACTTCAGTTTATGGTTACAAGGTGGTGAGTCTTGAGGTGTTGTTAGCTCACATGGTTATGGTGTGGTGTGCCATGGTTGAATAGCAGTAATCACAAGTGAAGGTTTGTGATAGGTTTTAAAGTCCCACATCGTGTGGGTGATGCTTATATTGATTATATATATATATATATATACAACACAAACAATGCTTTATAAAAGTTTGTGGGGTGAAGAAATGGGCCAGCCATTTGATCCAATAAATTTGTTTTTAAAATTTGTATAAATTTAATTCTATATGAATTTCAAAATAAAAAATTAATGAAAAAAATTAATTAATAATTTACTAATAAAATGACAAGGATAATGAAAAAAATATGAATAATAAAAAATTAATAAATCGTATGCCACATCATCAAAAATCTCCACCCCAGATGCCACATCACTTATTTCTAACGCCGTTATTAATATTTGACGGAAAAGACTAATTTGATTCTGTTAGATAATGTAAGGGACCAAATTGGAACTTTTAAAAGAAAGAGAACCAAATTGGACCCACCCCTATAGTTAGAGGACCAAAAAGGGTATTAAGCCTTTTTTTTAATATGCAAAATTATATTTCAAGGACACAAAGGGGTATCCAAACCCATCTACAAAAAATCCCTTATACAAAACGGCGCTTACAAAAAGTTGCAAGGATCATGAACCCAATCATAGTAGTTACAAGTATTTGCATTTTTATGTTTCTTGCCCAACCACCACCAATAAAAAAGTATAATTCTATGAGTTGTCGTATCGATGTCCTAAAATTCCTCCTTAAACATAATATTATTTCTAGACAACCAAAGAACCCAACAAACCACCAACCATATTCCAACCGCATTTTTGACCAGAATATTACTTAGAATGCAGCCTTCTATCCAATATCTCACGTGACTCATAATATCTCCAAGGTAGATGCCATTCATTCCCAACCATTTGCATACAAAATCCCACACCAAAACAGTTTTAGAGCAACGAAAAAATAGATGTTCAACCTCTTCATTAACCTGAAAACAAAAAGGGCAGACTCTGTCGTGAGAATTAATGACCACTCCCCGTCGAAACAGATTATCTCGAGTAGGGAGTTTATTATGGATAAGCCTCCACCCAAAAACATTGACCTTCAGCGGAACCGGCGCCAACCAATTCAACTTAAAAGCAGCTGACGTATTTTCATCTAATTCATCATCCACAATACTCTCCATAAGAAACTTGTATGCACTGTTAACCGAAAATTCGCCATTGTCTTCTAGAGTCCACACGACTCCATCGCAAGGGCCAGTCGCAGATGGAATAGGCGCAACATCCAGCACATTCAGCAGGCAGTGCGCTTGCTGCATTTCCTCCGTGGACAGCCCAGTAGTGGGCAGAAAAGCATTCCAACTCCAGGTTCCTTCATCATAGTTGCCACTTTCAGCTATGGTAAATCCTTTATTGTTAGCAAGACTCTATAATTCCGGATATATGCGAGCCAACGGTTCAATTCCCACCCACCGCGACCACCAAAAATCAGAGTTTCTACCATCACCGACTTTATATGACAACAGTCCCATAAACGAGTTGCTACTAAAAGAATAAGAGATCGAAAAAAAATCTCGCCACCACAAAGAAGTTTTTCCGGGATATTTAAAGCTTTCACCAATATGAAAAGAGGAAACGACGTTATGATAACGAGTATTTATAATTTCTCTCTATATAAAATCCTTAGGTGAAATAATTTTCTAAATCCACTTGGACACCAACGTATAATTGAAACATTTTACATCTTTGATCCCTAAACCCCCCTCCTCCTTAGATTTACAAATCCGCCTCCAACGAATCCACGATATTCCTTTCTTGTTGATCGTACTGTTCCATAAAAACCGCCTCTGAATAGAAATAAATTTGCTAATCACCTTACTTGGAAGCTTGTAAAAGGACATATAATGAATAGGTAGATTGGTGAGAACCGAATTTATCAACGTCACTCTCCCTCCCATCCATAAAAACTTACCTTTCCAAGATGCTAAACGAGATCTAACCTTATCAATCAAAGGTTTCCAAAAGGAGAGTAATCTGTGATTCCCGCCGATATGAATACCAAGAAATTTGAATGGCCAACCACAAACCTTACAAGCCAAGAAGTTTCCGACAGCCGTGAGAAAAGAGGATTCCACGCCAAGACCAAAAAGAGAACTTTTGTTGAAGTTTATGTCAAGCCCAGAAACTAACTGAAATCCTTTAAGGATAGCCTTAATTTCCCAAATATTACTCCAAGACCCATCCCCAACTAATACCGAGTCGTCCGCATATTGTAATAGATGTAAAGAGACTCCATGATTAAAGCTAAATCCGGTAAACCAACCATCCACCACAGCTTTATTCATCAACACCCCGAGAACCTCTGCCGCAATAGAAAACAAAAAAGGGGAGAGAGGATCCCCTTGGCGAAGGACCCTCGAAGCAACAAAGTTTTTGGTAGGGCTGCCGTTTACGAGGACTAATATGAAGCTGTTGAATACACCATTATCCAACCAGCTTAACCACCTTTCCCCGAATCCCATGAAATGCATGACGTTACGAAGGTAATTCCAATCGACACAATTAAAGGCCTTTGCGAAATCCACCTTAAGAATCATCCCCTATTTATTGGTCCTTTTAGCGAAATCAACAAATTCGTTCAACGTTAAAATACCATCTAACAAATTCCTCCCTTCTATAAAAGATGTTTGGGACTTAGAGATAATGCTATTATTACTCTTTTAAGTCTATTAGCCATGATCTTAGAAATCACCTTATAAACCGACCCAATCAAGGATATAGGTCTGTAATCATCAAGGTTCTTCGGAGAAACGGATTTTGGGATAAGCACTAAAAAAGATGATGCAAAGACCTTTGTTAGTTTTTCCCCATGGAAGAATTCCATAATGCAGTTTGAAAAAGCAGTACCAACAATCTTCCAACATTTTTTAAAGAAATCAAAATTGAACCCGTCGGATCCAGGGCTGCGATCCCCTCCACAATCAAAGACCGCGTTCCTGATTTCGTCCTCTTTAATCTCTGCTTCCAGAAATTGTTATCCGTAGCAGACATCCTCTTGAACCCGTGCGAACCAATGTTAGGAAAATGTCTTTCGACTTTACGAAACTTGCCAGCAAAATGATTCATAATAGCCTCCTTAACCCCACTCACGTCTTCCACAGTACATCCATCAATTTGAACCGATGAAATCGTGTTTATGTTACTTCGATGTTTAATGGCAGCATGGAAGAACTTGGTATTATAATCCCCTTCAACATTCCATCTCATCCGCGATTTCTGTTTTAAGAAACTTTCTTTCAGCCTAAGATGTTTCCAAAGGTCGTCCTTCGCCGAGTTCCTCGATTTGATGTCTTGAGAGCATAAGGTACCATTATTGTTCTCCATGATATCTTCCACTGCATTAATAATTCCAACTTCATTGACTATTTTGGAGTCAATCCAACCGAAAATATTTGAATTCCACTACCGGAGCTTCTCTCGAAGATGCTTTAGCTTTTTGGACAAAATGAAAGAAGTTTTCCCTTCCACCACAATTTCCTCCCACGCCTCTTTAACAAACTCCAAAAAACCTGGATGATCAAACCAACATGACAAAACTTTGAACGGTTTAGGGCCCCAATTGGTATTCTTGACCGATATCCAAACTGGCCTGTGATCAGAGATATCACGATCTTCAACTTTCTGGCAGACCATGTTCCATTCATTTAGCAAGCAAGGAGAGATCAAGAATCTATCCAGCCTACTGCAGGACCTACCCTTCGACTTGAACCAAGTAAAACTATTGCCAGACACCGGAAGATCAATACAGCCGGATAAATTAATAAATTTCGCAAATTCATCCATCAATCTTCTATTACTACTATCCCCACCTACTTTCTCTTCAGAGCATTTGATTGCATTAAAATCGCCGCCAATTATCTACTCCCCCCATCCAGTTTATTCTTTAACAGAAGCAAATTGCTCCACAATTCTCTCTTCTCCGCGTTTGAACAAGAAGAATATATATTTAAAAAGTAACTAGTTCGCCCTCTCCATAAAGCTTTCATACCAAGATATCCTTTTCTGATATAACTGCAAATAGGAACCAAACTCTCTTCCTTCCAAATGATAAGTAAACCTCCAGCCAACCCAACAGAATTTGAAGCAGTCCAAAGGCATTTACTGTCTCCCCACAAACTCTGAACAAGATCATCTGTCATATAAGACCATTTGGTTTCTTGCAAAAAACACACTTCCGCACCACCCTTGCATAGCATATGCCTGATTTTTTTCCTCTTTACACTACTGCAACACCCTCTAATATTGTAAGTGACGATATTCATGAAACACCATTAGCTGCCTCCTTCTTTCCTAACTTTTCTTTTCAATCTACGGTCTCCAAATTGCGAATAACGGACTCAAAAACTTCATCGTCTTCATCCGCCTCAATACCTAACTTTTTAATGGACTCCCACACCATGGAAGGTAAACTTTCAATCCTTCTTTTGATTCTGGAGTTGCTTCTGAATATACTTGAATCACCGATTAAAATTCCACCCACAGACGTATTATCACCAGACAAGGAAAATATGGAATATTCCTCATCATCGTCAAAATTATGTTCAGCAGACACATGAGATTTTAAGAGGTTGGCGTATGAACATTTAGCGTGAAGCAGAGAGGAATAGTACGACGGTGTAAATGGTATCCGTATCTTCTGGTATATCTCCTTCAGTAATTTCTTTTTCTTTCTATGTTTGATAGTATTCAGAACAGGGGGGTGCTTTGTATCATTTCAGCCGATCCACACAAATCTCTGGAATGTAAATCACCTTTGTTACCAGGAATATCATCCCCCAACTCAATATTGCTGTTGTTTGGTACCTTTCCCACAACGCCTTTGCATGCACAAATTACGTGACCCTCAAATACCTCCTAAAAATCCTTGTTTTTAGTACCACTCGTGCCAATATCTTTGTGGCTATTATTCACGTGACCACCCGGAGCCAGACAGTTAATTTCCAGCTGCCTATTCAGAACAGGAATGTTTGAAAATTTGTCCATAAAACCATGTGCCACCTGAGTATATTCAGCAGCAGAAAGGTTGCTAGGCTTATTAACACAAGTAAACGTAGACGATACATGTTCAGTCTCATCAAAACCTTCCATAAAGACATTGACTGATGGAACCGGGCCCCCAACTTTATCTGCTGGCAAAGTACACGTAGCATCTTTAGACTCAGATACTACCACCACTGCCGTACCCCTCTGGACCAAGCCAGGCCCACCACACACTTCTAATGACCCTTCAATATCACCAGACTCCGTATCACCCACTTTGTGTGTGAGTCCCATCTCACCATCCTCAAAAGCGTACTTTTGAAGAACACTCCTATCACCAAAGACTGTATCTTCAACCTCAAAGGACGCATCCTCATCCCCAGAATCCGACTCTATTTATTCTAAACTTTTGAACTCACGGTGTTCCTTTCTACTAGTACTGCAATCTCTTTTATAAGGCTGAAAAGAATCCTCCACAATCTTAATTATGAAGATCTTGTCATTAACCTCCACATTTGTAACTTCATTCAAGTTCATCGCGAATTTAGTGCGAATTAGGACGTGAGCAACATCCAATCTAGCCTGGGTCTGGGTATCCCTGTCCATCATCACGAAAGTTCCGCTCCTAGCAGATAAGAATTTGAAAAAATTTTCACCCCAAATGTGACAAGGTACCCCAAAACATTTGACCCATGTAAGTCTTTCTTTGTCCACATCAGACGGTGACCACGGGTGAATATCGGAAACCATTTTGACACCCACTCTTTATCTTCCTCAATCATATGCTTAATAACTCCATCCGATTCTTCCTCCATTAAGCAAAGATTGGCACCCAGTGGCGTAATCTTGATATTGAAGTAGCCTTCCATTTGTAAGGCATCGTTCACTTCATAAGCAGCTCTGTCTTTTTCTAACACTCCCACAAAAGCCTAGTTAAATCTTTCCAACTCTTCACTACTAACATTAAATCTCAAATACACAAACTTCGATGTTTCACTGAATAAAACCTGATTATGATTAAGCGCCTGGTTCCTGCCCCTGTTACCGGCAACACCACCCTTGGTGATTTTGGCATAAGATGTACCACCGTCAGAAAGGTTTCCTCCCAAGTTTTTGTGACCCTCCAAGTTCCCTCAATCGAATCAAGGAAATGATTAAACTTTACTCCATGGTCAGCATTCCTGTTATCTCTGTGGAATTTTGGAAGATTCGTGAATATCTTCTTGCCATTAATGACAATGTTGTCCAATTTAATGGCGAAAAGATGTTCGTCCACAACTTTCTTGAACCTGACAAACCCAAACCTCCTACCTCTCTTGTCTCTTTTAGGAGGAATGTAAACCTCCAACACTGAACCGTGTTCCTTGAAAACCTTAAACATTTGCTTTGCTTCGAACGCTTCCTGAAACTCTGAAAAAAAGAAAGAAGAAACCTCCTGCGAAGCAGACTCCAATCATTTACCACCGATAGCTTTCCAAATGGAACGCCTAGCATTAGCGATCGAACCAAGCTTGCTCTTTTTAATATACTTCCAACCTCCAGTATCCATGTGGATAAAAACTGGAACCAGATCCAGAGAAGATAAAAGATAAACAGTCACCACGACCAACCAAAAAAACTCCTTTAACTATTGAAACCCGACACCGTTAAACCAGACCCCAAGAGTAATAAGCAATGAAACCAGCCTGAAAGGAGGAAGGTCCCTAATCCTAAGATTATGAATTTAAACCAAACCCACCAGACTTTACAATACCAATCACCACTTGAGAGCCTACGTTTAAACTTCGGCGAAAACGGAAAAGGAAAGGAAGAAGCTAATGAACTTAGTACGTGATTACGATGATAGATGATTCCACGCTTGATGAGCAGAACAATGAAGAAATAAAACTGAAGGTAGAGAGAAGTTACTTACTCATCACAATTTGTTTGTTCTTCAAAACAGATGAAAGTGAAATGGTCATTTGTTTCTAATATTCACTTAACTTGAAAGAGTAGGTTCTTGAATTCCTTCTTTCATATGTTCTTGTTGCTGATCTTGCTGAGTAGAATGTTGTTGTTGTTAAACTTGTACTTAATATTGACCCATTATTGATGATGATGAAGAACACAATTTAAGGGTTGCAGAGAAATTTTAGCTTGAAAGAGAGAAAGTGTAGGAAGTGAAAGTAGCGTAAGTGTGTGAAGTGAGTGAATTAGGTTTTATAAAGGGCTTTGCAATCATGACAAAATCTTGAACATTGCAAAAATATGACAAAGAGGAATGCATAGAGAGATTTTACTTATTCCCGAGAAATCTATTTACCCAATACTTTAATCAGTCGTTTAGAAGCATTTCAGTTTTTTAGGCAGCTGTCTTTAAAACTAATTCACTATCCAAGACTAATTGACACATAATTAATGAAATAGCTATTCAATACCAAGAATATAGAACTTTTAACACAGAGGTTCTGACTAGATACTTCTGAACCTTGAAATCATTCTCACTTTAGAAGACTCAATGTTGAGGGTCATCAAATCTCAGAGTCTCATTAAATCCATTGATGATTCTTCAGAATGAAAACAAATCTATCTTCAGCAAAGGGTTTAGTAAAGATATCAGCCCATTGATGATCTGCATCAATAAATTTAAAATTTAAAATTCCCTTCTGAACATAGTCACGTATAAAGTGACGTTTGATCTCAATATGTTTAGCTCTAGAATGTAAAATCTAGCTTACTTTTCATCCCGAGCATATGAGTGTTGCATCTAGAAGCTGCAATATATTCAGCTTCTGCAATTGATAGTGCTATAGTTGATTGCATCTTGTTGGACCATGAAATCAATTTGTCTCCTAGAAACTGACAGCTTCTAGAAGTGTTATTTCTTTCAAGTTTGTCTCCAACATAATCAGCATCACAATAACCTACTAGCTTGTACTCTTGAGGTTTTCTATAACACATGCCAAGGTTAATAGTACCTTTCAGGTACTTGAAGATCCTCTTAACAGTTGTTAAGTGGGATTCTCTAGGATCTGATTGGAAGTGAGAGCATAAATACACACTAAATAAAATATCAGGTATAGAAGCAGTCAAACACAAGAGAGATCCTATCATACCTCTATATACCTTTTGCTCTACCTTAGCACTTACCTCATCTTTCTTAAGGATACATGTAGGTTGCATTAGAGTTTTAGCTGTCTCACATTCTGACATGTCAAACTTCTTCAGAAGTTCTTTGGTATATTTACTCTGGTGGATATATGTTCCTTCCTGGAATTAGTTTAATCTGGATTACCAAAAAGAACTTGAGTTCTCCAATCAGACTCATCTCAAACTCTGCCTACGTAGACTTAGCAAATTCCTTTCACAAAGTAGCATTAGCATAGCCAAATATGATATCGTCTATATAAATTTGAACAACAAAAATATCATTTTTGAATGTTTTACAAAACAAAGTTGTATCAACTTTCCCTCTGGTGAAATCATTTTCTAAAAGAAAATTACTTAGTCTTTCATACCATGCTCTAAGAGCTTTTTCTAGACTATACAATGATTTCTTAAGTTTGAAAAAGAAATCTAGGTTTTTATGATTTCAAAACCAGGAGGTTTGTGTACATACACATCTTCAGTTATGTAATCATTCAGAAATACACTCTTAACATCCATCTGATACAAGATGATGTTATGATTAGCAACAAAGGAAATTAAGATACAAATAGACTCTAACTCGACAACTGGTGCAAAGGCCTCAATATAGTTAATCCCCTCTTGCTGACTATAACCTTTTGCGACCAGTCTAGCCTTGTTTCTTACCATCTCTCCTTGTTCGTTCAGCGTTTCTGAAGACCCATATTGTCCCAATGACATGAGTTCATTTGGATCTAGGCACAAGAGTGCACACACCATTTCAGGAGAATTGGTTAAGTTCTTCTTGCATTTCCAGAATCCACCCAGTGTCCAGAAGTGCTTCATCAATAAATGTAGGTTCTATGAGGGACACCAATTCCAGAAGGGTCTCTTCATAAGGTTTGAATGAGGATCTGATTCTGACTGGTTCAGTCTTATCTCCCATAATCAATTCTTTAGAGTGTGAGGATCTTTATATATGCTTCCTCATAGGAGTTTGAACTTTAACAACTTCTAGTTAAACAGTTTCAGAGTCTTTAGTCTCAAATTCTTTGGCTTCTGATGTTTTACCTTCAGGGCATGAATAAGTGATTTCCATATCTGCAAACTTCTCAACTAGCTTTAGCTTTTCAGGGTCAGGCTTATCATCAAATCTAACATGAATTGATTCCTCGATAATTTGTGTTTCTGTGTTGTATACTCTATAGCCCTTAGAGCGTTCAGAGTATCCTAACATAATGCATGTTTGTGCCTTAGAATCAAACTTGTTCATATTTTCCTTAGTGTTCAACATAAAATAATCACAACCAAAAGGATGAAAATATGAAATGTTGGATTTTCCGTTCTTCCACAATTCATAAGGAGTCTTACACAGAATAGGTCTAATAGAGATCTTGTTCTGAAAGTAACATGATGTGTTGACTGCCTCTGCCCAGAAGTGCTTAGCCACATTAGACTCATTGATCATGGTTCTTACCATCTCTTGCAAAGTCTTATTCTTCCTCTCTACAAATCCATTATGTTGTGGAGTTCTAGGTCAGGATAAATCATGGGAAATACCATTCTCATAAAAAAAGTTCAAAATCTTTATTTTCAAATTCTCCTCCATGATCACTTATGACTTTAACAATTCTAAAGTCTTTCTCGTTTGGCACTTGAGAGGAGAAGGTAGAAAACACAGAATGTGACTCATCCTTGTGTCTTAGAAATTTAACTCATGTCCATTTGTTGTAGTCATATACAATGACTAAATCATACTTCTTGACACTAACTGAAGCAGTTTTCACTGGTTCAAAAAGGTCAATGTGTGTCATACCCCAAATTTTGACCACTAAGATTTCCCATCATTGTGCAAATCATCAGCACAATATGGATGGACCATCATACATCATTAGTCTCCCCAAAGGTGGGTGAGCATTCACTACAAACAGGATTTAGGGTTTCAAGCCTTCGCAGAGCTCTTAGACAAAGGATCAATCAAGGAATGACATGATCTTCAACTTTTCTAGCCTCTTAAATATCCACAATGGATCAAGAGGACTCCCACTTCAAGGATTAAGCACAAGGTTGCTCCCTTCTAGGTGGATCAAGCCTCAGGATCGCCAGTGTCACCAAATTAGGGTTTGGTCGACTAGGGCCTCCAGATGGAAATTTTCTTCTGGGCATGAGCCAATGCTTCAAAGCATAACCTAAAATGCTCCATGGAACATCATAAACCCCATCATCAAGTCAATTTAGCCTCAGGGGATGCATACATAAAAAATCAGGAATTAGGGTTTCTTGACCTAATTCACCCCTAAGTTGACTTTTGGGACAAATCATGAGCCAAGACCTCAAGAAATGATTTGAGGGTCTCCAACATACCACATTGATCCATTTGCAACAATGGATTAACCCAAGAAGCTTGAGCAACAAGTTTCAATTTCATCTGAACCATAGTTAGGGTTTCGCGAGAAAAGTCAACTGTAGCTTTGACTTTTGACCAGGACATGCTCCCAAGCCGTGGGACACGATTAAATACACCCTATAACACCCATGGAACATGTCCATCAATTTTGATTTAGGTCAAGTACATGATTTCCTAAAGGATCGCACAGTTTGGAATTCATCTGATAAAAAGTCAACTGTGCACAAAAGTCAAACGTTGACTTTTTGAGATTTTTCATAAAAATGGTTTTTTAACCCTAAAATGATGTTAATGTGTGATTGGTATCATCATTCATCAAGAAAAATCAAAGAAAGTGGGATAACTTGTAAAAGGGGTAACCATAAAAACTTAGAAATTTTTCTAAGTTATGGAATAAAGTGGCAAGGGTACCAACTTTGGAGGATCATAACTCCTAAACCACAAAGCCATTTTCCCCCATCCAAAGATGGATTTGTAGCTCTCATGGTCCTCTACAAAAGTGTCAACTACACTTCATCCCAATTCATCATGGATTTTGAGTTATGGTTGGATCAAAATTGCTAAAAACCTAAAATTGACATTTTTCAGCACTTAGCAAAAATCTGCCTTGTAATTTCAGCACAATGTCCCAACTTCAAGACTGTTTTTCTCCATGATCCAAGTTGAACCAGGTCTAGGGCCAAACATCAAAGTTGAAGTACGTCATCTAAGCTTTCCGGAAAGTCCTAGAACGTCCATGTAGCATACTCGAGCAGGGAGTTATGGATTTTACAAAAAGCCTTGCTGCAGCTGAATTTTTCAGGGGCAGATTTGCACATTTTTTGTGCCACACGAATTTTCAAGCCTTCTCATCATTTTGGACACATCTAAGGAACAAATCCAAGTGGGATGATCTGATCCATGAACCTCCCAAGTCCAAGGAACCAAAAAAAGCATGCCAAAACCTAGAAATCCCTAAAAGAGGGACAAAACTCCAATTTTGGTTTGGAGCATTTAATGGATGCTTAGAGGTGGCATGAACTGATCTTCCTCCAACTGAATTCAGTCAAGATTCCTCCAACAACTAGGGAACCAGCAGCCTGTGCTCTAACCTCTAGTCAATGGCTAGAGGAGACTTGGATTTTCATTGGCCAACATTGGCCAAACCTCTGCTGTAGCCACCATTCACTATTGCTTGTAAAACAAACTTGCTCTACTATAAATAGAGCTCATTTGTGCTCAGTTTGAGTACACCAAAGCCATCAAACAGATGCTTTCCTCAAATTCTCTCTTTCACTCCAAAATGCCTTCTTTAGTAAGGAAATTCTGAGTTTTTGAGTTAGAGAGCATTTCCATCACAACTCATGATCCTAACACTTCATAAAAATTATATGTAGGTGATCCAAACTCTCACAAGTGACCTATAACACCAACATCACAAAGTCACATCTCAAAACCTCAAAATGGCACTTTTTTGCATTTTTCAAGCCATGTCTTGATTCAGTCACTTTCCAAACCAGATAAAATCTCAAACACACTCTAAATCTCATCCTTGAACTGTCCCAAATGGTGCCACACATCTGGAACACCATTTGAGAGAGTTGACATTTTGGCCACTTTTGACCATTTTGCGAGAAAGTGCTCAAACTTGCTCCAGAGGTTTCCAGCTGATTCCAACCATCCTAAAAGCTTCTAAGAGGTCATTTGAGGTTGTCCAAAGCATCAAATCATTTATGGAACAAAGCACTTGGTAGGTTGCCCAAAATCTCCAAAAAAGAGGTAAAATTCACAACTTGAATTCTTTGAATCATGCTTACCTTTGTTGTCCACATACATGCATCATATTGAACAATTCTTGAGGCAAAAATGTAGTCCTTAATATGTATGTTGTGATCCTCCCACTGTTTGCATTTTAACATGTTTATATGTAGAATTTTGGTTGTTTTAAAATCATGTCCAGTTCTGGTTTTTTTTATTGGTGTGTTCTGTACATTAAGTTTTAGTGTGCATGAGTAACACCATTGGTTTCCTTGCGAAAAATCGGTCAAGATAGGTTTTTACGGATTTCAATTCCGATGAAAATTGAGAGAGTTACGCGCGTTGGAAATTTGACGCGAAACGACGCCGAATTAACGATAGCAGTTCTGGTTTTTTAATTGCTGCGTTTTGTGTGTTGTTTTTCCATGTACGTGAGTAATACCATTGGATTCCTTGCGAAAAATCGGTCAAGATAGGTTTTTACGGATTTCAATTTCGATAAAAATCGAGAGAGTTACGCGTGTTGGAAATTCGACGCTGAACGACGTTTTCAATTAGTTGCAGTTCTGGTTTTTTAATTGCTGCGATTTGTACATTGAGTTTCAGCATGCATGTGTGATACCATTGGATTCCTCGCGAAAAATCGGTCAAGATAGGCTCTTCCGGATCTTAATTCGGTTAAAAATCGAGAGAGTTACGCGTGTTGGAAATTCGACGCGGAACGATATTTCGAATTAATAGCAGTTCTGGTTTTTCGATTTGCGTGTTTTGTACGTCGAGTTTCAGTGTGTATGTGTGGTACCATCGGATTCCTTGCGAAAAATCGGTTAAGATAGGTACTTCCGGATTTTGATTTCGATAAAAATTGAGAGAGTTATGAGTGTTTGAAATTTGATAAAAAACGTGTTGAAAATTAAAGTTTCGGTACTAGTTTTTACCCCATAAGAGATGTCGGAGATGATGTTGTGACATCTTTCCTCTTTTTCTTATTTTTATTTTCAAAACTCAACCAATTTTTTTTACATAGAAAAAAATAATCATTTTTCAATTCATACCCCATAATATTTTAATCCACAAAAAATCACAAAAAAAGTATTATTTTTAGATTATTTTTAATATATTTAAAAATAGTGTTTTAAATTGTTTTAAATGCTTTTAAAATGATTTTTTTTCTTGATTTTTAAAACCAAAATGATTTTAAATATTTATGTGGATAAAATATATTTTTCATAAACCTTAATCATTATTTAATGATTTTTATTTGATATTTTTATCATTTTTTACTTAATTTTTCTTGAAAAAATGCCTTAAAAAATGAAATTGGGGTTTCTTTGATTTTCACCCTAACAAATCTTTTTCAAACACTATGGGCCTCTATTAGAGTGTAAGACCCAATCCCCTTTTAACCAAAACAATTTTGGGCCTCACTTATTGTATAAGTCCCTCTGCGTTAAAAGAAAACCTCGGCGCGATCGCCATTTTCAAACGAAAATCAACTGGGCTTCTCTTTGAGCTGTAAGTCCCATTTCTTTTCATTTTTAAACACTTGGGCCTCTATTAAAGTGTAAGACCCAACTCTTTTTTAACAAAACAATTTTGGGCCTCAGTTATTTTATAAGTCCCGATACGTTAAAAATCTCGGCGCGATCGCCATTTTCAAACTGAAAATATTTTGGGCCTCTCCCTGAGTTGTAAGCCCCATATTTTGTACAAAAATACATTTTGGGCCTCTAATAGAGTGTAAGACCCAACCCCCTTTTTTTTTATCACTTTTTCATATTTTCTCATTTTTCATATTATTTTTTAATGATTTAGAAAATTAATAACTCCCTCAATTTTGATTATTTTTTATTGGTTCTTTTTATGAAAAATCACAAAAAATAGTAAAATATTTTATTCTACAAAAAAATCAAATTTATATTATTTATTTAATATAGTTGGTATTTTTGTGAATAAATTCATTTTTAATTGTTTTTAAACATTTTAAAAGTGAATATTCATCTTGAAAATCAAAGCTAAATAAGTTTTAAACCATCTTGTGATTAAAACCTCATTTTTCAAACCTTAACCAAAAATCACAAGTGGTTTACTTAAACTTATTTTATTTTTTTGTCATTTTTTATTAATTTTCTTTGAAAAATTACTTTTAAAAAGTGAAAATTGGGGTTTCTTTGATTTTTAATCATACTCAAATGTTTCAAGACTCTTTGGGCCTCTAATAGAGTGTAAGACCCAATCCCTTTGTAAATACCAAAATTTTGGGCCTCAGTCAGTTGTATAAGTCCCACGGTGTTTCCAAAACCTCGGCGCGATCGTCGCCCTTTTCAAAATTAACCATTGGGCCTACCCTCGAGTAGTAAGGCCCATTTATTTTCTTAAAACTCACATGGGCGTCTTGAGAGTGTAAGACCCATCCCTTTGTACAGAAAATCTTTTTGGGCCTCAGTCACTTGTATAAGTCCCTCTGTACAAATTCAACAGTGCGCTCACTGATAAAACCCTGGGCCTCTCCTTGAGCTGTAAGCCCCAACCTTTTTTATTTCAAAGCACTTTCTCCTTTAATTTTGAATATACTGTTGTTTTCAATCTTTCTTTGTTGAACAACTAACCAAACAGCATGGAAGCTCTACAACCGAGTAAGTGTTTACCCGCTTTCATTTACCGCTTTCATATGTATATAACTGTATTGTGGGGCTGTTTCACTGTAAGTCTCCTTTCATAAACTCATATATATATAACTGTATTATGGGGCTGTTTCGCTGTAAGTCTTCTTTCATAAACTCATATCAACTGTGTAATAATAGTATAGATATTTATAGTTTCCCCGGCAACTACGTCTAGCACTAGGTAAAGCCGTTTCAATCACTCTTAAATAGTCAAAACTAGATCCCCATAGGATTACCAGACACAGTCTTCCCTCCTCTTGGGGTTAAACAATATGGAGACATGAAAGACAACATTCTCAGTGAACCCTTTCATAGACTGTCACTTGTAGAAGTTGTCAAAGAAACTCTATTCCCCAGAGATGATCTCTTCTCCGTGAATTGTATCTCTTGAGTTTCTTCCAAATTCTCGAACTTTCCTGACTTTGATCTATTCTCGGTGAATAGCATTGCCTTGAATTTATCGGGGTTTGGGGACCCACAGGCTTCTTAAAAGCACTTGTCAAGAAACTCTACTCCCCAGAGATGATTTTTTCTCCGTGAATGGCATCTCTTGAGTTTCTTCCAAATTCTCGAACTTTCCTGACTTGATCTATTCCTTGTGAATAGCTTGCCTTGAATTTTTCGGGGTTTGGGGACCCATCGGCTTCTTAAAAGCAATCGGCCTCCTCTTGGGCATCGTACAAGGACCCACAGGCTTCCTAAAAGCAACCCCGCCTCCTCTTGGGCTTAGTACAAGGACCCTACGACTTCTTAGAAGTATTCACAGCCTCCTCTTAGGCTTCGTATAATGATCTCTTCCTCCGGGAATGATAGCCTTCTCTTGGGCTTAATACAAGGACTCGTCGGCTTCTTAAAAGTCTCTAGCCTCCTCTTGGGCTTCGTACAAATTGTCCCGAAGACCTCCGAGAGGTATAGGAACAGAACTTAGTAATCTCAATAGAACAGTCCTTTCAAAGAGTCTACTACTGTTTCTCAAAGCATAGTGCAAAAGATGAAACTCTAGACTCGGACAGTCTAATATCCTTGAGTCTCAAAGACATTCTCAAGTGACCCCTTCGTTAAATAGGAAGGAAACCCGCAGAGTCGGACAGTCTCAATACCCTTTGGATTTCCCGTTTCCTCAAAGAAAAGGAAGTATCCCTGATCCTCAAATAAAATCCCCGAGTACAGTGTTGCTCATATAAGAACTGATTTTCTCTTTAAAATCAGTATACTGGACCTGTCACTTAACTAAAACAGTTACCTTAGCCTCCTCTTGGGCTTTGTTCAATGATTCTTCCCAGTGAAGCAAACGTTTAGCCTCCATCTCGGGCTTCGTACGAGATACCAAAATTCTCCCCAGTGGAGTCAAACAACATTTAGCCTCTCTCTCGGGCTATGTACGAGACACATAAGAGACTCCCTCGTTGAGTAAATCACCCCTTTCGCCTCCATCTCGGGCTTCGTACGAGATACAAAGACTCTCTTGTTGAGTCAAACCTTGTAGCCTCCATCTCGGGCTTCGTACGAGATACAGAGACTCTCTTGTTGAGTCAAACTTTTAGCCTCTATCTCGGGCTTCGTACGAGATACAAAGACTCTCTTGTTGAGTCAAACTTTTAGCCTCCATCTCGGGCTTTGTACGAGATACAGAAACACTCTCTTGTTGAGTATAAAAGATTCTCCTGTTGAGTCAACCCTTTTAGCCTCTCTCTCGGGCCTCATACGAGACACATAAAAACTCCCTCTTGTTGGGCCAATAGCCTCCTCTTAGGCTTTGTATAAGAAAACCACTGGTTGATCCAATCAACCTTTTAGCATCAAAGCTATGCCTCGTTCATAGTACACAAACATCAACAACTCCTCCCCTTTCATCTAATTGCTGTAAGCGGCAAGCCTCTGGATCATCTACATCCATGCCACTGTCCCTCTTTTAGCATGAGAAATTCCTAAGGAAAGATAGCATTGCTCTACACTGAGTTAAAGTCTTCTCCTTCAGGTTAAAACCTCCTTTAAAGGAAATTATGGCATTGCCGGATTCACAAATCCCGGTTAAAGTAATTCTCCTTTATAAACAGTTGTGACATACAACCCCCTCTTTAGAGATGACAAATTCTCTCTAAAGACAACACCCTTTTAGCTTCATATCTTGGGCTTTGAACAAGATACAAATATACTTTTCAGCTTCACATCTTGGGCTTTGAACACGATACAAATCACCTTTCCCTTCACGTCTTGGGCTTTGAACAAGACACCAAAAACACCCATTTCCTCCCATAGAATAGGAGGAACTACGAACGCTCTGATTTCCCTGTTTCGGTAAACGGGAATACATAGGCATAAGATTGAAAGAAAAATCTTAGCGAGCACACTAAACAAAAAACCTAAAATCCCATACTCTCACATCAAAAAGCATCAGTCCTAACATCCTAATCCTTGTTCCCCTGCCAGAAACATTCTGTCAAAATAACACAAGAAAGGCCCCCCACTTTGATCGCATCTGTAACCTAACAGACCGCTGTTTAAACTCAGTATGCAAGCAGGGTTAATTGGAGACATCTATTTCCCTTCCTTCATCAGCTTTAATAGGATAAAAAATGAATCGACCTGTAGTAAGCTCAAACCGCAGAGAGCGACCAGCGCTTAAGAACCGCGTCCAAAATCGCTCGCTACAGAAAAATGGCGCCCACCGTGGGGCATTTCAAAGTTAGATCTAGGCACGGTCTTCCTTCTCTTCACTTATGTGAAAACCACAGATTGGGGCTTCCACCGGGGAACCCATTTTCTGTCAGGAACTTAGGATTCATAGCTTTAAAGGTCTAGGATGTTCAGGACAAATATATATACCGCTTTTCCTAATTGCTATACGTGTTTATTTTTCTGCTAATGGGAATGCGGGTGATGCCGTATGTGGAAAGATTGAGTATACACTTAAGATAAGTAATGGCGATGGGGTCGACCATCAACCTCAGTGGAGGCTGACCAATGCAACCCATTCTCTCACCTAGACAATGGGCCGATTGTTAAGTCTGAGAAGCTGAGGAGCCAAACCCTTTCGTAGTGCGGAAACTATCGGGAATAGTTGTTACGCGATACTACCCACATTTGAGGCTGGTGATCTATTCTCGGTGAATGGCACTTACTCTAAGATTGCACTACAACTCGCTGGCGATCCGCTTGTTGTTTTGCTTTCCTGGGAGGAGCTGATGATAATGAGTACAGGTACAAAAAAACACCTTAGTATAAACCTTTGGGGATGGGTAGAGCCTTGACTTCATGACAACGACCCTTTGACCCCATGTTTTTTCTATGTTTTTGTGTACTGCATTCATGCATTCATTTAAAAAACATTAAAACATTCAAAAAATTTCTCTTCTAGTCTCTCTGTTTTTCAAATTAAACTAAGACTGTGATTGCAAATATCAGAGAAGAGGATTACGCTAATGGATTTCGGTAGAAGGAGAACTCATACGTACACCTTCAAGGTTCCAAAACTTGAGGATTTGAGAAGGTTAGCGAGGATGATCACTAACCCTGAGGCTTTCAGAGCTAAGTACGGAGGTCTGCTACCTCTGTTAAGAATCCATGTGGTTGAAGGAATCATGGATGCACTCATTCAGTTTTACGATCCGGTTTATCACTGTTTCACATTCCCGGATTACCAGCTAGCACCAACGCTAGAGGAGTATTCTCATCTGATTGATCTACGTATCACCAATCGAGCTCCATTTTCTGGACTGGAAGAAATTCCAAAGAATCATACCATGGCAAGAGCAATTCATTTGGACGAGTCTGAGGTCAGGACTTACATGACTACTAAGGGTGGCATCCAAGGTTTGCCAGCCCAGTTCTTGACGAAGAAAGCCCTGTATTTTGCCAGTATAGGGAACGTGACTGCTTTTGAAAGCATCTTTGTCTTGCTCACCTACGGGTTATTTTTGTTTCCCAACATCAATAACTTCGTCGATATTAACTCCATTAAGGTTTTTCTCATTGGAAACCCTGTGCCGACTTTGCTCGCAGATGCGTATCATTCTGTACACTTGAGAAATTTATACAGCGGAGGGGAGATCACGTGTTGTGTACCTCTGCTTTATAAATGGTTTATCTCCTACTTGCCCAAGTCTGCTGCTTTTTGGGATTGTAAGAGTGCCTTACGTTGGTCGTAGAAGGTCATGTCTCTTACCAACTCTGATATAGATTGGTGCAATAAGATTTATGAGGGAATCAGAATCATTGACTGTTGTGGAAACTTCCCCAACGTACCCCTCATAGGAACTAAAGGAGGAATCAACTACCATCCGGTATTAGTTCACCGTCAATTTGGATACCCGATGAGACACATCCCACTGGGTGTTCATCAGGAAGGTCTTTTCTTCAAGGAAGGAGAAAGTGACAGAGCACTAAAGATGGAAATAGTGCACGCTTGGAAACATGTTCATAAGAAAGGACGGGAGTCTCTAGGAAAACCGGACTGTGTCTCGGTGGAACCTTATCTCCATTGGGTACAAACTAGAGCTCTCAAGCTAAAGATGCCTTATCCTCGTTACGGAATTCTTCCACCGAGGGAATCTGTCATGTACTTCATGACGAAAACTGAAAAGCTTCAGGTTACTCTCAACAAAGTTCAACGGGAAAGAAGGTCTTGGAAGAACAAGTACCGCACCCTCGACGTAGAGTGCATCAGAATACAGCAATTACTGAAAGAGAAAGATGCTCTGATTGAAATTTTGGAGCAACATGCTGTGGAGAATCAAGATGACCAAAGGAATTTGCCCGCTCCTTTCACTTGGCAAAGGAATGACAACCCGACAACGGCCCAAGATCCCCGGTCAAAGAAAAGGAAGATACCAGAATCAGCTCCGGATTTCACTTCAGAGAGGACTCGGGACCCATTAGCTTAGGTTTCTGTTTCTGCACTTTGTAATCTACTGTATTTCCATTTCTGTAATCCTTCGAATTCAATAAAAAGGGGTTTCCCCACTGTTTGATATTTGCAATCTAATTGTCGAAGTTTATTTTGATTAAACCAAAGAACGATTAATATAATCATTGCATTCATCATTCTCACATCACGAATTCTTCTTCCCTACGAATCTCACATTTGTGTCTCGATTCTAGAGTCAACTGTCTCATTCGTATAATACTCGGGCCAATCGTCAGAAAAAGATGGATGATCTTGAGGAAGAAAACAGAGAGTTGAAAGAAGAGATCGATGCTTTGAGAGAGGATATGAGAAAGCTTCGTAACGACATGCAAGCCATGGCAGAAGCTCAGCCACAAAGAACTGTGATCTCCGAGATCACCTCAACGCCCATAGTGGAGAAGTATGATCCTAGGTATCAGATACCGAAAGATCGTCCTTGGGGCATGCCTGTTAACTATATCCCGGGAGGATATGTTCCGCCGATCACTGAAGATCAGGGAATCACA
Source organism: Lathyrus tuberosus (assembly GCA_022829125.1). Lineage (NCBI taxonomy): Eukaryota > Viridiplantae > Streptophyta > Magnoliopsida > Fabales > Fabaceae > Lathyrus > Lathyrus tuberosus. The sequence continues at coordinate 716,439 of JALAZF010000516.1, forward strand.
ACAGAAGCCGCTGGGCCTGAAGGTTACAAACTTCAGGAAAGCGAAGATGCCAGGGGCATACTGAAGACTCCTGAAGGTTACAAGCTTTGGAAAACGCCAAGATTCGATGCCGTAGTCACGGTACCACCCCTTGTGGTGCACACTATCCCGGAAGGACAGATTCCACCAATACCTGCTGGTAAAAAGGAAACTATGTTTGACAGAATGGATGAATTCCAGGAACAGTTCTTGGAAATGCAGAAGAAATTGCAAGCTATTCGCGGTCAGGATCTATTTGGGAAGGACGCCGCGGACCTCTGCTTGGTCCCCAATGTGAAAGTCCCGCACAAATTCCAAGTGCCCGACTTTGAAAAATACAAGGGTAACTCTTTCCCTCAGAGCCATCTGGTGATGTACGCGCGGCGGATGTTAGCTCAGACAGAGAATCAGGACCTACTAATTCACTACTTCCAGGATAGTTTAACCGGTGCCGCACTCAAATGGTACATGGGTTTAAACCGTGCTACGATTAGCACATTCAGAGATCTTGGTGCTGCCTTGGTCCAACAATACAAATACAATTTGGACATGGCACCCAACAGAGATCAACTCAGATCAATGTCACAAAAGGACAAGGAAACCTTTAAGGAATACGCTCAGAGATGGCGTGAAATTGCCGCTCAAATTTGTCCACCTCTTGAGGAAAAAGAGATGACAAAGATCTTCTTAAAGACCTTGAGCTCATTTTACTATGACAGAATGGTTGCCAGTGCGCCTAGCGACTTCACCGAGATGGTGGGCATGGGGGTTCGTCTTGAGGAAGCCGTCCGGGAAGGACGTTTAGTAAAAGACGTTGGATCATCAAGTAGTAAAAAATGATACGGTAGTGCTCTCCCTAAGAAAAAAGAGCAAGATATTGGGAATATCTCTCTCGGAAAGCAAAGGCGACGTTATCAACCAGTAGCAGCTGTAATTCCTGCTATCAGCCCTGCGCCTATTCCTACGTATCAACCTCAGGTTGCGCAGAGCCAACCTGATCAGCAAAGGACACAACAGCCTCTTCAGCAGGCTCGTCCTCCATATAACAACAACCGTACAACACGACCACCAGGATTTGATCCTATACCCATGTTGTACGCATAACTGTTTCCGTTACTACTGGCTAAGGGGCACATCCAGACTAAGTCTCCTCTTACGGTACCGGAAAATTCACCTTTTTGGTTTAAGGTGGATCAGACATGCCCATATCATCAAGGAGGACCAGGGCATAACATTGAGACTTGTCTCAATTTCAAGTCCGACGTGCAAAAGCTTGTTAGGAGCGGGCTCTTATTTTTCAAAGATACGAATCCTAATGTTCTCACGAACCCGCTGCCTCAACATGAGAAAGCTGCAGTTAACCTGATTGAGAAAGAATTTAACAATGTCTATCAAATTCACGATGTACTCTTATTGAGGACCAATCTGGTCAAGATGCATTGTAGACAGAGTGGATATGGCCATGTGCCACCTCATAATTATCACCAGTGTGATATCTGCTCTAAAGATAACCAAGGATGTTCCGTAGTGCAATCAGCTCTACAGGAACAGATGGATCTCGGATGGATCCAAGAGCATCGAGTTCGTGGAGTTAACATGGTCTATACGAATTCTAACGTCATTCAGAACCATGACATATGTGCAATGAATGTCAACTTGGTGGCAATGCACTCAAGGCAAAGCCAGTATCATAATCTGCCATGACACGATTACAGTTCTAGTCTGACTTGCTTGGTAAACAAACAGGGATGCTCTTTCATACAAGAGGCCCTCCAGCGTCAGATGGATCTTGGATGGATCCAAGACTACCATGATAAGAACCCTTATCAGATTAACATGGTTCAGATCTTCGATATTCGCGTGATGAATACCAACCTGGTAGAGTTACATGCTGAGCAGGTCCGACTCGGATTCTTAATATCACATAACTATCGAAGCTGTAAAGCGGGTCGCGAAAACGATCAGGGTTGTACCCTTATCCAGGAGGCACTTCAGCACTTGTTAAATCATTGGTGGATGCCAATCTACATGGACGAAGATATTCAGCAAATTAGTATCAGTAACAAGAATCCTACTCGTCGTCAAAGTCAGGATGTCCGATCTGTGGAAGCTAACCTAGTGAGGTTACATTGTATTCAAAGTGGGCATGGCCAGGTGCCACCACACAATTACGACCGTTGTAGCGTCTGTTCGGAAAGTAACCAAAGGTGTTACCTTGTGAGAGCAGCTCTTCAGGGTCAGGTGGATCGTGGAGAGATTCGCCCATATCCGGGTTCTGGACCCATCAACTGGACGCCGAACTACCTTGCCGATCGAGTTGAGAATGTTGTCACAATCTCTGGTCATCATAGGACCATGGATGTTTTTGCCATCATCCCACTACTTGACGAATCTAAAGTTCCCAACCGGGAACGGATCGAGATTACTTATGATGGTCAGAAAAATCAGAAGGTTCCCATAGTCATCTATCTACCGGGACCACTACCGTATGAATCAACTAAGGCTGTCCCTTACAAATGCGGTGCAACGACCATTGAGAATGGAAAGGAAATTCCATTACCCTCCGTTGTGAATATTGCAGACATTAGTCGTGTAACACGGAGTGGTAGAATCTTCAACCGAGGAGTTGGAGAACCTAACAAGGAAAGTGAACTTCAGACGGAAGCTCCCGATGTATCAGTCAGTCAATCCAGTAATCCCAACCTTTCGAAAAATAATGATGAGATGCTGAAGCTCATCCAAAGGAGTGAATATAACATTGTTGATCAGCTGTTACAGACTCCTTCAAAGATCTCAGTATTATCACTGTTACTCAGTTCAGAAGCGCATAGGGAGGCTCTACAGAAAGTCTTGGAGCAAGCCTTTATGGAACAGGATGTAACAATCAGACAGTTCGATAGTATTGTCTCTAACATCACTTCTTGCAACAATTTGGGATTTAGTGATGAGGAATTACCCGAAGAGGGTCGCCGTCATAACATGGCGCTCAATATCACAGTTAACTGCCAGGACGATGCTTTAGCCAGCGTACTGATAGACACAGGGTCAGCCCAGAATGTTATGCCGAAGTCCACTTTGATGCAATTATCATTCAAAGGCCCTTCGATGAGAACCAGCGAGGTCGTCGTCAAAGCATTCGACGGATCCAGAAAAATAGTTATCGGCGAAGTTGATCTTCCCATAACTATTGGTCCTCACACTTTCTAAGTCACGTTCCAGGTCATGGACATCCGGGCAACGTACAGTTGTTTATTAGGAAGACCTTGGATACATCAGGCTGGAGCGGTTACTTCAACCCTCCACCAAAAGCTAAAGTTCGTCAAGAACGATCAACTTGTCACGGTTTGTGGGGAACAAGCCTTGCTTGTGAGTAACTTGTCGTCGTCTACTGGTATAGAACCCGGGGAGGGTATTGGAATGCAATTCCAAGCACTGCCGGTGAGCAAGGACAATCAATCCCAAGGAGGAACCTCAATTTCCTCATACAAAGATGCTATCAAAGCGGTCGAGAGTACCGATACAACCGGATGGGGACAGCTTGTCATTCCTACTAGCAATACAACAAAGAAGGGTCTTGGTTTTTCTGCAACCTGTACCCGGACAGCTGCCAACGATGAAAGTCTTCATCCCTTCAAAACTTCTTTCACAGTGGAGGTTTCCTTCCCCCAGTGTCTCAGACAGTTCATGCTATCAATGAGGAAGATCCCTCTGACACAGATGAAGAATGGAAGTCCTACCTTAACGAGGACGGTTATATGTCTCAGGAGGAGGTGCCTATACCATTTTGCTATCCCGCAGAAAGTCCGAGATTTATACCAAGATCAGATGTCGAAATGATCTACGGGGATTGTGATCCGGAAGGATGCCGTGCTCCGCCCAATTCATTAGAGGAAGACACTCCGATGAAAGACAATTTTGACTACACCTACTATGGCCCAATGGATGGTCTGCCAATATGGCAACCTTATCTAGGAGACTTGGGGCAAGAGAGTCAACCGAACAATGAAAATCAGCTGACCGTCATGGAACAGAATACCTGTGTCCCCACCATGTCATGGGATCAACACTCAGGTCATTCAGAAACTACTCAACATGAAGATGAATTTGCAATGTTTGCAGGACTCAAATTCATCAACTATGCTTTTCCTGAGGTTAACGTCATCGAGAGGGATGACTCCTCCAGTTCCAAAGAAGTTTGGGACACTCTGGGAGAACCAAGTGGAAAATTTGACTATATGGTCAAGTACACCGCTCCCAAAAGCTCTCGTATCAGGCTCGAAGATATCCAGCCAACTGGATGGGGAGATACAGCTGAGAGCACAAATGCTATGCAAAATGTAACTGAGGAATCCTCCAACGACAACTCTGCCTGGGAGACAGATTCCAACAATCCTACTCCACCAGAAATCAACGTCATTTCTGAAGACAAATCAAGGAAGGTGCCAGACTTTGTGATTCACCGAGGAGTTCGCCGCCAATGGGTTGCAGTCGAGGTTCCAAAGGTCGTTCATCAGTCAAAGTAATTTTTAACCTTTCACCCTGCCCAGGTGAAACAGATGTTTTGATAGGGCTCGCTTTCTATAAATTTCCCTCTTTGCTTTGCCCAAAGCGACAGAGTTTTGTTTTATAGGGTTGTAGTTTCAAGATTCGACTTGTTCATTAATAAAATAACGTCGTTCTGTAATTTCCGCATTAATTGTTGTTTTCTCTTTTTGCTTTTTCAGAAAATGGTAATCCTAAAAAACAATTTAAAAATAAAAATGAGCAGTAAAATAAATACACTGCACACACTTGCATTTTCTCTATCTCTTCTAAACACGAATCATCACGTCATGCAGATTGCTAATTTTAAACCCTGTTGAAACATACGATCCGATGCCTTCTCCCAACTTTGAGTTCCCGGTATTCGAGGCTGAAGAAGAAAATGACGACAAAATTCCAGAAGAGATCTCCCGATTACTCAGACATGAGGAAAGGTCCATCGAACCTCACAAAGAACCGTTGGAAACGGTAAACTTGGGTTCAGAGCAAGAAAGAAAAGAAATCAGGATTGGGGCACTGCTCGGTCCAACTGCCAGAGAGGGTTTGATAAAGCTTCTCAGGGAATTTCCCGATGTATTCGCTTGGTCCTATCAGGATATGCCAGGGTTGGATACCAGCACCGTGGAACATCACCTACCGTTAAGATCGGAATGTCCGCCGTAAAGCAAAGGTTGAGACGCACTCACCCGGACATGGCCATCAAAATCAAAGAGGAGGTACAAAAATAGATTGACGCAGGTTTCCTCGCCACATCAGAATATCCTCAATGGTTAGCCAACATCGTACCCGTTCCCAAAAAGGACGGAAATGTCAGAATGTGTGTTGATTACAGGGATCTGAACAAGGCAAGTCCAAAGGACGACTTTCCTTTACCACACATTGACATGCTGTTAGACAGCACAACAAAGTTCAAAGTTTTCTCCTTCATGGATGGATTCTCGGGCTATAACCAGATCAAAATGGCGCCGAAAGACATGGAGAAAACTTCATTCATTACCCCGTGGGGCACCTTTTGCTACAAGGTAATGCCGTTCGGTTTGAAGAACGCCGGGGCAACCTATCAAAGGGCCATGACTACTCTATTTCATGACATAATACATAAGGAAATCGAGGTATATGTCAATGATATGATTGCAAAATCAAAAACAGAGAGTGAGCACGTTGAACATCTGTCAAAATTGTTCGAACGTTTAAGAAAGTTCAAGCTCCGCTTGAATCCCAACAAGTGCACCTTCGGTGTCCGTTCAGGGAAATTACTAGGGTTCATCGTCAGCCAGAAAGGAATTGAGGTTGATCCTGACAAGGTCAAGGCCATTCAAGAAATGCCTTCTCCGAAAACTGAAAAACAAGTCAGAGGATTCCTGGGACGTTTGAACTACATCTCCAGATTCATATTCCTTATGACCGCGACTTGTGCGCCGATCTTCAAGTTACTTAAAAAGAACCAGGATTGCGTTTGGTCAGAAGATTGCCAAACTGCCTTCGACAGTATCAAGGAATATTTGTTAAATCCTCCGATTCTATCACCTCCGGTGGAAGAAAGACCACTGATCATTTACCTCACAGTTCTAGAGGACTCAATGGGATGTGTACTTGGCTAACAAGACGAAACCAAACGGAAAGAGTCTGCCATCTACTATCTGAGCAAGAAATTCACCGCCTGCGAAACTCGGTACACTATGCTCGAGAAAACTTGTTGCGCTTTGGCTTGGGCAGCCAAACGTCTTTGTCAATACATGATTCGTCATACTACTTGGTTGGTCTCCGAAATGGATCCAATCAAGTACGTTTTCGTAAAACCTGCTCTCAAGGGAAGAATTACCCATTGGCAGATGTTGTTATCAGAATATGACATAGAGTACCACGCTCAGAAAGCCGTTAAGGGAAGTATTTTAGCCGATCATTTGACTCACCAACCGATTGACGATCAAGAATCAGTCGGGTTTGACTTCCCAGACGAAGATGTCATGTATCTAAAAATGAAAGATTGCGATGAACCGTTACCCAGTGAAGGGCCAGAACCAGGTTCCCAATGGGGACTTATCTTTGACGAAGCAGTTAATCATTATGGAAACGGAATTGGGGCAATCATTGTTACCCCTCAGGGTACCCACATTCCTTTCACTGCTCGACTTACGTTCAAATGTACGAACAACGAGGCCGAATACGAAGCTTGTATTATGGGTCTCGAGGAAGCAATTGATTTAAGGATCAAAAACTTGGACGTATATGGCGACTCAGCCCTGGTTATCAATCAGATAAAAGGAGATTGGAACACATACCAATCAGGATTGATTCTTTACAAAGACTACGCAAGAAGGTTGCTACCTTTCTTTAACAGAGTCGAGTTTCATCACATCCCTCGTGATGAGAATCACATGGCTGATGCATTAGCCACTATCTCTTCTATGATTAGTGTAGGTCAATGGAATGATATACCTAAGATCGACATAATGCGCCTAGAACGGCCCGCTTACATCTTCATCATTGAAGCAGTCCTGGACGACAAACCTTGGTATCACGATATCAAATGCTTCCTTCAGAAACAAGAGTACCCATCTGGGGCACTCAGAAAAGACAGAAAAACCCTCAGAAGATTGGCTGGAAACTTCTTCCTGAGCGGTGACACTCTCTATAAGAGAAATTTTGACATGGTATTGCTCCGATGCATAGACAGACCAGAAGCAGACATGCTTATGAAAGAAATTCATGAAGGATCCTTTGGCACTCATGCCAACGGACACACAATGGCTAGGAAAATCCTAAGAGCAGGGTACTACTGGTTGACCATAGAATCCGACTGCTACAAGTACATGAGGAGGTGTTACAAGTGTCAGATATTCTCCGACAAAATTCATGTACCGCCATCCCATCTCAAAGTTCTTTCTTCCCCGTGGCCTTTTTCCATATGGGGAATCGACATGATTGGCTTGATCGAACCTAAGGCTTCAAACGGACATCGATTCATCCTAGTAGCCATTGACTATTTCACCAAGTGGGTCGAAGCAGCGTCATTCACCAATGTAACCAGACAAGTGGTGGTCCGATTTATCAAAAACAATATCATTTGCCGTTATGGTGTTCCAAGCGAGATCATTACTGATAATGGATCTAACTTGAACAATAAGATGATGAAAGAGTTGTGTGCAGAGTTCAAGATCGAACACCATAACTCATCTCCCTACCGACCTAAGATGAACGGGGCGGTAGAAGCGGCTAACAAGAACATCAAGAAGATTGTTCAAAAGATGGTTGTAACCTATAAAGATTGGCACAAAATGCTACCCTTTGCTCTTCACGGTTATCGAACATCTGTCCGTACTTTAACAGGGGCTACCCCTTTCTCTCGTATATGGCATGGAGGCAGTACTCCCCATAGAAGTAGAGATCCCATCAATCCGGGTATTGATGGAAGCTAAGCTTTCAGAAGCTGAATGGTGTCAAAGCCGACACGACGAACTGAATCTGATTGAAAAGAAGCGAATCACGGCACTATGCCACGGTCAGTTGTATCAACAGAGAATGAAGAAGGCGTTCGACAAAAAGGTCCAACCTCGTGTCTTCAGAAAAGGAGACCTCGTGCTCAAGAAGATACAATCTTTTCTCACTGATTCCCGGGGCAAGTGGACTCCGAATTATGATGGCCCCTTTGTGGTCACGAAAGCTTTCTCAGGCGGTGCCTTGAGACTTACAACCATGGACGAAGAGGAATTTGCCTACCCCACGAATGTTGATGTAGTCAAGAAATACTTCGCCTAAAAAAAAACGTCTCGGTGGATTGAAAACCCGAAAGGGCGGTCAAGGCAAAAGTTAGAGACATGAAAATAATCATCCCGGTGGATTGGAAACATCAAGGTATAATCCAAGCAAAAATTAGGGATAATGGCAAGTAACTATGTTCAACAGAGGCAAGTCCCTCAGCAGCAGCAGTTACATCATCTGTCGGAAAACTCCAGTCAAGGTCATCTTTGACAGAAGCTCAGGATGTCCCGAATTCAAAGTTGGTAGAAGGATAGTGGTCGTTATGTTTCAACGTAGCCCTTTTCCCTGTAAATTACCATTTTTAAACTTTGTATATACTCTTTGGAATCACGCGTTTGGCCGATCTCTATCTTATCAATAAAATTTGAGCCCTTGTGCTTCTGTTTGTAATTCTTATTTGTTTTAGATTTACAGAACGACATTTTAACATGATCAACGATTCTTGAAATAAAACAAAATTGAATTTACTTGATAAATTTTTTCTGCTTTTTTAAAATAGAGATGGCAATTTCTTTTAACTGTTAAACATCGAAAGAACATCAATCGCATCTCCAAAGGTGTTCGAACCTCAAAGTGCAGAATCAAAGTACTCCTTCTAGACCAGTACGCCTGAATGAAAGATCAACAATGTCAGAGACCATGTTTCGTCTGACATCCTCGGCCGAGTTCTCATCTCCTAAGCCCGACCAGCGTCACCCCCAACAGGGACCATTTCTCCTAAGCAAGGCATAATTGCTATCTTGAACCAACGATATTTCTTCCACGCCTCGCGATGGCCGAGTATCCAGTCATGTTCATCTTTTAGTTTGTATGTCGCGTCAGTTTTGTCAGCATAAACATACGTACATCATGCATTGTTGATTTGCATTCACATTTCATATTGCATCACTATTACTCCAGTCGGTCTTGTCCCCTAGTGGTAGAAGTCCTCTCAATCGAGTTGTCAGTTCCTGCCTCGTCAGGAAATACTGTGTCTGAACAATCTCTCTCCTCCAGTTTACTTCTGGAATGAAGTTGGTCCTTGACCACTTTGATAACTTGAACCTCTAAAAAGCCAGAGAAAAATTTCAACAAATATTGCTCTTCGCCATCGAAGACGATATCCTTGCTTTCTTGGATTAAGGAAAATCCACAGAGAAAGCCTCGTAATCAGAGATTCGGCAGCGCGCCAGTTTCGCTTCGAAAAGATCGCTGATGAAAAGGTCATCGACACCTCAAAATTGGACCCCATCATATGGAATTTCTCCGGGAAGATCCCGAGAAAAGTATGATGTAAGATCCCAAGCGACAGCAGTCTCCCAAGAGACTCACTTTCCCCAGTAGAATCAACAAATGGCGTCTCCAAAACAGAGAAGTTTGTGTACCTCTACAATTCAGACGAATGGGTTCCCCAGCAAGTCTGACATCAAAACTTTTTCCACTCAAGTGGCATCTTCCCAGGAAAATTCGGCAAGAAGTTTGAAGGAAAACCGCTACTAACAGCGTTCCTTGTCAAGAAAGTTTATTGAAAAAAGAAACTGAGACCAGTTCCTTGGTAGGAAACCAGGATCGAGGGGAAGTTTATTTCAGCGACTAAGACCAGGTCCTTGCTAGGAAACCAGGATCAAGGGGAAGTTTATATCAGAAACCGAGACCAGATCCTTGGTAGGAAACCAGGATCGAGGGGAAGTTTACTTTAGAAACTGAGACCAGTTCCTTGGCAGGAAACCAGGATCGAGGGGAAGTTGACAAAAGAAACTAAGACCAGTTCCTTGGTTGGAAACCAGGATCGAGGGGAAGTTTATTTCAAAAGAAAACTGAGACCAGCTCCTTGGCTGAAGACCAGGATCGAGGGGAAGTTTACCTTTTCTAAGCATCTTCGCTTAGCTAAAGAAGATGAATGCTTAAGCTACCATTCATAACCACCATCAAAATTTTGGGTATTCCGATATTTAATCCTCTTGCACTCCGAATGCCCGAATACCTTCGCCATTCACACCTTCGGGTCCAAGAAGATTAAATAGGGGCATCTGTCATACCCCAAATTTTAACCACTAAGATTTCCCATCATTGTGCAAATCATCAGCACAATATGGATGGACCATCATACCTCATTAGTCTCCCCAAAGGTGGGTGAGCATTCACTACAAACAGGATTTAGGGTTTCAAGCCCTCGCAGAGCTCTTAGACAAAGGATCAATCAAGGAATGACATGATCTTCAACTTGTATAGCCTCTCAAATATCCACAATGGATCAAGAGGACTCCCACTTCAAGGATTAAGCACAAGGCTGCTCCCTTCTAGGTGGATCAAGCCTCAGGATCGCCAGTGTCACCAAATTAGGGTTTGGTCGACTAGGGCCTCCAGATGGAAATTTTCTTCTAGGCATGAGCCAATGCTTCAAATCATAACCTAAAATGCTCCATGGAACATCATAAACCCCATCATCAAGTCAATTTAGCCTCAGGGGATGCATACATAAAAAACCAGGAATTAGGGTTTCTTGACCTAATTCACCCCTAAGTTGACTTTTGGGACAAATCATGAGCCAAAACTTCAAGACATGATTTGAGGGTCTCCAACATACCACGTTGATCCATTTGCAACAATGGATTGACCCAAGAAGCTTGAGCAACAAGTTTCAATTTCATCTGAACCACAGTTAGGGTTTCGCGAGAAAAGTCAACTATAGCTTTGACTTTTGACCAGGACATGCTCCCAAGCCGTGGGACACGATTAAATACACCCTATAACACCCATGGAACATGTCCATTAATTTTGATTTAGGTCAAGGACATGATTTCCTAAAGGATCGCACAGTTTGTAATTCATCTGATAAAAAGTCAACTATGCACAAAAGTCAAACTTTGACTTTTTGAGATTTTTCATAAAAATGGTTTTTTAACCCTAAAATGATGTTAATGTGTGATTGGAATCATCATTCATCAAGAAAAATCAAAGAAAGTGGGATAACTTGTAAAAGGGGTAACCATAAAAACTTAGAAATTTTTCTAAGTTATAGAATAAAGTGGCAAGGGTACCAACTTTGGAGGATCATAACTCCTAAACCACAAAGCCATTTTTCCCCATCCAAAGATGGATTTGTAGCCCTCATGGCCCCCTACAAAAGTGTCAACTACACTTCATCCCAATTCATCATGGATTTTGAGTTATGGTTGGATCAAAATGGCTAAAAACCTAAAATTGACATTTTTCAGCACTTAGCAAAAATTTGCCTTGTAATTTCAGCACAATGTCCCAACTTCAAGACTGTTTTTCTCCATGATCCAAGTTGAACCAGGTCTAGGGCCAAACATTAAAGTTGAAGTACGTCATCTAAGCTTTTCGGAAAGTCCTAGAACGTCCATGTAGCATACTCGAGCAGGGAGTTATGGATTTTACAAAAAGCCTTGCTGCAGCTGAATTTTTCAGGGGCAGATTTGCACATTTTTTGTGCCACACGAATTTTCAAGCCTTGTCATCATTTTGGACACATCTAAGGATCAAATCCAAGTGGGATGATCTGATCCATGAACCTCCCAAGTCCAAGGAACCAAAAAAAGCATGCCAAAACCTAGAAATCCCTAAAAGAGGGACAAAACTCCAATTTTGGTTTGGAGCATTTAATGGATGCTTAGAGGTGGCATGAACTGATCTTCCTCCAACTGAATTCAGTCAAGATTCCTCCAACAACTAGGGAACCAGCAGCCTGTGCTCTAACCTCTAGTCAATGGCTAGAGGAGACTTGGATTTTCATTGGCCAACATTGGCCAAACCTCTGCTGCAGCCACCATTCACTATTTCTTGCAAAACAAACTTGCTCTACTATAAATAGAGCTCATTTATGCTCAGTTTGAGTACACCAAAGCCATCAAACAGATGTTTTCCTCAAATTCTCTCTTTCACTCCAAAATGCCTTCTTTAGTAAGGAAATTCTGAGTTTTTGAGTTAGAGAGCATTTCCATCACAGCTCATGATCCTAACACCTCATAAACATCATATGTAGGTGATCTAAACTCTCACAAGTGACCTATAACACCAACATCACAAAGTCACCTCTCAAAACCTCAAAATGGCACTTTTTTTGCATTTTTCAAGCCATGTCTTGATTCAGTCACTTTCCAAACCAGATAAAACCTCAAACACACTCTAAATATCATCCTTGAACTATCCCAAATGGTGCCACACATCTGGAACACCATTTGAGAGAGTTGGCATTTTGGCCACTTTTGACCATTTTGCGAGAAAGTGCTCAAACTTGCTCCAGAGGTTTCCAGCTGATTCCAACCATCCTAAAAGCTTCTAAGAGGTCATTTGAGGTTGTCTAAAGCATCAACTCATTTCTGGAACAAAGCACTTGGTAGGTTGCCCAAAATCTCCAAAAAAGAGGTAAAATTCACAACTTGAATTCTTTGAATCATGCTTACCTTTGTTGTCCACATACATGCATCATATTGAACAATTCTTGAGGCAAAAATGTAGTCCTTAATGTGTATGTTGTGATCCTCCCACTGTTTGCATTTTAACATGTTTATATGTGGAATTTTGGTTGTTTTAAAATCATGTCCAGTTCTGGTTTTTTTTATTGGTGTGTTTTGTACATTAAGTTTTAGTGTGCATGAGTAACACCATTGGTTTCCTTGCGAAAAATCGGTCAAGATAGGTTTTTACGGATTTCAATTCCGATGAAAATTGAGAGAGTTACGCGCATTGGAAATTTGACGCGAAACGACGTCGAATTAACGATAGCAGTTCTGGTTTTTTAATTGCTGCGTTTTGTGTGTTATTTTTCCGTGTGCGTGAGTAATACCATTGGATTCCTTGCGAAAAATCGGTCAAGATAGGTTTTTACGGATTTCAATTTCGATAAAAATCGAGAGAGTTACGCGTGTTAGAAATTCGACGTGGAACGACATTTTCAATTAGTAGCAGTTCTGGTTTTTTAATTGCTGCATTTTGTACATTGAGTTTCAGCATGCATGTGCGATACCATTGGATTCCTCACGAAAAATCGGTCAAGATAGGCTCTTCCGGATCTTAATTCGGTTAAAAATCGAGAGAGTTACGCGTGTTGGAAATTCGACGCGGGACGATATTTCGAATTAATAGTAGTTCTGGTTTTTCGATTTGCGTGTTTCGTACGTCGAGTTTTAGTGTGTATGTGTGGTACCATCGGGTTCCTTGCGAAAAATCGGTCAAGATAGGTACTTCCGGATTTTGATTCCGATAAAAATTGAGAGAGTTATGAGTGTTTGAAATTTGATAAAAAACATGTTGAAAATTAAAGTTTCGGTACTAGTTTTTACCCCATAAGAGATGTCGGAGATGATGTTGTGACATCTTTCCTCTTTTTCTTATTTTTATTTTCAAAACTCAACCAATTTTTTTTACATAGCAAAAAATTATCATTTTCCAATTCATACCCCATAATATTTTAATCCACAAAAAATCACAAAAAAAGGTATTATTTTTAGATTATTTTTAATATATTTAAAAATAGTGTTTTAAATTGTTTTAAATGCTTTTAAAATGATTTCTTTTTTCTTGATTTTTAAAACCAAAATGATTTTAAATATTTATGTGGATAAAATATTTTTTTCATAAACCTTAATCATTATTTAATGATTTTTATTTGATATTTTTATCATTTTTTACTTAATTTTTCTTGGAAAAATGCCTTAAAAAATGAAATTGGGGTTTCTTTGATTTTCACCCTAACAAATCTTTTTCAAACACTATGGGCCTCTATTAGAGTGTAAGACCCAATCCCCTTTTAACCAAAACAATTTTGGGTCTCACTTATTGTATAAGTCCCACTGCGTTAAAAGAAAACCTCGGCGCGATCGCCATTTTCAAACGAAAATCAACTGGGCTTCTCTTTGAGCTGTAAGTCTCATTTCTTTTCATTTTTAAACACTTGGGCATCTATTAGAGTGTAAGACCCAACTCTTTTTTAACAAAACAATTTTGGGTCTCAGTTATTGTATAAGTCCCGATACGTTAAAAATGACGGCGCGATCGCCATTTTCAAACTGAAAATATTTTGGGCCTCTCCCTGAGTTGTAAGCCCCATCTTTTGTACAAAAATACATTTTGGGCCTCTAATTGAGTGTAAGACCCAACCCCCTTTTTTTTATCACTTTTTCATATTTTCTCATTTTTCATATTATTTTTTAATGATTTGGAAAATTAATAACTCCCTCAATTTTGATTATTTTTTATTGGTTCTTTTTCTGAAAAATCACAAAAAATAGTAAAATATTTTATTCTACAAAAAAATCAAATTTATATTATTTATTTAATATAGTTGGTATTTTTGTGAATAAATTCATTTTTAATTATTTTTAAACATTTTACAAGTGAATATTCATCTTGAAAATCAAAGCTAAATAAGTTTTAAATCATCTTGTGATTAAAACCTTATTTTTCAAACCTTAACCAAAAATCACAAGTGGTTTACTTAAACTTATTTGATTTTTTTTGTCATTTTTTATTAATTTTCTTTGAAAAATTACTTTTAAAAAGTGAAAATTGGGGTTTCTTTGATTTTTAATCATACTCAAATGTTTCAAGACTCTTTGGGCCTCTAATAGTGTGTAAGACCCAATCCCTTTGTAAATACCAAAATTTTGGGCCTCAGTCACTTGTATAAGTCCCACGGTGTTTCCAAAACCTCGGCGCGATCGTCGCCCTTTTTAAAATTAACCATTGGGCCTACCCTCGAGTAGTAAGACTCATTTCTTTTCTTAAAACTCACTTGGGCCTCTTGAGAGAGTGTAAGACCCATCCCTTTGTACAGAAAACCTTTTTGGGCCTCAGTCACTTGTATAAGTCCCTCTGTACAAATTCAACAGTGCGCTCACTGATAAAACCCTGGGCCTCTCCTTGAGCTGTAAGCCCCAACCATTTTTATTTCAAAGCACTTTCTCCTTTGATTTTGAATATACTGTTGTTTTCAATCTTTCTTTGTTAAACAACTAATCAAACAACATGGAAGCTCTACAACCGAGTAAGTGTTTACCCGCTTTCATATGTATATAACTGTATTGTGGGGCTGTTTCACTGTAAGTCTCCTTTCATAAACTCATATATATATATATATAACTGTATTGTGGGGCTGTTTCGCTGTAAGTCTTCTTTCATAAACTCATATCAACTGTGTAATAATAGTATAGATATTTAGAGTTTCCCCGGCAACTACGTCTAGCACTAGGTAAAGCTGTTTCAATCACTCTTAAATAGTCAAAACTAGATCCCCATAGGATTACCAGACACAGTCTTCCCTCCTCTTGGGGTTAAACAATATGGAGACATGAAAGGCAGCATTCTCAGTGAACCCTTTCATAGACTGTCACTTGTAGAAGTTGTCAAAGAAACTCTATTCCCCAGAGATGATCTCTTCTCCGTGAATTGCATCTCTTGAGTTTCTTCCAAATTCTCGAACTTTCCTGACTTTGATCTATTCTCGGTGAATAGCATTGCCTTGAATTTCTCGGGGTTTGGGGACCCACAGGCTTCTTAAAAGCACTTGTCAAGAAACTCTACTCCCCAGAGATGATATTTTCTCCGTGAATGGCATCTCTTGAGTTTCTTCCAAATTCTCGAACTTTCCTGACTTGATCTATTCCTTGTGAATAGCTTTCCTTGAATTTTTTGGGGTTTGGGGACCCATCGGCTTCTTAAAAGCAATCGGCCTCCTCTTGGGCATCGTACAAGGACCAACGGGCTTCCTAAAAGCAACCCCACCTCCTCTCGGGCTTAGTACAAGGACCCTACGGCTTCTTAGAAGTATTCACAGCCTCCTCTTAGGCTTCGTATAATGATCTCTTCCTCCAGGAATGATAGCCTTCTCTTAGGCTTAATACAAGGACCCGTCGGCTTCTTAAAAGTCTCTAGCCTCCTCTTGGGCTTCGTACAAATTATCCCGACGACCTCCGAGAGGTATAGGAACAGAACTTAGTAATCTCAATAGAACAGTCCTTTCAAAGAGTCTACTACTGTTTCTCAAAGCATAGTACAAAAGATGAAACTCTAGACTCGGACAGTCTAATATCCTTGAGTCTCAAAGACATTCTCAAGTGACCCCTTTGTTAAATAGGAAGGAAACCCGCAGACTCGGACAGTCTTAATACCCTTTGGATTTCCTGTCTCCTCAAAGAAAAGGAAATATCCCTGATCCTCAAATAAAATCCTCGAGTACAGTGTTGCTCATATAAGAACTGATTTTCTCTTTAAAATCAGTATACTGGACCTGTTACTTAACTGAAATAGTTACCTTAGCCTCCTCTTGGGCTTTGTTCAATGATTCTTCCCAGCGAAGCAAACGTTTAGCCTCCATCTCGGGCTTCGTACGAGATACCAAAATTCTCCCCAGTGGAGTCAAACAACGTTTAGCCTCTCTCTCGGGCTTTGTACGAGACACATAAGAGACTCCCTCGTTGAGTCAATCACCCCTTTCGCCTCCATCTTGGGCTTCGTACGAGATACAAAGACTCTCTTGTTAAGTCAAACCTTGTAGCCTCCATCTCGGGCTTTGTACGAGATACAAAGACTCTCTTGTTGAGTCAAACTTTGTAGCCTCCATCTCGGGCTTCGTACGAGATACAAAGACTCTCTTATTGAGTCAAACTTTTAGCCTCCATCTCGGGCTTCGTACGAGATACAAAGACTCTCTTATTGAGTCAAACTTTTAGCCTCCATCTCGGGCTATGTACGAGATACAGAAACACTCTCTTGTTGAGTATAAATGATTCTCCTGTTGAGTCAACCCTTTTAGCCTCTCTCTCGGGCCTCATACGAGACACATAAAAACTCCCTCTTGTTGGGCCAATAGCCTCCTCTTAGGCTTTGTATAAGAAAACCACTGGTTGATCCAATCAACCTTTTAGCATTAAAGTTGTGCCTCGTTCATAGTACACAAACATCAATAACTCCTCCCCTTTCATCTAATAGCTGTAAGCGGCAAGCCTCTGGATCATCTACATCCATGCCACTATCCCTCTTTTAGCATGAGAAATTCCTAAGGAAAGATAGCATTGCTCTACACTGAGGTAAAGTCTTCTCCTTCAGGTTAAAACCTCCTTTAAAGGAAATTATGGCATTGTCGGATTCACAAATCCCGGTTAAAGTAATTCTCCTTTATAAACAGTTGTGACATACAACCCCCTCTTTAGAGATGACAAATTCTCTCTAAAGATAACACCCTTTTAGCTTCATATCTTGGGCTTTGAATAAGATACAAATAGACTTTTCAGCTTCACATCTTGGGCTTTGAACAAGATACAAATCACCTTTCGCTTCACGTCTTGGGCTTTGAACAAGACACCGAAAACACCCATTTCCTCCCATAGAATAGGAGGAACTACGAACGCTCTGATTTCCCTGTTTCGGTAAATGGGAATACGTAGGCATAAGATTGAAAGAAAAATCTTAGCGAGCACACTAAATAAAAAACCCAAAATCCCATACTCTCACATCAAAAAGCATCAGTCCTAACATCCTAATCCTTGTTCCCCTGCCAGAAACATTCTGTCAAAATAACACAAGAAAGGCCCCCCACATTGATCGCATCCGTAACCTAACAGACCGCTGTTTAAACTCAGTATGCAAGCAGGGTTAATTGGAGACATCTATTTCCCTTCCTTCATCAGCTTTAATAGGATAAAAAATGAATCGACCTGTAGTAAGCTCAAACCGCAGAGATCGACCAGCGCTTAAGAACCGCGTCCAAAATCGCTCGCTACAATGTGTAGAAGTTCCAAAGGCTTAGGGGTAGAAATAACATATTTAGCTTTGAAAGAAGTTTTTGAAAACTTGCTTTTATGACATGCTTCATAAAGAGCATCTGAAGCAAACCTCAAATTAGGAAGGCCTCTGACTTAATTAAGCTTATTTAGCTGAGAAATCCTCCTCATGCTAACATGCCCCAATCATCTATGCCATACCCATTGCTCTTCATTAACAGACATAATACATTTTACATTCTGATTTTTAAGATAAAAAAGTCTAATCTTATAAATTTTATTCTTCCTCTTGCCATTGAAAATGATATATCCATCCTTCTAACTAACAACTTTACAGGACTTTTGATTAAAGATTAAATCATAATCATTGTCACTTAATTGACTTTGGACAATAAGTTATGCATTAATCCTTCAACTAATAAAACATTATTAATATAAGGGAGAGAACTGTTACCAACTATTCCAGAGCCTATGATATTCCCTTTCTGATCACCTCGAAAACCCACAAAGCCACCTGGCTTAAGTTCCAGGTCTTGGAACATATTCCTTCTTCCCATCATATGTCATGAGCACCCAAAGTCCAGGTACCATGGTTGGTGTTTCAACTGAGCTGCTAAGAATGCATGCAACATATATTATCTTGACTTTAGGTACCCACATCTTATTGGTTCCTTTCTTGTTAGTTCTCCCAGAGTTCTTAGAGAACTTGGGTTTGTGTGCAGAAAAATCATTTTGTGTGTAAGCATAAGAGAAATGGGAGTTCATAGCTTTTGGTTTTGCCTTAGGTTTTGAAATTGGTTTTTCTTTAGGCACATAACCAATCCATCTTCTTACATTTCTGCTAACTCCATAGATCATTGAAGCCATCTTTCTTCTAATTGTGTTTCTAGCCAAAAATGTCTAAAAAGATTTTTTCATACTTTATGACAATTTCAGAATCCACAGAAGCTTCTGAAAGAATTTATTTCTCATGTTTAGAGCTTTTACTATGAAGAGCAGAGTTTTCATTTTTTAGAATAAAATTGTCTTCATTTAAAGTGGAGAAATATTTCTTAGGCTTGCTATGAGCTTCAGACTCAGATACATGGACTTGTTTCAGATCCTTGTATGTGTTCTGAAGCTTCTGATACTTTTCCAGAATTTCAGAAAGACAAGATTCTAATTCAGAACAAGATAAGTTAGGGAATACCTCTTTAGAGTCTGACTCAGATTCTTATTATGAATAAATCTTTTCATCAGGTACATCTGTGCTTGCCATCAGCGCCACATTATCTTTCTCTTTCTCAGAGTCATAACTTGATAATTCAGAGTCATCCCAAGTAGCCATCAGACCTTTCTTCTTTCATCTGAATTCCTTTTTCTTTGGTCTGTCTTTCTTCAGCTTGAGACACCCATTCTTGTAGTAACCTTCCTCCTTGCACTCGAAAAAATGACTTCTTTGCTAGCACTTAACTTCTTCTATCCAAATGTAGACTCAGATCGACCACCTATCCTTCTGGAGCCTCTGAACTTGCTTTGTATATTCTTCCGGAGTTGATTAACACGTCTGGAAAGAAGAGATAATTCATCTTCTTCTTTAGAATCTTATTCAAAATCCTCATCTTCTTCAACTTGAAAGGCTTTGGTCTTCCTAGACGTTCCCAATGATTTTAGATCCACATATTTAACTTTTCTTTGAGGCTCATCCTCTTCAAGCTCTATCTCATAACTTTTTAAAGATCTCACAAGTTCTTCAAGAGTTATGTTGTTCAGATCCTTAGAAAGTTTCAGCCCAGTTACCATATGCCTTCATCTCTTGGGCAATCTTATGATAATATTCTTCACATGATATGTTGTTGAGTAATCTTTGTCCAGAACCTTCAATCCTGCAACAAGAGTCTGAAACCTTGGGAACTTGTTCTCAACAATTTCATTGTCTTCCATCTTAAAGGCTTCATACTTCTGTATCGAGGCAACTGCCATGGTTTCTTTAACTTGAGTATTTCCTTCATGAGTCATTCTCATAGAATAAAATATAGACTTTGTTGTATCTCTGTTGGTGATATTTTCATACTCAGTCTACAAAATAGCATTCAACAAGATGGTTCTTTCTTTATGATGATTATTGTAATCTTTCTTTTACTGACCTATCATCATTCTTCTTTCCACCTTGTTACCACTTCCATTAACATGATATGTGTAGCCATCAACTGCCATATCCCATAAAAGAAACTTTTTATGACCAAGAAATAAACTTTTATTTTATCTTTGTAGTAATCAAATTATTCTCCATAAAAAACTGGAGGTTTTGCACTATAGTGGTCTCTATCAACGGGTGCTGCAGCTGGTGGAGGGATAATAATCGTTGTGTTTCACAAATTGGATCTTTATCTGACACAATGAAGTGTTTGATAAGCAATCAATACCATAACTAGAGCTCTGATGCCAATTGAAGGTAACGAGAAACACAAGAAATGGGGGTTAGAATTGGGTTTCTAAAAGTGAAATCTTTTTCAACCTAACACAACAAACAGAAAACGAAGAACAAAAATAATGACACAATTATTTTTATCTTGTTTCGCTGTTAGCAAAGCTACGTTCAATCCACCCGCTAAGGTGATTTTTCCTTATCAACAAGGACTTAACCCACTATAATCAAACTTGATTACAACACAAAGACCAACTGTCAATGTCTTCTTGAGTCCACTGACTAAACCCTAGTCACTAAAGGAAAATATAATCAAATAGATTGAGATACAAAGTGTGTTTACAAAATGCTACTAAGAAAGCAAAATACACAAATGAAATACAAGTATATCACACAAAAGATTTTCAATGAAGAGTATGAACAAAAGCTCTTGTGTGTGTTTCTTTTCTCTCAAAATATTCACAAATAACACTATTCACATAAGATGATAGCGTAGCGTAGTAAATGTATAAAGTGCTTTACCATTCTTCCAAGTCTTCTTTATATAGGCAATTAAGAGATCCGTTGGAGGGTAGAATAGGAATACCAAAATGCAGTTATATCCTTGCATAACGGTTTGTGAAAATGGGAGACAAATGGTACAATAATACAGTCCTTAGCCCACAAAATTAGTGTAGTGGAAGGAATATTTGATCTTGTACTGTGTACTATTTTTCTAGCATAAAACCTTTTGATCTTATCTTTAATATTCAGAGGCTTCTGATAAGAAGGTGATGAAGCATGCATAAGAGATGATTCAAAATCTGGTTGAGAGAATCTTCAGAAACTCGATCTTCAGAGTCTTGGTCCAGTTCATTAGAACCTGGTCTTCAGAGTCTGTTGACACAGTTCAAGGTTGATTTAAGCACATGGCTTCAGAGTGTAACAACTTTAGAAGCTTCAGAATAAAAAAGCCTTCGATAAGTAGATTTCAGAAGCATTGAGTACAAAATCTAGAGCTTGATCAACTTGTAAACACATAACCCAGAGTCAGAGTGCACTAGTTTCAGAGTCTGATGATGTCACGTGTCATTTAGTCAGAGTCAAAACACGTATATAAAATCTGCACACTGAGCAAAACTATTAGGATACAAAATTGTTATCTAAAACACTATGTATTGTTATCATCAAAACATAAGGTCATATGCAGAACATAATCTTATTCTAACAATAACAACTTTCGAAGTATAGTTAATTGGAGAGCTACTTTCTCCCTTAGACGTAGATCATTTGATCGAACTGGGTAAACAAACCTTTTGTGTTTCTCGCATTATTTTATCTTCTTTTTCTAAATCCATTGTTTATCGATTATTAAGGATTAAGGCCATTTATTTTGGTTGCTACTGTTCTTGTTCTTGAATGGAATTGAGCATATTGAAAGAGAAACAAATAAACCAAAGTCGAAGACACAACCACCCATAGATATAGATTTAGACGGTGATACGTGTTTCAATTCATTTTAGTTTTTATTGGACAATGTATTTATGTGGTTATGTTTTGTATGTAATCTTGTCTCAACATTAATGATATCAAATATATACATTTTTGAATATTTTTATATATGTTTCAGTTTCCAAAATATTTCTCTATTTTCCATTCTAAAACATATTTTGTTTCTAAAATTGGTTATGTGTGTGAATAATGTCAGGTGGTTCTGAAATGTATTATCGAATTTGATCTTGATGGCTGATCAGAACCTGAATTGGGCCAAGGATGACGTTCGCGATACTGGGTGTGAAAGATGAGGAGGGGGTGTACCTGCAAGACACTCTGATGCTAAAGTAAGAATCGGGGGAGAGAGAGAGAGAGAGAGAGAGAGAGAGAGAGAGAGAGAGAGAAAGGCAAGTACAAAATGTGTATTTCGTAGGGTGATTTGGAATACATGACCCTCTAAAATGAGAGGGTTTTTATAGTGCCCCCAGCGCGTGCCCAACGGTCCCTATTTTTGGGGCGAAATAACCGTTTCCCGAAGAATAGGTAACTGCCAGAAATTAACCATTGGGACGGGCAGAGGTGCCCAAAACTAGCCGTTGCTACGGGCGAAGACGCAGTTCTGGGCACGGGCGTCGTGACTGTTTCTGGATGGTGGAACCGTCCATGACGGGCAGGAACTACCGAGGAGGAGCAGATGACCGTTGGGGTCATCTGACCGTATTTTCCCGGTAGAGAGGCAGAAAGGTGAATGATACCCCAAATTGGCTGGACTTAGGAAATTGGGGCGTTTTAGGAGCAGAAGCGGATTGGGCCATGCCTAGTCATTGGTCTAGTCCAGAACAGGAGCCCCCCAAGTCATTGCTCCGAGCATGGGAGTGATGACTTAAGGGTAATTTGCAGTCCCGGGGAGATCTAGAAAGGGTCATTGCTTGTCGAAAAAATGAAGTTGTTCAATGATGCCTGAGGGAGTTGGTGCCCACGGGGTGCGTAATGCCGTATGGCGTGCCCGGCGTACGGGGAGCCCATCGGTTGATGTGATTTGAAGAGGTGGGATGCCACATATGCCTCGAGCCCTGTGCTGCATTAAATGCGTAAAGATGGCTAGGCTACATGATGATGCCCCTAGATGTGCCTTCAGAATGCCTATAAATAGAGGGAGAAGCTACTTATTTGCACTTTTCGCTTCTCTCTCCTCATTCGCTTCTTTGTCTGAGCTTTTCCATTCGTTGTCATTAAAGCCGCCGTCAATCACCGTCCATTCGCCGTACCAGCTCCGAGCATTGTCTTTGACCCTCTAATACTTCCTAGACCACGTAAGTTGCTTAACTTTACTCTAGTTTCAAGCTTTTTTGCTTTCTGTTTTTCTAGAATACATGCTGTTAGGTTGATTCTAGGTAGTACAGTAGTAGTTTCCAGCGATTGTTGGTGGCAGACGGTGGTTTGGCCACTTTTTGCCGTTGTCGTGGTCGCCGGACCTTTAAGAGCTTAGGGGTTTAGGTCGTTTCTGGCGCCGTTGCGATGACGGGTGTGTTTGTCACCTGCGGAACTCATGAATTTTCCGATGTACCTATGAGTATTTCGGCAGGTTCATGAGTTTTCTGGTAGGCCTTCAAACAAAATTCTGGGTAGAGAACCGAGGAGAATCTCCACGTGTGCGTTGGAGGGGTTGCCCCGAGCATCTCCTCGCGTCACACTTGTGCCATTTAAGTAGGACTTAGGCTGAGGACATCGTCCTCAGGCCTTCGCGCGCCTTTTCACTTGACTAACGGTGGAAGGGTGGATTTGATTTTGTCATCGAATTCACTTTTCTCCTCTGCTTTTCAGGTGGAGGAGATAACCCGTGAACCTGAAGTAGAAATTCTCATAGATTCGTCCGAGGAGAGCTCCTCGGAAAATAGCAACACAAAAGTTACTACCACTCCCAACGATGTCGGCGAGACTCCACCTGAGCAAACTTCCGCGGAGGAATGGATAGTTGCAGAGCCTGCGGAGCATGCCTTCATTTTTGCTTCGTTTCTCGGGGATGCCTTCACGACTGTGGGGGCTGAAGGGGAATGAAAGGTGCATTTTCCTGGTGAAGACGACCGTATCTACACGTATTACAGGGAGAGGTTCCCGATGTATGAGTACGTCTTCAAGGACATTGGGCTGAGGCTGCCCTTTACTGACTTCCAAAGATCTGTCTTCGTGCATTTAGACCTAGCCCCTCGCAGCTGCATCCCAATTCCTTAGCATTTATCTGTGCGTTTGAACTGACGTGCGAGTTCCTGAAGATAGGAGCCACCCTACCCTTATTCTTTACAATCTTCCATCTCCAAAGGCAAGTTTCGGGGAGAAAGTTCGGCTGGGTCTTGTTGAAGCAGGCGAAAAAGTTGTTCAAACTGTTCTTCAAGTCCATAATGACTTTTAAGGAGAGGTTTTACATCATCAAGCCCATGTCGGAGAAAGCCCAGGATTCTATGTACGTCTGGGAGGTGCCGACGGATGAAAACATAGAGGATCTTCATGACGAGCAGGGCAAAGTAGTGGAAGATGGGCTGCTGAAGTTCAACTTCTGCTGGAGTGGGTCTCATTTTTCCCAGGGAATTGACCAGTATCTTGCCCATCCAGAGATGCTGGAAGATGATGACAAAGCCGGCTACGCGGCGCTGGTGAATTTCGTCAATAGTTTTACCCCTGCGGAGTGTTGAACTAAGAGTGAAGATCCTATCTTCGAGGAAGATGGCGGGCAGAAGGTGGAGAGCCGTTACATAAACACGAAGGGGTTTCTTGAGTGCAGGACTCACACTGACGCTCTTAAACTGCTGGGTAGTCTTTATTTTTTAGCTTGTTTAGATTATTGCCTTCCCCGTTTGCTAACGTGACCATTTTGTTTTTGTAGGTGAAATACCTTCAGCGCATGAGCGGATGGCAAAAAATGCCCAGGCGAAGGGCAAGGCCGGCACAACAACTACGAAAGGTCGGCTTACCCAATGAGTGCCACCTCCGCAGACGGGGTCAGGGACCTCCTCGCCGACTCCGCCGCCTGTCCAGGGTTCCCCAGTGCCTGGAACCTCAAGGTTCAAGCGCTTCCGGCAGAACGAGTTGGTGGACCTTAGCCAGGCGGGGGAGAAGAGCAAGTTCGAGCTTCCTCCATGCCTTCACAACAAAAAATTCTTTGAAGGCTCCTCCTTGATGGTTCCTCGGGAAGAGTCTCTAAAGCTCGAGGGAATGGACCGCCCGAGCAAGAGGGTGATGCTGGTGCAGGATGCTTCCGCTCTGATTAGGATCATGGAGATGGCGGCAGTCTATGCCGAGGAAGATTCCTCTAATGAGTCTGAGCTGAAGATGGCCCAGGCCGCGATATCAGCCCTAGAGGAGGAGGTGAAAAAGGCTAAGGAGGAGTCCAAAGCTGCCGAGGAGGCGAGGAAAAAGTCTCAGAAGGAGCTGACCAAGATCCAAGGGGAGAAAGACACCTTGGCCACGGAGAAGAAAGCCGTGGAGGTTTGGTCGAGCTCACTATGCCACGGAAGGGAAAAGACAACGCTTTTTTTGGCTTTTTACAGCGCTTAAAAGCGCTGGCTAAGGTGGCGCTGCTATAGGTAAAGACAGCGCTTTTGTTTTATGCAAAAGCGCTGCCTTATGTAGGCTTTTAGCAGCACTTTTTCTGGAAAAGCGCTTTCTAAAGTAGGCCTTTAGCAGCGCTTTTTTTGGAAAAGCGCTGTCTAAAGTGGGCCTTTAGCAGCGCTTTTTTTGGAAAAGCGCTGTCTAAAGTGGGCCTTTAGCAGCGCTTTTTCTAGCCTTTTATGCTTTCTATTGGCATCTTTAGGCAGCGCTTTTTTAGGAAAAAACGCTTTCTATTGTCCCCCTTTAGACAGCGCTTTTTAAAGCGCTGTCTAATGTATTTTTTATTACACTTTAAGGCAGCGCTTTTAATGGAAAACGCTTTCTATTGTGAACTATAGGCAACGCTTTTTCTGAAAAGTGTTGTCTTTTCTTCACGTAAATTGTGCTTTTTGAAAGCACTTTTTTAAAAATCAGAATTTAGGAAGCGTTTTTTATTTAAATGCGCTGCCTATTCTTTCTTTTTTAGAAAGCATATTTTTGGAAATAATACCATAAACCTATATAATTCAAGCCTTTATTTAAAACACATATGCATTATATGACATTCAACAAGCCTTTATTTCAACACATAGGCCTTATATTTCAACCATTGAGCCTTTATTTCAACAAACAAGCTTTTATTCAAACATAGGCATTATATACCATTATAATCCAAAATATATACACCATTATAATTCAACACATAAACCATTTGATATAAATCAACACAACAACTTTCATACCTTATATGATTCTTTTCTCAATAAAGTATTCACACAATTCCTCCTTGATTTCTTCCAATTTATCTTTCGAGTAATGAGCACAATTGTATTCATCAAAGTACTACATAATAAAACATAATATGCATGATTTAGTTAAAAGTAATAAATTATATGAAATATTCGATAAATATTAAAATAAATCCTAAGTTATAAATCCATACCATGATTGGAATCTCTATTTGATCCAAATGAAGGTTTTCTCTCATAAACCTCAAAACGTAATAACCACAATCTATACTTGTATTGCTCTAACAAAATAAAAACAAATAAGAATATATAGTTGTCTTGTTTTATCAAGTATCATCACTATTATAAGCAAAATTGTGAAAATTAATATACCTCCACTCTGATCCATGTAATGTTGTTTGCTTTAGACTGTGATACTCGAGCTTCTCTTTGTGATCGGATTAATAGTAACCAACAAACCAGTGACCACTGTAAAAAAAACAAAAGTTTAGATGGAAATTTTCTACGCAAAAGATACAAAGATTAGAATGAAAATCTAACCCGTTACCACTATTATACGAATATACCATAAGACTTTTGCTGGAGACAACTTTTTCTTATATCGAGATACACCGCATTTAGGACACTCATTTAATGATGCATACTCATTTCGAAATAAAACGCAATCATTTGGACATGCATGTATCTCATCATAGCTCATGCCAATAGAGCACGCCATCTTTTTGGCCTCATATGTTCGATTGGGAAGAACATTATCCTCTGGAAGCATATCTTTCATAAGGGCTAATAACTCTGTGAAACTTTTATCCGACCATCCATTGCCCGCCTTTACATTGTACAACTTTAATACCGCGGACAATCTTGTGAATTTAGTGCAACCATTATACAATGGTTTCTCTGCATTGCTTACCAACCTCTCAAACATTTTGGGACAATCCTTAAGATCTTCTTCAAGTGCTTCTGCAATCTCTTCGACTCGATCACAATCGTATGTATCTGTGCAATTGTCGTTTGAAGCATAGGTCGTATTATCCCCCGATTCAACATTCCCGTTACTTTTCTCACCATGCAAATTCCAACATGTATAACTTCGATCAATTCCATGCCTCATTAAATGCGATGTCAACTGAACCGCGTCAACCCGACTCCCATAACAACAATCCAAGCAAGGACATGTCATTCGACTAGGGTCTTTGGCATGCGCAACAGCAAACTTAACGAATTATGATACCCCATTCTCACACTCTTTTGACAATCGACTTGAAGACATCCATTTATTATCCATGGTTTTACTAATTAAGCTAAAAAAAACAAAATAAAAACTATTTACCTGTAGCGAAGTCAACAGCTTCTGGACCAACACAGTTTGGGATTCTTGGAAACAATCAGACTTTCACTCTTCACAAGTAACCCCTATAGCAAATTCACTAAGTTAGAATTGATGGTGTATGCCAAATATAACAGGACAAATTTAGTATATAATAGGACAAACAAGATATATCGGAGAAACAAGTCAAAGTCTCAAGAATCAATTAATTTCAACAATCTCATTTTCATTTTCATCACTAACATACCAAATATAACAATTAATTTCATTATCATTTTCAATCAACAATTAGATTAAAATAAAGTAATCACTAAAAAGTATCCATCAACAATGTCATTATCATCAATTAATTTCAACAAATCATCACTAACATTCAACATCAACTTACAAAATTAACACCAATTCCCAACATAAATCCACCACAAATATCACTATTTATCATCTTCAACTTTACTACAACAACAATTTGAAAATCAAATTCAAACAACAACCACATCAACACTAATTCATCAAATCAACAACAACCACATCAACACTTTGATACTCTAACAACACTCATTTTTCTATAACACTCATTTTTCTAACAACCCTCATTTTTGTAATGGATATAACAACACTAAAACAAACTACATTCAAACTAACACTCATTCAAACTACATTCAAACTAACACTTTCAAACTAAAAACAAAACAAAAACATAACAACACTCATTCAAACTATATTCAAACTAACACATTCAAACTAAAAACAAAACAAAAACAAAACAAGATGCTAAAAAACAAACCCTCAAGAACAAACAAAAGAAATAGTGACACTCACAGAAGAATGCCGGTCAGAGAAGATGGAGATACGAACAGAGGAACAGTGCCGGTCGGAGAAGACGGACAGAGGAACAGTGTCGTTCGGAGAAGACGAATAGAGGAACACGGACGGAGAAGACGAACAGAGGAACACAGACGGAGAAGTCACGAGAGAGAGGGAGAAGTCGCGAGAGAGAGGTAGAAAGAAAACAAATGTTAGGGCGTTCTGAAATAATGAAAAGTTTTTTAATATTTATAAAATAATAACATAAGACAGCGCTTTTGTTTTAATAGCCTATAGCAGCGCTTTCAGAAAGCCCTTTCTAATGTGTGACCTACGTAAGGCCTTTAGCAGCGCTTTTTAAAAGCGCTTTCTAAAGTGTGCCTTTAGCAGCGCTTTCCTAAAAGCGCTTTCTAAGGTGTCACATTTGTATGGCTTTTAGCAGCGCTTTAAGGAAGCGCTTTCTAAAGTAGGGTTTAGGCAGCGCTTTTTTTCAGCGTGTTTTTTTAAACATATAGCAGCGCTTTTAATTAAAAGCGCTGTCTATGTTGTGCTGTCAAAAAGCAATTTGGCGTAGTGGCTAATGAGATCTGTTGCTGCCCCTGCTGAAGATGAGCATGAGAGTCTGAAGGATCTGAAGACCCGGGCTGAGTTGGTTGCCCGTATTATGCAGGCGGAGGATGACGTTGAAGCCATTGGGGAGGATTCTTTCAACAATGCGGTGGCGCAGCTAAAACTTATGAACCCCGGTGCCCAACTGTCCACTGAGGGGACCAGTTTCCTGTACCATGTGGAGAATGAAAAGATCGTTATCCCCTACTTTCTCCTAATCCGAGAGGAGCACGCTCAGATTCTCCAGGAGGAGCCTCAGAGATGCAGACTGTCCCCATAGAGTCTCAGCAGATGGAGGAGTGATAATTTTTGTTGTACCTTCGGCTTACGTGCCGTGTTTATGTAATTTATTGTTTTGTATGGGGCATGGCCCCTTTTCTATGTTACAAGTACAATTTGTGGTCCTTGTGACCACTTACTATTGTGATATGTATGTTTTCGGTCGTTCTGGTCAGTTTTGTATGATTTATATTTGCACATGGTTTTATCTATTTTTATTTTTACTAAGTGTAGTAACTTTGCTCGACGAGAGATTATGCCCGTAATAAGGATGTCTAATGATTTGTTGTTTCGGGGTCTGCTCGACTTAGATATGTTCGTTAGTGAGGGGGACTGATCGAACGACCAGGGTAGTTACCAGGCATAAGAGCGGAGCTCAGGTCACGTTTGAGGTCTGAATTTGTGGCGTGAACTTCCCATTGCGAGCTGAGTGCTCTGCCTATCATGGTACTTTGACGAGTGCAGGCTCGATCGAGGAACTGCCGTCGAACATGGGTTCTGCTCGTTCTTGAGCGAAAGCCTGCCTTAGTTTGTATGCAGCGCTTGTACCTGGGCGCGCATTCGTAGTCAGGACGTTATGCTCGTCGCATCAATGAAGCACGCCGACGATTAGGGCATTAGCTATAATATTGTTTTAGCTTTTCGGCGTTCTATGGTCGAGCAAGTTCTTCCCCGTTAAGGTGTTCTAGGTAGTAAGCCTCATTCTTCGTCTTTCCTCGGACGCGATAGGGTCCTTCCCAGTTTGCAGCGAGTTTGCCTTCTCAAGAATCTTTATGATTCCTTCTTAAGACAAGGCTGCCTGGAATTCTCGCCGTATAACTTTAGCGTTGTGCCTGATTGCAATTTTTGTTTTAGTGAGGCCTCGCGGAGAGCTGCTCTTGATCGGACCTCTTCGACGAGGTCGAGCTTCTCCTTTAGCGCCTCGTTATTTGTCTCCTCGTCTAGGGGGGATTTAGCCCGCCTGGAGGGCACGTGTATCTCGATGGGGATCACTGCCTCAGTTCCGTAAGCTAGAAGGAAAGGGGTTTCCCCGGTCGAAGAGTGGGGTGTAGTGCAGTAGGCCCATAGCACGCTGTGCAGCTCCTCGACCCAAGCTTTATTTATTTCGTTCAGTCTTCGTTTGAGGCCTCGTAGGATTACCCTGTTTGCTGCTTCGGCTTTCCCGTTAGTTTGGGGATGTTCGACGGACGTGAAGTGTTGTTTTGTGCCCAGTTGGGCGATGAACTCCTGGAACTTTCTGTCTGTGAACTGCATCCCGTTGTCGGTGACTGTTGCTTGGGGGATACCGAAGCGCGCGAGGATGTTCCGCTTGTAGAAGCGAAGTATGTTGTGGGCCGTTATTTTAGCCAGAGCCTCTGCTTATATCCACTTGGTAAATAGTCAACGCCCACTATCAAGTATTTGTTCTAGTTTGACCCTACGATAAAGGGTCCAAGGATATCCAGGCCCCACCATGTGAAGGGCCATGGGGAGGACATTGCTTTGAGTTCGTTGGGAGGCGCCAAGTGCATGTCCCCGTGTCGTTGACATTTGTTGCATTTCTTCACGTGCTCTTTTGCATCATGCTACATGGTCGGCCAGTAGTATCCTGCTCATAGATCTTTCCTGTTGAGGGATCTCCCCCAGAGGTGATGGACGTTGATCCCTTCGTGGATTTCACGTAGGACGTGGGCGACCATCTCTTCCTCAACACATTTGAGTAAAGGGATGGAGAACCCTCGCCTGTAGAGCTTATTCTCGACCAAGACTTAGGAGCAGGCCCTGCGCCTGACTACGCTGGGCTCTTTGGAGTTGGATGGTAGTTCATCCTTGGCGAGGTAATTGTAGACGAGGGTCATCCAGCATTTGCTGTCGCCGATGACTTGCACGTCGAGGACCGCGACAGTTTTCTCGATGCTAGGCCGAGGAAGTACTTCCTGGATGACAGATTTGTTTCCGCCCTTTTTCTTTGTGCTCGCCAGCTTCGACAAAACGTCTGCTCTAACAATATGTTCGCGGGGAACATGTTTTACTTCTACCGTCGCAAACTTCGTCATCTTCTCCTTGACCAAGGACAAGTATTCAGGCAAGTTGTTATTCTTGGCCTGTTATTCTCCTCGAACTTGGAGGGACACGAGTTGAGAATCGGTGTATATGATGACTTTCTTGGCCCCTAGGTCTTCGGCTAGGCGTAGACCGGCGAGGAAGGCTTCGTATTCAGCTTGATTGTTGGAAATAGGGAAATATAAAGTAAGCAAGACTTCGGTGATAATTCCTTCATTATTTTCCAAAATGATACCCACTTCCTGCCGAGCCGGATGCTCCGTCGATGAAGATTGTCCATTTGCGCGCCCTGCAAGTGGGGGAATCGGCGAATGTCATCTCCGCGACAAAGTCGGCCAACGCCTGGGCCTTGAGGGCCTTTCTACTCTCTTATTGGATGTCGAATTTGGATAATTCCAACGACCACTTGAGCATTCTTCCGGCCATGTCTGGTAGCCCTAACAGTTGCTTCACTGGCTGATCTGTTCGAACCACGATTGTGTGGGCCAGAAAGTAATGTCTTAGTCTTCTCACCACATTGATGAGGGCCAGGGCCACTTTCTTTATTTAATGGTATCTCAGCTCTGGTCCTTGCAAGGCTTTTCTCGTGAAGTATATGGGTTTTTGTCCATCGGGAGTTTCACGAATAAGGGAGGCGTTGACGGCCTCGGTTGCCACAGCGAGATAAAAATACAAGGTTTCATTGTTATCTGGCCGAGAGAGGACTGGCAGTTTTGACAATTCTTATTTTAGGTGGAGGAAAGCCTGGTTTCATTCCCCCGTCCATTCGAAAGTCGCCTCCTTGCGGAGGAGTTTGAAAAAGGGCAGTGCGTGTTGGGCAGACTTGACCACGAAACAGGATAATGAAGCGAGCATCCCGTTGAGGGATTGGATGGATTTCTTCGAGTTAGGGATAGGAAACTCGGAGAAGGCCCTACACTTGTCGGGGTTAGCTTCAATTCCTTATTCCGTCAGATATAAGTCGAGGAACTTGCCTGCTCGTACCCCGAACGTGCACTTCTTCGGGTTGAAATGCATCCGGTATTTTCTGGCCTGCTCGAAGACTTTTCTCAAATGGGTCGTGTGATCGGATTTCTTGTGGGATTTCACGATCATATCGTCCATATAGACTTCGAGCATGTCCCCGATTTCTCCCCAGAAGACCTTGTTTATCATCCTTTGGTAGGTCGCGCCAGTGTTTTTCAAGCTGAAGGGCATTACGTTGTAGTAATAGTTTCCCGACTCGGTCATGAAGGTTGTGTATCTTTTGTCACTTTTTACAATTAGTATTTGATTGTAGCCCGAATAGGCGTCCATGAACGATAACGGTTTAAAACCGGCAGAATTATCAACAAATTTATCTATATTGGGGAGGGGGTAAGCATCTTTAGGGCATGCCCTATTGAGATAAGTATAATCAACACATATACGCCACTTTCCATTAGACTTTTTAACGAGTACAACATTGGACAGCCAAGTAGTGTACTTGGCCTCCGAAATAAAGTTTGTCTCGATGAGGTCTTTTACAGCTTGTTCGGCAGCCTCCGTTTTCTTAGGAGACTGCTTTCTCCTACGTTGAGCTACCGTCCTAGTGGCAGGGTCAATAGTGAGTTGATGGCAGGCGACAGCAGGATCTATGCTAGGCATTTCTACGGCCCTCCAGGAAAACAAATCCACATTCTCTCGGAGGCAAGCTTTTAGTTGTTTCCTTGCTAAGTCGGGGAGTCTGGTCCCTATCTTCACTCCTCGCTGGGGGTCATCACTAAGTAGGATGAGCTCGAACTCGCCATCCAGAATTGGGCGCGTCGGATGGGAGTTGTCGCCGGTGCTGGTTGACGCTGAAGGGCTACTCGAACAAGTACTGGTCTCCTTCTGGTCATCTTCGGAGATGCGGCTGTCGAGGTCGATAGAGTCGATGCGGGGCAGCGGCTTGGCCTCCTCGGAGCTACTGGGCAGGGCCGGATTGCTGAAAATCTTCGGCTTGGCGGCAATGGTGTTGAGTCCTTAGGTGGTTGCTTCGAAGCATCTCCTTGCTACCTCGATGCCCCCGTGTAGAGTGGCGACCAGACCCTTAGAAGTGTTGTACTTCATTTTTAGATGCACGGTTGATGGTACGACCACTAATTCGGCCAAGGTTGGCCTCTCAAAGATGCACTGATAGAGAGAAGGGCAGTCGATAACCAGGAATTGGACTTTAATAGACCTGGCCGTCTCTGCAGATCCGAAAGTCACGATCAATTCCACATATCCCCAGGGCTTTGTGACCGACCCGTTGAAGCCCTGTAGGTAAGAGCCTGCGTAGGGGGTCAGGTGCGATTCATCTAGATGGAGGGTGGAAAACAGCTACGAGTACATGCTGTCGACCGAACTTCCTAGGTCGACTAAGATTCGGCGAACATCAAAGTTAGTCATCTGGGGTCTCACGAGCAGCATAATGCTTGAGTTAGGAGCCCCACCGAGGAGTTCCTCACTGTAGAAAGAGATGGGGACCGAATCTCCCCAGACTTTGTCGAGCGTGGAACTCCTGTTGGAGCTCGTACTGAGAAGATGCTCGAATTTCCTTTTAACGGAGCCTACAGTAACTTTGTTGAAGCCCCCTTCGGAGAGGACTATGGCGGAGGGAAAAGTTTCCCACGGACTATGTTCTGCGAAGTAGGGGGAGCGCTGAGCCTCTTAGGAACATAGAAGTCCTCAGGCCGTGATACGCTCATGGCGACCTGAAGGTTTGTCTCTTCCGAGGAAGGCACCTCTTACTCGACTTTCTTCGACTCCTGGGCGTCCTGTCGAGGAGTTTCCCTCTTCTTGGTAAAATGTTTCCGGTGGCCGTTTCTGATCATTATCTCGATGGCATCCTTCAGGTGGATGCAGTCGTCGGTTGTGTGGCCGTGACTTTTGTGGAAGCAACAATATTTTGACTTTTCAGCATTCCTCTTGGCCGGTAACTGCTTAGGGAATCGAACTTCTGCTTGTTTGAACTCTGAGTTGGCACATTCAGAGAGGATTTTCTCCCTGGAGATGGTCAGGGGAGTATACTCGTGGAAGCGACAGGAGGGTCCTTTGTTGTCCCAAAATTCTCGGGGGCAATCTTCACGTCTTCTGTCTCCCCGACGAGATGTCGAGGGTTCATCCCTCTTGGAGGTCCGGGCACTCTCCTGGTGGCGTGAGACCCGGGTGGAGTTGGCCGCTTCTTTCTCCTCGTACTGGATATATGCTTGCGCCTTGAGGAGGAAGGCGTCCAAAGTCTTTGGAGTTTCAATGCCCACTGCTTTGGCGAATTTTGTACGGGGACGAAGTCCTCGCTTGAGCAAGAACTTCTTCATGTCATCGGTCGTTGAGACCTATACTGCTTCTTTATTGAAACTCTTGATGTAGGCGCAGAGAGGCTTGTCCTTCCCTTGAATTATGGCCTCAAGGGAGGCTTCGATATTCGGGTGGCGGCGGGATGCCGTGAAGTGTCTGGAGAACATTCTCCCCAACTGTCTCCACGAGGTGATGGACTCGTCGGGGATTTTCTTATACCAGGTCATCTCTCCCTTCCTGAGCGTGGTAGGGAATAATCTACACTTAATGGCGCCCCGGACGCCACGATAGTCAAGCAGAGCATCGATGTTTTGAAAGTGCTCGTCTGGATACATCGTTCCGTCGTAGGTGCCCAAATATAGTTGTTTCTCCAATCCCTTGGGGAGGTGCGTGACCATAATCTCTTGAGACAACGGGCCGCGAGGCTTGTCGTCGTTGCTGCTACTGGTCCATGACGGGGAGCGGGTGTTTCGCTCAAGAATAGGGCGGTGATTCCTGCAGGGAGATGGGGTTCGTGCTCGATCCTTGGATCTGGGCGGAGGCGAACGCTGGTCTCTCCTGGTCCTCATGGTTCTCGGGGAGTATTGGCTCCGTGGGAAGATGTGGTCATGCTTCCGGACGACATGGGATTCTGGTTAAGGTGCTGCTCGATGGTCTCTTTCACGTCGGGGAGGTGGGCTTTGGGATCGTCGGCGCTCTTTCCTCGACGGAGGGGATCTTGGCCGGGCAGACTCCTTTAGGCCCCCAATCCTCGCGTTTTGTTGGAGGATTGTGAGGTTGGTTTTGTTAAGAGCTTCAAGAAGGGCTGCCACGGCTGGGTCGGTGTTGGATAGAACAGGAACAGGCTGGTGGCCCAGGGAGGGATGGTCTTCAATATGATCAGCACGAGTGGGAGAGAGATGCAGTGGCTCCATCTATCAGATGGTGGGCGTTGCCTCCAAGGAAGGATGTAGCTCCGTCAGTATCAGTCTTGCCGACGGGGAGAAAAGCAGGGTTGCGAGCATCATGAACGTGATCTTGGCTTGCCTTGATCAGAATCTTGGACGGAGAGCTGTTTTGGTCTTAGATCTACGATGGATGTTAAACGGGGATGACAAATTTCCCACAGACGGCGCCACTGATCTTGACGGCTGATCAGAACCTGAAGTGGGCCAAGGATGACGTCTGCGATGCTGGGTGTGAAAGATGAGGAGGGGGTGTACTTGCAAGGCACTCCGATGCTAAAGTAAGAATATATATATATAGAGAGAGAGAGAGAGAGAGAGAGAAAGGCAAGTACAAACCGTGTATTTCGTAGGGTGATTTGAAATACCTGACCATCTCAAATGAGAGGGTTTTTATAGTGCCCCCAACGCGTGGCCAACGATCCCTATTTTTGGGGCGAAATAACCGTTTCCCGAAGAATAGGTAACTGCCAGAAACTAGCCGTTGGGACGGGCAGAGGTGCCCGAAACTAGCCATTGCTACGAGTGAAGACGCAGTTCCGGGCACGGGCGTCGTGACTGTTTTTGGATGGTGGAACCGTGCATGACGGGCAGGAACTACCGAGGAGGAGCAGATGACCGTTGGGGTCATCCGACCATATTTGCCCAGTAGAGGGACAGAAAGGTAAATGCTTCCCCAAATTGGCCGGACTTAGGCAGTTGGGTCGTTCTGCGAGCAGAAGCGGATTGTGCCATGCCTAGTCATTGGTCTAATCCGAAACAAAATTCATCCCAAATGTTAAAAAAAAATATGATTAAGGTTTTATTCGAAATTTCATTTTTGGATTCACTCTAGTTTCATAAATTTCACACAAAGAAATAGAATGCATCCAGAAGTACATCTCCATAATATTTCTTGGGACAAGATTGAATTTCAAAGGTCCACATTGGCAAAACTTGTATAAATATGAGCCTCTCATCTCCTATTCTTTTTACAAAATCACATTACACCAGAATGAACATGAATCGCCTTGTTGCATATGTCTACTTCAACGACATGAATCCCTCGATTGAATTTAAGGTTACATAGTACACTTCTTTTATAGATCTGAAATTCATAGTGAAAAATCTCCTATAATACTCACACATTTGAAGAATTGTGAAACTCGAGTACCGTTCACCCTCGAGTGACAACGAAAGAAAAATTTAGTTCAACAACTTTGAGCTGAAAACAGGTTTAGATTTAAGAGTCATGTGGAATACATTTAAACATTATGAAACAAAAGGTTTGATTGAACTAGATGCGAGGATTAATGTGAGATCAATCGAAAATATTATAAAGATGTTGAAACGTCCATCTTAATGTTGAAATGTAATGTTCAATTTATATTAAGGGTTATCTTTGTAATATTTCATTTTTTATGTATATCATAACAATTATCAATGTTAATTTATCTCAGTTTCTGCATCTGTTTCGTTTGACATTTGTTTCTAGTTCAGTAGCTTTTGAAAATGCACTTCCATAAGGTAGACGAATATGCATTTTCTAATTAAATTTAGTTATAGATTTGGAGTGTAACTTAAAAACTACTAAATTGTGGATAAATAGGATACGTTTAGAGATACATTTTCAAATTTTAGAAATAGTTTTGATTTTTTACTAGGATAGAAAAGTAACGCTTATGATGCCTTAAGTGATACCAATAATTAAATTGATTTTATGAGTTCAGATTAAATATTGTGAGATTTACTTTATTCTGCGAGTCAAATTAAATTTATTAATAATTAAATAAAATATAATGTCATTTATCTGATCCATTTTACACTTTATCTCATATATTTCTTCTCACTACAAATAAACGCAAATGAGTCCTTTCAAAAGTTGAGAAACATGTTTTATTGTGTAATCATGTAACTATCTTTTCTCATAATTATTTCTTAGTTGTTCTTCTTTTTTTTTGCAATTCAAAAGTTTCTCACATAATGAAAAGTTTTACTAAACATGCACTTTTTATCATGAACAAAAAGAGGAAACATAATTAGTGTCAAATAAAGCAAACAAACAATCTCAATTTTGGTAGCAAATATATTGGTGTCTTGAAGCTCCACTTTGTAGCTTCTAGTAAACCATGGTTGAGACATATATAGTTAAAAATCAAGAGAGCAACACAGATACTCATGAACAAAAATTCAAGGACATCATAGACAAATTCAAATAAAAATAGCAAGACAAGATAGTAACACACAAGTCCAGGGAATGGAGAGCCAGGAATTTCCAAGACAACAGCAAAGAAAGGAATATCAAGAAAGTCTACAACTTACAAGTGAATGAAAATCAAGGATCTACCTCACTGAGAGAAGGACCATTTGGTAAAACAACTACAGCAGCAGCACAAGATTACAAAGAATACACAGGGCAATCAAAGGCTAGTATTTAAATCTAGTGTTCCTTTCTCAATTTCTTTAACATCTTACCGCTAAATAGATCAAGTTATCCATACAAGTCATTCCAAATTACAAAGTTCATATTCAAATATTCAAAAAATGCATTATAAAAAGAGTCGGGATTGGAATTACAAGGAAAATCAATATTTGACCAATAGTTGACTATGGTCAACTGTTGACTTTTGGTCACCCAGTTGACCAAAGTTAGACCTCTAGACCCTAGACCTATTTCCAGGTCACTTCCAAACATCCACCTTCTTCTCCATTGCACCATGTACCTCCTAACCTTCACCATGGCCGTATATGCCCAGATTCACGCCCATGTCCAACTTGCATCACCATGTTATGCTACACACCTGCATAAAGCCTGCAAACATCAAAACAACATCAGTTCATGTATATTTCAAACTGCAGCAGCACTGAAGAATAGCTCAAACATGTATATCAGTTCACCATACATCCATATAAGGCAACATAACACAAACAGTCAGCATAAACACTATGTTAAAATTGACCAGGTGTTAAAATTAACTAACAATCAACTTTCACATTAGCCAAACCATTAGCATAACATAGTTTAATTCTAACTGCATCATAACAATTAAATTCACGCATAATCCATAATTCATGACAGATACGCACAACAGAATTTCAACAAAAACAAACTTACACAATATTGCATTTCATAAAACCAATTTCCAAATCGCATTACAACTGAATTTCCAGCACAGAACTTATTCAGATTGAATTCAACACTGCATCAAAACTCATTTCCAGCTCTTACTTTGGATCAACTCATTTCCAGCTCTTACTTTGGATCACCCTAACTGTTTCCTCTTTTTACCAATTTCTAACTCACTAACGCAGTTAAACTCACTGCATCGTGAACATATGCACATACAAAGGATTGTTGCATTCAAAGGTAGAAAGGGTTGGAGTCGTGTTAGCAACCGGTTAAACAAAAGGGGAGCAGCTACATACGTTCCCTGCTGATTTGATTCAAGCAATAACATTCAACTCAAACGCAACACTAACATACCTAACATCGAGTTCACGAACAGGGAAATGCAATACTACATCTAGCATAATTCCATTTCACATATCAATTAACATTGGAATTGGAGTCCATAACAATCATTAACTAACATCAACCTCTTCTAATATAAGTTAACACTGACAGAGGTCTAAAGCTACTAACTTTTCATTCAATCCTAACATCAATGGCTAGCCTCATACTGAAGTAACCCTAACTGAAGTTGGCAGCAGCTAACTCACATTCATCTATAACCAATTAACAATTCATCACAACTTAACAACTAACATAACTAAACTTAACAGAATCCAATGTCAATAACTAACTTCCAGCGTGGCATAACTAACCTAACAGCTTTCCTAACTAACTCAACCCAAATTCCCTAAATAACCTCTAACTAACTTCCACATTTCAGTAAGTGCCATAAACCGCTCAAAATAAACTGCACAACTCAACCACTCGTTGTATTTGGAAAGTAGCATTCCGCCAAAATACTTGTGCAGTATTTAGTATTTATAACAAAGCAATCGCCTTGCATATAATGTAAAAACCAAATGAAAACATTATACCTGTAATGACCTCAAGACTGATTTTGATCTATTAGCATAGCAAGGTTGTGGTGCCTTCCTGCAAAGACTCCGCCGAACAAGTTAGTTATCAGTTAAAAATAAATTTGGGAAATAAAAAGAGTAACAAAAGATGGAATTAGCATAAAAGAGTGACACTGACCTTTATGGGATGTCTGTGAAAAAGGGAAAACACAAATACATTTACCTTTACTTACCTGATGACTGATTTTGATCCTACTCATCATAAAATTGGGGAAATAAAAGTATAAAACACAAACGCATAATGAATCGAAATGAATAATAAGTTGTTAGTTACTATCTAAATGACATCAAGATTGCAATTTTCCTCCTTCTTTCAGCATCGATGGCTTCTTGAGTTTTCTCAATGAGACGAAACTGTTCTAACTGCATCTCACCAAGCTCAATAATTTGATCAATGAATTGTAACCGTGTTTTCTGCAGTGGCGAGGGAGTATGAGCCTGAGGTGATAGTGTGATCATTTGAGGAATCTCATCATCTAAAAACTCCATCTTTCGATTCTTATTAGGTTTTGGTGCTGGTGGCGGTGACGTAAATGAATTCCGAGAAAGCGGTGATGAATGTGGTGAATCCATCAGAACAGAACACAGCAAGATTGAGAAAGACAGAGATTGAGAAACAAGATTGTTAGCGAGAGAGATTGAAACAACGTTGTTTGTTTGTTTGTTTGTTGTATTTGTAATGTTTGGCGGATTAGGGCGCAACGGTTACTTCATCATTCGCGCGGATCAATTAAGGCGGTGCTAAAAGATTCGCTACTGTGTTAAATTAAATACTTATTGTAATAATTAT
Source organism: Lathyrus tuberosus (assembly GCA_022829125.1). Classification (NCBI taxonomy): domain Eukaryota; kingdom Viridiplantae; phylum Streptophyta; class Magnoliopsida; order Fabales; family Fabaceae; genus Lathyrus; species Lathyrus tuberosus. The sequence goes on from JALAZF010000516.1 coordinate 756,840, forward strand.
AATTAAACCATTATTACTTATTATTATTGAAATATGAAATATCTCCTGCTTTTTATTAAACAAAAACAATATATATTTATATTTATATTTTTTCACAAGAAAATATTTATTATAATATTATTTTTCTAATGACTTAATTAACATGTGATCGTTCTTTTATATTTCTGATGCCATATCTTCACTTCATCTTCCCTTGACACCAGGCAGGTGAAAGGACACTTAGTTTCATGAGGAGCCCATAAGTAACAGTTATCTTTAGATCTGGTACCTTTCATGATAAGTTTCTCTTTATCGTTTGTTACCAGACACTCGGATTCAGAAAAGTTAACCTTAAGACCCTGGTCACACAATTGGCTAATACTTATTAGATTTGTTGTCAATCCTTTGACATACAGAACCTTATCAAGACTGAGCTGACCATCATACTTTAACTTACCAACACCTTTTATCTCTCCTTTTGAACCATCTCCAAAGGTGACATGGCCAGTGGAATGGGGTCTGATGTCCACCAAGAACTTCTTGACACCTGTCATGTGTCTGGAACAGCCACTGTCAAAATTCCAGTCTTCTTTAGCAGAGGCTATCAAGGAGGTATGAGTTATGAAAGCGACAGTTTGATCCTTAGGGGTCCACTTCTTCTTCCCTTTAGGAACCTCCTTTTCTTCTTCTGGATCGAGTTGATGATTTAGGATAACCATTCAACTTATAGCAGTGAGCCTTTAGGTGATCGTACTTGCCACAGTAATAACACTGCTTGTCCCGTTTTTTTCTTCCTGGAGAGATGTTCTGAGGCCTTTGACGATGTTGAGACATTCTTCTTGACATCACTTGAGCTGAGTTCCCTCCAGTCCTCTGTCCTTTGATCTCAACTTGATCATTGTAGCCGAGACCTCTTCCACTTCCAGTATTTCTTCCTGACATAAGGATTTCATCTAGCACATCTGAGCTATTGTTCAGCATCCTTATATACTTGGTCATATTGTTAAGTTTGGAGTTTAACAACACCACTTCATCCTCCAGATCAGAGATTATTCCCAAATGATTTAGTCTTTCATCACAAAGTTGGGAAATAATATTCTGTTGATCTTGTCCTAATTGACACAGTTCAGCACTTCAAATGTATACCTCCTTATATGAGGCATCAAGATCACCAATATCTAATTCCTTGTCAGAATCATAAACTCCAGTGAGTGCAGACACCCTTTTAGCAGACTCTCCATCGCTCGAGGAGTCATCTTCAGACCACGAGGTGGATAAACCTTTTTACTCCTTCTTGTGGAAGGTGGGACATTCACCTCTTGTATGTCCAAAACCCCCCGCACTCAAAGCATTGAATTCCCTTTCCTCGGTTGGGTTTCTTATCATAGCTAAGTCTTCTTCCAAAGTTTCTCGATCTATAGATGTCGGAAGTCTGAGCCTTGACATTAGTCTTAGACTTCTCATCTAGTTTCTTCACCAGTTGGTGATACTGTTTTTCAAGAAACCCCACAGCTTTGGACAGGTTCTCATTGGAATCACCCTCTTCTTGGTTAGTCACCAAGGCTATACTTTTCTTCTTTTCATCCTTCTCGCTGATAGCCATCTCAAAAGTTTGGAGTGATCCCATGAGCTCATCTACTTTCATAGTATTTATATCTTGAGCTTCCTCAATAGTTGTCACCTTCATATCAAATCTCTTGGGGAGAGACCTCAGGATTTTCTGAACCAACTTGGCTTCTGGAATTTTCTCTCCCAGGTCACTTGATGTGTTGGCAATATCAACAATGTTCATATGAAAGTCGTGTATACTTTCATCCTCTTTCATCCTCAGGTTCTAAAACTTAGTGGTGAGAAGTTGAAGTCTTGAAGATTTTACTCTAGACGTTCCTTCATGGGCAGTCTTCAAGATCTCCAATGCATCCTTTGCAACAGTGCAGTTCTTAATGAGCCTGAAGATGTTCTTGTCCACACCATTGAACAAGGCATTCAAGGCTTTGGAATTACCTTGAGCAAGCTTATTATCTTCATCATCCCAGTCTTCCTCAGGTTTCAGCTCATCAGTAATCTTCCTATCTTTGTCTTTGGTGTTTGGTGGATCCCACCCTTTAACCACGGACTTCCAAGCTTTACCATCCATGGACTTGATGAACGCCACCATGCGCACTTTCCAATATTCATAATTGGAACCATCAAATATGGGTGGTCTATTTAAAATTCCTCATTCTTTATCCATCGAACCACAAAGTATCGTCCCTGAATCTCACCCAGATACAGAGCAGAATGTCTGCTCTGATACCGATTGAAATTCTGGTTAAGCAGATCACTAAGATGTCGGACAGGATGTCGTGACACTTGATCTCTGCTTCTCACACAAGGATAATGAAGAACAGAATGCAAACAGCAGAAAGAAAACAACACACAATAATTGTTAACCCAGTTCGGTGATCAACAACACCTACGTCTGGGGGCTACCAAGCCAAGAATGAAATCCACTAAGTAGAATAGGTTCTAAGCTAAACTCCAACGTTTACAACTTGACACCTAGAAACTACCCGTACTATATTTCTACCTAAGACTCTCCTAGGTATGAGACCCTTCTCAATTCCCTTTCAATCACAACAGTGACTAAAAAATTACAACTCAATAAACTGTCCAACTCAGGTATTCACGCAATACAAGAGAGGCTCACAAAAGTACAAACCCTAGTACTCAATAACAGTTGTATATCTTCAGTGACAATTCTAGGTTAAATCCATCCTATTTATATCACTAAACAGAACTGGATTTGGGCTTCAGAATCGCAGCAATTTAGCTCCACATAATCTGCGACCTATTCTTCTCTAGAATAGTTTCTTCAATCTTAAGTTTCCAAAAATATCTCCATACTCGGAAACAGCATATTCCCTTTAGAATCAGAATCTCTGATTCCTCAATCTCAGATGCCACCTAGGACCAAAACATATTCCCATTAAACTTGGAAAACATAAACAGTTATTCCAAACTGTAACAGACAAAGATGTCGAATCAACATGATAGGACATCTTGTCTAACACCTTAACCTGCAGTTAGTTCAACATGTTAGGACATCTTGTCCAACATCTTTCTGTTAAGTTAGTTTTACCATAATTGATGTCAACCTCAAAGGCTTGGATTCATCACCTCTAAAGGTTTATCTTTCTTCAAGATTCTGCACTCAACTTTTGAAGATTCTGAAGAACAAGATCTAAAGACTCTGAAGACCAGGTTTTGAGGAATTGTGTAAAGACTCTAAAGACCAAGGTTCTGAAGATTCTCTCAAATAGTCTCTTGATCCTTCTAAGCATGCTTCAACATCATTTTATCATAAGCCTATGAAGATTAGAAGATAAGATAAAAAGGTTTTGTGTCAGGAAAATGATACATATTACAAGATCATCCTCACCTCCACTACCCTGATTTTGTGGGCTAAGGATAATACATTTGTACCATTTTTCCTCCCATTTGCAAACTATTATGAAAAAGACAGCTGCATTATGTTATTCCAATTCAACTCTCCAATAAATATTTTATTTTCCTATATAAAAAGGACTTGGACGATTGGAAGATGTTGCTCACGCTAGTTGATATTGCATTGATCACGCTATTGTTAGCTGGCAAATTTTGACCAAGAAAGGAGAAACGGGTTCGACGGGGCATCATGCAGAATCAGGTCGAAGAAGCCTCGACAGTCTACCTCGTCAAGATAACATTGAGGTTGGCTCGATATACGGTTATCCCGGTCGAAGTTGAAGGCAAGCCAAAGGTTATAGACGAACAAGTAAGCTTGCAACGGACGAGAACGTGGGAAGTTACGCAGATGGTGGACGTACGTGGGTATACACGTGGCAGACTAGGAATGATGGACAACAAAGTAACTGTTACTTTTTAGGCCTATTTAAAGAAGCTTCAATGTCAGTTTCAAGGGTCGTATTTTGTAAACATTTAGAGGAATATACTCAAAGTACCATCGCGTGAGAGAAACGAGTCAATTTTTGTGCAAATGTATGCATGCGTTCATTGCAATTTGTTTTTATAAGCTTTGTCTCTTTTGTTTGTTTCCCTTTATAGTTTTGTCTTACATTTTTTTATATCAATCATTGCAATCGTATCGTTTCATCTACCACTTTAAACCATGGTACTCAAACACCAAGCCTATACTTAACACGTAGTCTAGGATTCTTGTAACTGATCCTACAAGTAAACTTCAATAAGAGGCTAGAGGCCGTTCGCCAGAGACACTGGCGAACAAATTGGCACACCCGGTAGGACCCGTTGTGTTAAATATATGCAGTTACGTAGTGGTAAAAAAGGGTAGATCCGCGAAATACCAGTCCAAATGAAGAGCAATCCTCCTGAGGAAATGCAGTCGTATTTGAAGCAACTAATGTTAGCGCTCACATTACGACTGGTTCAGTCTTATCTCCCATAATCAATTCTTTAGAGTGTGAGGATCTTTATATGTGCTTCCTTAGAGGAGTTTAAACTTCAACAACTTCTAGTTAAACAGTTTCAGAGTCTTTAGTCTCAGATTCTTTGGCTTTTGATGTTTTACCTTCAGAGCCTGAATAAGTGATTTCCATATCTGCAAACTTCTCAACTAGCTTTGACTTTTCAGGGTCAGGCTTATCATCAAATCTAACATGAATTGATTCCTCAACAATTTGTGTTTCTATTTTGTATACTCTACATCCCTTAGAGCGTTCAGAGTATTCTAACATAATGCACTTTTGTGCCTTAGAATCAAACTTGTTCATATTTTCCTTAGTGTTCAACATAAAACAATCACAACCAAAAGGATGAAAATATGAAATGTTGGATTTTCTGTTCTTCCATAATTCGTAAGGAGTCTTACCCAGAATAGGACTTATAAAGATCCTGTTTTGAATGTAACATGATGTGTTGACTGCCTCTGCCTAGAAGTGCCTAGCCACATTAGTCTCATTGTTCATGGTTCTTGTTGTCTCTTGCAAAGTCTTATTCTTCCTCTCTACAAATCCATTATGTTGTGGAGTTCTAGGGCAGGATAAATCATGGGAAATGCCATTCTCATAAAAAAATTCAAAATATTTATTTTCAAATTCTCCACCATGATCACTTATGACTTTAACAATTCTAAAGTCTTTCTCATTTGGCACTTGAGAGGAGAAGGTAGAAAACACAGAATGTGACTCATCCTTGTGTCTTAGAAATTTAACTCATGTCCATTAATTGTAGTCATATACAATGACTAAATTATACTTCTTGACACTGACTGAAGCTGTTTTCACTGGTCCAAAAAGGTCAATGTGCAGAAGTTCCAAAGGCTTAGGGGTAGAAATAACATATTTAGCTTTGAAAGAAGTTTTTGAAAACTTGCTTTTCTGACATGCTTCACAAAGAGCATCTGAAGCAAACCTCAGATTAGGAAGGCCTTTGACCTAATTAAGCTTATTTAGCTGAGAAATCCTCCTCATGCTAACAGGCCCCAATCATCTATGCCATATCCATTGCTCTTTATTAACAGACATAATACATTTTACATTCTAATTTTTAAGATAAAAAGTCTAATCTTATAAATTTTATTCTTCCTCTTGCCATTGAAAAGGATAGATCCATCCTTCTAACTAACAACTTTACAGGACTTTTGATTAAAGATTAAATCATAACCATTGTCACTTAATTGACTTTGGACAATAAGTTATGCATTAATCCTTCAACTAATAAAACATTCTTAATATAAGGGAGATAATTGTTACCAACTGTTCCAGAGCCTGTGATATTCCCTTTCTGATCACCTCGAAAACCCACAAAGCCATATGGCTTAAGTTCTAGGTCTTGGAACATATTCCTTCTTCCCATCATATGTCGTGAGCACCCAAAGTCCAGGTACCATGGTTGGTGTTTCAACTTAGCTGTTAAGAATGCATGCAATATATATTATCTTGACCTTAGGTACCCACATCTTTTTGGTTCCTTTCTTGTTAGTTCTTCCAGAGTTCTTAGAGAACTTGGGTTTATGTGCAGAATAATCATTTTGTGTGCAAGCATAAGAGAATGGGAGTTCATAGCTTTTGGTTTTGCCTTAGGTTTTGAAATAGGTTTTTCTTTAGGCACATAACCAATTCCTCTTCTTCCATTTCTGATAACTCCATAGATCATTGAAGTCATCTTGCTTCTATCTATGTTTCTAGCCAAAAATGTCTAAAAATATTTTTCATACTTCTTTATGACAATTTCAGAATCCACAGAAGCTTCTGAAAGAATTTCTTTCTCAAGTTTAGAGCTTTTACTTTGAAGAGCAGAGTTTTCATTTTTCAAAATAAAATTGTCTCCATTTAAAGTGGAGAAATCTTTCTTAAGCTTGCTATGAGCTTCAGACTCAGATACATGGACTTGTTTCAGATCCTTGTATGTGTTCTGAAGCTTCTGATACTTTTCCAGAATTTCAGAAAGACAAGATTCTAATTCAGAACAAGATAAGTTAGGGAATATCTCTTTAGAGTCTGACCCAGATTCTGATTCTGAACGAATCTTTTCATAAGGTACATATGTGCTTGCCATCAGCGCCACATTATCTTGCTCTTTCTCAAAGTCATATCTTGATGATTCAGAGTCATCCCAAGTAGCCATCAGACCTTTCTTCTTTCATCTGAATTCCTTTTTCTTTGGTCTGTCTTTCTTTAGCTTGGGACACACATTCTTGTAGTAACCTCCCTCCTTGCACTAAAAAAATGACTTCTTTGCTAGCACTTGACTTCTTCTATCTAAATGTAGACTCAGATCAACCACCTATCCTTCTGGAGCCTCTAAACTTGCTTTGTCTTTTCTTCCAGAGTTGATTAACACGTCTGGAAAGAAGAGATAAATCATCTTCTTCTTCTTAATCTTATTTTGAATCCTCTTCTTCTTCAGCTTGAAATGCTTTGGTCTTCCTAGACCTTCCAAAGGATTTTAGATCCACATATTTAACTTTTTTATGAGGCTCATCCTCTTCAAGCTCTAACTCATAACTTCTTAAAGATCTCACAAGTTCTTCAAGAGTTATGTTGTTCACATCCTTAAAAAGTTACAACCCAGTTACCATAGGCCTTCATCTCTTGGGTAATCTTATGATAATCTTATTCACATGATATACTATTGAGTAATCTTTGTCCAGAACCTTCAATCATGCAACAAGAGTTTGAAACCTTGAGAACATGTTCTCGACAATTTCATTGTCTTCCATCTTAAAGGCTTCATACTTATGTATCGAGGCAACTGCCATGATTTCTTTAACTTGAGTATTTCCTTCATGTGTCATTCTCATAGAATAAAATATAGACTTTGTTATATCTCTGTTGGTGATATTTTCATACTCAGTCTAAAAAATTGCATTCAACAAGATGGTTCTTGCTTTATGACGATTCTTGTAATCTTTATTTTACTGACCTATCATCATTCTTCTTTCCACCTTGTTACCACTTCCATTAACAGGATATGTGTAGCCATCAACTGACATATCCCATAAAAGAAACTTTTTATGACCAAGAAAGAAACTTTTTGTTTTATCTTTGCAGTAATCAAATTTGTCTCCATCAAAAACTGGAGGTTTTGCACAATAGTGGTCTCTATCAATGGGTGCTGCAGCTGGTGGAGGGATAACAGTCGTTGTGTTTCACAAACTTGATCTTTATCTGACACAATGAAGTGTTTCTAAAAATGAAATCTTTTTCAACCTAACACAACAAACAGAAAACGAAGAAAAATAATAATGACACAATTATTTGTATCCTATTTCGCTGTTAACGAAGCTACGTCCAGTCCACCCGCTAAGGTGATTTTGCCTTATCAACAAGGACTTAATCCACTATAATCAAACTTGATTACAACACAAAGACCAGCTGCCAATGTCTTCTTGAGTCCATTGTCTAAACCCTAGTCACTAAAGGAAAATACAATCAAACAAATTGAGATACAAAGTTTGTTTACAAAATGCTACTAAGAAAGCAGAATACACAAAAGAAATACAAGTATATCACACAAAATATCTTCAATGAAGAGTATGAACAAAAGTTCTTGTGTGTGTTTCTTTTCTATCAAAATATTCATAAATAACATTATTCACGTAAGATGATAGCGTAACGTAGTAAATGTACAAAGTGCTTTAGCATTCTTCCAAGTCTTCTTTATATAGGCAATTAAGAGATCCGTTGGAGGGTAGAATAGGAATACCAAAATGCAGTTGTATCCTTGCATAACGGTTTGTGAAAATGGGAGACAAATGGTACAATAGTACATTCCTTAGCCCACAAAATCAGTGTAGTGGAAGGAATATTTGATCTTGTATTGTGTACTATTTTCCTAACATAAAACCTTTTGATCTTATCTTTAATATTCAGATGCTTCTGATAGGCAGGTGATGAAGCATGCATAAGAGATGATTAAAAGTGTGGTTGAGAGAATCTTCAGAAACTCGGTCTTCAGAGTCTTGGTCTAGTTCATTAGAACATGGTCTTCAGAGCTTGTTGACACAGTTTAGGGTTGATTTATGCACACGACTTCAGAGTGTAACAACTTCAGAATAAAAAACCCTTTGATAAGTAGATTTTAGAAGCATTGAGTACAGAATCCAGAGCTTGATCAACTTGTAAACACATAACCCAGAGTCAAAGTGCACTAGTTTCAGAGTCTGATGATGTCATGCGTCATTTAGTCAGAGTCAAAACATGTATATGAAATCTACACACTGAGTAAAATTATTAGGATACAAAATTGTTATCTAAAACACTATGTATTGTTATCATCAAAACATAAGGTCAGATGCAGAACATAATCTTATTCTAACAATAACAACTTGTGAAGTATAGTAAATTGGAGAGTTACTTTCTCCCTCACACGTAGATCATTTGATCGAAGTGGGTAAACAAACCTTTTGTGTTTCTCGCCTTATTTTATCCACTTTTTTCTAAATCTATTATTTATCGATTATTATGGATTAAGGCTATTTATTTTAGTTGCTACTGTTCTTTGTCCCCACTTATCAAATTTCTTAAATGGAATTAAACCTTATCATTTTTACAACAACAAAGAAAGCTTAAACACAGCCAGATAATTTTTGGATAGGATGCAAGAATTCACCAAATTAAGCATATTGAAAGAGAAACAAATAAACCAAAGTCAAAGATACAACCACCCATAGATATAGATTTAGACGGTGATACATGTTTCAATTCATTTTAGTTTTTATTGGACAATGTATTTATGTGGTTATGTTTTGTATGTAATCTTTTCTCAACATTAATGATATCAAATATATACATTTTCGAATATTTTTATATATGTTTCAGTTTCCAAAATATTTCTCTATTTTCCATTCTAAAACATTATTTGTTTCTGAAATTAGTTATGTGTGTGAACAATGTTAGGTGGTTCCGGAATGTATTATCAGATTCATCCCAAATGTTAAAAAAATATGATCAAGGTTTTATTCGAAATTTCATTTTTGGATTCACTCTAGTTTTCCAAATTTCACACAAAGAAAAAGAATGCATCCAGAAGTACATCTCCAGAATATTTCTTGGGACAAGATTGAATTTCAAAGGTCCATATTGGTAAAACTTGTATAAAGGGCCTCTCATCTCATATTCTTTTTACAAAATCACATTACACCAGAATGAACATGAATCGCCATGTTGCATATGTCTACATCAACGACATGAAACCCTCAATTGAATTTAAGGTTACAGAGTACACTTCTCATATAGATCTGAAATTCATAGTGGAAAATCTCCTATAATAATCACACATTTGAAGAATTATGAAATTCGAGTACCGTTCACCCTCGAGTGACAACGAAAGAAAAATTTAGTTCAGCAACTTTGAGCTGAAGACAGGTTTAGATTTAAGAGTCATGTGGAATACATTTAAACCAATTATCTACAATTTCAATGAAGACACATATGGAAATATTCTAATATTTATGCCTCTAATTTTTAATAATTTATTTCACATGAACAATTTAATCTCATATGGACATTATTATTTAAGACATATTGTCTAGAGGAGCCTTTATATTCCAATTATTCTTTATACAAGAATTATATTTTCTAAATGTTTATATTATCTCAATTCTTTATACGATAATAGCTACACTTAAATCACACTGTTGTTTTCATCTTTATTCTTCGTTGATTTGTTCGTTATGTAAGGTTACCAACATGAATGTGATTGTTGATATATTTGTCTTAAAGAAATATATTTTGATGGTGTCCATTTATCATATAGGAAATAAATGAACTATCTCCTTAATTAAGGTACTAAAATTATTAAAGAAACTCATAAAATATGACTAGAACTGATTAAGTTATTTTTCGGTTAATTTTTGTATTTATGTTATCTTTTTTTCTATGTTTTTTTTTTCATAATTATGTGTTATTAAGGGTTTTTTTTGCCCTCTTTCTTCTTTTTGGTGTGTCGTTATATATATATATATATATATATATATATATATATATATATATATCAAATATGAAACTGATACACGATTTTTAAAAATTTTTAAACCAATTATCTACAATTACAATGAAGACACGTATGAGAAATATTGGGAAATTTATGCCTCTAATTTTTAATATTTTATTTCACATGTACAATTTTATCTCATATGGACAATATAATTTAAGACATATTGTCTAGAGGAGCCTTTATATTCCAGCTATTCTTTATACAAGAATTATATTTTCTAAATGTTTATATTATCTCAACTCTTTATAAGTTAATAACTAAACTTAAATCACACTGTTGTTTTCATCTTTATTCTTCGTTGATTTGGTCGTTATGTAAGGTTATCAACATGAATTTGATTGTTGATATATTTATCTTGAAGAAATATATTATGATGGTGTCTATTTGTCATATAGGAAAAATATGAACTATCTCCTTAATTAAGGTACTATAATTATTAAAGAAACTCATAAAATATGACTAGAACTGATTAAGTTATCTTCCGATTGATTTTTGTATTTAAGTCATCTCTTTTTTCTATGTGTTTTTCATAGTTATGTGTAATGAAGGGTTTGTTTTTGCCCTCTTTCCTCATTTTAGTGTGTCGTTATATATATATATATATATATATATATATATATATATAGTATCAAATATGAATAATCGATACACGATTTTTAAAATTTTTGAAACCAATTATCTACAATTTCAATGAAGACACGTATGGGAAATATTGAGAAATTTATGCCTCTAATTTTTAATATTTTATTTCACATGAACAATTTTATCTCATATGGACAATATTATTTAAGACATATTGTCTTGAGGAGCCTTTATATTCCAGTTATTCTTTATACAAGAATTATATTTTCTAAAATTTTATATTATCTCAATTCTTTATACAATAATAACTAAACTTAAATCACACTATTATTTTCATCTTTATTCTTCGTTTATTTGGTTGTTATGTAAGGTTACCAACATGAATTTGATCATTGATATATTTATCTTGAAGAAATATATTATGATGGTGTCCATTTATCATATAGGAAAAAATGAACTTTCTCCTTAATTAAGGTACTAAAATTATTAAAGAAACTCATAAAATATGACAAGAACTGATTAAGTTATTTTTCGGTTGATTTTTGTATTTATGTTATCTCTTTTTCTATGTTTTTTTCATAGTTATGTGTTATGAATGGTTTGTTTTTGTCCTCTTTCTTGTTTTTGGTGTGTCGTTACATATATAAATAAATAAATAAATATATATATATATATATATATATATATATATATATATATATATATATATATATATATATATAGGTTATGCTAATGCACATCTACATAGGTGTGCATTAGCAACATACACTTTAGTGTATTTTTGTGTGGGGCCCACCAATTTTGGTTAGGATCCACATTAAAAAGATGAAGGAAAAAAAATAGATGTAGTGTATTTTTGTGTGGGGTCCACCAATTTTAGGTGTATGTTAGCATTCTCTCTCTCTCTCTCTCTCTCTCTCTCTCTCTCTCTCTCTCTCTCTATATATATATATATATATATATATATATATATATATATATATATATATATATATAAGTATCAAATATGAATAACTAATACACGATTTTTAAAAATTTTTAAACCAATTATCTACAATTTCAATGAAGACACGTATGGGATATATTGGGAAATTTATGCCTCTAATTTTTAATATTTTATTTCACATGAACAATTTTATCTCATTTGGACAATATTATTTAAGACATATTGTCTAGAGGAGCCTTTATATTCCAACTATTCTTTATATAAGAACTATATTTTCTAAAATTTTATATTATCTCTATTCTTTATGCAATAATTGTAATACCCCGTATTTTATTTTTGCTCTGAATAATCTTAGTTTTGATTAACTAGGTTTTGGTGTACTCTGAGAAATTGTCTGCAAAGATAATTTGAGCAACTGATGAGCTCAGATCAGATCAAATTAATATTATCAGACTCTGAGGTTTTTTGTCAATTAATGCTATAGAGATATTTTGGACATTTAGTAGTGTTACTAACTAATTGGTATTCTCTATATCATTTCCATTCCCTCACTTGTGCAAAAATAGAAACAAAGATAGAAAGAAGTAGAGAGAAGGAAGAGCAAAGGGAGAAAAGAGAAGAACCCTAGAAGAAGAAGAGGAAAGCTTGGATCTTCTTCATTCTTCATCAAATCATCTCACAATCTTCATCATCATCTTATTTAGAGGTGGGTTCTAGTTAGTACTTAAGTTCTAGATACTTGAGAAATGTTAGAGTTTAGGTTAGAAATGACAATTATTTGAATATTGTGTGGAATCGATTGTTTTTACGGTTCAATCTCGATTAAATTGCATAATATGATCGATACAAGTGTGAATATGTTGTATGATAAGTGATTAATTATTCCTCTGAGTTTCTATGAGTTTTGAGTGAATTTGGATGATTTTGAAAAATGAGAAAACCAGAATTTTTCTGTTCTGCAACAGAGTAATCGGTTAACTAATTAGGGTAATCGATTACCATGTGGAAAAATTGGTAATCTGCGCAAAAATTTGAACTGAGTAACCGGTTATACTATTTGGGTAATCGATTACCGAAATGTGTCTCTAACTCTCATTTAGCCTCTGTATGAACAGTGAAGCTTGAGTAACCGATTATCCTATTTGGGTAATCGATTACCACTGTAGAATTAGGAAAAAAATTGAAAAAATCATATCTTTTAGATCGTAACTCCGATCGAAGCGTAGTAATAGTCATTGGAAAGCTATGGAAATATTCTACGCAATGAAAGTGGAAAATATTGGTTTTGTTACCCGATTAAATAAATCGGAGGAATCCCAAGAATTGACATAAATTATGAGTTTAATTATTACATGTATTTTATTATACTATTGTGTTGTGCTATATCTAACTTCTTCTTATGAAATGTGATTGTGTGATAACATGTTTAAAATATGGAATATGAAGAGTGAGGAAACCTTACCATAAATCTATAATAGAATCTAGTAATATGACTAGGAATTGATAGATGATCTAGATGGCGATGCTCGACGAGTAATGGTCTAGAAGAAAGTAAGACACTAGTATAGAACATGTATGAACCTTGTGTTTTGTGTAAAAAGGCATTGTGGCCTTGTGATTGTTGTATGCAATCACACTTGTGTGTGAGATCACGTAATCAGAACCATTTTCCCTGAGTTTCCGTTTAGCGAGGTGAAGCTTATTTAGAGCTCCTCCGGAATATACGCATGTTTTATTACTTGGCATGTTTGATTCCCGCGTGCAGTACGAATGGCACCCATTGGGTGGAGACTTGTGATGGTTAATGGCCCATGTGAAGTGACGGTTCATAACGTTTAATGGCCCGTAGGACCCGAATCCATTCGTATGTCAAGTAAGTGCAAGGATCCATGACTCGGGCTGACTTCTAGACGTATAAGAGGACGGGAAAAGGGGATGCCTTGATGAGGTTACCGATTATTGATATTTTGAGTTGGTGAACTCATGAACATGTTTCTATATAATGTAAGATTGTGAACTCAAAGCCTTTCCATTCCCTTTGACTTGAGTTAGGATTGATAGAACCTTGTAAAACCGAGAGGATCCATAAGATAGGGAACTCACTGGGATTAAATATCTCACCCTACGTTGTTGATTATATTACAGGTACTTCAGGTTCCGCGAAGGGTAAGGATAAAGTCGTTTGATTATCCTTACGTGTCTTGGCTTTTTGGGATGACATAGCTTCCGTTGTGGAGATTTATTTTGAGATCACTTTGTTAATCTATTTCAATACCAAAACTTGGATTCATGTATAATATATATGCTTTGATGTATGTTGTTATATATGGGTGTTACAATAATAACTAAACTTAAATCACACTATTGTTTTCGTCTTTATTCTTCGTTGATATAGTCGTTATGTAAGGTTACCAACATGAATTTGATTGCTGATATATTTATCTTGAAGAAATATATTATGATGGTGTCCATTTATCATATAGGAAAAAAATGAACTATCTCCTTAATTAAGGTACTAAAATTATTAAAGAAACTCATAAAATATGACTAGAACTGATTAAGTTATCTTCCGGTTGAATTTTGTATTTATGTTATCTCTTTTTTCTATGTTTTTTTCATAGGTATGTGTTATGAAGAGTTTCTTTTTGCCCTCTTTCTTCTTTTTTGGGCGTCGTTATATATATATATATATATATATATATATATATATATATATATATATATATATATATATATATAAGTATCAAATATGAATAACTGATACACGATTTTAAAATTTTTTTAAGCCAATTATCTACAATTTCAATGAAGACACATATGGAAAATATTGGGAAATTTAAGCCTCTAATTTTGAATATTTTATTTCACATGAACAATTTAATCTCATATTGACAATATTATTTAAGACATATTGTCTTGAGGAGTCTTTATATTCCAGCTATTCTTTATACAAGAATTATATTTTCTAAAATTTTATATTATCTCAATTCTTTATACAATAATAATTAAACTTAAATCACACTATTATTTTCATCTTTGTTCTTCGTTGATTTGGTCGTTATGTAAGGTTACCAACAAGAATTTGATTGTTGATATATTTATTTTGAAAAAATATATTATGATAATGTCCATTTATCATATAGGAAAAAAAATGAACTATCTCCTTAATTAAGGTACTAAAACTATTAAAGAAACTCATAAAATATGACTAGAACTGATTAAGTTATTTTCCAGTTGATTTTTGTATTTATGTTATCTCTTTTTCTATGCTTTTTTTCTAGTTATGTGTTATGATGAGTTTGCTTTTGCCCTCTTTCTTCTTTTTAGTGTGTCGTTATCTTTACACACACATACACGCCCATATATATATATATATATATATATATATATATATATATATATATATATATATATATATATATATATATATATATATATATATATATATATAAGTATCAATTATGAATAACCAATACATGATTTTTAAAATTTTTTAAACCAATTATCTACAATATCAATGAAGACACGTATGGGATATATTGAGAAATTTATGTCTCTAAGACATACTGTCTGGAGGAGCCTTTATATTTCATCTATTCTTTATACAAGAATTGTATTTTCTAAAATTTTATATTATCTCAAATCTTTATACAATAATAACTAAACTTAAATCACACTATTGTTTTCATCTTTATTCTTCTTGATTTGATCGTTATGTAAGGTTACCCACATGAATTTGATTGTTGATATATTTATCTTGAAGAAATATATTTTGATGGTGTCCATTTATCATATAGGAAAAAAATGAACCACTCCTTAATTAAGGTACGAAAATTATTAAAGAAACTCATAAAATATGACTAGAACTGATTAAGTTATTTTCCGGTTGATTTTTGTATTTATGTTATCTCTTTTTCTATGTTTTTTCATAGTTATCTGTTATGAAGGGTTTGTTTGTCCCTCATTCATCTTTTTGGTGTGTCGTTATATATATATATATATATATATATATATATATATATATATATATATATATATATATATATATATAAAATGATATAAAAGTATCAAATATGAATAACCGAAACACAATTTTTAAACATTTTTAAACCAATTATATACAATTTCAATGAAGACACATATGTGAAATATTAGGAAATTTATTCCTATAATTTTTAATATTTTATTTCTCATGAACTATTTTATCTCATATGAACAATAATATTTAAGGCATATTGTCTAGAAGAACCTTTATACTCCAGCTATTCTTTATACAAGAATTATATTTTATAAAATTTTATATTATCTCAATTCTTTATACAATAATAACTAAACTTAAATCACACTATTATTTTCATCTTTATTCTTCGTTGATTTGATCGTTATTTAAGGTTGCCAACATGAATTTGATTGTTGATGGTCGTGAAGGCTGGATCAGATCCTGTAGAATCAGGCCGCCAAGTGCGTTAGGGATGTTGGTCGTATGGAGAAGAGGGGGGTGTACCTGCAAGGCACTCCGACGCTCAAGTGAGAAAGGGTCAGAGGAAAAGGGGCAAGTACAAAGTATGAATTCTTAGGGTGAATATTGGATACCTGACCCTCTCAAGCGAGAGGATTTATATAGAGCCCCCAGCACGTGGCCAACGGTCCTATTTTCGGGGCGAAATAACTGTTTTCCCCAAAGAATAGGCAACTACCCAAACTAGCCGTTATGTCGGGCAGGGTGCCCAAAACTAGACGTTATGTCGGGCATAGGCATGGTTCCGGGCACCTGCCCATAGCTGTTCGGGGAGCAATGAAGCCGTGCGTGACGGGCAGTAATTTCGGGGATGAACGTTGCATTCCTTGTCCAGTCGGAGGAGGATTGTCTCAAAGTGCTCGTGGCCCCAGATGTTCGTGAGATTCGTGGTCGTGACCTTATTGCCCGGTGTCCGGGGAGACAAAGGGTCAGACAGAATTGGAAACGTTGGGTTGCCACGTATGCCTCGAGCTCAGTGTAGCAGTTAATAGGCAATGATGGCTAGTGGGTAGTCATTATGGCCTACGGGCGCTTGGTTGCACGTGCCCCTTTGTATAAAAAGGGGGAAAATTGTTCCATTTGGGACTTTTTCTTTCTGATTTCTCTTCGTCTCCTCCAAGTTCTCGCCCGTCACCGTTCTCTGCCTCTCCAACCACCGTAACAGGCTTCCGAGCAACACCTTTCTTTACTCAAATCAAGTAAGTTTTCTGATCTGGAACTCGTCCTACTTCTGTTTGTTGTTAGTGGTAGACTGCATGTGGTTAGGGCTAGCTTTAGAGGACAAAATAGATGGATTTCTGGTGACTGTTGGTGGTGGACGGTGGTCGTGCCACTTTTCTACTTCTGACATGTCAGCGGACGTGTCTGCGTGTTCCGGTTAGAAGGGCGGTTGACGGCAGACGCTTGCGTAACCGTCGTGATTTTTCATTTTCTGAACGAATGATGAGTTTTCCGGCAGAATAACTCCAGATTCCGGTGAAGCTTCGTGATTTCCGGCGGAGCTTCGAACGGAAACTGGGATTGAGTGCGGGGAAGCTCCTCATCAGTCGATGATATGTTTTGAGCGGCTCCTCGCAGGGAGGTTCCAACCTTTCCTTTGATGTTAGGGCTTAGGTCGGGGACGCTGTCCTTAGCCCTTTGCGCGCCCTTTCACTTGACTTAGCAGTGGAAGGGTGGATTTGATTTGTTGTCGAATTCACATTCTTCTCTGCTTTTCAGGTGATCAACATGGCGACGGGGCCGGATAGAGAAGTTATTTTAGACACCTCTGAGGAAGAAACAGGATCCTCGGACAAGAGTAGCTCGGCGGCTTCGAGCTCTCCAAGTGATGTCGGGGAAGAAGAGGTCCGGGATGATATGGACGGGGATGTTGCTGATGATTCCACAGAGGAATGAGGGGTGGCCGAGCCTGCTGAGCACGTGTCCAAGCTTGCGGGGGATGCTTTTACTATAGTCGGGCCGAAGGGAGAGTGGACGGTGCACTTCCCTTCCGAGGACGAGCGGGTCTGCACAAACTTCGGGGACCGCTTTACGATGTACAAATATGCCTTCAAGGAGCTGGGCTTGAGGCTGTCGTTCACCGATTTCTAGCAGTCAGTGTTCGAGCATTTGAGGTTGGTTCCTACGCAGCTGCATCCGAACTCTCTGGCCTTTATCCGAGCGTTTGAGTTGGTGTGTGAGCATCTTGCTATAGGGACTACTCTCCCTCTGTTCTTCACTATCTTCCATCTTCAGCGGCAGCTGTCGGGGAGGAAGTACGGCTGGGTTTCGTTGAAGCAGCCCCGCAAGCTGTTCAAGCCTTTTTCGGAGTCAATAAGGACGTTCAAGGAACGTTATTATGTCGTGGAACCCTTGTCCGAAGCTGCCCAGGACAGCACATATGCCTGGGAGATAGAGGTTGACGAGGACGGGAACGAGCTGCACGACGAGGAAGGGAAGTATATTGGGCGGAGACTTTACAAGTTCCCCATCCACTGGTCACCCGACCACTTCACCAGGAGCCCAGTGATTATGTCTTCCAACCGAGCGAGCTGCTCGGGCAGGACGCCGCGGCGTATGAGGCGCTGGTGAACTGGGTCAACTCATTCCGGCTTGCTGAGTGCTGGATGAGCAAGGGCAGTCCGATCTTCGAGGAGGACGGGAGCCAGAGAGTTGAGCGTAGATTCATCAATGTTAAGGCACTGCTGGAGTGCAAGACTCCCGAGGACGCTAAGAAACTGCTCGATAGTCTTAGTTATTTAGATTTTGTTCATGTCATTTCTTTTTCTCGTATCTAACGCGTTCGTGTTTTGCTTGTGCATGTGAGATGCCTCAGGCTCATGATCGGGTTGTGAGGAACGCTCTGGCGAGGAACAAAGTTGGAACGGCTCCTCTGAAATCTCGGTTTGCTTGTGGCTGTGTTCCTCCTTCGGTGCAACCTGCTGTGGGGACCTCTACTTCTCCCACACCTATCTCCCGGGGATCTCCTCTGCCTTTGGCCGGGCGACCAAAGCGGCCAAGGATTACTGATGCCGTGGACCTTACTCGGGTAGCGGAGAAAGGGAAGTTCGAGCTTCCTCCCTGCATCCTTGATAGGAGGTTCTTCGAAGGAAACTCTTTAGTTGTTCCCCGGGCGGAATCTCTTCGCTTGGAAGGAATGGATCGCCCGAGCAAGAGGGCGCTGGTGGCCCAGGACACTTCTGCCTTGGTCAGGATGCTAGAGATGGCGGTTGTGTATACTGAAAGGGACTCCGCGACTGAATCCGAACTCAATGTTGCTCGCGCTTCTGTGGCATCCCTTAAGGAAGAGGTCAAGACTGCCGGCGAGGCTCAGAAGAAGGCTAAAGAGGAAGCGGCCAGGTTGACGGAGGAGAACTCCAAGCTGGCGGCGGAGAAGAAAGCTGTCGAGGAGCTGATCAGGGAGATGAGGGCGGTCAATGCCCCGGGTGCTGACGAGCCGGACGATGTGAGAAATTTGAAGACTAGATCCGAGCTGGTTGCTCGTATACTGCTGGCCGAAGATGATGGCATCGCCGTTGCGGAGGAATCCTTCGGAAACGTCGTGGCTCAGCTGCGGGTGGTGAACTCTGGGCTTGAAATTTCTGCCGAGGGTACTCACTACCTGGCTCATGTCGAGGATGGTCGTATTGTCGTGCCAGATGGTGTCCTTGGAGGTACCCCCGAGGAGCAGCCCGCAGAGGATCAGGGACCCGAGCCAGAGCCTGCAGAGCATGCTGATGAGTGAGGAGTTTGTTATTTGATGTTGTTGTAATCCGTCTGGCCTGCGTGCCGTTGAATTATTGTAATTTTTTTTTGGGGGGCATGGCCCCCGTTTTATGTAACAATGTACAATTGTGGTCTTGTCGGTCACTTGTTAAATTATTACATATTTAGTTCTATTGTTTGCATGATTTTACTTGCTTTTATTTTTGCTAAGTATCGTATTCATGCTCGCTGTGAATGTATGTCCGCCCGTGATAGGGGGTATTTGACTTGCGTGAATATTTTTTTGGGAGGATTGCCCGTAATAGATGTGTTCGGAAGTGTGGGGAACTGGTCGAACTGCCGGGGAATATCCTGGCAGGGAGCGGAGCTCAGGTCGCGTTTGAGGCCTAAGTTTGCGGCGTGAACGTCCCATCGCGAGCTGGGGTTCTGCCAATCGTGGTACTTTGACGACAGCTATGCTCGATCGAGGACCGCTGTCGAGCAATTACCCGGCTCGTTACTGAGCGGGGTTATGCTTTAATCGTATGCGACGCTTGCACCTAGACGTGCATAGTGGTCGGTAGCTGACGTTCGTCGTTGCGACGGGCCGAACCAATGTTTTAGCTGTAATATTGCTTTAGCTTTTCAGTGTTCCATGGTCGAGCAAGTTCTTCCCCAATGAGATGTTCTAGGTAGTAGGCCCCATTTTCCGTTTTTGCCCGGACGCGATAGGGTCCTTCCCAGTTGGCTGCTAGTTTGCCTTCGCGAGAGTCTTTGTGGTTTCTTCTTAGAACAAGGCTCCCCGCGTCGAACTCTCGCCGTATCACCTTGGCGTTGTGCCTGATGGTAATTTTTTGTTTTAGTGAGGCTTCGCGGAGGGCTGCCCCGGTTCTGATCTCCTCGACGAGGTCGAGCTCTTCTCTCATAGACTCGTCGTTCATCTCCTCGTCTAGGGGCGACTCTGTCCGCCTAGAGGGCACGTGAACTTCGACAGGGATTACAGCCTCGGTTCTGTATGCTAGACGGAAAGGTGTTTCCCCGGTCGTTGAGTGTGGAGTCGTGCGGTATGCCCACAGTACGTTGTGCAGTTCCTCGACCCATGCGTTCTTTGTTTCGTCCAGCCTTCGCTTAAGGCCTCGAAGGATGACTCGGTTGGCCGCTTCAGCTTACCCGTTTGTTTGAGGGTGCTCCACGGATGCGAAGTGTTGTTTCGTGCCCAGTTGGGCGACGAAGTCTTGGAACTTCCTGTCCGTGAATTGCGTCCTGTTGTCTGTTACTATCGCTTGGGGAATACTGAAGCGTACAAGGATGTTTCGTTTGTAAAAACGCAGGATGTGTTCGGCAGCTGTTTAGGGAAGCGGACCCCGGCTTGTTTGAACTCCGAATTGGCACATTCGGTCAAAATCTCCTCCCTGGAAACGGTCAGGGGAGTGTAATCATGGAAACACCCGGAGGGCCCTTTGCTGTCACGAGAGTCGCGGGGACGGTCCTCGTGCCTTCGTTCACCCTGACGAGATGTCAAGGCTTCTTCTCCTTTAGAGGCTCGAGCGTTCTCCTGGCGGCGAGATGCTCGGACGTTGCAGGCCGCAATCGTCTCTTCGTACTGAATGTGAGATTGGGCTTTGAGGAGGAGGGCGTCTAAGTTCCTCGGTGGCGCGAGGCCAATGGCTTTAGAGAACTCGGAGTCCGGGCGGACCCCTTGTTCGAGCAGGAACTTCTTCATCTTATCTGTCGTCGGGACCTGCACGGCTTCCTTGTTGAACCTCTCGATATATGCGCGAATAGGTTCGTCTTTCCCCTGGAATATGGCTCAGAGGGAGGCCTCAGTTTTGGGTGGCGGCGAGATGCTGTGAAGTGCCGCGAGAACATCCTGCCTAGTTGTTTCCACGAGGTGATGGATTCCTCGGGCAGTTGTTTATACCATGTCATTGCTCCCTTCCGAAGCATAGCCAGGAACAGTCTGCATTTGATGGCGCCCCGTACGCCGCGGTAGTCTAGCAGCGCATCGATGTTCTCGATGTGCTCGTCGGGGTCGGTGGTCCCGTCGTATGTGCCAAGTGACGGGGGTTTCTCCAAGCCTTTTGGGAGACAGGTGGCCAAGATCTCCTTGGACAACGGGCCGCGAGGCTCGTCGTTGTCACTAGAACTGATGTATGATGGTGACCGGGCGGGATGCTCGCGTCGGCGGTTCCTTTGCGGAGAAGGTGAGCGGTTCCTTCGAGGAGAAGGTGAGCGGTTCCTTCGAGGGGAAGGTGAGCGGTTACTTCGAGGAGAAGGTGAGCGTGCCCGTCCTTTGGACTTGATAGGAGGAGATTCCTCGTTCCTTCGAGTCCTTTTGTGGTCATGAGTGTGCTGGTCACGCGGGGAGATTTGGTCGCGCTTTTGGGCTACGCGAGGATCATGCTCTTGGCGCAGTCTTCGGCCGATTTCTCTCCGTGGCTGCGGGCTTCTTGATCGTCGCCGGTTCCTCCGCGTAGGAGGGGATCTTGGACGGCGAGACTCTTCCAGTGCCCCAATCCTCTCGTTTTGCTGCAGGATCAGGGTGTTAGTTTTGTTGAGTGCCTCCAGGAGGGCTGCCAAGGCCGGGTCGGCGTTGGGCGGAACAGGAACGGACTGGAGGTCGAGAGACGGTTGATCGTTGTTGCAATCAGCAGGGGTAGGGGAAGGAGAAACAGTGGATCCATCCCTAAGGAAACGGGCATCTCGGAGGAGAGATGATTGGCCGTCAACGTCAGATTTGTTGACAGGGAGGATGGTTGATTGGAGAGCATCCTTGGAGCACTCTTGGGAGGCCATGATCGTGATGCTGTTTGAGAATTATTTTGATATTTGATTACTGAGGAAAGAAAGATGGGGAGAACAAAGATTCCCACAGACGGCGCCACTGATCGTGAAGGCTGGATCGGATCCTGTAGAATCAGGCCGCCAAGTGCGTCAGGGATGCTGGTCGTATGGAGAGGAGGCGGGTGTACCTGCAAGGCACTCCGACGCCCAAGTGAGAAAGGGTCAGAGAAAAAAGGGCAAGTACAAAGTATGAATTCTTAGGGTGAATATTGGATACCTGACCCTCTCAAGCGAGAGGGTTTATATAGAGCCCCCAGCGCGTGGCCAACGGTCCTATTTTCGAGGCGAAATAACCGTTTTCCCCAAAGAATAGGTAACTACCCAAACTAGCCGTTATGTCGGGCAGGGTGCCCAGAACTAGCCGTTATGTCAGGCATAGGCGTGGTTTCGGGCACCTGCCCATAGCTGTTCGGGGAGTGGTGGAGCCGTGCGTAACGAGCAATAATTCCGGGGAGGAACGTTGCATTCCTTGCCCGGTTGGAGGGGCAGAAAGGTAACTTTTGCCCCTCTGTGGATTGGACTTAGGCAATTTGGGCCGCTCTGGAGTGGAGGCGGATTGGGCCAATTCTAGTCATTGGTCCAGTCCAGAACAGTTATATAGTTGCTCCTAACTATATTGAGCAATTTTTAGTTGAAGACATGTTGGGGGATATTCCCGTAGGGAGGTTCCCTTTTAATTTTTTCTTTTTCTGGGCCTTTGGCCCTCTCCTTTACCAATAAAAAATACAAAAATTTGTAAAGAAACTTATAAAATACAACTAGAATTGGTTAAGTTATTTCCACGTTGATTTTTATATTTATGTTATCTTTTTTTCTACGTTTTTTCATAGTTATGTGTTATAGAAGATTTGTTTTTCCCCGCTTTCTTCTTTTTGGTATGTCAATGTATATATATATATATATATGGATCAGAAAAACCATAAACTGAAAGAAAAATGCTTACGTGTTGTGCCTGTAATAAGTAAGAAAAGTGAGTTTTTGATTGTGAGGCAAAAATAGAGTGTTGAGTAATTCTTGAGAGAAATATACATTGGGGTGTATCATCTCTATTACTCCTTACTCCTTAGTACATCAGAATAGCAGTCAGTCTCACGAAACACAATATATTGTATCTCTTGTTTGTGAGAAGAGAATGTTGTAATATTATTTAATATAGTTGAATATTTTTCAGAGTTTATCCCATTAGTTTTTCCCTCAATATTAGAGGGTTTTCCAATGTTAAATAATGGTGCTCAATTTTATTATTCTGTTGCGCGGAAAAAATCCAACATCCAATGTTGGATGTGTAGAATTTTTTTAATTTCACTCGCTTATCGAACCAAAAACTTATCACGGATTGTAGATACATGGAATATGACATGTTTTTGGAGATGATGAAGAAAATTGAAAATTGATAAATTTTTCAATCGATTATTTGATATAAAAGTGATTTATTTTTATCATGATCTTTTCATACAAATACTAAATACTTCATTCATATTGATTTATTTATATTGATTAGAATAATCATGATTTTTTCCATCAGCATAGTGATTCAATCTCTTATATAAGAGATAATCAAAATCAAATATGAATAGCCCATACATTATTTTTAAAACATTTTAAGCTAATTGTCTACAATTTCAATGAAAACATTTTTTTTAATATTTTATGAACAATTTACATATTGTCTAGAGGAGTCTTTATATTTCAACTATTCTCTCTATAATTATATTATAAAATTTTTATATTATCTCAATTCTTTATACAATAATAACTAAACTAAAATCACACTATTATTTTCATCTTTATTTTTCATTGATTTAATCTTTAGATAAGGTTCCCAACATGAATTTAATTGTTGATATCTCTATCTTAAAGAAAAAAAAAATTATAATGGTGTCCATTTATCATATAAGAAAAAATGAACTAGCCCCTCACTATTTCAATCACTTCTTTCTTTCTTAAAGAGAGATAGAGAGAAATGGAGAGGGCAGTTCCCTTCACACAAAAAAAATCAAACAATCCCTAAATATTTCTCATAAGGCACATTGAACAAGAAGAAAAAAATGATTAGTATGAACTACAACAAAATTTACTCATGGAATTACCTCTTTTTTTTTACTGTCCTACAACACAATTTCCTTATGATTCACACAATTATTCAATTATTATTGGTATAATATATGTTCTTAATACTTTTAAGTCCAAAATTAAGTTTTATTATTTAGAAATTTTATACATTATTTCATCTTGTTATGCTTACAATCTTTAATACAGTTGTAAGATTGTAACGCCATATATAGTTCGGACTTTCTGTTTTCAATAAGTTTTTTGAGCTATTTTAACCTCACATTTTCAATTATTACAATGAAGTGTCTCATTATGTTTTCATTTATTTGAAATCTCATAAATTCTCTTGGTAGTGCAGAAGAGCATTAAAAATAATTCAAAAATTCAAATCAATTGAGGTGAAATCTGAACTGAATCAGTGCAACATAGTGTGTCAAATGCAGTACCTAGCAATCATTCTTCTGATGTGCATGTCAACATATTCAAAATGATCTTAACTATGCTATAATTTGTTGATTCTAATAATTCAATGAGAAGCACAACAGTAAATAACAAGAGAGAAAAAAACCGCATTTATAAAAACTTCACAATATATAGCAATCACGAATTTACGATGACTAAACAATGAAACAATGTACTCTCACATCCATGAACACCGCCAATCTTTAAGGCTTAACACCAGAACTGTATCTTCTGGCTATTAAAACGGAATTAGGATTCTTGTATATGTTTATTTTCTGCCAAAATGGTATCGAGCAATGATTCACAAGCATCTTCAAGCAAATCTAACACCTGCAAGTGCCACATAATGATAATGGAAGATATTTCAACTAATTCACTAGACATTCGAGCTATGTAGCATCGTTATTTCATCTGGAAGGCGTGTCTAGTGTCCAACAAGTGGCATTGATATATGTAATTACATTCAATCATTTCAATTTTCTCAAATTGTTATTGATGTGTCAGAGTGATGTGTATCAAATTATTATTTGTGTCAGTGTCAGTGCCGTGTCTGTTGTTTGTTGGTGCTTCATAGCATACAGATGACCCATATTAAATTCATTAGACGAAATAGTATCATAACTCAAGACTATCTTTGCACTGGTAAATGGTATTCAACTTTGTTCCACACAAATGAACCAAGAATCAACCAATAACCTATTATCATGAACAGTGTACCTTCTCAAAGCCTTGAGGTCCACCATAGTAAGGATCTGGGACTTCAGTTTCACTGTTCTTCTTACAATATGAGCACATCAACTTAACCTGCACCATCCGAAACTCCCCATCATCCTTATATATACAGAACAAAAACAAAGCGAACAAAATCACAGTGGTATAACGCAGCAAAATTTTAACATAATCCTTTTGTTCAGCTATACACAATTAAGCACAAAATGTTTACGTAACAGAACTGTCTTTGAGGGTGTGCAACATGGACTACAACAGAGTCTCAAATTTGTCATGATTAAACTATGATACATAGAATCTCATAATAGATTTGTCACGTTTCTGCCTAGACAAATCTAGGCAGAACCGTGACTAACCTACTTATAACCTCCAAAACATTTTTTGAAGGAAGCTAAGCCAAGTCCAAGATTATGTTGTAAGGCGTCGATTTCCGGCCGATTGCCTTCTGCAAAGGTCTCATATTCATTGACAGATTCTCTATAAAGAGTATCGTACGGATGAGAAGAACAGATAAGGGTCTTGCCCGATCTTCCCTTTACAGGCAGGATATGTGTTTGATAGGAACGGAGGGATCGTACCATTCAAGCCTTTTTTCATACTTTTCCCCGGAGTTGGGAGAAAATTGCAATCAATAGGTTTATCCTAATCCCTCATTCCCGAAAGGAAGCACGTTAAATTCTTTTTCCTTTCACTATAGCATTGTAGTGCAATAGAATTTGGAGAAACTCTTATTTTTCTTGATTCAAAGCAATGCCTTGGATAAAGGGGTTCTATTGCTGTTTGAGCTTACTCACCTTTTTGTGGGCATCATCCGGTATAGGATCTCTAAATTTCCATCTGTTAAAAGCTTCCAATATGTCCTCTAAAACAAAACAAAACAAAAAAAAAACAACAAGGTCCATTACTAAACACATCAAACCAAACAACATTAAACAAAAAAATTGAATTAAAACAAACAATCATAACCCTTATCCTTATAGCTTTGATTCGTAAAAAAACAAAAAATAAACATCCCATCAAAATTCAGACTAATTATCGCATACCCTACCTTTGTTCTGCTTGTCCATAGCAAGAATAAGATCAAATTCAACAAAATCAGAGGACTTAATTGGCCTTGAAAGAGAAGTTATCTCAATCCCACGTCTTTTTGATGCAGCTCTCATTCTCGGGTCAGCTTCATTACCCTTCAAAAACAAAAACAAAAACAAAAAAAAAAAAAAAATCAACTTTCTAAACAATCTGAAAAACCCATCATAAAAAAAGACCAAAAAAAATTTTTTTTTTCCCTTAAAATTGAGATTTTTCTTTAAATAAAAATGTCGATAGATATACCCACTTCATGATAATTGATGGTACCAGCAGAATCGATTCTGAACTTTGAATCAAAGCCCCTTTTCTTAACCAAGTCTGTGAAAACCCCTTCAGCAGCTGGGCTTCTACAGATGTTGCCAAGACACACAAAGAGAACAGATAATGGTTTCTGTGTGTCTGTGACAGTGGATGAAGCCATAGAAGAAGCTTGAATTGGAGAAAAGCGAGACTTTTTGAAGGAAATGGAAAAAGTTTTAAGAGTTAAATTCCTAGCATGCGTGGAAGGAACGAGGAATGGAACATTTGGGTTTGGAGAGAGGGATTGCGAATAGTGGCAAAATGGTAAATTGATAAGGTTTATTCCCTCAGTGTATAGTGTTCTCATTTTCTTTTCCTCCTAAATCAATGGAGGAGCTCCCACCTTAATATTTTTATATGAACATATTTTTAAATTTAAAAATATAATTATCAATTTTATTTTTTAAAAGTCTTTTAAATATATTAAAAGAAAATGAAATCGCACAAGAAGTGCTTAAAATAGAAACACAATATATCACAAAGTTAAGATATCTATATCCAAATAATTCATTTTGATTCTTTAAATGAATCTTATTAAATTTTTTAAAATATTTCCCAAATTTAAATAATTTTTTATTTATATTTTTTAAATTTCTTTTTTTTTTTCTTATCGCACTCTGGTTTCTAGGAGAAAGGGGCCCTAGTAATCCAGAGCTTGTGCGGAGAGAGGCATGCACACTGGCCAAGCATGTTGTTCCGTACTTGGGAATCGAACCCGATATTCCCCGGGTACGTCCTTGGACGGGGCTCCTTGCCATTGGAGCACAACCGCTTGGTTATATTTTTTAAATTTCTATTTAATCAATAAAAAAACTCTAAAATAGATTCATTAAATCCATTTTATATCTCACAAGTTAATTATATTTTTTTAGGTGAACACTCTGTACCCTTAGATTTAGTTGGATACTGATACCCTCATCCAATGAAATACTTACATTCAATGTCATATCACCTTTTATATATATTTTATTTAAAAATAAATTAATATATTAAATTATTTTAAACTATAGGTATCGGTATCCAACTACTTATCATATATACTTAAGAATTTGTCATTTTTTATTCAATTAAATTGAAAAGTTATTGTTCTTTAGTGTATTTTTGCAAGTTAGAGCATAATACTAATCCCTTTAAACTATGATACAATGGTCTAAGAATCAATGAAAGAACAATAAAAAGAATGGGATAACCTACTAGAGTAGAGATCATCTCCATTTCCCAAAAAAAAATGGAAGGTTCAATTACTATAGTTTTATGCGTATAGGGATGGCAATGGATAGGGTTTGGACAGAGTACTATAGTATTCATCCTCATACCTGCGATTTGAAAAAATTTCGTACCCGAACTCATATCTGTTTGGACGCCAATGTTAGCACCCGTACCCGTGCTCTATGGGTATGTAAGTACATATACCCGTACCCATTACCCGCATTCATATTAAAAATAAATAGATCAATTATAAAATATCATATTATTTTAAATTTTTAAAAATGTTAAAAAGTTTTCAAAAAAAATTATTGTTGAAATAAACGAATACTTATATTAAATACATAATGGTTTAATATTGATATACTTTTTAAATTTGATAGACATACATTTTTATGTCATAATATAAATTTAAAAAATATAAATATAAATTAAAATACATAAATATATCGTACGGGTATGGGGTGGGGTGGGTATCAATGTGGCTGTACCCGCACCTGTACCCGCTTATTTTTGTGGATAATTACTCGAACTCGTACCCGTACCCATTTTTGCAGATTTTTATCCTATCCATTATGGGTAATTTTGAGAGTATCCATTGGAGATGGATCAAATTGTCATCCTTATATGCGTATAAAGTTAAATAAATATAAGATAAATGTCACAATGTTATTAAACGTGTATTATTTACATGTAAAACTATAGTAATTGAGACAATGAAGAAAAAGAGAAATTGAGAGGATCCTAGCTCTATTGAAGTAGTGTGCTATTTACATGCAAACTACTTATAATGATGCTCTTATACAACAAAACAATAACAAACTTATATATATAAATGTTGATCATCCTCAATTTTCTCTTTTTCAAGATGATCTAAATGTTGATCATGTGACTTTTTATTAAATGAACGATGGTTGCAAAATTGAAGAAAAAAATATATTATATTAGGTAGCGCACGTGAAATTCCTTTTTTCCTACAACCATGTGTGCATTCTAACAAGTCAGTTGTATAATTCCTCTCCTGACCAAGTTGTTTTTAATCAAAAATTTAAGATTGAAAATCTTCCACTGAAACAAAAAGACTTTAAGATGCGTAATAAAGAGACTCTAAATGCTCATTGTTGAATCCTAATTTTTACCCCTAAGATTTCACTCATTTCATTTTGCATTTCATACTACAAACAAGATCACAATTTTTGTTTCTCCTAAGCATTTGTATATCATTCTTACCTACTTTATATTTGACTGTGTTTGCTAACCTCTAACCAAAAATACCAAAAAAATTGCTGCAGTTTCTCTCTCTGTGTGTTGTGCAGGTTTGTCAAAGACATTGAAGTGATTTCAAGTCAAATGTGGTTGTTTGTTCATGATCCAGTTCAGATGGAAGTTTGACCTAATCTTGGTCAAACTATCAAGCATTTGTTCCAAGTGCAAGATATCTGTTTCAGTGGACTATTTCTCAAGCACTAACTGTCAAGTTGTTGTGTGGTGATGTTCATCAAGTTCATATGAGTTCACCAGTCCAGATTGGGTTCATCTGTGGATTTATTTTCCTAGAGATTGATTCAATCAAATTCATAATGGTTCAAGATTCATTTGATCAGAGATTCAGAGGATGACAAATTCAAATGGATGTTATTCAGTTGTGGTTTGTTCAGTATTGGTTGTGTGGCATATTTTGTCAGAGGCTTATGAGAAAATCAAATGGGCTTTGGATAAAAAACAAGATTTTGTATCCACTATCATTTCCATTTTTCTAAACCAATCATCCACATTTTTTTTATCAAGATCATTTTCCAATTATCCACTTTTTGCCTTATCCAATTTCCACTTCTTTTTATAATCCACCAATTAACCATTTTTAATCCATAGTTATCCAATTCATAATTATCCAAATTCCCATTATCCAATTTAAAGTCAAAAATCCATTTCAAAATTCATATTTTAATATCCCAAAGCCCCTGATATAAAATACTTGCCAAAATCTACAAGGCCCATGACACAAAAAAAAACTCATACTACATTAAACCAACACTTCTTAACATTACAAGCTTCCAAGCCCATACAATCAATTGCCAAAAAAAAAATAATGAAAACAAGCTCATGTTGTACAAGCTTCTACGCCTCAACCATGCTCTTCAAAGTCGTGAGCCACTTATCAAGCTTCCCAAGCCATAAATGCACGGTCTGCTACAAACAAGCCAAGCTGCTGCACGTACAAGCCTTCATGCCATGAACACGAGTCAAATCTCAGTAAGCCACACAAACTAATACCAGCTACAAATTCCAAGCTCCACAATGCATACACAAAACGCAGGACAACGCAAATAAAACCGCAGCACTGCATCAAATTTCACGCACACTGCAGCCACTCAAAACGACATTGAATAAACGAAACGCAGCACACAGGTGAACACCAAAACGTAAAAAAAAAAAGATTCAAAATGGCAATTCCAAATTTCAGCAATTCCAAATTGCTTGAGAATATTATTGACTACCAAGCAATTGGGAAATCGATAATATCCGAAAGATGGGTTGTAGACTCTGGGAACTTCTTTAGAACCTTGTTTGGCGGGTGTTATACCCTTAGCACATACCTTTGTGGGATTGGTTCTTAACCTTGACTTCATGCTCGTGACTCGAACCTTTGAACCTGTGTGCTTTGAGTGATCTTGTTTGTGGTTGTTGCATCCATGCACTCTTGCATCCATGAGAATACATATGCATTTTTCCCAGTTGTCTCAGAAACTCATTTCAACTGTCTCCTTCTTCGGTTATCTGTTCACTGTCAAGTTGTTTCCTCAACACAAATACGGAACTAGAGCTGCTGTCAGATTGAGAATGGAAAACCAAGAACAACACAACGCCAAAGTTAGAATGGAAATTGATGAGTTGAAGGCCGGTATGACCAAAATCACAGAAATGCTGCAAGTTCTGATTGCTAGAGGTGAACCACCTCAAAGGACTGTGATTGTTAAAACTTCAACTGCTGCTGTTGACCCTCCGCTGACTCAGCAACCAGCTTCTACTTGGCCAGAATTTGGGTTACCTCCGAATTACTCGCCACCCTTTGCAACTACTCCTGTGTTTGTCTCGCCGGTATCTTCAGCTCTATTGTTCACTGAACCTCAGCCTGTTGTGCATTTTGTTACTCAAGCTATTCCTGAGAATCCTTTCGTGTACCATGTTGTTGGTCCATAATCTGAAAGTCAGGGAGAAACTGGATACATTGAAGAAGTCAGAGAGCAATGGCAAACTCTAGACAAAAAGATAAGAGTCGTGGAAGGAAGTGATGTCTTTAATGCTGCCGCAATGGACATGTACCTGGTTTCCGATTTGGTTATTCCTCCAAAATTCAAGACTCCTAATTTTGAGAAATACAAAGGGCACACCTGTCCCGGAACCCACTTGGTGATGTACTGCCGCAAGATGGTTGCTCATGCAAAAAATGACAAACTGCTCATTCACTGTTTCCAAGACAGCTTGAGTGGGGCTTCAATGAAATGGTATATGGGACTTGATAAGAACCGTATCCAAAACTGGAAGGACTTGGGTGATGCTTTCTTAAAGAAATATAAGTACAATCTGGACATGGCACCTGATCGCCATCAATTGCAAAACATGTCTCAGAAAGAAAAAGAATCATTTAAGGAGTACGCTCAGCACTGGAGAGAGCTAGCTGCTCAGGTGGAGCCACCCTTGGCTGAAAAAGAATTACTGGACTATTCATGGATACTCTGCAACCACTCTTTTGGGAAAAGACGATATGCAGTGTATCATCTGGTTTTGTTGACCTAGTCACTATTGGTGAAAGACTAGAAGAAGGTATAAAGAAAGGAAAGATTACCAATGCTGAAGCCTTTAGTGGTGCTAAAAAGTATGCTGGGAATTTTCAAAAGAAGAAGGATGGTGATACCCATGCTATTTCAGTTGAAGGTAAACCTCGTCACAGACAACAATATGTAGTTGTAGTTGCTTCTGTTGTCAATGCTCAACCAGTTCAAGCTCCTCGTCAGGCTGTTAGACAGAATCAGAATCGCAATAGGGTTAACTTTGATCCTATCCCGATGTCCTACACTGAGTTGTATCCTTGTCTTGTAAAGAAAGGTTTGATTACAACAAGGGATCTACCTCCTCCTCCAAATCCTCTCCCAGCCGGCTATAGGGTTGATCTTCACTGTGAGTTCCATCGAGGTGGGGTAGGCCATAACTTGGAAGGCTGCTATGCATTGAAAGCTAGAGTGCAAGAATTGGTGAACTCAAAGATTTTGACTTTTCTTGATGAGAATCCCAATGTTGTCAACCATCATTTGCTAGAGCATGCCAAGTGAAGTTTGAGTCAGTTCAGACAAATCATCTTCTAAAGCCAGTGTTTCAGACAGGACAACTCATCCTTGTTGCTGATTAGTCACTAGGCCTTGTTTCTTTCTGTTTGCATTGACTGTTTGCTTTCGAACTTTATTTGTACTTTCATGGTAATCTCAATGAAATGAGCATTGCAATGTTTTGATTCAATTCTTTTATATCCACTGTGTGTATCTTTATGCTTTCTTTTTTACAAAACAAAATTTTTTTATCTCCTGTTCACTTTCTTTATCAAGCTTTTGTTTATGCAAAGATTGGAGGGAGGGTGATGAAAACAAAATACCTAAAATTGCTGAACTGTATGCTTTCAATTAAAACTTGGCTGATGATGTACAGGCATTGTTTCAACTCCCAAACACTGGAGAAATAAGGAAGTTAATCCCTTTGTCAACCCCTTCGAGCCTAGAAGTTGAAGTTTATTTCTGTACGAAAAAACCCGCAATCTTAACCTGGGGATGGGTAGTTCTTAGTTAATTGGACTGTGCATGCAAGACGCCTTTCAATAAAGGTTGCAATCACAAACTTTCCTTCGCACACATCAAAGAAGTGTCGAAGATGTCTTTCAAATCAAAAGCCAATGACGGTTCACTGTAATCATTAAGCCAGGCAGTCACTACCTTTCAAAAAAAAGAATAAAAAAATTAAAAGAAAAGCCCGCTAAGTCAAAACCTATGAAGGAGACTTAGGCAAAAATTGGGGCATCCCGCTACTGTAAGCTCAAATGACACAGTTCAGGCAAAAGTTAGGGATAACAAAAAAAAATCAATCAAGAGGTTACCAAAATCCTCAAAGACAAAATGAGTTGACTGAGGTCCTCATCAAAAATAACAAAATGTTGTAAGAGAAGTGATTTCCATCTCAAAAATCTCTTGAGCCATCATCATAACAGTGTTGCAATTCCAAAATCTCTTGGAACCTGAATGCATAGTTTGAATTAACTGAGCATAGTATTGAAGATCATCATGAAGAATGGGTTAGGTACAAATAAACTTTGAGCCTATATCCTTTGTTTCAAAAAACTGTGAATCAGACCACGTTACAACCTTCAAAAGACCTAATTGAAGCCAGGTTTCTTTTGAAAGAATACTACAGCAAGGTTACGTAAACTGACTCCTAAGTTGTTGCCAATCATTTACTTTGATGTCATACCTTTGCTTTCTCTTTCATTTTTGAATGTCTAAACTGCCGTGTTTTGACAAGTGATTCATTTTGCTTTACATCAATAATATCATTCCAAAAATGATTTTTGATTTCAAAATTGCATTGAGCCTTGCATTAAAATTACCATGTTTGTTTGAATAATCTTGTTTGCAGGCCAACTTTCCTCATCAAGAAACTTCAAACAACTGAGAAACTTGGTCAGTGATCCCATCAGGGGCACATAACTTCCAGATCCTGTTGTGAATCAGTTCTCAGAATTGGTTAACCAGAAGATCTCTTTCAAAGAACCATACTGAGTTTAGCCTTCTCAACAATCATCTCAAGAACTGAAGCCATGATCAGTTCATCCCCAGCAACTGAAGCCATGATCAGTTTATTCTCAGCATTCATTTCAAGAATTGAAGCCATGATCAGTTCATTTTTCCCTTGCAGCAGTCAAACTGAAGCTATGATCAGTTTATTTTCATCAGTCAATCAATCTGGGGCAATCTTCTTCAAGAATCCTCAAGATGTATTCCATCAAAAGACCATCAGCCTGATACAATTCATAAGTGTGACCGAGATATGTTCAACATCTTCTCTCCAAGCAGAGTGGGCAGTGTTCCCTGTGTTGAGGAATCAGAGTTCCTTTCTTCCCTCACAAAAGAGTCTATCTCGGTTGTCCCTATCATATGCATTGCATACATAAATCATTCATATATCATACATAGAAAGATTTTCATAGCTCGAAGTGTGCTTCGCACTCATATGCATTTCCTGATGTCCTGTTGCTGTTAACATCTTACCTTGTGATCAAAGTCCAACTTACTTGGCACCTACCAAAACTTTTACCTGTCTTCTCATTCAGTGCCATTCCTGAATGTTGTCGTTTGCCTTCCTTTTCACCCAGTGCTATTCCTGGATGTCTTGTTTACCTGTTTTCTTTCTTTCCAGTGTCATTCTTGGATATTGTCGTTTCCCTGTGCATCTTATCCTGTTGTTAGATGTTTGTCTCCTTTTATTCTAGTGTTATTCCTGGATCCTTGTTTTCTTTCTCTCCAGTGTCATTCCTGGATGTCTGTCTCTTTTGATCTCCAGTGCCATTCCTGGATTTCTTGTTCCTCTTGTTTCTCCCAGTGTTATTCCTGGAAGTTTTGCCTCTCTTCTATAATCCCCATTATATATACTTGGATATCTTTCAGTGCCATTCTTGAAAGTTTTATCTGTTCATTCAGTGACATTCCTGAATGAGATTTTACCCTTACTTTTAGTGCCATTCCTGAAAGTTTTATTTGTTCATTCAGTGCCATTCCTGAATGAGATTTTACCCTTACTTTCAGTGTCATTCCTGAAAGTTTTATCTGTTCATTCAGTGCCATTCCTGAATGAGTTTTCTCCTTTGCATTCAGTGCCATTCCTGGATGTCTTTCTCACTATCATTCAATGTCATTCTTGAATGTAGTGATTTACCTTTACTTTCAGTGCCATTCCTGAAAGTTTTTATTTGTTCATTCAGTGCCATTCCTGAATGAGATTTTACCTTTAATTTCAGTGCCATTCCTAAAAGTTTTTATCTATTCATTCAGTGCCATTCCTGAATGAGTTTACCTTTACCTTTCAGTGCCATTCCTGAAAGTCCCTGCTCACTTTATTCAATGCCATTCTTGGATATTGTGATTTCTTTTGTCCAATGCCATTCTTGGACCCCTTTTCCCCAGCCAAGTCCAATGACATTCTTGGATATCTCTGATTGTTTAACCTTGCCACCCAATGCCATTCTTGGATGTCCCTAATGAAGTTGTTCAAATGGAAGTTTTGTTTATATCCAATGTTATTCTTGGATGTCCTTGATGTTTGTTGTTACCCCATTCAATGCCGTTCTTGAATGTTGTAGTTCCTTTTATCCAATGCCATTCTTGGATATCTTATCCCCAATAGAACATTTTTCACCTCCATCCAATGCTATTCTTGGATGACGTTGTTGTTTTTACCAGAAACTTTCTTGTTTTTGTCCAATGCCATTCTTGGACATCTTTTGACATAACTTTTGTCTCGTTCGTAGTTTCGATCCAATGCTATTCTTGGATGTCACTACTCGTCTCAGGGTCTTGTCCTTCCCTTTCCAACTATTGATGGATATTTAGCTTGTGTTCCTCGGCATGTCTTTTCACGTCATCTCTCTCAATTTACCATAAGTCATTTGTTTCAAGTTTCCCCGCAGTATGTTTCATCCTTTGCATTCATATCATCTTGTGACATCTTATGGATAAAAATTTAGTTTTCTGTATTTAAGTATCTTCAATCTTGTCGAGACGAAGTTTTCAACCTTCATATCTCCTGATGGAAGAAACTTAAATAGGGGCAACTGTTGAACCCTAATTTTTACCCCTAAGATTTCACTCATCTCATTTTGCATTTCATACCACAAACAAGATCACAATCTTTGTTTCTCCTGAGCATATGTATATCATTCTTACCTGCTTTATATTTGACTGTGTTTGCTAACCTCTAACCAAAAATACCAAAAAATTTGCTGCAGTTTCTCTCTCTGTGTGTTGTGCAGGTTTGTCAAAGACACTGAAGTGATTTCAAGTCAAATGTGGTTGTTTGTTCATGATCCAGTTCAGATGGAAGTTTGACCTAATCTTGGTCAAACTATCAAGCATTTGTTCCAAGTGCAACATATTTGTTTCAGTAGACTATTTCTCAAGCACTAACTGTCAAGTTGTTGTGTGGTGATGTTCATCAAGTTCATATGAGTTCACCAGTCCAGATTGGGTTCATCTGTGGATTTATTTTCCTAGAGATTGATTCAATCAAATTCATAATGGTTCAAGATTCATTTGATCCGAGATTCAGAGGATGACATATTCAAATGGCTGTTATTCAGTTGTGGTTTGTTCAGTATTGGTTGTGTGGCATATTGTTAGTTTCTTGGATTGGCTAGAATTTTGGTAAAACAAAGGTTGTTCAATGTTTGATGTCATATGGGTGATGTCACAACATTGAGTCTTAACACTGGGCTGTGTTAAGTGTTTAAGTTACTGAAGTTTGGATGTCTGATGTCAGAAGCGATGTTGTGACATTAGATCTGCAGAATTAATAACATCAGGTTGTGATGTTGTTAGGGTTTGCGTGTTAGCTGGAATTGTGGAGAGCAAGGTGTCTCATTGGATGCGAATATCTTGGGATAGATATTCTCTGCTGCATAGGAGATCTGGTGCAGATTTGTAGGAGATTTAAAAGGCTGAAGATTTGAAAAGATTTTAGGAGAAAATTTGTTTTGAAGATTCAGTTTTAAATAACAAATCAAGTCAGATATTGTAGCAGGTCCAAGCCCAATTCAGGTTGCTATATAAAGCGCACAAGACCAAAGGAAAAAGTACAGAAATACAGAGAGAAGATTAAGAGCATAGGCTGAGTGCCTTAAGTATTTTGTACGTGTTTTGTATACACCATTCTATGTTGAATAGGTGAGTTGTTTTCTGTCATCTCTTAGAAGTTGTGAAGCGATAGAGAGTTGTGGAACTTGATCAAAGCTATGAAGTAGGATCAAGGTTTCTCAAAGAGGGTGTTCTTTGAGAGGTTTTAGGGATTGAGTAGTGTTCTCATATCTAAGTGGTTTCTTAGGTAAAAAGTCACTAGTAGGAATTAAGATTAGGAGATTGTCAACTGGGTTGTTGAGTCTGTAATTTAATTCTACAAGTAGTGAATTTCATCCCTGGCTTGGTAGCCCCCAAACGTAGGTAGTTAGACCAAACTGGGTGAACAATTTGGTGTGTTGTTCTGCTGTTTAATTTGTCTATTGTGCAGAGTGTGTTGTTGTGACATCGCACTTAACATCACACGTCTGATACCAGAATTTCAATTGGTATCAGAGCAGACATCCTGTCTGTCTCTGCGTGAGATATAGGGAAGTTACTTTCTGGTGTAAAGATGGACAAGGAAGTTGGAGGATTTGTCAACAGACCCCCTATTTTGGATAGCTCGAATTATGACTATTGGAAGCCAAGGATGATCACCTTTTTGAAATCCTTGGACAACAGGGCTTGGAAGGCTATTGTTAAAGAATGGAAAGCACCTGTTGTGTTTGAAAAAGAAGATGCTGGGAAAGACAAAGAGGGCACCGCTAAGCTGAAGCCTGAAGAAGAATGGACCAAGGAAGAAGATGAACTTGCCCTTGGTAACTCTAAAGCCCTAAATGCTATCTTCAATGGAGTTGATAAGAACATCTTCAGATTGATCAACTCATGTGAAGTTGCTAAGGAAGCATGGGATATTTTGAAGGCTACACATGAAGGAACATCTAGAGTTAAGATGTCAATACTTCAACTTCTAACATCAAAGTTTGAAAGTTTGAAGATGAAGGAAGATGAGACTATCCATGACTTCCACATGAGTGTTCTTGAGCTGGTTAATGCATCAAGTGCTCTTGGAGAAAAGATGTCAGAAGAAAAGCTTGTAAGGAAAATCCTTAGGTCTCTTCCTAAGAGGTACAAGATGAAGGTGACTGCTATTGAAGAAGCTCAAGACATCAACAAGATGAGGGTTGATGAGCTCATTGGATCTCTTCAAACGTTTGAGCTTGGGTTAAATGAAGAAGAGCCTGAAAAGAAGCCAAAAAGTATAGCCTTGACTTCAAATGCTCAAGAAGAGGAAGGGAAGAGTATTGAATCCCAGGAGGACTTATCTTAGGCCATTGTTATGTTGGGAAAGCAGTTCAACAAAGTGATCAAGAGGATGAACAATAACTACAAGCCTAATGTCAAGAACATCCCTTCTGACATCAGCAAGTCAAAAGAGAAAGATGAAGAGAAGACTGCCCAGGATAAAGGTGTTCAGTGCTTTGAATGTGAAGGGTATGGACATGTCAAGAAAGAATGTCCCACATTCTTGAAGAAGCAGAAGAATGGCATGTCAGTTTCCTGGTCTGAATCTGATAGTGAAAGTGAAGGTGAGTCAGCAAAGCATGTTAGAGCCTTAACAAGAACTGTTGTTTCTGATGATGATAGTGATGGAGAAATAACTTATGAGGAGTTAGCATCTACTTATCAAGAGCTGTGTTTAAAAAGTGCTGAAATCTGTCAAGAAAACAATTGTCACAAGCAACAGATTGCTCAGCTTGAGAATGAAAAAGCTGATCTGGAAAATGAAGTTGTACTAGTTAAATCTCAACTTGATCAGATGACAAAATCCGTTAGGATGATGAACAGTGGTACAACTACTCTTGATAAGATTCTTCAGTCAGAGAAAGCTGTTGGAGATAAATCAGGTATAGGATATGTGGCTAGCACTTCAGGAACCAAGAAGGAAGTGTCTCAACCATTGTCTCAATATCAAACTAAGAGACAGGATCCTACACCAAAGAAGGTTGTTCAGCCACAGAATATTGAGAAGAAAAATAGTACTCGTCAAAGGAAGGTGCAGCCTCAAGGAGCTAGTCAGTATATGCCTCCCCAATATCACCAGAGCATGCAAGCAGCCAGGTTCAAACGGAACATGTCTCAATATCAGGGAAACTGGTATGGATATGGATATGGATACAATAATGTTGTACCTCATTACTATGGAAGAAGGAAGCCTCATCACCATAGGAGACAACCTAGGAGACAACATCCTCAGTACAGAAGAAGACAACCACCCCATAGAAGACAATCCAACTATGGAAGAAGGGGACAACATTATGGGTGGCAGCCACAGCATTATCATCAGGGTGGCAGAAGGTTTAACCACTTTAGAGCTGACAGAGTTAGATGCTTCTATTGTGGCAGGTTT
Organism: Lathyrus tuberosus; assembly: GCA_022829125.1. Taxonomy (NCBI): domain Eukaryota; kingdom Viridiplantae; phylum Streptophyta; class Magnoliopsida; order Fabales; family Fabaceae; genus Lathyrus; species Lathyrus tuberosus. The sequence continues at coordinate 796,511 of JALAZF010000516.1, forward strand.
GGACATATGTAGTCCTCTTGCTTCAAACTGCATGATTATCCACAATCTGCTTCTCAAAGTAAACTAAAGGAGGTCAGACCCAAAGTTGCGAAACAATGGGTTCCTAAAGCTCAGGTCACATGTCTATTGGCTCATACCTCATATGGATATTTTGCCATGGATGCATGGTACTTTGACAGTGGATGTTCAAAGCACATGACTGGATCCAAGGAACAGTTGGTGGAGTTCAATCCTTGCCATGCAAATAAGGTTATGTTTGGCAATGGAGAAAAAAGAGTAGTAGAAGGAGTTGGAAGAGTGAAGAATCATGATGGTCTTACTCTTGATAGTGTGATCCTTGTCCAAGGTTTGAATGCTAATCTGATTAGCATAAGTCAGCTATGTGATGAAGGTTACAAAGTTAACTACACCAAAGATGAGTGTGTGGTATCTGATGAGTATAATCAGGTTGTTATGAAGGGTGTCAGATCCAAAGATAACTGCTATCAGTGGATTCCTCGTGAAGTTAATTCAACTGATGATGTTCAAGTTGATGTTATAACATCAGACTATGACATCAGGTGTGAAAGGATGCTGAAAGGCCACTCAAAGTTAATGAGTTCTGGTGTGAATCCTTTTAAATTTTTAAAAGGAAATTCTTTGTGGAGGGAGAAAATTAGTGATTGGTCTTTAAGAGGTACTCAAAATCAGGCGCCTTACCATATTGATTCTATATCAAGATTCATCAAAGCGTTCTCTTCTCAACGGTTCATCTCCCTCTGAATAGAAAAATCTTCTCTAAACCTAGTCTGTTACAAAGGAACGATGTTTTCCCCATCCAAGAACTCTAATTCTCAAAGACCTGCGCATGAACGAACTAGGGTTTCATCGAAAAAAGAATATGTTAACAAAGAACTCATTCCTATGGCTCTTCCAGATTCAGGCAACTCTAAACCTTCAGCCAAGATGAGTAAAACTGAAACTAGGTCATCATCCTCTCAAGCTATTGAGGAGAAGTATGATGTGGACATGCATTTGGAGCAGATTGCCACCCAAATTCTTGAGAAGGGAATACTTATGAAAGGGATTTATGTCCCTTTAAGGAAAATGCCTGCTGAACAGGTGGGCTCTCAAAGTGAGGACACCAATCTTCACAGACTGACCTTGTCTATGATTCAAGACGCTGAAGGTGGTAGTAAAGAAGAAGATCTTGAAGATACTGATGTCATCCCTGAGGTCAAAACATCATCCCCTAGGGATGAAAGTCACAGTTATAAAGGGAAGGATCAGGTTGAGGTTATAGATGTTGAGGACTCATCTGATAGTGATATCATTGGAATGCGATAACAAGAAGAAGGGAGGATAGGAAAGGGAAAGGAGTGGAGTCACTTCCTAATGAAAATATGGTCAAGAGAAAGACTTCATTTGCAGACTCTCCCAAGTCATGGAGCAAAGTTGCCATGTCTGGCAAGAAGAGGAGGATCAGGGAAGAATCAGATTCAGAGTGTGATGTTCAAGACATCAACCCTGTGAGGAACATAGATGCTGATTAAGTGCCTGATAACATCTCATTTCACTGTGCCATAAGTGCTTCCATGTGGAATTGTGTGAGCCAAAGAAGGATAGCTCTGGAAAGAGAACTAGTTACAGATGATTTAGAGTCTACTGGAATTGTAGATCTAATTAAGTTTGCTGGTCTCATAAGGACTGTGTCAGGATTAACTAGTTGCTATGATAGACTGGTCAGAGAATTTATAGTGAATATCCCCAAGTTTATTAATGACAGCAAAAGCCTAGCTTTCAGAAGAGTTACTGTTAGGGGTAAGTGTGTCTGGTTCTCTCCTAAGGTGATTAATGCCTGCTTAGGAAGAAGTGAGGAAGATTATGGAGAATTAGAAGTTTCAAATAATGTTATCTGCAAAGAAATTACAGCTGGTCAGGTAGAAGTTTGGCCTTCAAAAGGGAAGTTATCAGCAAGTTTATTAAGTGTGAAATATGCTCTTCTTCATAGAATAGGTATTGTTAACTGGGTTCCTACTAACCACAAGACCTCTGTTTCTGCTGGTTTGGGCAAATTAGTTTATGCCATTGGAACAAAGAGACTAATTGATTATGGCTCTTACATTTATAATCAGACTATCAAGCATGCTGCAACAAGAGCTGTGAAATTGCCTATTGCATTTTCATCCCTCATTTGTGGGATAATTCTGTCTCAGCATCCTGGGATTCTTCACCAGTATGATATTGTGTGTAGAAGGAAGCCTGACTTGTCTTTTCATCAGAAGCTGTTTGAAGGAAAACATGTTGCTGATCATGTCAAGACATCTGCCTCAACATCTACTCATTATACTCATGTCAAGACTGATATGATTTCTGAACTGGAGGAAGCCTGTAAAGAATTAGATGAAGCTATCAAAGTAAGCACTGAAAGAAAGGAGAAGTTTAAAATATTACTTATGACTCTGAAGATGACAGAAAAAGAAAGTGAGGAAGAAGTTGCCGATAAGAAAGCTGAGTCTGAGAATGAGAGCTCAAAAGAAGATGAAGAAGATGATGATGATCTAAGCTCAGATGATTAAAGCTTTTATTGTTTTTCTTAGTTAGTAGTTTTAGTTTTGTTTATGCTGTTTTTGGTTCTGCACTGTTGTGCTTGGTTTGTAATTTGAATATTGTGCAAGTATATGCACCTGTTTTGTTCTATGATTTGTTATGTCTTTTTGCTGACTGTGAGACTGACAATGAGAGCTAGGGTAGTACTAACTGTAGTTAGACTTACAAGTAGTTAGACTTACTTGATGAGGTTGTCAAATTGTGGCTAAAAAGGGGGAGAAGCAGCCAAGAGAGCCAAGAGTATCAAAGAGTACAAATGTCAAATGCTGTATAAAGGAGTTGATTGTTGCTGCTAAGGAATCAAGTCAAGGAATATGCTGCAGAGGATGTAGCTGATTACTGTTGTTAGAGTGCAGAAGTGTAGAAATTAAGGGGGAGTAATTACTGGACTGCTGAACAGCTGCTATGCTGGTTATTGAATTGAAGGGGAGTGCTCAGTGCTCATTGTTGCTAATGTTGAAATATGTGCAGCTGTTTGAAGATTGTAGCTGTCGAAGATGGTGTTGCAACAGAGTTTTATGTGAAGTGAAGTCTTTATGTATTGAAGATGCTACTGCTTGAAGATTCAAAAATTATTCAAGTTTATTCCGCTGCTGAAGTCTCTGAAGGTGCAGAGATTGTTTTAGCCAAAATTAGCCAAAGGGGGAGATTGTTAGTTCTTGGATTGGCTAGAATTTTGGTAAAACAAAGGTTGTTCAATGTTTGATGTCATATGGGTGATGTCACAACATTGAGTCTTAACACTGGGTTGTGTTAAGTGTTTAAGTTACTGAAGTTTGGATGTCTGATGTCACAAGCGATGTTGTGACATTAGATCTGCAGAATTAATAACATCAGGTTGTGATGTTGTTAGGGTTTACGTGTTAGCTGGAATTGTGGAGAGCAAGGTGTCTCATTGGATGCGAATATCTTGGGATAGATATTCTCTGCTGCATAGGAGATCTGGTGCAAATTTGTAGGAGATTTAAAAGGTTGAAGATGTGAAAAGATTTTAGGAGAAAATCTGTTTTGAAGATTCAGTTTTAAATAACAAATCAAGTCAGATATTATAGCAGGTCCAAGCCCAATTCAGGTTGCTATATAAAGCGCACAAGACCAAAAGAAAAAGTACAGAAATACAGAGAGAAGATTAAGAGCATAGGCTGAGTGCCTTAAGTATTTTGTACGTGTTTTGTATACACCATTCTAGGTTGAATAGGTGAGTTGTTTTCTGTCCTCTCTTAGAAGCTGTGAAGCGATAGAGAGTTGTGGAACTTGATCAAAGTTGTGAAGTAGGATCAAGGTTTCTCAAAGAGGGTATTCTTTGAGAGGTTTTAGGGATTGGGTAGTGTTCTCATATCTAAGTGGTTTCTTAGGTAGAAAGTCACTAGTAGGAATTAAGATTAGGAGATTGTCAACTGGGTTGTTGAGTCTGTAATTTAATTCTACAAGTAGTGAATTTCATCCCTGGCTTGGTAGCCCCCAGACGTAGGTAGTTAGACCGAACTGGGTGAACAATTTGGTGTGTTTTTCTGCTATTTAATTTTTCCATTGTGCAGAGTGTGTTGTTGTGACATCGCACTTAACATCACACGTCTGATACCAGAATTTCACATATTTTGTCAGAGGCTTGTGAGAAAATCAAATGGGCTTTGGATCAAAAACAAGACTTTGTATCCACTATCATTTCCATTTTTCTAAACCAATCATCCATATTTTTTTTATCAAGACCATTTTCCAATTATCCACTTTCTGCCTTATCCAATTTCCACTTCTTTTTATAATCCACCAATTAACCATTTTTAATCCATAGTTATCCAATTCATAATTATCCAAATTCCCACTATCCAATTTAAAGTAAAAAATCCATTTCTAAATTCATATTTTAATATCCCAAAGCCCCTGATATAAAATACTTGCCAAAATCTACAAGGCCCATAACACAAAAAAAACTCATACTACATGAAACCAACACTTCTTAACATTACAATCTTCCAAGCTCATATAATCAATTGCCAACAAAATAAATAATGAAAACAAGCTCATGTTGTATAAGCTTCTACGCCCCAGCCATGCTCTTCAAAGTCGTGAGCCACTTATCAAGCTTCCCAAGCCATAAATGCACGGTCTGCTATAAACAAGCCAAGCTGCTGCACGTACAAGCCTTCATGCCATGAACACGAGCCAAATCTCAGTAAGCCACACAAACTAATACCAGCTACAAATTCCAAGCTCCACAACCCATACACAAAACGCAGGGCAACGCAAATAAAACCGCAACACTGCATCAAATTTCACGCACACTGCAGCCACTCAAAACGACATTGTATAAACGAAACACATCACACAGGTGAACACCAAAACATAAAAAAAAAGATTCAAAATGGCAATTCCAAATTTCAGCAATTCACCTTCAAATTCTATTCTAAATACACCCTCTTCCTTCAATTCAAATCAAGCTTTCAAAAGCCACTAAACCCCTGCCAAAATAAAATTCAAGCTTCAATTCACCAATTCCTCAAAACTTCCTTCAACCTTCATACAAAATCATTCACAAACCATAAACAACAAATTCAATTTACAATTCTACATCACAATTCATCAGCATCACACAACATTTCAACGCATCTCAACACAACAACAACAACAACATTTCGCTCAGAAGAAAAGGAGAGGAAATTCAGAAACGTACTCACTTTAATTTGAAGGTAATTGGAGTTTGATGACGAAACTTTGCGGTTCCGATTCGATTCATTCAAGCACCGTTACATGAAATGAAACCATATTTGAGACCTCTGCTTCGTTTCGATCACAACCGTGCAAAAAAATTTCTCCGTCGCTCCGCCGTAACAAACTTAGCTCGCTTCCCTCTGCCGTGAACAGTGACGGCTCCACGAAGAAGATGATGAAGCTATTCTTGCTTCTGATTCTTTTTTTCATTTCTTTTATTGTTTTTTTTAATTATATCATTTTATTTACTTTTTCTTTTTTGTAAGAAAATTTGGGCCGTGTAGTAAGCCTATTGCTTTTGCCACCATTTTTCCTTTTCAAAACCTCCTTCTCTTTTTTTTTTTAGAAATTTCTTTCTATTTTCTTTTAGTTAAAAAAAAAGTATTTTAACTATTTCTTGTTCTTTTTCTTTTTAATGATTTCTAAAATAATAGATTTATTTTTTATGATATCTCTAGTATTTTTGAATTTCATTTAAAAGAGAACATTTCTTAAAAAATATATATATCATGTGATTTCACTTTTAATCTTGATTTTCATTTTCTTTGTTGTTGGTTGTGTGGATCATAAATTGTTAGATCCACTTTCTCTTCATCTTAATTCTTTTTCTTTTTTATCGATGAAAGTCTAAGAGATCTTGGAATTCCTTTGTTGAATTTCGATCAAGACTAGATCGTTACCATTTTTCTTTTCGTGCGGTATTGCTTTCGGATGACGATTTACATATCGTTCATCTAGCATGCATTAGCACAAAGATCTATTGATCGGCCTCATTGTAGGGTAATTACTCCGTAAATTGCTCGGCGATTGCTTAACATAGCGTAATATTTGTCCCGTATCGGAAAACTATCAAGAATGATTAGTTATTTGTCTTTTGGTTCAAAACTTATGAAACTTGTTTTTAGGAGGCTTTGGTCTTATCAATCCTCTAATGAGTTCTCATTAACCTTGGCCTAAGTGCAATTATTCAATTATTATTGATCACTAACTGTAACAACTAATCACTAACTTACTAACATTACTATTGTACTAACTTTGTTTACAATTCCTTCTCGCTCCCTATCTCTTTTACTTTTATGCTTCATTATTATCATTTCATATCATGTTTATGCTTCCGCAATTTTTCCTTTGTCCGTTGGACATATGTTTATGCTTCCGCAATTTTTCTTTTGTCCGTTGGACACATGTTTATGCTTATGCCTTTTTCTCTTTGTCCACTTGGACCAAAAATATTAATAAAGGCTAAAACCTCTAAAAAATTTGTGCTTTTAATCTTGGACTATGGTTACTATCCTTTGCAATGGACATGGAATTTTGCACCTAGACCTTGGACATCAAATGCAATTCTTGGAACCTTGGACTTAGAACTAGGACCTTTCCCTTTGCTTTGAAATTATGGTTCGAAGACTATGGAGCTTACTTGTGTGATTAGGCTATTCTTATCCTTAAGCTTTTACTTTGTACTTTAGGATAGTCACTTCTTCTCCACCCATTCTTCAATTTTCAAAACTCCCTCCCTTTTTCAAAACTTTCTTGATTTCAAACTATCACCTCTTTCATAATCAAACCTTGACTTTGTCAAGTGATTTTACTCTTTTCTTTTCATTTCTTAACAAATGCTAAACTACATAAGCATGTTGACACCTTTTTCAAAAGACTTTTAAAAAAACACCAAACTCATCAATCTCCTTTTGTGCCCTCGTGCACTTTTTCCTTTAACTTTTTCATAAGTTTAGACATGATTCATTTCTTTAAGCGGAATTATTCGCTTGGAAATGACGACTTGTCTTTACATTTAAAAACAACCATAACAAACCAATTTTGTTCTTTGTACCACGAACTACGGGGTTTTGATCCTACATTGCACATCGTGGGTACGTAGGCATGAGGCGGCAAGTCTCTCCAAACACAAAAATCTTAAAAACAAATTTCTTTTCTCATCTCCTCAATCACTTTTCAAGCAAACTTTTTCAGACCAAAAAGCGGTAGATATTTCAAAGGGTTCCTATAGAGTACTATAGACGTTTTGGGTGCTAACACCTTCCCATTGCGTAACCAACCCCCCTTACCTAGTCTCTCTTCACTTGTTCTTGCTGTAGAGCTTGTGTAGGTTTTGTTCGCTCTTTTTCTTTTCCTTTTTAGATAAAATAAAAGTGCGGTGGCGACTATTGCTTTTCGAGTTAAGTTAATCAATAGCTTACACTTACGATTTTGCCGCTACACTCATGGCACATGACGGGAAGAAGGCATATGTTATAAAGTTTAGAACTTAAGCATGAAGACACTGTAGGTTTCAGAGGTAATCAAAAGGGTGAGATTATGGGCTCTGGAACTATTGGCGATGGCTATCTCCCTTATATAAATAATGTTTTACTTGTTGTCTATAAGTCAATTAAGTAACAATGGTTATGATATTATCTTTAATAAAAAATCCGGCAAAGTTGGTAGTCAAAAGAATGCCTTTGTATTGTTTAATGGCAAGAGGAAAAATAACATTATAAGATCATACTTTCTGATTTAGAAAATCAAAATGTTAAGTGCCTCATGTCTCTGAACGAAAAGCAGTGAACCTGGCATTGACGATTAGACCATGTTAGCATGAAAAGGATCTCAATGCTTAACAGGCTGAACTTAGTCAGAGGCCTTCCAAATCGGAAGTTTAATTCAGATGCTCTTTGTGAAGCATGTCATAAAGGCAAGTTTTCAAAAAGTTTTTCAAAACCAAAAAATGTTGTTTCAACCTCTAGGCATTTGGAGCTTTTACATATTAACTTGTTTGTGCCTGTGAAAATAGCCTCTGTCAATGGTAAAAAGTATGGCTTAGTCATTGTTGATTACTACAACAGTTGGACATGGGTCAAGTTTCTTAAGCACAAGGATGAGTCAGATGTTGTGTTTGCTACCTTCTGCTCCCAAGTACAAAATGTGAAATACTTTAAGATTGATAAAGTCAGAAGTGATCATGTTGGAGAATTTGAAAATAAAGATATTGAAAAACTCTTTGTTGAATATGGCATTTCACATTATTTCTCTTGCCCTATAACTCCTCAACAAAATAGAGTTGTAGAGAGTTAAATTATAACTTTACAAGAAATGGTCAGAACCATGATCAATGAAACAAATGTTGTAAAGTACTTTTGGGCAAAAGTAGTCAACACTGTAAGTCCTGTGGTTTTTGGATTGGCTACATTTTGGTAAAATAGCATGTTGTTAGCAAGATGTTAAACCAGATGTTTTGCCATGATAGTATGACATCGTGTTTTGTATGATGTTGTGACATATTCTAGGACATGTTATACTAGATAGCTAGGGCATGTCTATTTTAGTACTTTTAGTGTGATTTTTTAGTGTGTTCTAATTCACACACGTGCGTTTTTCATAGGAGTATATTGTGGGATTTTCGATTATGAAAAATTCGGTTACTTTTCATAAAAAGGATCCTTGAGCCTTTTTAGGAAAGTTTATATTTTGCTCATATTATTGTGCGGGTTGATTTACAGCCAATTTATACTGATTATTGCTATTTGTGCGCCTCAAGAAGCCCAAGTCCAGTAGGTCTGAAGGTTATTTAAATTGAAGATCAAACTCTATTGAAAAGAGAGCATAAACTCATATTTTTTGGAATAAGGATTAGTCGTTGTTTTGGTTGCTCTTTAGGGTTTTCTGCTTGTTAATTATATGTCACTCATGTACCTTCTGATGCATTGAGGTTGACTGATTGTTCATTGTTAATTGAACACTCTAAAGCTTTTAAGAAATAGTGTATTGTTCTTGATTGAAGCTTTTAAGCAAAATCAAGTATTGTCTTGGAAGTGTGTTACTTTTATTGTTTGTAGAATTGTTGATTGTCACTGGGATTGTGACTGATTAGGAAGTGAGAGGGGGGTCTCATAACTATAGGGTGTCTAGGTAGAAGTTGCACAAGGTAAGTATTAGACGAGAAGTTGTAAATGGGTGAGTTTCGCTTTGAACTAATACTATCATAGTGAATTTCCTTCCTGACTTGGTAGCCCCTAGATGTAGGTGAGTTGCACCGAACTGGGTTAACAATTCTCGTGTTGATCTTATTTTTCTGTTATTTTATTTCCTGCAGTTTTTACTTGTTTTAATCTTGGTGTTGTGACATCTGTCTCGACATCTAGTATCAGCGTGCCAAAATTTCAAACACAGCTTGTTACATTCAGAAACAGGATCTCTATAAGACTTATTCTAGGTAAGACTCCTTATGAATTATGGAAAAACAGAAAACGCAACATTTCATATTTTCATCATTTTGGATGTTCTTATTTTATTCCGAACACTAAAGAAAACTTAAACAAGTTTGATTCCAAAGCTTAAAAATGCATCATGTTAGGATACTCTGAACGCTCCAAAGGCTATAGAGTATATAACATTGAAACAAGAATTCTAGAGGAATTAATCCATGTTAAGTTCGATGATAAGCTTGACTTTGACAAGTGAAAGCTAGGTGGAGATTAGTTACTCATATTCTGAAGGCAAGGAATCTAAAGTTAAAGACTCTGAAGATTCTGAACCCACAATTGATCAACCTGAATCAGAAGTTATTACTTCTCAAGCACCTCTTATGAAACAAAGGAAAAGTTCTTCACATCTTAAAGAAATGAATCTAGGAGATAAATTTGAACCTATTAGAACTAGATCTTCATTAAAACCTTCTGAATAAATGCTTATGGGATTAATGTCTTTAATATAACCTACATTCATTGATGTAGCACTTCTGGACACTTATTGGATTTTAGATATATAAGAAGAACTGAATGAATTCTCTAGAAATGATGTATGAGATATTGTGCCTAAACCCAAAGGAACCCATGTGATAGGAACCAAATGGGTATTTAAAAACAAGGTGGATGAGCAAGGAGGGGTGGTAAGGAACAAAGTCATATTGGTTGCCCAAGGCTATAGTCAACGTGAGGGAATTGACTATACCGAGATCTTTGCACTAGTGGCCAGGTTAGAGTTTATTCGTCTATTTATTTTCCTTACTATAAATCACAACATTATTCTTTATCAGATGGATGTTAAAAGTGCATTTTTGAATGTCTATATTATTGAAGAAGTGTATGTGCAGCAACCTCCTGATTTTGAAAATCATAAAAATTCATAGTTTGTTTACAAACTCAATAAATCCTTGTATGGTCTAAAACAAGCTCCTAGAGCATGGTATGGAAGACTGAGCAATTTTCTTTAAAAAATTGGTTTTACAATAGGGAAAGTAGATGCAACTTTATTTTGTAAAACATTCAAAAATGATATCTTAGTTGTGCAAATTATGTTGATGATATTATTTTTTGTTCTACTAATGCTACTCTTTTCAAAGAATTCTAAGTCTACGCAGGCAAAGTTTGATATGAGTCTGATGGGAGAATTAAAGTTCTCTCTGGGAATTTAGATCAACTAAAGTTCAGAGGGGACATATATCTATCAAAGTAAATATACAAGGGAACTTCTAAAGAAGTTCGACTTGTCAAAATGTAAACTAGCCAAAACTCCAATGCATCCAACATGCATTCTAGAGAAAGATGAAAGTAAACATGTATATCAAAAGGTATAGATAGTTATAATTGGATCACTCTTATACTTGACTGCTTCTAGACATGATATTTTATTTAGCGTATGTATTTGTGCAAAATTCAAATAAGATCCTAGAGAATTCCACTTAATTGTTGTTAAGAGGATCTTTATATTTCTTAAAGGTATTACTAATATTGTTCTGTTTTATAGAAAATCCAAATATTACATGTTCCCAGGTTATTGTGACACTGATTAAGCTGGAGATAAACTAGAAAGTAATAGTACCAGTGAAAGTTGTCAGTTTCTAGATGAGTAACTGATTTCAGTGACGGGATTGGGAGTGAGTAACTGATTTCAGTAAGTGGAATTAGAAAAATATTGTTGATTATATGGTGAAGATCAATAACGATTTTTGTGTGCCCTGGTCTAGTAGTGGGATCGGGAGCGAGTAGCTAATTTTAGTAAGTAGAATCAGTGAAGCGTTGCTGATTTTATGGTGAATATCAATAACAATTTTGGTGTGTTATGGTCTAGTGGTATGATCGGGAGCGAGTTAGGCAATATCAGCGACAAACCTTTGATGTCAAAATGAGTCGGTACCACATTTGCATATAGAGTTAAGGTGTTTTCACGTTGCATGTATACTCGCATTGTTATTATTGTTGTGACAAATAATGTATGTGGATTATGATTGTTGATGGTGTGTTGGTGATTGATGAATGGGAAGTGATGTTTTACAATAGTTGTATGTTATTTAGTATGGTATGTGTTGTTACCCTTGTTATGTTTTGCACCTCTATTTATTTGAGTGTATTGTCACCCCTTTCTATTTGTTATTGTTTTTGTGCTCCTCTGGGATACAAACGATCAGTTACAAGAGTAGATTCTTGATGCTAGAGGATGGTGATGTACCTTTTTAGTCATTTATTGTTCGGGTCTTAGTAGAATCGCTCTCACATGTAACACTGAGGAACATGCTATTATATGTTATCTTTTGTTGTGTGTCTTATTTCTTTTGAGGGTTGTTGAACCACTTACTTCTTATTTGTTGTTGAGAATTATATGTTAATCTTATTAGTTTTCCGCTGCTTGTTTCTGAAAGCTTTATTTGTGGTTCTTTTTTGCTATAGTGACACATGTGTGACATTATTTGTTGAGTTAATTAAAATATTTTATTAAATGCCGAGTTGGGGAATTAGGGTGTTAAATAGTGGTATCAGAGCAGGTCAGTCCATCCGACCAGGTTGTGTAATTTTGTTTGTTCTCTAGTATGCGACATGTGTGTGTGAAACACTGTCTGTGCTCATTTATTTTCTAACCGCCTGTCAGCAGGAGCGTGGATTGAAACAAGTGAGGGATAAACTTTAGCTTCTATGAGATGTTTCAGGTGTGGAAGGTTGGTTTATCGTGCCACTGATTGCAAGAGTGCAAGTGTTGTTGAGGTTGTATTGTTTCCTAAACTTGAAGAGAGTACAAATTTAAGATTCATATTTGCTGGTCAAGTTGAGATGTCTTTGAGGGAGGGCGATCATGTGCTCGTGATATCCGCTGCCTTGTGAGTAGAAGGCGATGTTGTGGCTAGTGATATGCACGTGGTGTGTGAGTTTCCTGATGTGTTTCTTGAGGAAATTTGCCATTTGCCTCCAAAATGTGAAGTAGAGTTCACCATAGATTTAGTACCTGGTACTAGACCTGTATCAATGGCTCCATATAGAATATATACATCATAGTTGGACGAGTTAAAGAAGTAGTTAGAAGATCTGCTTGAGAGGAAGTTTGTTCAACCTATTGTTTCGTCGTGGGGAACACCAAGTGTGTTCATGAAGTATATGAATAAGATCTTCCATCCTTACTTGGATCAATTTGTGGTTGTATTCATCAACGATATCTTAGCGTATTCCAATACAGATGACAATCATGTAGAACATCTGAGAGTTGTGCTACAAACTTTGTAAGAGAATAAGTTATATACAAAGTTATCCAAGTGTGAGTTCTGGTTAGGTGAAGTGAGATTCCCTAGTCATGTAATTTCTAGTAGTGGTATATCAGTCGATTCATCCAAGGTTGAGGTTGTGTTGCAGTGAGAGACTCTGAAGTCTATTACAGAGATCATAAGTTTTATGGGTTTGGTTGGTTATTACAAAAGGTTTATATAAGGTTTTTCGAAGTTTGCTTTGTCATTGACTTAGTTGATTGGGAAAGGTCAAACTTATGTGTGGGATGTTCAGTTTGAAGAGAGTTTTCAAGAACTCAAGAAGAAGCTGACTTCAACACCAATTTTGATTTTGCTGAGCCCAGGTAAATCGTTTGTGGTTTATTGTGATGCATCTAAGATGGGTCTCGGTGGTCTGCTTATGCAGAATGGTCGAGTTGTGGCATATGCTTCGAGACCATTGAGGTTCATGATAGGAATTATCATACCCATGATTTGGAGTTAGCAATTGTGGTGTTTGTGCTCAGAGTTTGGAGACATTATCTGTTTGACTCTAAATTTGAAGTGTCCAACGATCATAAGAGTTTGAAGTATTTGTTCGATCAGAAGGAGCTAAATATGAGACTGAGCAGATGTCTTAAATTTCTGAAGGATTATGATTTTCATTTGAGTTACCATCCTGGTAAGGCTAATATGGTAGCAGACGCACTGAGCAAAAGGTCTTTACATATGCTGCCATTGATGGTTAGAGAATTTAATTTGATTGAACAATTTTGAGATCTTAGTTTGGTGTACGAGATGACTCATAACAACAAAGTTAGGTATGTTGAAGTTGACTAGTGGTATTCTTGAAGAGATTAGAAAATGCCCAAAAGTTGACTTGGGATTGGTTGACCGGTTTGTGTTGATCAATCAAGGTAAAGAGGTAGATTTCAGAATTGATGAGAATGAGATCACAACGTTTCAAGTCAGGGTTTGTGTGCTAGATTTACCAAAACTTAATAAGAGAATTCTTAAGGAAGGTTATAAGATTGGTTTGAGAATTCATCCTGGTGCTACCAAGATGTATCAATATCTTTAGAAGATTTTTTGGTGGCCAGGTATGAAGAAGGACGTTGATGAGTTTGTTTATTCTTGGTTGACTTGTCAGAAGTCAAAGATCAAGCATCAGAAATTGTCAGGATTGATGAAACCGTTGAGTATCCCTGAGTGGAAATGGGACAAGATTTCTATGGACTTTGTGACAGGTTTTTCGAAGACGGCAAAGGGAAGTGATTATATATGGGTTATTGTTGATAAACTGGCTAAATAAGCTCATTCCATTCCGATAAAAATTAGTTATCCATTGCAGAAGTTAGCTGAGGTTTACATCATATAGATTGTGAAGTTGCATGGTATTCCTTGGAGCATTGCATCAGATAGAGATCTGAGGTTCACATCAAGTTTTTGGTAGAGTTTGCAGGAAGCTTGGGAAATAAGTTGAGATTGAGTCATGCTTATCATCCGCAGATTGATGGTTAGACAGAGAGAATGTCCAATCCTTGGAATATTTGTTGAGAGATTGTCTTCTAGAATAATGAGATAATTTGGATATCTACTTGTCATTGACTGAGTTAACCTGTAACAACAATTTTCATTATAGTATCGGAATGAAACCATATAAGGCTTTGTATGGGAAGAAGTGTGAGACTCATTTATGTTGGTATGAATCAGGTGAAAATGTCGTGCTTGGACCAAAGATTGTTCAACAGACTACCGAGAAAATCAAGATGATTCAAGAGAAGATGAAAGCTTTATAGAGTTAACAAAATAGTTATCACGATAAGTGGAAGAAGTCACTTGAGTTCTAAGAGAGAGATCATGTGCTTTTTAGAGTTACTCTAGTAACTAGTGTTGGTCGAGCGTTGAAGTCTCGAAAGTTAATGCGGAAACTGTAACGCAAGGTCGTGAATTATAATGCAAGGTAGTGAGTTCTAACGTGATAATGAGAATTCTAACTCAAGGTTGCGAATTGTAACGTAAGTTCACAAATTCTAACGCGAGGTCACGAGGTCTAACGCGAGAAAGCAAATTCTAATGCGAGGTCGCAAATTCTAACGCAATGTCGCGAATTGTAACGTAAGGTCGTGAATTATAACATGAGGTAGCGAGTTGTAACGCAAGGTTGCAAATTGTAGCGCAAGGTCACAAATGCGAGGTCGCAAGCGCGAATTCTAACGTGAGATAGTGAATTCTAACACAAGGTTATGAATTATAACATAGGGTTACAGATTGTAACACGACGACAGTTAATGCACGAATATGGTTCTTATACATAATAGTGTAGCACAACATAACATATCGTGCGAAACATAACGCCGCACGCGCACACACAAGCTGACAGCGAGAAAGATAAACACATAATACACAATGATTATAACTATCATGCATTCATCGTAATCGAATCTGCAAAGCACATAACACGTAACACCCATTATATCAAGTTAACGTAACGAAACGTGTTCAAATCCAATTTAAATGCAATAATACAAAAATATGCAAAGCATTCATGAACATAATGCAACAGGATGTCACCAATATATAATCAATCACATCAAGATGTTAATGAAGAATGTGCGTAACATGATCAAATTGAAATGCCGACCGATATAATGTATACATTCAATACATGTTCGAGAGCAAGACCAAGTACAAGCATCCCAAATCACAACACAATGAAAAGAAAATAACATAACAAAATGCAACGACACTTTCATTCAAACATCATACAAACCAAAAACTCAAAAAATAAAACTAAGCATTCCCACCGATACACACAAACAACAACTCGAAATGAAATCAATACACAATAAAAATGAAATAAGCAAATTGAATCACAACCTAAACCTTGATGAAAAAACTTGAAGTCTAAAATCCAGACACTTGAAATTACAGAACACAAATGAACACGGTACCTTGCGATTCTTATGGCAGATGATGTGATTGTTGTGTGAGCGGTACACAATAGAAGGATTTATTGTTGTAGTGGTTGGCCTAACACGGTGGTTTGAAGGTTAATGGTTGGATATATCCAGCGGTGGTGATGTCGCGAGATGGATGATTATCAGTGGTGGTTGTGAGAATACGAAGGGTGATTCGCAGAACTGTGAGGCATATGAGGGCTTCAATTTGTTTGTGATGGTGGTGGTTTGTTTCTGGTGAAGGAGATCGGAGGTGGTTGTTGTGTATAGCTGAACGAAGAAGGAGGATGAATCGGAGGTTGATGGTGGCAATAAAGGAAGCAGAGGGAAAAGTTGGAAAGGGATGACCGGAGTTGTGAGGGAGTTGGCGGCGGATTGGATCATCGAAGAAGAAAGAAGAAGTGGCAGATGGAGGTCGTGGGTTTGTTAGCGAAGAAGAAAAAGAAGAAAGTTCTTCTTAATTTTTCTTTTTTTCTTTTGTGAGAAAACTTGATGAGAATCAGAAGTGAGTAGCGTTTGGTCCTCCCCACCACGTCCTAATTGGCTCTATTTTATACCCTATTTTAGGGTTTTTAATCTTAACCAAATTCCAACTTTACCCTTGGACTTTAGTGTGCGATTAATTAGATCTGATTGGATCACATAATATTTTTAACAAAATAAATAAAAATCACTCATTTTTTTTATCTTATATTATTTAACATTATTTATTTGGATAAAAACAAATAAAAATGAATTAATTCGAATAAAACGCGAACGCGCGAACATGCAAAGAAAACAAATGAATGCACTAAAATAATCTACGCGCAACATAGTTTAGTAAAAGAGTCGGTCGCATAACAAATATTGCAGTTAAAAGTACTTTGATGAAAATGCTCAAACTGATCAAAATACGAATGTGGGTGGATGCAAAAAAATTAAATGAGCACGCCAAACAAACCTATGCATAATGTAGTTCAGTAAAACAGACAGTTGCAAACCTAAAGTCGAAAAACTGTTCTTTAATTTTACATGAGGTTAAAAGATTGATTCATTCGGTCTGTCTGCAAAACTGAAACTTTATTCTAGACAAAACCAAATAAAATTGGTTGCCTGAAAACTTAAAATGTTTGGACAAAAATGGGGTACGACAGCGCCTAATGAACATATATTACTTCGGTTGGTTAAGTGGTCGTAGTAAGAAGTTATTATAAATGTGCTTTTTCGTATCAGTGGTTTCTAAAAAATAATGTATTTTAACCCTGACTTGTTAAACCTCTTTAATTTGAACAACCATTTTTGCTCGCTTCCTCCTCTTCAGATACTCAAGCCTTCACTAATATCATCAATCTTCAAAACTTTCACATTAGAATATTTTCTGAATCTCACAGTCGTTTGGAGTTCAACCAAAGTAATAGTATTTTCCTTATCATAAAGAAATGCATTCTTAAATTGCTTAAATGGTATGGGCAATTATCTCAACAAGAGTATAGTTTTTTCTTCATTTTCCATCTTCACCTCAATATTATCTAGATCACCAATGATATTTGGAAATTCTGAAAACAACTCCACTATGGATTTGTTTCCTACCATTTGAAATGATTAAATTTGTTGTTTCAGACATAACATATGATACAAAAACTTGGTTATATACAATGACTCAATTTTTGTCCACATTAAATCCATAATATTCTCATTGGTGACTTCCTTTAGAGGTTTATCCCGAGGAACAAGATAATGACACTTATGACCTAGACCACCATCCAAATCTTCTCTACTTATGTTAGTGTGCATACGTCAATGTCTCACCCTTCATTGCTTCAATACATTTCTCTTAAGTTAAGGTTGCTTGCATTTTCACTATCCATAACACAATTTATCTATCTTCAAAAAACCTTTTGATCTCCCATTTATAACCTATAATGTTCACTTGTATATGAAACCCTTTACCCAATAATGGGTGTCACTTGTTGTGAAATTGAAAGATTCAACCACACCAAATTTTTTATGTGTGGGGATAAAAAACAATAACAACCAAATTAAATGACCTTCAGCAAAAATAACTTTCTATCCATTAAAACTACAACTTAACTTGGCAGAAAAAGATAAAAGACAAGAAACACAATAACTTGTTTTCTCAGTTCGATCAAACTATATATTATATAGGAGAAAACGACTCTCAAATTCATTATACTTTTAAGAGTTGTTTTAAAAGATTACAGACAAGTTACAAGAAAATAGTCACTTAAGTTTCCAAGAGCAAACCATATTTTTTTACCCAACTGTTTCTCAATCTCTTCAACTCTCTCTACAAAAATAATCACATAAATACAAAGTATTATGAAGTATTTCCCAACCCTCCTTATATATCTTTAATGGTTTCCCAAATTTCAAGAACACACTCTTATGAATTTACCCTTGTATCTCTAAGATTACCACTATGATTCTTAATCATGTCTCTTCGTATTTAACTATAATATTCTAAAGATCGCAAAGATAAGAATGATAAAGATACATATTTATAATAACTGAAACCCAACAAATCCATAACAAGTAAAAACACATTACCCACTAATGACAGATTCACGAACCAAAACAACAAAGCCTAATACACACGGATCGAAAAAACCACACCTGAGCTTAGACAAACTGAACTACCTATCAAACTTGAACCCACTATCATGTCGGTCTCATCGACTCCGCCTCCATGTTAATTTTTGATTTTTGAATTTTGAAATCATGTTTTTGTTTTATTCATCAATTAACATTTTAAAACATACATTAAATGAGAGGAAGATAGAGTTTTAATTTATATCTCCCTCTTGTGTGTGTGTGTGTGTGTATATATTAAATAATTAAATCATAGTATCGATGGATATCCGTAAATACACATGGGTATCTCAAAATCCACAAGTATCTATTTAGCGGATACCCACACGAGTATGAGACAGTATGAGTATCATATTTACTAAATAAGACGGGTAGTAGGGGACTAGTATTTGTGTCCATGGATACATATTATCTCTCTCTTTAGCCTCTCTTCCTCTTGCACACAGTGAGATATGAGCTCATTAAGAGACCATTTGTCCTTCTGAGTATTGTAACTCACTTTGAATTGCCCAAAGTGTGCTGGGAGAGGGATCAAAACCAAGTGCGCAATCAAATCCTTATGAAATTATAACTTCAAAGCCTTGAGTTTTGATGCGAGATTAGACATTTCCATAATGTACTCCCTTATGTTTCCTTTGCCTTTATAAACCATTGAAATGAGTTTGGACAAGGTACTATTTGTCTCAGTCTTATCATTTTTAGCAAAGAATTGCTCCACAGTTTCGAGGAACTTCTTGGCGCTTTCACTCTCAGCAATCGAGCCCCTAATCATTTCAGGTATGGATCTTTTGATCATCATGAGGCACATCCAGTTATACCGGCCCGACTTTTCTATTTTAGTTTTATTTGGGTTCTCATCAGTGGCGGTTGGACGCTCCTCCCTCAAAGATAAGTCTAAATCCATGCATCCAAGAATGATTTCCACAGATTCTTTCCAAGACTTAAGGTTCATCCCACTCAGCATAGGGATATAGTTAATTTGAGCAACAATTTTGGAGCGGCAGCAGCAGCAACTGGATCCATAGAAAAGAATAACAAACATATAATGACATTAGTAGGCATGCCTTATAACCATATAGACATGCACAATATTCTTTATATGCAAACTAAATAAGACCTAAATAATATACCAAAAAACACTATAAATTCCCAATCTTTGATTGTAATAATTAATTGTAAGCGACACTCTCACATAATGATCAAACATTAGTAATAAGTCATGTCAGATAATGAATGCCTTTGATATTAATCATTAGCCACATGGATAAACTTGATAATTACTACAAATTTACCATTACAAGTATGCAAATTTTCGACCAAACTGTGTCTTCCTTTTGGCCGATCATAACAATTCGCATGATCTTTTGCAATTCTAATTGAATCAAATTCAAATAACAGCGTAACTTTTGCAACTTGTTATTTTAACTAATCCAATCAAATTATTTGTTAGAATTAAATCATTAACAGTCAATCGAATATACATGCTCAATAAAATGCGGAAGCCAGATATTCATACAAGCATGTATAATATTAAAAGACCTACAAATTGATTTTAGGAATACCTGGATCCATTGAGAAAGTTCCTGTTGGCGGTAATCCTAAGAGTGTAGAGACAAACAATGAATTCATGATGGCCTGTGTGGTTCTTCCTCAACCGGTACTCCTAATCCTTGAATACTCTTCATATATGGAAAATAGATTATTTTGCTTGTGTACGGTATATTGGGGACCATAGCCTATATACAGTGTGATGCCCAATTAGGGTTCCCATTATTCCAAAATGGACCATCTTGACATTCACTCATATTTGAGTCCATACCCAATTATCTAATTAGTTAATTAATTAACTAATTCCTAAATAAAATCTATATAGTCTTTTAACATTATTCGATCACATAATTATTTAAGGCACTTTATTTGATAAAATAACTAATATAATTAAATAAATATATTCTGCCACATAATTATTGGAATACTAATTGTCATACCCTAAATTTTGACCACAAGATTTCCCATCATTGTGCAAATCATCACCACAATATAGATGTACCATCATGCCTCATCAATCCTCTCAAAGATTGTTGAGCATTAACTTCAACCAAGAATTAGGGTTTTGGACTCTCTCAAAGTACTCAGACAAATGATCAATCAAGAATGGACATGATATTCAACTTGTCAAACCTCTCAAACATCCATGAAGGATCAAGAGGTCTCCCATATCAAGAATAAAGTACATGAATGCAACATTTCAAGTTGATCAAGTCTCAAGATCATCAGTGTCACCAAATTAGGGTTTTGGTCGACCAAGGCCTCCAGAGAGAGATTTTCATCTGGGCATGGGCCAACACTTCAAAACATGATCCAAGAAGCTCAAATGAACCTCATGGAACCAATAACAAGTTCAAAATAGCCTCAGGGGATGCATTCATTAAAAATCGGGAATTTAGGTTTCCTGACCCCTAAGTTGACTTTTGGAGCAATGCATGAGCCAAGACCTCAAGAAGTGTTTTAAAGACCTCCAATACACCATATTGATCCATTTACAATATTGTATTGATTCAAAGAACTTGGTTCATAAGCAATACAAGGATTCAAATTCATCTTGACCAATTAGGGTTTTTTGATGAAAAGTCAATTGTACCTTTGACTTTTGACCAAGACGTGATCTCAAACCTTGGGACATGATTCAATACACTCTAAAACACCTATGGAGTCCATCCATTAGGTTTGAATTATGTCAAGGACTTGATTTCATAGAGGATCACAAAGTTTGAAATTCATCTGACAAAAAGTCAATTGTGCCTAAAAATCAAGTTTGACTTTTTGAATTTCTTGAAAAATATGGCTTCTCTAAATAAAAAATAATGTTAACTCATGGTTTAGATCATCATCCATCAAGAAAAATCAATAAAAGTGGGGTTACTTGCAAAAGGGGCAACCATAAGAAACTTGAATTTCACTAAATCATGGAAAAAAGTGATTTCTACCCAACTTTGCAAGACCATAACTTGTGATCCAAGTAACCTTTTTCTTCCATCCAAAGCTCAAATGAAAGCTCTCATTACATACTTCAAGATTGTCAACTACAAAACATTCCAAATACTCATGGATTTTGAGTTATAGATTGATCAAAATCACAAAAAATGGAAAATGGACACTTTTTCAACACTTAGTGAAATTTTGGACAGAATCTGTTTTGGATTTTCACCAACTTTGAGGCCATTTTTATTATGATCCAAGAAGAATCAAAACCAAAGTTAAACATCAAAGTTGAAGTATGTTATAGGGGCTTTCCAAAAAGTACAAGAGCCTCTCATAGTTCAACTTGAGCAAGGAGTTACAAGCCTCCAAAAATGGTATTTTCACCCTGCCCACAAAAAGGCATGAAAATATAACTTGGTTCCCACGATTTCTTGAGCCAATTTTGGACACTTGCATCATTTCATTTCTGTCCAAAATCAACTTGAATGATGGAGAATCTGATCACAAGGCCACCAAGTCCAAAACCTCATCCTTTAGGCATGTGCCATTCAAAGTTCAAAATCCAAAACTTTCAAATTTGTCATGAAGCATTTAAGGGGTGCATGGAGCTGGCATGTATCAGTCCACAACATTGCAAATGAGTCAAGATAAACTCAAGCATCAGAAGACCATAGGCCTGCAAGATTGACCCAAGTCAATGGCTAGAGGAGACTTTGGCTACATGACAAAGTTCAATGGATAATGGAGTGATCCAACCTCCAATCACTATTGCTCCTAAAACAAAGTTGCTCTACCGTAAATAAAGGTTCTTTCTGATCAGTTTGAGTACACCAAAGCATAACAACTCATGCTTTCCTTCTTTTCACTCTCAAAAAACCAGAAAATGCTTCTTTAGCAAGTGTCATACCCCAAATTTTGACCACTAAGATTCTCCATCATTGTGCAAACCAACATCATAATATGGATGGACCATCATACCTCATTAGTCTCCCCAAAGATGGGTGAGCATCCACTACAATTAAACTTAGGGTTTCTAGCCCTCTCAGAGCTCTTAGACAAATGATCAATCAAGGAATGACATGATCTTCAACTTGTCAAACCTCTCAAACATCCACAAAGGATCAAGAGGACTCCCACATCAAGGATCAAGCACAAGGCTGCAACATTCCAAGTGGATTAAGCCTTAAGATCGCCAGTGTCACCAAATTAGGGTTTTGGTCGACCAGGGCCTCCAGATGGAAATTTTCCTCTTGGCATGAGCCAGTGCTTCAAAGCATAACCCAAAATACTCCAAGGGACCTCTTGGACCCAAGCATCAAGTCAATTTAACCTCAGGGGATGCATTCATCAAAAATCAGGAATTAGGGTTTCTTGACCTAATTCACCCCCAAGTTAACTTTTGGGACAAATCATAAGCCAAAACCTCAAGACATGATTTGAGGGTCCCTAATACACTACATTGATCCATTTGCAACAATGGATTGATCCAAGAAGCATGATTCATAAGTTTCAAGTTCATCAGAACCACAGTTAGGGTTTCGCGGGAAAAGTCAACTATGCCTTTGACTTTTGACCAGGACATGCTCCCAAACCTTGGGACATGATTCAATACACCCTATAACACCTATGAAATTAATCCATCAAGTTTGATTTAGGTCAAGGACTTGATTTCATAGAGCATCGCATAGTTTGGAATTCATCTGATAAAAGGTCAATTGTGCCCAAAAGTCAAAGTTTGACTTTTTGATTTTTTGGTCAATTATGGTTCCTTAACCCTAAAATGATGTTAATGTGTGATTGGAATCATCATTCATCAAGAAAAATCAAGAAAAGTGGGATAACTTGTAAAAGGGGTAACCATAAAAAAACTTAGAAATTTTCTAAGTTATGGAACAAAGTGGCTAGGGTACCAACTTCCAAGGATCATAACTTGTGATCCAAGCAACTATTTTGGTTGATCCAAAGATGGATTTGTAGCTCTCATGGCATAATTTAAAAGTGTCAACTACACCTCACTCCAATTATTCATGGATTTTTAGTTATGGAGTGACCAAAATGACAAAAACATGAAAATGCAACTTTTTCCAACACTTAGTGAAATTTTCACTAAATCAGAATTTGTTTCACTCTTTTCAAAATGTAAGGGAATTTTTCACTTGGATCCAAAAAGTGTCAAGACAAACTATGATCACAAATATGTTGTATCATATGAGAGCTTTCCAAAATGGCCAAGAACTCCATCAAATCCCATTTGAGATAAGAGTTATGACAATGGCAACATGCCTTGCTGCAAGTGTCATGGCAAGACAGATTTGTGCATTTTGCTCGATTTGATGAAATTGTGCAAATGACAAATAAGTTTATCCATCTGAACACCTCAGGGGGAGACCAAGGAGGAACAAACACTGATCCATCAACCTCCCAAGTCTTTGGAACTAAAAGTAGCATGCCAAACCTAAAGACCCTAAAAAGGGGACAAGACTCCAATTTTGTTTTGGAGCATTCAATGGATGTACCAAGGTGGCATGAACTGAGCCTTTTCCAACTGAATGAGTCAAGGATGATCTCTGAACTAGGGAAATAAAGCCCTATGCTCTAACCTCTAGTCAATGGCTAGAGGAGACTTGAGATTCCAAAATGATCCAATTGGCCAAAGGTCTGCTGCAGTTACCATTCACTATTGCTTGTAAAATAAACTTGCTCTACTATAAATAGAGCTCATTTGTGCTCAGTGTAAGTACACCAAAGCCATCAAACTGATGATTTCCTCAAAATCTCTTCTTTCACTCCAAAATTGCCTTCCAAAGCAAGTCACTATCGGGTTTTGAGTTTGAGAGCCATTCCAACCAAACCAATCACACACACACACCTCATAAACATCATATAGAAGTGATCCAAACACTTAAACCACATATGGAACACCAATTTCAAAAAATCACCAGCCAATTGCTCAAGGTTTTAACCAAGTTGCAGCTGAGGTGCCATACTTTGTTCCAGTCCATTTCAGATCACTCCAAGCATTCAAACATATTTCATATGGTGTAGGGAAGCTGTTCAAATCATCACAACTCATCTGTAACACCTCCAACTCAAAAATCACTTTGGTCTTGCTGTCATGACCTTCAAGTAAGCCTAAACTTAGCCATCTCTTAATCTATGCATATTTCCTTGCACAATACTTTTACCAAATGTTCATAACCATGCATAGAATGTTTCCCCTCAATTAATTGCTTTGTTTGAATCATGTATCAAAATTTTCAGCCTTCATGCAAATTTTAGGGTTCTTGAGGTTTTGTCTTGATTTCTTATTCCATGCTTAAAATAAATGAAATTAAAGACCATATACATGATCGTGAGGTGAAAATGAGTAGATTGATATGTGGATTGTGTGATTTCATCAAATATTCAATGAGATTGGTGAGAAAATGCAAATCTGCAGAAAAGGAGGGGTGGCGCGTGTTCTTGGTGTGTTCTTGGCGCTATTTTTTGAATATTTGAATATTTGAATTTTGTGATTTTATTTAATTGATTCAAAAATTAATTTCTCTCTGAGTTTTAATGATTTTGAGTTGATTCTTTTTTTAATAATTCACAAAAATGTTAAAATATTTTATTTTGCCTAAAATTCCCAAAAATATTATTTATTTCATATACTTGATATTTTTGCAAAGAATTAATCTTTTATTTGTTTTTTAACATTTAAAATATTTTTTCCTCCTTGATTTTCCAAATTTAATTGGTTTCCAATCATTTTGTGGATATAAATATGATTTGTCAAACATTAATCCAAGATCACAACTTGTTTTTCACACATGTTTGATAATTTTGGTCATTTTAATTAAATTTTTATTTAATTAAAATACATTTTGAAACTAATTTAGGGTTTTAATCTTAATCACCCTAAACAAATCATTTTCAAACACTCATGGGCCTCTAATAGAGTGTAAGACCCAACCCCTCTTGAAAACCAAAATATTTTGGGCCTCAGTGTATTGTATAAGTCCCGATACCGTCAAAAAGTTCGGCATGATCGTCGCTTTTTTAACAAAAATCTTTGGGCTTCTCCTTGAGCTATAAGACCCATCTTTATTCATTTTTAAACCTTTTGGCCCTATAATAGAGTGTAAGACCTAATCCCCTTTTAACCAAAATGATTTGGGCCTTAGATATTGTATAAGTCCCTCTGCGTTAAAAGAAAAACCTCGGCACGATCGCCGTTTTCAAACAAATAACATTGGGCTTCTCCTTGAGTTGTAAGTCCCATCTCTTGTACAAAAATAAATTTTTGGGCCTCTAATAGAGTGTAAGACCCATCCCCTTGTACATAAAAACTTTTTGGGCCTCACATATTGTATAAGTCCCTCTATACAGTTTTTAAAACAACGGTGCGATCATCGTTAAAACCTGGGCCTCTCCTTGAGCTGTAAGCCCCAACAATCTTTTCAAAACACTTTCTCCTTTGATTTTGGATTCAAATATATGTTGTTATCAAAACTTTATTTAATTTCTTTGTTGAACAACTAACAAAATAGCATGGAAGCTCTACAACGGGTAAGTGTTTATCCGCTCTCATTTACCGCTTTCATATGTATATAACTGTATTGTGGGGCTATTTCACTGTAAGTCTTCTTTCACATCCTTTTATATACTTGTCACATATCCACTGTGTAATATTAGTATAGTTATTTAGATTTTTCCCCGGCAACTACGTCTAGCACTAGGTAAAGCCTTGTTGGTCACTCTTAAATACAAACAAAACTAGATCCCCATAGGATTTCCAGATACAATCTTCCCTTCTCTTGGGGTTAAATAATATGGAACAAAGAGAAAGACAGTATTCTCGGTGAACCTTTTCTCAGATTGTCACCCTTAGAAATTGTCAAAGAAACTCTAACTCCCCAGAGATGATCTTTTCTCCATGAATGGCATCTCTTGAGTTTCTTCCAAATTCTCGAACTTTTATGGAATGATCTCTTCTCTGTGAATTGCATTTCGTGAACTTCTCTTGGTTTGGGCACCCACAGGCTTCCTTAAAGCATCCCCACCTCCTCTTGGGAGTTGTACAAGGACCCTTCGGTTTCTTGGAAGTTCTCATGCCTTCTCTTGGGCTTAATACAAGGACCCTGACGACCTCTTAAAGGTATAAAACAGAACTTAGTCATCCTTTGCTAAAGCAGTCTTTCCCACATCAAAACTCCGGCCGTTGTAGGGTTGATATGCATCCCTTAATGTCCACGCCTCCTCTTGGACATTGTACAAAAGATGAAACTCTAGACTTGGACAGTCTAAAACTCTTGAGTCTCAAAGACATTCTCAAGTTCCTTTCAAACATAGGAAAAAACACCGATCACTCTGAATCAATCTCTAGCAGAAACCCGGTCTCTCTCATGAGAGTTCCCCACACTTGGACATGCTTCAGGATTTCAATAATCCTATGTAGTAAGACAACCTCCTCTTGGGCTTTGTACAAATGATTCTCCCCAGCGGAGCTAACCTTTTCAGACTCTCTTGTTGAGTTAACCACTCTTTTAGCCTCCGTCTTGGGCTTTGTACAAGACATATAAAACACTCTCTTGTTGAGTATAAAAGACTCTCTTGTTGAGTATAAAAGACTCTCTTGTTTAGTCAATCTCCTTTTAGCCTCAATCTCGGGCTTCATACGAGACAGCAAATCACTCTCTTGTTGAGTATAAAAGACTCTCTCGTTGAGTCAATCAATCTTCGGACTCTCTTGTTGAGTCAATCACCTGTTCAAGACTCTCTTGTTGAGTCAACCCTTTCTTAGCCTCTGTATTGGGCTTTATACAGGACAAATAAAAGTACTCTCTTGTTGAGTCAAACCCTTTCAGCTTCCATCTTGGGCTTTATACAAGATACATTCTCCCCAACGGAGTCAAAAATCCCTTTTAGTGTCAATATTGGGTTTTGTACAAGACAGAAAGAACATTTTCCCTGGAAAAGTCAAACTTCCAGCCTCCTCTTAGGCTTTGTATAAAGAAACCCCCCGGTTGATTCAATCAACCTCTTAGCATCAAACTCGTGCTTTGATCAGGGCATACAAACATCAATAATTCCTCTTTAGAGATGACAAGTTCTCTCTCAGTCAAACCTTTTAGCTTCACATCTTGGGCTTTGAACAAGATACAAATCACCTTTAGCTTCATGTCTTGGGCTTTGAACAAGACACCAAAGCATCTTTTTCCTCCCATAGAATAGGAGGAACTACGAACGCCCTGATTTCCCTGTTTCGTTAAACGGGAATACATAGGCATAAGATTGCAAAATCTTAGCGAGCATACTAATCAAAAACTCAAAATCCAGTACCTCCATACATCAATCAAGAAGCATCAGACCTCACACCTCGCAAATAGTCCAGACATTGTTTTTAAGCTAATAACCTAAGACATACCCCCCCTTTTGATAGCATCTGTAAACCAACAGTTTTTACTGTTTAACCTCAGTATGCAAGCAGGGTTAATTGGAGACATCTATTTCCCTTCCTTAATCAGCTTCACAGGATAAAAAATGAATCAAATTGTAGTACCAATGCGATAGTGATTCGAAACCACAAAAATCGCGCTACAGAAGCATAGCGACCACAGTGGGAGGCATTTATCTCGTGCAGTCTTACGGTAAGAGAAGACCTTTTAGAGGCTTAGGTAGAAGACCTTGAATTCACAAAGTGTCACAGAAATGACAACTCTGCTGGGGAGTCATTGTATGTATAGGATCAAAAGACTAGAGGTCTAGGATGTTAGGACAAATATATATACTGCTTTTCCTAATTGATATCTGTGTTTACTTTTCTGCTAATGGGAATGCGTGTGATGCCGCATCTGGAAAGATTGAGTATACACCTAAGATAAGTGATGGCACTAGACGGGTAATCTTACGGGGAGTGAATCCCATATAAGAGGTCCTGGTCGACCATCGAATCAGTGGAGATTCCCTTTGCGGATTCAATGCCTATACGACTTTGGTTGTTGAAAGCGGATTATTCCATTGGGTTATCTGAGAAGCTGAGGATTTTAGTAGACTTAAACCATTTTGTAGTGCGGAAGCTATCGGAAATAGTTGTCACGCGATACTACCCTCATTTGAGACTACTCTAAGATACTACAGCTCGCTGGCGATCCGCTTGCTGTCGTTATCCCAAGAGGGGTCAGTGATTTTGAGGACAGGTACAAAAAATCACCAGTATAAACCTTTGGGGATGGGTAGAGCCTTGACTTCATGACGCCGACCCTTTGACCCCATGTTTTTTCTATGTTTTCGTGTGCTGCATTCATTTCATTAAAAAACATTAAAACAAAGAAAAATCTTCTCTTCTAGTCTCTCTTTTTAAAATTAAACTAAGACAATGATTACAAATGTCAGATAAAGAGATTGCTAATGGATTTCGGTAGAAGGAAGACTCACAAGTACACCTTCAAGGTTCCAAAACTAGAGGATTTAAGAGGTCTGGCGAGGATGATAACCAACCCTGAGGCTTTCATAGCCAAGTACGGAGGAATGCTGTCTCTGTTAAGGGTCCATGTAATTGAAGGAATACTGGCTACGCTCATTCAGTTTTATGATCCGGTCTATTACTGTTTCATATTCCCGGATTACCAATCGGCACCAACTCTGGGGAGTACTCTCACCTGACTGATTTACCCATCACTAACCAAGCCCCCTTTTATGGACTGGAAGAAATTCCAAAGGATCAAATCATTACAAGAGCAATTTATTTGGACGAGTCAGAAGTCAGGACTCACATAACCACTAAGGGTGGTATCCAGGGTTTGCCAGCCCAGTTCTTAATAAAGAAAGCTATGTACTTTACTAGTAAAGGGAACGTGGCCACTTTCGAAAGCATCTTTGTTTTGCTCACATACGGGTTATTTTGGTTTCCCAACATCGATAACTTTGTAGATATCAATGCCATTAAGATTTTTCTGATTGGAAACCCTGTACCGACCTTGCTCGCAGATGCTTATCATTTGGTACACCTAAGGAATTTGTATAGCGGAGGAATGATCACATGTTGTGTACCCCTGCTATACAAATGGTTCATTTCTCATTTGCCAAAGTCTGCTGCATTTTGGGATCAAAAGAGTACTTTACGTTTGTTGTACCCCAAATTTTTCCCTTAGATTCATTGATTTGTCTGCATACCATTTTAGGTCAATCATTCGTGCATGACTAACCGCTTTATCTAGTTTTTGTCTACTTGCTTCATTTGTGATATTAGGTTTGCTGCAGAAGTTTCAAGGGTTATGGATGGACATATACGTGCTCATTGTATTTCTAGTCCCCTGCATTATATGGAATCCCTATGGAGATGAAGGCAGGGCATGCCCTTACTCTTGTGATCAGTTAGTCAATACAAGGAGGTATTACAAATTGTGTCCTCATGGTACGTGTACTGAGTTCGTCATCGTATAAGATTTTGGTAGTGCGGGGAGTAAAAGTCGAGCAAGACTTTGTTCATTGAAGTTGGATTTTGGTTCATGCTTCTTTTGATTTTAGAGAAAAGTTCGGATTTCCTTGTTGATGTTGTGAAGTAGTGGTCAAAGATTTGTTCTGAGCTTTGATTATAAGGGTTGTTTTAAGGTTTTAATTTTTATTTCAAGCCAAGGGTCATTTGAGGGAAAACTTTTAAGACATAGTTTTGTTACAAGTTCAAGATGCAAAGTGCAAGTTTCAATGCCAAATTTCATCCACCAAAACTTCAAGTTACTGTTATTACAAGGCTGTAGTTTAATATTATGATCAAGATTCATACGAGTTGTTAAGATAATACAAGATTCAATAAGGCCTTCAACTTTCAGTAGTGGGATATCCATATTTGAGAATTATTTAAAGAGTTTTCTCTTAATGCACTTAAAAATTGCCAGCATAAGCAACTTGGCAATGGATTACACATGCATATGACTAACTTTGAAAAATCAACTTTTTGACTTTTCAAAAGGATTGCTTTTTTCAAATATGAGTGATAAAGTTGGTAAATTCATGACACAAGTTGAAGGTTGACTCTACGGAAGGATTGATGGGTTATCTGCCAACGCTGAACGAATTATGCAAGAACCTACATGTAGAGCTGATTGGTTTATACTAGAAGTTATAATTTGATGTATTATCATGTGTCATATTTCTACATGAACATAAGAAGACTCATATTGGAGTCTGCAATAAGTCATCCACTACATTAAGCGATTGCAGTATACATAGTGGTTACAAATTGTTTTTCTTAAAAACACTTCCAAGTAAAAAACTCTCAAAGCGAACCAAGGACAAATTCTCATAATATTCATTAGCCCACTCAAGGCTCCCGTACGTGGAACTCCTCCTGCAAGTGAGAGATCCTGTTGTTTGTGGGCCACAACTACGTTCTGAATTTGAGTATCGTCATCATCGTCGTTTTCGGACCGTCAGTTGTCTTTGCACCATTTTCTAAATTCTGGGAAGTAATTGATCGCAATATCAAAAGAGGGGTTATGCATAGCTTTGTTATGGATTCTGTTGGTAGCGACGAGCCCATGTATGGCTTGAGTTTGTTCCAAAGCTGTGAAACTGTAGGATGACCAAAGCATATTGTAAGCTTGGTCCCTGCTACTGAAAGTGTTCCAGCCAAAGCAGGCTCCTAGGAAATATTGTGGTTGCCGTTAATAAGTCTTGACCGAACTCACCCCACAATACACTGGACTGTATTCTCCAAAGCTCACTCTTTTGCAACTGCAGCAACAATGAAGTGCTAAAGCAACTGCAGCAACAATGAAGTGTTTAACCTGTTAGCAGAGAACCTGTCTCACCAGCACATCAAACAAAACATATGGCAGTTAAGGAAATTGAATACAACAATCACAACCCATTCATACATGAGATATAAGCCTTGCTACGCTCCTGCAGATCTCAGCATGAACTTCAGGTGCCCGCTCCAACTTGGTCCTCGATTGACGCTACCTTCACTATAACTGACAAAGCTCCCAAAACCTGCACAAGTTAAAACCTAACGTTAATTTCCAAACGAGATAAAACGAGGATGGAGACACAATTTGTTTATGCTAAAAAAATCAAAGATGAGAATGAGGCAGAAGTGGATGATTCACCCACAGAATATGTGAGATTAACAGTATCAATAGCAGACGACCAGCACTTACATTTAGGACTCGAGTTATCAGCTTGGAATGTTGTACTGCCCTCTCCGTCGTAAGTCGTTCCTTTGGGTACAGAACCACCCCTTTATGTATCTCTACTGTGGCAGCACAGATTATTCCTATTCCAATTAGAAATCCATTGGCTGCAAAAAAATAAGACAATCCAGAAGCAGCATATTGAAGAAGAAATTAACAGTCATAGCAACATTGATCCACCATACTCGCCACAAATTCATCACCGACGTCACTAACCTTAGTTATCCCTAAACAAACCTCGCCCTTTACCTCATTCAACATATACAAATCCCTCTCCTTCACACCAGAACCACAGTACATTCCTGTACTCAAAGTTGGATGGAGAAGTGATTACTTGATGATTGTAGTAGCAAAATCTTAAAATAGCCATCACTGTTAATCCAAACGGCAGAGCAATTCCAACCAAAGAAGCCGACAATCCATTCACACGTATAGAATATGACTCTCATGACACTGCAACTCTCGTGTCGGAAACAGATAAGGCAGCCTGCAAATGGTGACAAACAATAAGTGACCGACAAGGCATAAGTAAGACGGTTACTTGCAATTATCCTAATGTTGTGCAGATCAGGAATAAACATCTATCATGGATGAAAAGTGACAATTTATTTTGAATTCTTACAGTAGATCCGATCGAGTCATTGGAGCATGAATCCGTCACCTCACGACTGTTGTTGAAGAGCACATGTCTTCTGCCCAGGAATTCCTGTTAGAAGTCTACCAACCATATATGAATCCCTGCCTATGCGCTTAGCCCAGAGCTTGTAGAAACTGCCATGAACCATGTGCAAGGTCTCACGAAGCGTTGTATTTAACCCGGTACCTGTCACGATAGAGTTAATAACGAATCATCGTTTTCCAAAGCAAAAGCCCAAGAACATATTCGAAAACTAAAGCAAGATGCATCACTCACTCCTGAGGAAGGATGCCTCCATATTCTCTGACCTCATCGGAGATTGCTGCCACGCGGTGGAGCAGGAAGAAATCAAGCCGCAGTTGGCTTTACATATGAAACCTGTTCGAAGGACCATGTTATTTAAAACACAATCCATGTGAAACATTGGTAACCTCAAGTTAGAATGGTGATAGAATTCTAAAGCTAAAAGTTCAAAATAACAAATGGAGAGCTATCATAAGCACCTAACTGCAGCAATTTCAATTCAGCACCTTTGGCTCAATATAAGTTGGGATTTTAGACAAAACCTTTGGATCTTTGACGCAGTCCCAGTAGCTCCAGATGCGCATGAAAAGATAAAGAAATGCAAGTTCATGAGTACCAATACGCATTCATTCAAAGTTTAAGCATAATTGAATCGTGTTCAGCATCAGGCAGTATTCAGATAATTTCCAAAAAAATAAGCTTCAGACAGTCCACAAAACATTCCAAAACAATAATAAACCCGCCCAGACTACCTTCCAAATATATCCCAAACATCAAACAATTTCAAATTCCTATTTTGGCCTCAGAGTTTGGTTTTGTGAGTCGGAAAGGATTCATCATTATCCAAAAGGAAATTATGGGCAATATCGTAAATCGACACTACAAGCAGAATTTCCCAAAACAAAACTGAAATCGGACAAGATTCCAAATTATCAACCGTCTAAAACACTTTCAAAACTTTCCAAATAAACCAGATCGTATCAGACAACATTTCAAAGGATTTCCAAATCAGCAACCAAATCAAATCGTCATAAATTACAAAATCAAATCAGCAATATTATCACAATATCACACCATCAATACCATTTAAAACCTTCCACAAATCTCATCATGGGCCTTGGTTATAAAAGGGTCACGACATCAGAGAAAAAGGGACGAGAAAAATCAGAGAGAAACCATACGAAAGAGAAACTCAAGAGAGGAAAATCACAAAAATCCCAAATCAACAAAAGCACCAAACTATTTCCAAACCCAAAAGCACGAGCTCAGAACACCGGAGGTGTTCATCATCGCCTCAACCATCAGAGAAGAAGAAGAACCATTACAACACAAATCGCACACTCACAACAAGAAGGTAGAGAGAAAGAGAACTTTCCTGATCGGAGCCGTCGCCGTTCCGCCACCGTTTTTCATTTTCGTTTGCATTCTATTATCATTTGTAATCTGTAAAACACCCAATCATAGTAAAATCGGGGAAATGGGGACCGGCTGGGGTGGGGTTTTTGTTGCTTGTGTTCTGTTACAGGTCGCGTGAGAAACCGAGAGATCGAGAGAGAGAACGAAAGTGAGCGGCGGCGATTGGGGTTCAACAACCCTAATTGTTGAGAGAACTGAGATGAATCGTGAGAATGAGCAAGAGAGAGAGGACTGAGATCGTATAGCTGCCATCCGTTTCTTTTACCCTTTTTGTAGTCAAATCTTTTTTTATTAAACAATTAGAATTGTTTTTTTTATAAAAAAAATATAACTCAACTTTCTTTTTTTTTTAACTAAAACTAAAATAATCCTTTTTTAAATCCTTAACTTTTTTAATTCAAATAATTGTTTTTCAAATTAATGAAACCTTTTTTTTACAATTAAATAGGTAAGTAAAACCCTTTTTGTTTTAATATTAAGCCAGGTAACCCTTTTTTATAAGAAACACTAACTAAGAATCCTTAACATCAACTCTCTGTCGTAAATCTTAAAATCAACTTCTTCATAATAAATCTAAAAACCAACTCTTTCTGAGACTATAATAATGAACTTTTCTGTTAATGATTAAAATCCATTTTATTAAGAAATACTTAATTTTCTCATTGAATATAATCTTTAAGTATATTTCCAAGTAAAATAAATAACTTTTATCAATACCTTAAATTAATCCTTTTCTCATTAACCTTAACTAAATCAACTCGCTAGACTCGCGTGTGAGTGAATCGCTTGTTGTATGCCATTTTATGATTGATATTGTTGCTTGCTATATGCTTATATTGATGTATGTTTACTATGCTTCAAACCTTTTCAAAAATACTAAAAAAAACTCTCGATCCAACGTCGAGCCACTTTTATACCTATGTAAGTCGACTACCTTCGGGTCTCGCATTCAACCTATCGGTCACAATACACTTAAGCTAGCTCACACTTTGCTAGAATGCACAAATAATCAAGTTAGTTTGTCCCCTCGACATTCCAAAGGAAAGGTTATTAATAATTGACTAAACCGTCATAGGACTAACGCTTTAGAACCTTGGCCATAGGATTCGGAGTCGCCGTACTCCACGTCTCGCTGTAGACACTTAGAATCTTAGCCTTAGGATCGGAGTCGCCGAACTCCAAGTAAATGCTCCGCCGCGAACATTTACAATCCTACCCCTCTTGAACCAACCTACAACTTTAGAGTCGCCGCACTCTATGTAAGGTCTTGCCCAAGACTTTACCTCCCCTTGGAACCTTGACCCCGTCAAGAAGTTCCTCTTTTCAGAACTACGCATACTTTGATTCTACTCCCGAGGATACGTAGGCGTAAGTTGCGATACCTTATCGAGTATACTTAGATACTAACCCCTAGGGTTCAACCTTTAGCATAGCACCCTTAGAAAGCGAATGAGAGATAACATAAATACTAACGAGAGGTTCCCGTAGAGTACTACGGACGTTTAGGATGCTAATACCTTCCCTAGGCGTAACCAACCCCCGAACCTTAGATCTTTAGGTTTTTTTTCGCTTTTGAACCTTTCCTTTGGATAAATCAAAGACGGTGGTGAACATTTAAAGAAATGTGATCCTAGTTCATTAATAACTATGGTATCCAATTCTCACCGCAACAGAAATGGCGACTTCACTGGGGATGTGTCGAGGGTTTCCCCTATCTTGTTTTATTTATGTTTTCTTTCTTTATTTGCTTGCTTATTATTTGTTGTGCTGGGTTGCTTGTGTGGTGAGACAAAGTCCTACACCCGGACTAGAGTGGAAATTATGATAGGAACGGTGAGAATTCAAGGATACTTTGAGGGAGTCGATTCCTGAAAAAGTTGAATTGAGACTTCACCACTCAGTCTAGGCCCTCTCGAATTTAATTTTGTCCAACGAGTCAATTCGTGAAGACGCTATTATTTCGAACTAAAGGCCATCGAGACTGGGGACCGTAGTTACCTTTAACCCAACTTGGCCTATTAGGATGTAGTGCGGGGACTATGCGGGAGTCTATTTCTGCAATAGTCGCTACGCGATACTACACTCGGACGAGATTCTCTTGAGAATATTATTGACTACCAAGTGATCTGGAAAATCGATAATATCCGAAAGATGGATTGTAGACTCTGGGAACTTTTAGAACCCGTTCGGCAGGTACATTTAAAACTATAGTACATACCTTATGGGAGGGTAGACCCTTGGCTCCATGATATGACCTTCCAAACCTAGGACCCTTTTGCTTGTGTGTGCTTTGTGTCGTGTGCCTTGTGTGTTGCATACATTCATAAGCATCATATCATAAAGATTCATGGAACTTGACTATATTTATAAACTTTGTAGGGATACTATGGATACCGATAGAAGGAACACAAAGAAGTACACTTTTCAAATTCCTATCTTGAATGATCTAAGGAGATTAGGAGCTTTGGTGAAAGATGAGGATAGTTTCAGAGGCAAATATGGAAGACTTCTATATGTGATAAATACAAAGGTTGATGAAGGACTGTTTTCTACCTTACTCCAGTTTTATGACCCGTTGTATCACTGCTTCACCTTTCCAGATTATCAGCTGGTACCTACACTTGAAGAGTACTCTCAGATAATTGGGTTACCTATTCAGGATAAGTATCCTTTCCCCATCTTCGCAAATAAGCCAGATGAAAAAGAAATCGCCAAGCATACCCACCTGGATTTAGCTGACATTCAAGCCAATATGGTTTCAAAAGGAGGAACTTCCAGTTTTACTACGGATTTTCTGGTTGCCAAAGCCCGACATTATGCCACTCAACAGGATAAGAACGCTTTCGAAGCGGTTTTCGCTTTACTCATCTATGGTGTTTTCCTATTTCCAAGTTTCAAAAATTTTGTGGACCTCAATGCCATTAAAATATTCTTGAAGAAAAATCCTGTACCAACCTTGTTAGCTGAAGCTTATTATTCTGTTCATTCAAGAAGTGCCCGTGGGAAGGGAATGATTACTTGTTGTGTCCCCCTATTGTACAAGTGGTTTATTTCGCACTTGCCCAAGGCACATAATTTCTGGGATCTCAATAAGGGGTGGTGGTCGCAAAAGATAATGTCTCTCACCCATTCTGACATTGACTGGTATAGCTGTGTTTATGATAAGGTGGTCATCATAGACAGCTGTGGGAATTTCGGTAATGTACCTCTCCTTAGCATCAATGGATTAATCAGCTATAATCCGATCTTGGCCCACAGACAGTTAGGGTTCCCTCTGAAAGACAATCCTGCCAGTGCTCATGTGGAAGCCATATATTTTGAAGGAGAGAAATTAAGTAAGGAGTTAAGAGATCAGGTGTTGGACGCATGGGGTCAAAAGGTCAAGAAGGATAAGAGTAATTTAGGGAAACCTAATTGTGTCTCTTTAGAACCCTATCTCCAATGGGTCCGGAAAAGAGCTATCGAATGGAAGATGCCTTATAAGCGCCAAGATCCAATGGTCCTAAAAGCAAAGTCGGTCCTATACTTCTCATCTGACGCAGAAAAGTTGAAAATTGCTTTGGAGAAATCTCAACAAATGGAAGAGGCTTGGAAGAACAAGTACCAGATAGTTGTGGAGGAGAATGCAGAGCTTCAACAGCAACTCAAAGCAAAGGATGAAGAAATCACTTCTTACAAGAAGAGGAAAACACGAGAAGAGTTGCCTTCTTCTAGCTCTCAGTCAACCCATCAAAATTCGGTCGTCAACAAGCTCATTTTGGAGAATAACCAGAAAGAAGCAGAAATCAGGAAGCTCAAGACAAGGCTTTTTGGAGAATCTCCTTAGATCTTTCTTTATTAGCTTTTATTTAGCTTTTTCGTTACGAATCTGGAAAAGTGTGCTGTTGCTTTATAATAAATTTTGTTTTAATTTACGGTTTCAATCTTTCGGTATCCCAGACGATTTTGTAACTGACTTTTATGATTAATAAATGCGTTTTCTTTATTCCACGATGATTATAAATAGTCGAGTTTCCATGAATCTTGTTGCATAGCATTTGCATTTTGCATCTCTCTCTATCAAGGAACTTGAAATCTTGTATTGCAGGCATTGTATGATGGATTACGGAAAGAAGGGAGTTGCGCCGTACACCTTCGAAGTTTCGGATGTTGAACAACTAAGGGGACTAGGAGGGCAGATCAAGGATCCCGAGGCGTTTGCTGAGAAGTATGGAAGTATCCTCCCGTTGTTGCAGACTCGAGTAGCCGCGGGCTTATTGGAGACGTTGGCTCAATTTTACAGCTCGATCTACCATTGCTTCATCTTCCCGGATTTCCAACTGATGCCTACATTGGAGGAATATTCCGCCCTTATGGGTATTCCTGTCAAAGACTCACCTCCGTTTTCTGGTGGAGAAGGAAGGCCCAGCCAGGAAGACATCGCAAGAGCGACCCGCATAAAGCTGCTAGAGATTCAAACTCATATGACGTTTAGAGGAGGAATCGATGGCTTACCGGCCCAATTCTTGTTCGAGAAAGCTCGCCATTTTGCTAGTGTAGGGAACACAGGAGCATTCGAGCACATCTTCGCGTTGCTGGCTTACGGTTTGTTCTTATTTCCGAATGTTGAAGATTTTGTTGACGTCCATGCCATAAAGATTTTTATGCTCAAAAACCCAGTGCCGACGTTGTTAGCCGATGCCTACCACGCTATTTATTCGAAGGCTCTGAAGGGAGAAGGCCAAATTACCTGTTGCATCACTATCCTCTATAGGTGGTTTATTTCGCACTTACCGAGGTCTACCGATTTCTGGGACGTAAAGGATGGTTTAGAGTGGCCTGTGAAGCTCATGACTCTTACTCATTCAGATATTGTTTGGCATGACCCGATGTATGGAGGAATCCTCATGATCCATAGCTGTGGAGACTTTCCTAATGTACCTCTTCTTGGTACAAAGGGATGTATCAGCTATAATCCTGTGCTCGCCCGTCGTCAACTGGGGCACCCAATGGAAGAAGTACCTGATCCTGAAAACCTGACCAGAATTTTCCTCTATCAAGGAGAGGATCTTGGGTTGAAGACTAGAATTGTGTTGGCTTGGCGTTGCATCAATCGACAAGGAATGATAGCGACAACAAATCCTGATTGCTCAGTTACCGAAGAATGTCTAGCATGGGCGCGTGAAAGGGCTCTGATCTTGAGTATGCCTTATCCCCGTCCCAAGCCTCCCGTGGTCCAATCAGATGAAGTTTTGGAGCTGCAGGCTGAAATAGAGAAGCTGACTCTAGACAAAGCAAGGATGCAGGACCAGATCGACATGCAGATGGAAGAACTCCATGGAAGACAAGGGGCATCATCCAGTGGATTAGGCTCCTAGTTCCTTTATCTATGTAATAAAACTCTGGAGGTGTACCAACTCTTGAAATATTAATAAAATGTTTTATTTGCAATATCTACAATGAACGCAATACGATTTTAGTTCCTTGATAGTTGCATCGCATTCGCATTTCATATCGTCTGCATGTGCATGTTTCGTCCTTTTTCTTTTATGTCTGTGTTTCCTCTTCAGTTTCGTCACCCCGAATCCTCTGTTCCGAGACAAGCTGTCAGGTCACTATTCAGGAAGGAAGATGAATAACTTGGAGCAAGAAAATCAGGAACTCCACAAGGAAATAACTACTCTGAAGAGCGGTTTTGAAAGGCTCTCCGCCTTAGTTGAAACATTGGTAGCAAATCAATCTGCTTCCCAGACCCCGCTTCAAGGAACAGTGA
Source organism: Lathyrus tuberosus (assembly GCA_022829125.1). NCBI lineage: Eukaryota > Viridiplantae > Streptophyta > Magnoliopsida > Fabales > Fabaceae > Lathyrus > Lathyrus tuberosus. The sequence goes on from JALAZF010000516.1 coordinate 835,812, forward strand.
TTCCCAGGAACGCACCGACGCCCACTTATGAGATTCTCGGCCTTAAAGAACAAACTGTTAAGACTGTGCAACAAGGAAATTATAAAGGATCTCGTAGCCAAGTTAAACAACATAAGGAGCAATATTATCATTCTAACCAGAGACCTCCTCAGTATCAACAAGATCTTACATATCAGCCTATGCAGCAGACACTCGTCTATCAGCTTTTTGTTTATCCACCGGCTCCTGTTTATCAGCCAGCGCAAGCTCCGCAGAATCATCAACGAGTACTCAACGCTCCTAATAGAAGACCACATAAACCTCTAGCTTCCTCTATTCCGATAACTTATACTGAGTTGTACCCCTCCTTGGTGCGACAAGGTTTGATTACTACCAGAGCTTTGGGTCCGCCTCCTAACCCACTACCACCTAATTATGATCCCAATGCTCATTGCCTGTTTCATGAAGGGGCACCTGGCCATGATATAGAAAATTGTTATGCTTTTAAGGGTGTCGTGAAGAAGTTAATGAATCAGAAGATTCTGTCTTTTGGTGACTCTCAACCAGACATTAAGAAAGCTTGTACTGATATTACTCCTGCTACTCAAGCAACTTTGAATCAGGATCAAATTCGCAGCCAATGGTGGGTTAGTCCAAAACATCCTCTGAATCAACAGTCATACCACCGTAGGTCGCGCCAACAGGCTGAACAAAGACCAAAGAAACATAAGCATTACACTCCGCTACCATTGCCATATAGTCAACTCTTGCCGGGTTTAATCAAAGGTGGACTCATAGTGCCAAAGGAATTGAAGCCAGTGCCTTTTCCATATCCACCAGGTTTTGACGTCAACGCCCGATGTGACTACCATGCTGGGGCACCGGGGCATTCAACCGACGACTGTAAAGTACTACTGAGTAAGGTTCAGACTCTGCTCGACTCCAAGATGATCTCCTTCACGCCTCAAGGCGTCCAGATTCATACTCCTCCACCCAATCATGCAGGTTCATTAGTCCCGGCTGCGGAAGAAATTGCTAAGAATGGAAGTGAAGATGTTTCTCAAGGAAATCTGACTTATCAACCACAATCTCGTCAGGTAACACAGCAGAGTCATGCTCCAAAAGAGTTTGAACCAATCCTTTTGACCTACAGTCACTTGTGGAAGTATTTCTCCCGAAATTCGGTAATGGAACCTATAAAAACTAAGCCCACAAAATCCCTCCCTCCTAGGGACAGGTTAAATGTCATCTGTGATTTTCATGACGGAACAGTGAGGCATTCGACAGAAGAGTGCAGGGCCTTCCAGGAGAAAGTTCAAGAGATGATTGACAAAGAAGTGCTGATCTTCAAGGGAGGAAGTCCAGTTGTCAACAGAATTCCTTTGCGCTGATTGGGCATAGAGAGCAAGAGAAATTATTCCCGAGATCATTTAAGTTGTATTTTACTTGCATTTGTTTTCTTTCTTTGATTATTAAAGCATGTTTTCATGTAAGGACTTGTTATTTCGAACGTTAATGTGATTGAATGTTTGTTTTGAAGAAATCCATTCGCTTCGCTCATTTTTTTAAAACTGTTTACTGTTTTATAATGCCAATACTGAATGGAGGATGATGAAATAAAACATAACATCTCTTGTTGTATGCTTTCGAACGAAACCCTGCTAAGGATATAAGGCATTGTTTCAAAATCCCAAATACCGGAGATAAACCTTCGTTAACCCCTTTTGAGCCTTGGAGTAGTAGTTTTCTTCTCTAAAATTTTTTTCAAAGAACCCTCATGTTGTACCAGGGGCAGGGTAATTTAAAAAAAAAAAGGAGTAAGTATACCGAAGAATGGGGTGGGTACCAAATAAAATTTGAGCCACATATCCTTTGTTTCTTCAACCATGATCTAAAACCACTATAAAACCCTCAAAAGACCTCATTGAAGTAGGGTTTAGTTCGAAAGCATATTCGATGAGGTAATGTTTCCTGACTCCTATGAGTTACACTCAAAATTCGTATTGGCATTATAGGAAAAGGAATTACGTCATATCCTAACCAGTGATTCAGTCACAAGTTTGCGATACGCCTTTTTCAATAAACTTCAAAACAAACATGATGTTGTATTAGCAATTTCAGAATTTACATTTTCTGCATGTAAATACTGCTTGATGTCATAGAAGTTCGCAAATGGCTATGAGAAGTTCAACCTCTGAGATGTGGAATTCTGCTAAAGAATAGTCATTTCAAAATATCAGTCTGGGGCATGCTGTCTGAAGATCATGGTGAACTGGGGCAAGTTATTCCTCAGTTGTTGCAAATAGAATAACCCTGAGAAGGCACGACCGAAGGCTCAATACACAGAATACCGGTAATCTGAGCCAGTTACGTCGAGATTCTACCAATCTCTCAAAAGTTAGAAGACATTGGAACAGTTGGGATGCCAAGTCTCCTGTAAAATCCTTTTGAGATGATTTATTTTCGTAGACCATGTAGTATGGGGGCACTCAAGAATCGAAGATTTTTCCAACGATTGATATTTGAAAATGGCGACTACCATGCAAGACAAAGCTACATTAACTCAGCAGCATCTCTTCGCCTAATTTCCCGAAAATATTCCAACGGCAGGATAACTCCCCAGCAAGTTTTCACTCTAGGAAGCCCTGACGATTCCCCAGTGAATCATTATCTCAAGCAGACCAGTACAAGATTTCAGCATCTGGTTGACCCAAAGAATCCCCAGCAAATCTCTTTGGCATCAATGTTTCCTCGGATTTCAATTTTCCTCGACAGTGGATGCTTATTTCATCCCCGCTGAAAACTAGACTATGACGTCTGCAACTACAACATGGGTTTAAGCTTTTCCAACAAAGCAGTGGATATTTATTTTATCCCCATCAAAGTCTCTATGAACACAAGGTTGATCCGTGCCCAATGGATCTTGCTCGTCTGAACAATCAGATTCATCTTGACGGTCCTCTAAGTGAAGTCATGATACTATATCCCCAGGTGGAGTGTTATTTCCCCAGAGGAGTTCGGACGTTGGAGTTTAACTATTGAGTTCCATCTTTGGAATTTTTACAGAGCTTGGCAGACGAATCTCTCGTGCAGAGGATGGACGGGCTTCCTCATTGTTTTCTTTCACCTCTTGTTTTCTTTGCCTGTTTTGTCAGCATGAGCATAAGCATCGCATGGCATCTTTTGCATTCGCCTCCGTGCGTGTTTGCTTTCTGTTTGTTTCTGGTCGCTTTATCTTGATCTTTGTTTGTGTTTGCGCCAGTTTGGGTTTGTCCGATCTCTCCCAGTAGGTCGTCAACCTTAGGCAGAAAATGCTAATCATTTCTAAGTTTCCCCACAGAGTTCAACCCTCGTGGATGATGGTTATTTCAGTTATCCTTTTCCTTGCTTGGAAGAGATAAAACCTTCGTTTGAGTTCATTCCTCAATGGCAGGTCTTGTTTGACCATTTCATTCTAGTTTGATCCTAGATTGAACTTTGGTCTTTGACAACTTACCTTCCAGGCGCCTAGCAAAGTTTAAGCGTGCACCTACACTTTGTACATTTTGAGTCGCTGTGCTCTATATTTTAATTTTGCCTCACCTTGTTTTTTGTTTTGAGCCGCCGAGCTCCTCGCTTTTTTTGTTTCGAGCCGTCGAGCTCCATGTTTTTTGCTGTTTCGAGCCGCCGCGCTCCTTGTTTTTCTTTTCTGGTTTCGAGCCGCCGAGCTCCATGTTTTTTTTGCTGTTTTGAGCCGCCGCGCTCCTTGTTTTTTTTCTTTTCTGGTTTCGAGCCGTCGAGCTCCATGTTTTTTTTGCTGTTTCGAGCCACCGCGCTCCTTGTTTTTCTTTTTGGTTTCGAGCCGCCGCGCTCCTTGTTTTTCTTTTTTGTTTCGAGCCGCCGCGCTCCTTGTTTTTCTTTTTGGTTTCGAGCCGCCGCGCTCCTTGTTTTTCTTTTTCGGTTTCGAGCCGCCGCGCTTCTTGTTTTTCTTTTTTGGTGTCGAGCCTTCGCGCTCCTTGTTTTTCTTTTTGGTGTCGAGCCGCCGCGCTCCTTGTGTTTCTTTTTGGTGTCGAGCCGCCGCGCTCCTTGTTTTTCTTTTTTGGTGTCGAGCCGCCGCGCTCCTTGTTTTTTTTTTTTGGTTTCGAGCCGCCGCGCTCCTTGTTTTTCTTTTTGGTTTCGAGCCGCCGCGCTCCTTGTTTTTCTTTTGGTGTCGAGCCGCCGCGCTCCTTGTTTTTCTGTTTTGGTTTCGAGCCGCCGCGCTCCTTGTTTTTTTGTTGTTTCGAGCCGCCGAGCTCCATGTTGTTTTTATTAGTGGTGTGTAAGTCCCGTGCAACGATAGGTCACAGGGCATCCTCCCTACGAAGTTCATTTGCTTGGCATGTAGGAGATTTTTTTTATAACCCTGTTCTCTTCCTTGGTGGTTCCTGAAGATCCCGTTTGATCTCTTCATTTGAAGGAATCTCCAGGTTTTATTTGTTTTTTTGTTTGCATGATCCTACCGCCGTGTGGATCCCATCTTATCTTTTTTGTATTTTAGACATCAACTAGTCACGCTTGAACCTGCTGGGTCGTCGTTTTCTTTTCCCCAGTGTCGTCTTCTTTTCCCCAGTGCGTCTGATCGTCCCCAGTGAGTTCGTTACTCTTGGAGTCATCTTCCGCTCTGTGTTCGCTTTCGTTTTCGTTTGCATCTTGCGTTTTTACCGTCCCATCATTCTCACCATGCTAGAGTTCATGGCATGTCAGCATTAGGTCTAGTTTTGTCCATAGCATTGCATGATCATTACATCTAAGGGCAAAATTTTCGGTTATCTATATTTAAATATCTCTCACCATGACCTAATGACGATTTTTATCGCCCTGTCATCCGGTGAAGATATTTAAATAGGGGCAACTGTTGTACCCCAAATTTTTCCCTTAGATTCACTGATTTGTCTGCATACCATTTTAGGTCAATCATTCGTGCATGAATAACCGCTTTATCTAGTTTTTGTCTACTTGCTTCATTTGTGATATTAGGTTTGCTGCAGAAGTTTCAAGGGTTATGGATGGCCATATACGTGCTCATTGTATTTCTAGTCCCCTGCATTATATGGAATCCCTATGGAGATGAAGGCAGGGCATGCCCTTACTCTTGTGATCCCTTAGTCAATACAAGGAGGTATTACAAATTGTGTCCTCATGGTACGTGTACTGAGTTCGTCATCGTATAAGATTTTGGTAGTGCGGGGAGTAAAAGTCGAGCAAGACTTTGTTCATTGAAGTTGGATTTTGGTTTATGCTTCTTTTGATTTTAGAGAAAAGTTCGGATTTCCTTGTTGATGTTGTGAAGTAGTGGTCAAATATTTGTTCTGAGCTTTGATTATAAGGGTTGTTTTAAGGTTTTAATTTTTATTTCAAGCCAAGGGTCATTTGAGGGAAAACTTTTAAGACATAGTTTTGTTACAAGTTCAAGATGCAAAGTGCAAGTTTCAATGCCAAATTTCATCCACCCAAACTTCAAGTTACTGTTATTACAAGGCTGTAGTTTAATATTATGATTAGGATTCATACGAGTTGTTAAGATAATACAAGATTCAACAAGGCCTTCAACTTTCAGTAGTGGGATATCCATATTTGAGAATTATTTAAAGATTTTTCTCTTAATGCACTTAAAAATTGCCAGCATAAGCAACTTGGCAATGGATTACACATGCATATGACTAACTTTGAAAAATCAACTTTTGGACTTTTCAAAAGGATTGCTTTTTTCAAATATGAGTGATAAAGTTGGTAAATTCGTGACACAAGTTGAAGGTTGACTCTACGGAAGGATTGATGGGTTATCTGCCAACGCTGAACGAATTATGCAAGAACCTACATGTAGAGCTGATTGGTTCATACTAGAAGTTATAATTTGATGTATTATCATGTGTCATATTTCTACATGAACATAAGAAGACTCATATTGGAGCCTGCAATAAGTCATCCACTACATTAAGCGATTGCAGTATACATAGTGGTTACAAATTGTTTTTCTTAAAGACACTTCCAAGTAAAAAACTCTCAAAGCGAACCAAGGACAAATTCTCATAATAGTCATTAGCCCACTCAAGGCTCCCGTACGTGGAACTCCTCCTGCAAGTGAGAGATCCTATTGTTTGTGGGCCACAACTACGTTCTGAATTTGAGTATCGTCATCATCGTCGTTTTCGGACCGTCAGTTGTCTTTGCACCATTTTCTAAATTTTGGGAAGTAATTGATCGCAATATCAAAAGAGGGGTTATGCATAGCTTTGTTATGGATTCTGTTGGTAGCGATGAGCCCATGTATGGCTTGAGTTTGTTCCAAAGCTGTGAAACTGTAGGATGACCAAAGCATATTGTAAGCTTGGTCCTTGCTACTGAAAGTGTTCCAGCCAAAGCAGGCTCCTAGGAAATACCGTGGTTGCCGTTAATAAGTCTTGACCGAACTCACCCCACAGTACACTGGACTGTATTCTCCAAAGCTCACTCTTTTGCAATTGCAGCAACAATGAAGTGCTAAAGCAACTGCAGCAGCAATGAAGTGTTTAACCTGTTAGCAGAGAACCTGTCTCACCAGCACATCAAACGAAACATATGGCAGTTAAGGAAATTGAATACAACAATCACGACCCATTCATACATGAGATATAAGCCTTGCTACGCTCCTGCAGATCTCAGCATGAACTTCAGGTGCCCGCTCCAACTTGGTCCTCGATTGACGCTACCTTCACTATAACTGACAAAGCTCCCAAGACCTGCACAAGTTAAAACCTAACGTTAATTTCCAAACGAGATAAAACGAGGATGGAGATACAATTTGTTTATGCTAAAAAAATCAAAGATTAGAATGAGGCAGAAGTGGATGATTCACCCACAGAATATGTGAGATTAACAGTATCAATAGCAGACGACCAACACTTACATTTAGGACTCGAGTTATCAGTTTGAAATGTTGTACTGCCCTCTCCGTCGTAAGCCGTTCCTTTGGGTACAGAACCACCCCTTTATGTATCTCTACTGTGGCAGCACAGATTATTCCTATTCCAATTGGAAATCCATTGGCTGCAAAAAAATAAGACAATCCAGAAGCAGCATATTGAAGAAGAAATTAACAGTCATAGCAACATTGATCCACCATACTTGCCACAAATTCATCACCGACGTCACTAACCTTAGTTATCCCTAAACAAACCTCGCCCTTTACCTCATTCAACATATACAAATCCCTCTCCTTCACACCAGAACCACAGTACATTCCTGTACTCAAAGTTGGATGGAGAAGTGATTACTTGATGATTGTAGTAGCAAAATCTTAAAACAGCCATCACTGTTAATCCAAACGGCAGAGCAATTCCAACCAAAGAAGCCGACAATCCATTCACACGTATAGAATATGACTCTCATGACACTGCAACTCTCGTGTTGGAAACAGATAAGGCAGCCTGCAAATGGTGACAAACAATAAGTGACCGACAAGGCATAAGTAAGACGGTTACTTGCAATTATCCTAATGTTGTGCAGATCAGGAATAAACATCTATCATGGATGAAAAGTGACAATTTAGTTTGAATTCTTACAGTAGATCCGATCGAGTCATTGGAGCATGAATCCGTCACCTCACGACTGTTGTTGAAGAGCACATGTCTTTCGCCCGGGAATTCCTGTTAGAAGTCTACCAGCCATATATGAATCCCTGCCCATACGCTTAGCCCAGAGCTTGTAGAAACTGCCATGAACCATGTGCAAGGTCTCACGAAGCATTGTATTTAACCCGATACCTGTCACGATAGAGTTAATAATGAATCATCATTTTCCAAAGCAAAAGCCCAAGAACATATTCAAAAACTAAAGCAAGATGCATCACTCACTGCTGAGGAAGGATGCCTCCATATTCTCTGACCTCATCGGAGATTGCTGCCACGCGGTGGAGCAGGAAGAAATCAAGCCGCAGTTGGCTTTACATATGAAACCTATTCGAAGGACCATGTTATTTAAAACACAATCCATGTGAAACATTGGTAACCTCAAGTTAGAATGGTGATAGAATTCTAAAGCTAAAAGTTCAAAATAACAAATGGAGAGCTATCATAAGCACCTAACTGCAGCAATTTCAATTCAGCACCTTTGGCTCAATATAAGTTGGGATTTTAGACAAAACCTTTGGATCTTTGACGCAGTCCCAGTAGCTCCAGATGCGCATAAAAAGAGAAAGAAATGCAAGTTCATGAGTACCAATACGCATTCATTCAAAGTTTAAGCATAATTGAATCGTGTTCAGCATCAGGCAGTATTCAGATAATTTCCAAAAAAATAAGCTTCAGACAGTCCACAAAACATTCCAAAACAACAATAAACCCGCCCAGACAACCTTCCAAATATATCCCAAACATTAAACAATTTCAAATTCCTATTTTGGCCTCAGAGTTTGGTTTTGTGAGTCGGAAAGGATTCATCATTATCCAAAAGGAAATTATGGGCAATATCGTAAATCGACACTACCAGCAGAATTTCCCAAAAAAAAACTGAAATCGGACAAGATTCCAAATTATCAACCGTCCAAAACACTTTCAAAACTTTCCTAATAAACCAGATCGTATCAGACAACATTTCAAAGGATTTCCAAATCAGCAACCAAATCAAATCGTCATAAATTACAAAATCAAATCAGCAATATTATCACAATATCACACCATCAATACCATTTAAAACCTTCCACAAATCTCATCATGGGCCTTGGTTATAAAAGGGTCACGACATCAGAGAAAAAGGGACGAGAAAAATCAGAGAGAAACCATACGAAAGAGAAACTCAAGAGAGGAAAATCACAAAAATCCCAAATCAACAAAAGCACTAAACTATTTCCAAACCCAAAAGCACGAGCTTAGAACACCGGAGGTGTTCATCATCGCCTCAACCATCAGAGAAGAAGAAGAACCATTACAACACAAATCGCAAACTCACAACAAGAAGGTAGAGAGAAAGAGAACTTCCCTGATCGGAGCCGTCGCCGTTCCGCCACCGTTTTTCATTTTCGTTTGCATTCTATTATCATTTGTAATCTGTAAAACACCCAATCATAGTAAAATCGGGGAAATGGGGACCGACTGGGGTGGGGTTTTTGTTGCTTGTGTTCTGTTACAGGTCGCGTGAGAAACCGAGAGATCGAGAGAGAAAACGAAAATGAGCGGCGGCGATTGGGGTTCAACAACCCTAATTGTTGAGAGAACTGAGATGAATCGTGAGAATGAGCGAGAGAGAGAGAGGACTGAGATCGTATAGCTGCCATCCGTTTCTTTTACCCTTTTTGTAGTCAAATCTTTTTTTATTAAACAATTAGAATTGTTTTTTTTATAAAAAAAATATAACTCAACTTTCTTTTTTTTAACTAAAACTAAAATAATCCTTAACTTTTTTAATTCAAATAATTATTTTTCAAATTAATGAAACCTTTTTTTTACAATTAAGTAGGTAAGTAAAACCCTTTTTGTTTTAATATTAAGCCAGGTAACCCTTTTTTATAAGAAACACTAACTAAGAATCCTTAACATCAACTCTCTGTCATAAATCTTAAAATCAACTTCTTCATAATAAATCTAAAAACCAACTCTTTCTGAGACTATAATAATGAACTTTTCTGTTAATGATTAAAATCCATTTTATTAAGAAATACTTAATTTTCTCATTGAATATAATCTTTAAGTATATTTCCAAGTAAAATAAATAACTTTTATCAATACCTTAAATTAATCATTTTCTCATTAACCTTAACTAAATCAACTCGCTAGACTCGCGTGTGAGTGAATCGCTTGCTGTTTGCCATTTTATGATTGATATTGTTGCTTGCTATATGCTTATATTGATGTATGTTTACTATGCTTCAAACCTTTTCAAAAATACTAAAAAAAACTCTCGATCCAACGTCGAGCCACTTTTATACCTATGTAAGTCGACTACCTTCGGGTCTCGCATTCAACCTATCGGTCACAATACACTTAAGCTAGCTCACACTTTGCTAGTATGCACAAATAATCAAGTTAGTTTGTCCCCTCAACATTCCAAAGGAAAGGTTATTAATAATTGACTAAACCGTCATAGGACTAACGCTTTAGAACCTTGGCTATAGGATTCGGAGTCGCCATACTCCACGTCTCGCCGTAGACACTTAGAATCTTAGCCTTAGGATCGGAGTCGCCGAACTCCAAGTAAATGCTCCGCCGCGAACATTTACAATCCTACCCCTCTTGAACCAACCTACAACTTTAGAGTCGCCGCACTCTATGTAAGGTCTTGCCCAAGACTTTACCTCCCCTTGGAACCTTGACCCCGTCAAGAAGTTCCTCTTTTCAGAACTACGCATACTCTGATTCTACTCCCGAGGATACGTAGGCGTAAGGTGCAATACCTTATCAAGTATACTTAGATACTAACCCCTAGGGTTCAACCTTTAGCATAGCACCCTTAGCAAGCGAATGAGAGATAACATAAATACTAACGAGAGGTTCCCGTAGAGTACTACAGACGTTTAGGATGCTAATACCTTCCCTAGGCGTAACCAACCCCCGAACCTTAGATCTTTAGGTTTTTTTCCGCTTTTGAACCTTTCCTTTGGATAAATCAAAGACGGTGGTGAACATTTAAAGAAATGTGATCCTAGTTCATTAATAACTATGGTATCCAATTCTCACCGCAACAACGTTGGTCGCAGAGAATCATGTCTCTTACTAACTCTGACATCGATTGGTACAATTGAATCTATGACGGGATCAAAATCATTGACGGTTGTGAAAACTTCCCAAATGTACCCCTCATAGGAACTAAAGGAGGAATCAATTATCACCCAGTTTTAGTTCGTCGTCAACTCGGATACCCGATGAGGCATGTCCCGCGTAATACTCATCTGGAAGGTCTTTTCTTCAAGGAAGGAGAAAATGGCAGGGCACTAAAGACAGAAATAGTGCATGCCTGGAAACACGTTCATAAAAAAGGAAGAGAGTCTCTAGGAAAACCAGATTGTGTCTCGGTGGAACCTTATCTCCACTGGGTACAAACTAGAGCTCTCAAATTGAGGATGCCTTACCCTCGCCAGGAAGTTCTTCTGTTAAGGGACCCTGTCCTTTATTTTATGTCTGATACGAAAAAACTTCAGGTTACTCTCAACAAAGTTCAACAGGAGAAGAGGTCTTGGAGGAACAAGTACCGTATTCTCAATGTGGAGTGCAAGAAAATACAACAACTGTTAAAAGAAAAAAATGCTATGATTGAAATTTTAGAGCAACATGCTGTAGAAAATCAAGAGGACCAAAGGAATTTACTCGCTCCTTTCACTTTGCAAAGGAATGACAACCCGACAATGGCTCAAGAGCCCCGGTCAAAGAAAAGGAAAGTACCAAAACCAGCACCTGAGCTCTCCTTAGAGAGGACTTGGGACCCATAAGTTTAGATTTCCTTTTACAACACTATGTAAATTACTGTATTTCCATTCCACAATCTTTGAATTCAATAAAACGGGGTTTCCCCATTGTTTGATATTTGCAATCCAATTGTTGAAGTTTATTTTGATTAAACAAAAAAATTAATTAATATAATCATTGCATATCATTCATCATTCTCACGTGACGTATTCTTCTTACCTACGAATCTCACGTTTGCGTCTCGATTCTAGAGTCAAATTGTCTCATTCGTACAATACTCGGGCCAATCGACAAAAAAAGATGGTTGATCTCGAGGAAGAGAACAGAGAGTTAAGGGAAGAGATCGATACTCTAAAAGAGGATCTGAGAAAGCTTCATAACGACATGCAAGCTCTAGCAGAAGCTCAGATGCAACAACAAAGGACTGTAATCTCAGAGATCACATCAACGCCCATAGTGGAAAAGTATGACCCTCGGTATGCCATGCCTAAAGACCGTCCCTAGGGAATGCCTATTAACTATATCCCGGAAGGATATGTTCCGCCGATCACGGAAGACCAGGGAACCGCGACAGGAACCGCTGGGCCTGAAGGTTATAAACTTCGGGAAAGCGAAGATGCAAGAAGCATGACAGCAATTCCTGAAGGTTACAAACTTCGAGAAGGACCAAGAGTCTCTGCCGTAATAATTGTACCACCACCCGTGGTACACGCTGTCTTGGAAGGACAGATTCCACCGATACCTTCTGGTAGAAACGAAAGTATGTTTGACAAAATAAATGAGTTCCAGGAACAGTTCCGGGAGATGCAGAAAGAACTGCAAGCCCTTCGCGGTCAGGATCTATTTGGAAAGGACGCCGCAAACCTTTGTTTGGTCCCCAATGTGAAAGTTCCGCACAAGTTCAAGGTGCCAGATTTTGAAAAGTACAAGGGTAACTCTTGCCCTCAAAGCCATTTAGTGATGTACGCTCGGCGAATGTCAACTCAGACAAAGAACCAAGAGCTACTGATTCACTACTTTCAGGATAGTTTAACTGGTGCCGCACTCAAATGGTACATGGGTTTAAACCGCACTAAGATCAGCACTTTCATAGATCTTGACACTGCCTTTATTCAGCAATATAAGTATAACCTGGACATGGCACCGGACAGAGATTAACTCAGAGCCATGTCACAGAAGGACAAGGAAACCTTTAAGGAATACGCTCAGAGATGGTGTGAAATTGCCGCCCAGATTTGTCCACCTCTTAAGGAAAAAGAGATGACAAAGATCATCTTAAAGACCTTGAGCTCATTTTAATACGACAGAATGGTCGCCAGTGCGCCCAGTGACTTTACCGAAATGGTAGGCATGGGAGTTCGTCTTGAGGAAGCAGTCCGAGAAGGACGTTTAGTTAAAGGTGTTGGATCATCAAGTAGTAGAAAACGATACGGTAGTGCTCTCCCTAAGAAAAAAGAGCAAGATATTGGCAATATCTCTCTCAGAAAGCAAAGATGACGGTACCAACCAGTAGTAGCTGTAACTCCTGCTATCAACCATGCGCCTGTTCCTACGTATCAACCTCCGATTGCTCAGAGCCAACCTAATCAACAGCAATACCAGCAAAGGACACAACTGCCTCTTCAGCAGGCTCGTCCTCCATATAACAACAACCGTACAACGCGACCGCCAGGGTTCAACCCTATACCCATGTTGTACGCAGAATTGTTTCCGCTCTTACTGGTCAAGGGACACGTCCAAAACAGGTCTCCTCTAACTGTACCAGAAAATCCGCCTTTTTGGTTCAAAGCGGATCAGACTTGCCCTTGCCATCAAGGAGGACCAGGGCATAACATAGAAAACTGTCTCAGTTTCAAATCCGATGTGCAAAAGCTTGCTAGGAGCGGGGTCTTATCCTTCAAAGATACGAATTCGAATGTTCTCACGAACCCGCTGCCTCAACACGAGAAAGCTGTGGTAAATTTGATAAAAGGAGAGTCTAACAACAGCTATCAAATTCATGATGTACTCTTATTGAGAGCCAACTTGGTCAAGATGCATTGTAGATAGAGTGGATACGGCCATGTGCCACCTCACAATTATCACCAGTGCGATATCTGCTCTAAAAACAATCAAGGATGTTCTGTGGTGCAATCAGCTCTACAGGAACAATTGGATCTCGGATGGATCCAAGAGCACCGAGTTCGTGGAGTTAACATGACTTATGCAAATTCCAACATCATTCAGAACCACGACATCCGTGCAATGAATGTCAACTTAGTGGCAATGCACTCAAGGCAAAGCCAGTATCATAATCTGCCGTGACACGATTACAATTCCTGTCTGACGTGCTCGGTAAACAAACAAGGATGCTCTTTTGTACAAGAGGCCCTCTAGCGTCAGATGTATCTTGGGTGGATCCAGGACTACCGTGATAGAAATCCTTATCAAGTTAACATGGTTCAAATCTTTGATATTCGTTTGATGAATACCAGCTTGGTGGAGTTACACGCCAAGCAAGTCCAACTCGGTTTTCTCACTTCACATAATTATCAGAACTGTAAAGTATGTTGTGAGAGTAACCAAGGGTGCGCTCTCGTTCAAAGAACTTTACAGCACTTATTAAACCATTGGTAGCTTCCGATCTATCTAGACATAGACACGCAACAAATCAGTGTGACAAACAGGAACCCTACTAAACATCAAAGTCAGGATGTCCTATCTATGGAAATAGACCTAGTAAGGTTACACTGCATTCAAAGCGGACGTGGCCAGGTGCCACCACACAACTACGAGCGCTGTAGAGTCTGCTCAGAAAATAATCAAGGATGTTACCTCGTGCGAGTAGCCCTTCAAAGTCAGTTGGCTCCCAAGGAGATTCAATTGTGTCTGAGTTCTAGATCAATCAACTGGACGCCAGACTATTTCGCTGATCAGATTAAGGATATTGTCGTGATCTCTGATCGCGAAGGGACCAAAGATATTTGTACCATCATCCCTCTACTTGACGAATCGAAGGTTCTTAACCATGAATTGATTGAAGTTACTTACGACAGTCATAGAAATCAGAAGGCTCCTGTAGTTATCCATCTACCAGGACCAGCGCCGTACAAATCCGATAAGGCGATCCCTTACAAATACGGTGCAACAACAATTGAGAATGGAAAGGAAATTCCATTACCCTCCGTCGTGAATATTGCAGACATCAGTCGGGTAACACGGAGCGGTCGAATCTTCAACAGAGGAGTTGGAGAACCTAACAGAGAAAAGGAACTTCAGACAGAAGCTCCCAATCCACCAGTCAGTCAGTCCAGTGATCCCAACCTTTCAAAGAACGATGATGAGATGATGAAGCTTATCCAAAGGAGTGAATACAACATTGTTGATCAGCTATTATAAACTCCTTCAAAGATCTCTATGTTATCTCTTTTACTCAGTTCCGAAGCCCACAGAGAGGCTCTACAGAAAGTCTAAGAGCAGGCCTTTGTGGAACAGGATGTGTCGATAAGGCAATTCGACAGTATCGTCTCTAACATCACTTCCTGCAACAACTTGGGGTTTAGTGATGAGGAATTGCCAGAAGAAGGCAAAAGCCACAACATGGCGCTCAATATCATAGTCAACTACCAGGACGATGCCTTAGCCAGCGTACTGGTAGATACCAGATCGGCTCTCAACGTTATTCCAAAGTCCACTCTAATGCGACTATCATTCAAAGGATCTCCGATGAGAGGCAGTGAGGTCGTCGTCAAAGCATTTGATGGATCCCTAAAAACGGTTATCGGCGAAGTCGACCTTCCCATAACTATCGGTCTTCACACTTTCCAAGTCACTTTTCAGGTCATGGACATCTGAGCAACATACAACTGTTTGTTGGGAAAACCTTGGATACACCAGGATGGGGTAGTCACTTCGAAACTTCACCAGAAGCTGAAGTTCGTCAAGAACGACTAACTCGTCACATTCGGTGGAGAGCAAGCCTTGATCGTGAGTAACTTATCATTGTCCACTTGTGTAGAACCCGAGGAGGTTGTTGGAACTCAGTTCCAGGCACTTTCGGTAAGCAACGAGAATCAATTAGAGAAGGGAACAACAATATCTTCGTATAAAGATGCTCTTGAGGTGATCAAAAGTAACAATGCAAAGGGATGAGGACAGCTTGTCATTCCTACTGATAATAAAACAAATAAGGGTCTTGGTTTTTCTGCAACCTGTACCCAGACTGCCACTAACGGTGAAAGTCTTCATCCCATTCAGAACTTTTTCCACAGTGGAGGTTTCCTTTAACCAGTGTCTCAAGAAGTACATACCATCAACGAAGGAGATCCCTCTAATACAGATGAAGAGTGGAAGTCCTATCTTAACGAAGACGGTTATATGTCTCTGGAAGAGGTGCCTATTCCATTTTGCTATCCCGCACAGAGTCCGAGATTTATACCAAGGTCAGACGTCAAAATGATATATGGAGATTGTGATCCGGAAGGATGTCGTGCTCCACCAAACTCATTAGAGGAAGACACTCTGATGAAAGATAACTTTGACCATGACTATTATGGATCGATGGATGGTCTGCCTATCTGGAAGCCGTACCCAGGAGACCTGGGGCAAGAAAATCAGCCGAACAATGAAAATCAGTGAGCATCATTGAAAAGAATACCTGTATCCCCACCATGTCATGGGATCAACACTCAGGTCATTCAGAAAATATCCAGTGCGACGATGAATTTGCAAAATTTGCAGGACTAGAATTCATTAACTATGCTTTTCCCGAGGTCAACGTCATCGAGAGAGATGACTCCTCCAGTTCCAAAGAAGTGTGGGACACCTTAGGACAACCAAGTGGCAAGTACGACTTCTTGGTCAAGTACACTGCTCCTGAAATCTCTCGTATCAGGCTCGAAGACATCCAGCCAACTGGATAGGGAGATTTGCCTGAGAGCATAAATACTATGCAAAATACAACTGAGGAATCCTCCTACGACAACTCTGCCTGGGAAACAGATTCCAATGATCCTGCTCCGCAATAAATCAGCATTATTTTTGAAGACAAATCAAGGAAGGTACCAGACTTTGTGATTCACCGAGGAGTTCGCTGCCAATGGGTTACAGTCGATGTTCCGAAGATTGTTCATAAGTCAAAGTAATGGCCATCTTTGTTTTAACCTTTCACCCTGCCCAGGTGAAACAGATGTTTTGATAGGGCTCACTTTCTGTAAATATCCCTCTTCGCTTCGTCCAAAGCGACAGAGTTTTGTTTTATAGGGCTGTAGTTTCAAGAATCGACAAGTTCATAAATAAAATAATGTCATTCTATAATTCCCGCATTAATTATTGTTTTCTCTTTTTGCTTTTTCAGAAAATGGTAATCCTAAAAGACAATTCAAATAATAAAAACAAACAGTAAAAAAAAATACACTGCACACACTCTTGCATTTCTCTCTATCTCTTCTAAAAAACAATCATCACGTCATGCAGATTGCTTGTTTTAAACCCCATTGAAACGTACGACCCGACGCCTTCTCCCAACTTTGAATTCTCACTATTTGAGGCTGAAGAAGAAGATGATGAAGAAATTCCATAGGAGATCTCCTGATTACTCAAACAAGAAGAAAGGTCTATTAAACCTCATAAAGAGCCGTTGGAAACGGTCAACTTGTGCTTAGAGAAAGAGAGAAAGGAGGTCAAGATTGGGGCACTGCTCAGTTCAACTGTCAAAGAAAGTTTGACAAAGCTTCTCAAAGAGTTTCCCGATGTGTTTACTTGGTCCTATCAGGATATGCCAGGGTTGAATACTAGCATCGTGGAACATCATCTACCGTTAAGGTCAGAATGTCCGCCAGTAAAACAGAGGTTGAGACAGACTCATCCAGACATGTCCATCAAAATCAAAGTGGAAGTACAGAAATAGATTGACGCGAGTTTCTTCGCCACATCAAAATATCCTCAATGGTTAGCCAACATCGTACCAGTTCTAAAAAAGGACGGAAAGGTCAGAATGTGTGTAGACTACAGGGATCTAAACAAGGCTAATCCAAAGGACGACTTTCCCTTACCACACATTGACATGCTGGTTGACAGTACAGCAAAGTTCAAAGTCTTCTCCTTCATGGATGGATTCTCGGGCTATAATCAGATCATAATGGTGCCGAAAGACATGGAGAAAACTTCGTTCATCACCCCATGGGGTACTTTTTGTTACAAGGTAATGTCGTTCGGGTTGAAGAATGCTGGGGCAACCTATCAAAGGGCCATGACTACTCTGTTTCATGACATGATACACAAAGAAATCGAGGTATATGTCGATGATATGATTGCCAAATCCAAAATAGAGGAGGAGCATGTGACCCATCTGTCAAAGTTATTCGAGCGTCTAAGGAGGTACAAACTCCGCTTGAATCCCAATAAATGCACATTCGGTGTTCGCTCAGGGAAACTTTTAGGGTTCATCGCCAGCCAAAAAGGAATTGAGGTTGATCCTGACAAGGTCAAGGTCATTCAAGAAATGCCTTCTCCAAAGACTGAAAAACAAGTCAGGGGATTCCTGGGACGTCTGAACTACATTTCCAGATTTATATTCCTCATGATCGTGATGTGTGCGCCAATCTTCAAATTACTCAAAAAGAATCAGGACTGTGTTTGGACAGAAGATTGCCAAACCACCTTCGACAGTATCAAGGAATACTTGTTAAACCCACCGATTCTATCACCTCTAGTGGAAGGAAGACCACTGATCATTTACTTAACAGTCTTGGAGGACTCAATGGGTTGTGTACTTGGCCAACAAGACGAAATTAAAAGGAAAGAGTTTGCCATCTAATATTTGAGCAAGAAATTCACCGACTGCGAGACTCGGTACACTATGCTCGAGAAAACTTGTTGTGCTCTGGCTTGGGCAGCCAAACGTCTTTACCAGTACATGATTCGTCACACTACTTGGTTAATCTCCAAAATGGATCCGATCAAGTACGTCTTTGAAAAGCCTGCTCTCACGGGAAGGATTTCCCGTTGGCAGATGTTGTTATCAGAATATGACATCGAGTACCACGCTCAGAAAGCCGTCAAGGGAAGTGTTTTGGTCGATTATTTGGCTCATCAACCGATTGACGATCAAGAATCAGTCGGGTTTGACTTCCCAGACGAAGATGTCATGTACTTGAAAATGAAAGATTGCAATGAACCACTACCCAGTGAGGGCCAGAACCAGGTTCCCAATGGGGACTAATCTTTGGCGGAGCTGTCAATCATTATGGAAATGGAATTAGGGCAATCATCATAACACCTCAGGGTACCCACATTCCTTTCACCGCCCGAGTGACATTCAAGTGTACAAACAACGAGGCCGAATACGAAGCTTGTATTATGGGTCTCAAAGAAGTGATTGCCTTAAGGATCAAGAGCTTGGATGTATATGGTGACTCAGCCTTGGTTATCAATCAAATCAAAGGAGATTGGAACACATACCAATCAGGATTGATTCCTTACAAAGATTACGCGAGAAGGTTGTTACCATTCTTCAACGCAATCGAGTTTCACCGTATCCCTCGTGAAGAGAATCACATGGCTGATGCATTAGCCACTCTCTCTTCCATGATTAGTGTAGGTCAATGGAACGACATACCTAAGATTGACATAATGCGCCTTGAACGACCCGCTTACATCTTCACGATTGAAGCAATCATAGATGACAAACCTTGGTATCACGATATCAAATGCTTCCTTCATAAACAAGAGTACCCACCTGGGGCATCAAGAAAAGACCGAAAGACCCTCAGAAGGTTGGCAGGCAGTTTCTTTCTGAGCGGTGATACACTCTACAAGAGAAACTTTGACATGGTCTTGCTCCGATGTATAGACGCACCAGAAGCAAACATGCTGATAAAAGAAATTCATGAAGGATCCTTTGGCACTCATGCCAACGGACACACAATGGCGAGAAAAATTCTGAGAGCCGGGTACTATTGGTTGACAATAGAATCCAATTGCTACAAGTACATGAAGAAGTGTCACAAGTGTCAGATATACTCAGACAAAATCCATGTACTGACATGATTGGCATGATTGAACCCAAGGCTTCAAACGAACATCGGTTCATTCTAGTAGCCATTGACTACTTCACCAAGTGGGTCGAAGTAGTGTCACACACCAATGTAACCCGACAAGTGGTGGTCCAATTCATCAAAAAAAATATCATTTGTCGTTATGGTGTTCCAATCCAGATCATTACGGATAATGAATCTAACTTGAACAATAAAATGATGAAGGAGTTGTGTGGTGAGTTCAAAATCGAACACCATAACTCATCTCCCTACTGACCTAAGATGAACGGTGCAGTAGAAATGGCTAACAAGAACATCAAGAAGATCGTTCAAAAGATGGTTGTAACTTACAAAGATTGGCACGAGATGCTACCCTTTGCTCTTCATGGTTATCACACATCTATCCGCACTTCAACAGGGACAACCCCTTTTTCTCTAGTATATGGCATGGAAGCAGTGCTCCCCATAGAAGTAGAGATCCCATCAATTTGGGTATTGATGGAAGCTAAGCTAACAGAGGCTGAATGGTGTCAAAGTCGACACGATAAACTGAATCTGATCGAAGAAAAGCGAATAACGGATCTATGCCATGGTCAGTTGTATCAACAAAGAATGAAGAAGGTGTTTAACAAAAAGGTCCGACCTCGCGTCTTCAGGAAAGAAGACCTTGTGCTCAAGAAGATACAATTATTTCTCACGGATTCCCGGGGCAAATGGACTCCGAATTACGACGGCCCCTACGTGGTCAAGAAAGCCTTCTCAGGCGGCGCCTTGAGACTCGCAACCATGGATGGAGAGGAATTTTCCTACCCCACGAATGTTGATGTAGTCAAGAAATACTTCGCCTAAATAAAATAAAATAAAAACGTCTCGGTGGATTGAAAACCCGAAAGGGCGGTCCAGGCAAAAATTAGAGACATAAGCGAAAATCATCCCGGTGGATTGGAAATCTCAAAGTACAAGCCAGGCAAAAATTAGGGATTCATGGCAAGTAACTACGTCTAACAAATGGGCAAATCCCCCAGCAGCAATAATGCTATCAGTCAGGAAAACTCCAATCAAGGTCATCTTCGACAGAAGCTCAGGATGTCCAGAATTCAAAGTTGGTAGAAGGATAGCAGTCGTTATGTTTCAATGTAGCCCTTTTCCCTTAAAATTACCATTTTCTAACTTTGTAAATACTCTATGGAATCACGCGTTTGGCTGATTTCCATCTTATCAATAAAATTTGAGCCCTAGTGCTTTTGTTTGCAATTCTCATTTGTTTTAGCTTTACAGAACAACGTTTTAATGTGATTAACGATTCTTGAAATAAAACAAAAATGAATTTACTTGTCAAATTTTTTCTGCTTTTCAAAATAAAGATGGCAATTTCTTTTGACTGTTGAACATCGAAAGAATGTCGATCGCTTCTCCAGAAGTAATTGAACTTCAAAGTGCAGAATCAAAGTAATCATTCTAAACCAGTGCACCTGAATGAAGGGTCAGCTGTGTCAAATGTGAATGTTCCATCTGACATTCCCGACAGAGTTCTTATCTCCTAAGCCCGACCAATGTTGTTCCCCGCAGGGACTATCTCTCTTAAGCGAGGCAGAATTTCTATTTTGAACCCAGTGGTACCTCTTCATCCCCTGTAGTGGCCGAGTATCCAGTCGTGTTCATCTGTGCGTCTGTATGTCGTGTCAGTTTTGTCCGCATGTACATACATACATCATGCATTATTTATTTGCATTCATATTGCATCACTATCACTCTAGTTGGTCTTGTTCCCAAGTGATAAAAGTCCTCTGTCAATCGAGTTGTCGGTTCTTTCCTCATCAGGAAGTGAATCATCTAAGCAATCTCTCTCCAGTTTACTTCTGGATTAGAGACGGTCTTTGACCACTTTGATAACTTGAACCTCTGAAAAACAAGAAAACTTTCGACAAACGTCACTCTTTGCCATTGAAGATGACATCTTCGCTTTCCCGGATTAAGGAAAATCCCAGAGAGAGCCTCGCAACTAAAGACTCTCAGCAACACAGGGGTTCTTCTTTCCAGAAAATCAATGTTAATGAAGCCATCAGCACCTCAAAATTGGATTACATCACATGGCATTTCCTTCGAGAAGGTCTCGAGGAAAAGTATGATGTAATATCCCCAAGCAGAAAGCAGTCTCTTAAGAGACTCGGTTTCCCCGGTCGAGTCAACAAATGGCGTCTCTAATAGAGAAGTTTGTGCACCTCTGCCACTCAGACCAATGGGTTTCCTCAGCAAGTCTGACATCAAAAGTTTTTCCCATCAAATGGCATCTCCCCAGGAAAATTAGGCAAGAAGTTTGAGGAAAACCGCTACTAATAGCTTCCCTTGTCAATAAAGTTTATTGACAAAAGAAACTGACACCAGTTCCTTGGCTGAAGACCAGGATCGAGGGGAAGTTTACAAAAGAAACTGAGACCAGATCCTTGATAGGAAACAAGGATCGAGGGGAAGTTTACATCAGAAACTTAGACCAGATCCTTGGTAGGAAACCAGGATCGAGGGGAAGTTTATATCAGAAACTTAGACCAGATCCTTGGTAGGAAACCAGGATCGAGGGGAAGTTTACACCAGAAACTTAGACCAGTTCCTTAGTATGAAACCAGGATCGAGGGGAAGTTTATATCAAAAACTGAGACCAGTTCCTAGGTAGGAAACCAGGATCGAGGGGAAGTTTACCTTTTCTAAGCATCATTGCTTAGCAAAAGAATATGGATGAGCAGGCTGTCATTCATAACCACCATCAAAATTTCAGGTATTCCGATATTTAATCCTCTTGCACCCCGAATGCCCGAATACCTTCGACATTCACATCTTCGGGTCCAAGAAGATTAAATAGAGGCATCTGTCATACCCCAAATTTTAACGACTAAGATTCCCCATCATTGTGCAATCCATCATCATAATATGGATGGACCATCATACCTCATTAGTCTCCCCAAAGATGGGTGAGCATCCACTACAATCAAACTTAGGGTTTCTAGCCCTCTCAGAGCTCTTAGACAAATGATCAATCAAGGAATGACATGATCTTCAACTTGTCAAACCTCTCCAACATCCACAAAGGATCAAGAGGACTCCCACATCAAGGATCAAGCACAAGGCTGCAACATTCCAAGTGGATTAAGCCTCAAGATCGCCAGTGTCACCAAATTAGGGTTTTGGTCGACCAAGGCCTCCAGATGGAAATTTTCCTCTGGGCATGAGCCAATGCTTCAAAGCATAACCCAAAATACTCCAAGGGACCTCTTGGACCCAAGCATCAAGTTAATTTAACCTGAGGGGATGCATTCATCAAAAATCAGGAATTAGGGTTTCTTGACCTAATTCGCCCCCAAGTTGACTTTTGGGACAAAGCATGAGCCAAAACCTCAAGACATGATTTGAGGGTCCCTAATACACTACATTGATCCATTTTCAACAATGGATTGATCCAATAAGCGTGATTCACAAGTTTCAAGTTCATCAGAACCACAGTTAGGGTTTCACGGGAAAAATCAATTGTGCCTTTGACTTTTGACCAGGACATGCTCCCAAACCTTGGGACATGATTCAATACACCCTATAACACCTATGAAATCAATCCATCAAGTTTAATTTAGGTCAAGGACTTGATTTCATAGAGCATCGCACAGTTTGGAATTCATCTAATAAAAGGTCAATTGTGCCCAAAAGTCAAAGTTTGACTTTTTGATTTTTTTGGTCAATTATGGTTCCCTAACCCTAAAATGATGTTAATGTGTGATTGGAATCATCATTCATCAAGAAAAATCAAGAAAAGTGGGATAACTTGTAAAAGGGGTAACCATAAAAAAACTTAGAAATTTTCTAAGTTATGGAACAAAGTGGCTAGGGTACCAACTTCCAAGGATCATAACTTGAGATCCAAGCAACCATTTTGGCTGATCCAAAGATGGATTTGTAGCTCTCATGGCATACTTTAAAAGTGTCAACTACACCTCACTCCAATTCTTCATGGATTTTTAGTTATGGAGTGACCAAAATGACAAAAAACATGAAAATGCCACTTTTTCCAACACTTAGTGAAATTTTCACTAAGTCAGAACCTGTTTAACTTTTTTCAAAATGTAAGGGCATTTTTCACTTGGATCCAAAAAGTGTCAAGACAAACTATGATCACACATATGTTGTATCATATGAGAGCTTTCCAAAATGGCCAAGAACTCCATCAAATCCCATTTGAGCTAAGATTTATGACAATGGCAACATGCCTTGCTGCAACTGTCATGGCAAGGCAGATTTGTGCATTTTGCTCAATTTGATCAAATTGTGCAAATGACAAACAAGTTTATCCATCTGAACACCTCAGAGGGAGACCAAGGAGGAATAAACACTGATCCATCAGTCTCACAAGTCTTTGGAACTAAAAGTAGCATGCCAAACCTAAAGACCCTAAAAAGGGGACAAGACTCCAATTTTGTTTTGGAGCATTCAATGGATGCACCAAGGTGGCATGAACTGAGCCTTTTCCAACTGAATGAGTCAAGGATGATCTCTGAACTATGGAACCAAAGGCCTGTGCTCTAACCTCTATTCAATGGCTAGAGGAGACTTGAGATTCCAAAATGATCCAATTGGCCAAAGGTCTACTGCAGTTGCCATTCACTATTGCATGCAACACAAACTTGCTCTACTATAAATAAAGCTCATTTGTGCCCAGTTTAAGTGCACCAAAGCCATCAAATTGATGCTTTCCTCAAAATCTCTTCTTTCACTCCAAAATTGCCTTCCAAAGGAAGCCACTATTGGGTTTTGAGTTTGAAAGCCATTCCAACCAAACCAATCACACACACACACCTCATAAACATCATATAGAAGTGATCCAAGCACTTAAACCACATCTGGAACACCAATTTCACAAAATCACCAGCCAATTGCTTAAGGTTTTAACCAAGTTGCAGCTGAGGTGCCATACTTTGTTCCAGTCTATTTCAGATCACTCCAAGCATTCAAACACATTTCATATGGTGTAGGGAAGCTGTTCAGATCATCACAACTCATCTGTAACACCTCCAACTCAAAAATCACTTTGCTCTTGCTGTCACAACCTTCAAGTAAGCCTAAACTTGGTATCTCTTAATCTATGCATATTTCCTCGCACAATACTTTTGCCAAATGTTCATAATCATGCATATAATGTTTCCCCTCAATTAATTGCTTTGTTTGAATCGTGTATCAAAATTTTCAGCCTTCATGCAAATTTTAGGGTTCTTGAGGTTTTGTCTTGATTTCTTATTTCACGCTTAAAATAAATGAAATTAAAGACCATATACATGATCGTGAGGTGAAAACGAGTAGATTGATATGTGGATTGTGTGATTTCATCAAGTATTCAGTGAGATTGGTGAGAAAATACAAATCTGCAGAAAAGAGGGGTGGCGCGTGTTCTTGGCGCCATTTTTTTGAATATTTGAATTTTGTAATTTTATTTAGTTGATTCAAAAATTAATTTCTCTCTGAGTTTTTATGATTTTGAGTTGATTCTTTTTTTAATAATTCACAAAAATGTTAAAATATTTTATTTTGCCAAAAATTCCCAAAAATATTATTTATTTCATATACTTGATATTTTTACAAAGAATTAATCTTTTATTTGTTTTTTAACATTTAAAATATTTTTTCCTCCTTGATTTTCCAAATTTAATTGATTTCCAATCATTTTGTGGATATAAACATGATTTGTCAAACATTAATCCAAGATCACAACTTGTTTTTCACACATATTTGATAATTTTGGTCATTTTAATTAAATTTTTATTTAATTAAAATTCATTTTGAAACTAATTTAGGGTTTTGATCTTAATCACCCTAAACAAATCATTTTCAAACACTCATGGGCCTCTAATAGAGTGTAAGACCCAACCCCTCTTGAAAACCAAAATATTTTGGGCCTCAGTGTATTGTATAAGTCCCGATACCGTCAAAAAGTTCGGCACGATCGTCGCCTTTTTAACAAAAATCTTTGGGCTTCTCCTTGAGCTATAAGACCCATCTTTATTCATATTTAAACCTTTTGGGCCTCTAATAGAGTGTAAGACCTAATCCCCTTTTAACCAAAATGATTTGAGCCTCAGATATTGTATAAGTCCCTCTGCGTTAAAAGAAAAACCTCGGTACGATCGCCGTTTTCAAACAAATAACATTAGGCTTCTCCTTGAGTTGTAAGTCTCATCTCTTGTACAAAAATAAATCTTTGGGTCTCTAATAGAGTGTAAGACCCATCCTCTTGTACATAAAAACTTTTTGGGCCTCACATATTATATAAGTCCCTCTATACAGTTTTTAAAACAACGGTGCGATCATCGTTAAAACCTGGGCCTCTCCTTGAGCTGTAAGCCCCAACAATCTTTTCAAAACACTTTCTCTTTTGATTTTGGATTCAAATATATGTTGTTATCAAAACTTTATTTAATTTCTTTATTGAACAACTAACAAAACAACATGGAAGCTCTACAACGGGTAAGTGTTTATCCACTTTCATTTATCGCTTTCATATGTATATAACTGTATTGTGGGGCTGTTTCATTGTAAGTCTTCTTTCACATCCTTTTATATACTTGTCACATATCCATTGTGTAATACTATTATAGTTATTTAGAGTTTTCCCCGACAACTACATCTAGCACTAGGTAAAGCCTTGTTGTTCACTCTTAAATACAAACAAAACTAGATCCCCATAGGATTTCCAGATACAGTCTTCCCTTCTCTTGGGGTTAAACAATATGGAACAAAGAAAAAGGCAGCATTCTCGGTGAACCTTTTCTAGGACTGTCACCCTTAGAAATTTTCAAAGAAACTCTAACTCCCCAGAGATGATCTTTTCTCCGTGAATGACATCTCTTAAGTTTCTTCCATATTCTCTAACTTTTCTGGAATGATCTCTTCTATGTGAATTGCATTTCTTGAACTTCTCTTGGTTTAGGGACCCACAGACATCCTAAAAGCATCCCCGCCTCCTCTTAGGCGTTGTACAAGGACCCTTCGGTTTCTTGGAAGTTCTCATGCCTTCTCTTGGGCTTATTACAAGGACCTTGACGACCTCTTAAAGGTATAAGACAGAACTTAGTCATCCTTTGCTAGAGCAGTCTTTCCCGCGTCAAAACTCCGGCCGTTGTAGGGTTGATACTCATCCCTTAATGCCCGCGCCTCCTCTTGGGCATTGTACAAAAGTTGAAACTCTAGACTTGGACAGTCTAAAACTCTTGAGTCTCAAAGGCATTCTCAAGTTCCTTTCAAACATAGGAAAAAACACCGATCACTCTGGATCAATCTCCAGCAGAAACCCGGTCTCTCTCATGAGAGTTCCCCACACTTGGACACGCTTTAGGATCTCAATAATCCTCTGCAGTAAGACAGCCTCCTCTTGGGCTTTATACAAATTATTCTCCCCAGCGGAGCTAACCTTTTCAGACTCTCTTGTTGAGTTAACCACTCTTTTAGCCTCTGTCTTGGGTTTTGTACAAGACATATAAAACACTCTCTTGTTGAGTATAAAAGACTCTCTTGTTGAGTCAATCTCCTTTTTCCCTCAATCCCGGGCTTCGTACGAGACGACAAATCACTCTCTTGTTGAGTATAAAAGACTCTCTCGTTGAGTCAATCAATCTTCAGACTCTCTTGTTGAGTCAATCACCTGTTCAAGACTCTCTTGTTGAGTCAACCCTTTCTTAGCCTCTGTCTTGGGCTTTATACAAGACAGATAAAAGTACTCTCTTATTGAGTCAAACCCTTTCAGCCTCCATCTTGGGCTTTATACAAGATACATTCTCCCCAACGGAGTCAAAAATCCCTTTTAGCCTCAATCTTGGGCTTTGTACAAGACAGAAAGAACATTTTCCTCAGAAAAGTCAAACTTCCAGCCTCCTCTTAGGCTTTGTATAAAGAAACCCCCCGGTTGAGTCAATCAACCTCTTAGCATCAAACTCGTGCTTTGATCAGGGCATATAAACATCAACAATTCCTCTTTAGAGATGATAAGTTCTCTCTCAGTCAAACTTTTTAGCTTCACATCTTGGGCTTTGAACAAGATACAAATCACCTTTAGCTTCATGTCTTGGGCTTTGAACAAGACACCAAAACATCTCTTTCCTCCCATAGAATAGGAGGAACTATGACCGCTCTGATTTCCCTGTTTCGTTAAACGGGAATACGTAGGCATAAGATTGCAAAATCTTAACGAGCATACTAATAAAAAACTCAAAATTCAGTACCTCCATACATCAATCAAGAAGCATTAGACCTAACGCCTCGCAAATAGTCCAGACACTGTTTTTAAGCAAATAACCTAAGATAGACTCCCCTTTTGATAGCATCTGTAAACCAACAGTTTTGACTGTTTAACCTCAGTATGCAAGCAGGGTTAATTGGAGACATCTATTTCCCTTCCTTAATCAGCTTCACAGGATAAAAAATGAATCGAACTGTAGTACTAAAGCGATAGTGATTCGAAACCACAAAAATCGCGCTACAGCAAGTAACATTCAAATTTTCAAATAGAGAGCATTTCCATCAAAACCAACCATCCTAACACCTCACATATGTTATATACAAGTGATCCATAACCTCAAAACACATTTGGAACACCAGAATCACTAAGTCACCGTCATACACCAAATTTTGACCACCAAGATTTCCTGTCATTGTGAAGCTCATTACCACAATATGGATGTACTTTCATGCCTCATCAATCTCCTCAGAGATTGTTAGGCATTCTTCACAATCAAAGATTAGGGTTTTAACCCCTCTCAGAGTATTTAGACAAAAGATCAATCAATAAATAACATAATCTTCAACTTGTATAGCCTCTCAAACATCCATGAAGGATCAAGAGGTCTCCCACATCAAGAATTAAGCACCAGGTTGTAATATACCAAGTGGATCAAGTCTCAAGATCGCCAGTGTCACCAAATTAGGGTTTTGGTCGACTGAGGCCTCCAGATGAAAATTTCCATCTGGGCATGAGCCAATACCTCAATGTATGGTCTAACAAACTCAAAAGGATCTCAAGAGCCCATCCACAATGGCAAAATCACCTTGAAGGTCCATCTATCAAAAAATCAGGAATTATGGTTTTGACCTAATTCAACCCTTGAGTTAACTTGTGAAGTGAGGCATGGCTTGAAGCTTCAAAATGAACTTCAAAGACCTTAAATACACCATATTGACATGCTTGAAAATTTTGATTGACCCAAAGAGCTCATATCATAAGCCACAAGAACTCAAAACCATCTGATCATAAATTAGGGTTTTTGATGGAAAAAATCAACCATATCCTTGACAGTTGACCTACCCTTGATCTCAAACCTTGGGGAGGGGTCCAAGACATTCCTAAATACCCTTGGAGGCTACCCATGAAGTTTAATTGAGCCCAAGGATTGATTTCACAAAGGGATCACAAAGTTAAAATTTCATCTGATGAAAAAGTCAACTGTACAAAAATCCAAGTTTGACTTTTTGGATTTTTGGGCAAACAAGGTTCCTTAACCCTAAAACAATGTTAATATGCGGTTTGAATCATCATTCATCAAGAAAAATCAAAGAAAGTGAGTTAACTTGTAAAAGGGGTAACCATGAAAAACTTAAAAATTTTCTAAGTTATGGAACAGAGTGGCTAGGGTACCAACTTCCAAGGACCATAACTTGAGATCCAAGCAACCATTTTGGATGGTCCAAAGCTGGATTTGTAGCTCTCATTACATACTTCAAAAGTGTTAACTACATATCATTACAATTCTTCATGGATTTTTAGTTAGGGAGTGATCAAAGTGGCTAAAAACATGAAAATGACATTTTTCCAACACAGTGAAATTTTCACTAAGTCAGAATCTGCCTTACTTTTTCCAAAATGTAGAGGCATTTTTCATTGTAATTCAAGTTGATTCAAAACCAAAGTTGGACATCATGTTGAAATAGGGTATATCAGCTTTCCAAAATGTCCAAGAACTCCATCAAACTCCACCTGAGCTAGAGGTTATGACAGCTGCAACATGCCTTGCTGCAAACTATTTTGCAAGGCATATTTGTACATTAGGGCTCGAATTGATCAAATTGTGCAAAAACAAACATGGTTATCCATCTGCACACCTCAGGGGGAGACCAAAGAGGAACAAGCACTGATCCATAAGCCTCCCAAGTCTTTGGAGCTACATATAGGTGTGGCACCCCTAAAAGCTAAAGATGCCTCAAGACTCCAATTTTGTTTTGAGGCATTCAATGGATGCATAGAGTTGGCATGTATCAGTCCATGATCAACCAATTGAGTCAAGATAAGCTCAGATAACAAAGAACCATAAGCATGTGCTCTAATCTCAAGTCAATGGCTAGAGGATACTTGAGATTCCATTTGATCCACATTGGCCAACAGCCTGTTGCAGTTGCCACACAATGTTGCTTACAAAACAAACTTGACACACTATAAATAGGCCTCAATTGTGATTAGTTTGAGTACACCAAAGCACCCAAACTGATGTTTTCCTCAAAATCTCAATTTCACTCTAATTTTTCCTTCTAACTCAAGTCACTATCAGGTTTTGAGTTTGAGAGCAATTCCAACCAAACCAATCACACACACACCTCATAAACATCATATGTGAGTGATCCATAACACAAAATCACATCTGGAACATCAGATTCTCAAAATCACCAGCCAATTGCTCAAGTTCTTGACAGATTTGCAGTTGAGGTACCACAACCAGTTCCAGCTCAATTCAATCCACTCCAAGCATTCAAACACACTCCTTGGCACCTAAGGAAGCTGTCCAGATCAATGGAACCTAGCTGTAACACCTCCATCACAAAACTCGATCACCAGCTGCAAGAGGTAAGCATGAACTCTTCAAACTCCATGATGCATGCATATTTTGCTGCACAATAATTTTGCCACATGTTCATAATCATGTATGGAGTGATAACCCTCAATCAATTGCCATGAATCAATCGTGTATGGAATTTCATTGTGTTCATACTGAAATTAGGGTTCTTGAGGTTTTCTTATGATTTCTCACTTAATACTTAATATAAATGCAATTAATCTATATGGTTGTGATCCTTGTTCAAAAACGAACAAGATTGGTACTTGAATCGTGCAAAACCATTGAGAAATCATGGAGAAAAGTGAGAAAACGCAAATCTGCAGAAACAGGGCACGCGGACAAGAACTTAGTGTTCTTGGCGCCCTTTTTCAAATTTTCAAATATTTGAATATTTTAATATTTTTGTTAATTGATTCAAAAATTAATTTCTCTCTGATTATTTATGTTTTTGAATTAATTATTTTTCTCAAAATTCACTAAAATGTTTAAATATTTTATTTTACGGAAAAATCCAATTTATATTATTTATTTAATATAGTTAGAATTTTTGTAATTAATTTCATTTTATTTGTTTTTAAACATTTTAAAATGAAATTCCCACTTTAATCTTTCAAAATCAATTGAATTTCAGACTTTCATGTGATTAAACATGATTTTTCAAGATATTTTCCAAAGTGTATAACTTGTTTTTAAATATAATTGATATTTTGTCATTTATTATTTAAATTAACTTTGAAAAATAACATTTTTATTTAAAACTAGGGTTTTTTCTCAATTTTAAATTTTCAAACACTTTTGGGCCTCTAATAGAGTGTAAGACCCAATCCCTTTCTTAACCAAAACCATTTTTGGGCCTCAGACATTGTATAAGTCCCACTGTATTTTCAAAAATCTTGACGCGATCGCCAGTTCAAAACCAAATCACTTGGGCCTCTCCCTGAGTTGTAAGCCCCACCACTTGTACAAAAATCAATCTTTGGGCCTCTAATAGAGTGTAAGACCCAATCCTTTGTAAATACAAACCTCTTTGGGCCTCAGACATTGTATAAGTCCCACTGTATTTTCAAAATCACGACACGGTCGTCGCCCTTTTAAAATAAAATCATCTGGGCCTACCCTCGTGTTGTAAGTCCCATCTTTCTTTTTCAAAACATCTTTGGGCCTCTCCTTTAGTTGTAAGACCCAACCCCTTTGTATAGAAAAACCTCTTTGGGCCTCAGTCATTGTATAAGACCCATTATAGTTTACAAACAACGGTAAGATTACTGTTTTTCATCTGGGCCTCTCCTTAAGTATAAGCCCCAACAATCTTTTCAAAAACAATTTCTCTTTTGATTCAGGTTCAAATATACAGTTGTTATCAAAACTTTCTTTAATTTATTTGAACGACTAACAATACAACATGGAAGCTTGATCACCTGTAATTTTTTATCAGCTTTCATTTAATTATATTCCTATATATATAACTGTATTATGGGAAGTTGCTCCTCTGTAAGTCCTTCTTTCATACCCTTTTAAATACATGTCATATATCAACTGCATATATACTAGTATATCTATTTAGAGTTTTCCCTGGCAACTAGGTCTAGACCTAGGTAAAGCCAGTTGGTCACTCTTTGATACAGTCAAGACTAGATCCCCATAGGATTTCCAGATACAGTCTTGCCTTCTCTTGGGCTTAAACAATATAGAACAAAGAGAAAGGCAGTATTCTCGGTGAACCTTTTCTCAGGCTGTCACTATTAGAACTTGTCAAAGAAATTCAGTTTCCCTATAGAGGATTAATTCTCGGTGAAACCTCTCTTGAATTTCTTCAAACCTTAGAACTGTTCATTAAAGAAAAGATTATTCCCGGTGAAACTTTTCTTGAACTCTTCTTAAGTTTGGGACCCACAGGCTTCCTAAAAGCATCCCCGCCTCCTCTTGGGCTTTGTACAAGGACCCTTCAGCTTCTTAGAAGTTCTCATGCCTTCTCTTGGGCTTAATACAAGGACCCGACGACCTCTTAAAGGTATAAGACAGAACTTAGTCATCCTTTGCTAGAGCAGTCTTTCTAGTGTCAAATCTCAAACCAATTGAGGGTTGATTCTCATCCCTTAAAACACTTATCTCCTCTTGGGCATCATACAAAGATAAACTCTTCCATACCAATAGACTTGGACAGTCTAAATCTCCTCTTGAGTCTCAAAGACATTCTCAAGTTCCCTACAAACATAGGAGAAACCCCGGTCATTTTGGATCAATTTCCAACAGAGTTAAAACCCATGGGTTCTAAAACCCAGTCTCTCTCTCCTAAAAATCCCCTTCCAGGGTCAATTTATCATCGGTATAATACTACCCCAAATCAGAACCTCAAGGTATCTGATATCTCAACTTTTCTGTAATCCTCAGCAAGAGTTGATTCCCCGTTTAGACCTGTCTCGGGATCTCAATAATCCCTAGCAAAAGTTATCCTCCTCTTAGGCTTTGTATAATGATCTTTCCTCAGCATAGCTAGTCTCCTCTTGGGCTTTGTACAAATGATTCTCTCTGGTGGAGCTAACCTTTTCATACTCTCTTGTTGAGTCAATCACCTTTTCAGACTCTCTTGTTGAGTCAATCAACTTTCAAACTCTCTTGTAGAGTCAATCACCTTTTTGGACTCTCTTGTTGAGTCAACCCTTTTAACCTCAATCCTAGGATTTGTACAGGACAGATAAAAACATTCTCTTGTTGAGTCAATCTTTTCCAGCCTCCTTTTAGGCTTGGTATAAAGATTTCCCCTAGCAGAAGTCAGCCTCCTCTGAGGCTTTGTATAATGATTTCTCCAGCTTGTTCAGCCACAATCCTGGGCTTCGTACAGGACAGATAAAAGCACTCTCTTGTTGAGTCAAACCCTGTTATCCTCAATCTTGGGCTTTGTACAAGACATAAATCTTCATAACCTTCTCTTAAGCTTGGGACAAATATCTTCCCCAACTGAGTCAATTCCTCCCAGCCTCCTTTTAGGCTT
The DNA here is from genome assembly GCA_022829125.1 of Lathyrus tuberosus. Lineage (NCBI taxonomy): Eukaryota > Viridiplantae > Streptophyta > Magnoliopsida > Fabales > Fabaceae > Lathyrus > Lathyrus tuberosus. The sequence continues at coordinate 869,041 of JALAZF010000516.1, forward strand.
TGAGAAATAATATCCTTAAGCAGAGTCAATCCTCTCCTTTTCAGCCTCAATATTGGGCTTTGTATAAGACAGATAATACTCTCCCACAGAGTCAAACTCATTTCAGCCTCAATCTTGGGCTTTGTACAAGACACTTAAAATACCTCAGCTGAGTCAGTCAGTCAACTATCTTTTTAGAATCAATCTTGGGCTTTGTACAAGATAGATAAAGATTTCTTTCCCACAGAGTCAAAACCCCTTTTAGCCTCAATCTTGGGCTTTGTACGAGACAGACAGAACATTTTCCCCGGAAAAGTCAAACTTTTAGCCTCCTCTTAGGCTTTGTATAATGATATCCCCGAAGAGTCAGTCTCTTTTAGCCTCCTCTTAGGCTTTGTATAAGGACTTCCCTAGTGGAGTCAATAAACCTCTTAGCTTCAACCTTGGGCTTTGATCAAGGCACACAAAAATTAACATCCCCTCAGAGGAAATCAAAATATCTCTGTAGGAAGTCATTTCTCTGTTTATCACTCATCAAAACAGAAAATTAAAACAAACCCTAATCCCAGATAACTGCTATAAGTGGCACACTTGTTGATTAAAATATCCAAGCTATCGTCCATCTTTTATCCTGGTAAACCATTTCTTTCATCTAACTGCTGTAAGCGGCAAGCCTCTGAATTATTTACATCCACGCCACTGTCCCTCTCTTAGTATGAGAAATTCCTAAGGAAAATTACATTGCTCTGCATTGAGTTAAACTTTTCTCCTTCAGGACAAATCCCCTATAAAGGAAACTATGGCATTGCTGGATTCACATATCCCGGTTAAAGTAATCCTCCTTTATAAACAGTCACCCAACAGTTGTAATAAACAGACGAGATGTCTCCCTTTAGAGATAATAAATTCCCTCTCAGTCAAACCTTTTAGCTTCAATCTTGGGCTTTGAACAAGACACAAATACTCAACCCTTTTAGCTTCAATCTTGGGCTTTGAGACACCAAAATATCTTTTTCCTCCCATAGAATAGGAGGAACTATGATTGCTCTGATTTCCCTGTTTCGTTTAAACAGGAATACGTAGGCATAAGATTGCGAAATCTTAGCGAGCATACTAATCAAAAACTCTAGGTCCAGTGCCTTCATACCAATCAAAACTTAGGTCCAATACCTTACCAAAAACATCGGAAAATCCCGAACATCAACAAAAACCCACTCACTCTCTCATATTTCCCAAGAAACTTTCCCAACCCATTAACAGATAAACACCATCAAGTACAAATCAAAGCCTAAAGCTAACAACCTGTGGATAACCACATATAGGATGGGTAATTGACAACTCCCCATTGTATAACCTGACCCCGAACTCCCCGAATCTCTTTAAGCATTTGTTCAGTTAAACATTCACGTGCAAGGTTAGTTTGAAATAGCTTCCCTTTCCCTTCCAGCTTCATGGGATAAATAAGAAATCAGAATGTAGCACTCCCCCTCTTCTTCATTTAGGAGAAAACCCAAATTTCGCGATAAGGTGGTCGCGTCACCGACAAAAATCGCGCACCACAATAAAATGGCGACTCTGTTGGGGAGACATTGCAAGGATTTGTCTTATCTTAGTCATCATCATCCCCATTTTCCACAGTAAAATGGCAACTCTATTGGGGACTCATTTTTTCTGTTAGGATTATAGACTAGAATTCTTAAGAGGTCTAGGATGTTAGTTTTAGGAATAAATATATATATTGCTTTTCCTACTTGATATCCGTGTTTATTTTTCTGTTAATGGGACTGCGGGTGATGCCGTATGTGGAAAGTTTGAGTAATACCTAAGATAAGTGATGGCATAGACGGGTGGTCTTACAGGGAGTGATTTTCGAATAAGCGATCCTGGTAGACCATCGAATCAGTGGAGATACCCTTTGCGGATTCAATGTCTAAACGACTTCGGTTGTTGAAAGCAGATTGTTCGATTGTGGTATCCATGAAACTGAGGATTTAGTATACTGAGACCATGTGACTATTTTGTAGTGCGGAAGCTATCGGAAATAGTTGTCACGCGATACTACCCTTATTTGAGATTACCCTAAGATACTGCAGCTCGCTCGGGTGAACCAGCCTGCTGTTGTTATCCCAAGGGGGGTCAATGATTGTGAGGATAGGTACAAAATTCAATAGTACAACCTTTGGGAACGGGTAGAGCCATGACTCCATGCTCGTGTCGCTGAACCTTTGACCCATGTTTTTTCGATGTTTTTGTATGCTGCATTCATGCATTCATTTCATTAAAAAACTTCAAACATAGCAAAATTTTCTCTTCTAGTCTCTCTTTTTCAAATTAAACTAAGACAATGATTGCAAATATCAGAGAGAAAGATTCTGTTATGGATGTCGATAGAAGGAATACTCACAAATACACCTTCAAGGTTCCAAAATTAGAGGATTTAAGAGGGTTGACAATGATGATCACCAACCCTGATGCTTTCAGAGCTAAGTACGGAGGACTGCTGTCTCTGTTAAGGGTCTATGTAATTGAAGGAATACTGTCTACTCTGATTCAGTTTTACGATCCGGTTTACCACTGTTTCACATTCCCGGATTATCAACTAGTACCAACACTGGAGGAGTATTCTCACCTGACTGATTTACCCATTACTGACCAAGCTCCATTTTCTGGACTGGATAAGAATCATTGACCATTGTGGAAACTTCCCTAATGTACCCCTCATAGGAACCAAAGGAGGAATCAATTATCATCCAGTTTTAGTTCGTCGTCAATTCGGATACCCGGTGAGACATATCCCGCGTAATGCTCATCTGGAAGGTCTTTTCTTCAAGGAAAGAGAAAGTACAGGGCACTAAAGACAGAAATAGTGCATGCCTGGAAATGTGTTCACAGGAAAGGAAAAGAGTCTCTAGGAAAACCAGATTGTATCTCCGTGGAACCTTATCTCCACTGGGTACAAGCTAGAGCTCTCAAGCTAAGGATGCCTTACCCTCGTCAAGAAGTTCTTCCGTTAAAGGAATCTGTCCTTTATTTTATGTCTGATACGGAAAAACTCCAGGCCGCTCTCAACAAAGTTCAACGGGAAAATAAATCTTGGAAGAACAAGTACCGCATTCTCAATGTGGAGTGTGCCAAAATACAACAACTGTTAAAAGAAAAAGATGCTCTGATCGAGATTTTAGAGCAACATATTGTAGAAAATCAAGAAGACCGAAGGAATTTGCTTGCTCCTTTCACTTGGCATAAGGATGACAACCCGACAACGGCTCAAGAGCCTCGGTCAAAGAAAAGTAAAATATCAGAACCAGCACCTGAGCTCTCCTCAGAGAGGACTCGGGATCCATAAGTCTAGACATTTCCTTTTACAGCACTTTGGAAATTACTGTATTTCCATTTCCGTAATCTTTGAATTCAATAAAACGGGGTCTCCCCACTGTATAATATTTGCAATCCAATTGTTGAAGTTTCTTTTGATTAAAAAAAATTTTATTAATATATAATCATTGCATATCATTCATCATTCTCACGTAACACATTCTTCTTACCTACAAATCTCACATTTGTGTCTCGATTCTAGAGTCAAACTGTCTCATTCGTACAATACTCGGGCCAATCGACAAAAGAAAATGGATGATCTTGAGGAAGAAAACAGAGAATTGAGAGAAGAAATCGACACTCTGAAAGAAGATCTAAGGAAACTTCACAATGACATGCAATCTCTGGCAGCAACTTAGACACAACAACAAAGGACTGTGATCTCAGAGATCACATCTACGCCCATAGTGGAAAAGTATGATGCTCGGTACAACATGCCTAAAGATCATCCCTGGGGCATGCCACTCAACTATATCCCGGAAGGATATATTCCGCCGATCATGGAAGATCCAGATACTGCAGCGGGAACCGCTGGGCCTGAAGGTTACAAACTTCGGGAAAGCGAAGATGCCAGGGGCACGACTGCCACTCCTGAAGGTTACAAACTTCGGGATAGGGAAGCACCAAGAGTCACTGCCTTAATGACTATACCACCACCTGGTGGAAATGAAAGTATGTACGACAGATTGAATGAGTTCCAGGAACATTTTCTGGAGATGCAGAAGGAACTGCATGCCATTCGCAGTCAGGATCTATTTGGAAAGGACGCCGCAGACCTTTGTTTGGTCCCCAATGTGAAAATTCCGCACAAATTCAAGGTGCCCGAATTTGAGAAATACAAGGGCAACTCTTGCCCTCAAAGTTATTTGGTGATGTACGCTCAAAAGATGTCAACTCAGACGGAGAATCAACAGCTACTGATCCACTACTTCCAAGATAGTTTAACCGGTGACGCACTTAAATGGTACATGGGTTTAAACCGCACCAAGATCGTCACGTTCAGAGATCTTGGTGCCGCCTTCATTCAACAGTATAAGTATAACTTGGACATGGCACCAGATAGAGATCAACTCAGAGCCATGTCGCAGAAGGACAAGGAAACCTTTAAGGAATATGCTCAGAGATGGCGTGAAATTGCCACCCAGATTTGTCCACCTCTTGAGGAAAAAGAGATGACAAAGATCTTCTTGAAAACTTTAAGCTCGTTTTACTACGACCGAATGGTCGCTAGTGCGCCCAACGACTTTACTGAAATGATGAATATGGGAGTACGTCTTGAAGAAGCAGTCCGAGAAGGACGCCTGGTCAAAGATACAGGACCATCAAGCAGTACCAAAAGATACGGTAGTACTTTCCCTAAGAAAAAAGAGCAAGATATTGGTAATATCTATCTCGGAAAGGAAAGGCGAAGATACCAACCAGTAGCCGCTGTAACTCCTGCTATCAACCATACGCCTATTCTAACGTATCAACCATAGGTTGCTCAGAGCCAGCCGAATCAACAACAATATCAGCAAAGGATACAACAGCCTCTTCAGCAGGCTCGTCCTCAATACAACAACAACCGTACAACGCGACCACCAGGGTTTGACCCTATACCAATGTTGTACGGAGAACTGTTTCCACTACTACTGGTCAAGGGGCACGTCCAAACCAGGTCTCCTCTTACAGTACCAGAAAATCTGCCTTTTGGTTCAAAGCGGATCAGACTTGCCCTTACCATCAAGGAGGACCAGGGCATAACATATAAAACTGTCTCAGCTTTAAAACCAATGTGCAGAAGTTTGTTAGGAGCGGGGTCTTATCCTTCAAGGATACAAATCCAAATGTTCAGACGAACCCGCTGCCTCAACACGAGAAAGCTGCGGTAAATTTGATAGGGGAAGAGACTAACCACAACTATCGAATTCATGATGTACTCTTATTGGGAACCAACCTGGTCAAGATGCATTGTAGACAAAGTGGATACAGTCATATACCGTCTCATAATTATCACCAGTGTGATATCTGCTCTAAAGACAATCAAGGATGTTCTGTGGTGCAATCAGCTCTACAAGAACAAATGGATCTCGGATGGATCCAAGATCACCGAATTCGTGAAGTCAACATGACTTATACAAATTCCAACATCATTCAAAACCACGACATCCGTGCAATGAATGTAAACTTGGTGGCAATGCACTAAAGGCAAAGCCAGCATCATGATCTGCCACAACACGATTACGATTCCTGTCTGGTCTGCTCAGTAAACAATCAGGGATGCTCTTTTGTACAAGAGGCCCTCCAGCGTCAGATGGATCTAGAATGGATTCAGGATTACTGTGATAGAAGTCATTATCAAGTCAATATGATTCAAATCTTTAATATTCGTTTGATGTAAGGTATGTCTTGAGAGTGACCAAGGATGTGCACTCGTTCAAAGAACACTGCAATACTTGTTAAACCACTGGTGGCTTCCGATCTATCTAGATGAAGACACACAATAAGTCAGTATGATTAACGGGAACCCTACTAGGCATTAAAGTCATGATGTTCGATCAATGGAAACATATCTAGTAAGGTTGCACTGCACATAAAGCGGGTGTGGTCGGGTGCCACCACACAACTATGAGCACTGTAGACTTTTCTCAGAGAATAACCAAGGATGCTACCTCGTGCGAGCAGCCCTTCAGAGTCAGTTGGACCACAAAGAGGTTCAACCATGTTCAAGCTCTAGTCCGATCAACATAATGCCAGACTATCTTCCCAGTCGAGGCAAGGATATTGTCTTAATCCCTAAACAAGAAATGGCCAAAGATGTATGCGCCATAATCCCTTTACTCCATGAATTAAGAGTTCCTCTTGATAGTGGAAAGATTCTCAACCTCGAACCAATTGAGGCCGGCTACGATGGTCAGAAAAATCAAAAGGCTCCTATAGTTATTTATCTGCTGGGACAAATGCTGTACAAATTCGATAAGGTTATCCCTTGCAAATACGATGCAACAACAATTGAGAATGGAAAGGAAACTCCATTACCCTCCGTCGTGAATATTGCAGACATCAATCGAGTAATACGGAGCGGTTGGATCTTCAACCGAGGAGTTGGAGAACCTACCAGAGAAAAGGAACCTCAAACAGAAGGTCCGAATCAACCAGTCGATCAATCCAGCGATCCAGACCTTTCAACAAACAACGATGAGATGCTGAAGCTCATCCAGAAGAGTGAGTACAACATTGTAGACCAACTTTTGCAAACTCCTTCAAGAATCTCTGTGCTATCTCTTTTACTCAGTTCTAAGCTCACATGGAGGCTCTACAGAATTTCTTAGAGCAGGCCTTTGTGGAACAAGATGTAACAATAAGACAATTCGACAGCATCATCTCCAACATCACTTTCTGCAACAACTTAGGGTTTAGTGATAAAGAACTGCCGGAAGAAGGCAAACATCACAACATGGCACTAAACATTACAGTCAACTGCCAGGACGATGCTTTAGCCAGCGTACTGGTAGACACCGGATCAACTCTGAATGTTATGCCAAAATCTACTCTGATGTGACTACCATTTCAAGGATCTCCGGTGAGAGGCAGTGAGGTCATCGTCAAAGCATTTGACGGATCCCGAAAACAGTTATCGGCGAAGTCGACCTTCCCATAACTATCGGTCCTCACACTTTCCAAGTCATGTTCTAGGTCATAGACATCTGGGCAACATACAACTGTTTGTTAGGAAGACCTTGGATACACGAGGCTGTGGCAGTCACTTCGACACTTCACCAGAAGCTGAAGTTCGTCAAAAATGACCAACTAGTCACAGTCTGCAGAGAGCAAGCCTTGATCGTAAGCAAATTATCATCGTCCACTTGTGTAGAACCGGAGGAGGTTGTAGGGACCCAGTTCTAAGCACTTTCGGTGAGAAAAGATAACCAATCAGAAAAGGGAACATCGATTTCCTTGTACAAAGATGCTCTCGAAGTAATCAAGAGTAACAATGCAAAAGGATGGGGACAACTTGTCATTCCTACTGACAACAAGATGAAGAAAGGTCTTGATTTTTCCTCAACCTGTACCCAGACTGCTACTAGCAATGAAAGTCTTCATCCCATTCAGAATTTCTTCCATAATGGAGGTTTTCTTCACCCAGTATCTCAAGAAGTCCATACCATCAACGAGGGTGATTCCTCCGATACAAATGAAGAATGGAAGTCCTATCTTAATGAAGAAGGTTATATGTCTCAGGGAGAGTTGCCTACGCCATTTTGTTAACCCACGCAAAGTTCGAGATATATACCAAGCACGCGATGAATTTGCAAAGGATGCAGGACAGCAGTTCATCAACTACACCTTTCCTGAGGTCAACGTCATCGAAAGGGATGACTCCTCCAGTTCTACGGAAGTATGGAACACTTTAGGACAACCGAGTGGCAAGTACGACTTCTTTGTCAAGTACACCACTCCTGAAAGCTCTCGTATCAGGCTCGAAGACATCCAGCTAATTGGATGGGGAGACCCACCTGAGAGTGCAAACACTGTGCAAGATACGACAGAAGAGTTCGTCTATGATAACTCTGCTTGGGAGACAGACTCCAATGATCCTGCTCCACCAGAAATCAGCGTCATTTCTAAAGACAAGCCGAGAAGGAAGGTACCAGACTTTGTGATTCACCGAGGAGTTCGCTGCCAATGGGTTGCAGTCGATGTTCCGAAGATTGTTCATAAGTCAAAGTAATTGTCATCTTTGTTTTAACCTTTCACCCTGCCCAGGTGAAACAGATGTTTTGATAGGGCTCACTTTCTATAAATGTCTCTCTTCGCTTTGCCCGAAGTGACAGAGTTTTGTTTTATAGGGCTTTAGTTTCAAGAATCGACAAAATCATAAATAAAAGGCTTAAATAGTCTTTTGGTCCCTATAAGTTAGCGAGTTTTTGAATTTAGTCCCTGTATCTTTTTTTTCGGTCTGAGTCCTTATATTTCCCTTTTGTGTTGCCTTTAGTCCCTGACGTTAAAATTCTGTTAAAAAAAACTGACTAGACTAACGGTGCACGCGTAGCATTGCTGATGTGGCAGGCTATGTTTTTCGTTTTCATTTTTTTTTAATTCCTAATTAGTTCCATGTCAGCTTTTTATATTATTATTTTTTGTTTTGATGTTAAATTCGAAAATACAAAACTTAAAAATGGTCTCAAGAAGAATTGAACTCATGACCATGACATTCACATAATAGTCTTTAACCACTAGACTAAACAAACATATTTGTTTAGTTTACTACAACAAACTTATATATTACATAAATACTACACTTATTTTATAGAATAGTTCATAAAATACTGCACTGCACTTATATATACATATAATGCACTGTACTTATATATACATATACTGCATTGCATTATATTTTATAAACTTATTTTAATTAGAGATTAATTACTATGCACTGACATTGTAAAAAGTTTTACACTGTCAATACATCACCATCATCCGTTTGGGTTACTTTACAGATTATTAAATTAAAAGTCAAACTTCTCTTTACATCCAACGGTTATAATTAACTGACAGTGTAAAATCCTTTTACACTGTCAGTGCATTTCAATTAAATCCTTTTAATTAATGTTCCAATATATTAAACTATTTTATAAACTATATAAAGTAATTTATTAAGTAACTTATTAAGTAACATTATTAAATATTAAGTAATTTATTAAATACTAAATATTAAGTAATTTTGAAATAATACTGTAATTATATTTAATAAATAATAATTATTATAAATAAATTTATTATAAAATATTACGATTCTTGTAAAAAAAATTGAAATAATTGAAATATTAAATAGTTGAAATAAATTACTTGTAAAAATTCTTGTAAATTAAATACATTAAATAGTTGAAATAAATTACTTGAATTATAAATTAAAGAATTCTTGTAAAAAAAATAATTGAAATGTTAAATAGTTGAAATACTAATTATATTTAATGATATGAAATAATTAAACTATTTAATATACTGTTTAGGTAATTGAATATTAAGTAATTGATTAAATAATTATTATAAGTATTATTAGTTTAAACTAATAATTTAAGAGATTAATTGGAATACACTGTCAGTGTAAAACTACTTTACACTGACATCCAATTATAATGAATTATTTTAACACATGAGAAGAGAAAAACATGGAAGAAGTAGTTATTAAAATAGTTTAATTATAATTTATTTATTTTTATTTTTAATTTCTTAATTATGTGTCAAAATGATTCATTCTAATTGGATGTCAGTGTAAAGTAGTTTTACACTGACAGTGTATTCCAATTAATTTCATAATTTAAATATTAAATAGTTTAATTAGTATTTTTAATAGTTTAATTTACTAAATAATTACAGTAAATTTATTTAGTTTAATTTATTAAATAATTGAAATATTAAATATTTGGAATATTAAATAAATGAAATATTTAATAAACTAATTATTTATACTAATTTATAAAATAATTTATATTTATATTAATAAGTATTAAATATTAAATTATATAAAATAATTTATACTAACTGTATTAAATAATTTATATTAACTATATTAAATAATTTATACTAATTATATTAAATAATTTATACTAACAGTATATATAAATATTTATATTAAATAATTTTTATTTATATTAATAAGTATTAAATATTAAACTCTGTAAAATAATTTATATTATCAGTATAAAATAATTTATACTAATTGCATTAAATAAATGCAGTATTTCAAATATAAGTATTAAATAGTAAATATTGGATTTATGTAATATATAAATTTGTTGCAAGTAAAAACATAAGTGAGTTGAAAGATCTGGTGGTTAAGAACCATGTTGTGGAACCAAAGGTCATCGGTTCAAGTCCTCTTGGGACCAAAATTTGAATTCTTTGCTTTTTTAAACTATAGGGACCAAAATCAAAACGCTTATGTGAAATTATTGAATATTAAAATAAATGGGAAAAGTAAAAAAAGCCTGCCACGTATGCGTTACGTACCACATCAGCAGCGCCAAGTCATTACCGTCTGCCACCTCAGCGTTTTTTTAACGGTTAACTCACAGCAAGGACTAACGCCAAAAAGAAATAGACATATGGGGACTTGGACCGAAAAAAAAAATCCAGGGACGAAAACCAAAAACTCGCCAACTTACAGGGACTAAAACACTATTTAAGCCTAAATAAAATAACGTCGTTCTGTAATGTCCGCATTTTATTGCTGTTTTCTCTTTTCGCTTTTTCAGAAAATGGTAATCCTAAAAACAACTCAAATAATAAAAACAAGCAGTTTTCAGAAAATACACTGCATACACTCTTGCATTCTCTCTATCTCTTCTAAAAGCAATCATCACGTCGTACAGATTGCTTGTTTTAAACCCCATTGAAACACACGATCCAATGCCTTCTCCCAACTTTGAATTCCCGGTATTTGAGGCTGAAGAAGAAATTCCAGAAGAGATCTCCCGATTACTCAGACAAGAGGAAAGGTCCATTGAACCTCACAAAGAGCCGTTGGAAACAGTCAACTTGGGTTCAGAAGAAGAGAGAAAAGAAGTCAAGATTGGGGCGCTGCTCAGTCCGACTGTCAAGGAAGGTTTGATAAAGCTTCTCAAAGAATTTCCCGATATATTCGCTTGGTCCTATCAGGATATGCCAAGGTTGGATACCAGCATCGTGGAACATCATCTACCATTAAGATCAGAATGTCCACTAGTAAAACAAAGATTGAGAAGGACTCACCTAGACATGGCCATCAAAATCAAAGAGGAAGTACAGAAACAGATTGACGCGTGTTTCCTCGCCACCTCAGAATATCCTCAATGGCTAGCCAACATAGTACCAGTTCCGAAAAAGGATGGAAAAGTCAGAATGTGTGTAGATTACAGGGATCTGAACAAAGCCAGCCAAAAGGATGATTTCCCTTACCACACATAGACATGCTGGTAGACAGTACAACAATGTTCAAAGTCTTCTCCTTCATGGATGGATTCTCGGGCTATAATCAAATCAAAATGGCGCCGAAAGACATGGAAAAACTTCCTTTATCACCCCTTGGGGCACCTTTTGTTACAAGGTAATGTCGTTCGGTTTGAAGAACGCCAGGGCAACCTATCAACGGGCCATGACTACTCTGTTTCATGACATGATACACAAAGAAATAAAAGTGTATGTTAATGATATGATTGCCAAATCTAAGACAGAAAAGGAGCATGTGACCCACCTGTACAAGCTATTCGAGCGTCTGAGAAAGTACAAACTCCGCTTGAATCCTAACAAGTGCACGTTCGTTGTCCGCTCAGGAAAACTGCTAGGGTTCATCGTCAGCCAGGAAGGAATTGAGGTTGATCTTGACAAGGTCAAGGCCATTCAAGAAATGCCTTCTCCAAACTGAAAAAAAAAAGTCATAGGATTCCTAGGACGTTTATGTGAGAGCAAGAATTGTCTTTACAAGTCAATCTATGTTTTGATGATAATAATGAGTATTTGTGAAAGAACCATTTTATGGTCTAACATGTGTTGTGTGCAGATTATAAGAACTAAAGACATCAGAACCAACATACACCAGCCAGATGTACTATGATTTAATATATGTATATGCGAAGTTACTATGTGTGACTAAAGTCGCAAGAAGCAAGAACGCTTGTTTATCTAGTCATAATCAACCAGATCTAAGGATGCCAAGATTGCTGTTGCAATGCTCTTGTGGATGCTCTCTGAGAATGATCAAGATTCTGAAGATAAGTTCTGAAGATTTGGAAGACCTAAAGCAGAAAAGGATAACGCTCTTAAAGGCCAAGTGCTGAAGTTCTGAAGACTTATTCCTAATGGACTTCTTCAATTAACGGAAGACTTAAAGCATCAGATATTCTTCTACAAAGACTCCACTCATGCTTCATCAAATTAACATCAAAAGCCACTGAAGTTTCGAAGTCTAAATATTACCGTTGTGAGTTAAATATACACACTGCCCAAGAAAAGATCTCCTCTGCAAAAAGAGGATGTGTCAGTACAACTCATTATTTCACAACGTCTCTTTTCCAAACAGCCAAAAATATTCTCTAACGGCTATATTTCTACTGGCTATTTAATGGAAAGAGTTTTTGCTTCTGATGTGTCGATCACTTGTAGAATCACGAACTGAATGTTCATCTACAAAATTGACCAAGTCATTGTGAAGATAGCAACAACGATGAGTTCTCGTTGTAACACTTAACATATTCAGAGCTATCATTATTTCACTAATGGCTATTGTTGTTGAAAGTTAAGAAGACAAATCAACACAACAACAACAATCAAACAGAAGCTGTTGATGAAGAAGACAACATTGAAGATCTGTCAAGTCATCAACCTACCTTCTCGTCAATACTACATTGAAGATCTGAAGCAAGGAGTTGCTGCTCAAAGCTTGCTCAACCATAAGACGAAGAAGAAGAAGATATACAAGATGTCAACAATTGTAATATCTAAATACATCTTTGTAGTTTCTTAGGAAAGCAATGAGTTGATTGCTCAAAACTTGCTTGAACACATGTGTGTGTTCTTTTTACTTAAACTTAGGAGAAACTTGCTTATTAAGAAGCACAATTTGTAATCTCCAGTTTGCCAATTCAACTAAATGAATTGAGACTCCTCAAGTGAACGTTATATCCTGACGGGATCCCTGAACGGTTCAGCTGTGAGTTGAGGTCCTTGAGTAGATCACGTGGTGATCAGATACTTGAGATGACAATGGATAGGTCTCATTGTGGAAAATCCTGAAATAGGGTCAGTAGCATTATATTCATTAAGTTGAATCCCTGAACGTCTAGCTGCGAAAGCCTAGCAGTAGATCTTAAAGAGATTGGAACCTGCAGGTCAATGTTCATTATATTCATTAAGTTGAATCCCTGAACGGTTCATTGTGTTGTTAGTCACAGTGCGGCTGTGCAAGTTGTTAGTCATCGGCGTGGCCCATGCAAGTGTAATCATGATTTGATTATAGTGGATTAAGTCCTTGTGTTCAAGGCAAAATCACCTGAGGAGGGTGGACTGGATTAGCCCGCATGGTGAACCAGGATATATCGTGTGTCCTTTACTCTCTTGCTTAGTATCTCTATTTATGTTTCTGCATTGTCTATCAGAACCTCATATTAAGCAAAGTCAGAACCTTGCAGCCTATCTCTGATAAGCTTCCGCACTGCATGTTCTAAGTATCGTATCCTATGATCAGATCCTGTATGGTTCTCATGTTCCATAGTGAAGAGATCAGAATCTCTCAACGAACATTGAAGGTTCTTGAGAGTCTCTTTAACAAGATGCGAAAAGTTACAAAAAGAGTAAATACACAATTCAAACCCCCCTTTCTTGTGTCTTTCTTGCACCTTCAATTGGTATCAAAGCTCCGGTTCTGTTATTGATTTACATCAGTGTCAGAAAAAGATCCAGATGTGGTGCATAGAAGTACTCTTGGTGAGATTGAAATCCACTTAAAATTTCTGTAACAGTTCAGCAGTTGACTATATACAAAATTGTAATTAATCTGATTACTTCGTGAGTAGTTCACTGATTCTAGATGAAGCCTCACTAAAATTGAAGAATCAGCTGATAAGATAAATTCATCAGATAAAAGGCAGTATCTGTTGAAGGCAGTATCAGATAAAGGACAAATCATCAGAAAGCAAGAAATCTTGTTTGCTGAAGATTAATTCTTTATGAGTTTTTGAGATGTTTTCAAGAAACGGATTAGGTCCACCCTTGACTTTCTCATTTAAAACTCATTATGAATCTCTTCATGTAAAGAAGAAAGATTGATGTTCTAAGACTTTGAATTTCAGAAAGAAATCTGTTTAAATCAGAATTTGAAAAATACAAATTATTAGAAATGATTCAATGTCAGAATCTGGAGTGATCAAAAGATTCAATGAAGAACTGAATCCTAAAGACTCAGTAAATACTTGATTCTGAACGAACTCTTAAGCTTTAACTGGTTCAGTGATCAAGCTCCAACAACTTGAAATCATCCTAGTAAAAATCAAATGTTGATAATCTGATTTTTGTCAGATAAAGTGTTCTCAGAACCACTTGAGCTATGAAATTAGATGTTATCATTCCAGATATCTAGGTTCTCCAACTGATGTCTTAAAAGATGACGTTAATGATGTTCTTTTTAAGAAATCAGTTAACTCATAGATATGTGTGAACAACTCCAAATAAGTTGATCAGCATTGTGAGAACAAGAAGGTTCATACAAACCATGTCTAGTGATGTACACATGGGGCGTGATGATGTTTTGGTTTTGAACAAGTTCTGAAATAACCTTAAGGAACAAAGTCAGATGTTGATATGTCAATTCCTCCTTGAATAACCTCTCAAAGGTTCTCACTAATCTTGTGAAATCAACCATCTTTCAAAGAAAAGAAACTCTCACAAACGCAAACTGAATTCAGGCTATGAAAGGAGAACTCAACCAATTCTCAAAGTTTGTCGTTTAAGATTCAGATCCATATCTTAAGAACTGTATCGGAACTAAACAGGTTCTACGGATCAAGGAAATGAGAAGTGAGAAGCAATCAAAAATAGATGTAATATGTTGCTTATGAATGGAGTCATCAAATAGAATTTATTGTTCACTAAAGTACTGCTCCCAAGCATATGAGCGTCAATTTTCTTTCAGAACATTCATTACATCGCCCTACCAAAAGGATTGCATATAGTTGGCTAAGTTCGGATGAAGTGATCACTCTGATCATGTTAAGTCCTAATCTCGGTTGCTATAACCTAAAAAGTTGATGGACAAGGTTGAACAAGAAAAGAGAGAAATTCGTAGTTCAATCAGGATCACATTCCAAGAAAATATTCATTTTTCAGAACACAAGCGTATCTTGAAAAATCCAAGAACCCTCAATAGTTCACTCAGAAAAGGAAAGATCAGAGTCAAGATGAGAATGCATTCAGATTAGTCTGTAAAAATTTCCAGGTACCATCCTTCCCTCACTTATAACTTACTTTCATAATAACAACCAAAAATTTTTTTTCGTATATGTCTGCTTAGAAATAGCTATAGTATAAACCGCCACACATGTAAGATTCTCTGCATCATGTCATGCACCCTGCTTAATTTCTTCCTATAACCCATTAGTACACTCCAACTAGTACTCCTGTTCCATACCTATCTCTCTCTCTCTCTCTCTCTCTCCTAGAGCCCCTTTATTTGACCTAGTTAGTCTATAAAACCTGAATGTTCAATTAAATGGCTGCACACTTCTGCATCCATCCAAATCTCCTTGGTTTACTCACATTGAATGATATATGTTCAGTCTCGGAATAGGGAAACATACTACCATGACCAAAATAGCTCTTCACCTAAGCTACTGACCTTAAGCCAGAATAATTATGCTCTGACAAGTCAGGATTCCCCTTAAGTATTGGGAACAGTGGAAAACCCTCTTTACCTGCATTCTTGACTATACGCCTTTCAAACCTTGAAATTCGAAAGCGTGTCATCTAGAATTAATGACCTCATAAAAGCAGTTACTGCATCCACCTAACTCCTGCTAAGAATAAAGTGCATATATATCTTTTTGATCTTCCCTAGAATTACAAACTACTTAGCTGTCCTCACTCTTTAGACTTCTCCTAGGTATTCCAATCTTCTTAAGTCAT
Organism: Lathyrus tuberosus; assembly: GCA_022829125.1. Classification (NCBI taxonomy): domain Eukaryota; kingdom Viridiplantae; phylum Streptophyta; class Magnoliopsida; order Fabales; family Fabaceae; genus Lathyrus; species Lathyrus tuberosus. The sequence goes on from JALAZF010000516.1 coordinate 885,031, forward strand.
TCTTAGCTACTGACTTATCCTGCTCAAACTCCTCCACTTGTCTATTTAAAACCATAGCTGTTCCGAAAGAATTCATCACTTCCCCTTAGTCCTAGCCTTCCTTTCATCCTCAATCTAAAGTGACTCCAAGAACATTTTATGGCAATGATGATCTTCTTGAAGTCATCAATGAAAAATGACCAAATCCAATAGATACTAATAGTGACTTTCATCTTAGTATCCACTTCCAAAAATGGAATAGATACATTCATATGCTTGGAGGCTGAATTTATCCGACCCTCTTAAAATCCTTTTGGATTAATGCCTCCGTTAGCAGAAATGGTCTGACTATCTCCTCTAACATTTATGGTCTTCCAGTCACCATCAACGTCACAAAAATCTCTGAAGCCATTAACTGTCCACTAGGAGGTGTCACTCCCAACCATGCATCCATTTGATGTACCTCTGATGCTAAAATGCAATATATGTTTGATAAAGGATCGGTCCTTGAACCTACAAATCCTGAAAAACTTGTGCCAATTGCTAGAGGATGGTTCAAATTCATCTTAACTAATATCAAGCCTCGCAACTCAAACAAAGACTTCCTGTACCATGATGATAAGCTCCTCATCATGTGTCTCCTTAATCTCAAATAATCTTTGATCATCTAAAGGAATCCATTCTTATATCAAGAACAATGGATAATTCATTCATTCCCTACGGAAGAGTCCTGTCTGAAGTTCTCTTCAAAGCTGGTATTGTGCAAACGATTTGCAGAATTCGGTGTGGATCAGACACTGCTCTAAATAGGAATTTTTGTGAAACCTTCGACAGCAGATGGTTCTCATAAAACTAGAAGACTATCTGTCATACTTAGGCTAAGTTATTAGTATGTAATAGTTTATCAAGATCACATGCTCATTTTGTAACTGCACATTAAACTAATGAAGTATGTATTACGTCATTTCATTATGCCTACTCCTATATAAGTGCACTTATAAAACATATAAGATAAATCTCTTGAAAGAAGAAAATATGTTTTCAACACTAGAGAATGTTAATACTCTTAGATACACATTTATTGCGAATCTTTGACTGTCGTCAAAAATCAATTAGAGTATCCTACGTGTGATCTCTTGTCTCTTTTTCAAGACTGGTAATTTGTCAGACTCTGTGCTAGTTCTAATTCACAACCTAAGATGTCTAGAAAATGACAAACCTAATGATTGTAGCCACGAGCATTTAATTGACTCTCCATTCGTTGCCTACTTAAGGCACCATGTCCTCTCCTCTATTCATCATTCCAAACCATCCCAGTCAGTACCCTTCCTTAGTATTTTCTCCAGGATGTCCACCTCTCGTCCTAAACCTACTAAATGTGAAATTGTTAAGTTAAGAGTCCTTAATGAATTCTCTATGAGTACCAGCTCTCTCAAGGAACTTGGCTTCACTAGAACTTCTTCCAAATTAAGATGTCAGAACTGGGAAGGCTATCTTGAGATGCTTCCAGGTCTCATTTACACAGATCTTGTTAAAGAATTTTGGGCAAATGCTGATGTGTTTTCTAACGAATATAACTAACACATCATTCAATCAACTATCTCTAAAATTCCAGTGGTAATTAAACCCTCAGTTATTGCGGAAGCAATCAAGTGCGATGAAAACGGTGACACCACTGAAGACTACAAGGAAAGGAAAATCTTCAATGATCTCATCTACAATATTCATTGTGGAAATGGTCCCTCAAACTGCGTCTTCACACTCAAACCCTCAGCTAAGTTCTGGCATAGAATAATGGAAACAAACCTTCGACCTAGAGAGATAGGAGAACAAGTGCTAACTCATTCAGATAGACTATTCATCTTATGTCTGATCTACAGAAGAAAAATAAACCTTCCCCTAACTATGTTCAATCATTTAAAAGAACAAATTTTGTTGTCTAAAAATAAACCCTCTCTTAGCATCCCGTATGGAAGAGTCATGTCTAGAGTCCTAGAAATTCAAGATGTGGTTACCAGGCTAAACCACTTAGGAGAAACCACTGAATGTTCACCCATAGATCTTACAAATCTATCTGGAAATTCCTAAATAGAAATTCAGTTATAAGATTTCTGCCTTGATATGCTATTTCCTACTCTATGTACTCTTATTAAGATTATAAAATGAAATATCTATGTTTTGATTATTTTAAATTTGTCTAGATAAAGCTCAACCTATGCTCTGCATTTTAAAACTATGCTATGTTGATTCACAAATGAAATGCTGTAATTAATCTCTACAGATGCTTTAATCCTTCAATTAAGTAATCAGTTGATTCCATCTATTAACCTTCAATTAAGTAATCAGTTGATTCCATCTATTAACCTTCAATTAAGTAATCAGTTGATTCCATCTATTAACCTTCAATTAAGTAACCAGTTGATTCAATTAAATACATACTGATTATCGATGTGACTCACTAAAATTAGTCAAAATGCTTCTAAATGTTTAAATGACTCTATGACTCTATGCTCCTTATCATGTCAAATATTCAATATACTCAAATAGGAGAAATAAGGTTTTAATATGTAGGAAACTGAATATAAGAGATTATATGCTTAATTGCTCATATGCTCTAGTACTTTTTGATGATGTCAAAAAGGGGGAGAAATATATTGATTTTGATTGAAAGAAGAAAATCTTAAAGCATGCAGAACTCAAACAAGTACTCACATAAAAATGCATTACTACTAACGTTTGTTGTTTGATATTATCCGAGGAACTCTAAACAAGTTCACTAGGCATTCTAAGAAACAGGTTAAGCTGGAAGAATCAGATTTATCGTAATCCTTATCTCACTTAGCTCAGAAAAGAAGTAAGAAAACTCTGAAAGCAGTCAAAGACTAAGCATACATCTCAAGATGCCCACTCAGAAGATTTGTGCAAATCAGAAGTCAATAACTATCTGAAGATCCTGATTGAAGATCCAAGAAAGAAATCGTTCTGATGTTTACCATGAACCATTGGAAATGAAAACGATCTGGTATCAGATTAAATCAACAATTGGTAATCAGACTCAGTACACAAAGATCAGTATCATACTCATCAATCAGAGCAAAGCCATGGACTACTGTCAAACACCTTCATTGGTATCAATATCAGCACTCAAATGAATTATCTCCTAAGCGTATGAGAAGAAATTCCTCACTTGGTATCAGATTCAAAATACTCTGGTGTAAGAGTCAATACATCAATTTTACATCCGACTAAAACAAGATGTACCAGATTCAGAATTAAGCATTGGTTGATCACAAGCTTTAACCTTCATTTGGTATCTGATCAAAAATCAAGCTTTGATAATTTAACTGAGTTGTGACAATAATAAGGTCTGAAATAAACCTGTGTTCAAAGTCAAACTCTGAAAAGTCATGATCAACATTGGTGATTAAATTTAAAAGCTCTGAATTTCGATTCTGAAAGATCCCAATATCTGACTTATGGAAAGTAGGGGGAGATTACCCAGAAGACTAAAATGCAAAATCTAAAAACCTCATATAGCCTGAAACTCAGGGGGAGTATCTCAAAAGACAGTTTCTGATATACAGCGAAGCTATGTTTATCAGTCGAAGAACTACTCTAATTCTGCACTCAATTGAATCTACTGAAAAGTAGAAATGCTTTAGAAGACTTTGAAGATAACAAGCTCTGATAAAATAACAAAGGAAACTGAGTTCTGAAGATCTGAAGATGGAAGTTCCATTGAACTAGTCCAGATGCTAAAGACTCTTCATTTTTCTAAGAACAAGATAGAAGAGTAACTCTTTTCTATATCTGATATGACAACTCAAGGTGTTACTCTGCATATCTTTGGATTATATAAAATCCTAGATGATCTCAGATAAAGCTTTGAGGATAACTCATTCAGGGGGAGCAATTGTTCCACACTCTGAATTTGTTTGCTTTGGTGATTACCTTGTATAAAATGTTCAATCAAAATACTTGGTTTTGTCATCATCAAAAAGGGGGAGATTGTGAGAGCAAGAATTGTCTCTACAAGTAAATCTATGTTTTGATGATAACAATGAGTATTTGTGAAAGAACCATTTTATGGTCTAACGTGTGTTGTGTGCAGATTATAAGAACTAAAGACATCAGAACCAACATACACCAGCCAGATGTACTATGATTTAATATATGTATATGCGAAGTTACTATGTGTGACTAAAGTCGCAAGAAGCAAGAACGCTTGTTTATCTAGTCATAATCAGCCAGATCTAAGGATGCCAAGATTGCTGTTGCAATGCTCTTGTGGATGCTCTCTGAGAATGATCAAGATTCTGAAGATAAGTTCTGCAGATTTGGAAGACCTAAAGCAGAAAAGGATAACGCTCTTAAAGACCAAGTGCTGAAGTTCTGAAGACTGATTCCTAATGGACTTCTTCAATTAACGGAAGACTTGAAGCATCAAATATTCTGCTACAAAGACTCCACTCGTGCTTCATCAAATTAACATCAGAAGCCACTGAAGTTTCGAAGTCTAAATATTACCGTTGTGAGTTAAATATACAAACTGCCCAAGAAAAGATCTCCTCTGCAAAAAGAGGATGTGTCAGTACAACTCATTATTTCACAACGTCTCTTTTCCAAACAGCCAACAGTATTCTCTAACGGCTATATTTCTACTGGCTATTTAATGGAAAGAGTTTTTGCTTCTGATGTATCGATCACTTGTAGAATCACGAACTGAATTTTCATCTACAAAATTGACCAAGTCATTGTGAAGATAGCAACAACGATGAGTTCTTGTTGTAACACTTAACATATTCAGAGCTATCATTATTTCACTAATGGCTATTGTTGTTGAAACTCAAGAAGATAAATCAACACAACAAAAACAATCAAACAGAAGCTGTTGATGAAGAAGACAACATTGAAGATCTGTCAAGTCATCAACCTACCTTCTCGTCAAGACTACATTGAAGATCTGAAGCAAGGAGTTGCTGCTTAAAGCTTGCTCAACCAGAAGACAAAGAAGAAGAATATATACAAGATGTCAACAATTGTAATATCTAAATACATCTTTGTAGTTTCTTAGGAAAGCAATGAGCTGATTGCTCAAAACTTGCTTGAACACATGTGTGTGTTCTTTGTACTTAAACTTAGGAGAAACTTGCTTATTAAGAAGCACAATTTGTAATCTCCAGTTTTCCAATTCAACTAAATGAATTGAGACTCCTCAAGTGAACGCTATATCCTGATGGGATCCCTGAACGGTTTAGCTGTGAGTTGAGGTCCTTGAGTATATCACGTAGTGATCAGATACTTGAGATGACAATGGCTGGGTGTCATTGTGGAAAATCCTGAAATAGGGTCAGTAGCGTTATATTCATTAAGTTGAATCCCTGAACGTCTAGCTGCGAAAGCCTAGCAGTAGATCTTAAAGAGATTGGAACCTGCAGGTCAATGTTCGTTATATTCATTAAGTTGGATCCCTGAATGATTCATTGTGTTGTTAGTCACAGTGCGGCTGTGCAAGTTGTTAGTCACCGACGTGGCCCGTGCAAGTGTAATCATGATTTGATTATAGTGGATTAAGTCCTTGTGTTCAAGGAAAAATCACCTGAGGAGGGTGGACTGGATTAGTCCGCATGGTGAACCAGGATATATCGTGTATCCTTTACTCTCTTGCGTAGTATCTCTATTTATGTTTCTGCATTGTCTATCAGAACCTCATATTAAGCAAAGTCAGAACCTTGTAGTCTATCTCTGATAAGCTTCTGCACTGCATGTTCTAAGTATCGTATCCTATGATCAGAACCTGTATGGTTCTCATGTTCCATAGTGAAGAGATCAGAATCTCTTAACGAACATTGAAGGTTCTTGAGAGTCTCTTTAACAAGATGCGAAAAGTTACAAAAAGAGTAAATACATAATTCAAACCCCCATTTCTTGTGTCTTTCTCGCACCTTCAGTTTGAACTACATTTCCAGATTTATATTCCTTATGACCGCGACATGTGCGTCGATCTTGAAATTACTCAAAAAGAATCAGGACTGCGTATGGATAGAATACTGCCAAACCGCCTTCGACAGTATCAAGGAATACCTGTTGAATCCACCAATTCTATCACCTCAAGTAGAGGTAAGACCGTTGATTATCTACCTAACAGTATTGGAAGACTCAATGGGTTGTGTACTTGGCCAACAAGACGAAACCAAAAGGAAAGAGTCTGCCATCTATTATTTGAGCAAGAAATTCACCGACTGCGAGACTCGATACACTATGCTTGAGAAAACTTGATGTGCTCTGGCTTGGCCAGCCAAACGTCTTCGCCAGTATATGATTCATCACATTACTTGGTTAATCTCCGAAATGGATCCAATCAAGTATGTCTTTGAAAAACCTGCTCTCACGGGAAGGATCTCCCGTTGGCAGATGTTGTTATCAGAATACAACATTGAGTACCAAGCTCAAAAATCTGTCAAAGGAAGTATTTTAGCCGATCATTTGGCTCATCAACCGATTGACAATCAAGGATCAGTCGGGTTTGACTTCCCAGATGAAGATGTCGTGTATTTGAAAATGAAAGATTGCGATGAACCGCTACCCAGTGAAGGGCAGGAACCAGGTTCCCAATGGGGAATAATCTTTGACAAAGTTGTCAACCATTATGGAAACAGAATGGGGGCAATCATCATAACACCTCAGGGTACCCATATTCCTTTCACTTCCAGATTAACATTCAAGTGTACAAACAACGAGGCCGAATACGAAGCTTGAATCATAGGTCTCGAAGAAGCAATTGACTTAAGAATTAAGAACTTGGTTGTGTATGGAGACTCAGCCCTGGTTATCAATCAAATCAAAGGAGATTGGAATATGAAATTCTGGTATCAGATATGTGATGTCGAGTGAGATGTCACAACATCAATATCTGCTATATGAACAAGACAATAAAAGAACAGCACTTAAAAGCAGTAAACAAACACAGAGAATTGTTCACCCAGTTCGGTCTAACAACCTACGTCTGGGGGCTACCAAGCCATGGAGGAAATTCACTATCAGTAGTATCAATTTGTAGATTCTACAGTCAACACACCAGTTGACCCAATGACACTTCTACCTAAGACACTCTTAGGTATGAGAACCCTCTCACTCCCCCTCAATCACAGCAGTGATGAAAACAGAAAATAAAAAAGTAAGAAAACACACCTTGATCTTGCTTAAAAGCTTTGATCAAGAACAAACACTCGTGCTTAAAAGCTTAGAGTGGACAACATACAACACAACTATATCAGTCCAATTCAAACATCAAAATAGACGAATGAATGGCTCACAATACACAGACGAAAACACAAACCCTAATACTTGACACTCAGTGCACAATCTCTTGTCTTCGTATCTTCCAAGTAGGGTTGAGACTTCTTTAAAAAGAAACAGATTCTTGGGCCTGGGCAATAATAATTCTCAAAATTAATTCTCAATTAAAACTGATAAAACTCCAAATCTTTTTGCCCTAAATTAGTAACAAAATATACTCTACAAAGTAATAGGAACTGATTGTATCAGAATAACTCTTCTCCAATAAATTCGCCTACAATCCCTCAAACAGAATCTCCCAAGATATATCAGATAACGCGCAACACATAAAAACACAGAACTGGAAGTTCTGTCAAAAGATATTAAGACATCCGCCTTGACATCATGCACCACAATCCTGCAACACATGTTAGAACCACATGTCTTGACATCAAGCATGACATCTTGATGTTACACCTTGTTTTACCAAAATTGCAGCCAATAACAGAACTAACAATCTCCTCCTTTGGCTAATTTTGGCTAAAACAATATCAACACACATCAGAGATACCTGCAGCAGAAAATAACACATAATAATACTAACATGCAGCAGCAGCAGAAACACCAAACAAAACTCAAACTCCCCCTCAAGCCAAGAAACCACAACCAGCAACAGCTTCAAGAAAACCAGCAATAGCACACAACACGACAAAGCTACGACAAAGTAGGGCTACTCTCCCCCTTTTTAGCCACAATTGGACAAACACCCTCAGAAGTACTGCACAAAACACAATTTTCAAAATAAATTGCACAGGACACAAGGAAAAATACACCACCTCCAACAACTACATCTTTGACTGGTCAGGCGATACAAACAAGGTTCTCTTATGATATAAAAATAGCTACACCTTATTGCTTCTTACTACAGCCAACCTGAGAAGGAAACATGAGTCAGTCCTCCAAGACAGTTGATACACACAAGGGTCAGTTGAAGCACGACCAGAAAAACAAGACCACCAAACCAAATGAGATGAAGTCCAAAGAATTGACAACAACAAGATCTTCTACAGGAACAACAAGAACAGGCAGAAAGACAAAAACAAGAACGAAGACCATCAACCTCCAGTGCTACTACATGCTTCTGATGATGAAGCAGATGAAGACTGGGTTAATTTCATTAACTCAGGTGGTTGGAATGAATAGCTGAATCCAAACAATAAACCTCTTTGCTTGTAGTTTATGTTTAAAAAAATGTAATGTTGAGTACTTCCAGCAATAAAAATGTTCTTGTTTGTTTCCAAACATTCTTATTTTGTCAATTTCACCAACTAGATAAGCTCACACACATAAGACAACTGTACCAAAAACACCATCCTCCTGCACACCAACAAACGATCCATTAATCCTCATATATGCAAATCCCTAATTTGCTTCTTAAATTTTCAAACTGATTTGCATCTAAGGCCTTAGTAAAAATATTAGCTAATTGCATATCAGTAGCAACATGTTCCAAAGCAACCACTTTATCTTCAACCAGATCTCTTATAAAGTGATGACGTATGTCAATATGCTTAGTCCTGCTATGTTGAATTAGGTTCTTGGAGATATTGATAGCACTCAGATTATCACAGTACAATGTCATGACATCTTGCTTGACATTGTATTCAGTTAACATTTGCTTCATCCAAACCAGTTGTGAACAACTACTTCCTGCTGCTATGTGTAGCACCCCAAATTTTTCTCTCATGCCTTTAGTACTAACTGGCTTATGTTTCATTTCATTTTTTCATTATCATGTGTGCATATCATTGGTTCTTAGCATGGGGTCAAGGTGCCTGAGGCAGTTCAAGAGGAAAAGATGTTCTTCAAAGGGTCAAGCAAGCGTCCTTGTATTGTCCAAGAGATTAAGAGGAGAAATGGTTATTGATGCCACCATTATTTGAGTCACTAAGGGGCCTTGGGGCTCAAGAGATCCTATTTGGTCTATCACATCATCAGGAGTTCACAATTGGCAGGAGATCTCAAGTGAACCACTCCCTCATAACCAGTGCAGAAACTAGGGTTTTGAGATTCTTGGGTTTATTGCTCCAATGGACTGGCTCCCTGGGTTTTTATCATCACCAAATGGCATATCTCATCTTTGTTGGAGAGGATACACATCATATTCAGAGGAATTTGGATTTGGAGGATGTGTTATTTCCTCCTAGACTGAGGGTACTAAAATTAGGGTTTGCTATAAAATCTGTTTATTTCTGATTTTTTGGGCAAGACTTGATTCCATGGTATTCCTTGGGTCCCTAAGTGTCTAGGAATGGAAAATTGTCCATCAATTTGGTTCATAAGAGGTTCAATTGGCCAATTGATTGAAAGTCAGGAGAATTGGGGAAAAGTCAACAATGAGAGGGGAAATCAACTGTGGAATTCTGAGGTTCTCTTCAAGGTATTCAAAGTCTCACATCCTCATATGGTCTTCAAGGGTCAAGTTTTATACCATTTATCAAGAATCAAGAGTTTGTGCAAAAGTTACCAAATATGGAAATGACCTGTAATTTGAAAGTTTCCATTTTTGGCAAGTTTTTACACTACATCCAACTTGACTTTTCATCATCAAGGAAGCTTCAAATAAACTTTTCTCAAACATGAAAGTTGAAGATCTTTTTCTCACCTTTCCAACAAGTACTAGATGGTCTCCATATCATTTGTGAAACTCAAGTTATGATCAAACGAAGGCCAAGTGGTTTTTAGGGTTTTCTCATGGTTCCATTTTTACACCTTTTGCATTTTGGTTCATATGGACCTATAATTGGTTCCATTGCTTCAAGTCACATTCTAACATCCAAGTGCACCTCATGAGGATCATTTGTGACCTTTATTTCACTCCATTCCATGACTTATTCATCATTTATTTCACATTATGCAATTTTGCAAGAAGCATCAAAACTCATGAATCAAGACATTCCAAAGCCCAAATTCAATTCAGGTGTGATTAGCAATTGACAAATGAGTGATCCATCATACAAGGCTTGGGTGTACACGCATGGAGGAGGGTGTATAACTCAAAATGCTAATTTACAAAATCATTGAAAACTCATTAATCAAGGAATTAACAAGACTTTAATGATATTCAGGGGAATAACCTAGAGTATATAAGCTAACTCATACACTCATTGAAGGGGGAGGCACGCTATTTTGATGAGATTTCACTTTTCACCTAAACTTTCTCTTCATCGAATCTCACCACTCACAAAGGCTTTTGACAAAATTCTTTCACAATCTGAGTCCTTGGGTTCCATAGAACACAAATCTACCATCATCTGAAGCTAACAACAAGTGTGCCATAGGATACGAATTTGGAAGCTTCTTCTCCAAAACTCAGGATCTAAGTCAGATTCAAGCCCTAATTGCATTTATTTTGCGATTAGGGATTGCTGGGGTGCGATCTGGAGCCTGCAGACGGGTTTCTAGGAGTATTTTAAGCTATTCAAGGTCTCAGGTTAGTGACAATTGCATGATCATAAAACTTAATCTTTTGATGTGCATAATGATCTATGATACTCACTGATGATGCTGGTGTATTTTGTTTTGAGATTGGACGTGTAATATGTGCGTATTGTGAGTTTTAAAGTTTTGGATCCAAACTTGTTGCCTTCGATTCTCGTTAGTGTTGCATTGTTTGTGATTTCTAATATGATATTTGTGATCCTTGTGAAAATCTAGAAAATATGGTATACTCGTTTGCATTTTCTGGGAAATTTTGGGGTGCAGGTCGCCGGAAGAGACGACCGGAGCTAGGGCTCCGGCGTCTGGTTTGATCTCCGGTGGGGTAGGGTTTCTAAGGTAAGAGACGTAATCAGGGTCGTTCATTGCTTTGATCTGGTGGTCCACAGCGTGCCACGCCATTTAAAAATCTGTTTTATTTTATGGGTTGTGTGTGTGACATTCCATGATTATTATTGTGCACTGTCAATCTGAACCACTCATCATGTTTTCTTTTGATTGATCTGGAGCATTGATATGATCTGATGGTTATTAACATGCCAACGCATTAAATTTTCCATGTGCTTATCACGTGCCCTTTTTTTAATTTTCTAAATGATTTTGTGTGTGCGTGTGCATCGTGGTTAACGTGGGTGTATGGATCTGAAGCGCTGATCATGATTACCTTTTGTTTGTTTGACTGAATGCCACACGTTAGATTGATCTGAGGGTTGATATTGGTCCAGATGGTTGACTGTGTCATTTGTTTTTTTTTGTTTGTTTGCGCGTTGGTTTGGGCCTGGCCTCAGGTTGCTATTTGAACCCCCCATATGAGCCCATTCATCATTCCCAACGTGTTTGGGCTGCTACTTACACCCCCTACTTGTTTTTCTTCTATTTTATTTTATTTTATTTAATTGCATTGTTTGCATTTTAATTTTTTAAAATAGTTTTGTGCATCTGAAAATTACAAAAAAAAATCATGAAGCATATTTAGGGTTTAATAAAAATTTTCCAAATTTTATTTTTTTATTTTTATTTTATTTTTGGCACCTGAATTAATTGTTGTGTGAATTTCTTTTTGAATTGTTCTTATTGTGCACACTTTGCATTGCTGATTTTATTTCTCATAGCATACAAAACATTTTGAGTCCATTCTTTTTGCATTGTTTCACCAACACATTGAAGTTCATTAAAACATTTTTCTCATATTTTAAAATCATTTCATATTGCATTTTGGTCCCTCTCTTTTGCATATTGAGTCGTGTTTCTTACTTGATCTTTGCATGATTGTTTGAGTGACTTGTCTTGTGAATTTTTGGATGAGTTTTTAACATGATGTTTACCCCTGGTTGAGGTATTTTGAGAATTAATTTTGTATTTGTTAAAGGTGTTTTTGCTAATTGTTTGATTGCTCTTTGTTTGAGGTCTTCTTTTATGCACATCTTTGATCATGTTTAATTACTTGTTTGAGAAGGCACTTGTGCCATCATTTGGGATTGCTTCTCTGGCTTTATAAATCATTTTTGAATCATTATAGGTCACTTGATTGCAATTATAGGTCATTGGTGTGAGGTTGTTGCATACTTTGTGCACATGTTCAATGCTTGATTTACATGCCTCTTTTTGACTTATCTTCTCACCTCTTCTCATCTGTGCTCATTCATGACTTATGTTTGGTTTGTGTATGCCATGCCATATCATCCCTTTGCACTTCGTTTGATGTATGTTTCTGACCTTGGAGCTTTGCATTCATGTCATATGTTATTCATGCTTCATCTTGCATACTTGAACATGTTTCACTTACATGCTCCCTTCTCCTTCTTCTAATGGATCTTAATGCTTGGATACTTGTGTGTATGCCTCATGTGACACTTGTATAGCATGTTTAGGCACATATTTAGGTCATCCACATTTTGACTTGGATATTATTTGAAGCATTCTTGCATGATCACCCTGCATATCCACTCATTCTTCTTCTACTCCTTCTTTGATGACTTTCTTGTATGTTTTGCCACTTGTTTGCATTCTCTTTGCTTGATCTTGTTTGGTAAACATTATGGGTCACCTATAAGGTGTACATTCTGACTTGGATGAGTTTCATTTGGTTGGTAACCATTTCTCTTTGGGTTGCGACTTGTTTGGGTTTTCATTTGTCCTATGGTTGCTTATGTCTGTTTTGTACTAACCTTTTATGCAGAGGCAGAGGTAAGTTATTTGAGGGTGTGGATAGTTATCCATGTCCACCCTCACTCTTTCTTTCTCTCATCTTTTCTTTTCTTCAGGCTTAGGTTGTTGTCAAACCCCCCCTTAGGGCCACCTTTGCATGATAACATTAGGATAGAATCCCCTTAGTGTTTTTTTCTTTTCTTTTGAGTCCCTCTTCTCATCTCTTAACACTTCTAAGATACTTAATAAGGTTAACTTGCCTTGCACACAAGCCTTAAACATCTCTTCTAGAGTGTTAAGCATACGTCCCATTGGGGACGACCATGCGACGCATTCGTTTCCGTGCCATAGACTTTGGTTCAAGGCGAGTTATGAACTAACTCAACTCACTTCTGTCTTAAAAAATACAAACAAATCTCAAACCTTTTGTCCTTCGGGATTGTCAAACTTAAGGCTATTTTCAAAAAGGGCACGTTACTTTCCGTTTTGTCACAAACAGGCATCGACCCTAACTGCCGGACGCGAACGTAACGTTGCTTATAAAAAACACAAAAAGAACTTGGTTCGAACTACGTTGACTCTGAATTTCCCATTGCACAAAGGGAGTACGTAGGCCTAGGACGACGATGTCCTACCGAGTCTGTCTTTGTTCTTCCCTCCCCCATTTCAGTTCAGCCATAGATTTTAGGATAACTCACCTTTAGATTAGACAACAAGCGTGGATCCCATCGAGTACGATGGACGCGTGGGGTGCTAACACCTTCCCCTCGCGTAACCGACTCCCAAACCCAGGTTATGGTTGCGATGACCATTCCTTTCCCTCTTCCTCAGGTTTATACGGTGTTCCCTTTCCCTCTCTTGGGATAAATATACATTGCTGGCGACTCTGTTTCCGCGCCACTTTCGCGTTTGTACCTAGATGAAAATCCTGGGAGCGACAGCTGGCGACTCTGCTGAGGATTCTGGCTCCCTAAGCGAGTCTCTCCTAGCGCTTATTTGTTTTTGTTCTCTTTGGGTGTTTTTTGTTTGTTTTGCTTTATTTATTGTATTTTATTTTTACCGCATTCACTGCATTGCATGTTATTATTATCTGCTGCGCTGCACTGTTTTCTGTTTGGCGGGTTGGGAATTTAGAGAGGAAAGCCCAATACCCAGGCTCGAGCATACACTTAGGATTAGCGTGGAAAGTAGTGTGACTTGTGTGGCATTTGGCCAGATGTAGTATACATGAAAACCCCACATCCAAATGAGGTTTTCTTTGGTAATGTTCTATCCTGCGTATTGGTGCAGACGATAGAATGTAACCTGGAAAACTGTCGACTCTGGCGACCATTCCCGAGGACTCAGTAATGGCACTCCTCCCGAGATGTGATAATGGCAGACCAGAAATGGAAAACCCATTACACTTGTCGATCCGAGGACCCAATGCTGGGAACTTGCTATAGGATGCCTTTTTGAAAGAGAATCAGTGGAGGCGCTCCTCGATTGGCGATAGTACTGTACCCCGAGGGATGAATGTATTATTGCTTCTCGACCTCAGTGTCATAAGCTGAGGACCTTTCATTTTCTAGTACCCACATGTGAGAAGGGCAGGGTGTTTACAGGTTTGCAGGTAACCTTGACCTTCAACATACCTGGTTTTCTGGTCAGCATGTTTATCAGTGTGGTATTATGGTTATTCTGGTATTCTAGGTATTTGGGCAGACCTTTTGAGATTATACAGTTGTTCAGTGCAGCAGTTGTCCAGTCTGTGTGGCATCCTTGATCCCATGTGTGCATTTGCATCATCATTTTGCATCCTAACATGTTTATTCATTTGCAGGGTTGCATCCTAACTTTGATTCTGGTTTTTGAAGACTATTAAGGATGAGTACTGAGAAGAAAAAGAACATCATAGTGTACAAGTTCCCATCACTTATTCTGGATCCTGTTCATAAGATTGTGTCTATGGCAGAACCTGGGGTATTGGCAGACTTTAGAGGAGAGTATGGAAGAATTCTGAATTTTGCTCGCGACATCACCGAATACGAGTATAGGGCTTTACACACTCTGGTGCAATTCTATGACCCTCACCTGCGATGTTTTCTATTCACTGATTATCTTTTGGCTCCGACATTGGAGGAGTTTGCTCTCATTTTGGATGTTTCTATCAAAGAAGAGGCTCCTTTCTATCCTTCTAAAGAACTTCCTGATTTAGAAAGGGTCTCCGAGGCTTTGCATTTGGATCCATCTTTGTTGAAAAACAATGTTGCCAGTAAGGGATGGTGTAAAGGCTTTCACATGAAATTTTTGGTAGAACAGGCTGTTGTACATGCTAAGGCTAGATGTTGGTCGGTTTTCAACGCCATCTTGGCTATGTGTGTCTATGGAACGGTGTTGTTCCCAAATGTGAAGGATTTTGTGGACATGCACGCTGTCCGGATATTTACCATGAAGAATCTGGTACCTACTTTGCTTGGAGATCTGTACCACTCAGTGCATTATAAGAACGAGAAGAGGAGGGGAGGACCCCTTAATTGTTGTGCGCCAGTCTTCTACAAATGGTTTGCTGATCATCTTCCCAAATCTGGGGCATTTGTAGATACTCAAGGAACATTGGATTGGTCCAAAAGATTAATGGGCTTGAGGGCAGATAATCTAATTTGGGTTAACCGTGACTTGTTGGGCCAAGATATCTGATTAGTTGTGGAGGTCTCCCAAATGTGCCTCTAATAGGAAGGAAATGGGGGATTAACTACAACCCTATTCTTGCTATTAGGCAATTCGGGTATGCCTTGAAAGAGCCACCAAAAGACGAGGAGGTCCAAGAATCTCTATATCTGAGTGGGGAAATTAATCCATAACTGTTAAAAGAAGCTGCAAATACTTGGGAAGATTGTCATAAGAAGGGGAAGACTTCTTTTGGGAAGAGCAACAACAGAACATTTCCTGCGTACGAAGATTGGATTCAAAAAAGGGTAGAGAAGGAGCTTTTGCCATTCTCCAAAGAACCACCACCTTACCCCTTGCTGATTGAGCCTCCTACCACAGTTGAGATAGAGAAGTTTAACAAGTTGTGGGCTGAAAAGGAAAAGCTGCGAGAAGAAAACAGTGAGCTACAAAGAGAGATTTATCAGCTGAAACATGAGCGGGGTGAAGCTGTTCATATCGCCAAGTTGAAGACAGAGCTTCTCGCTAAGGCAGAAAAGGAGATAGCTAACAAGGTCACAGCCAGACAAAGGATGAAGCAAGCTCTAGAGGGTATCGGTAAGGTTCTCAAGTCTAAGAAGGAGGAATTGGCCAAGGCTTTGTTGAAAATTCACAAGTTCAATGCTCACCGAGACACTGCAATGGCTGATAATAAGCGAAAGGAAGATGATTATCTAGCTCAGATTGATTAATTGAAGTTGAAGCTCAAGAAAAAAGACGATGAGATACTATCAGGGGTATTCCAGAGATAAGCAGTCGAGGGTCGACTCAATGAAGCCATAACCTCCATAGAGGAACTGAAGATCCAAGCTGAAGTGAAGAGACCTAGAAATGAGGGTCCTAGCATGGATGGTGTTTTTGGAGAAGACGCTTGGGAGTTGCATTGCCGATACTTGAAAGGGATCATGCATAGGAGAGATGTTCTCATTCAAGAGCTAATTCAGAGACCGAAGCATCCTGACACCAAAAAGTTGTTCAAGGAAATTCAAGACTGGAGCAAAGAGCATAATGGATAGGGGGATTGGCACTTGTGGACTTTGATGACATGCCGTAGTTTTCTATTTTCTTTTATTGTATTTGGATCAGCACCAGGCTTGTTGGTTGGGATCTATGATTATTGTGTTCAGACTTATTATTTTGGGTTGTGATTGTTGACAATTGGTTATCCTCTAGTTTTTCTTAATACATGAGCAGAAGTTCTGTTCTATCTTGTTGTTAAACTGGAATCAAGGGGTGGATCGCCCTGCGAATATTCAAACATGTTCATTTGCATTTGCATATTCATGATCATTTTGCATAACAGGTGTTTATCTCTGGCGTTCTTATCTTGTTCTCATCCGTTAGCGCAGGATTGCTGATCAACACATTCACCGGTATTCTACCAGATAAAATCAGAAGAAAGTCATGGATAAACTACAAGCCGAGATGACTGAGATGCGGACCCGCATGACTCAATTCATGGATTTAATGCAAGGTATTGCTCAAGGCCAAGAGCAGTTGAGGACTCTTGTTCAGCCACTGATTGCGAGAATTGATGAAGAGGGTGTCCTTCATGGAGGAGTTCATACTGGTGTTACTGGTAATAATGTTCAGAATGGCCCTCCGGACGGAGGTATTCCTGTTATTGGTGTTGTGATCCCTCCGGGCAGAGGAGAAAATGTTGTGGTTCCCACTTTAGTGGGAGGAGGTAATAGTGTCTGTGTAATTCATGGTCGTCAGTATGATGATCTTCAGGAAGATGCATTCTCTGTGCCAGGTGGGGATGCTGGTCCCCAGATTGACAATGATCAGAGATTCAGGTTGATTGAGGAACAACTAAGGGGTGTTGTGAATCAAGATTCTGTGGGTATAGATCTGGAGGATTTGGGGCTGGTTCCAGGCGTCATTATCCCACACAAGTTTCAGACTCCTACTTTTGAAAAGTACAACGGCATGACTTGCCCAAGGACTCACGTGAGGGCGTACGCAAGTAAAATGGCTGCTCATGCAAAGAGAGGAAAGATATCCTATTTGGGGCATCCCTGGAATGATATATGCAACTAGAGAGGAAAGATGTTCGTAGTTGGAGAGAGCTGGCAGAGGCATTTATCAAACACTATCAATATAACACTGACATGGCTCCGAACAGAACACGGCTGCAGAATTTGTCACAGAAGAACAATGAGAGTTTCAAGGAATACGCTCAGAGGTGGCGAGAACTGGCAGCGAGGGTTCAACCTCCCATGTTGGAGCGAGAAATGATAAGTATGTTTATGGCCACCTTATAAGGTCATTACTATGAAAAACTGGTACCGTGTATAACTGGAAAGTTTGCTGATTTGATCTTAGTAGGAGAGATGGTGGAAAGCGGAATTAAGGCGGGAAAAATTTCAGGCGGTGATGGGTCCTCATCTGGAGGGGGTAAGAAGCCTTATGCCAGTGGTTACAAGAAGAAGGAGGGAGATACAAACTCTGTGTTATCATATCGTGGTAGAGAAGGACCTCGTCAGAACTTCAATCAGCAGGTGGCTTCTATAACCATCCCAGCAGCACCTCAGCAGCCAGTAGTGCCTTAACAACAAAATCAGGCTCCTCGCAGACCGCAGCCTCTGTCTAGGCGGGATAGGCATTTTGACACCCACCTCTTCCCTACTCTCAATTATTTCAACACTTGTTACAGTTACAATTAATTCAGAAAAGGACATTGGCTCCACCCACTGGCAATCCACCTCTCGGCTACGACGCCAACGCCCACTGTGAATTTCATTCTGGGGCACCCGGACATTATATTGAGAACTGTAAAACTTTTAAGCATCAGGTTCAAGATTTGGTGGATTCAAAAGCCATCAATTTCTCCAACGATGCTCCAAATGTGAATCAGAACCCGATGCCGAATCACGGTGGACCAAGGGTTAATGCTATTATTAAAGACTGTGAAGACGTGAATTTGATTTCAGATGTGAACGAGGTCCAAACTCCTTTGGGTGTGGTGAAGGAGAGACTGTTAAAGGGAGGGGTATTTCCTGGTTGTGATAAAGACTGTGCAGGGTGTGTGGCGCAACCAGACGGTTGTGATTTATTGAAAGCAGGTGTCCAGAGAATGATCAATGAAGGGATATTACAGTTTGACAGGGGTTGTAAGCAGAGCAAAATTACTGACAGAAGGATTGATGTTGCCACAATAACGATTCCATTCAAGACAATAACTATATCAGCGCCGGCGAGACCAGCGCCTGTCATTATCACTGTCCCTGGGCCAGTCCCGTATGAGAGTACCAAGGCCATCCCGTGGAACTATGGGGCTGAAGTATTTGTTGATGGTAAGAAGCAGGAGTTGGTAAAAACATCAGTTGCGAGTGCAGGGGTTGAAAATATAGTTGAAGCAGGGGCCATCACTAGGAGTGGTAGAGTATTTATTCCGTCTTAGGATCAAGGTGGCAGTTCGAAGCAAGACAAAGGTAAACAGGTGATGGATGAGTCTGTACAGAGACAGGAAGCAAATAATTCTATGACAAAGCAGGTTAGGGATACTTTCTCAGAAGATGTAGAAGAGTTTATGAGATTGATCAGGAAAAGCGATTACAAAATTGTTGATCAACTTCACCAAACTCCATCGAAGATTTCCATCCTATCTTTACTGTTGTGCTCTGAGGCACACCGAAATGCATTGCTGAAGGTTTTGAATATGGCCTATGTACCGCAGGAAATATCTGTCAATCAGTTAGAAGGGGTTGTGGCTCATGTGAATGCTGGTAATGGTTTGGGTTTCACCAATTTAGATCTGACTCCAGCTGGGAGGAATCACAACAACGCTCTGCATATTTCAGTGGAATGTCGTGGTTCCTTAATGTCGCATGTGTTAGTTGATACCGGGTCATCTTTGAATGTGTTGCCGAAGAAGGCTTTGATGAAGTTAGATACTCGTGGGTTGATTTGTACACCAAGTGACTTGGTGGTACGTGCTTTTGATGGTTCCAAGAGGTCAGTTTTTGGAGAGTTAGTTCTGCCAATCAAGGTGGGTCCTGAGATTTTTAACACCACCTTTTACATAATGGATATTCAGCCTGCTTATAGTTGTTTGTTGGGTCGCCCTTGGATCTATAGTGCTGGGGCAGTAACATCTACGCTGCATCAGAAGTTGAAGTATATGACGGATGGACACGTTGTGACAGTTTGTGGTGAGGAAGAAATCATGGTAAGTCACCTATCGACCTTCAAGTATGTAGAGGTAGATGGTGAAGTACAGGAAACTTTGTGCCAAGCCTTTGAAGCTGTGAAAATTCCCGAAGAACCCTCAAAGGCAGCCAGTCAGCCTGAGGTGGTTGCCCAACCTGAAGTTGTCAGACAACCAGAGGTTTCGATGTCCTCTTTCAAAGAGGCGCGCACTGTAGTTGAAGCCGGTGGTTCTCAGAAGTGGGGCCAGGTCATTAATGTCCAAAGGAAGCAGGATACCCATGGACTAGGGTACAAGCCACCCCGACGAGCTCAAGAGCCTCCCAAGTATGCTGGTCCGATTCGGTTCACAAGCGCTGGGGTTTTCTTTGATCAGATTAATGCTATTGAAGATGAAGGAGATAGTGACTGTGACATGGTTGGATGGATTCGTCCTTGCACCCCTGGTCAGAGTTTAGACAACTGGTCCTTCGAGGAAATCATCCAAGTGACGCGCCAGGAGTAATTTACTTTTGTTTTCTGTTATGTTAAATCCTACGTTCTGCCCAAGACGTAGTGATATTTATTTGTAGGGCTTTGATGTTTTATTTGCTACTTTTATCATCAATAAAGGACATTTTTGTTATTCAAATATTTTGATCCCTGTTTTTCTGTTTTTACTTTTTGCATTAACCCAAATCAAAATGGCAATGTGTTTTCTTGTTTGTTGCACCCATAATAAACATATAACATCCATCATGCAGGTTTCTTTGTTCAGATTCCACCCATCATGACTTAGCTATGGCTCGATATAACTTCGACAATCCTATCTATCAGGCCGAAGAAGAGATTGACGAAGACTGTGACTTGCCAGAAGAATTAGCCAGGTTACTGAAACAAGAGGAAAGGGTTATTCTACCTAACCAGGAGGAGGTTGAGACTGTTAATTTGGGAACCGGGGATGTTAAGCGAGAAGTAAGGGTTGGGGTTGCTCTGGAAGACACTGTTAAGGGAAGATTGATGGAGTTTCTTCGAGAGTATGTGGATATCTTCGCCCGGTCTTACCAAGACATGCCTGGGCTTGACACTGACATTGTTGCACACCGGTTGCCGCTTAAAGAGGGTTATACTCCAGTCAAGCAGAAACTGAGGAGGACGAAACCAGATATGGCTGTCAAGATCAAGGAAGAGGTTCAGAAACCGTTGGACGCCGGATTTCTTGCTGTGACAAATTATCCTCCGTGGGTTGCTAATATCGTACCTGTACCTAAGAAGGATGGGAAGGTCAGGATGTGTGTTGATTACCGAGATTTGAATAGGGCGAGCCCGAAGGATGATTTCCCGCTCCCCCACATTGACGTGTTGGTGGATAATACTGCTCAATATTCTGTATTTTCCTTCATGGATGGCTTCTCTGGGTATAACCAAATCAAAATGGCCCCAGAGGACATGGAGAAGACTACGTTCATAACACTGTGGGGAACATTTTGCTACAAGGTAATGCCCTTTGGATTGAAGAATGTTGGGGCAACCTATCAGCGGGCAATGGTGACTCTCTTTCATGATATGATTCACAAGGAGATTGAAGTCTATGTTGATGACATGATTGCGAAGTCACAGACAGAGGAAGAACACCTGGTGAACCTCCAGAAGCTATTTGAAAGGTTGAGGAAGTTCAGACTGAGATTGAATCCGAACAAGTGCACTTTCAGTGTGAGGTCTGGTAAATTGCTGGGATTCATTGTTAGTGAAAGAGGTATCGAGGTTGATCCTGCAAAAATAAGAGCCATACAAGAGATGCCTGAGCCAAGAACAGAGAAAGAGGTTTGTGGCTTCTTGGGGAGGTTGAATTACATTGCTAGGTTCATCTTCTTTAGCAAGAACACATGTGGAGGGACTTGAGTCTTGTGACACCCATAAGTAACAGTTGTCCTTAGACCTAGCACCCTTCATGATAACTTCACATTTCTCATTTGTGACAATGCACTCAGTTTTTGTAAAATTATCTATAAGTCCTTGATCACATAGTTGACTAATACTGATCAAATTTGTTGTCAACCCCTTGACTAGCAGTACATCATCAAGTCTAGGTGTACCTTCACAATTCAGCTTTCCCACACCCTTGATTTCTCCTTTGACACCATCACCAAAGGTCACATGGCTAGAAGATTGAAGCTTAACATCCACCAGCAGATTCTTCACTCCTGTCATGTGTCTTGAACAGCCACTGTCAAAGTACCAGTCTTCTTTAGCAGAGACTTTAAGAGAAGTATGAGCTATCAAGCTGACAACATCAGTTTTGGAGACCCATTGCTTCTTTTGCTTGATGACTTGATTACCTTTATGAATGACCTATTTGGGTGCACAATTAGAAGTACTCTTAGGATACCCATGCAACTTATAACAGAAGGCCTTTATGTGTCCAAAGCTCCGACAATGATGGCATCTCCAGCGCCTGAATTTCTTCCTAGAGGGAGTCCTGTCAGGATGTTTCAACATCTGTTTCAACATCACTGGCTTGGAACTAGGAATAACATCATTTGAAGCAGATCCACTATTGAATCCCATCCCACTTTTGTCTCCTGCAGTTCTTCCAACATCAAGAATCTTGTCTAGAACATCGGTTCCACTATTCAGCATTCTGATAGACTTGGACATAGATTCAAGTTTAGAGTTCATCACAAATACTTCATCTTCCAGCTTGGCAATGGTTTCCAGATGCTCTGTCTTTTCAACCTTGAGTTGAGCAATGATCTTCTTCTGCCTCTCCCCTTCTTGACAAGCTTCTTCACTGTTAATGTATAACTCTCTATAAGAATCAGTAAGCTCATCATATGTGCTCTCTTCATCCCTAGAATCATCATCAGATGTACACCTTCCAGTCAATACCCTAACCTGCTTGGCAGTCTCTTCATCTTCCTCACTTTCAGTATCAGACCAGGACACAGATAAGCCCTTTTTCTGCTTCTTAAGATATGTAGGGCATTCAGCTCTGATATGACCATAACCCTCACATCCATGACACTGAATTCCTTTGTCATAATTAGGCTTCTCCTCAGTTCTTGTTTTCTTCATCTCATCACCTGACCTGTTGATGTCAGATGTGATGTTCTTGACATTAGGTTTATAGCTCCTGTCCATTCTTTTCAAAACCCTATTAAACTGTCTTTCCAGCAGAACAATGGCATTGGATAGCTCTGCCTGAGTTTCAGGACCACGCTCTTTCTCATCATCTTCTGTACTAGACACCAAAGCTATGCTTTTGACCTTCTTTTCAGATCTGTCATTCAACCCTAATTCAAATGTCTGAAGTGAACCAATCAATTCATCTACCCTCATCTGGCTGATGTCTTAAGCTTCCTCTGTAGCAGTCACCTTCATATCAAATCTCTAGGGAAGATATCTGAGAATTTTTCTTACCAGCTTCTCACCAGACATCCTCTCTCCTATGGCACTAGAAGCATTTGACAGTTCAAGTATATTCATGTGAAAATCATGAATAGTCTCTTCATCTTTCATTCTCAAACTTTCAGCTGAAGTCTTGACATCTTGACCTTGGAAGTTCCTTCATGAGTTGTTTTCAGGATATCCCACGCCTCCTTAGCCACTTCACATGTGTTGACCAGCCTGAAAATATTCTTGTCAATACCATTAAATAAAGCATTCAAGGCCTTGGAATTCTCAAGAGCGAGTTCATCTTCTTCCTTGGTCCACTCCTCCTCAGGTTTCAGCTTTGACACACCATCTTTTCCCACAATGACAAGATGTTTCCATTCTGTCAGAACAGCCTTCCAAGTCCTGCTGTCTAAAGATTTCAGAAAAGAAACCATGTGAGGTTTCCAATAGTCATAATTTGATCCATCTAGAATAGGGGGTCTATTCACAAATCCACCACTCTCCTTGTCCATTGCACCAGAAAGTAACAACCCTAGATCTCACCCAGATATAGAGCAGGATAACCTGCTCTGATACCAATTGAAATTCTGGTATCAGATATGTGATGTCGAGTAAGATGTCACAACATCAATATCTGCTATATGAACAAGACAATAAAAGAACAACACTTAAAAGCAGTAAACAAACACAGGGAATTGTTCACCCAGTTCGGTTTAACAACCTATGTCTGGGGGCTACCAAGCCAGGGAGGAAATTCACTATCAGTAGTATCAATTTGTAGATTCTACAATCAACACACCAGTTGACAATCTACTCACTTAATCACTACCCAATGACACTTCTACCTAAGACACTCTTAGGTATGAGAACCCTCTCACTCCCCCTCAATCACAGCAGTGATGAAAACAAAAAATAAAAAAGTAAGAAAACACACCTTGATCTTGCTTAAAAACTTTGATCAAGAACAAACACTCGTGCTTAAAAGCTTAGAGTGGACAACATACAACTCAACTATATCAGTCCAATTCAAACATCAAAATAGACTAATGAATGGCTCACAATACACAGACGAAAACACAAACCCTAATACTTGACACTCAGTTCACAATCTCTTGTCTTCGTATCTTCCAAGTAGGGTTGAGACTTCTTTAAAAAGAAACAGATTCTTGGGCCTGGGCAATAATAATTCTCAGAATTAATTCTCAATTAAAACTGATAAAACTCTAAATCATTTTACCCTAAATTAGTAACAAAATATACTCCATAAAGTAATAGGAACTGGTTGTATTAGAATAACTCTTCTCCAATAAATTCTCCTGCAATCCCTCAAACAGAATCTCCCAAGATATATCAGATAACGCGCAGCACATAAAAACACAGAACTGGAAGTTCTGTCAAAAGATGTTAAGACATCCGCCTTGACATCATACACCATAATCCTGCAACACATGTTAGAACCACATGTCTTGATATCAAGCATGACATCTTGATGTTACACCTTGTTTTACCAAAATTGCAGCCAATAACAAAACTAACAGAATACATACCAATCAGGACTGATTCCTTACAAAGACTACGTGAGGAGGTTGTTACCATTCTTCAACAGAATCGAGTTTCATCACATCCCTCGTGAAGAGAATCACATGGCTGATGCATTAGCCACTCTCTCTTCCATGATTAGTGTAGGTTAATGGAATGGCATACCTAAGATCGACGTAATGCGCTGTGAAAGGCCCGCTTACATCTTCATGATCGAAGCAGTCATAGACGACAAACCTTGGTATCACGATATCAAATGCTTCCTTCAGAAACAAGAGTACCCGCCTGGGGCATCCAGAAAAGAGAGAAAAACCCTAAGAAGATTGGCAGGCAGCTTCTTTCTGAGCAGTGATACACTTTATAAGAGAAGCTTTGACATGGTCTTGCTCCGATGCGTAAACAGACCAGAAGCAAACATGCTGATAAAAGAAATTCACGAAGGATCATTTGGCACTCATGCCAACGGACACACAATGGCGAAAAAAATTCTGAGAGTAGGGTACTATTGGTTGACCATGGAATCCGATTGCTACAAGTACATGAGGAGATGTCACAAGTCTCAGATATATTGATAAAATCCATATACCGCCAACGCATCTCAAAGTTCTATCTTCCCCATGGCCTTTTTCTATATAGGGAATCAACATGATTGGCATGATTGAACCCAAGGCTTCAAACGGACATCGGTTCATCCTGGTAGCCATTGACTACTTCACCAAATGGGTCGAAGCAGCATCATACACCAATGTAACCCGACAAGTCATGGTCCGATTTATCAAAAACAATCTCATCTGCCGTTATGGTGTTCCAAGCCAGATCATTACTGATAATGGATCTAACTTGAACAATAAGATGATGAAAGAATTATGTGTTGAGTTCAAGATCGAACACCATAACTCATCTCCCTACCGACCTAAGATGAATGACGCGGTTGAAGCGGCTAACAAGAACATCAAGAAGATTGTTCAAAAGATGGTTGTAACCTACAAAGACTGGCACGAGATGCTACCCTTTGCTCTTCACGGTTATCGCACATCTGTTCGCACCTCAACAGGGTCAACCCCTTTCTCTCCAGTATATGGCATGGAGGCAGTGTTTCCCATAGAAGTAGAGATCCCATCAATCCAGGTATTGATGGAAGCTAAGCTAACATAGGCTGAATGGTGTCAAAGTCGACACGATGAACTAAATCTGATCGAAGAAAAGCGAATAACGACATTATGCCTTGGTCAGTTGTATCAGCAAAGAATAAATAAGGAGTTCGACAAAAAGGTCCGGCCTCACGTCTTCAGGAAAGGAGACCTCGTACTCAAGAAGATACAATCATTCCTCACTGATTCCCGGGGCAAATGGACTCCAAACTATGACAGCCCATATGTGGTCAAGAAAGCCTTCTCAGGCGGCGCCTTGAGACTCGTAACCATGGATGGAGAGGAGTTCGCCTACCCCACGAATGTTGACGTAGTCAAGAAATACTTCACCTAAACAAAAAAAAGGTCTCGGTGGATTGAAAACCCGAAAGGGCGGTCCAGGCAAAAATAAGAGACATAAACAAAAAAAAATCATCCCGATGGATTGGAAATCTCAAAGTACAATCCAGGCAAAAATTAGGGATTAATGGCAAGTAACTACGTCTGATCAGTTCAACTCCTCAGCAGTAATGCCATCCATCAGGAAAACTCCAGTCAAGGTCATCTTCGACAGAAGCTCAGGATGTCCAGAATTCAAAGTTGGTAGAAGGATAACGGTTGTTATGTTTCAATGTAGCCCTTTTCCCTTGAATTGCCATTTTATAACTTTGTAAATACTCTATGGAATCACGCGCTTGGCTAATTTCCATTCTATTAATAAAATTTGAGCCCTAGTGCTTTTGTTTGCAATTCTTATTTGTTTTAGCTTTACAGAATGATGTTTTTAATATGATCAACGATTCTTGAAATAAAACAAAAATGAATTTACTTGTCAAATTATTTCTGCTTTTTAAAATAAAGATGACAATTCTTTTGACTGTTGAACATCGAAAGAATATCGATTGCTTCTCCGGAAGTAATTGAACCTCAAAGTGCAGAATTAGAGTACTCCTTCAAAAACCAATACACATGAATGAAGGATCAACTGTGTCAGAGACCATTTTTCATCTGACATCCCCGACAGAGTTCTTACCTCCTAAGCCCGACCAACGTTGTTCCCCACATGAACTACTTTTCCTAAGCAAGGAAGAATTGCTATTTTGGACCAAATGATACTTTTATCCCTTGCAGTGGCCGAGTATCCAGTGGTGTTCGTCTACTAGTCTGTATGTCGTGTTAGTTTTGTCAGCATAAACATACATACATCATGCATTATTAATTTGCATTTGTAATCATATTGCATCACTATCACTCTGGTCGGTCTTGTCCCCTAGTGATAAAAGTCCTTTCATCAATCGAGTTTTCTGTTCTTTCATCGTCAGGAAATGTTGCGTCTGAACAATCTCTCTTCCAGTTTATTTCTGGATTGTAGTTGGTCCCTTGACCAATTTGATAACTTGAACCTCTGAAAAGCAAGAAGACAATCGACAAACATCACTCTTCTCCATTGAAGATGATATCTTCGATTTCCCAGATTAAGGAAAATCCCCAGAGAAAGCCTCACAACTAAAGACTCTCAGCAACACATTGATTTTTCTCTCCAAAAGAGTCAATGTTAATGAAGTCATCAACACCTCAAAATTGGATTACATCACATGGCATTTCTCAAGAATATCTCGAAGAAAAGTATGATGTAATATCCCCAAGCAGGAAACAGTCTCTCAAGAGACTCGTTCTCCCCAGTAGAGTCAACAAATGGCGTCTCCAACAAAGAAGTTTGTACAACTCTACAGCTCAGACGAATGGGTTCCCCAGCAAGTCTGACATCGAAACTTTTTCCCATCAAATGGCATCTCCCCAGTAAACTTGGCGAGAAATTTGATGAAAACCGATACAAATAGCATCCCTTTTCAAGAGAGTTTATTGACAAAAGAAACTGAGACCAGTTCCTTGGCTGAAGACCCGGATCGAGGGGAAGTTTATAAAAGAAACTGAGACCAGTTCCTTGGCTAAAGACTAGGATCGAGGGGAAGCTTATTGACAAAAGAAACTGAGACCAGTTCCTTAGCTGAAGACCAGGATCAAGGGGAAGT
Source organism: Lathyrus tuberosus (assembly GCA_022829125.1). Taxonomy (NCBI): domain Eukaryota; kingdom Viridiplantae; phylum Streptophyta; class Magnoliopsida; order Fabales; family Fabaceae; genus Lathyrus; species Lathyrus tuberosus. The sequence goes on from JALAZF010000516.1 coordinate 912,851, forward strand.
TTATTGACAAAAGAAACTGAGACCAGTTCCTTGGCTGAAGACCAGGATCGAGGGGAATTTTATTGACAAAAGAAACTGAGACCAGTTCCTTGGCTGAAAACCAGGGTCGAGGGGAAGTTTTAACTTTTATAAACATCATTGTTTAGCAAAAGAAGATGGATGGGTAAGCAGCCATTCATAACCACCATCAAAATTTTAGGTATTCTGATATTTAATCCTCTTGCACATTCGAATGCCCGAATACCTTTGCCATTCACACCTTCGGGTCCAAGAAGATTAAATAGGGGCATTTGTCATACCCCAAATTTTTACTACCAAGATTTCTTATCATTGTGAAGCTCATTACCACAATATGGATGTACTTTCATGCCTCATCAATCTCCTCAAAGACTGTTAGGCATTCTTCACAATCAAAGATTAGGGTTTTAACCCCTCTCAGAGCATTTAGACAAATGATCAATCAAGAAATAACATGATCTTCAACTTGTCTAGCCTCTCAAACATCCACGAAGGATCAAGAGGTCTCCCACATCAAGAATTAAGCACCAGGTTGCAATATACCAAGTGGATCAAGCCTCAAGATCGCCAGTGTCACCAAATTATGGTTTTGGTCTACTGAGGCCTCCAGATGAAAATTTCCATCTGGGAATGAGCCAATACCTCAATGTATGGTCTAATAAACTCAAAAGGATCTCAAGAGCCCATCCACAATGGCAAAATCACCTTGAAGGTCCATCTATCAAAAAATCAGGAATTAGGGTTTTGACCTAATTTAACCCTTGAGTTAACTTGTGAAGTGAGGCATGGCTTGAAGCCTCAAAATGAACTTCAAAGACCTCAAATACACCATATTGACATGCTTGCAAGATTTTATTCACTCAAAGAGCTCATATCATAAGTGACAAGAACTCAAAACCATCTGATCACAAATTAGGGTTTCTGATGGAAAAAGTCAACCCTATCCTTGACTGTTGACCTACCCTTGATCTCAAACCTTGGGGAGGGGTCCAAGACATTCCTAAGTACCCTTGGAGGCCACCCATGAAGTTTAATTGAGACCAAGGATTGATTTCACAAAGGGGTCACAAAGTCAAATTTTCATCTGATGAAAAAGTCAACTGTACAAAAATCCAAGTTTGACTTTTTGGATTTTTAGTCAACCAAGGTTCCTTAACCCTAAAACAATGTTAATATGTGGTTTGAATCATCATTCATCTAGAAAAATCAAAGAAAGTGAGTTAACTTGTAAAAGGGGTAACCATGAAAAACTTAAAATTTTTATAAGTTATGGAACAAAGTGGCTAGGGAACCAACTTCCAAGGACCATAACTTGAGATCCAATCAACCATTTTGGATGGTCCAAAGCTGGATTTGTAGCTCTCATTACATACTTCAAAAGTGTTAACTACATCTCATTCCAATTCTTCATGAATTTTTAGTTAGGGAGTGATCAAAGTGACTAAAAACATGAAAATGACATTTTTCCAACACTTTGTGAAATTTTCACTAAGTCAGAATCTGCCTTACTTTTTCCAAAATGTAAAGGCATTTTTCATTGTAATTCAAGTTGATTCAAAACCAAAGTTGGACATTATGTTGAAATAGGATATATCAGCTTTCCAAAATGTCCAAGAACTCCATCAAACTCTACCTGAGCTAGAGGTTATGACAGCTGCCACATGCCTTGCTGCAAACTATTTTGCAAGGCAGATTTGTACATTAGGGCTCGAATTGATCAAATTGTGCAAAAACAAACATGGTTATCCATCTGCACACCTCAGGGGGAGACCAAGGAGGAACAAGCACTGATCCATAAGCCTCCCAAGTCTTTGGAGCTACATATAGGTGTGCCACCCCTAAAAGCTAAAGATGCCTCAAGACTCCAATTTTGTTTTAAGGAATTCAATGGATGCATAGAGCTAGCATGTATCAGTCCATGATCAACCAATTGAGTAAGATAAGCTCAGACAACAAAGAACCATAGGCATGTGCTCTAATCTCAAGTCAATGGCTAGAGGAGACTTGAGATTTCATTTGATCCACATTGGCCAACAGCCTGCTGCAGTTGCCACACACTGTTGCTTGCAAAATAAACTTGACACACTATAAACAGGCCTCAATTGTGATCAGTTTGAGTACACCAAAGCACCCAAACTGATGCTTTCCTCAAAATCTCCATTTCACTCCAATTTTGCCTTCTAACTCAAGTCATTATCGGGTTTTGAGTTTGAGAGCAATTCCAACCAAACCAATCACACACACATCTTATAAACATCATATGTGAGTGATCCATAACACAAAATCACATCTGGAACATCAGATTCTCAAAATCACCAGCCAATTGCTCAAGTTCTTGACAGATTTGCAGTTGAGGTACCACAACCAGTTCCAGCTCAATTCAATCCACTCCAAGCATTCAAACACACTCCTTGGCACCTAAGGAAGCTGTCCAGATCATTGGAACCTAGCTGTAACACCTCCATCACCAAACTCGATCACCAGCTGCAAGAGGTAAGCATGAACTCTTCAAACTCCATGATGCATGCATATTTTGCTGCACAATAATTTTGCCACATGTTCATAATCATGTATGGAGTGATAACCCTCAATCAATTGCCATGAATCAATTGTGTATAGAATTTCATTGTGTTCATGCCGAAATTAGGGTTCTTGAGGTTTTCTTCTGATTTCTCACTCAATACTTAATATAAATGCAATTAATCTATATGTTTGTGATCCTTGTTCAAAAACGAACAAGATTGGTACTTGAATCGTGCAAAACCATTGAGAAATCATGGAGAAAAGTGAGAAAACTCAAATATGCAGAAACTGGGCACGCAGGCAAGAACTTAGTGTTCTTGGCGCCCTTTTTCAAATTTTCAAATATTTGAATATTTTGATATTTTTGTTAATTGATTCAAAAATTAATTTCTCTCTGATTATTTATGTTTTTGAATTGATTCTTTTTCTCAAAATTCACTAAAATGTTTAAATATTTTATTTTACAAAAAAAAAATCCAATTTTTATTATTTATTTAATATAGTTAGAATTTTTGTAATTAATTTTATTTTATTTGTTTTTAAACATTTTAAAATGAAATTCCCACCTTAAGTTTTCAAAATCAATTGAATTTCAGACTTTCATGTGATTAAACATGATTTTTCAATATATTTTCCAAAGTGTATAACTTGTTTTTAAATATAATTGATATTTTGGCATTTATTATTTAAATTACCTTTGAAAAATAACATTTTTATTTAAAACTAGGGTTTTCTATCAATTTTAAATGTTCAAACACTTTTGGGCCTCTAATAGAGTGTAAGACCCAATCCCTTTCTTAACCAAAACCATTTTTGGGCCTCAAACATTGTATAAGTCCCACTGTATTTTCAAAAATCTCTGCGCGATCGCCAGTTCAAAACCAAATCACTTGGGCCTCTCCCTGAGTTGTAAGCCTCATCACTTGTACAAAAATCAATCTTTGGGCCTATAATAGAGTGTAAGACCCAATCCTTTGTAAATACAAACCTCTTTGGGCCTCAGACATTGTATAAGTCCCATTGTATTTTCAAAATCATGGCACGGTCGTCGCCCTTTTAAAATAAAATCATCTGGGCCTACCCTCGTGTTGTAAGTCTCATCTTTCTTTTTCAAAACATCTTTGGGCCTCTCCTTGAGTTGTAAGACCCAACCCCTTTGCATAGAAAAACCTCTTTGGGCCTCAGTAATTGTATAAGACCCATTACAGTTTACAAACAATGGTAAGATTACTGTTTTTCATCTGGGCCGCTCCTTAAGTATAAGCCCCAACAATCTTTTCAAAAACAATTTCTCTTTTGATTCAGGTTCAAATATACAGTTGTTATCAAAACTTTCTTTAATTTCTTTGAACAACTAACAATACAGCATGGAAGCTTGCTCACCTGTAAGTTTTTATCAGCTTTCATTTAATTGCTTTCCTATATATATAACTGTATTGTGGGAAGTTGCTCCTCTGTAAGTCCTTCTTTCATACCCTTTTAAATACTTGTCATATATCAACTGTATATATACTAGTATATTTATTTAGAGTTTTCCCCGACAACTAGGTCTAGACCTAGGTAAAGCCAGTTGGTCACTCTTTGATACAGTCAAGACTAGATCCCCATAGGATTTCCAGATACAGTCTTGCCTTCTCTTGGGCTTAAACAATATGGAACAAAGAGAAAGGCAGTATTCTCGGTGAACCTTTTCTCAGGCTGTCACTATTAGAACTTGTCAAATAAATTTAGTTTCCCCAAAGAGGATTAATTCTCAGTGAAATCTCTTGAATTTCTTCAAACCTTAGAACTGTTCATTAAAGAAAAGATTATTCCTGGTGAAACTTTTCTTGAACTCTTCTTAAGTTTGGGACCCACAGGCTTCCTAAAAGCATCCCTGCCTCCTCTTGGGCTTTGTACAAGGACCCTTCAGCTTCTTAGAAGTTCTCATGCCTTCTCTTGGGCTTAATACAAGGACCCGACGACGTCTTAAAGGTATAAGACAGAACTTAGTCATCCTTTGCTAGAGCAGTCTTTCCAGTGTCAAATCTCAGACCAATTAAGGGTTGATTCTCATCCCTTAAAACACTTGTCTCCTCTTGGGCATCATACAAAGATAAACTCTTCCATACCAATAGACTTGGACAGTCTAAATCTCCTTTTGAGTCTCAAATACATTCTCAAGTTCCCTACAAATATAGGAGAAACCCCGGCCATTATGGATTAATTTCCAACAGAATTAAAACCCATGGGTTCTAAAACCCAGTCTCTCTCCTAAAAATCCCCGGTCAGATTATCATCGGTATAATACTACCCCAAATCAGAACCTCAAGGTATCTGATACCTCAACTCTTTTGTAATCCTCAGCAAGAGTTTATTCCCCGTTTGGACCTGCCTCGGGATCTCAATAATCACTAGCAAAAGCTAGCCTCCTCTTAGGCTTTGTATAATGATTTTTCCTCAGCATAGCTAGCCTCCTATTGGGATTTGTACAAATGATTCTCCCCGGCGGAGCTTACCTTTTCATACTCTCTTGTTGAGTCAATCACCTTTTCAGTCTCTCTTGTTGAGTCAATCAACTTTCAGACTCTCTTGTTGAGTCAATCACCTTTTTGGACTCTCTTGTTGAGTCAACCCTTTTAGCCTCAATCTTGGGCTTTGTACAGGACAGATAAAAACATTCTCTTGTTGAGTCAATCTTTTCTAGCCTCCTTTTAGGCTTGGTATAAAGATTTCCCCTAGCTGAAGTCAGCCTCCTCTGAGGCTTTGTATAATGATTTCTCCAGCTTGTTCAGCCATAATCCTGGGCTTCGTATAGGACAGATAAAAGCACTCTCCTGTTGAGTCAAACCTTGTTAGCCTCAATCTTGGGCTTTGTACAAGACATAAATCTTCATAACCTTCTCTTAAGCTTGGGACAAATATCTTCCCCAGCTGAGTCAATTCCTCCCAGCCTCCTTTTAGGCTTTGAGAAATAATATCCTTAAGCAGAGTCAATCCTCTCCTTTTCAGCCTCAATCTTGGGCTTTGTACAAGATAGATAATACTCTCCCGCAGAGTTAAACTCATTTCAGCCTCAATCTTAGGCTTTGTACAAGACTCTTAAAATACCCTCAGCTGAGTCAGTCAGTCAACTATCTCTTTAGCCTCAATCTTGGGCTTTATACAAGACAAATAAATATTTCTTTCCCACAGAGTCAAAAACCCTTTTATCCTCAATCTTGGGCTTTGTACGAGACAGACAGAACATTTTCCCCAGAAAAGTCAAACTTTTAGCCTCCTCTTAGGCTTTGTATAATGATATCCCCGAAGAGTCTGTCTCTTTTAGCCTCCTCTTAGGCTTTGTATAAGGACTTCCCTAGTGGAGTCAATCAACCTCTTAGCTTCAACCTTGGGATTTGATCAAGGCACACTAAAATCAACATCCCCTCAGAGGAAATCAAAATATCTTTGTAGAAAGTCATTTCTCTATTTATCACTCATCAAAACAGAAAATCAAAACAAACCCTAATCCCAGATAACTGCTGTAAGTGGCACACTTGTTGATTAAAATATCCAAGTTGTCGTCCATCTTTTATCCTGGTAAACCATTTCTTTCATCTAATTTCTGTAAGCGGCAAGCCTCTGGATTATTTATATCCACGCCATTGTCCCTCTCTTAGTATGAGAAATTCCTAAGGAAAAATGGCATTGCTCTTCATTGAGTTAAAGTTTTCTCCTTCAGGACAAATCCCCTATAAAGGAAATTATGGCATTGCTGGATTCACATATCCCGGTTAAAGTAATCCTCCTTTATAAACAGTCACCCAACAGTTGTAATAAACATATGAGATATCTCCCTTTAGAGATAACAAATTCCCTCTCAGTCAAACCTTTTAGCTTCAATCTTGGGCTTTGAACAAGACAAAAATACTCGACCCTTTTAGCTTCAATCTTTGGCTTTGAACAAGACACCAAAATATCTTTTTCCTCCCATAGAATAGGAGGAACTATGATTGCTCTGATTTCCCTTTTTCGTTGGGAATACGTAGGCATAAGATTGTGAAATCTTAGCGATCATACTAATAAAAAACTCTAGGTCTAGTGCCTTCATACCAATCAAAACTTAGGTCCAGTACCTTACCAAAAACATCGAAAAAGCCCGAACATCAACAAAAACCGACTCACTCTCTCATATTTCCCAAGAAACTTTCCCAACCCATTAACGGATAAACACCGTCAAGTACAAAGCGAAGCCTAAAGCTAAAAACCTGTGGATAACCACATATAGGATGGGTAATTGACAACTCCCTATTGTATAACCTGACCCCGAACTCCCCGAATCTCTTTAAGCGTTTGTTCAGTTAAACATTCGCGTGCAAGGTTAGTTTGAGATAGTTTCCCTTTCCCTTCCAGCTTCATGGGATAAATAAGAAATCAGAAAGTAGCACTCCCCTCTTCTTCATTGAGGAGAAAACCCAAATTTCGCGATAAGGTGGTCGCGTCACCGACAAAAATCGCGTGCTACAGTCACCATCCATTTGCTCAAGCTTTTTGGCCTATTTGTAGTTGAGGTGCCACAACAAGTTCCAGGTTGTTTCAATCCATTCCAAGCTTCCAAACACCTTACAATAGGTCCATTGAAGCTGTCCAGATCATCACACAACATCTGTAACACCTCTACATCAGAATTCGATTTCTTCTTGCAATAAGTAAGCTTGAACTCTCAAACTCTATGATCCATGCATCATAAATGTGTTTTCAAGTTACAAACATGTTTCTGCACTTACGTAGAGTGTTTCCCCTCAATCAATTGCTTTGTAGCTATCGTGTATAGGATTTCATAGTGTTCTTGCAGAAATTAAGGTTCATGTGTTCATCACTTGATTTCTCACTCCACACTTGATTTCCACCTTGGTTTTTCAAATTCAAATGAATTCCAAGTTTTCATGTGATTAAACATGATTTTTCAAAACATTTTTCAAAGTTTACAACTTATTTTTGAATATATTTGATATTTTATATCATTTTTTATTTAATTTCCTTTGGAAGATTATTTTTAAATTAAAATTAAGGTTTTTCTTAATTTTTATTTTTCAAACTTAATTTGAAACACTTTTGGGCCTCTATTAGAGTGTAAGATCCATCATTTTTGTAAATATATCATTTTGGGACTCAGTCATTGTATAAGTCCCGATACAATAAACGGTGTGATCACTGTTTTTCATCTGCGCATCTCCTTGAGCTAAATACCCCAACTCTTGTATAAAAATAACTTTTTGGGCCTCTAATAGAGTGTAAGACTCATCCTTTTGTGTAAATAATTTTTGGGGCCTCAGTCATTGTATAAGTTCCTCTGTAGTTTTCAAAATCGCGACGCGATCGTCGTCTTTTCGAATAAATCATCTGGGCCTCTCCTTGAGTATAAGCCCAATTATTCTTTTTTCACAAACACTTTTGGGTCTCTATGAGAGTGTAAGACCCAACCCCTCTTTGTATAAAAACAATTTTTGGCCTCTGTTGTAGTATAAATCCCACAACGTCTTTCGGTATCGCAGTGCGATCAATATTTTCAAATAAGTCATCTGGGCCCCTCCTTGAGTATAAGCCCCAATCTTTTGTACAAAAACTTGGTTTTAAACAATAAACAACCTCTATGGGCCTCTCTTTGAGTCGTAAGCCCCATATCTCTGTTTTCAAAATCATCTGTCTATTTTAAACCGGTACTAAGAGGAGCATTATTTCTGGTGAAACTGCTCTTAGACCACTTGGGCCTCTCTTTGAGTTATAAGCCCCAAACTTTCTTTTTTTAAAGAAATTTCTTTTAATTCAAATTCAAATTCAAAGTTTTCTCAAAACTTTCTTCAATTTCTTAAAACCATAATCATACAGTTGTAATCAATACAACAAATCACAATACACTTGGGCCCCCTCTCAAAATGTAAGTCCCAACATCTTTTTTAATGCATATTTGTCTATATACCTGTTAATTCACTTATCTGCATGTATATACTTGTGCATATTTTTTTTGAGTTTCCCCAGCAGTTAGGTCTACATTTAGGTCAAACCAGAGGTTACTTTCTCAACTTAGTCAAAAACTAGTTCCCTCATAGGAAATTCCCTATACAATCTGCCTCCTCTTGGGCTTATTCAATATGGAACAGAGAAAGGCATTATTCCCGGTGAAACTTTTCTCAAGACTGTCAAATCTTAGAAATATATATTTAAACAAGAAATTCATTCCCCCTGAGAGGATTAATTCCCGGTGAAACCTCTTTTGAATTTCTTCAAACCTTAGAACTGTTCAACAAAGAAAGGATTAATTTCCGGTGAAACCTTTCTTGAACTTTTCCAAGGGTTGGACCCACAGGCTTCCTAGAAGTATCCCCAGCCTCCTCTTGGGCTTAGTACAAGGACCAACAGGCATTTTAGAAGTTCCCTAGCCTCCTCTTGGGCTTAGTACAAGGATTCAAAGGCTTCCTAAAAGCATAGGATAGAAATTAGTCATCTCTACTAGTTTAATCCCCAAGAGAGTCAAATTTCCAGGACATCCAGTCAGTCAGGAGTTGTTCTCCATCTCTAAAACCAACAGCCTCCTCTTGGGCATCATACAAAGATCACTCTCTACACCAGAGTCTACCACTTCTTAAGAGACTTGGAAAGTCTCATCTCCTCTTGGATCTCATACAAATAAGACTTGGAAAGTTTCATCTCCTCTTGGATCTCATACAAAGACCCTCAAGTTTCCTAAAAGCATAGGAAGAACCCTGATCAATTTGTCAATACACTAGTCTCCAACAGAGTTAAAAACCTCTAAGGTTTTCAAACTCACTTTAAACTCCCCTGACACCCAACAAGGCTTAACTTTCACTTTGGAACACCCCAGCCAGTGTCAATTTACCATCCACAAATCCTTAGAGGAATCAGAGCCTCATGGCATTTAGTACTTTCACTCTTCTCTGATTCCCAGCAAGAGTAAACCCCCTTTGAATTCTCCCTAATACAATTTGGACCTGCTCCTGGATTTCCATAATTCCTCAGCAAGAGATATCCTCTTCTTAGGCTTCATATAAGAATTTCCCCAGTCAGCCTCAATTTTGGGCTTTGTACAAGACAGATAAACCCCTCCCCAGTGGAGTCAGTTTCTTTTTAGCTTCAACCTTGGGCTTTGATCAAGGCACACAAAAATCAACATCTCCTCAGATGAGACCATGAGTCCACTCTACAGAAAGATATATCCTATATACATCACATATCAAAACAAACAGTCAAAACATTTTTCCAGATAATTGTTGTAAGTGGCACACTTGTTGATTCAAAATCCAAGCTGGAGTCCCTCCCTTATTCTGGATAAAATCCATCTTTCATCTAACAGCTGTAAGTGGCAAGCCTCTGAACCCCTAACATCCAAGTCAATGTCCTTCTCTTAGCATGAAAGATTCATAAGGAAAAAGTGGCATTGTTTTACACAAAGTTAAAGCTTTCTTTCTTCATGACATCCCTCTTATAAAGGAAATTATGGCATTACTGGATTCTACATTTCCTAGTTAAAGTAATTTTCCCTTTATAACCAATTACTCAACATTTGTGATGAATAGGTGAAATATCTCCCTTTAGAGATGACAAATTCTCTCAGTCAAACACTCTTTTAGCTTCAATCTTGGGCTTTGAACAAGACACAAATACACTTTTAGCTTCAATATTGGGCTTTGAACAAGACATAATCACCCTTTTAGCTTCAATCTTGGGCTTTGAACAAGACACAAATACTCATATAGCTTCAATCTTGGGCTTTAAACAAGACACCCAAATATCTTTCCTCCCATAGAATAGGAGGAACTACGATTGCTCTTATTTCCCAAATCTCTTGAAGGGAATACATATGCATAAGATTGCGAAATCTTAGCGAGCACACTAATAAAAAATCTTATGTCCAGGTACCTTCCCAAAAACAATAGAAAACCCAAGAACCACAAAAAAAACATTCTCTTAATTCTCCCAAAGGATAAACTTTCCCAAGCCACATCAGATAAACACGAGAAAGCATTTTAAGTTAACAGAAATACACGCAAAAGAAGGTTCCTATGGATTACCATAGATACACTGGGTGTTAATAGCTTCCCTTTGTATAACCAGACACCGTTCCCCGATCTCTTAGCATTTGTCAAAGAAAACATTTGTGTGCAAGGTTAGTTTTAGATATCTTCCCTTTCCTTTCCAGCTTCATAGGATAAATACAGAAATCAGAAAGTAGCACCCAAATCCTCTGCGGTAAGGTGGTCGCGTCACCGACAAAAATCGCACGCTACAGAAAAATGGCGAATCTGCTAGGGATGTATAGGATTAGAGTTCCTAAGAGGTCTAGGCCTTTCTTTGCATTTATTTTTCTGTTTATTTACTGGCTTTCTCATATATATATATATATATATATATATATATATATATATATATATATATATATATATATATCATCTGCTGTCATAATATTTGATACCCGTGTTTAAATTATTGTTATCTGGGAATGCAATTAATACGCATGTGGTGAGTCCGAGGGAAAATTAAGATAAGTGGTGGCGTATTCGGGGAGGCTTATAGGGAGTGAATCCCAACCAAGTTGACTTGAGAGTCCACCGAATCAGTGGAGGTGCTGGTGTGGATTTACCAATGTTGAACGAGCATGTTGTGAAAGCATTGTTTTATCCCATTGGGTTACCCTTGAAGCTGAGAATTTAGTAGACACTTAACCATTAAACCATTGGGTAGTGCGGTGACTATCGGGAATAGTTGATACGCGATACTACACTCAAAGGAGATTCATCTTAGGATATTATAGCTCGCTTGATTCAATCGGCTTGCTGTTAATATCCCTAAGAGGGGTCAATGATTTTGGGAACCTCTGTTAGAACCCGTTCTACAGGTACAAAAAATTAACCTATTAGCACACACCTTTGGGGATGGGCAGATCCATGGCTCCATGCTCGTGACGATGAACCCCTAAACCCATCTTTTCAAATGTTTTTATTTGCTGCATTCATTAAAAAAATTGTTTTCAAATAATAAAAAAAAATCTTTTTCTAAAAGAACTAAAACAATAATTGCAAATATCAGAAAGGTTGCGTTATGGATTTCGGAAGAAGAAAAACGCACAAGTACACCTTCAAGGTTCCAAAACTGGAAGACTTAAGGAAATTGGGGAGGATGATTACTAATCCCGAAGCTTTTAGAGCTAAGCACGGAGGACTGTTGTCACTTTTGAAAGTCAGCATGGTTGAAGAGATCCTGTCTACACTGGTTCACTTCTACAATCCGGTTTACCACGGCTTCAGTTTCCCAGACTACCAGCTCACACCAACGCTAGAAGAGTACTCCCACCTGATTGATTTACCTATCACTAATCAAGATCCATTTTCTGGACTGGAATAAATTCCAAAGGATCAAGCCATTGCAAGAGCAATCTCTTTGGATGAGTCAGAGATCAGGACTCACATGATCGCCAAATGAGGCATCCAGGGTTTACCAGCTAAATTCCTGATGGAAAAAGCCCTATATTTTGCTAGTATAGGAAATGTAACTACTTTTGAGGATGTCTTTGTTCTGCTCATATATGGTTTATTCCTTTTTCCCAACATTGATAACTTCGTCAACACCAATGTTGTTAAGATATTCCTAATTAGGAACCCGGTCCCAACCTTGCTCGCAGATGCTTATCATTCTGTACACTTAAGGAATTTGTACAGTGGAGGGATGATCACATGTTGTGTACCATTACTTTACAAATGGTTTATTTCCCACTTACCTAAGTCTGCTGCTTTTTGGGATCACAAGAATAGTCTACGATGGTCGCAAAAGATTATGTCTCTCACCAACTCTGACATAGATTGGTACAATCGGATCTATGACGGGATAAAAATCATTGACAAATGTGGAAATTTCCCCAATGTACCCCTCATTGGTACTAAAGGAGGGATCAACTATCATCCAATTTTAGCTCGTCGTCAACTTGGATACCCGATGAAGAATATCCCATATAATGCTTATCTGGAAGGTCTTTACTTCAAGGAAGGAGAAAATTACAGGGCACTAAAGAAAGAAATAGTGCATGCCTGGAAACATATTCACAGGAATGGGAGAGAGTACCTTGGGAGGCCAAACTGCATCTCTGTAGAACCTTACCTCCACTGGGTACAAACTAGGGCTATCAAACTAAGGATGCCTTACCCTCGTCAAGAAGTTTTCCCTTAAAGGAATCAGTATTTTATTTCATGTCTAATGCGGAAAAACTTCAGGTCGCCCTCAACAAAGTCCAGCGTGGGAAGAACTCTTGGAAGAATAAGTACCAGATTCTTAATTTGGAATGTAGCAAGATTCAGGAACTGTTAAAGGAAAAGTATGCCCTGATTGAGATATTAGAGCAGCATGCTATGGAAAGTCAAGAGGAACGAAAAAATTTGCTTACTCCTTTCACTTGGCAAAGGATCGTCGACCCAAAAACGGATGAAGGGACCCAATCAAAGAAAATAAAAGTTTAGGAACTAGCATCTGAGCTCTTCTCAGAGAGAACTCAAGATCCATATGCCTAATTTTCCTTCTCGCACTTTGTAAAATACTGTACTTCTCCCTGTAAAATACTGCAATCCTTCGAGTTCAATAAAAGGGTCTCCCCCATTGTGTGATATTTGCAATATAATTGTTAAAAGTTATTTTGAAAACAAAAACTACAAAACATATCATTCTTTGCATATCATTCATTATTCTCACATAACACATCTTTGTCTTTGAGTCTCACATATGTGTCGCATTCAAGAGTCAAACTGTCTCATTCGTACAATGCTCGGGCCAATCGACAAAAGAAAATAGACGATCTCGGGGAAGAGAATCGAGAGCTGAGAGAAGAAATCAATGCTCTAAAGAAGAGTTTGGAGAAACTCCACAATGACATGCAATCCCTGGCAGCAGCCCAGGAACAACGACATCAAAGGACTATGATCTCGGAGATTACATCCACACCAGCATTTGAGACACCTGATAGTCATCCTCAGTACAACATGCCTAAAGGATTTCCCTGGGGCATGCCTCTCAACTTTATACCTGAAGGATACATCCCAACGGTCACTGAAGACCCAGAAGTCATAGCAGAAACCGCCAGACCTGAAGGTTACAAACTTCAGGTAAATGAAGATGCAAGGATTACAACAGAAACTCCTGAAGGTTACAAACTTCAAGGTCACTGAACCGCCAAGAGTTACCGTCGTAATGACTATACCACAAACAATGGTACACACTATCCCTGAGGAACAAATTTCTCAGACTTCTACTGACAGAAACGGAGAAGTATACGAAAGGATGAATGATTTCTAGGAATGATTCTTGGAAATGCAGAAGGAACTGCATGCCATTCGCGGTCAAGACTTATTTGGTAAAGATGCCACTTACCTTTGTTTGGTCCCTAATGTAAAGATACCGTACAAATTCAAGGTATCTGAATTTGAAAAATACAAAGGCAACTCTTGCCCTCAAAGTCATTTGGTGATGTATGCTCGAAAAATGTCTACCCAGACAGAAAATCAATAGCTATTAATCTATTACTTCCAAGACAGTTTAACTGGTGTCGCATTCAAATGGTACATGGGTTTAAATCGCACCAAGATCAGTACTTTCAGAGATCTCGGGGCAGCCTTTGTTTAATAATATAAATACAACTTGGACATGGCACCAGATAGGGACCAATTTAGAGCAATTTCACAAAAGGATAAAGAAACCTTCAAGGAATATGCTCAGAGATGGCATGAAATCGCCGCCCAGATATGTCCTCCTCTCAAGGAAAAGGAAATGACAAAGATCTTCCTGAAAACATTAAGCACATTTTATTATGACTAAATGGTCGCCAGTGCACCCAGTGACTTCACTGAAATGGTGAACATGGGAGTACGCCTTGAAGAAGCAGTCTGAGAAGGACGATTGGTCAAAGATACAGAGCCATCCAGTAGTACTAAAAGATACGGTAGTGCTTTCCAAAAGAAGAAAGAGCAAGATATCAGTAATATCTCTCTCAGAAAGCAAAGGCGAAGGTATCAACCGGTAGCAACAGTAACTCCCGCTATCAACCCGACGCCAGCTTCGACATATCAACCTCAGGTTGGTCAGAGTCAACTAAATCAACAACAGTATCAGCAAAGGCAACAACAACCTCTTCAGCAGGCTCGCCTGCAGTACAATAATAACAATTGTACTACACGACCATTAGGGTTCGACCCTATATCGATGTTATACGCATAGTTGCTTCCACTTCTACTGGCCAAGGGGCACGTTCAAACCAGGACTCCTCTTACAATACTAGAAAATCCACCTTTTTGGTTCAAAGTAGATCAAACTTGCCATTACCATCAAGGAGGATCAGGACATAACATTGAGAATTACCTCAGCTTCAAGTCTGATGTACAGAAGCTCGTCAGGAATGGGGTTTTATCTTTCAAGGATATTAATCCAAATGTTCAGACGAACTCATTACCGCAACATGATAAGAATACAATGAATTTGATAGAAGGAGAACCTAGCAGCAGTTATCAAATTCACAATGTGCGCTTACTGGGAACCAACCTGGTAAAGATGTATTGCAGACAGAGCGGGTACATCCACGTGCCATCTCACAACTATCATCAGTGTGATATCTGCTCCAAGAATAATCAAGGGTGTGCCATAGTACAAACTGCTTTACAGCAACAAATGGATCTAGGTTAGATTCAAGATCACAGGATTCGCGAAGTCATCATGGCCCATGCATATCCCAATATTGTTCAGAACCATAACATCCGTGCAATGAACGTTAATTTAGTGGAAATGCATTTAAGACAAAGTTAGTATTACAATTTGCCACGGCACGATTACAGCGTTTGCCTGTCATACCCCAAATTTTAACCACTAAGATTTCCCATCATTGTGCAAATCATCATCACAATATGGGTGTATCATTATACCTCATTAGTCTCCCCAAAGATGGGTGAGTATCCACTACAATCAAAATTAGGGTTTCAAGCCCTCTCAGAGTTCTTAGACAAATGATCAATCAAGGAATGACAGGATCTTCAACTTGTCTAGCCTCTCAAACATCCCCAATGGATCAAGAGGACTCCCACATCTAGTATCATGCACAAGGCTACAACATTCCAAGTAGATTAAGCCTCAAGATCGCCAGTGTCACCAAATTAGGGTTTTGGTCGACCAAGGCCTCCAGATGGAAATCTTCCTCTGGGCATGAGCCAATGCTTCAAAGCATAACCTAAGATGCTCCAAGGGACATCATGAACCCAAACATCAAGTCAATTTAACCTCAGGGGATGCATTCACAAAAAAATCAGGAATTAGGGTTTCTTGACCTAATTCACCCCTAAGTTGACTTTTGGGACAAAACATAAGCCAATACCTCAAGAGAGGATTTGAGGGTCTCAAATACACCACATTGATCCATTTGAAACAATGGATTGATCCAAGAAGCTTAAGCAACAAGTTTCAATTTCATCAGAACCACAATTAGGGTTTCGCGGGAAAAGTCAACTGTGCCTTTGACTTTTGACCCAGGCATGCTCCCAAACCTTGGGACATGATTCAATACACCCTATAATACCTATGAAATCAATCCATCAAGTTTTATTTAGGTCAAGGACTTGATTTCATAGAGGATCGCGCAGTTTGGAATTCATCTGACAAAAAGTCAACTGTGCACAAAAGTCAACTTTAACTTTTTGAGATTTTTCACAATTATGGTTCTTTGACCCTAAAATGATGTTAATGTGTGATTGGGATCATCATTCATCAAGAAAAATCAAGAAAAGTGGGATAACTTGTAAAAGGGGTAACCATAAAAACTTACAAAATTTCTAAGTTATGGAACAAAGCGACTAGGGTACCAACTTTGGAGGATCATATCTCCTAAACCACAAGGCCATTTTTCCCCATTCAAAGCTGGATTTGTAGATCTCATGGCCCTATACAAAAGCTTCAACTACACCTCACTCTAATTCATCATGGATTTTGAGTTATGGAATGATCAAAATGACTGAAAACATGAAATGTCATTTTTTCCAACACTTAGTGAAATTTTCACTAAGTCAGAATCTGCCTTCACTTTTTTCCAAATGTAGGGGCATTTTTCACTTGGATCCAAAAGGTATCAAAACAAACTATGATCACACATATGTTGTATCATATGAGAGCTTTTCAAAATGGCCAAGAACTTCACCAAACTCAATTTGAGCAAGAAGTTATGACAGTGGCAATATGCCTTGCTGCAACTGTCATAACAAGGCAGATTTGGGAGTTTTGCTCGATTTGCTCAAAATTTGCAAAGGGCAAGCAAGTCTATCCATCTGAACACCTCAAAGGGAGACCAAGGAGGGACAAACACTGATCCATCAGCCTCCCAAGTCTTTGGAACCAAAAGTAGCATGCCAAACCTAGAAATGCCTAAAAGAGGGACAAGACTCCAATTTTGTTTTGGAGCATTCAATAGATGCACCAAGGTGGTATGGACTGAGTCATTTCCAACTGAATTCAGTCAAGACTTATCCAATAACTAGGGAACCAACAGCCTGTGATCTAACCTCTAGTCAATGGTTAGAGGAGACTTGAGATTCTAAAATGCAACCATTGGCCAAACCTCTGCAGCAGTTGCCATTCACTATTACAACCAAAACAAACTTGCTCTACTATAAATAGAGCTCATTTGTGCTCAGTTTGAGTACACCAAAGCACTACAACACTTGCTTTCCTCAAAATCTCTTTCTCTTGGAAAAAATGCCTTCTTTAGCAAGGTAACTCTGAGTTTTTGAGTTAGAGAGCAATTCCACCATAGCTTATGATCCAAAAGCATCCAATATGTCATATCTAAGCTGTCCAAACATTCACAAGTGACCTGTAACACCAAAATCACAAAGTCACCTCTCAAAACCTCAAAATTGGACTTTTGTGCATTTTTCAAGCCATGTCTTGATTCAGTCACTTTCCAAACTAGATAAGACCTCAAACACACTCCAAATATCATCCTTGAACTGTCCCAAATGGTTCCACACATCTGGAACACCATTTGAGAGAGTTGTTATTTTGGCCACTTTTGCCCCTTTTGCAAGAAATAGCTCAAACTTGTTCCTGAGGTTTCCAGCTGACTCCAACCATCCTAAAAGCTTCTAAGAGATCATTTGAGGGTGTCCAAAGCATCAAATCATTTCTGGAACAAAGCCCTTGGCAGATTTCACAAAAGCTCCAAAAAGGGGTAAGCATCACAACTTGAATTCTTTGAATCATGCTTTCCTTTGATGTCCACTGATCATGCATCTCTTATACATGTTATATGTGTTGTGTTGGCACCAATTTATCATGTAATTCATACCTGTACCAAGAGATAGCACAGAAAATGCAAATCATGCCCTATTTCAAAACCACTATCGGGTTTTTCAATAGGAGCATGATCTGAAAAAAAACACCACCACCATTGGATTCCTTATGAAATTCTAGGCAGGATAGACATCAATTTTGTCCCAATCCATGGAGAAATGAGAAAGTTATGGCCTTCACATTTCTAACCAAAATCTTGCCTTGCCTTGCCTTGGGCCAGGCCAAAAACAAGGCAAGCCTTGTATATTTGTGGTTGTGTTGCAATCAACGGATGTATCACCACCCCAGTGGTAAGGCGCGCGCCCTGTACACAAGAGGTCTAGGGTTCGAATCCCCATTGTAACACCCTTTTCTACCCCCACAAATGTTGCAGCAGAAACAACTCAAATATCAGAGTAAAACATAAAAGTTCCCTCAAAGGGTGCACATTTCTCATTTAAATCAAAATAATACACTTGCCCTGTAAACAAGGGATTTCCTCAACATAACTCAAAAGCCTTCACATGGCAGCGGAACTCAAAATTCACAATTAAAATATTTTCAACAAACATCGTAATAATCCAAAAAGGTTTTCAACATATAAAACCATATCATCAAATGACAACAAAATAAGGAAAAAACATAGTTCGACTCAAAGGACCCCAACCCGATGTTACACTATCAGAGCAAGACCCTCTAAATTGACCAAAAGCAAATAAACTTCAAGGTCCTCGAAGCATCCACAACTAAACCTGATCACCTGCACGTTACCCACGTGGAGGCAATATTCAAACAGGCAGGGTGAGTAATCACAATTCATAATAATCATTATAAAACAAGATATACATAAAATGGCATTATCTTCATATACAACATCTTCAAGGTCATCACAAGGAAACATCGAAATCACGAACAACATCATAAAACCCAGCAATGCCAATTAAATGCAAATGCACAACAAGACTCATGGATGTGGTACCAATCGTCATAATAGATGGACACTAGGCCATCAACCCTCCAAAGATCCCCGTCAATAGGATCGATCCCGCAATTGGAACCGGAGCACGTCATAATTACCTCATATCCGCACAATGGGAATGAAGTGTCGTCACAGAGTATGCATATGAATGTATGATACACAACATCATTAATCATCATCATCAATTAAACTTCAAATGTGTATCATCATTCATCAATTTTCATATACGTCATGTCATCACATATTCGTCAAATAATCACCAAAACATCATCATATAATCATCAGTAACATCATGAAAAATCATCATAAAAATCACAGCATCGAAACATCACAACAGCACAGCAACACAAACAAAAATTCACAAACGGCAGACGTTCGCTCCAGAGTTCGGCTAGCAAACCTGTTTGCTGTGGCCTTCGCCTAGTGAAGCGGCCAGTGAACCTCACAGACACCACCCTTAACACCAGAAACACAACCATCTGTCATACTCGCTGGTTTGTTCGCTTAGCGAACCTACTCGTTGTTCCCTTCGCCTAGCGAGGCTTCCAGCGAATCACTCCTCCTACTCCATAATCACCTCTGTACTCACACTCTTATTATCACGTATTCGCTGCACTGCTCGCTTAGCGAGCCTTGGTGAACATTCGCCTAGCGAAGCAATGGTTCGCCTAGCGAACCTACGATTACAGCAAACGCTGCTACGCATCAGTAGCTCCACAACCACCAAAGTTCCTGCGATTACAGCCCCAAACGACCCAAAATCATCCCTACAACAGTCCTAACACATCACCGAATTTAAAGGCCTAAAACCTACATCTGTTAGGTCGATCCAGGACACTACAGGAAACCTTAATTTCTCCTAAACCTTCAAAACTCTCAAACTTCATATAAACTCCATAGATCCTTCCCACAAGGTTAAAACTACAACAACGACGGGGAAATCAGCCCCAAGGTCTACTTTAGCGGTTCAATTCCACGTTATTGATCGATTCATAAAAATCCCTTAAAATCATCAGTTTACCTCAAAACCCATAAACCCTCAAAAAACCCCAAAATCCACTTTAATCAATCGAATCCTATAATGAAAATAATGAAAGGCAATTATTCCCCATACCTTAGATTGTCGATCCAATGAGTTCTCTCTTGAGCCTTTGGAAACCTTCACGAAAATCCTCGCCTTCTCCCTTTTTCCTCAGAGCTCTGCACTTTCTCCTTATTTTCACGATCTCCACAAAAAAAAATCCTAATTCTCCTCAATTCCTCCTTTTTGGTTAATTTAACTCTTGGGCCTCAAAATTGGGCTTTCTCCATAATACCCTCACTAATTCTCTCCAATTTCCATTTACCCTTAATTCCTCTAATATTATTTTAAATTAATAATAATACTAATATATCCATATTACATACTATTATTTAATTAAAATAACCAAACTTCATAAAAACACCGACATCGATACAATCCGACAAAAATCACAGAAAACCACGAATATAATATTTAAATAAATTAAATAAATATTCTTACAAAAATCGGGGTGTTACAACTCTCCCCACTTAAAGGATTTTCGCCCTCGAAAATTACCTCAAGGAAATAGAGTCGGATACGACTCCCTCATCTGATCTTCATGTTCCCAAGTCCAACTTTTGTCAGCTGGTCCACCCCACAACACCTTCACCCAAGTATGTCTTTACCCCGCAATTGCTTTGTCTCTCGACCCTCGACACGCACAGGCAATGCTTCCACGATCAGATTATCCCTCACTTGTACATCATCCATTTGGATCACATGCGACGGATCCGGAATGTACTTCCTCAACTAAGACACATGGAACACGTCATGCAAATTTGCAAGTGACGGTGGTAAAGCAATTCGATAGGCTACCTCTCCTATCCTCTGCGATATCTGATATGGACCAACAAAATGTGGAGTGAGCTTCCTAGACTTCAAAGCTCGACCCACACCAGTCACTGGTGTCACTCTCAATAACACGTGATCTGGAATTCAAGTGCTTTCCTCCTCTTATCATGGTAGCTCTTCTGATGACTCTGCGAAGCTTTCATCCTCTCTTGGATCTTCTTAATCTTCTCAGTCGTCTCTTGCATAATTTCAGGTCCGAGTACAGCACTCTCGCCCGATTCATACCAACACAACAGAGTCCTACACCTTCTCCCATACAAAGCTTCATAGGGCGTCATCCCAATACTAGCATGAAAACTATTATTGTACGTGAACTCAATCAACGGTAAATGGTCATCCCATGATCCTCCATGATCCAACACACAAGCCCTCAACAAATCCTCTAAAGATTGGATAG
This sequence comes from Lathyrus tuberosus, assembly GCA_022829125.1. Taxonomy (NCBI): domain Eukaryota; kingdom Viridiplantae; phylum Streptophyta; class Magnoliopsida; order Fabales; family Fabaceae; genus Lathyrus; species Lathyrus tuberosus. The sequence continues at coordinate 934,007 of JALAZF010000516.1, forward strand.
TCTTTTCTGTCTGACCGTCCGTCTGCGGATGATATGCAGAACTCATCCGCAACTTAGTACCCAAAGCATCTTGCAAACTCTTCCAGAACCTCGATGTAAACCTCGAATCTCTATCCACAATACTCGAAGGTACCTCATGCAACTTCACAATCTCCCCAATGTACATCTCAGCTAGCTTCTGCATAGAATGATTAATCTTCATCAGTAAGAAATGAGCCGACTTAGTTAATCTATCCACGATCACCCAAATTGAATCATTTCCCTTAGCAGTCTTCCGCAATCCCACCACAAAATCCATGGAAATACTATCCCATTTCCATTCTGGAATCCTCAACGGCTGCATCATACCTAAAGGCTTCTGATGCTCAACCTTCGACTTCTGACAAGTCAAACACGCATAAACAAACTCCGCAACATCCTTCCTCATACCTGCCACCAAAACAACTTTTTCAAATCTTGGTACATCTTCGTAGCACCGGGATGAATACTTAACCTACTTCGATGTCCTTCTTCAAGAATGCTCTTCTTAATATCTGGGACATCTGGGACACACACCCTATCTCTGAACATCATCACACCATTCTCGTCAATCTGGAAGTCACCTCCGTTACCTTGGTTAATCAAAGTCAATTGGTCAACCAACTTTAAATCAGATTGCTGTCCCACTCTGATTTCTTCCAGAATACTACTAGTCAACTTCAACATTCCCAACTTCACACTGTCAGGAGTCGCTTCACATACCAAACTCAAATCTCTGAATTGCTCAATCAACTCCAATTATTTCACCATAAGCATCAACATATGTGATGACTTTCTGCTCAACGCATCGGCCACTACATTTGCTTTGCCCAGATGATAACTTAAATCAAAATAAAAATCCTTCAACAGCTCTAACCACCTTCTATGCCTCATATTCAATTCCTTCTGATTAAATAAGTACTTCAGACTTTTATGATTACTGAACACTTCAAATTTAGAGCCAAATAGATAATGTCTCCAAATCTTCAACACAAACATCACCGCGACCAACTCCAAGTCATGTGTAGGATAATTCCTCTCATGAACTCGCAATTGTCTCGAAGCATAGGCAACCACTTGTCCATTCTGCATCAATACTCCACCAAGACCCATCTTCGATGTGTCACAATACACCACAAAAGATTCACTCGGATTAGGCAAAATCAACACTGGAGCAGTAGTCAATTTCTTCTTCAATTCCACACAACTCTCTTCACAAGCTACATCCCACACAAAAGTCTGACCCTTTCGAGTCAACTGAGTCAAAGGTAATGCCAACTTAGAAAAGCCTTTAATAAACTTGCGGTAGTAACCCGCTAATCCCAGAAAACTCCGTATCTCAGTAGCAGACTTCAGAGTCTCCCACTGTAACACGACATCAATCTTAGAAGGATCAACAGCAACACCACCACTTGAAATCACATGGCCAAGGAAACTCACTTCCTTCAACCAAAACTCACACTTCGACAACTTTGTATACAACTTCTTCTCTTTCAACACTTGCAACACGGTCCTCAAATGATCGGCATGTTCTTCTTCAGATCTAGAATATATCAAGATATCATCGATGAACACCACCACAAACTTATCCAAATACTCATGGAAAATCCGATTCATATACTCCATGAACACACCAGGTGCATTGGATACACCAAACAGCATCACAGTGTATTCATAGTGTCCATATCTCGTTCTGAAAGCCGTCTTCGGAATATCATCAGGCTTCACTCGAATCTGATGATAACTATACCTCAAATCAATCTTTCTAAACACACAAGCACCTACTAGCTGATCCATCAAATCATTGATTCTTGGAAGTGGATACTTATTCTTGATCGTCACTTTATTCAACTGCCGATAATCAACGCACAACCTCATACTTCCATCTTTCTTCTTTACTAGCAACACAGGAGCACCCCACGGGGAAACACTTGGTCGAACAAACCTCTTCTCAAGCAATTCTTCCAGTTGTTTCTTCAATTCACTTAACTCAGAAGCTGACATCCGATAAGGAGCCATCGACACTAGACTCGTACCTGGTATTAAGTCCACTGCAAACTCTACTTCACGCTCTGGAGGCAAATCACTGATGTCACCTGGAAACACATCTGGAAATTCACAGACAACCGGCAACTCCACACTCACAGCTTCACGATCAATTTGCAATGATGAAAACATTGCAAACACCAAAGCTTCGTCTTCCACAAGTTCGTCTACTTGCTTAGCAGATAAGAACATCAACTCCCCACTACCATCAATCTCAGGAAACTCTACAGTCTTGTTATAATAATTGATATGAACACGGTTGAACTCCAACCAGTTCATTCCAAAGATCATGTCAATTTGGTGCAAGGGTAGGCACACCAAATCCATCACAAAGCTCTTCTCAAAAATCGTCACAGGACATCTCAAACACACAAGGGTAGTAGTAACAGAACCATTAGCTGGAGTTTCTATTACCATATTACCATTCATATCAGATAACTTCAAACCCAATCTATTAGCACATTCAAGCGAGATAAAAGAATGAGTAGCACCAGTATCAATAATAGCAACCTATTCGATATTATTAATAAAACAAGTACCTCGAATCAGGTTGTCCTTCTCTGGCGTCTCTGTACCACTCAAAGCAAACACGCGACCACTGGTCTGGGAAGCAGTAGCAGTCTTCTTCGGCTTCTGGCATTGAGTACTGATGTGACCTTTCTCACCACAATTGAAACAGGTTGGACCTTCATCTTTGCAGTCAGTAGCTCTATTCCCCTTCTTACCACATCTGTAGCACCTCACCACATTATTGGTGCACACATCAGCACGGTGACCTTGCTCACCACACTTATGACACTTTCCAGAAGTGGGAACTGCTCCCCCACTTGACTTTTTCCCATCTGAAGCCTTCTGCTTCCCTTTGTCAGCTGAAGTCGTATAAGGCTTACCCCTATACTGCCCTTTCTTCTCACTCAATTGCTTATAGTGAGCAGATCGAGCTCGACTATCCTCATCGTAGATCCTGCTCTTGTCAACCAACTCAGCATACCTGCGAATCTGCTGATACCCAATACCCTGCTTAATCTCTGGTCTCAGCCCATTCTCGAATTTGAGACACTTAGACATCTCAGCATCAGTACAATTGTAGTGCGGACAGAACTTCACTAGCTTCTCAAACTTCGTGGCATACTTTGCCACAGTCATATCTCCTTGCTTCAGCTCAAGGAATTCCACTTCCCTCTTGCCAAGAGCATCCTCTGGAAAATACTTCCCTAGAAACTCCTGCTTAAATACAGCCCAAGTTATCACAGTGCCAACATCTGCAAGTCTCTGATGGGTGTTATCCCACCAGTCCTCAGCTTCCTCTTCCAACATATGTGTATCGAACTGAACCTGTTGCTCATCAGAACACCCCATCACTCGGAAGATCTTCTCGATCGCCTTCAGCTACTTGTGTGCACTTGCTGGATCATGCGTACCCACAAAAGTCGATGGATTATTCATTTGAAACTTCCCCAACGCGCGAAACTCATCAGGAGCTCCACCATTTGGATTCAGCTGCGCCACCATATTAGCAACCGATTCTAACGCATCAGCAATCGCACAATCATTTCTTCCAGCCATCATGCACACCACCAACAAGGTTAGAAGAACTAAAACATCGACAGTGTACACACACTTGTCGACTGATAAGGGACTGGCAACAAGTAAAAACCTGGCCGGACGGACCGACCTGCTCTGATACCACTAATGTAACACCCTTTTCTACCCCCACAAATGTTGCAGTAGAAACAACTCAAATATCAGAGTAAAACATAAAAGTTCCCTCAAAGGGTGCACATTTCTCATTTAAATCAAAATAACACACTTGCCCTGTAAACAAGGGGTTTCCTCAACATAACTCAAAAGCCTTCACATGGCAGCGGAACTCAAAATTCTCAATTAAAAGATTTTCATCAAACATCATAATAATCCAAAAAGGTTTTCAACATATAAAACCATATCATCAAATGACAACAAAATAAGGAAAAAACATAGTTCGACTCAAAGGACCCCAACCCGATGTTACACTATCAGAGCAAGGCCCTCTAAATCGACCAAAAGCAAATAAACTTCAAGGTCCTCGAAGCATCCACAGCTAAACCTGATCACCTGCACGTTACCCACGTGGAGGAAACATTCAAACAGGCAGGGTGAGTAATCACAATTCATAATAATCATTATATAACAAGATATACATAAAATTGCATTATATTCATATACAACATCTTCAAGGTCATCACAAGGAAACATCGAAATACCGAACAACATCATAAAACACGACAATGCCAATTAAATGCAAATGCACAACAAGACTCATGCATGTGGTACCAATCGTCATAATAGATGGACACTAGGCCATCAACCCTCCAAAGATCCCCGTCAATAGGATCGATCCCGCAATCGGAACCGGAGCACGTTATAATTACCTCATATCCGCACAATGGGAATGAAGCGTCGTCACAGAGTATGCATATGAATGTATGATACACAACATCATTAATCATCATCATCAATTAAACATCAAATGTGCATCATCATTCATCAATTCTCATATACGTCATGTCATCACATATTCGTCAAATAATCACAAAAACATCATCATATAATCATCAGTAACATCATGAAAAATCATCATAAAAATCACAGCATCGAAACATCACAACAGCACAGCAGCACAAACAAAAATTCACAAACGGCAGACGTTCGCTCCAGGGTTCGCCTAGCGAACCTGTTCGCTGTGGCCTTCACCTAGCGAAGCGGCCAGCGAACCTCACAGACACCACCCTCAACACCAGAAACACAACCATCTGTCATACTCGCTGGTTCGTTCGCTTAGCGAACCTACTCGTTGTTCCCTTCGCCTAGCGAGGCTTCCAGCGAATCACGCCTCCTACTCCAGAATCACCTCTATACTCACACTTATATTATCACGCATTCGCTGCGTTGCTTGCTTTGCGAGCCTTAGCGAACATTCTCCTAGCGAAGCAATGGTTCGCCTAGCGAACCTGCGATTACAACAAATTGTTGCTATGCATCAGTAGCTCCACAACCACCAAAGTTCATGCGATTAAGCCCCAAACGACCCAAAATAATCCCTACAACAGTCTTAACACATCACCGAATTTAAAGGCCTAAAACCTACGTCTGTTAGGTCGATCCAGGACACTACGGGAAACCTTAATTTCTCCTAAACCTTCAAAACTCTCAAACTTCATATAAACTCCATAGATCCTTCCCACAAGGTTAAAACTACAACAACAACAGGGAAATCAGCCCCAAGGTCTACTTTAGCGGTTCAATTCCACGTTAGATCGATTCACAAAAATGCCCTTAAAATCATCAGTTTACCTCAAAACCCATAAACCCTAAAAAAAACCCCCAAAATCCACTTTAATCAATTGAATCCTATAATGAAAACAATGAAAGGCAATTACTCCCCATACCTTAGATTATCGATCCGATGAGTTCTCTCTTGAGCCTTTGGAAACCTTCACGAAAATCCTCGCCTTCTCCCTTTTTCCTCAGAGCTCTGCACTTTCTCCTTATTTTCACGATTTCCACACAAAAAAATCTTAATTCTCCTCAATTCCTCCTTTTTGGTTAATTTAACTCTTGGGCCTCAAAATTGGGTTTTCTCCATAATACCCTCACTAATTCTCTCCAATGTCCATCTTACCCTTAATTCCTCTAATATTATTTTAAATTAATAATAATACTAATATATCCATATTACATACTATTATTTAATTAAAATAACCAAACTTCATAAAAACACCGACATCGACACAATCCGACAAAAATCACAGAAAACCACGAATATAATATTTAAATAAATTAAATAAGTATTCTTACGAAAATCGGGGTGTTACACCCCTCGTCCCAGATCCTCTTTTTTACCACTTTTTTCGTATTTTTCATATTTTACTATTTTTCATATTATTTTTAATGATTTGAAAAATTAATAACTCCTTCAATTTTAATTATTTTTTATTGGTTCTTTTTGCAAAAAATCAAAAAAATGTTGAAATATTTTATTCCACAAAAAAATCAAGTTTATATTATTTATTTAATATAGTTGGTACTTTTGTGAATAAATTCATTTTAATTGTTTTTTAAACATTTTAAATTGAATTCTCATGTTGAAAATCAAAACTAAATGAATTTTAATTCATCTTGTGATTAAAACATCATTTTTCAAATCTCAACCAAAAATCACAAGTTGTTTATTCAAACTTATTTGGTATTTTATTATTTTTTATTGATTTTTCTTGAGAATTTACTTTTAAAATGATGAAATTAGGGTTTCCTTGATTTTCACCCAAACAAAACTTTTTAAATAACCTTTGGGCCTCTAGTAGAGTGTAAGACCCAACCCTTTTTGAAAACCAAAATGATTTGGGCCTCAATGCATTGTATAAGACCCAGTACGGTAAAGAAATCTCGGCGCGATCGCCCGTTCAAAAATCAAATCATCTGGGCCTACCCTCGTGTTATAAGTCTCATTCCTTTTCTTTAAAAACATTTGGGCCTCTTGAGATAGTGTAAGACCCATCCCTTTGTACAGAAAACCTTTTTGGGCCTCAGTCACTTGTATAAGTCCTTGTACAATTTCAAAACAACAGTGCAATCACTAATAAAACCTTGGGTCTCTCCTTGAGCTGTAAGCCCCAACAATCTTTTCAAAGTACTTTCTCCTTTGATTTAGAATATAATATTGTTATCAAAGCTTTCTTTGTTGAACAAACTAACAAAACAGCATGGAAGCTCTACAACCAAGTAAGTGTTTACCCGCTTTCTTTATCCGCTTTCATATATATATATATATATATATATATAACTGTATTGTGGGGCTGATCACTGTGAGGCTTCTTTCACATCCTTTTATATACTTGTCAAATATCAACTGTGTAATACTAGTATAGTTATTTAGAGTTTTCCCCGACAACTACGTCTAGCACTAGGTAAAGCCCTGTTGGTCACTCTTAAATACAAACAAAACTAGATCCCCCAATAGGATTACCAGATACAGTCTTCCCTCCTCTTGGGGTTAAACAATATGGAGACGTGAAAGACAGCATTCTCGGTGAACCCTTTCTCAGACTGTCACCCTTAGAAATTGTCAAAGAAACTCTAACTCCCCAGAGATGATCTTTTCTCCGTGAATGGCATCTCTTGAGTTTCTTCCAAATTCTCAGACTTTCCTGGCTTGATCTATTCTCAGTGAATGGCATGTCTTGAACTTCTCGGGGTTTGGGGACCCACGGGCTTCTTAAAAGCATCCCTGCCTCCTCTTAGGCGTTGTACAAGGACCCTTCGGCTTCTTAAAAGCTCTCATGCCTTCTCTTGGGCTTAATACAAGGACCAATAGACCTCTACAGGTATAGGAACAAAACCTAGTCATCAATTTGCTAGAGCTGTCTTTCTGAGTCAAGTGTCAGACCAGTTAATGGGTTGACCTTCATCCCTTAACATACCAGCCTTCTCTTGGGCATCATACAAAGATCATTCACTATCTGAGAATCGATTTCTCACAACACCAGTAGACTTGGATAGTCTCAATACCCTTTGGATTTCCCATTTCCTCAAAGAACAGGAAATAACCCTGATCCTCTAATCAGTACCAAAGCACAACCTTACCTTTAATATTTCCCCGCATGGGTCAATTACTGTAAACTCACAGAAATTCTCACCAGAGAAAAGAACTCAACTGTCATAATACAGTAAAAATTCCAACTCAGACCATTTTACTGTCATCAACCCATCGGAGCCTCATGGTATCTGACATCTTTCATAAGAACTGATTGTCTCTTTTATCCAACACACTGGACCTGTCACTAAACTGAAACAGTCACCAGCATAGATAACCTCCTCTTGGGCTTTGTACAATGATTATCCTCAGCGGAGATAACCTTTTCACTCTCTTGTTAAGTATAAAAGACTCTCTAATTGAGTCAAACACTTTTAGCCTCCATCTCGGGCTTCGTACGAGATAGAAAATCACTCTCTTGTTGAGTATAAAAGACTCTCTTGTTGAGTCAAACACTTTTAGCCTCCATCTCGGGCTTCATACGAGATAGAAAACACTCTCTTGTTGAGTATAAAAGACTCTCTTGTTGAGTCAAACACTTTTAGCCTCCATCTCGGGCTTCATACGAGATAGAAAACACTCTCTTGTTGAGTATAAAAGACTCTCTTGTTGAGTCAAACACTTTTAGCCTCCATCTCTGGCTTCATACGAGTTCTCTTGTTGAGTATAAAATACTCTCTTGTTGAGTCAAACACTTTTAGCCTCCGTCTTGGGCTTCATACAAGGTGAAGATGGCTGGTTTCTACCTGAGTGAATCACTCACTCAAAGATACAACAGAGTCGCCACCGAACTTTATTTAGTCCCAAAGGACAGGGAAAATATCGATAAAACCCAAGGGGAAGAGAAACGGGAACGGGGGGTCGTTTATGCGAAAGGAACGTATTAGCACCTAACGCATCCGTCGTACTCGACGGGAACCATTTCGCTTGCTTCTAGGCTCGGATGGGTTATCTATCTAAAGGCTTCTAGCTAAAAGAAATGAGAGAGAGAAGAGAAAGGGGAAACAGAAAGAAAAGAAGGAAGTGCTCGCGGAGGATTGTGGCCCTCGTGCCTACGTACCCTCATAGTGCAATGAGGAAGTCAAAGCGTCGTAGTTCATGGAACCAGGGGACAAAGAAGGAAGAAAGAAAAGAGGAAGACGGAAGAAAGGTGGAAGTGTGCTCGCCAAGACATTGTGTCTCGTGCCTACGTATCATACATTCAAAAGAATGCAGAATCAGAGCTTCCGTAGTTCGGGGAACTGAACGGAAAAGGAAAACAAGAAAGAAACAAGGAGACGAAAGAAGTGGTGTCAAAACCAAGAGCAAGAGTGAAAGAAAAAAAACTCTACTGGGAAAGACCCTGCAATAAGAGCGTTTGCACAAAAGAATAGGAAAAGAATGGTGTCAAAACCAAGAATGAAAGAAACTCCGCTGGGGATAGCAAAGAGAATTGGTGTCGAACCCAAGAAAGTAAGAGCAAAGGGAATAGGAAGGTCTCCTCTGGGGATCCAAAAAGGGATGGTGCCATAACCAAGAGAAAAAGGAGATTCGGTATATTTACTGGCTGGCAGTGGTTAACCGAAGAAAGAGAGTAGGACCCTGGCGGGGAAAAGAAGCTGGTGTCAATAGACGGACTGTGATAAACCAAGAGAGAGAGTGTGCTGAACCGAAAGAAGGTGTTTGACTCTGAAGGGGCATCGGTATATTAACTGACTGGCAGTGGTTAACCTGGGGGAGAAAAGACTGCAACTCTGTGGGTATAGAGAAGCATTGGTTTTAACAGAGAAAACTGTGATCGACCAAAGAACAGGTGCAGGACCGAACGAAGGTCGTGACCCAAAGGACGGGTGTAGGACCGAGCAAAGGTCGTGACCCAAAGGACGGGTGTAGAACCGAACGAAGGTCGTGACCCAAAGGGGTTCGGTGAACTGACTGAACAAACAGTAATCAACCGAAGAAAGGGTATTTGAACCAAAGAAAGGTTACTAACCCAAGGGTGCAAGTATTCGAACCAAGAGGAGGTTGCCAACTGCGGGGGATTCGGTGTTTACAGACAGACTGTGACCAACTGAAGAGAAAAGCGAGTGATTAACCAAGAAAAGGTGATTAACTCGAAAAGGTTCAGTATTTTAACAGACAAACTGTGGTTAACTGAAGAAAAGGGTGATTAACCAAGAAGAGGTGATTAACCCAAGAAGTGCTCAGTATTAACAGACAGACTGTGATTAACTGAAGAGGCGGGTGATTAACCAAGAGAAGGTGATTAACCCAAGGGGTGCTCAGTGATTAACAGACAGACTGTGATTAACTGAAGAGACGGGTGATTAACCAAGAGAAGGTGATTAGCCCAACAAAGGAGAAGAACCAAGAGAAGGTTGCAAACTCCAGGGGGAAAATGGCCGTGACAGGAAAACTGTGTTGGACCAAAGAGAGAGAATTGAAACTCTTCAGGGGAATCAAAAAGCAATGATTGATTACAAGAAGAAAGGAGTGATGGAACAAAGAGATATTGCCAGCGCAAGAATAACGATCTCAACCAAGAAGGATGGTGATTTATCAAAAGGAGAGATTGAAAGAGATAGGAGTGATCAAGGATCGAAAGGGATCGCAAAGAGAGAAGAGTAATCAAGGATCAACTCGACTGGGGAAAGAAAGCACATTACCGCCTGGAGATAGAGATGACTAAGCCAAGCACAGGGTCATTCGTCCCCTACCTGAAGTAGTCAGAATGAGAGTAGGAATTCTCCCTTCTCATCCCTTCCCTAACACACACAGGGTGTAATGCGGAAGTTGAACCGGACGGTCCAACAACTCCAAGTTGTACAGTGCTCTTGTGTAGAGAAACGGACAGCACAACGTCGTTAATTTGTACAGTGCTCCGATGCAAGACACAGCGCGAAACTCCAACTCCACGGGGGGAAATGAGAGAGAAAGCTCTAAAAGAGGACTAAAGAGGGGAAAAGGGAAGATCGATTAATCGAAACAAAGTTTCGATCAATTAATCAAGGGAGAAACATGCTAACAACTTTTCAAAGAGGATGAAAATTCATTAAAGCAAAAAGGGGTGAATTATTGATTATACAAGATTAAGTTTATCCATGAAGAATAAACTTAATGTAAATCTGAAATGGAAGGTGCAAAACAGTGCCAAATGATCACCAAAATGCCTCACAAACTCATGTATCATGTGAACAAAATAGTGCAAGAATTGCTATGTTCATACAATGCTAAGAACATGAAATAAATGAATAATCGAAAATGTGCATCGAAAGTTCATGAATATGCTTCTACCAGAAGTGAAATGACATTAAAAACATCCATAAAATCAAGCATGATAATCAATGGAAGTAAAAATGAAGAAAGCATGGCAAACAAGCTTGAAAATGCAAGAAAATGGCATTTTGTACAGTGGTAACCGGTTACAGCATATGTGCTAACCGGTTACATGTTTGAAAATACGTGTTTTTGGGGAAAATTGCACTGTGTAACCGGTTACAGCATATCTGCTAACCGGTTACCACTGTAACAGAGGCAAAAATAACAGTAAAAACAGCTTTTCAAAAGTAGTTTTCAACACATAATCACTTATGCCAACCACCACATGCTAGGAACTGCAATTGTGCACGAAAATTGAACTTGAAAACAACAAATAAAGAGAGATAGAATCAACTAACACAATTGGATCATGGATCAAATAAATGCAAAACCAAATCACATACAACAATTATCGACTACATTGTGAGCGATACGAAAATACGCGAAACGATAAAATTAGTTAGATCCACCAACCTACAAGCCGGAGATTTAGCTTGGTAAGTGTTGTAAAGAGATTTTGATGCAGAAAATCAAAGAAAACCAGAGGATCCTTCAGGTGTAAACGAAACGCATCGAAACCGATCAAAATCGCGAAAATGCACCGAAACCGATCTTGCACCAAAATAAATGGTGTGAAACCCTTGGATTGAAGTAGAATGAGATGAAATTCCAGAAATCCAACCAAAGAATGCTAAGTGATGAAGGTTAAGCTCAAGAATTAATCACTTTCAATGTGAAAAGTGATTATCCTTCAAGAATAAGAGCTTTTGGTGAGGTTTGATGGAGAAGAATTGAGATGAAGATGAAGAATGAGTAGAGAAATCAGAGAAAAAGTGAGAGAATTGAGAGAGAAATGTGAGAAGTTTGGTGAAAAATGGTAGAGAATGGTTGAGGGTCCTTGAAAATGAGTGAAGGTGAGTTTATATAGATTTTAGGTTTGGAGTGCGAGATGGTTTGGAATTAGCTTTGGACTTAGCTTTAGGTTTGGAGTTAGGGTTGGAGTTAGTTGGGCTTGACTCACTGAGTCAAGGTGGTTAAATCGGTTAGTTAGAACCAACTCGGTAACAATCCCAATGTGAATTTCCTTATCCAAAGGTTGGCATGCTTGTAAAACAAGGAACATGGTGCACTTAATTTGGAGTGAAGCATTAGAATAAATGCACTTGGATTGCATTGAAATGTCTAGAGATGTCTAGAATGTTCCACACATTGCTAGAATACTGTAGAATCAATGACCAAAGAGAGTGCATGGTGCTGTCCCAAAATGCAGCAGAAACCAAAATTTTCCACTGAGTAACCGGTTACAGCATATGTGCTAACCGGTTACATGCTTGAAAACTTGCGTTTTTTGGTGAAAAATACACTGAGTAACCGGTTACAGCATAACTGCTACCCGATTACTTCAGCCAAATTTCCACAAATTTGCAAAAGGATGATGCTGAAGTCCTGATTCCAATTTTCCATCTCTTGTCTTGATAAATAAATATGGAAACCTTTATTTTGAGCTTGTTTTGATGATGAAATAATCTTGAGAGGATGCGATTAATCGGGCTTGGAGAACCTGCAGATCCTGCAACAAGAAACACATAGAGAAAAGTGCGAATGCGTATGACAACGATGCGAGTGCGCATGCTTATGCAAAAGGCAAAAGGGGAGGTCAAATTTTGGGTTACGACAGCTGCCCCTATTTAATCCGCTTGGACTTGAATGTACGAATTGTGCTAGCTTTTCGATGATTCGAGGTAAAAGGGGATTAAATAAAAGAGTAGCTCAAGAATTTGGCCGACGGCGACAAACAGAGCGGTGCAAGGTAGAATAGATAAGTGCAAGGTTTGGCTGAAAATCTGCTGGGAGATAAGTCATGCAAAAAGAGAGGGAGTATGATTGATGCATATGTCATGTATGCGTTTCTACATGATGCTTGATATCATGCAATGCAAAGGCTCAAGACGAGGCACAGTGTGAAGTGATTAGGCAGAAACCGTAGCAAAACGACTTCGACATCCTCTGTCGGGGAGAGGACCCGTAGATGAAGACAAACTCTGTTGGAGGAGAGAGTTCACAAAGGATGATGATCCTGCCGGGGAAAGAAACCGAGGACATCTCAAGTTTCTAAATTACCATGGCTGTCTCCGTTGAGGATGAAATAATTAAATCAATCCTTCCCACCAAGACTGGCTCTGCATGGGGAAAAGAGATTCTCGAATCACGTTGACTCAGCTGAGGAGAAACCATTGCTGCTGGTGACAGATAGTTCCTAATCATAAGAGATGATGCATAACCTTTGCTGGGGAACACCTTGGTAACCTGCTGGGAGAATGATGACTTTGCTGAGGAACTACTGAGGAAACAACAACTTCTTCACTGAATCAAAACATTGCCGACCAGGCGTTAGGCTTACCAATGGATATTACCGATCACCCTGCAGGAGTTACCAGTAACACATGCAATGCATATTGCTTTCTCGGTGAATTTAGATTTTTATTGTTCTCAACGTTTTTTAGTATTATGTGATCACAAATAATTGTTTATTTTGCAAACAAAATACTGGAATGAAAACAAATTGAGATAACAAAGAATGCATTTTATTGAATGTGAAAATTTTTGTACATAGAGTGTGTACAAGGATGCAAAATCCTTGATGAGGAAGTTTGCAATAAAATTGAAAAACAAATGTAAATGGCAAAGGGAAATCGTGCTTTGCATTGATTACAACATTGGCCACCATCCATAGTAAGTTTAGGTTCCAACGCCTTGTACCAGTCGATGATGATTGGAGTGTTCTGTTACCGTCTGAGGTCTAGCCATGAGGAAGAGAGGCTCAAGTGTTCACAGTCAATGCCTTTATCCTTAATTTTTGCCTGGACATGCTTTCACATTTTTTTCGTCCACCGGGATGCCCATTTTTGACTAAGTCGCCCTTTCGGGTTTTCGACTTAGCGGGCTATTATTGTTTTTTTTCATTGTCCCTAACTTTTGCATGGACATTTCTTTTCTTGGTCCATCGGGACGTCCAATTTTGCCTAGATTGTCCTTGCGGATGTCAATCTAGCGGACTTTCATCATTTTTTTCAGGCATAATATTTTTTTACTGTATCGGAGTTCACAGGCGATGGCAACTCCTCCCCATCCATTGTGGTGAGGATCAGGACTCCGCCTGAGAAGGCCTTCTTGACAATAAAAGGTCCTTCGTAATTGGGAGTCCATTTTCCTCGTGGATCCGAGTGAACAGGTGAATATCTCTTAAGCACGAGTTCGCCTTCACAGAATGTTCGAGGAAGAACTTTCTTGTCAAAAGCTCGCTTGAGGCGTCTCTGATACAATTGACCATGACAAACGGCTGTAAGGCGCTTCTCTTCGATGAGATTCAGCTGGTCGTATCTGGATTGAACCCATTCGGCTTCATCAAGACCTGCCTCCATGATGACTCTGAGCGAAGGAATTTCGACTTCGATGGGTAAAACTGCCTCCATACCATACACGAGCGAATACGGAGTTGCCCCAGTAGAAGTGCGAACTGAAGTTTTGTAGCCATGCAGTGCAAAAGGAAGCATTTCATGCCAATCCTTGTAAGTTTTAACCATTTTCTGGACAATCCTCTTGATGTTTTTGTTTGCTGCTTCAACGGCGCCATTCATCTTGGGCCGATATGGTGAAGAGTTGTGGTGCTCGATCTTAAATTCTTGACACAACTCCTTCATCATATTGTTGTTCAGGTTGCTTGCATTGTCCGTGATAATGTTGCTATGAATGCCATAGCGACAGATTATCTCTTTCTTAATAAATCTGGCAACCACTTGTCGTGTAACGTTTGCATAAGAAGCAGCTTCAACCCATTTGGTGAAGTAGTCGATAGCAACCAAAATGAATCGATGACCGTTGGAAGCCTTCGGCTCGATCATTCCAATCATATCTATACCCCACATGGAAAATGTCCAAGGTGAAGTCAAAACATTCAATGGAGTTAGAGGCACGTGTATCTTGTCTCCGTAGATTTGGCGCTTGTGACATCTTTTGGCAAAGTTGTAACAATCTACCTCCATTGTCGTCCAGTAATACCCAGCCCGAAGGATCTTTTTAGCCATAGCAGGACCTTTAGCATGTACACCCTCGCAGCCCTCATGTATGGACCTTATGATCGTGTTTGCTTCGTGTCTATCCACACATCTGAGCAACACGGAATCATAATTCCTCTTGTACAGTACACCACCACTTAAGAAGAATTTGGCGCAAAGCCATCTAAGAGCCTTCTTGTCAGTGATAGTGATACCCTCGGGATATTCCTATTTTTCCAGATATCTTTTGATGTCGTAGAACCAAGGCTTGTCATCAGACTCATCCTCAATTGCTAAATAGTGTGTTGGTTCGTTCAAGTGATCAATGCGGATATGAGGAGCTTCATTCTTCCACTTGACCTTGAACATGGATGCTAGAGTGGCAAGAGCATCAGCTAGTTGATTTTCCTCTATGGGAATATGATGAAAAGTGATCTCATCAAAGTAAGGAATCAACTTCACCATGTGTTATTGGTACGGAACCAGCTTGGAATCCCGAGTCACAAAATTCCCTCTGTCTTGACCGATGACCAAGGTAGAATCTCCATAGACCTCAAGAATCTTGATTCTCATGTTAATATCCGCTTCAATACCGTAGATACATGCTTCGTATTCAGCCATATTGTTGGTGCATGCAAAGCATAATCTAGCAGTGAAGGGAAGGTGAAAACCTGTTGGAGAGATGAGGATAGCACCGATTCCACGACCTTTAGAATTTGAGGCACCGTCAAACACGAGCGTCCACCGCGCCCCTGGTTCGGGTCCTATATCAGGATCTGGAGTCTCATAATCTCTAATAAACAGAACATCCTCATCGGGAAAGTCAAACTTCATCTGTTGATAACCCTCTACAGGTTGATGAGCAAGGTAGTTAGACAAGACGCTCCCTTTTATTGCTTTCTGGGTAACATGTTGGATATCATACTCAGTTAACAGCATCTGCCACCGAGCAATCCTTCCAGAGACAGTAGGATTTTCAAAGATGTACTTTATTGGATCCATTTTGGATATCAACAAAGTAGTATGGCAAATCATGTATTGTCATAGGCGTCGAGTAGCCCAGACCAGAGCACAATAAGTTTTCTCCAAGAGTGAGTATCTGGTCTCACAATCAGTGAACTTCTTGCTCAGATAGTAGATTGCATGTTCTTTTCTGCCAGTGTCATCATGTTGACCCAATACACATCCCATTGATTCATCGAGAACGGTGAGATACATGACTAAAGGCCTACTAGGATCCGACGGTACTAAGATCGGTGGTTCTTGCAAGTATTGTTTGATTTTGTCAAATGCTTCCTGAAAATCATTATTCCATTCAACCAATTAACTTTTCCTTAGCAATTTGAACATTGGTTCACAGGTAGCCATCAAATGAGAAATGAATCTTGAAATGTAATTGAGTCTGCCCAGAAAGCCACGGACTTCTTTTTCTGTTTTGGGAGGCTGCATATTCTAAATTGCCCGAACCTTATCAGGATCAACTTCAATGCCTTTCTGACTCACAATAAAGCCCAATATTTTACCAGATCGAACTTCAAAGGTGCACTTCACAGGATTCAACCGCAATCTAAACTTCCGGAGTCTGTCAAAAAGTTTCTTTAGATGAACCAAGTGATCATCTTCAATTCTGGACTTGGCAATCATATCGTCCACATAAACCTCGATCTCTTTATGTATCATATCGTGAAAGAGGGTTGTCATGGCATGCTGGTATGTTGCCCCTGCATTCTTTAGATCGAATGGCATGACTTTGTAGCAATATATACCCCATGGCGTGATAAAAGTAGTCTTCTCCATATCAGTTGGGGACATCTTGATCTGATTATATCCTGAAAAACCATCCATGAAGGAAAAGACAGAGAACTGCGTTGTATTGTCTACCAAGACATCAATATGAGGCAAAGAAAAATCATCCTTCGGGCTTGCTTTGTTGAGATCTCAATAATCCACACACATTCTGACTTTGCCGTCCTTCTTTGGAACTGGGACGATGTTGGAAATCCATTCAGGATACTCGGAAGTGACTAGGAACCCAACATCAAGCTGCTTCTTTACCTCTTCTCAGATTTTGAGTGCCATGTCGGGTCTAGTCTTCCTGAGCTTCTGCTTGACAGGAGGACATCCGGGCTTGAGTGGTAAGTGATGTTCAACGATGTTGGTATCCAACCCAGGCATATCTTGATAGGACCAGGCGAAGATATCAACATACTCTTTCAATAACTTGACCAACCCGGAGTGTACATGCTCTGTGAGGGATGCGCCAACCTTGACTTCTCTTCTGACCTCATCAGTACCAAGATTAACAACTTCCACTGGCTCTTTGTGTGGCTGAATCTCTCTACTCTCGTGCTCAAGGAGCCTTGCCAGTTCGGCCGGTAATTCACAATCTTCCTCACCATCTTCTTCGGCTTGGTTAATTGGAATTCCAGAATTACAATGGATGTTTGCCATGTTGTTATCAATGCTTTTATTAGTTCTGCATGTTTATGAATATATTTAGAATGAGCTATTTTAAAAGTGAAAAAGAAAAGAAACTTTTGCCATTTGTTTTGTGAAAAAGTAAAAATAAAGAAAGAAAATAGAGCATGATTTTGAATGCAAAAACTTTTATTTATTGATCACATAATATTGCAAAAGCATGTGGCCCTTTACAAGCTATCCACTCGTCTCGGGCGAGGACGAGGGAACGAGAAAGCAAAATGCATTACATGTTATACGGGAAAACCACAGGAATCACGGTAGATGTCCAATTGTTGAGCTTGAAACCCGGCGGACATTTGTGCACGAAGCTTGAAATCTGATTACTGGGACCAGCATCATCAGCAGCTGCCACGATGTCACCCTGCTGGAAACCCGCGCTATGGAACTTGATCAAGTTGCCTTGCTTCTGACCAGAAGAACATTTAGCCACTGAATTATCCTCAATCATGTTAACTGCAGGCCCACCGTGATTCGGCAACAGATTACTCTGAATGATGGGTCCTTCCTCAGCAAAAGTCAAAACTTTCTTATCAATGAGTTCCTGAACCTTGGTTTTGAAAACAAAGCAATCCTTTGTTGCTTGTCATATGTATCCAGCATGATAAGCACAAGATGCATTTGGGTTATGCTTCGGGCCAAATGGAGGAATTGCAGGCGCAATCTGCTTGGGGACAATTGCCCCTTGGTGAACCAGATAAGGAAATAATTTAGTGTATGACACCGGAATTCTGTCGAAATTCGGACGCTTACGGTTTCCTTGATTGTTGTTGTTCTGACGGTTCTGATTCTGCTGATTTTTGTTCTGTTGATTCGGTTGCTGATTCTGAGCATTCTGAATGGGTTGTTGCGGATGATACTGATATGGAGGTTGTTGATACTGCGCAGCATCAATGTACGGATATGGATAGTACGACATAGGAGTCAAGGGAGCTTGTTACTGAGGAGAAACTTGAGTTGTCACAGCGTTGGCTTCACTTTCCTTTTTCTTGAAATGACTGTTCTGAGATTTCCGAGTGACCGGCTGCTGGGAAGCAGTTCCAGGAATCCTTCTAGTCTTCAAACCATTCTCAATCCTTTCACCAATGATTACAACATCAGCAAAACTCGATGAAGAACTACCCACCATTTTCTCATAGTAAGATCCTTGCAATGTACCCATAAAGATGTCAACCAACTCATTGTCAGAGAGAGCAGGTCATACACGAGATGCCATCTCACGCCATCTTTGTGCATACTCCTTGAATGTTTCAGCTGAGCGCTGGGATTGATTCTGCAATTGCAATATAGTTGGCGCCAGATCAAGGTTATACTTGTATTGTCTCACGAACGCTTCCTACAAATCCCTCCAATTACGGATTTTGTTGCGCTCCAGGACCATGTACCAATCCAATGAAGCACCAGACAAACTATCTTGAAAATAATGAACAAGCAATTCATCATTATCAATATGGGATGCCATCTTCCTGCAGTACATAGTGATGTGAATACGCTGGCAGCTCAAGCCTTTATACTTTGGCAAATCAGGTATCTTGAATTTCTGCGGTAGCACAACATTTGGAACCAAACACAAGTCTTTGGCTTCCATACCAAAAGCAGAGAACCCTTCGATAGCTTTGATACGGTCCTCTAATAACTTGTAGTCAATCGATCTATTCTGATTAGTTGGCCTGACAAGAATCTGAGGATTTGGCAGCTGAGAAGCGGCAGGAGCATTCACTTGCAGAGTAGCAAACTGAGAAGGATACACCAAGCCCGGATTAACCATCTGACCAGCATTCTGACCCATCGGAACACCATACGGATAAATCGGAGGAGGCATCACAGCAGCTGAGGAAGATGCCCCAGGATAGAACATCCCAGGATGAATATTCGGAACAGCAGTTTGAGCAACTTGAGACGAAACTAGCAGTTTGATGAGTTTGAGCCTGAAGATTCTTAGGATCATCATTCACCACTGGAGGCGGGATCGGGGTAGGCATGACCCATGGATAGGCGGCAGCATTCCCGTTAGGCATGGGTGCAACAAAAGGCTGATATGGCATAAAGGCACTACCATTATTTGTAATCTGAGGAGTAAAATTCGGAGGCATGCCCCAAGGAAAACCAGCGGGCATCTGGTTCAAACTGGGTTGAACGGCAGGATGATTCACAGGCTCAACTGGCACTTCAACTCTAGCAAGAGAAGGAACAACAATAGCAGGAGTAGGAGGAACAGTCACAGGAGTGACAACATTTGCATCAGTAGTAGTTGCAACAACAGTAGCAGCAGCAGCGGCGTCCCTATGGGCACGAAGGAGTTCCATAATGACATCCATGTTCGTCTGGAACTGATCCATCAGACCTTGGAATTATGCCATAGTTTCCTTATACGCAGCGTTCTCAGCTTCGAAGTCAGCCATGATTCTAGATTTGCTTGAGCGAGTAAAATACCAATGTCGAGTCGCCATCTTGCTACAAGGAAGGCGGACAAGCATGAGCAACGGTTTCGGATGAAGGGACGTGTATATATGTGCAGATGAATGTATGATATGCATGCAAATATAAAGTTTTAAATTCCAGGAATTCTTAAACTTATCTTTGTTGACAATAATCATAAAGCATACAAGTAAAGGCATAAAAGATAGAGTGAGCAAGCATCTTCATTCATTCATTCAATAGAGAAAGAAGTACAAGTCGAATACAAGTCAAACATCTGCCTTTTGGGCTACAACAAAATCTGCACGGATCCTATCAAATACCACCCTACACACAGATAAGAAATGAAAAACCGCCCAAGGAAGCTGGTGCGGCAATACATCAGTGTATGCATCCCTCAAC
This sequence comes from Lathyrus tuberosus, assembly GCA_022829125.1. Classification (NCBI taxonomy): domain Eukaryota; kingdom Viridiplantae; phylum Streptophyta; class Magnoliopsida; order Fabales; family Fabaceae; genus Lathyrus; species Lathyrus tuberosus. The sequence continues at coordinate 954,293 of JALAZF010000516.1, forward strand.
AACCCTGGTAGGTCCTCCAATGCATGCTCAGCAAATCTGGCTAGACAACCATGCCTCTCACTCCAGTACTTCGCATCCTTCACGAGGTTGCGCAGTAAATAATGGTTAGGTCCCTGAAGCATGTCCTGAAGAAAGGCCGCTTTCTGATCCAGGAGGTTCTGTAGATGACGGCTCTGATGCTCCCAATGAGTGCTCTCTGTGTTAAGCTGACTAATCTGCTCTTGGCTCTGATGTGCTTGATCTTGCAGCTTCTGAATCTCACCGAAGACTTTGTCGAGCTTAGCTTGACATTGGGAAAAGTCCTTTGCTAACTGATTAGCATGGTCTTGTTCACTTTGCCACTTTGTATTGAACTCGGATAACTTCCCTCGAAGCTCTTCAAGTTGCTTGTTGTAGCTCAGCTCCTCTTTGTAGACCTGATAATGAGCATCGGCGAGTTGTCTCTTCTTTGAAGCAAGTCCCTCATAGGTGCTCTTCAAAGCATCACCCACCTTCCTACGCTTGTTCTGTTCAACCTCCACCTCTTTGAGCATGCGCTCGCGCTTCTGATGGAGCTTAATCTGTAGGTTATCCTTCTCGGAAGTGACTCTATCAAGGTTGAGACGAAGATCAGCATTCTCCTTCTTCAACTTATCAACAATCAGCTTGAGTTGATCAACCTCAGATGGAGGAACAATGGCAAGTTCAGGAGGCTTTGCATTCATGGGAGGCTCAGGAGAGAATGGCAACAAGATCTCTTTGACACGCTCTTTGACCCAAAGTGTGTAAGCTTCCTTGGCTACGCAATTCTTCTTACCCAAATCAGCTCTTCCTTCGAGATGAATCTGAGTCCAAGCGGCACTAAACCTCTTCAGCAAACCCATGTCATCCGCCCCTTCATGAAAGATGAACTCTTCCACTACCTTAGGATCAGGTTTGTCAACCATAGGGTATCCTAACTATCGGAAAGCCATTCTCGAATTAAAGTTAATTCCACCCTTTGTATCCAAGAGAGGCACATTGGAGAATTTCCCACAATGAAGAATGATCAGAATGTCGTCGAAGACTCAAGAATACCAAGAAATATCGTCAGCGGTAAGAGACATGATTCGTTGAGACCACTTGAGATTATCCTTATTCTCAACAAAGGGACCCTTCTGTGGAAGGTGAGACATGAACCATCGGTACAACAAAGGAGCACAACAGACAATGGTTCCTTTCTTCTTTTCATTCCTAGAATGAATAGAATGGTAGGTATCAGCAAGAAGCGTCGGAACAGGGTTCTTGGACAAGAAAATGCTGATGGCAGCCTGATCTACGAAATCCTCCATGTTCGGAAACAAGACAATCCCATATACCAGCAAAGCGAGAACGACATTGAAAGCCTTCCAGTTTCCATCCTTAGCAAAAGTAGTGGCCTTGTCAACCAAGAACTTCGAAGCAAACCCTCGAATACCTTTCCCTTTGGTCTTGAGATTATCCTCCACATCTTTCTTACTAATGCAAAGCGCATCAGCAATAAGATGAAACTTCGGACAACCACTAGTGTAAACATAAGGAACCTGCTTCTGGATCTCAACCCCTAGAATATAAGCATACTCCTCAAGTGCAGGTGCCTGCTGATAATCCTGAAATGTGAAGCACCTATATGGCGGGTCGTAGAACTGAACCAGAGTATGAATAGCAGTGATGTTGACTTCAGTGTTGAGGATGGTCAACAGATTACCATAAGTACCTATGAAAACCCCTCTGTGATATCCAACCAACAAAGATGCCAAACCTCTCAAAATACCCAGCTTAGGCTCCACAAACTTGTAACTGAAGATGCCACGACAACCAGTACTCATCTTTATGCTAATGTCAACAAAAGATAAGCACTCGAAAACCTGGAAATGCACATGCAAAAATTAATTTACATGATGAAATGATATGCAATACAACAACAAGAAACCAGCACTGCCCGAATAATCAAATCTGAACAATCCGGATATCTGCATATAATCTGTGTCAGTGCAACATAATCTGATGTGTCGGTGAGGAAATCTGGCGTGTGTGAGAACAAGGGTATGAAATGGCCTGTTTTCCTGCAAAAACACATCCCCCTCACAGGTGTGATCTAGACACAACAAGGTGGTCCCTATAAAAGGTCACCCAAACCATAGGACTCAGGATGAAAACCCCCCACCGTAGTGAATTCTCACAGGACGGAAGTATTCTCAAACGAATCACGATCTGGGATGTGGGTCTCGTGATATCCCAACACGCAAAACGCATGCCTCACGACTATCCACGTTCTAGCCTATGTGTATACTAGGACCGGTGTTAGGACCTTTCTCTCCAATAATGTCTACCCGCCCCAACAACAGCAGATATCCAGAATATGCAGCATATGAATATTCAAAGCAGTAAAGAAATGCGATAAATAAACATAAAGCTAAAGAAAGTAAAATAAAGCTAGTAAAGCGCTAAAGATAAACACCCAAGCAAGCAAGAAAAAGCAAACAAAACTAGGCGAGACCCCTCAAGGGATGGACCAGCAAGAGGTCAATTTGTCCCCAGCAGAGTCGCCAGCTGAAGATGGTTGGTTTCTACCTGAGTGAATCGCTCACTCAAAGATACAACAGAGTCCCCACCAAACTTTATTTAGTCCCAAAGGACAGGGAAAATATCGATAAAACCCAAGGAGAAGAGAAACGGGAACGGGGGGCGGTTATGCGAAAGGAAGGTATTAGCACCTAACACATATGTCATACTCGACAGGAACCATTTCGCTTACTTCTAGGCTCAGATGGGTTATCTATCTAAAGGCTTCTAGCTAAAATAAAGGAGAGAGAAGAGAAAGGGGAAAAAGAAAGAAAAGAAGGAAGTGCTCGCGGAGGATTGTGGCCCTCGTGCCTACGTATCCTCATAGTGCAATGAGGAAGTCAGAGCGTCGTAGTTCATGGAACCAGGGGACGAAGAAGGAAGAAAGAAAGGAGGAAGACGGAAGAAAGGTGGAAGTGTGCTCGCCAAGACATTGCGTCTCGTGCCACGTATCATACATTCAAAAGAATGCAGAATCAGAGCTTCCGTAGTTCGGGGAACTGAACGGAAAAGGAAAACAAGAAAGAAACAAGGAGACGAAAGAAGTGGTGTCAAAACCAAGAGCAAGAGTGAAAGAAAAAAAAAACTCTACTGGGAAAGACCCTGCAGTAAGAGCGTTTGCACAAAAGAATAGGAAAAGAATGGTGTCAAAACCAAGAATGAAAGAAACTCTGTTGGGGATAGCAAAAAGAATTAGTGTCGAACCCAAGAAAGTAAGAGCAAGGGGAATAGGAAGGTCTCCTCTGGGGATCCAAAAAGGGATGGTGTCATAACCAAGAGAAAAAGGACATTCGGTATATTAAATGGCTGGCAGTGGTTAACCGAAGAAAGAGAGTAGGACCCTGGCGGGGAAAAGAAGCTGGTGTCAATAGACGGACTGTGATAAACTAAGAGAGAGAGTGTTGAACCGAAAGAAGGTGTTTGACTCTGAAGGGGCCTCGGTATATTAACTGACTGGCAGTGGTTAACCGGGGGGAGAAAAGACTTCAACTCTGTGGGTATAGAGTAGCATTGATTTTAACAGAGAAAATTGTGATCGACCAAAGAATGGGTGCAGGACCGAACGAAGGTCGTGACCTAGGGACGGGTGTAGGACCGAGCAAAGGTCGTGACCCAAAGGACGGGTGTAGAACCGAACGAAGGTCGTGACCCAAAGGGGTTTGGTGAACTGATTGAACAAACAGTACTCAACCGAAGAAAGGATATTTGAACCAAAGAAAGGTTACTAACCCAAGGGTGCAAGTATTCGAACCAAGAAGAGGTTGCCAACTGTGGGGAATTCGGTGTTTACAGACAGACTGTGACCAACCGAAGAGAAAAGTGAGTGATTAACCAAGAGAAGGTGATTAACTCGAAAGGGTTCAGTATTTTAACAGACGGACGGTGGTTAACTGAAGAAAAAAGGTGATTAACCAAGAAGAGGTGATTAACCCAAGAGGTGCTCAGTATTAACAGACGGACTGTGATTAACTGAAGAGACGGGTGATTAACCAAGAGAAGGTGATTAACCCAAGGGGTGCTCAGTGATTAACAGACGGACTGTGATTAACGGAAGAGACAGGTGATTAACTAAGAGAAGGTGATTAACCCAACAAAGGAGAAGAACCAAGATAAGGTTGCAAACTCCAGGGGAAAAATGGTCGTGACAGGAAAACTGTGTTGGACCAAAGAGAGAGAATTGAAACTCTTCAGGGGAATCAAAAACCAATTATTGATTACAAGAAGAAAGGAGTGATGGAACAAAGAGAGATTGCTAGCGCAAGAATAACGATCTCAACCAAGAAGGATGGTGATTGATCAAAAGGAGAGATTGAAAGAGATAGGAGTGATCGAGGATCGAAAGGGATCACAAAGAGAGAAGAGTGATCAAGGATCAACTCGACTGGGGAAAGAAAGCACATTACCACCTGGAGATAGAGATGACTAAGCCAAGCACAGGGTCATTCGTCCCCTACCTGAAGTAGTCAGAATGAGAGTAGGAATTTTCCCTTCTCATCCCTTCCCTAACACACACAGGGTGTAATGCGGAAGTTGAACCAGACGGCCCAACATCTCCAAGTTGTACAGTGCTCTCGTGTAGAGAAACGGACAGCACAACAGCGTCAATTTGTACAGTGCTCCGATGCAAGACGCATCGCGAAACTCCAACTCCACGGGGGGAAATGAGAGAGAAAGCTCTAAAGGAGGCCTAAAGAGGGGAAAAGGGAAGATCGATTAATCGAAACAAAGTTTCGATCAATTAATCAAGGGAGAAACATGCTAACAACTTTTCAAAGAGGATGAAAAGTCATTAAAACAAAAAGGGGTGAATTATTGATTATACAAGATTAAGTTTATCCATGAAGAATAAACTTAATGCAAATCTGAAATGGAAGGTGCAAAACAGTGCCAAATGATCACCAAAATGCCACACAAACTCATGTATCATGTGAACAAAATAGTGCAAGAATTGTTATGTTCATACAATGCTAAGAACATGAAATAAATGAATAATCGAAAATGTGCATCAAAAGTTCATGAATATGCTTCAACCAGAAGTGAAATGACATTAAAAACATCCATAAAATCAAGCATGATAATCAATGGAAGTAAAAATGAAGAAAGCATGGCAAACAAGCTTGAAAATGCAAGAAAATGGCATTCTGTACAGTGGTAACCGGTTACTGCATATGTGCTAACCGGTTACATGTTTGAAAATACGTGTTTTCGGAGAAAATTGCACTGTGTAACCGGTTACAGCATATCTGCTAACCGGTTACCACTGTAACAGAGGCAAAAATAACAGTAAAAACAGCTTTTCAAAAGTAGTTTTCAACACATAATCACTTATGCCAACCACCACATGTTAGGAACTGCAATTGTGCATGAAAATTGAACTTGAAAACAACAAATAAACAGAGATAGAATCAACTAACACAATTGGATCATGGATCAAACAAATGCAAAACCAAATTACATACAACAATTATCGACTACATTACGAGCGATACGAAAATGCGCGAAACGATAAAATTAGTTAGATCCACCAACCTACAAGCCGGAGATTTGGCTTGGTAAGTGTTGTAAAGAGATTTTGATGCAGAAAATCAAAGAAAACCAGAGGAACCTTGAAGTGTAGACGAAACGCGTCGAAACCGATCAAAAACGCAAAAATGCACCGAAACCGATCTTGCACCAAAATAAATGGTGTGAAACCCTTGGATTGAAGTAGAATGAGATGAAATTCCAGAAATCTAACCAAAGAATGCTAAGTGATGAAGGTTAAGCTCAAGAATTAATCACTTTCAATGTGAAAAGTGATTATCCTTCAAGAATAAGAGCTTTTGGTGAGGTTTGATGGAGAAGAATTGAGATGAAGATGAAGAATGAGTAGAGAAATCAGAGAAAACGTGAGAGAATTGAGAGTGAAATGTGAGAAGTTTGGTGAAAAATGGTAGAAAATGGTTGAGGGTCCTTGAAAATGAGTGAAGGTGAGTTTATATATATATTTTAGGTTTGGAGTGTGAGATGGTTTGGAATTAGCTTTGGACTTAGCTTTGGACTTAGCTTTGGGTTTGGAGTTAGGGTTGGAGTTAGTTGGGCTTGACTCACTGAGTCAAGGTGGTTAACTCGGTTAGTTAGAACCAACTCGGTAACAATCTCAATGTGAATTTCCTTATCCAAAGGTTGGCATGCTTGTAAAATAAGGAACATGGTGCACTTAATTTGGAGTGAAGCATTAGAATAAATGCACTTGGATTGCATTGAAACGTCTAGGGATGTCTAGAATGTTCCACACATTGCTAGAATGCTGTAGAATCAATGACCAAAGAGGGTGCATGGTGTTGTCCCAAAATGCAGCAGAAACTGAAATTTTCCACTGAGTAACCGATTACAGCATATGTGCTAACCGGTTACATGGTTGAAAACTTGCGTTTTTTGGTGAAAAATACACAGAGTAACCGGTTACTTCAGCCAAATTTCCACAAATTTGCAAAAGGATGATGCTGAAGTCCTGATTCCGATTTTCCATCTCTTGTATTGATAAATAAATATGGAAACCTTTATTTTGAGCTTGTTTTGATGATGAAATAATCTCGAGAGGATGCGATTAATTGAGCTTGGAGAACCAGCAGATCCTGCAACAAGAAACACATAGAGAAAAGTGCGAATGCGTATGCCAATGATGCGAGTGTGCATGCTTATGCAAATGGCAAAAGGCAAAAGGGGAGGTCAAATTTCGGGTTACGACACAAGGCACAGCAAAAAAAACTCTCTTGTTGAGTATAAAAGACTCTCTTGTTGAGTCAAACCCTTTTAGCCTCAATCTTGGGCTTTGTATAAGACAGAAAGAACATTTTCCCCGGAAAAGTCAACTTCTAGCCTCCTCTTAGGCTTTATATAAAGAAAACCTCGGTTGAGTCAATCAACCTTTTAGCATCAAAGTTGTGCCTTGTTCACAGCATACAAACATCAACAACTCCTCTTTAGAGATGGCAAATTCTCTCTCATCCAACCCTTCAGCTTCACATCTTGGGCTTTGAACAAGATACAAACCACCCTTAGCTTCATGTCTTGGGCTTTGAACAAGACACTAAAACAACCTTTTTTCTCCCATAGAATAGGAGGAACTACGATCGCTCTGATTTCCCCGTTTCGGGAATACGAAGGCATAAGATTGCAAAAACTTAGCGAGCACACTAATCAAAAAACCCAAAATCCAGTATCTCCACCAAATCAACCCAAAAGCATCAAATCTAAACACATTACCAAAAACCTCACAAATAATCCAGACACTGTGTTCTTAACAAAATAACCAAAGATTGGGCCCCACATCCACATAGCGTCTGTAACCTAACAGACCGCCAGGGTTAATTAGAGACATCTATTTCCCTTCCTTAATCAGCTCAGTAGGATAAAAAATAAATCAAACTATAGTACCCAAGCGATGGTGACTCAGGACCACAAAAATCATGCTACATAAAAAATGGCGCCCACTGTGGAGCCCTGTCTTCTCTTTCTTACAATCTTCGGTGAAAACCCTGTGTTCACAAAATGTCACAGAAATGGCGACCCTGCTCGGGAGTCATTGTCTGCATAGGATCATAAGACTAGAGGTCTAGGATGATTAAGACAAATATATATACTGCTTTTCCTAATTGATTTCTGTGTTTATTTTTCTGCTAATGGGAATGCGTATGATGCCGCATGTGGAAAGATTGAGTATACACCTAAGATAGGTGATGGCAATGGGAGTGTACATGTTTAGTTTAAAGGAAACAGAATTTTATTCAACTGCTGAAAGTATACAAGATTAGATTTTAGTACATCAAAAGCAACAAACAAAGGGTCTAAAGATTATCCCAACACCCTGAATCAAGAAATGTTTTCCAATCTTCATCCCATTCATCATCAGAAGCATGAAGTTGCACTGGAGGTTTTTTGTTGGTTTTCATCCTTGTCTCTGATGTTTGTCTTGTTCTTGTTGCTCCTGAAGTTGCCCCAGTTGTAGACAGTGTTTTGTTCTTCAACTTTTGTGGATCTGGTTTCTTGTCCTCTTGCATGTGTCTCTTTCCTGCATCTTTGTTAGACTGACACATGGTTCTATCTATGGTATGTTGTTAGAAGCAAGGAGGCTTGGTTTTTATACTGCATAAAGAGTCCTTGTTTGTATCGCCTGACCAGTCAAAGCGGTCTTTAGTTTGGGAACTTGTTTTTATTGGGAAGCCATTTATTTGACCTTGTCAAATTGGATGTCAGAACTTTGTGTTTGCTGCCTTGGTAGGTTAAGAGGTTGTCCAATTGTGGCTAAAAAGGGGGAGAGTTAGCCTAGATGTTGTCTAGTTGTCTGGTGTGATGCTGGTTGAGTTTGTTTTTGGTGCAGCTGTGGGATGTTGCTGATGCTGGTTATGTAGTGAATGTTTGTAGTTGTTTCAAGTTTGGTGTTTATCCGCTGCAAGTTTTTTCTGATGTTGGCTGAGATTGTTTTAGCCAAAATTAGCCAAAGGGGGAGATTGTTAGTTCTTGTAATTGGCTATAATTTTGGTAAAACAATGTTGTTGTTGAAGATGTCATATGTCGGATGTCTTAACATGAGTTACTAACATTCTGGTTATGTTAAGTTACTTAGGGTTGCAGTTTTGTGTGTTGATGTTAAACATGATGTCTTGACATCAGTTGGCAGAACATCAGAACATCAGTCTGATGTGTTATTAGGGTTGCGCGTGTTTTGTTGTTTTGAGAGATCTGGTGGAGAGATTGCAGGCGAACATCTTGGTAAAGATATGTTCAGTTGCAATCAGATATGGAGCAGATCTTGTTGTTGTTGTTAGGGCTGAATGATATGAAAAGATTTGAAGAATAAAATCTGTTTTAAATTCAAATCAAATCAGAGATTTTCAAGGAGTCCAAGCCCAAGTCTGAGTTTCTATTTAAAGCAGCCACAACCCTTGGAGAGAAAATGCTGTCAAATGCTTCTAGTGCCCTTGGAGAGAAAATGACTGAAGAGAAGCTGGTAAGGAAGATTCTTAGATCCCTTCCCAAGAGATATAAAATGAAGGTGACTGCTATAGAAGAAGCTCAAGACATCAGTAAGATGAGGGTGGATGAGTTGATTGGTTCTCTTCAAACTTTTGAATTAGGGATGGATGAGGAACCTGAAAAGAAGACTAAAAGCATAGCTTTGGTATCTAGTTCTGAAGATGCTAAGAAAGAAAATAGTCTTGAGTTTCAGGAGGAGCTGTCCCATGCCATTGTTCTTCTAGGAAGACAGTTTAATAAGGTGTTAAAAAGAATGAACATGAACTATAGACCAAATGTTAAGAACATCTCGTCTGACATCAACAAGAAAACTACAGCTAAGGAGAAGCCTAATCTTGACAAAGGAGTCCAATGCTATGAGTGTGAAGGTTATGGTCATGTTAGAAAAGAGTGTCCTACATATCTCAAGAAGCAGAAAAAGGGGCTATTTGTTTCCTGGTCTGATACTGAGAGTGAGAGTGATGAAGAGACTGCCAAGCATGTTAGGGCATTGACTGGAATATGTGCTTCTGATGGAGAGTCTAGTGATGATGATCTGACCTTTGAAGAGCTAGCAACCTCCTATAAAGAGTTGTGTCTGAAAAGTGAAGAGGTTTGTCAAGAAAGGGAGAAGCAGAAGAAAATTATAATCCAACTTAAGGTTGATAAAGCTGAACTTGAGAATGAAGTTCTGTTGTTAAAATCCCAGCTTGATCAAATGACCAAATCCATCAGAATGTTGAATAGTGGAACTGATACTCTAGATGAAATTCTTCAGGCTGGAAAAGGAGCAAGTGATAAGACTGGTCTAGGATTTAATGGTGAAAAGAAATCTTCTTCAGATGCTAGTTCTTCTGGTACCAAACAGAACTTGTCCCATCAGATGTCTCAACATCAAGGGAAAGCTCATGTGTCAGGACCCAAGCAATATGTACCTCATCAGAAGACTCAACACCATGGGAAAGTTTATGTCTCTAGACCTAAACATAACATGTCCCAACCTATGTCTCAACATCATGGGAAAATGTATGGGCCTAATAATACTGTGCCTCACTATTATGGCAGAAGAAAGCCACATCATCATGGGAAAAGACATCCTAATCATCATTACAGGAGACAGTCTCAATACTATGGGAGGAGACAGTCTCAATACTATGGGAGGAGACAGTCTCAATACTATGGGAGAAGGCAGCCTCAGCAGTATAACAGAAAACATCCTCAAGAAAGAAGGCATGTTAATCACTTTAGAGAAGAGTTTCAAAGCTGGAGATGTCACTATTGTGGAAGACTTGGCCACTTGAAATCTTTCTATTTCAAGCTCTATGGATATCCTCAACCTAATCCCCAACCTAGACAGAATCAGGATAGTCCTACTGTTGTTAAGCAATGGGTTCCCAAGGATGGTGCCACTTTTTTGGTAGCTCAGATGTCCTTAGCTGATTCTGCCAAAGAGGACTGGTATTTTGATAGTGGTTGCTCTAGGCACATGACAAGTATGAAGAGTTGGTTGTTGAATGTTGAACATTATTCCAGTTGTGTAACTTTTGGAGATGGTGTCAAAGGAGAAATCAAGGGTGTGGGAAGACTGAACTGTGCAGGTGCTCCTAGACTAGATGATGTGTTATTGGTCAAAGGATTGAAGGACAACTTGATCAGTATTAGTCAACTATGTGAGAAAGGACTTAAAGTTCACTTTACTAAAGCTGAATGTATTGTCACTAATGAGAAAGGTGAAGTTGTCATGAAGGGTGCTAAGTCCAAAGACAACTGCTATCTATAGGATAAAAAGGGAGAACATCTTTAGGTGAAACAAAGTCTGATTAATCGCAATGTCAAGCATGATGTCATGACATCCTACTGTGACATTCCAAGGATCACCAAACACTCTAGTGTTAATCTTAGGGAAGGCAAGATCATTGAGGTTGACCATACAGGAAGGAGGTGTAATGACAGTCTCTCTAAGGATATATGTGCTGAACATTGTGATGTCGTAAAAAGAAAACTGGGTATGTGTAAAAGTCAACAGATGTTAATGACTTGTGCTGAACATTTATTAAAATTCAAAAATTTGAAATGTTATACATTTTGGTGGGGGGATTACATTTATTGGCTTTTAAGTGCTCAACAAAAGCAGCCCTCCTACCCTATGCAATCATTTCCTCACTTTGACTCCACACGCTACATCAATCCTCGTTCACATAGTCTGTTCGTCTTCTCTCCAAAGAATAGAAGTCTCAACACATTTTTGTTCATCAGTTACAGAGGAACAATGTCTCAACAAATGTCGTCTCCCTCCAAGAAGTCTGCATCCAAGAGTCCCTCACATACAAAACCTAGGGTTTCGATGAAAGGGGTTTCTGAGGATGAAGCTTTGGATATAGCCCCTCTCTCAATGATTCCAGCTTCTAAGACAAGACCTAACAAGCTGCAAACAAAAAGGCCTTCTCATGATACATCAGGTAAATCTTCTGATCATTCTGCTGGTAAAAAATTTGATGATAGGAAAAGTAGAGAGTTTGTTACTAGCATTCTATTTGGAGATAAATCTGCTCCTAGGACCTCCACTCCTCAAACTGTTGGAAATCAGAATGAGGAAGAGACTGTAGATGTTGATAAAAGTATAGGTCAGATTGTCACTAAGATTTTTGAGAAAGGGATTCCTGTGGCTGGAATATCAAGACCTTTGGCTCAAATGGCTGCTGTGCAATCTAAAGGTAAAAAGGATGACATGCAACCAGCTGAAACCAATCTTCACCGGTTGGCTATTTCTGTCATTGAAGATGCTGAAACTGAAACTGAAGCTGATGTTGATCCTAATGTTGGAGCTAGGGTTGATGTTGAACCTGATGTTAGAACATCACCTGCTAGGGAAGGTTCTTCTAGCCCCAAAGGAAAGAAGCCTGTTGAGGTTGTGAATGTTGAGAATTTGTCAGACAATGAGGTTATTGGCAATGCAATTCCAGGTATTGCAAAAAGATTGAAGTCTAGAAAAGGGAAGACTGTTGATTCATCTCCTAAGGTGAGAACTGAAAGCAAAAAGAAGAAGACTCTGGTTGTTGGCCCTGCAAAGTCTTGGAGCAAGGTGTCTGGCTCATCCAAAAAGAGGAAGATAAGGGAAGAGTCTGACTCTGAGTTTGATGTTGAGGAGGATGTTCAAGACATCACTCCAGTGAGAAGGTCCATTTTGAAGAGGATTGCTGATAAGGTTCCTGATGTACCTGTGGACAACATCTCTTTTCTCTATGCTGGTAGTGCTCACATGTGGAAGTTTGTGTGTCAAAGAAGATTGGCTCTAGAAAGAGAGCTTGGCAAAGATGCTCTGGAGATTAAAGAAGTTATAGAGCTGATTAAGTGTGTTGGGAGGTGTCTTGTGCAGTTGTGAACTTTATTGCACATGTTTAGTTTAAAGGAAACGGAATTTTATTCAACTGCTAAAAGCATACAAGATTAGATTTTAGTACATCAAAAGCAACAAACAAAGGGTCTAAAGATTATCCCAACCCCCTGAATCAAGAAAAGTTTTCCAATCTTCATTCCATTCATCATCAAAAGCATGAAGTTGCACTGGAGGTTTTTTGTTGGTTTTCATAATTGTCTCTGATGTTTTTCTTGTTCTTGTTGCTCCTGAAGTTGCCTCAGCTGTAGACAGTGTTTTGTTCTTCAACTTCTGTGGATCTAGTTTCTTGTCCTCTTGCTGTGTCTCTTTCCTGCATCTTTGTTAGACTGACTCATGGTTCTATCTGTGGTATGTTGTTAGAAGCAAGGAAGCTTGGTTTTTATACTGCATAAAGAGTTTTTGTGTGTATCACCTGACCAGTTAAAGCGGTCTTTGGTTTGGGAACTTGTTTTACTTGGGAAGCCATTTATTTGACCTTGTCAAATTGGATGTCAGAACTTCGTGTTTGCTGCCTTGGTAGGTTAAGAGGTTGTCCAATTGTGGCTAAAAAGAGGGAGAGTTAGCCTAGATGTTGTCTAGTTGTCTGGTGTGATGCTGGTTGAGTTTGTTTTTGGTGCAGCTGTTGGATGTTGCTGATGCTGGTTATGTAGTGAATGTTTGTAGTTGTTTCAAGTTTGGTGTTTATCCGCTGCAAGTTTTTTCTGATGTTGGCTGAGATTGTTTTAGCCAAAATTAGCCAAAGGGGGAGATTGTTAGTTCTTGTAATTGGCTACAATTTTGGTAAAACAATGTTGTTGTTGAAGATGTCATATGTCAGATGTCTTAACATGAGTTACTAACATTCTGGTTATGTTAAGTTACTTAGGGTTGCAATTTTGTGTACTGATGTTAAACATGATGTCTTGACATCAGTTGGCAGAACATCAGTCTGTTGTGTTATTAGGGTTGCGCGTGTTTTTGTTGTTTTGAGAGATCTGGTGGAGAGATTGCAGGCGAACATCTTGGTAAAGATATGTTCAGTTGCAATCAGATATGGAGCAGATCTTGTTGCTGTTTTTAGGGATGAATGATATGAAAAGATTTGAAGAATAAAATCTGTTTTAAATTCAAATCAAATCAGAGATTTTCAAGGAGTCCAAGCCCAAGTCTGAGTTTCTATTTAAAGCAGCCACAACCCTACTTGGAAGATACGGAAACTAGAGAGTGTATACTGAGTATCAGTTGTTAGAGTTTTCGTTTGTGTTTTGTAAGCCATTCATGCTTGAATTGGTATAGTTTGTTTGAGTTGTAATTGTCCTCTCTAAAGCTTTTAAGCAAGAGAGTATTGTTCTTGATCAAATCTTTTAAGCAAGATCAAGTTGTGAACTTTGTAATCTTTGAGTTGTATCACTGAGGTGATTAAGGGGGAGTGAGTGGTTTCTCATATCTAAGAGGTTCTTAGGTAGAAGTATCATTGGGTAGTGTTTAAGTTAGGAGATTGTCAACTGGGATTGTTGAGTCTGTAATTTAATACTACTAATAGTGAATTTCCTCCCTGGCTTGGTAGCCCCCAGACGTAGGTAGTTAGACCGAACTGGGTAAACAATTCATTGTGTTGATTGACTGTTTTATTGTCTTGTTCAGTTAGCAGATTGTGGTGTTGTGACATCACACTTAACATCACACATCTGATACCAGAATTTCAATCACCAATCACGAGGCTTTTAGAGCCAAGTATGAGGTGTCGTACCCCAAATTTTGACTCGCTTCATATGCTTTCTAGTGCCACTTTATTTTGAATAAGTAAAATGGTACAATTGGTAGAAAAGGGGTATAAGGGCTATAAGTGTGAGAGGTTGTGAGTTCGAATCCCACCTTCCTCACTTTTAATGTTTTATTTGTTTTTCCTTTATTACAAACTTTTTTCTTTTTATTTTTTAATAAAAAAACACAAAAATATCATTTTTTTATATTTAATTTTTAATTTTCGTATTTGTTTTTAATGCAATTTTTAAAATATGATTTTTTCATTAAAATCAATATTTTATGGGAAAAATCTCAAAAAAATAACAAAAATAAATATAAATCAAAATTTTTTTTAATTGGATTAAATGGGATTCATATCAATTATCAATCAAATCAAATCCTTTTCCATTTGTTTATTATTAGAATATTTCTTTTTTATTTTAAAATATTTTTTATTTAAATTCACCAAACCATGAATCCATCCAAATTCATTGGCTTGGGCTTTAAGAAATAAAATAAATCTGGTCAAATTAAATTTTTCCTATTTGATTCAATCACATTTAATTTTTTTGACCTAAATTTTCCCTATAAATAGAGTCCTTGTCCCTCCTATTTGGGGCACCCACAATTTACATATTCACAACCCCAAAAGTTGTTGTTCTTCACACTGAAGAACAACAACAACAAAACTCTAAACTCCATCTTGAAGCCCAATCATCAGTCCAAGTTGAAGGAGAAGGAGAAGGAACAAAAAAAAAGGGAAAGAACGGAGCTCGCGTTGTGGAATTCTTCCCCCGATAACTTTCGGGCCGGTAATTTTTTATCTGATCATCCTCTATATTGTTTTGTGTAGGTTAATGTGAATAGAAATCTATAAATATTTGTTTGTACATAGTAAACTAAAAAACCTTAAGTGATCAATTTTAGTATTTTTTGTAATAAACTAATCCTAATAATAACCAAATCAAATTTTGTTAACTTGTTTTAAAATTGAAAATCATATTTATTAAAAATCATATTTACTAATAAAAAAATAATTAGGGATTTTAATTGAGGATTAATTTTAGATTATATATTTTGAATTAGTATTTTGAGATAATTAAGGGATACAATTAGGGATAAATATTAGGGTTAAAATATTGAGATTTCAAGGGATTAAAATCAGGAGTAAAATTATGGATAAGAGTTTAATCATAAAATATTTAATAAATCAAGATACATTTTTTATTACAATTAATTCATTTTCCAATGAAATTAAAAGGGATTTTTTACAAATAAAATGGGATATTTTAGGAAAATCCAAGGGGTAAGATTTAGTATTTTTTTTTGGGATAAATAAAATATGGGATTAAGCTACAATTAGGGATTATTTTGGACTTTATAGGGTTTGGGTTTTTTTTATTCATTTTTTGTTTTTATTTGTTAAATTTTTTAGATTATTGACAATTAAATTATTCTCTTAATTTAAGTTGTTATTTTTTTTACAATCTACAATTAAATTAATTCCTTAATTTAAATTGTAAAATAGGTTTTTAGTTTTTAACAATTAAATTAATTCCTTAATTTAATTTGTTAAAATAGGTTTGTTTTTTTGGTTTTTTTATATAATTAATTATTTAATTTAATTCATTATTTAATCTCCACTTGGTTTTTTTTGTTTATTTTATTAAAATAATGGTTTAAGTTATTGTTTAATTAACCATTTTATAAGGGGTTTATGAATTAGGATCTTAAAGATTTTTTTTATAAATAATTATTTACACTGATATATTTTATAATGAAGGGTTCATATATTTATGTCAAATTTCTTTTTTAATCTAAACGTAGGATTTTTGTAAATATGGGGTTTGGGTTAAAAAAAATAAATTAATTTTTATTTTATTTTAATTTTGGAATAGTAAAATACTTTTAGGGGTTATTTTGGGATTTGGAGGTTTTTGGATATAAATTTTTGTTTATAAGCATAAAATGACATTTTTTATTTCTTTTTTTTTATAAAAAATTAGAATTTGATTTTATAAAGGATGTTTAAGGGATTTTTTTCAAAGGAATTTATATAAGGGATAATGTTCTTGGTCCGAGAGCCTAAATAAAGGATGGGATAAAGGATAGCACTCTTGATATCCGAGAGTATAAATAAAAGGATTAAGGGATAAAACTCTTCCTCCGAGAGTCTAAATAATGGATAGGGATTTAAGGGATTTAAGGGATAGAACTCCTCATCTAGGAGTATAAACACTAGATTTAAGGGATAGAACTCTTTATCCAAGAGTATAAATAGTGGATTGGGTTTAGGATTAGGAATGGGAATAGGATTAGGGGGTAGGAATAGGGGAGGTGAACTACAGTTACTCTGATCCTTCAAATTGAGGGTACGTAGGCATAGGGTTACAAACCAACCCTAGCGAGTATAATTAATAAAAAACTTAGGTTTTTCTATAACTTAGACAAACAAATATACCCTAAATTCAAAGGTGGATCCCATTGAGTACAATGGAAGTGAGGGGTGCCTAACACCTTCCCTTCACTTAACCGACTCCCGAACCGTAGGAATCTCTGCCCTTGGGATTAAGGATTTTTAGGTTTATCATTATTTCCCTTAAAAAATGTGATGGCGACTCGATAATTTTTGCCGGCCGCGACAGCTGGCGACTCTGCTGAGAACTCCTTCCTAGCGAGAGTCAATCCTAGCCTTAGGATTTAGGGATTTGTTTATCTTAGATGTTATTTTGGTTTTTTTATTTTTTTATTGTTATTTATTTTTTTTTCATATATTTATTTATTTAACATTTTGTTTTATTTTGTTATCATGCAAGGGATTGGGGCAATAAAAAAAGGAGTGAAGCTAAAACCCAAAGCTTGGAGGATAACCCTAGAACCTAAAGTGGAACGGAAATGTTTTTGCGGGGGACGTAACGTCCCCTAAAATGCATTGATGCCACACTCAGAGTAGATCCTTCCAAAGTCGTCCTCACGAAAGGGCTAGCCCCTCTCTTAGTGGAATGATTTGGATGTGGTCCGTGACTCTGAGAACCTTAACCTACCCCACACCAATCTATGGAGACCCTATGTATTCAACCCTCAAGGGCTGTTACTAGGCTCCTACCCCAAATGAGACTTATCCCGAAGGATTACCGTAGGAAGACTTGCTCCTTCTCATGGTAAAACAAGGGTATAGTCTGAACATTTTGGGGTCGTTATGTTGTCCAAATTTTTATAACCTACATGTGAGGGGATTGGGTAGTCTAAACTTAGATCTAGCCTATTATAGGGAGTCCACATTACTAGGGCAGGCTTGCACATCACCTTACCCTAACCAAATAAAACACTAAAAAATGTCCATGTCATCATGCATTTAAAAACTCTTTTGCATATATGCATTTTTGTGGGGAATTTCAAGATGTGTTGTAGGAATATGGGAAAGATTGATTCAAATAAAAGGGCTACCCTACGCATTAGAGTGCTAAGTGTTGATTTACAAAGTCTCAAGGACCTTTGAGACTTAATGCCAAATCTGCTCAAAGGATGTTTACACCCAAGTATGGAAGGATCCTCGATCTCTTAGGGATCCCTAAAAGGTAGAGGCCATAACTACTCTTGCACAATCCTCCTCTACGTGACTTCCCCTTCAAGGATTTTCAACTAGCTCTTACGCTATACTTGGATTTACAAGGAGAAGAAAAAACTTACAAGGGGCATGAAAAAAAAAGAGAAAGAAAAAGCAACAAAAAAAACATAAAAATAAAAATGGTCAAGCTTAAAAAAAAAACCCAGTTGTACCCCTTGAAGATCCATCATCTCACTACAAGGAGAATAGGGAAGTGCAAGGGCTTAAGAAAGGATACTTGGAGGAGTTTAAAGCTCATTTGAAGAAGGCATTGGGGACATCCACTTAGTTTACGCATTTTTAAGTTCAGGAGCTTCCATCTTGGGATTATTGTTTTGGGTTGTTCCCGAGGAATTATTGTTATAAGGCATTTTGGATTTGGGATTGGCTAATGGATTTGGATTTCATATTCTAGGCGTATGGGTTTCATCCTTTGGATATATTCATCTATGACTACAATGGATTTTGAAATTCTCCCCAAATAAAAATTTTAAAATTATTTAGCATACATCATGCATATTCATACATTCATCACCAACATGCATTCAATATAAGGAAAAATAAAAAAAAAATCATTTTTTTAAACTTCGTCTCAGGCATAACAATCTGACTTCCCGACCTCGCACTCGACCGTACCAAGGGAAAGTTATGGATCAGATGGAGAAGGATATGATTACTCTAAGAGGAGAAATGGATACTGTCAAGGAGAACGTGGAAGAAAAGAAAAGCCAGATTGATCAACTAACACTTGTCGTCCAGAATTTGATAGCCAGAAGAACCAATTCAAGCCATCAAAGGAAGGTTCCTACTCCTACCTCCCATGTTGAAGACAATAACCCCCTACTAGGGTTTGTCCGTGATCTGGAACGTGAGGAGACTAAAACTGCTAAGCACAAAACTATTGACCAACCTCTCGAGGGAACCGTTTCCCCGCCTATTTCCAATGGGGCACCTCGTACTACTTACAGACTTACCCCCCGTGAGAACTACGCATACGAGGGTGAAAATCCGAGACGAGTGGCCCTTGAAAATAAAGGAACCACTGTTAGGGAAAGGAGAAGGATTGATGATAAGTACAAAGCACTTGAGGAAAGGCTAAAGGTCGTGGAGGGACTCAATGTTCTTGGAGTGGATGCCTTGGAAATGTGTCTGGTGCCCGATGTGGTCATACCTCTTAAGTTTAAGGCACCTAACTTTGAGATGTATAAAGGAGTTAGTTATCCCAAAAATCACATCCGGATGTTTTCCCGAAAGATGGGGGCTCATGCTAAAAATGAAAAGCTGATGATGCATGTTTTCCAAGACAGCCTTAGTGGGGCATCTTTGGATTGGTACGTACAACTGGAGAGGACTCACATCAAGAATTGGGAGGATCTAGCAAGTGCCTTTATAAGGCAATACCAGTATAATGTAGATATGGCCCCTGATCGCATACAATTACAAAACATGTCTCAAAAAGGGAACGAATCTTTTAAGGAGTATGCCCAGAGATGGAGGGAGCTAGCCTCTCGTGTTCAACCTCCATTGCAGGAAAGCGAGCTAGTGGATACATTCATGGGAACTCTGCAAGGACTAAACTATGAAAGGATGATTAGGGCAGTCTCAACGGGATTCATTGACTTGGTTATCATTGGAGAGAGAATTGAGAACGGTTTAAAGACAGAAAAGATTGGGCAGTCATCCTCCGACCAACATAACAATAAGGGGTACCCCGAAAACAACTCAAAGGATAATGATGTCAGTGTTATAGACCCTGAAGATCCAAATCTGGGAGATAATGCATTACTGGGGCACGTTGGGGCAACAGTCAGCGCCATGGAAGGGATGGAAGATGAATTCCTTATTAATAAGGGAGACACAACATACTGGGACAAATAGTGGGAGGTACCTGAGGAGAAGGATTTGTCTGGGCTGGGTTACAAACCGGCTAATGAAGGATTAGAAGACGATTTCCATGGTGCGGGATTTGGAATTTGGGATCATATGGCCTTAATGGAAGAGGAAGAAAAGAATGCCTAATTCTGACAATTGGAGAACTATCGGGATTTCTGAGATGATTTTTGTTCCGAAGTAATTTACTTTTTCTTAAAATAATAATAAGCCCCTTGCTATGCCCAAGGCAAGTGGACAAAGCTTTGTAGGGCCACCTTTTATTCCATTGGATTATTTCTATCAATCAATTTGCATTTTGTTTTCAATCAAGATCTTTTTCTTTCATTTTCTGTTTATTCAAAATGGCAATATACCTTCTTTCAATATTTTCATTTCTAGCACTTCGTTCCAAAGGGGATATATAAAAAAATAATAATAATAATAATAAAAAAATTCCCTCCCCATGCAAATTTAAAAATGAACCTATTAAAATTGACACCGCTATAATCTCGAATGACTTCGAATTACCGATTAACCAAGCGGAAGAGGGTGATGAGGACGAGTGTGAGCTTCCCGAAGAGTTAGCCAGACTGTTGTGGCAAGAGGACAAGGAAATACAACCTCACCAGGAACCAGTGGATATGACTAATCTGGGAACTGAGGAAGACAGGAAAAAGGTCAAAGTCGTGCTTCTCCGGATAAGGATATAAAGGAAAGACTGATCGAGCTATTGCAAGGATACTCTGACGTGTTTGCATGGTCACACCAAGATACACCAGGACGTGATACGAGCATCGTCGAGCACTAACCACTACTCAAACTAGAATGCACGCCAATCAAGCAAAAGCTGAGGAGGACTATATCAGATATGATCCTCCAGATCAGGGAAGAAGGCAAGAAGTAATTCGACTTTTTGTCACAAGGTAACGCTTGTTGGGTTAAAGAACGTAGGAGTAACTTACCAAAGGACTATGGTAATATGGGGCATAAGGAGATAGAGGTTCATATGGATGATACGATTACCAAGTCACAAAAGGACGAAGATCACATAACTAACTTGTAAAAGTTGTTAGATCCGTTAAGGAAATTCAAGTTACGACTAAAGCCCACAAGGTGTACTCGTGGAATCAGATCTGGAAAATATCAGGGTCCACGGTCAGTCAAAAGGGAATAAAGGACAAAATGAAAAGCCACCTATATTGGTGCTACCAGTCCCAAGGAGACCACTCATAATGTACTTAACAAAATTTGAGAATCCCATGGATTGTGAAACTTTGGACTCCTATGAAGGACCTAGACCTGGATCTCGGGGGAAACTTATATTTGCATAAGGACAGGGGCAATCAATAGGAATTTAGGATCATGAAGGAAGCTAATCTGGATAAGGCAGAATGGGTGCAAACTAGGCTCGATCAGCTAACCTCGTATAAGGGAAACGTGTGGTTGTGGGCAGTTATATCCATAGGGAATTAAGAAAGCATTTGACAAAGAAATTCGTCCTCGCCTACGCGAAGAGGGAGACTTGGGGTTAAGGAAAATATTACCCGTCCATAAAGACCACCACGTCAAATGGACCCCACCCTATGAAGGGCCATATGTCATGAAGAGTGCCTCCTCTGGCGGAGCACTAATATTAACAACCGTGGATGGAGCGGATTTACCACGACTGGTGAACTCCGATTCGGTCAAAAATGCTATGCCTAGAAAAAGAGGATAAAAGCCCGCTAAGTCGAAAACCCTAAAGGGCGACTTAGGCAAAAATTAGGGCGTCCCGGTGGATTGAAAACTCAAAAGTGCAATCCAGGCAAAAATTAGGGATTTGGATAAAAATGATACCCGCCAAGTCGAAAACCCTAAAGGGCAGCTTAGTCGAAAAAAAAAGTGGTATATCATCCCGGTGGACTAAGACTCTAAAAGAGAGGTCCAGGCAAAAGTTAGGGATATCCAAAAGGCATATGACCGAAAACACTCAAGTCACCCCGGAACAGGAATTCAGAAGGAAGCGATTATTCCAGCCGTCATCTTCAGAAGCGAAGTGTCGTGATCTTGGAGACTTAGGGATATTAGCTGGTGTTAAATTTAATAGGAACATAAATAAATTTGTTTTCGTATTGCCATTTTACATCTCTTCTTGATTTACGGTAATATCTCCTTATGAGAATTACCCTCCTTACTTATCATTGCCCATTTTCGGGCCAATTCTGAATAAAATTTATTTTTCAAATATATTTCTTTGCCTCCTGAATCATTCTGCTTGATTACAAGATGTCAATTAATTGTGAAATAATGCATTGAAATATCGGGTATAAATAAAAGCTTTAAAAAGGAAAAGGGATTTTACTTCAGGTTTTGGAATCATCAAAGGGATCACATTCTCCCAAAGCAGGATATAGGGTCTATACACTGACAGGAATACACGTTAGGATCTAACCAACATGGGATATTCTTTGCTACATACTAAACAGGAATCAAGGATATCATGGCTTACTGCAATTATCCAGGTCTCAAGGGTCAGGGAGTCAGGACGTTATGGAAAGTATTATTTCAGACAAAGACTTACATTGCACTACATAAAAAGAGGCGTTGGCCCAAATCATGCATCA
Source organism: Lathyrus tuberosus (assembly GCA_022829125.1). Classification (NCBI taxonomy): domain Eukaryota; kingdom Viridiplantae; phylum Streptophyta; class Magnoliopsida; order Fabales; family Fabaceae; genus Lathyrus; species Lathyrus tuberosus. Next base: position 976,557 of record JALAZF010000516.1, read on the forward strand.
GTCATGTCGCTACGCTCTAGCATCTAACATACACTCATATACGCAAACATGCATACATGCATAGGGTTCATAATCACCATTAGGGATTTCATACGGATTGTTACTCAAGGGGTTTTACCAAGGGATTTACCAAAGGGATTTCACCAAGGGATTTTATCAAGGGATTTTTATTCAAGTATTAAGGGGTTCCATCAGAGATTTATCAAGGGGTTCCACCGGGTTTACAACCTTGTCCAGGTTTATTAGGGGTTCCACCGAGAAGCGTTACAAGGGTTCTATCAAATTCAGAATTTCATCAGGGGTTCTATAAGGGTTTATTACTACGGAATTGGAAGATTGTCATCATCTTACTTAACTTCTGTACTCAGGGATATTACATAAGGGATAATAGGTTATTAACGAAGTGTCAATGACGAAGTAAGGTCAACGCTGTATTTGTCGTGGTTCCGCGGTCAAAATTAGGGATCCTCTTATATTTAATCGTCTCCTCATCAAAAAAAGACGGGCTCGCCGACATCATCATCTTGATTCGAAGCCGATTAAATAGGGGCAGCTGTCGTACCCCAAATTTTGACTCGCTTCATATGCTTTCTAGTGCCACTTTATTTTGAATAAGTAAAATGGTACAGTTGGTAGAAAGAGGGGTATAAGGGCTATAAGTGTGAGAGGTTGTGAGTTCGCATCCCACCTTCCTCACTTTTAATGTTTTATTTGGTTTTCCTTTATTACAAACTTTTTTCTTTTTATTTTTTAATAAAAAAACACAAAAATATCATTTTTTATATTTAATTTTTAATTTTCGTATTTGTTTTTAATGCAATTTTTAAAATATGATTTTTTCATTAAAATCAATATTTTATGGGAAAAATCTCAAAAAAATAACAAAAATAAATAAAAATCAAATATTTTTTTTTAATTGGATTAAATGGGATTCATATCAATTATCAATCAAATCAAATATTTTTCCATTTGTTTATTATTAGAATATTTCTTTTTTATTTAAATTCACCAAACCATGAATCCATCCAGATTCATTGCCTTGGGCTTTAAGAAATAAAATAAATCTGGTCAAATTAAATCTTTCCTATTTGATTCAATCATATTTAATTTTTTTGACCTAAATTTTCCCTATAAATAGAGTCCTTGTCCCTCCTATTTGGGGCACCCACAATTTACATATTCACAACCCCAAAAGTTGTTGTTCTTCACACTGAAGAACAACAACAACAAAACTCTAAACTTTATCTTGAAGCCCAATCACCAGTCCAAGTTGAAGGAGAAGGAGAAGGAACAAAAAAAAAAGGAAAGAACGGAGCTCGCGTTGTGGAATTCTTCCCCTGATAACTTTCGGGCCGGTAATTTCTTATCTGATCATCCTCTATATTGTGTTGTGTAGGTTAATGTGAATAGAAATCTATAAATATTTGTTTGTACATACTAAACTAAAAAACCTTAAGTGATCAATTTTAGTATTTTTTGTAATAAACTAATCCTAATAATAACCAAATCAAATTTTGTTAACTTGTTTTAAAATTGAAAATCATATTTATTAAAAATCATATTTACTAATAAAAAAATAATTAGGGATTTTAATTGAGGATTAATTTTAGATTATATATTTTGAATTAGTATTTTGAGATAATTAAGGGATACAATTAGGGATAAATATTAGGGTTAAAATATTGAGATTTCAAGGGATTAAAATCAGGAGTAAAATTATGGATAAGAGTTTAATCATAAAATATTTAATAAATCAAGATACATTTTTTATTACAATTAATTCATTTTCCAATGAAATTAAAAGGAATTTTTTACAAATAAAATGGGATATTCTAGGAAGACAGTTTAATAAGGTGTTAAAAAGAATGGACATGAACTATAGACCAAATGTTAAGAACATCTCGTCTGACATCAACAAGAAAACTACAGCTAAGGAGAAGCCTAATCTTGACAAAGGAGTCCAATGCTATGAGTGTGAAGGTTATGGTCATGTCAGAAAAGAGTGTCATACATATCTCAAGAAGCAGAAAAAGGGGCTATCTGTTTCCTGGTCTGATACTGAGAGTGAGAGTGATGAAGAGACTGCCAAGCATGTTAGGGCATTGACTGGAATATGTGCTTCTGATGGAGAGTCTAGTGATGATGATCTGACCTTTGAAGAGCTAGCAACCTCCTATAAAGAGTTGTGTCTGAAAAGTGAAGAGGTTTGTCAAGAAAGGGAGAAGCAGAAGAAAATTATAATCCAACTTAAGGTTGATAAAGCTGAACTTGGGAATGAAGTTCTGTTGTTAAAATCCCAGCTTGATCAAATGACCAAATCCATCAGAATGTTGAATAGTGGAACTGATACTCTAGATGAAATTCTTCAGGCTGGAAAAGGAGCAAGTGATAAGACTGGTCTAGGATTTAATGGTGAAAAGAAATCTTCTTCAGATGCTAGTTCTTCTGGTACCAAACAGAACTTGTCCCATCAGATGTCTCAACATCAAGGGAAAGCTCATGTGTCAGGACCCAAGCAATATGTACCTCATCAGAAGACTCAACACCATGGGAAAGTTTATGTCTCTAGACCTAAACATAACATGTCCCAACCTATGTCTCAACATCATGGGAAAATGTATGGGCCTAATAATACTGTGCCTCACTATTATGGCAGAAAAAAGCCACATCATCATGGGAAAAGACATCCTAATCATCATTACAGGAGACAGTCTCAATACTATGGGGGGAGACAGTCTCAATACTATGGGAGAAGGCAGCCTCAGCAGTATAACAGAAAACATCCTCAAGAAAGAAGGCATGTTAATCACTTTAGAGAAGGGTTTCAAAGCTGGAGATGTCACTATTGTGGAAGACTTGGCCACTTGAAATCTTTCTATTTCAAGCTCTATGGATATCCTCAACCTAATCCCCAACCTAGACAGAATCAGGATAGTCCTACTGTTGTTAAGCAATGGGTTCCCAAGGATGGTGCCACTTTTTTGGTAGCTCAGATGTCCTTAACTGATTCTGCCAAAGAGGACTGGTATTTTGATAGTGGTTGCTCTAGGCACATGACAAGTATGAAGAGTTGGTTGTTGAATGTTGAACATTATTCCAGTTGTGTAACTTTTGGAGATGGTGTCAAAGGAGAAATCAAGGGTGTGGGAAGACTAAACTGTGCAGGTGCTCCTAGACTAGATGATGTGTTATTGGTCAAAGGATTGAAGGATAACTTGATCAGTATTAGTCAACTATGTGAGAAAGGACTTAAAGTTCACTTTACTAAAGCTGAATGTATTGTCACTAATGAGAAAGGTGAAGTTGTCATGAAGGGTGCTAAGTCCAAAGACAACTGCTATCTATAGGATAAAAAGGGAGAACATCTTTAGGTGAAACAAAGTCTGATTAATCGCAATGTCAAGCATAATGTCATGACATCCTACTGTGACATTCCAAGGATCACCAAACACTCTAGTGTTAATCTTAGGGAAGGCAAGATCATTGAGGTTGACCATACAGGAAGGAGGTGTAATGACAGTCTCTCTAAGGATATATGTGCTGAACATTGTGATGTCGTAAAAAGAAAACTGGGTATGTGTAAAAGTCAACAGATGTTAATGACTTGTGCTGAACATTTATTAAAATTCAAAAATTTGAAATGTTATACATTTTGGTGGGGGGATTACATTTATTGGCTTTTAAGTGCTCAACAAAAGCAGCCCTCCTACCCTATGCAATCATTTCCTCACTTTGCCTCCACACGCTACATCAATCCTCGTTCACATAGTCTGTCCGTCTTCTCTCCAAAGAATAGAAGTCTCAACACATTTTTGTTCATCAGTTACAGAGGAACAATGTCTCAACAAATGTCGTCTCCCTCCAAGAAGTCTGCATCCAAGAGTCCCTCACATACAAAACCTAGGGTTTCGATGAAAGGGGTTTCTGAGGATGAAGCTTTGGATATAGCCCTTCTCTCAATGATTCCAGCTTCTAAGACAAGACCTGACAAGCTGCAAACAAAAAGGCCTTCTCATGATACATCAGGTAAATCTTCTGATCATTCTGCTGGTAAAAAATTTGATGATAGGAAAAGTAGAGAGTTTGTTACTAGCATTCTATTTGGAGATAAATCTGCTCCTAGGACCTCCACTCCTCAAACTGTTGGAAATCAGAATGAGGAAGAGACTGTAGATGTTGATAAAAGTATAGGTCAGATTGTCACTAAGATTTTTGAGAAAGGGATTCCTGTGGCTGGAATATCAAGACCTTTGGCTCAAATGGCTGCTGTGCAATCTAAAGGTAAAAAGGATGACATGCAACCAGCTGAAACCAATCTTCACCGGTTGGCTATTTCTGTCATTGAAGATGCTGAAACTGAAACTGAAGCTGATGTTGATCCTAATGTTGGAGCTAGGGTTGATGTTGAACCTGATGTTAGAATATCACCTGCTAGGGAAGGTTCTTCTAGCCCCAAAGGAAAGAAGCCTGTTGAGGTTGTGAATGTTGAGAATTTGTCAGACAATGAGGTTATTGGCAATGCAATTCCAGGTATTGCAAAAAGATTGAAGTCTAGAAAAGGGGAGACTGTTGATTCATCTCCTAAGGTGAGAACTGAAAGCAAAAAGAAGAAGACTCTGGTTGTTGGCCCTGCAAAGTCTTGGAGCAAGGTGTCTGGCTCATCCAAAAAGAGGAAGATAAGGGAAGAGTCTGACTCTGAGTTTGATGTTGAGGAGGATGTTTAAGACATCACTCCAGTGAGAAGGTCCATTTTGAAGAGGATTTCTGATAAGGTTCCTGATGTACCTGTGGACAACATCTCTTTTCACTATGCTGGTAGTGCTCACATGTGGAAGTTTATGTGTCAAAGAAGATTGGCTCTAGAAAGAGAGCTTGGCAAAGATGCTCTGGAGATTAAAGAAGTTATAGAGCTGATTAAGTGTGTTGGGAGGTGTCTTGTGCAGTTGTGAACTTTATTGCACATGTTTAGTTTAAAGGAAACGGAATTTTATTCAACTGCTAAAAGCATACAAGATTAGATTTTAGTATATCAAAAGCAACAAACAAAGGGTCTAAAGATTATCCCACCCCCCTGAATCAAGAAAAGTTTTCCAATCTTCATCCCATTCATCATCAAAAGCATGAAGTTGCACTGGAGGTTTTTTGTTGGTTTTCATAATTGTCTCTGATGTTTTTCTTGTTCTTGTTGCTCCTGAAGTTGCCTCAGCTGTAGACAGTGTTTTGTTCTTCAACTTTTGTGGATCTAGTTTCTTGTCCTCTTGCATGTGTCTCTTTCCTGCATCTTTGTTAGACTGACTCATGGTTCTATCTGTGGTATGTTGTTAGAAGCAAGGAAGCTTGGTTTTTATACTGCATAAAGAGTTTTTGTGTGTATCACCTGACCAGTTAAAGCGGTCTTTGGTTTGGGAACTTGTTTTACTTGGGAAGCCATTTATTTGACCTTGTCAAATTGGATGTCAGAATTTCGTGTTTGCTGCCTTGGTAGGTTAAGAGGTTGTCCAATTGTGGCTAAAAAGAGGGAGAGTTAGCCTAGATGTTGTCTAGTTGTCTGGTGTGATGCTGGTTGAGTTTGTTTTTGGTGCAGCTGTTGGATGTTGCTGATGCTGGTTATGTAGTGAATGTTTGTAGTTGTTTCAAGTTTGGTGTTTATTCGCTGCAAGTTTTTTCTGATGTTGGCTGAGATTGTTTTAGCCAAAATTAGCCAAAGGGGGAGATTGTTAGTTCTTGTAATTGGCTACAATTTTGGTAAAACAATGTTGTTGTTGAAGATGTCATATGTCAGATGTCTTAACATGAGTTACTAACATTCTGGTTATGTTAAGTTACTTAGGGTTGCAATTTTGTGTACTGATGTTAAACATGATGTCTTGACATCAGTTGGCAGAACATCAGTCTGTTGTGTTATTAGGGTTGCGCGTGTTTTTGTTGTTTTGAGAGATCTGGTGGAGAGATTGCAGGCGAACATCTTGGTAAAGATATGTTCAGTTGCAATCAGATATGGAGCAGATCTTGTTGCTGTTTTTAGGGATGAATGATATGAAAAGATTTGAAGAATAAAATCTGTTTTAAATTCAAATCAAATCAGAGATTTTCAAGGAGTCCAAGCCCAAGTCTGAGTTTCTATTTAAAGCAGCCACAACCCTACTTGGAAGATACGGAAACTAGAGAGTGTATACTGAGTATCAGTTGTTAGAGTTTTCGTTTGTGTTTTGTAAGCCATTCATGCTTGAATTGGTATAGTTTGTTTGAGTTGTAATTGTCCTCTCTAAAGCTTTTAAGCAAGAGAGTATTGTTCTTGATCAAATCTTTTAAGCAAGATCAAGTTGTGAACTTTGTAATCTTTGAGTTGTATCACTGAGGTGATTAAGGGGGAGTGAGTGGTTTCTCATATCTAAGAGGTTCTTAGGTAGAAGTATCATTGGGTAGTGTTTAAGTTAGGAGATTGTCAACTGGGATTGTTGAGTCTGTAATTTAATACTACTAATAGTGAATTTCCTCCCTGGCTTGGTAGCCCCCAGACGTGGGTAGTTAGACCGAACTGGGTGAACAATTCATTGTGTTGATTGACTGTTTTATTGTCTTGTTCAGTTAGCAGATTGTGGTGTTGTGACATCACACTTAACATCACACATCTGATACCAGAATTTCAATCACCAATCACGAGGCTTTTAGGGCCAAGTATGAGGTGTCGTACCCCAAATTTTGACTCACTTCATATGCTTTCTAGTGCCACTTTATTTTGAATAAGTAAAATGGTACAATTGGTAGAAAGAGGGGTATAAGGGCTATAAGTGTGAGAGGTTGTGAGTTCGAATCCCACCTTCCTCACTTTTAATGTTTTATTTGTTTTTCCTTTATTACAAACTTTTTTCTTTTTATTTTTTAATAAAAAAACACAAAAATATCATTTTTTTATATTTAATTTTTAATTTTCGTATTTGTTTTTAATGCAATTTTTAAAATATGATTTTTTTCATTAAAATCAATATTTTATGGGAAAAATCTCAAAAAAATAACAAAAATAAATAAAAATCAAAATTTTTTTTAATTGGATTAAATGGGATTCATATCAATTATCAATCAAATCAAATCTTTTTCCATTTGTTTATTATTAGAATATTTCTTTTTTATTTTAAAATATTTTTTATTTAAATTCACCAAACCTTGAATACATCCAGATTCATTGGCTTGGGCTTTAAGAAATAAAATAAATATGGTCAAATTAAATTTTTCCTATTTGATTCAATCACATTTAATTTTTTTGACCTAAATTTTCCCTATAAATAGAGTCCTTGTCCCTCCTATTTGGGGCACCCACAATTTACATATTCACAACCCCAAAAGTTGTTGTTCTTCACACTGAAGAACAACAACAACAAAACTCTAAACTCCATCTTGAAGCCCAATCACCAGTCCAAGTTGAAGGAGAAGGAGAAGGAACAAAAAAAAAGGGAAAGAACGGAGCTCGCGTTGTGGAATTCTTCCCCCGATAACTTTCGGGCCGGTAATTTTTTATCTGATCATCCTCTATATTGTGTTGTGTAGGTTAATGTGAATAGAAATCTATAAATATTTGTTTGTACATAGTAAACTAAAAAACCTTAAGTGATCAATTTTAGTATTTTTTTTAATAAACTAATCCTAATAATAACCAAATCAAATTTTGTTAACTTGTTTTAAAATTGAAAATCATATTTATTAAAAATCATATTTACTAATAAAAAAATAATTAGGGATTTTAATTGAGGATTAATTTTAGATTATATATTTTGAATTAGTATTTTGAGATAATTAAGGGATACAATTAGGGATAAATATTAGGGTTAAAATATTGAGATTTCAAGGGATTAAAATCAGGAGTAAAATTATGGATAAGAGTTTAATCATAAAATATTTAATAAATCAAGATACATTTTTTATTACAATTAATTCATTTTCCAATGAAATTAAAAGGGATTTTTTACAAATAAAATGGGATATTTTAGGAAAATCCAAGGGGTAAGATTTAATATTTTTTTTTTGGGATAAATAAAATATGGGATTAAGCTACAATTAGGGATTATTTTGGACTTTATAGGGTTTGGGTTTTTTTTATTCATTTTTTGTTTTTATTTGTTAAATTTTTTAGATTATTGACAATTAAATTATTCTCTTAATTTAAGTTGTTATTTTTTTTTTTTACAATTTACAATTAAATTAATTCCTTAATTTAAATTGTAAAATAGGTTTTTTTTTAGTTTTTTACAATTAAATTAATTCCTTAATTTAAATTGTAAAATAGGTTTTTAGTTTTTAACAATTAAATTAATTCCTTAATTTAATTTGTTAAAATAGGTTTGATTTTTTGGTTTTTTTATATAATTCATTATTTAATCTCCACTTGGTTTTTTTTGTTAAAATAATGGTTTAAGTTATTGTTTAATTAATCATTTTATAAGGGGTTTATGAATTAGGATCTTAAAGATTTTTTTTATAAATAATTATTTACACTGATATATTTTATAATGAAGGGTTCATATATTTATGTCAAATTTCTTTTTTAATCTAAACGTAGGATTTTTGTAAATATGGGGTTTGGGTTAAAAAAATTAAATTAATTTTTATTTTATTTTAATTTTGGAATAGTAAAATACTTTTAGGGGTTATTTTGGGATTTGGAGGTTTTTGGATATAAATTTTTGTTTATCAGCATAAAATGACATTTTTTATTTCTTTTTTTTTAATAAAAAATTAGAATTTGATTTTATAAAGGATGTTTAAGGGATTTTTTTCAAAGGAATTTATATAAGGGATAATGCTCTTGGTCTGAGAGCCTAAATAAAGGATGGGATAAAGGATAACACTCTTGATATCCGAGAGTATAAATAAAAGGATTAAGGGATAAAACTCTTCCTCCGAGAGTCTAAATAATGGATAGGGATTTAAGGGATATAACTCCTCATCTAGGAGTATAAACACTAGATTTAAGGGATAGAACTCTTTATCTAAGAGTATAAATAGTGGATTGGGTTTAGGATTAGGAATGGGAATAGGATTAGGGGGTAGGAATAGGGGAGGTGAACTACGGTTACTCTGATCCTTCAAATTGAGGGTACGTAGGCATAGGGTTGCAAACCAACCCTAGCGAGTATAATTAATAAAAAACTTAGGTTTTCCTATAACTTAGACAAACAAATATACCCTAAATTCAAAGGTGGATCCCATTGAGTACAATGGAAGTGAGGGGTGCCTAACACCTTCCCTTCACTTAACCGACTCCCGAACCGTAGGAATCTCTGCCCTTGAGATTAAGGATTTTTAGGTTTATCATTATTTCCCTTAAAAAATGTGATGGCGACTCGAAAATTTTTGCCGGCCGCGACATGAGGGACTACTGTCTCTGTTAAGGGTCCATGTAATTGAAGGAATCATGTCCACATTAATCCAGTTCTATGATCCGGTCTATCACTGTTTCATATTCCCGGATTATCAGCTAGCACCAACGTTGGAGGAGTATTTTCACTTGACTGATCTGCATATCACTAATCAAGCTCCCTTTTCTGGACTGGAAGAAATTCCAAAGGATCAAACTGTTGCAAAAGCAATTTGTTTGGATGAGTCAGAGGTCAGGACTCACATAACCACTAAGGGTGGAATCCAGGGTTTGCCAGCCCAGTTCTTGACAAAGAAAGCTCTATACTTTGCTAGTATAGGGAACATGGCCGCTTTCGAGAGCATCTTTGTTTTGCTCACCTACGGGTTATTTTTGTTTCCTAACATCGATAACTTTGTAGATATCAACGCCATTAAGATTTTTCTGATTGGAAACCCTGTACTGACCTTACTCGCAGATGCGTATCATTCGGTACACTTAAGGAATTTATACATCGGAGGAATGATCACGTGTTGTGTACCTTTGCTTTACAAATGGTTCACTTCCCATTTGCCCAAGTCTGCTGCATTTTGGGATCAAAATAATACTTTACGTTGGTCGCAGAGAATCATGTCTCTTACCAACTCTGACATCGATTGGTACAATCGAATCTACGACAAAATCAGGATCATTGACCGTTGTGGAAATTTCCCAAATGTACCCTTTATAGGAACTAAGGGGGGAATCAACTATCATCCGGTGTTAGTTTGTCGTCAATTTGGATACCCAATGAGGCATGTCCCGCGGAGTGCTCATCTGGAAGGTCTTTTCTTAAAGGAAGGAGAAAATGACAGGGCACTAAAGACGGAAATAGTGCATGCCTGGAAACACGTTCACAGGAAAGGACGGGAGTCTTTAGGAAAACCAGACTGTGTCTCGGTGGATCCTTATCTCCATTGGGTCCAAACTAGAGCTCTCAAGCTGAGGATGCCTTACCCTCGTCGGGAAGTTCTTCCATTAAGGGACTCTGCCCTTTATTTTATGTCTGAGACGGAAAAACTTCAGGTTACTCTCACCAAAGTTCAGCAAGAGAAGAGGTCTTGGAGGAACAAGTATCGTATTCTCAATGTGGAGTGCAAGAAAATACAGCAACTATTGAAAGATAAAGATGCTCTGATTGATATTTTAGAGCAACATGCTGTAGAGAATCAAGAAGACCAAAGGAATTTGCTCGCTCTTTTCACTTGGCAAAGGAATGACAACCCGACAACGGCTCAAGAGCCCCAGTCAAAGAAAAGGAAAGTACCTGAACCAGCACCTGAGCTCTCCTCAGAGAGGACTCAGGATCCATTAGCTTAGATTTCCTTTCGCAGCACTATGTAAATTACTGTATTTCCATTTCCACAATCCTTTGAATTCAATAAAATGGAGTTTCCCCACTGTTTGATATTTGCAATCTAATTGTCGAAGTTTACTTTGAACAAAAAAAATATATAATTAATATAATCATTGCATATCATTCATCATTATCACTTAACGCATTCTTCTTACCTACGAATCTCACGTTTGTATCTCGATTCCAGAGCCAAACTGTCTCATTCGTACAATACTCGGACCAATCGTCAAAAAAGGATGGATGATCTCGAGGAAGAGAATAGAGAGTTGAGAGAAGAGATCGACACTCTGAAAGAGGATCTGAGAAAGCTTCATAACGATATGCAAGCTCTAGCAGAAGCTCAAATGCAACAACAAAGTACTGTGATCTCAGAAATCACATTAACACCCATAGTAGAGAAGTATGATCCTAGGTACAAAATACCGAAAGATCGTCCCTGGGGCATGCCTATCACCTATATCCCGGAAGGATATGTTCCGCCGATCGCTGAGGAACAGGGAACCGCAGCAGGAACCGCTGGGCCTGAAGGTTACAAACTTTAGGAAAGCGAAGATGCCAGGGGCATGACAGCAACTCTTGAAGGTTACAAACTTTGGGAGACACCGAGAGTCTCGGCCATAATGACTATACCACCACCCGTGGTGCACACTATTTCGGAATGACAGATTCCACAGATACCTTCTGGTGGAAACAAAAGTATGTTCGACAGAATGAATGAATTCCAAGAACAATTCCTAGAGATGCAGAAAGAACTGCAAGCCCTTCGCGGTCAGGATTTATTTGGAAAGGACACCGCGGACCTTTGTTTGGTCCCTAATGTGAAAGTTCCGCACAAATTCCAGGTACCCGACTTTGAAAAGTACAAGGGTAACTCTTGCCCTCAAAGCCATTTGGTGATGTACGCTCAGCGAATGTCAGCTCAGACAAAGAACCAGGAGCTACTGATCCACTATTTCCAGGATAGTTTAACCGGTGCCGCATTAAAATGGTACATGGGTTTAAACCGCACTACGATCGACACTTTAAGAGATCTTGGCGCCGCTTTCGTTCAACAATATAAATACAATTTGGACATGGCACCGGACAGAGATCAACACAGATCGATGTCACAAAAGGACAAGGAAACCTTTAAGGAGTACACTCAGAGATGGCGTGAAATTGCCACCCAGATTTGTCCACCTCTGGAGGAAAAAGAGATGACAAAGATCTTTTTAAAAACTCTGAGCTCATTTTACTACGATAGAATGGTCGCCAGTGCACCCAGCGACTTCACCGAGATGGTGGGCATGGGAGTTCGTCTTGAGGAAGCCGTCCGAGAAGGACGTTTAGTTAAAGACGCTGGATCATCAAGTAGTACAAAACGATACGGTAGTGGTCTCCCTAAGAAAAAAGAGCAAGATATTGGGAATATCTCTCTAGGAAAGCAAAGGCGACGTTACCAACCAGTAGCAGTCGTAACTCCTATTATCAACCCCGCGCCTGTTCCTACGTATCAACCTCAGGTTGCGCAGAGCCAACCGAATCAACAGCAATATCAACAAAGGACACAACAGTCTCTTCAGCAGGCCCGACCCCTGTACAATAACAACCGTACAACGCGACCACCAGGGTTTGACCCTATACCCATGTTGTACGCAGAACTGTTTCCATTATTACTGGTCAAGGGGCATGTCCAAACCAAGTCTCCTCTTACAGTATCAGAAAATCCGCCTTTTTGGTTTAAAACGAATCAAACTTGTCCTTACCATCAAGGAGGACCAGGGCATAACATAGAAAATTGTCTCAGTTTCAAATCCGATGTGCAAAAACTTGTTAGGAGCGGGGTCTTATCTTTCAAAGATACGAATCTGAATGTTCTCATGAACCCACTGCCTCAACACGAGAAAGCTGCGGTAAATTTGATAGAGGGAGAGTCTAACAACATCTATCAAGTTCACGATGTACTCTTATTAAGGGCCAATCTGGTCAAGATGCATCGCAGACAGAGCGGGTATGACCATATACCACCTCACAATTATCACCAGTGTGATATCTGCTCTAAAAACAATCAAGGATGTTTTGTGGTGCAATCAGCTCTACAGGAACAATTGGATCTCGGGTGGATCCAAGAGAATCTAGTTCGTGGAGTCAACATGACCTATACGAATTCCAACATCATTCAGAACCACGACATCCATGCAATGAATGTCAACTTGGTGGCGATGCACTCAAGGCAAAGCCAGTATCATAATCTGCCGCGGCACGATTACAATTCCTGTCTTACTTGCTCAGTAAACAAATAGGGATGCTCTTTTGTACAAGAGGCCCTCCAGCGTCAGATAGATCTTGGGTGGATCCAGGACTACCATTATAGAAATCCTTATCAAATCAACATGATTCAAATCTTTGATATTTGTCTGATGAATACCAGCTTGGTGGAATTACACGCCAAGCAAGTCCAACTTGGTTTTCTCACTTCGCATAATTATCAGAACTGTGAAGGATGTTGTGAGAGTAACCAAGGGTGCGCTCTCGTTCAAAGAACTTTACAACACTTGTTAAACCATTGGTGGCTTCCAATCTATCTGGATGAAGACACACAACAAATTAGTGTGCTTAATGGGAACCCTACTCGGCATCAAAGTCAGGATGTCCGATCTATAGAAACTGACCTGGTAAGGTTGCACTGCATTCAAAGCGGACGTGGCCAAGTGCCACCACACAACTATAAATGTTGTAGAGTCTGCTCGAAGAATAACCAAGGATGCTACCTTGTGCGGGAAGGTCTTCAAGGTCAGTTGGATCGTAAAGAGATTCACCCGTGTCCGAGTTCCGAGCCAATCAACTGGATGCCAGACTACTTCGTTGATCAAATCAAAGAGGTTGTCATAATCTCTGATCATCAATAGAACAAGGATGTTTGTACCATTATCCCTCTACTGGACGAATCAAAGGTTCCTAGCCAGGAACTGATTGAAGTTACCTACGATAGTTAGAAAAATTAGAAGGCTCCTGTAGTTATCTATCTGCCGGGACCATTACCGTATGAATCAGCTAAGGCGATCCCTTACAAATACGGTGCAACAATAATTGAGAATGGAAAGGAAATTCCATTACCCTCTGTCGTGAATATTGCAGACATCAGTCGAGTAACACGGAGCGGTAGAATCTTCAATAGGGGAGTTGGAGAACCCAGCAGAGAAAGGAACCTCAAACAGAAGTTCCTAATCCACCAGTCGGTCAGTCCAGTAATCCCGACCTTTCGAAAAACAATGATGAGATGCTGAAGCTCATCCAAAGGAGTGAATACAACATTGTTGATCAACTGATATAAACTCCTTCGAAGATCTATGTGTTATCACTTTTACTCAGTTCCGAAGCCCACAGAGAGGCTCTACAGAAAGTCTTAGAGCAGGCCTTTGTGGAACAGGATGTGTCAATACGAAAGTTCGATAGCATAATCTCTAACATCACTTCCTGCAACAACTTAGGATTCAGTGATGAGGATTTGCCAGAGGAGGGCAAAAGTCACAACATGGCGCTCAATATCACAGTTAACTGCCAGGATGATGCTTTAGCCAGCGTACTGGTAGACACAGGATCGGCCATCAACGTTATACCAAAGTCCACTTTAATGCGACTATCATTCAAAGGAACCCCGATGAGGGGCAGTGAGGTTATCGTCAAATCCTTTGACGGATCTCAGAAAGCAGTTATCAGCGAAGTCGACCTTCCCATAACTATCGGTCCTCACACTTTCCTAATCACTTTCCAGGTCATGGACGTTCGGGCAGCGTACAGCTGTTTATTAGGAAGACCTTGGATACACCAGGCTGGGGCAGTCACTTCGACGCTGCACCAGAAACTGAAGTTCGTCAAGAACGATCAACTAGTCACGGTCTGTGGAGAACAAGCCTTGATCGTGAGTAACCTATCATTATCTACTTGTATAGAACCCGAGGAGGTTGTTGGAACTCAGTTCCAAGCACTTTCGGTGAGCAATGATAATCAATCAGGGAAAGGAACCTCTATTTTCTCATACAAAGATGCTCTCGAGGCAATCAAAAGTAACAATACAAAAGGATAGGGACAACTTGTCATTCCTACTGACAATAAAACAAAGAAGGGTCTTCGTTTTTCCACAACCTGCACCCAGACAACTACTAACGATGAAAGTCTTCATCCCATTCAGGATTTCTTCCACAGTGGAGGTTTCCTTCACCCAGTGCCTCAAGCAGTCCATACCATCAACGAGGGAGATCCCTCTGATACAGAGGAAGAGTGGAAGTCCTATCTTAACAAGGACGGTTATATGTCTCAGGAAGAGGTGCCTATGCCATTTTGCTATCCCGCACAGAGTCCGAGATTTATACCCAGGTCAGATGTCAGAACGATATACAGAGATTGTGATCCGAAAGGATGTCGCGCTCCGTCAAATTCATTAGAGGAAGACACTCCAATGAAATACAATTTTGACCACGACTACTATGGCCAGGTGGATGGTCTGCCTATCTGGCAGCCGTACCCAGGAGACTTGGGGCAAGAAAATCAGCCGAACAATGAAAATCAGCTGAGCATCATTGAAAAGGATACTTGCGTCCCCACCATGTCATGGGATCAACACTCAGGTCATTCAGAAAATATCTCGTACGACAAAGAATTGGCAAAGCTTGCCGGACTAGAATTCATCAACTACGCTTTTCCTGAGGTCAACGTCATCGAGAGATATGACTCCTCCAGTTCCACAGAAGTGTGGGACACCTTAGGACAACCGAGTGGAAAATACGACTATATGGTTAAGTACACCGCTCCTGAGAGCTCTCGTATCAGGATCGAAGACATCCAGCCAACTGGATGGGGAGATTTTCCTGAGAGCACAAATACTCTACAAAATACAACTGAGGAATCCTCCTACGGCGACTCTGCCTGGGAGACAGATTCCAATGATCCTGCTCCACCATAAATTCGCGTTATTTCTGAAGAAAAATCAAGGAAGGTACTAGACTTTGTGATTCACCGAGGAGTTCGCCGCCAATGGGTTGCTGTCGATGTTCCGAAGATTGTTCATAAGTCAAAGTAATTGTCGTCTTTATCTTAACCTTTCACCCTGCCAAGGTGAAACGGATGTTTTGGAAGGGCTCACTTTCTGTAATTATCCCTCTTCGCTTCGCCTAAAGCGACAGAGTTTTGTTTTATAGGGCTGTAGTTTCAAGAATCAACTTGTTCATAAATAAAATAACGTCATTCTGCAATCTCCGCATTAATTATTGTTTTCTCTTTTCGCTTTTCTCATAAAATGGTAATCCTAAAAAATAATTCAAAATAAACAAGCAGTTTTTTCAAAAAAAAAATACACTGCACACACTCGCATTTTCTCTATCTCTTCTAAACATAAATCATACCGTCATGCAGATTACTTGTTTTAAACCCCGTTGAAACATACGATCCAATACCTTTTCCCAACTTTGAGTTCCCGGTATTTGGGGCTGAAGAAGAAGATGATGAAGAAATTCTAGAAGAGATCTCCCGACTACTCAAACAAGAGGAAAGGTCCATTGAACCTCACAAAGAGTCGTTGGAAACGGTCAACTTGGGTTCAGAGGAAGAGAGAAAAGAAATCAGGATTGGGGCACTGCTCAGTCCTACTGTCAAAGAAAGTTTGATAAAGCTTCTCAAAGAGTTTCCTGATGTATTCGCTTGGTCCTATCAGGACATGCCAGGGTTGGATACCAGCATCGTGGAACATCATCTACCGTTAAGGTTAGAATGTCCGCCAGTAAAACAGAGGTTGAGATAGACTCATCCAGACATGACCATCAAAATCAAAGAGGTAGTACAGAAACAGATTGACGTGGGCTTCCTCACCACCTCAGAATATCCTCAATGGTTAGCCAACATAGTACCCGTTCTAAAAAAAAGACGAAAAGGTCAGAATGTGTGTCGATTATAGAGATCTAAACAAAGCTAGTCCAAAAGATGACTTTCCTTTACCACACATTGACATGTTGGTTGACAGTACAACAAAGTTCAAAGTATTCTCCTTCATGGATGGATTCTCGGGCTATAATCAAATCAAAATGGCGCCGAAAGACATGGAGAAAACTTTGTTCGTTACCCCATGGGGCACTTTTTGTTACAAGGTAATGTCGTTCGGTTTGAAGAACGCCGGGGCAACCTATCAAAGGGCCATGACTACTCTTTTTCATGACATGATACACAAGGAAATCGAGGTATATATCGATGACATGATTGCCAAATCTAAAACAGAAGAGGAGCATGTGACCCACCTGTCAAAGATATTCGAGCGGCTGAGAAAGTACAAACTCCACTTGAATCCCAATAAATGCACATTCGGTGTCCGTTCATGGAAACTCTTAGGGTTCATCGTCAGCCAGAAAGGAATTGAGGTTGATCTTGACAAGGTCAATGCCATTCAAGAAATGCCTTCTCCGAAAACTGAAAAACAAGTCAGAAGATTCCTGGAACATTTGAACTACATTTCCAGATTCATATTCCTTATGACCGTGACATGCACGCCAATTTTCAAATTACTCAAAAAGAATCAGGACTGCGTTTGGACGAAAGATTACCAAACCGCCTTCAACAGTATTAAGGCATACCTGTTGAACCCACCGATTCTATCACCTCTAGTAGAAGGAAGACCACTGATCATCTACCTCACAGTCCTAGAGGACTCAATGGGTTGTGTGCTTGGCCAACAAGACGAAACCAAAAGGAAGGAGGCTGCCATTTACTATTTGAGCAAGAAATTCACCGACTGCAAGACTCGGTACACTATGCTCGAGAAAACTTGCTGTGCTTTGGCTTTGGCAGCCAAACGTCTTCGCCAGTATATGATTCGTCACACTACTTGGTTAATCTCCGAAATGGATCCAATCAAGTATGTCTTTGAAAAACCTGCTCTTACGAGAAGGATTGCCCGTTGGCAGATGTTGTAATCAGAGTATGACATAGAATACCACGCTCAAAAAGCCGTTAAGGGAAGTATTTTAGCCGATCATTAGGCTCATCAACCGATTGACGATCAGGAATCAGTCGGGTTTGACTTCCCAGACGAAGATGTCATGTATATAAAAATGAAAGATTGTGATGAACTGCTACCCAGTGAAGGGCCAGAACCCGGTTCCCAATGGGGACTTATCTTTGACAGAGCTGTCAATCATTACAGAAACAAAATTGGGGCAATTATCATAACACCTCAGGGTACCCACATTCCTTTCACCGCCAGACTTACATTCAAGTGTACAAACAACGAGGTCGAATATGAAGCTTGTATTATGGGTCTCGAATAAGCGATCGACTTAAGGATCAAAAACTTGGATGTATATGGCGACTCAGCCCTGGTTATCAATCAGATCAAAGGAGATTGGAACACATACCAATCAAGACTGATTCCTTACAAAGATTACGCAAGAAGGTTATTACTTTTCTTCAACAGAATCGAGTTTCATCACATTCCTCGTGAAAAGAATCACATGGCTGATGAATTATCCACTCTCTCTTCCATGATTAGTGTAGGTCAGTGGAATGACATACCTAAGATTGACATAATGAGCCTTGAGAGGCCCGCTTACATCTTCACGATTGAAGCAGTCATAGACAACAAACCTTGGTATCACGATATCAAATGCTTCCTTCAGAAACAATAGTACCCACCTGGGGCACTAAGGAAAGACAGAAAAACCCTCAAAAGGTTGGCAGGCAGCTTCTTCCTGAGCGGCAATACCCTCTATAAGATAAATTTTGACATGGTCTTGCTCCGATGCGTAGACAGACCAGAAGCAGACATGCTGATAAAAGAAATTCACGAAGGATCCTTTGGCACTCATGCCAACGGACACACAATGGCGAGAAAAAATCTAAGAGTAGGGTACTACTAGTTGACCATGGAATCCGGCTGATACAAGTACATGAGGAGATGTCACAAGTGTCAGATATACTCCGACAAAATCCATGTATCGCCAACGCATCTCAAAGTTCTTTCTTCCCCATGGCCTTTTTCCATATGGGGAATCGACATGATTGGCATGATTGAACCTAAGGCTTCGAATGGACATCGGTTCATCCTGGTAGCCATTGACTACTTCACCAAGTGGGTCGAAGCAGCGTCGTACGCTAATGTAACCCGACAAGTGGTGGTCTGATTTATCAAAAACAATATCATCTGCTGTTATGGTGTTCCGAACCAGATCATTACTGATAATGGATCCAACTTGAACAGTAAGATGATGAAAGAGTTGTGCACTGAGTTCAAGATCGAACACCATAACTCATCTCCCTACCGACCCAAGAAGAACGGAGCGGTAGAAGCGGCTAACAAGAACATCAAGAAGATTGTTCAGAAGATGGTTGTAACCTACAAAGACTGGCACAAGATGCTACCCTATGCTCTTCACGGTTATCTCACATCTGTCCGCACTTCAACAGGGGCAACCCCTTTCTCTCTAGTGTATGGCATGGAAGCAGTGCTCCCCATAGAAGTAGAGATCC
The DNA here is from genome assembly GCA_022829125.1 of Lathyrus tuberosus. Lineage (NCBI taxonomy): Eukaryota > Viridiplantae > Streptophyta > Magnoliopsida > Fabales > Fabaceae > Lathyrus > Lathyrus tuberosus. Next base: position 995,795 of record JALAZF010000516.1, read on the forward strand.
CATCAATCTGGGTATTGATGGAAGCTAAGCTTACAGAAGCTGAATGGTGTCAAAGCAGACACGACGAACTAAATCTGATCGAAGAAAAGAGAATAACGACACTGTGCCACGATCAGTTGTATCAGCAAATAATGAAGAAGGCGTTTGACAAAAAGGTCCGACCTCGCGTCTTCAAAAAAGGAGACCTCGTGTTCAAAAAGATACAATCATTTCTCATTGATTCCCGGGGTAAATGGACTCCAAATTATAACGGCCCCTATGTGGTCAAGGAAGCTTTCTCAGGCGGCGCCTTGAGACTTGCAACTATGGATGGAGAGGAATTTGCCTACCCCACAAATGTTGACGTAGTTAAGGAATACTTCACCTAAATAAAAAAAAACGTCTCGGTGGATTAAAAACCCGCAAGGGCGGTCCAGGCAAAAATTAGAGACACAATCAAAAATCATCCCGATGGATAGGAAATCTTAAAGTACAATCCAGGTAAAAGTTAGGGATAATGGCAAGTAACTATGTTCAACTCCTTAGTAGTAACGACATCCATCGAAAGAAAACTCCAGTCAATGTCATCTTCGACGGAAGCTCGGGATGTCCCGAATTCAAAGTTGGTAGAAGGATAAGGATAGTGGTCGTTATGTTTCAATGTAGCCCTTTTTCCCTTAAATTACCATTTTCTAACTTTGTAAATGCTCCATGGAATCACGCGCTTGGCTGATTTCCATCCTATCAATAAAATTTGAGCCCTTGTGCTTTTGTTTGCAATTCTTATTTGTTTTAGCTTTACAGAACGACGTTTTAAAGTGATCAACGGTTCTTAAAATAAAACAAAAATGAATTTACTTGTCAAACTTTTTCTGCTTTTAAATAAAGATGGCAATTTCTTTTGACTGTTGAACATCGAAAGAGCATCGATCACTTCTCCAGAAGTAATCGAACCTCGAAGTGCAGAATCAAAGTACTCCTTCTAAACCAGTGCGCCTGAATGAAGGATCAGCTATGTCAGATGCGAGTATTCCATCTGACATCCTCGGCTGAGTTCTTACCTCCTAAGCCCGACCAACGGTTGTTCCCCGCAGGGACTATGTCTCCTAAGCAAGGCAGAATTGCTATCATTAACAAGTGATACTTTACATCTCCCACTGTGGTCGAGTATCCAGTCGTGTTCATCTACTAGTCTATATGTCACGTCAGTTGTGTCAGCATATATATACATACATCATGCATTATTGATTTACATTCATAATCATGTTGCATCACCATCACTCTAGTCGGTCTTGTCCCCTAGTGATAATGGTCCTCTCAATCGAGTTGTCAGCTCTTTCCTCGTCAGGAGGGGAACTATCTAAACGATCTATCCTCCAATTTATTTCTGGATTAGAGATAGTCCTTGACCACTTTGATAACTTGAACCTCTGAAAGGCCAGAGAGCCTTCAGCCAACGTCACTCTTTGCCATTGAAGATGATGTCTTTGTTTTCCCGAATTAAGGAAAATCCCCAGAGAAAGCCTCTTAATCTGAGATTTGGCAATGCAGCCGTTTTTCTCCGAAAAATCCACTGACAAAAAGGTCATCAGCACCTCAAAATTGGATCACATCGTATGGCATTTCTCCGAGAAGATCCCGAGAAAAGTATGATGAAATACCCCAAACAGAAACAGTCTCTCAAGGGACTCGTTTTCCCCGGTAGAATCAACAAATGGCGTCTCCAACAGAGAAGTTTGTACACCTCTACAACTCAGACGAATGGGTTCCCCAGCAACTCTGACATCAAATTTTTTCCATCAAATGGCATCTCCCCAGGAAAATTCGGCGAGAAGTTTGAGGAAAACGGCTACAATAGCGTCCCTTGTCAAGAAAGTTTATTTCAGAAACTTAGACAAGTTCCTTGGTAGGAAACCAGGATCGAGGGGAAGTTTATTTCAGAAACTTAGACCAGTTCCTTGGTAGGAAACCAAGATCGAGGGGAGGTTTATTTCAGAAACTTAGACCAGTTCCTTGGTAGGAAACCAGGATCGAGGGGAAGTTTATTTCAGAAACTTAGGCCAGTTCCTTGGTAGGAAACCAGGATCGAGGGGAAGTTTATTTCAGAAACTAACCTTGGTAGGAAACTAGGATCGAGGGGAAGTTTATTTCAGAAACTAAGACTAGTTCCTTGGTAGGAAACTAGGATCGAGGGGAAGTTTGTTTTAGAAACTAAGACCAGTTCCTTGGTAGGAAACCAGGATCGAGGGGAAGTTTACATCAGAAACTAAGACCAGTTCCTTGGTAGGAAACTAGGATCGAGGGGAAGTTTACCTTTTCTAAGTATCATTGCTTAGCAAAAGAAGATGAATGTGTAAGCTACCATTCATAACCGCCATCAAAATTTTGGGTATTCCGATATTTAATCCTCTTGCACCCCGAATGCCTGAATACCTTCGCCATTCACACCTTCGGGTCCAAGAAGATTAAATAGGGGCATATGTCATACCCCAAATTTTGACCACTAAGATTTCCCATCATTGTGCAAATCATCATCATAATATGGGTGTATCATTATACCTCATTAGTCTCCCCAAAGATGGGTGAGCATCCACTACAATCAAAATTAGGGTTTCAAGCCCTCTCAGAGTTCTTAGACAAAGGATCAATCAAGGAATGCCATGATCTTCAACTTTTCTAGCCTCTCAAACATCCCCAATGGATCAAGAGGACTCCCACATCAAGGATCATGCACAAGGCTGCAACATTCCAAGTGGATTAAGCCTCAAAATCGCCAGTGTCACCAAATTAGGGTTTTGGTCGACCATGGCCTCCAGATGGAAATCTTCCTCTGGGCATGAGCCAATGATTCAAAGCATACCCTAAGATACTCCAAGGGACATCATGAACCCAACCATCAAGTCAATTTAACCTCAGGGGATGCATTCACAAAAAAATCAGGAATTAGGGTTTCTTGACCTAATTCACCCCTAAGTTGACTTTTGGGACAAAACATGAGCCAAGACCTCAAGAGAGGATTTGAGGGTCTCAAATACACCACATTGATCCATTTGAAACAATGGATTGATCCAAGAAGCTTGAGCAATAAGTTTTAATTTCATCAGAACCACAATTAGGGTTTCGCGGGAAAAGTCAACTGTGCCTTTGACTTTTGACCCAGGCATGCTCCCAAACCTTGGGACATGATTCAATACACCCTATAATACCTATGAAATCAATCCATCAAGTTTGATTTAGGTCAAGGACTTGATTTCATAGAGGAACACGCAGTTTGGAATTCATCTGACAAAAAGTCAACTGTGCACAAAAGTCAACTTTGACTTTTTGAGATTTTTCGCAATTATGGTTCTTTGACCCTAAAATGATGTTAATGTGTGATTGGGATCATCATTCATCAAGAAAAATCAAGAAAAGTGGGATACCTTGTAAAAGGGGTAACCATAAAAAAGTTAGAAATTTTTTAAAGTTATGGAACAAAGTGGCTAGGGTACCAACTTTGGAGGATCATATCTCCTAAACCACAAGGCCATTTTTCCCAATACAAAGTTGGATTTGTAGCTCTCATGGCCCTCTACAAAAGCTTCAACTACACCTCACTCCAATTCATCATGGATTTTGAGTTATGGAATGATCAAAATGACTGAAAACATGAAATGTCATTTTTTCCAACACTTAGTGAAATTTTCACTAAGTCAGAATTTGCCTTCACTTTTTTCCAAATGTAGGGGCATTTTTCACTTGGATCAAAAAGGTATCAAAACAAACTATGATCACACATATGTTGTATCATATGAGAGCTTTTCAAAATGGCCAAGAACTTCACCAAACTCAATTTGAGCAAGAAGTTATGACAGTGGCAATATGCCTTGCTGCAACTGTCATAACAAGGCAGATTTGGGAGTTTTGCTCGATTTGCTCAAAATTTACAAAGGGAAAGCAAGTCTATCCATCTGAACACCTCAAGGGGAGACCAAGGAGGGACAAACAATGATGCATCAGCCTCCCAAGTCTTTGGAACCAAAAGTAGCATGCCAAACCTATAAATGCCTAAAAGAGGGACAAGACTCCAATTTTGTTTTGGAGCATTCAATGGATGCACCAAGGTGCCATGGACTGAGTCATTTCTAACTGAATTCAGTCAAGACTTATCCAAGAACTAGGGAACCAGCAGCCTGTGCTCTAACCTCTAGTCAATGGCTAGAGGAGACTTGAGATTCCAAAATGCAACCATTGGCCAAACCTCTGCAGCAGTTGCCATTCACTATTGCAGCCAAAACAAACTTGCTCTACTATAAATAGAGCTCATTTGTGCTCAGTTTGAGTACACCAAAGTACTACAACACTTGTTTTCCTCAAAATCTCTTTCTCTTGGAAAAAATGCCTTCTTTAGCAAGGTAACTCTGAGTTTTTGAGTTAGAGAGCAATTCCACCACAGCTCATGATCCAAACACATCTAATATGTCATATCTAAGTTGTCCAAACCTTCACAAGTGACCTGTAACGCCAAAATCACAAAGTCACCTCTCAAAACCTCAAAATTAGACTTTTGTACAACTTTCAAGTCATGTCTTGATTCAGTCACTTTCCAAACTAGATAAGACCTCAAACACACTCCAAATATCATCCTTGAACTGTCCCAAATGGTTTCACACATCTGGAACACCATTTGAGAGAGTTGCTATTTTGGCCATTTTTGCCCCTTTTGCAAGAAAGAGCTCAAACTTGTTCCTGAGGTTTCCAGTTGATTCCAACCATCCTAAAAGCTTCTAAGAGATCATTTGAGGGTGTCCAAAGCATCAAATCATTTATGGAATAAAGCCCTTGGCAGATTGCACAAAAGCTCCAAAAAGGGGTAAGCATCACAACTTGAATTCTTTGAATCATACTTTCCTTTGATGTCCACTGATCATGCATCTCTTATCATGTTATATGTGTTGTGTTGGCACCAATTTATCATGTAATTCATACCTGTACCAAGAGATAGCACAGAAAATGCAAATCATGCCCTATTTCAAAACCACTATTGGGTTTTTCAATAGGAGTATGATCTGAAAAAAACACCACCACCATTGGATTCCTTGTGAAATTCTAGGCAGGATAGACCTAAATTTTGTCCTAATCCATGGAGAAATGAGAAAGTTATGGCCTTCACGTTTCTAACCAAAATCTTGTCTTGCTTGCCTTGGGCCAGGCCAAAAACAAGGCAAGCCTTGTATATTTGTGGTTGTGTTTCAATCAACGGATGTATCACCACCCAAGTGGTAAGGTGCGCGCCCTGTACACAAGAGGTCTGGGGTTCGAATCCCCCTCGCCCCAGATCCTCTTTTTTACCACTTTTTTCGTATTTTTCATATTTTACTATTTTTCATATTATTTTTAATGATTTGAAAAATTAATAACTCCTTCAATTTTAATTATTTTTTATTGGTTCTTTTTGCAAAAAATCACAAAAATGTTGAAATATTTTATTCCACAAAAAAATCAAGTTTATATTATTTATTTAATATAATTGGTATTTTTGTGAATAAATTCATTTTAATTGTTTTTTAAACATTTTAAATTGAATTCTCATGTTGAAAATCAAAACTAAATGAATTTTAATTCATCTTGTGATTAAAACATCATTTTTCAAACCTCAACCAAAAATCACAAGTTGTTTATTCAAACTTATTTGGTATTTTATCATTTTTTATTGATTTTTCTTTAGAATTTACTTTTAAAATGATGAAATTAGGGTTTCCTTGATTTTCACCCAAACAAAACTTTTTAAATAACCTTTGGGCCTCTAGTAGAGTGTAAGACACAACCCTTGTTGAAAACCAAAATGATTTGGGTCTCAATACATTGTATAAGACCCAGTACGTTAAAGAAATCTCGGCGCGATCTCCAGTTCAAAAATCAAATCATCTGGGCCTACCCTCGTGTTATAAGCCCCATTCCTTTTCTTTAAAACACCTTTTGGCCTCTTAAGAGAGTGTAAGACCCATCCCTTTGTACATAAAACCTTTTTGGGCCTCAGTCACTTGTATAAGTCCTTGTACAATTTCAAAACAACAGTGCAATCACTGATAAAACCTTGGGCATCTCCTTGAGCTGTAAGCCCCAACAATCTTTTCAAAGTACTTTCTAATTTGATTTAGAATATAATATTGTTATCAAAGCTTTCTTTGTTGAACAAACTAACAAAACAGCATGGAAGCTCTACAACCGAGTAAGTGTTTACCCGCTTTCTTTATCCGCTTTCATATATATATATATATATATATATATATATATATATATATATATATATATATATATATATATATATATATATATATATATATATATATTGTGGGGCTGCTCACTGTGAGTCTTCTTTCACATCCTTTTATATACTTGTCAAATATCAACTATGTAATACTAGTATAGTTATTTAGAGTTTTCCCCGGCAACTACGTCTAGCAATAGGTAAAGCCCTGTTGGTCACTCTTAAATACAAACAAAACTAGATCCCCCGTAGGATTACCAGATACAGTCTTTCCTCCTCTTAGGGTTAAACAATATGGAGACGTGAAAGGTAGCATTCTCGGTGAACCCTTTCTCAGACTGTCACCCTTAGAAATTGTTAAAGAAACTCTAACTCCCCAGAGATTATCTTTTCTCCGTGAATGGCATCTCTTGAGTTTCTTCCAAATTCTCAGACTTTCCTGGCTTGATCTATTCTCGGTGAATGGCAGGTCTTGAACTTCTCGGGGTTTGGGGACCCACGGGATTCTTAAAAGCATCCCCGCCTCCTCTTGGGCATTGTACAAGGACCCTTCGGCTTCTTAAAAGCTCTCATGCCTTCTCTTAGGCTTAATACAAGGACCCAGAGACCTCTACAAGTATAGGAACAGAACCTAGTCATCAATTTGCCAGAGTTGTCTTTCTGAGTCAAGTGTCAGACCAGTTAATGGGTTAACCTTCATCCCTTAACATACCAGTCTTCTCTTGGGCATCATACAAAGATCATTCACTATCTGAGAATCGATTTCTCACAACACCAGTAGACTTGGACAGTCTCAATACCCTTTGGATTTCCCATTTCCTCAAAGAACAGGAAATAACCCTGATCCTCTGATCAGTACCAAAGCACAACCTTACCTTTAATCTTTCCCAGCATGGGTCAATTACTGTAAACTCACAAAAATTCTCACCAGAGAAAAGAACTCAACTGTCAAAATACAGTAAAAATTCCAACTCAGACCATTTTACTATCATCAACCCATCGGAGCCTCATGGTATCTGACATCTTTCATAAGAACTGGTTTTCTCTTTTATCCAACACACTGGACCTGTCACTAAACTGAAACAGTCACCAGCATAGATAGCATCCTCTTGGGCTTTGTACAATGATTCTCCCCAACGGAGCTATCCTTTTCACTCTCTTGTTGAGTATAAAAGACTCTCTTGTTGAGTCAAACACTTTTAGCCTCCATTTCGGGCTTCGTATGAGATAGAAAATCACTCTCTTGTTGAGTATAAAAGACTCTCTTGTTGAGTCAAACACTTTTAGGCTCCATCTCGGGCTTCATACGAGATAGAAAACACTCTCTTGTTGAGTGTAAAAGACTCTCTTGTTGATTCAAACACTTTTAGCCTCCATCTTGGGCTTCATACGAGATAGAAAACACTCTCTTGTTAAGTATAAAAGATTCTCTTGTTGAGTCAAACACTTTTAGCCTCCATCTCGGGCTTCATACGAGATAGAAAATCACTCTCTTGTTGAGTATAAAAGACTCTCTTGTTGAGTCAAACACTCTTAGCCTCCATCTCGGGCTTCGTACGAGATAGAAAATCACTCTCTTGTTGAGTATAAAAGACTCTCTTGTTGAGTCAAACACTTTTAGCCTCCATCTTGGGCTTCGTACGAGATAGAAAATCACTCTCTTGTTGAGTATAAAAGACTCTCTTGTTGAGTCAAACACTTTTAGCCTCCATCTCGGGCTTCATACGAGATATAAAACACTTTCTTGTTGAGTATAAAAGACTCTCTTGTTGAGTCAAACACTTTTAGCCTCCATCTCGGGCTTCATACGAGATAGAAAACACTCTCTTGTTGAGTATAAAAGACTCTCTTGTTGAGTCAAACACTTTTAGCCTCCGTATTGGGCTTCATACAAGGCACGGCAAAAAAAAACTCTCTTGTTGAGTATAAATGACTTTCTTGTTGAGTCAAACCCTTTTAGCCTCAATCTTGGGCTTTGTACAAGACAAAAAGAGCATTCTCCCCGAAAAAGTCAACTTCTAGCCTCCTCTTAGGCTCTGTATAAAGAAAACCCCGGTTGAGTCAATCAACCTTTTAGCATCAAAGTTGTGCCTTGTTCACAGCATACAAACATCAACAACTCCTCTTTAGAGATGGCAAATTCTCTCTCATCCAACCCTTCAGCTTCACATCTTGGGCTTTGAACAAGATACAAACCACCTTTAGCTTCATGTCTTGGGCTTTGAACAAGACACCAAAACAACCTTTTTCCTCCCATAGAATAGGAGGAACTACGATCGCTCTGATTTCCCCGTTTCGGGAATACGTAGGCATAAGATTGCAAAAATCTTAGCGAGCACACTAATCAAAAAACCCAAAATCCAGTATCTCCACCAAATCAACCCAAAAGCATCAAATCTAAACACATTACCAAAAACCTCACAAATAATCCAGACACTACGTTCTTAACAAAATAACCAAAGATTGGGCCCCACATCCACATAGCATCTGTAACCTAATAGACCGCTGTTCAAACTCAGTATGCAAGCAGGGTTAATTTGAGACATCTATTTCCCTTCCTTAATCAGCTCAATAGGATAAAAAATGAATCAAACTGTAGTACCCAAGCGATAGTGACTCAGGACCACAAAAATCGCGCTACATTCTCTAATCTGCTCGAAAGACAATCAGGGATGCTCTTTTGTACAAGAAGCCTTCCAACGTCAAATGGGTCTTTGATGGATCCAAGACTACCATGAAAGGAGTGATCATCAAGTCAATTTGGTTCAGATCTTTGATATCCGCTTAATGAATACTAGTATAGTGGAGTTACATGCCAAACAGGTCAGACTTGGTTTTCTAGCCTCGCACGATTATCAAGACTATAAAGAATGCTACAAAAACGACTAAGGGTGTGCACTTGTGCAAAGGACTCTTCAACATATTTTGGACCACTGGTGGCTTCCGATCTAGCTGGATAAAGACACACAATAAGTTAATATGACAGATGGGAATCCTGGTAGACATCAAAGTTGTGATGTCCGCTATTAGAAGCGGATCTAGTAAGAATGCACTGCATACAAAGCGGATATGGTCGGGTACCACCTCACAATTATGAACACTGTGGAATATGCTCAGAAAATAACCAAGGATGCTATCTCGTGCGAGCAGCTCTCCAGGACCAGTTAGACCGAAAGGAGATTCAACCATGCTTGAATTCTGAATCAATCAACATGATACAAGATTACCTCCCTGGTCAAAACAAAAACACTGTCATAATCTCCGATCACGGAATAACTAAGGATGTTTGCACCATAATTCCTCTGCTCGATAAGTTAAAAGTCCCTCTTGACAGTAGAAAAATTCTAAACTTAGAGCTGATTGAGGTTGCCTACGACGGTCAAAAGGCCCAAAAAGCCCTTGTGGTCGTCTACTTGCTAGGTCCAATACCATACAAGTCAGAAAATTCTATCCCATATAAGTATGGTGCAACGACTATAGAGAATGGAAAAGAAACTCCATTACCCTTTGTTGTGAACATTGCCGACATCAGTTGAGTTACCCGGAGCGGTCGGATCTTCAACAAACGAGTTGGAGAGCCTACCAAAGAAAATGAACCTCAAGTCGAAGTTCCCAATCAACAAGTCAATACGGAACCTGTAAAGAACAATGATGAAATGCTGAAGCTCATTCAAAAAAGCGAGTACAACATTGTGGATCAATTGTTGTAAACTCCGTCTCGAATATCTGTGTTATCTCTCCTGCTTAGTTCAGAAGCTCACAGAGAAGCCCTACAGAAAGTCTTGGAACAGGCCTTTATGGAACAAGATGTGACCGTGGGTCAATTTGACAACATCATCTCCAACATCACTTCCTACAACAACTTAGGATTCAGTGATGAGGAACTGTCGGAGGAAGGCAAGAACCATAATATGGCACTCAATATCATAGTAAATTGCCAAGACGATGCTTTAGCTAGCGTACTGGTAGACACAGGTTCATCTTTAAATGTCATACCAAGGTCAACTTTGGTTCGACTATCTTTTCAAGGTACTCCGATGAGAGGCGGTGAGATCATCGTCAAAGCCTTTGACGGATCCAGAAAAATAGTTATCGGCGAAGTCGATCTTCCAATAACCATTAGTCCTCACACTTTCCAAGTCACTTTCTAGGTAATGGACATCCGAGCAACATACAGTTGTTTATTAGGAACACCTTGGATACATGAAGCTGGGGCAGTCACTTCGACACTTCACCAGAAGCTAAAGTTTGTCAAGAACGATAATTTAGTCACGGTGTGTGGATAACAAGCTTTAACCATGAGCAACTTATCATCATTCTCCTGCATAGAACCAAAAGAAGTTGTCGGAACTCAATTTCAAGCACTCCCAGTGAGCAATGAGAATCACCAAGAGAAAGGAACATCGATTTCCTCATATAAAAAAGCTCTCAAAGTGACGGGGAATGGTGACATAAAAGGATGGGGACAAATTATAATTCCTACTGATAGCAAGACAAGAAAAGGTTTTGGTTTCTCTCAGGCCTGTACCCAGACTACAAAGAAGGACGAAAGCTTTCGTCCCATTAAAGATTTCTTCCACATCAGAGGTTTCCTCCACCCAGTATCTCAAGAAGTCCACACCATCGATGGGAACAACTTTTCTAATACAGAGGAGGAATGGAAGTCTTATCTCAATGATGAAGGTTATATATCTCAGGGAGAAACGTACCTACAATTCTGCTCTCCAAAGCAGAGCCCAAGATATATACCAAGATCAGACGTCAGAATGATCTACAGAGATTGTGATCCCGAAGGATATCATGCTCCACCCAACTCATTAGAGAAAGACAATCTGATGAAAGATAACTTTGAGTACGATTATTATGATCCCCTTAACGACTTGCATATCTAGAAGCCATACATGGAAGACTCGGGGTAAAAGAGTCAGCCAGACAATGCCTATCAACTGAGTAATCTTGAAAAAAATACACATGTTCCCACAGAGCCATGGAATCCTTACTCAGAACATTTCGAAAATGTCCAACACCATGGTGATGAATTTATAAAGATTGTAGGACAAGAATTACTTAACTATGCATTTCATGAGGTCAACGTCATTGAGGAAGATGACTCATCTATGCCCACAGAAACTTGGGATACCTTGGGACAACCAAGCGGCAAGTACGACTTTCTAGTCAAATACACTGCTCCCGAAAGCTCTCGTATCAGATACGAGGACATCCAGCCAACTGGATAGGAAGATCCTCTTGAGAGTGAAAGCATTATGGAAGATGCGATAGAAGAGTCCTCCTATGATATCTCTGCATGGGAGGAAGATTCCAATGATCCTACTCTGCCAGAAATCAGTGTCATTTCTGAAGACAAACCAAGAAGGAAAGTACCAGACTTTGTGATTCACAAAGGAGTTCGTCGCCATTGGGTTGCAGTCAATGTCCCGAAAGTCGTTTATAAGTTGAAGTAATTGCCACATCTTTGTTTTAACCATTCACTTTGCTCGGTTGAAATGGATGTTTTATAGGGCTTGATTTTCTGTAAATGTCCCTCTCCACTTTGCCCAAAGTTGTAGAGTTTTGTTTTATAGGGTTGTGTTTCAAGAATCGACAAATCATGAATAAATAATGTCATCCTGAATTCCCGCATTTATTGTTGTTTTCACTTTTCGTTTTTCAGAAAATGGTAATCCTAAAAAACAACCCAAAATGAAAACAAGCGTTTTCAGAAAATGCACTGCATACACTCTTGCATTTTCTGTGTCTTTTCTAAAAAGGAATCACCACGTCATGCGATTGCTTGTTTTAAACCCCATTGAAACATACGATCCAATGCCTTCTCCCAACTTTGAATTCTCGGTATTTGAAGCCGAAGAAGAAGAGGACGAAGAAATTCCAAAAGAGATCTCTCGACTACTCAAGCAAGAGGAAGGGTCTATTAAGCCTCATAAAGAGCCATTGGAAACGGTCAATTTGGATTCAAAAGAAGAGAGGAAAGAAGTTAAGATTGGGGCACTGCTCAGTTTAACTGTCAGAGAAGGCTTGATAAAACTTCTAAAAATATTTCTAGGTGTATTTACTTGGTCCTATCAAGACATGCCAGGGTTAGATACCAGCATCGTGGAACATCATTTACCGTTGAAAACAGAATGTCCTCTGGTAAAACAAAGACTGAGAATGACTCATCCAGATATGGCCATCAAAATTAAGGAGGAAGTGCAAAAGCAAATCAACGCAGGTTTCCTTGCCACCTCAGAATATCCTCAATGGTTAGCTAACATAGTACCAGTTCCAAAGAAGGACGGAAAAGTCAGAATGTGTGTAGACTACAGTGATTTGAACAAAGCAAGTCCAAAGGATGACTTTTCCCTGCCACACATTGACAAGTTCAAAGTCTTCTCATTCATGGATGGATTCTCGGGCTATAATCAAATCAAAATGGCACCAGAAGACATGGAGAAAACTTCATTCATCACCCCATGGGGCACCATTTGTTATAAGGTAATGTCGTTCGGTTTAAAGAACACAGGGGCAACCTATCAAAGGGCCGTGACAACTCTGTTTCACGACATGATGCACAAAGAGATTGAAGTGTACGTCGATGACATGATTGCCAAATCTAAAACAGAAGAAGAACATGTAGAACACTTATCAAATTATTCGAGCGTCTGAGAAAATACAAACTCCGCTTGAATCCTAATAAGTGCACATTCAGTGTTCGCTCAAGAAAACTCTTAGGATTCATCATCAGCTATAAAGGAATTGAGGTTGATCCCGACAAAGTTAAGGCCGTTCAAGAAATGCCTTCTCTAAAGACTAAAAAATAAGTCAGAGGATTTTTGGGACGTTTGAATTATATCTCAAGATTCATACCACTCATGACCGCGACATGCGCACCGATCTTCAAACTACTCAAAAAGAATCAAAGCTGTGTATGGACAGAAGACTGCCAAAAAGCTTTCGACAGCATCAAAGAATATCTGTTGAATCCACCGATTTTGTCTCCTCCAGTGGAAGGAAGACCACTGATCATTTTCTTAACAGTCTTGGAAGACTCTATGGGTTATTTACTTGGCCAACAAGACGAGACAAAATGAAAAGAGTCTGCGATTTATTACCTAAGCAATAAGTTCACGGACTGTGAAATTCGGTACACTATGCTTGAGAAAACTTGTTGCGCTCTGGCTTGGGCAGCCAAACGTCTTCGCCAGTACATGATTTGTCACACTACTTGGTTAATCTCCGAGATTGATCCAATCAAGTACGTCTTTGAAAAGCCTGCTCTCACGGGAAGGATCGCCCGTTGGCAGATGTTGTTATCAAAATACGACATTGATTACCATGCTCAGAAAGCCGCCCCAAGGGAAGTATTTTAGCTGGTCATTTGGCTCATCAACCGATTGATGATCAAGAATCAGTTAAATTTGACTTCCCAAACGAAGATGTCATGTACCTAAAAATGAAAGATTGCGATGGACCGCTACCAAGCGAAGGGCCAGAACCAGGTTCCCAATGGGGACTAATATTCGACGGAGCCGTCAATTCTTATGGAAATGAAATTGGGGCAATCATCGTAACACCTCAGGGTACACATATTCCTTTCACTGCCAGATTGACATTCAAATGCACAAACAATAAGGCCGAATACGAAGCTTGTATCATGGGTCTCGAAGAAGCTATTGACCTAAGGATAACAAACTTGGATGTGTATGAAGACTCAGCCCTGCTTATCAATCAGACCAAAGGAGATTGGAACACATACCAATAAGGATTTATTCCCTACAAAGACTATGCAAGAACGTTGTTACCATTCTTCAACATAATCGAGTTTCATCATATCCCTCATGAGGAAAATCACATGGTTGATGCACTAGCTACTATATCCTCCATGATTAGTGTGATTCGATGGAACGACGTACCCAGGATCGACATAATGTGCCTTGAAAGGCCGCTTACATCTTCACGATTGAAGCAATCATAGACGACAAACCATGGTATCATGATATCAAATGCTTCCTTCAAACACAAGAATACCCACCTGGGGCATCAAGAAAAGATAGGAAGACTCTCATAAGATTGGCTGGCAACTTCTTCCTTAATAGTGATACACTCTATAAGAGAAACTTCGACATGGTTTTGCTCAGATGCGTAAACCGACAAGAAGCAAACATACCGATGAAAGAGATTCACGAAGGATTCTTTGGCACTCATGCCAATGGACACACAATGGCAAGAAAAATTCTGAGAGCAGGATATTATTGGCTGACAATGGAATTTAATTGCTACAAGTACATGAGGAGTTGTCAGATATACGCTGACAAAACCCATGTACCGCCAACGCATCTCAAAGTTCTTTCTTCTCCATGGCCTTTTTCTATATGGGGGATTGACATGATTGGCGTGATTGAACCCAAAGCTTCAAACGGACATCGGTTCATTCTAGTAGCCATTGACTACTTCACCAAATGGGTTAAAGCAGTGTCATACACCAATGTAACCCGACAAGTGGTGGTCCAATTTATCAAGAATAATCTCATATGCCGTTATGGTGTTCCAAGCCAGATCATTACGGATAATGGATCTAACTTGAACAACAAGATGATGAAAGAGGTATGTGTTGAGTTCAAGATCAAACACCATAACTCATCTCCCTACCGGCCCAAAATGAATGGAGCGGTAGAGGCAGCTAACAAGAATATCAAGAAGATCATTCAGAAGATGGTTGTAACCTACAAGGATTGGCATGAGATACTACCATTCGCTCTTCACGGTTATCGTACGTCTGTCCGCACTTCAACAGGGGCAACCCCTTTCTCTCTAGTATATGGCATGGAAGCAGTGCTCCCCCATAGAAGTAGAGATCCCGAAAATAAGAATATTGATGAAAGCCAAGCTAACAGGAGCTTAATGGTGTCAGAGCAGATACGACAAACTGAATTTGATCGAAGAGAAAAGAATGACGACTTTATGCCATAGTCAGTTGTATCAACAAAGGATGAAGAAAACGTTCGACAAAAAAGTCGGACCCCGTGTCTTCAGGGAAGGAGACCTCGTGCTCAAAAAGATATAATCACTCCTCACTAATTCCAGGGGCAAATGGACTCTGAATTACGATGGCCCCTATGTTGTTAAGAAAGCCTTTTCAGGAGGTGCCTTGAGACTCGCAACCATGGATGGAGAGGAGTTTACCTACCCCACGAATGTTGATGTAGTCAAGAAATACTTCGCCTAAATGAAGAAAAAATGTCTCGGTGGATTGAAAACCCGGAATGGCGGTCCAGGCAAAAATCAGAGACATAACCAATGATCATCTCGATAGATTGAAAACCTGAAAGGGGAATCTAGGCAAAAATTAGGGATTCATGGCAAGTAACTACGTCTGACAAGATTAGCTCCTCAAAGGCAACGTCATCCGTCGAGAAAACTTAAGTCAAAGTCACCTTCGACAGAAGCTCAAAATATCCAAAATTCAAAGTTAGTGGAAGGATAGCGGTCGTTATGTTTCAATGTAGCCCATTTCCCTTTAAATTACAATTTTCTAAACTTTGTAATGCTCCATGGGATCATGCGTTTGGCTGATTACCATTCTATCAATAAAATTTGAGCTTGTGTGCCTTTTATTTGCAATTCTCATTTGTTCTGTTTTGCAAAATGACATTTTTATATGATCAACGATTCTTGAAAAACAAAAATAAATTTACTTGTCAAATTTATTTTTGTTTTTAACACAAAGATGGTAATTTCTTTTTGATTAATGAGCACAAAAAGGAATATCGACTACTTCTCCGATAGTGATCTAACTTCAAAATGCAGAATCAAAGTACTCTTCTTGATCAATACATCCTAAATGAAGGATCAACTACTTCAGACGGAATGATCCATCTATCATCCCCGACAGAGTTCTTTCCCCTGAAAACCAATTGTTGGTTTTTCTCCTTAGTAGGGTCCACCTCTTAAAAACAAAAACAGATTTCTATCCCTAGCAGGTTTGTACCTCCGAAAACCAGAATAAATGCAGGAATCCATATTCCCAAGAAAAAGTTCAACTTTCAGAATCTCCAGTGATACCCCCATCTCTCAGAGTGGTCGAGTATCCGATTATGTTCCTCACCAGTCTTTATGTCGTGTCTGTTTGGTCAGGATAAACATACATACATCATGCATAATTGATTCATATTTATATTCATGTTGCATTAATATCACTTTGGTCATACTCATCCCCCAAGTGATAAACGTCTTCTCTCCGATAGGGTTGTCAGTTTTCCTTACCACGTCAGATAGGACAAAATTCTGATTTAAGTTCATTCCTCCACTACTACGAAAAACCCATTTAACAACGGTTGGAAATGACATATAATGACGTGGGCGAAGGCGTTGTTATGTAGATTGTCGTTGTAAGTTAGCTGTTTCTACAATGGGCTGGAAATCGTTATTGAAAGGTAGGGTGCGAGCCATATATCACAACGGTTATGATAATAAACCGTTGTGATACATACACTTAGGTTCTGGGTTCGAAACCCATCAGCAGTGAAATTATATAAAACATAAATTACTTATGATATCAGTTACAATAGATAACTGTTGTTGTAAGTACCCTAAGTTTATTATATTAAATGTAGATTGCTTGTTTTCCAAACACCTCACTAAATAAATATACATGGATTCAATTTGATGAAGATGTCTATAATCTGCAAATTAAACTGTTCTTGAAAACCAACTTAAACAAACCAATGTTGTTTTCTGATTGCATTCGTCTTATCGTGCATTTCACGCTCTTTTACATATATTGTGATTTATTGATCTAACTCCTTCGATATATCGCTATATTCGATTATAGTTAAATTTCCATAAGATCAACAAGACATTGGATAATCTGCCTCATCTTTGATTTAACTATAATGGAAGATGGCGATGCATCTAAGGAGCCAGATCATTATACCATAATCTATATATAAAAGAACGTGAGATAAATGATGAGAGGCATGCAATCAGAAAACAACATTGGTTTGTTTACATTGGTTTTCAAATACAACTTAACCTGCAGATTATAAGTATCTTGTCAAATTAACTGAATGCATTTTAAGTGAGGGTTAATGAAACAAATAATCTACATAGAATATAATAAACTCAAACAACATTTTAAACCAGATCCAGATATTATAAACTCATATAATACGCTTGCTACCACCAGCAAACTTTAAGTGAGGGTTAGTTAAACAAACAATGTAAATTGAATATAATAAACTCAAACAACATTCTATACCAGATCCAGAAATTATAAACTGATATAATACGCTTGCTTCCACCAGCATCATCACCCTGTATCATCCCCTTAACCTGAAAGGAAACAAAGCAAACTTCAAAAATGAGCATCCTCAGCTGAAAACAAACCCTAAAACCATAATCCAGTGAAGAGTAAAGAGAGGAACAGGAATAACGCACCTTTTAATGAAACTAATCACGGAACAGGAATCAATTATGATGTTGAACTAGTTTGGGAAGCAATGAAAAAGAAATATAAGAAGGAAGAAGCTTACACAAAAGCTTCATACTTCTTATACTTCTTTTCGTTGTTTCTAAAACTAGATAAAGTTTGCTTACACTGTTGTTTCTTCATTTACTAACATCTTGTTTGTGATGCTATGAAAAAAAGTATAAGGTGGATGAAGTTTCCATCATAGCTTCATGCTTCTTATACATTTTTCCATAGCAACACAAACACTATGAAGTTTCCAAAGTATGGTCTTTGTTAAGGCAGTGAAAACGATCTGAAAAATTGAGAACAATCAACAAAAACAACATGCAACAAACGAGATAATGGGAAATATCTAACAATAGATGGAAGAAGAAGAATACCTTAATGTATGATTCACGGCTAATGGTGAAAACGAAGAGAAAAAATGGGTTCTAGGGTTTCACTTTGAAGGCAACGACGTTACTGTCAATTAAGTGAAAGTTATTTTGCTTATATATGGGTAAATTATTTCACAACCGTTAGCAATAACAACCGTATAGATAGGTATTTATTTATAATAAATATATCACTACGGTTAACTAGAATAACCGTAGTGATAACCCTTTTATCCGTGAATTTTAAAATAAATAAAAACCGTATAAATAGCTATTTATTTATTATAAATATATCACTGCGGTTGACCAGGGAACCGTAGTGATAACCCTTTTATTTGTGAATTTTAAAATAAATAAAAAAGAAAAGGTGCGCCTTAACTTCTCACTTAATGCATCTGCAGTTTAAACATCAACAATGTAATTCACAATGGATCTGCAGTTTAAACATCAACAATGTAATTCAAACCCTAATTCAACGATTACATTTCATAACAAAGTAAACATTAAACATAAAGGAGACAAGAAAACATAACATCTTGATATTTCCATAAAATATCTCTGATTTCAGTTTGTTCTTCAAATTCTTGTTCTTTTTCTTTAAATCCTCATACATAACCTTCAGATAGCCCACAACTTCCAACTCTGACTTCATAATGCTCTCATCGTCATTTCCATCTCTTTCTCACACGTCTTCATCCCATATGAACAAATTACATGTTTCACCTCTCCTCCAAAATGGACATCTACAAAAAAGCCTTCCTTTATTTTGTCCCTTCTTGCATTGATACGAAAGCATACGACCATCACAACCACAAAAATTTCCAGATCGACATTTTACACTGGAAGAAGACATAGAAACACCTTTGGATGATTTTGTCTTCAAATATGACATTGCAACACCTTAAAGTAGAACACGTTCTTATTGTTGTTGTCTTCTTCCCGACAATGGTGACGGCGTTGGTGTTAGGGTTGTTTCGTCTTGTTTCTTTTTTCAATGGATAAATTGATATATACTTGGTGTTTAAAATGCATAACAGTTTGTAACAACGGTTTAAAGAAAAAGCCGTCGTGATATCATTATTATTTTTTAGTTAAATATTAATAAAACTTAAAAAGGGAGCATTTACGTCAAAGGGATAAACTATTTGAGGGCGATGAGGTTCGAACCCATGATAGCTAGATCGTATCACCATAGTTTTCATAACAATCGTTATTATACCCTTGAGATTTCTAATTAAAATAATGCGCGTGCATCCAGTACGCACTATAAGAACAGTGTATAGGATGCCGTTGTAAACCTCGCGTTGTTGTTTGGGCATTTTGTAGTAGTGCTCATCAGGAAAATGTATCGTCTAAACAATCTCTCTCCAGTGTATTCCTGGATTAAAATCGGTCCTCAACCTCTTTGATAACTTGAACCACTGAAAGGCAAGAAGCCATTTGGATATGCACATTTTGGAACACCACTCTTCACCATTGAAGATGATATTTTGCTTTCCCGGATTAAAGAAAATCCCCAGAGAAAGCCTCTCAACAAAAGACTCTTGGCAATACGGCAATTTCTTCCTGAAAAATTGTTTTCAATTAAGTGATCAGCACCTCAAAATTGGATTACATCACATGGCATTTCTCTGAAAAAGGTCTCGAAGGAAAGTATGATGTAACGCCACCAAGCAAAAAAATAATCTCCCAAGAGACTTGTTTTCCCCAGTAGGTAAACAAATGGCATCTTCCACAGAGAAGCTTGCACACCTCTGCAGTTCAGATAAATGGTTCTCTCCAGCAAGTTTGACATCAAATCTTTTTCCATCAAATGGCGTCTCCCAGTAAAACTCGGCGAGAAGTTTGATGAAGACCACTACAAATAGAATCCCTTGTCAAGGGAAGATCTCAACAAGAAGAAAATGAGACCAGTTCCTTGGCTGAAGACCAGGATCGAGGGGAAGTTTATTTCAAAAGAAACTAAGACCAGTTCCCTGGCTGAAGACCAGGATCGAGGGGAAGTTTATTTCAAAAGAAACTAAGACCAGTTCCATGGCTGAAGACCAGGGTCGAGGGGAAGTTTATTTCAAAAGAAACTAAGACCAGTTCCATGGCTGAAAACTAGGATCGAGGGGAAGTTAATTTCAAAGGAAACTAAGACCAGTTTCATGGCAGAAGACCAGGATCGAGGGGAAGTTTTACCCTTTTCTAAGTAGCACTGCTTAGCAAAAGAAGATGAATGAGCAAATCGCTACACATTCATAACCACAATCAAAATTTCGGGTATTCTGATATTTAATCCTCTTTTACCTTGAATTTCCGAACGTCTTCGCCATTCATACCTTCAGGTCCAAGAAGATTAAACATAGGCATCTGTCATATCCTAAATTTTGACCACAAGATTTCCCATTATTGTCCAAATCATCACCACAATATGGATGTACCTTCATGCCTCATCAATCCTCTCAAAGATTGTTGAGCATTCACTTCAACCAAGAATTAGGGTTTTGGACCCTCTCAGAGTACTCAGACAAAGGATCAATCAAGAATGGACATGATTTTCAACTTGTCAAACCTCTCAAACATCCAGCAAGGAACAAGAGGTTTCCCATATCAAGAATCAAGCACAAGAGTGCAACATTTCAAGTTGATCAAGTCTCAAGATCATCAGTGTCACCAAATTAGGGTTTTGGTCGACCAAGGCCTCCAGAGAGAAATTTTCATCTGGGCATGAGCCAACACTTCAAAACATGATCCAAGAAGCTCAAAGGGACCTCATGGACCCAATCACAAGTTCAAAATAGCCTCAGGGGATGTATTCATTAAAAATCGGGAATTTGGGTTTCTTGACCTAATTCACCCCTAAGTTGACTTTTGGAGCAATGCATGAGCCAAGACCTCAAGAAGTGTTTTAAAGACCTCCAATACATCATATTGATCCATTTATAAGATTGGATTGATTAAAAGAACTTGGTTCATAAACAATACAAGGATTCAAATTCATCTGGACCAATTAGGGTTTTTTTATGAAAAGTCAATTGTACCTTTGACTTTTGACCAAGACATTATCTCAAATCTTGGGACATGATTCAAGACACTCTAAAACACCTATAGAATCCATCCATTAGGTTTGAATTAGGTCAAGGACTTTATTTCATAGAGGATCACAAAGTTTGAAATTCATCTGACAAAAAGTCAACTGTGCCCAAAAATCAAGTTTGACTTTTTGAATTTCTTGACAAATATGGCTTCGCTAAGTCAAAAACAATGTTAACTCATGGTTTAGATCATCATCCATCAAGAAAAATAAAGAAAAGTGGGGTTACTTGCAAAATGGGCAACCATAAGAAACTTGAATTTTCACTAAGTCATGGAAAAAAGCGATTTCTACCCAACTTTGCAAGACCATAACTTGTGATCCAAGTAACCTTTTTCTTCCATCCAAAGCTCAAATGAAAGCTCTCATTACATACTTCAAGATTGTCAACTACAACATATTCCAAATCCTCATGGATTTTGAGTTATAGATTGATCAAAATCACAAAAAATGGAAAATGGACACTTTTTCAACACTTAGTGAAATTTTGGACAGAATCTGTTTTGGATTTTCACCAACTTTGAGGCCATTTTTCATTATGATCCAAGATGAATCAAGACCAAAGTTAAACATAAAAGTTGAAGTATCTTATAAGGGCTTTCCAAAAAGTACAAGAGCCTCTCATAGTTTAACTTGAGCAAGGAGTTATAAGCCTCCAAAAATGGCATTTTTCACCCTGCCCACACAAAGGCATGAAAACATAACTTGGCTCCCATGAGATCTTGAGCCAATTTTGGACACTTGCATTTTTTCATTTCTGTCCAAAATCAACTTGAGTGATGGAGAATCTGATCACAAGGCCACCTGTTGCGGTGAGAATCAGATAACAAGCTATTAATTAACTTGCATCGCAAAACTTTGAAATTCACCACCGAGCTTTTATTTATCCAAAGGAAAGGGTAAAGAACGAAAACCCTAAAAAGAGAATCTAGGTTCGGGGGTTGGTTATACCTAGGGAAGGTGTTAACATCCTAAGTATCTGTAGTACTCTACGGGAACCTCTTGTTAGTATTTGTGTTATGCTAAAGTTTGCTTGCTAAGGGAAATGTGCTAAGGTAAAGACCTAGGGGTATATACACTAAGTATGCTCGCCAAGACATCGCATCTCGTTCCTACGTATCCTGACGGGAATGGAATCAGAGCATTCGTAGTTCCCCTCAATACGGGGTAAAAAGGTGTAGAAAGACAATGTGGAATCCGAGAAGGCATCGGATGGTAGAGAAAAATGTGGAAAAGAAAAAGGTAGAAAAATAAAAAGGTGGCTCGCTAGGATCTCGCAATCCTATGCCTACGTATTCTCAAGGTAAACTTGAGAAATCAGAGCGATCGTAGTTCCACTTAATGGGGATGAGGAACTCTTGACTGTGATCAAGGTTCCAAGGGAAAGTAGGGTCTGACGGCAAGACACCTACGTGGAGTGCGGCGACTCCAAACTTAAGGCTGGGTAAAACGTTGAATGAAGTGTCCACGGCGGAACACCTAAATGGAGCACGGAGACTCTAAATCTAAGGTTAGGTAAAAAGGGAAGGCAAGTCTCGATCGCACGGTGGCGTGAGATAAGGGAATGATGGACAAGGCTATTCTAAATGACATAGCAGTCAACAGGAATGACCCTTTTCTTTGGAATGAGGAATAAGAGACAGAGGGATAGAGAGAGGAAAATTTCGAGTGTCAAGAGTAAAATGAATAGCAATATTTATACAGCAAATGCAATGAGAGTTAAATAAAAAATGAATATTAGGAATAAACTAACAATGAAAATGAGGATAGCCAAGATTAAATTAGAAATTTAAATAAAGTCTAAACAAACCAAAATCTAAAAGATTAATATCTAACTAAAAAGCTAATTAAGTAAATTCTAAATAAAAATTATAATTAGATTAAAATTCTAACAAAATTTCTAAATTAAAACTAAAAATTAAATCTAGTTAAAAAATTAATGACTAATTCTAAGTAAAAACTAAATAACTAAAATAATTTCTAATTATAAAGCTAAAATAATTAATAATCAAAATAGAATATTTTTGGGTTTTTCCTAATTAATAATACTATACTAATTTTGATTTTAAACTAAATAATATTACTAAATTCATTTTTTTTTAGATTTTTATGATAACATTATCCTATTTCTTTAGATTCTTCTCTAAATTAACACTAATGTAAACCCTAAAAAAAACCTAAGCTAATTTATATGAACACTATAACAACAATAAAATATGAACACATAAAAAATATTATATTTTTACAACATAAATTCACAAACTAAAAATATATATACTATACTACTAACTATATATGGTATGAACGAAAATAAATGATGAATTATACTCACAAATTCCAAAGCTAGCAAAGGTTGAGCTTGTTGTGTAGAAGAAAGTGAAGGTTTATGGGTGAAGATGGTGAATGTTTATGGGTATTATGTAAGTAAAAGAAAAGGATAAAATTTGATTCATAAAAATAACAAAAAAAAATTTTTGACTAGAAAAATATGTAATGAATGTGCAAGGTTTTGAGAATGCATGTGTGGTATTGTTGGTCCAAAATGAGAGAAATAGAGATCTTATTTATAGTGTGAATGAGGTGGGAATGTTGATGTGGCAATCCATGTGACTTTATGAGAATGATTATTGGCCATTGATAAGTCCAAGTTGGCAATCCATGTGAAGTGTGAGAATGATTCTTGGCCATTGATAAGTCCAAGTTGGCAATCCATGTGAAGTGTGAGAATGATTCTTGGCCATTGATAAGTCTAAGTTGGTAATCCATGTGAAGTGTTTGTATTACTTGTAGTGGTCCCAACTTACCATTTTTCTCTTTTTGGACATGAAGATAAACAAAAAATAATAATAATAATAATAATAAAACTAAAAATAATATAAAAAAAAAAAGATAATTGAAAATAGTTAGTAAAAAAAAGAAATAAAACAAATTAAATTCTAACGAAAAATGCATGATTATTGATATGTTTACTAAAAATGAGAAAACAGAGACCAATCAAAAGGATATGCAAAAGATCCAAGAATCTAAGGGTAAAATTTGGGGTACAACAGTTGTCCCTATTTAAATATTTTACCGGATGACATGAGGGGCGATAGTTCTCGTGAAATCATGGTGAAAGATATTTAAATATAGATAACTGAAAATTTTGCCCTCAGATGCACTGACATGCAATGCTATGGACAAAAGAGAGACAAACACAAATGCTGACATGCTACGGACTCTAATATGATGGAATGATAAATACAAAATGCAAAATGCAGACAAAAACGAAAGCAGACAGGGACAAAGTCCACACGATGAGCAATCACTCACTGGGGATAACAACAACACTGGGGAAGCTGAAACAAAACTGGGGAAAACTAAAGTGAAGGATCAACTGGTTCAAGCATGACCGACTGACACTTTAGAAGAAAAGATAACATAGAATCCTCAATGGAAGCAGCACCGAAAATATGGTCTCCACTGGGGAATCATAAGTCATCCGAATGGAAACTGGATGGAAAAGAGTCACAACATTCAAAAGATCATTGAATGAGGTGAGGAGAAAAAAACAGGGAAATACATGAGACATTCAAGCAAACATCAGAGGTATTCAGAAGAGCATTGAATAAACTCTGGAAAAATATCAGACAACGAAGACATTCAGAAGAGCATTGAATGAACTCCGGGAAGCATATCAGAGATATTCGGAAAAGCATCGAATAAACTTCGGCACACATCCAGAAAAGCATTGGATGGGAATGGAAACAGACTTGAACACATTCAGCACTCGTTAACCAAGATAAGGAACAAATTGAAGACATCTAGAAGAGCATTAGATGAAGACAAGAATTCTGAAGATACATCCGAAACATTTAGAAAAGCATTAAATGTACGGGAAAAAGTTTTTGAAGACATATCCGGAAGAGCATCAGATAAGCAACAATATATCTGGGAGAACATCAGATAAACAAGGTCGTATCCAGAAAAGCATCAGATAGAAACAAAAATGCTCTGGAAAAACATCAGGAGCAAAAGACTCGATCTGGAAGAACATCAGAAAGAGAAACACATCCGGAAGAGCATCAGATGGCAAAAAGTAATGTCATTCCGAAAAAGCATCAGAATAACAAAGGGCTATCTGGGAAAACATCAGATAGGTTCCGGAAGAACATCAGAACAAAGGACTCAATCTGAAAAAATATCAGAAAGAGAGACACATCCGGAAAAGCAATGAAATTCTGGAAAAGCATCAGAATTACAAAGGACTATCTGGAAAAACATCAGATAGGTTCTGGAAGAACATCAGAATAAAAGACTTAATCTGGAAAAACATCAGAAAGAGACAAATAAACGACATCCAAGAATGACATTGGACACAAAAGAGGAACAAACATATTCGAAAAAACAATCGGATAAGAAAGGCCATATCTGGAAGAACGTCAAATAGACACGACAATATATGTTTGGTAGGTGCCACGTGAGTTGGACTTTAACCACAAGGTAAAGCATGGATAACATCATGACCTCAGGAGAAATGCAAATGAGGATGAAACACTCATGATATGCATATGGATATGAATCAAACACATATGATATATGATCGAATGCGAATGCAGATGCTGACTACACAACTCGACTCTCGGGAGAAGATAGGACTGGAAGACTGATTCCTCAACACAGTGATCACTGCCATTCTGTCTGGGGACTAGAGATGCTACTGCTGGACACGCCTCCGCCACACTGTAAACTGTATCATGTTGATGCTCCTTGTAGGAAGGATGGAAATCTGCTTGGGGATTCCTCAAGTAAATTGCCCCATATTAGGTGACTATTGTAGATAGACTGATCATTGTTTCAGCTTGCCTGATTCTGTAAATGACTGCTTTGCTATACACTGGGAAAGCTTGCCACAGTATGAGTGTTGAAAAGTCTTCTGGATAAACCAATTCTGAGAAAGACTTGCCCCTGAACAACAAATCTTGAACTGATTCTTCAACAGGATTTAAAAAGAACTTGCCCCTAATAAGATCACTGACCATGTTTCTTAATTGTTTGAAAATTCCTTGAGAGGAAAGCCAATTTGCAAACAAAAGTATTTGTACAAACAATAATTTTAAAATAAAGTCATGCAACTTTTGAAATCAAAATTATTTTTGAAAGATGCAAAACAAAAATGATTCACTAGTCTGAACACGGCAGTTCAAGAAATTCAAAGTGAGAAGTAAAGCAAATGGCGTAATGCCAACATAAAGGATTTGCAAAGATTTTTGGGAGTCAGTTTACGCAACCTTGCTGTAGTATGCTTTCAAAATAACCTTGCTTCAGTTAGGTCCTTTGACGGTTATAACGTGGCCTGGTTCACGGTTTATGAAACAAAGGATAAAGGCTCAAAGTTTATTTGTGACCCACCCACTCTTCGTGATGAACTCCAGTCATATGCTTAGTTAACTCAGACTATGCACTCAGGTTCCCACAGGTTATGAATTGCACTGATGATAGTAATGATGATGGTTCAGAAGTTAATGGACTTTGAAATGGCGGTCACTACTTCCTTACCACATTGTATGTCATTGAGGACTTTCAGGATGAAGGATTTAAAGATTTCCTCTCTTTTTTTTTTTTGGTCGGACAAACATTTTTGTATAAGGCAAGGTCATGAGCTTCCCATCTTTCTTAGCTTTTGCCTTGAAAGGGGTTCGGCTCATTCTTTGGGTAAGGAAAGTGGCTAAACAATTTAATGATTTCGGTGAACCATCATTGGCATTTGAATTGAAAGACATTTTCGATACTTGCTTGCTGTGTGCGAAGGAAAAATGTGAATGCAACGTTTATTTGAAAGGCGTCTTGCATGAAACTCTTGCATTTGAATACACAATCAAGTTAACTGAGAACTACCCTGCCCCAGGTTAAGATTGCAGGTTTTTATTTGTAAAGAAAAGAAACTCCTACTTCAGGCTCAAAGGGGTTAACGAGGGGTTATCTTCCTTATTTCTCCAGTGTTTAGGGATGAAACAATGTCTTACATCGTCAGCAAAGTTTTGATTTGAAAGCATACTAACAGCAATTATGAGTATAAAGTTTTCATCATCCCCCCTCCAATCTTTGCATAATCAACAGAAAGTGGACAAGAGAATTTTTTTTTTTTTGAAAGAGAAAGCATTAAGAAGTAAATAGCAGACACAAATGAATTGAATCAAAAAGTTGTAAATGCTCATTTCATTAATTGTGAAAGTACAAACATAGCTGAAAGCAAACAGCTATTACAAAATAAAGAAAATGTAAACAACAAGAAACAAAGGCCTAGTGACTAATCAACACAACGATGAGTTGTCCTGTCTGAAACACTAGCTTTTAGGAGGATAGCATGCTGAAGTTGACTGAAGCTTCACTTGGCGTGCCCCGACAGAGGGTTGTTCTGGACATTGGGATTGTCACGAAAGCTAAGAGTTCCAGTCTTAATCAAATCACGCACTCTAGCCTTTAGTGCATAGCAATTTTCCAAGTCGTGGCCTGCGGCACCTTCATGGAATGCACAGTGGAGATCAGATCTAAATCCAGCTGGAAGAGGGTTTGGAAGAGGTAGAGGCCTTGTGGTAATCAAACCTTGCTCCACCAGACCAGGATACAGTTCAGTATACTTCATGGGAATAGGATCAAAATGATTCCTATTACGGTATTGGTTTTGTCCTGCAACCGGATGTTGGGGAGCTTGAGCTGGTCGTGGAGCAGTGACCGTAGGAGTGACAACAGCAATAGTAGGGTGAACAACATACTGAGGTTGAGGACGAGGCCTTCTCACTTCAAACATTACAGCGTTGGTCTGATCTTCCTTCTTCTTTTGAAAGTTCCCGTAGGATTTCTTCACAGCATTGGAAGATTCAGCAGCCTTTGACACTTTTCCATTCTTAAGCCCTTCCTCGAGTCTTTGTCCAATAGTAACCAAATCAGTGAAGTTGGAGGAAACACTTCCAACCATCTTTTCCCAATAGAATGGGGACAAGGTATCCATGAACATTCCAGTTAATTCCTTCTCGGCCAAGGGAGGTTCAACCTGGGAAGCCAACTCCCTCCAGCGTTGAGCATACTCCTTAAAGATTCTTTCTCAAGTTGAGTCATATTTTGAAGCTGGCGGCGATCAGGAGCCATGTCGAGGTTATACTTGTACTGCTTCATGAAGGCATTTGTGAGATCTTGGAAGCAGTGAATGGAGTTTTTCTCGAGACTCATATACCATTTAAGTGAGGCTCCACTCAAGCTGTCTTGAAAATAGTGGATAAGCAGTTTTTGATTTTTGGCATGAGCAGTCATCTTGCGAAGATACATGACCAAATGAGCTCTTGGGCAAGAGTGACCCTTGTACTTCACAAAATCTGGAGTTATGAACTTAGCAGGTATAACAAGGTCTGATACTAAGCACATGTTGTCTGCATCCACATTAAAGAAATCAGTACCCTCAACAGATTTGAGTCTCTTCTCTATACTCTGAAACTGCTCTCGGACAACTTCAGGTTCAACAAAGTCTTCACGGTCTTCACCTTGAGCACTGGCAGCATTGTACTCATAGAGGGGATTCTCAAAGGGAGCTCGAGTAGTCTGAACTATAGGTTGAGGCTCGGCAAAAACAGGAGCTTGAAACACTGGTCTAGCAGTCTGACCAATCATAGCAGTAGATGCAAGAGGTGGAGAATAGTTGCGTGGCAAACCAAACTCTGGTCAAGTTGAAGGCGGCATCTGAACAGGTGGAGGATCATCATTTAAAACTTCCTGGATGACGGTCATTTGGGGTTGCTCTCCCCTAGCAATCAAAACTTGAATCATCTCACTGAGTTTGGTCACGCTTGACTTAAGGTCATTGATTTCCATTCGGACCTCAGCGTTGTGTACCTCTTGCTCTGACATCTTGCGTCTGTAGTTACCTCTAGTCCGGTATCGGTGTCGAGGAATCAGCTTGACGACTCACAGGTGACACTGGAAGATAGATACAGTTGGAGATGAGTAACTGGATAGACAGACGTATGCAATGAATCATGCAAAGATGCAAATGATATGCAACGCAATGCAAACAGGATGCAAAACACATGCAACAGGATCAAGGGTTCGAGATCACGACATGGAGTCTGGGTAAAGAACCAACCAACAGGGTGTGTACTAGGGTTCTTGTATCTGTAAAACAGGGTTCTAAGAAGTTCCCAGAGTCAACAACCTATCTTTCGAATTTTATCGACTTCCCGAATGACTCGGTAATCAATAAAGTTCTCAAGAGAATCTCGTCTGAGTGTAGTATCGTGTGACAACCATTTCAGAAATATACTCCCTCATGGTCACCGCACTACGCCCTAAAAGGCCAAGTGGAGTTAAAGGTAACTAAGGTTCTCAGTCTTAACAGCACCTATGTCGAGAGTAGCACGTTTTCACGAATAGACTCGCTCAACATGACTAAACTCTCAA
This sequence comes from Lathyrus tuberosus, assembly GCA_022829125.1. Lineage (NCBI taxonomy): Eukaryota > Viridiplantae > Streptophyta > Magnoliopsida > Fabales > Fabaceae > Lathyrus > Lathyrus tuberosus. Next base: position 1,025,374 of record JALAZF010000516.1, read on the forward strand.
GAGGGCCTAAACTGAGTGATGGTGTCTCAAGTCAACTTTTTCATAAATCGACTCCCTCAAAGCCTCCTTGAATATACCATCATCCTATCATAAGTGTACTCTCAAGTCCGGGTACAGGACATATCCTCGCCACTCAAAGTAACCACCCTGCCAAACAGAAAACCCAAGCACAGGCAGATATATACAGATATAAATATGTACAAATATACAAAATATACAAGTATACAAGCAAGCGAACATATAAGATAACACAAATACAAACAAGATAGGTTTAACCCTCTTAGGGGAGTTTCCCCAGTGAATTCTCCATTTCTGTTACGGTGAGAATCGGATAACAAGCTATTAATTAACTTGCATCGCAAAACTTTGAAATTCACCACCGAGCTTTTATTTATCCAAAGGAAAGGGTAAAGAACGAAAACCCTAAAAAGAGAATCTAGGTTCGGGGGTTGGTTATACCTAGGGAAGGTGTTAACATCCTAAGTATCCGTAGTACTCTACGGGAACCTCTTGTTAGTATTTGTGTTATGCAAAATTTTGCTTGCTAAGGGAAATGTGCTAAGGTAAAGACCTAGGGGTATATACACTAAGTATGCTCGCCAAGACATCGCATCTCGTGCCTACGTATTCTGACGGGAATGGAATCAGAGCATTCGTAGTTCCCCTCAATACGGGGTAAAAGGGTGTAGAAAGAAAACATGGAATCCGAGAAGGCATCGGATGGTAGAGAAAAAGGTGGAAAAGAAAAAGGTAGAAAAACAAAAAGATGGCTCCCTAGGATCTCGCAATCCTATGCCTACGTATTCTCAAGGTAAACTTGAGAAATCAGAGCGATCGTAGTTCCCCTCAATGGGGATGAGGAACTCTTGACTGTGGTCAAGGTTCCAAGGGAAAGTAGGGTCTGACGGCAAGACACCTACGTGGAGTGCGGCGACTCCAAACCTAAGGCTGGGTAAAACGGTGAATGAAGTGTCCACGGCGGAATACCTAAATGGAGCACGGAGACTCTAAATCTAAGGTTAGGTAAAAAGGGAAGGCAAGTCTCGATCGCACGGTGGCGTGAGATAAGGGAATGATGGACAAGGCTATCCTAAATGACATAGCAGTCAACGGGAACGACCATTTTCTTTGGAATGAGGAATAAGAGACAGAGGGATAGAGAGGAAAATCTCGAGTGTCAAGAGTAAAATGAATAGCAATATTTATACAGCAAATGCAATGAGAGTTAAATAAAAAATGAATATTAGGAATAAACTAAAAATGAAAATGAGGATAGCCAAGATTAAATTAGAAATTTAAATAAATTCTAAACAAACCAAAATCTAAAAGATTAATATCTAACTAAAAAGCTAATTAAGTAAATTCTAAATAAAAATTATAATTAGATTAAAATTCTAACAAAATTTCTAAATTAAAACTAAAAATTAAATCTAGTTAAAAAACTAATGACTAATTCTAAGTAAAAACTAAATAACTAAAATAATTTCTAATTAAAAAGCTAAAATAATTAATAATCAAAATATAATATTTTTGGGTTTTCCCTAATTAATAATACTATACTAATTTTGATTTTAAACTAAATAATATTACTAAATTCATTTTTTTTTTTTAGATTTTTATGATAACATTATCCTATTTCTTTAGATTCTTCTCTAAATTAACACTAATGTGAATCCTAAGAAAAACCTAAGCTAATTTATACGAACACTATAACAACAATAAAACATGAACACATAAAAAATATTATATTTTTATAACATAAATTCACAAACTAAAAATATATATACTAAACTACTAACTATATATGGTATGAACGAAAATAAATGATGAATTATACTCACAAATTCCAAAGCTAGCAAAGGTTGAGCTTGTTGTGTAGAAGAAAGTGAAGGTTTATGGGTGAAGAGGGTGAATGTTTATGGGTATTATGTAAGTAAAAGAAAATGATAAAATTTGATTCCTAAAAATAACAAAAAAAAAAGATTTGACTAGAAAAATATGTAATGAATGTGCAATGTTTTGAGAATGTATGTGTGGTATTGTTGGTCCAAAATGAGAGAAAGAAAGATCTTATTTATAGTGTGAATGAGGTGGGAGTGTTGATGTGGCAATCCATGTGACTTTATGAGAATGATTCTTAGCCATTGATAAGTCCAAGTTGACAATCCATGTGAAGTGTGAGAATGATTCTTGGCCATTGATAAGTCTAAGTTGGCAATCCATGTGAAGTGTTTGCACTACTTGTAGTGGTCCCCAACTTACCATTTTTCTCTTTTTGGACATGAAGATAAACAAAATAAAAGTAATAATAATAATAATAATAATAATAATAATAATACTAATAATAATAATAATAATAATAAAAATAAAAGTAATAATAATAATAATAATAATAATAATAATAATAATAATAATAATAAAACTAACAATAATAATAAAGCTTAGTAATAATAAAACTAATAATAATAATAAAACTAATAATAATAAAATTAATAGTAATAATAATAATAAAGAAATAATAATAATAAAACTAAAAATAATAATAAAAAAAAAGATAATTGAAAATAGTTAGTAAAAAAAAGAAATAAAACAAATTAAATTCTAACGAAAAATGCATGATTATTGATATGTTTACTAAAAATGAGAAAACAGAGACCAATCAAAAGGATATGCAAAAGATCCAAGAATCTAAGGGTAAAATTTGGGGTACAACACCAACAAGTCCAAAACCTCATCCTTTAGGCATGTGACATTCAAAGTTCAAAATCCAAAACTTTCAAATTTGTCATTGAGCATTTAAGGGGTGCATGGAGCTGGCATGTATGAGTTCATAACATTGCAAATGAGTCGATGAACTCAAGCATCAGAAGACCATAGGCCTGCAAGATTGACCCAAGTCAATGGCTAGAGGAGACTTTGGCTACATGACAAAGTTCAATGGATAATGGAGTGATCCATCCTCCAATCACTATTTCTCCCAAAACAAAGTTGCTCAATTATAAATAGAGGTTCTTTCTTATCAGTTTGAGTACACCAAAGCATAACATCTCATGCTTTCCATCTTTTCACTCTCAAAAAACCAGAAAATGCTTCTTTAACAAGTAACATTCGAATTTTCAAATAGAGAGCATTTCCATCAAAACCAACCATCCTAACACCTTACATATGTCATATACAAGTGATCCATAACCTCAAAACACGTATGGAACACCAGAATCACTAAGTCACCATCCATTTGCTAAAGCTTTTTGGCTTATTTGCAGTTGAGGTGCCACAACAAGTTCCAGGTTGTTTCAATCCATTCCAAGTTTCCAAACACCTTACATTAGGTCCATTGAAGCTGTCCAGATTATCACACAACATCTGTAACACCTCTACATCAGAATTTGATTTCTTCTTGCAAAAGGTAAGCCTGGACTCTCAAACTCTGTGATCCATGCATCATAAATTTGTTTTCAAGTTACAAACATGTTTCTGCACTTATGTAGAGTGTTTCCCCTCAATCAATTGCTTTGTAGCTATCGTGTATAGGATTTCATAGTGTTCTTGCAAAAATTAGGGTTCATGTGTTCATCACTTGATTTCTCACTCCACACTTAATATAAATGTAATTAATGGGTACCATTGAAATCCTTGTTCAAAAACGAGTGAGGTTGATGTTTACAAAAGTCAAAACCATTGAGTAATCATAGAGAAAAGTGAGGTTTTGCAAATAGTCCATGGCGTGGTCACGAGGAAGAAGAAGGTGACCGTTGGCGCTATAATTCAAATTATTTAAAATTTTGAATTTTTGCTATTTTTCTGAATTGATTTCAAAAATTAATTTATCTCTCATTTTTAGTCATTGTTTATTGGTTATTTTGTAAGAATTCACAAAAATATTAAATTTTTTTATTCTACAAAAAAAATCAATTTTATATTATTTATTTAATATAGTTTGAATTTTTGTAAATAATTTCATTTTATTTGTTTTTAAACATTTTTAAATGAAATTTCCACCTTGGTTTTCAAATTCAAATGAGTTCCAAGTTTTCATGTGATTAAACATGATTTTTCAAAACATTTTTCAAATTTTACAACTTGTTTTTGAATATATTTGATATTTTAGATCATTTTTTATTTAATTTCCTTTGAAAATTTATATTTTTAAATTAAAATTAGGGTTTTTCTTAATTTTGATTTTTTCAAACTTCATTTGAAACACTTTTGGGCCTCTATTAGAGTGTAAGACCGATCTTCTTTGTAAATATACCATTTTGGGCAGTCATTGTATAAGTCCCGATACAATAAACGGTGTGATCGTTGTTTTTCATTTGGGTCTCTCCTTGAGCTATAAGCCCCAAATCTTGTATAAAAATAACTTTTTGGGCCTCTAATAGAGTGTAAGACTCATCCCTTTGTGTAAATAATTTTTAGGGCCTCAGTCATTGTATAAGTCCCTCTGTTGTTTTCAAAACCGCGACGCGATCGTCGCCTTTTCAATTAAATCATCTGGGCCTCTCCTTGAGTATAAGCCCCTTTATTCTTTTTTAACAAACACTTTTGGACCTCTATTAGAGTGTAAGACCCAACCCCTCTTTGTACAAAAACAATTTTTGGCCTCTGCTGTAGTATAAATCTCACAACGTCTTTCGGTATCGCAATGCGATCAATATTTTCAAATAAGTCATCTGGGCCTCTCCTTGAGTATAAGCCCCAATCTTTTGTACAAAAACTTGGTTTTAAACAATAAACAACCTCCATGGGCCTCTCTTTGAGTTGTAAGCCCCATATCTCTGTTTTCAAAATCATCTGTCTGTTTTAAACCGGTACTAAAAGGAGCATTATTCCTGGTGAAACTGCTCTTAGACCACTTGAGCCTCTCTTTGAGTTATAACCCCAAAATTTATTTTTTTAAACAAATTTGTTTTAATTCAAATTCAAATTCAAAGTTTTCTAAAAAATTTCTTCAATTTCTTAAAACCCTAATCATATAGTTATAGTCAATACAACAAATCACAATACACTTGGGCCCCCTCTCAAAATGTAAGTCCCAACATCTTTTTCAATGCATATTTGTCTATATACCTGTTAATTCACTTATCTGCATGTATATACTTGTGCATATTTGTTTAGAGTTTCCCCAGCAGTTAGGTATACATTTCGGTCAAACCAGAGGTTACTTTCTCAAATTAGTCAAAAACTAGTTCCCTCATAGGAAATTCCCTATACAGTCTGCCTCTTCTTGGGCTTATTCAATATGGAACAGAGAAAGGCATTATTTCCGGTGAAACTTTTCTCAAGACTGTAAAAACTTAGAAATATATATTTATACAAGAAATTCATTTCCCCCAGAGAGGATTAATTCCCGGTGAAACCTCTTTTGAATTTCTTCAAACCTTAGAACTGTTCAACAAAGAAAGAATTAATTCCCGGTGAAACCTTTCTTGAACTTTTCTTAGGCTTGGACCCACAGGCTTCCTAAAAGTATCCCCAGCCTCCTCTTGGGCTTAATACAAGGACCAACAAGCTTCTTAGAAGTTCCCCAGCCTTTTATTGGGCTTAGTACAAGGACCCAAAGGCTTCCTAAAAGCATAGGATAGAAATTAGTCATCTCTACTAGTTTAGTCCCCAAGAGAGTCAAATTTCCAGGACATCCATTCAGTCAGAAGTTGTTCTCCATCTCTAGAACCAACAGCCTCCTCTTCGGCATCATACAAAGATCTCTCTCTACACCATAGTCTACCACTTCTTAAGAGACTTGGAAAGTCTCATCTCCTTTTGGATCTCATACAAATAAGACTTGGAAAGTCTCATCTCCTATTGGATCTCATACAGAGACCCTCAAGTTTCCTAAAACCATAGGAAGAACCCTAATCAGTTTATAAATACACTAGTCTCCAACAGAGTTAAAAACCTCTAAGGTTTTCAAACTCACTTTAAACTCCCCTGACACCCAACAAGGCTTAACTTTCACTTTGGAACACCTCAGCCAGTGTCAATTTACCATCCACAAATCCTTAGAGGAATCAGAGCCTCGTGGCATCTGGTACTTCCACTCTTCTCTAATTCCCAACAAGAGTAAACCCCCTTTGGATTCTCCCCAATACAATTTGGACATACTCTTGGATTTCCATAAATCCTCAGAAAGAGATAGCCTCTTCTTAGGCTTCATATAAGAATTTCCCCAGTCAGCCTCAATCTTGGGCTTTGTACAAGACAGATAAAACCCTCCCCAGTGGAGTCAGTTTCTTTTAGCTTCAACCTTGGGATTTGATTAAGGCACACAAAAATCAACATCTCCTCAGATGAGACCATGAGTCCACTCTACAGGAAGATATATCCTCTATACTGTAAGACCCTAATTTTTGACCCCTAAGATTCCACATATCATTCACATTTCATTTTGTATCTTATACCACAAACAAGATCATGCTTTGGGTCCTTGATCCCTCTCTTCTTTGGGTTTATACCTTGCAGGGATCTCCGAGCATCTGTGTATTTCTTACTTGCCTTTATTTGCTTATGTTTAATAACCTTTAATCAAAATCCAAAAATATTTTGTTTTCTTTCACTAACATTTTCAGGGGAAGAACAGGTTAAAAATACCAAAACAACAGCCCCGCAGCTCGAATGAATTTCATCTATACAACGTCGAAGTTGATCCATAATCATGTCAAATTGTATCAGATCAAGGATTCCTCAAGTTTTAATTGATTATTATCCAAGGAATACCAAGGTTCATGTGTTTATTTCCATGCCATCTTCGACAAGCAAAAGAATCGAGCCAAAGCCGGAGCAATCTAGTCAAACAAAACAATTTTTGCCATTTTTCACTGATGCAATCGATTGCACTAAAACAATAATCAATTGCACCCATCACATTTCATGCCAATTTTTGAATTTTTGTACAGGCGCAATGGATTGCGTCAGCACTACAATCAATTGCACAGAGGCAAAATTGGCCAAATTCAGCAATTTTCAAATTTTGAAGCATTTGGCACCAATTTTATCACATGAGAATATTCTAGATCACCCAAAAATAATTCCCCTACCTCATCACAATTAATTCCCACCATACACCTTCACTAATCACCACTCTTTTGTTAATTTCCCTCCAAAATCAAATTCCAAGCATAACTTTGATCTTCCAAACCAAATTCCAAACCACCAAATTCCCAAGCCTAAACTCTTTAAATAGAGCCTTCATTTCATTCATTCATTCAAGCTTTTGAGAGCCAAAAAACCTCTTGCAAATTCTCTCCCCAACCACAAAATTCACCAAAGCTCCCATTTTTTCCTTTGAAAGTTAACAAGAATTCACATTGAATCTTGTTCAACTTTGAGCTAAACCTTCATCCATTATTGTTTTTGTTCATCAATTATAATAGATCAAGGCTTTGGAGTGTAGATCTTGAAGCAATTTGAAGGAATTTTCAGATTTAGAGTGGTAATTCAACTCACACCATTGTTAAAGCTTCATCTCCATCATTCATCATGTTGATCTTTGGTTGCTTTGTGTTACTTGATCCTTTGGATCTTGTAATTGTGTTTGATTGCATGTTTTTATTATTATTTTACTTTAAAATTCGTGCACAATTGAATCTATGATCAATAGATGTTTGATGAAATGATTGATCAAGGATTTGCCTCTTAAAATGCTGATTTTCAGTTTTTTGAACAGGTGCAATCGATTGAACCTTTTGTGCAATGGATTGCGCAGTGTAAAATTTGTACTAATTTGTTGTTTTTGAACAGGTGCAATCGATTGCACCTTTTGTGCAATCGATTGCACAGAGGCAGAATTGTGTTTTTTGGCTTGTTTTGGGGTTATTTTGGTTGTTTCTTCATTCCTAACCCCTTCCCTTTGTTCTTAGCCTTAGATCACATAATTTTGTGATTTAATTTGGCTTTCTCTTCATCTATTTCTTCTTTTATTTTGATCGATGAAAGTCTTATAGATCATAGAATTCCTTTGTTGAATTTTGATCAAGACTAGATCGCTACCTTCTTTTCTTTTCGTGCGGTATTGCTTTCGGATAACGATCTACATATCGTTCATCTAGCATGCATTAGCACAAATAGCTATTGACCGGCCTCATTGTAGGATAATTACTCCGTAAATTACTCGGTGATTGCTTAACATAGCGCAACATTATGTCCCGCGTCGGAAAACAACTCAATGTTGATTGATCTTTTGTATTAGGTTCAAAATCTATGAAGCTTGTTGTTGTAGAGGCTTTGAATCTATCAATCTTCTAACAAGTCTTCATTAACCTTGACCTAAGTACACTATTCAATCATTATTGATCATTTACTCAAACAACTAACAACTAATTACTAACTTCTAACTTCTTTACAATTCCTTCTCGCTCCATATCTCTCTTTTACTTTTATGCAATTTTTTTCCTTTGTCCGTTGGACACATGTTTATGCTTCCGCATATTTTTACTTTGTCCGTTGGACACATGTTTATGCTTCCGCAATTTTTCCTTTGTACGTTGGACACATGTTTATGTTTATGCCTTTTTCTCTTTGTCCACTTTGACCAAAAACATTAATAAAGACCAAAACCTCTAAAAACTTGTGCTTCTAATCTTGGACTATAGTTACTATCCTTTGCAATGGACATGGAGTTTTGCACCTAGACCTTGGACTTCAATGCTATTCTTAGATCTTTGGACTTAGAACTAGGGTTTTTTCCCTTTGCTTTGGAATTATGGTTCGAAGACTTTTGACTCCAATGCAATTCTTGGAACCTTAGACTTTGAACTAGGACTTTTTCCCTTTGCTTTGGAGTTATGGTTCAAAGACTTTGGAGCTTGCTTGTGTGGTTAGGCTATTCTATTCCTTAGCTTTTACTTTATGCTTTAGGATAGTCACTTCTTCTCCACCCATTCTTCAATTTTCAAAACTCTCTCTCTTTTTCAAAACTTTCTTGATTTCAAACTCTCACCTCTTTCATAATCAAACCTTGACTTTGTCAAGTGATTTTGCTCTTTTCTTTTCATTTCTTAACAAATGCTAAACTACATAAGCATATTGACACCTTTTTCAAAAGACTTTAAAAAAACATCAAACTCATCACTCTCTTTTTGTGCCCTTGTGCACTTTTTCCTTTAACTTTTTCATAAGTTTAGACATGATTCATTTCTTTAAGCGAAATTATTCGCTTGGAAATTACGACTTGTCTTTACATTTTAAAATCAACCACAACAAACAAATTTCATTCTTTGTACCACGAACTACGAGATTTTGATCCGACATTGCACATCGTGGGTACGTAGGCATGAGACGACAAGTCTCTCCAAACACAAAAACCTAAAAAAATACTTCCCTTCTCATCTCCTCAATCTCTTTTCAAACAAACATTTTCAGACCAAAAGCGTAAATATTTCAAAGGGCTCCTATAGAGTACTATAGACGTTTTGGGTGCTAACACCTTCCCTTAACGTAACCAACACCCTTACCCAGTCTCTGTTCACTTGTTCTTGTTGTAAAGCTTGTGTAGGTTTTGTTCGCTCTTTTTCCTTTCCATTTGTTTGGATAAAATAAAAGTGCGGTGGCGACTCTTGCTTTATGAGTTAAGTTAATCAATAGCTTACACTCACGATTTTGTCGCTACAGAAAAGTGGCGACTCTACTGGGGACTCTGGTTCTTAGTGGGTTCGGCCTACTTTGATTTATTTATGCTTTATCTGATTGATTTGACTGTTATTGGTTGTTCTGCTTGGTGATCTGTGTGGTGAGATAAGTCTTATACCCAGACTTGAGTATACACCAAGGACTAGGGTAGAAAGTAGTGTGACTTGTGTGGCATTTACCCAGACTTAGTATACACGAAAACTCCACATCCAGACAAGGTTTTCTTTGGTAATGGTCTATCCTGCGCATTGGTGCAGATGATGGAATGTAACCTAGAGAGTTGTCGACTCTGGCGACCATTCCCGAGTACTCAGTTGAGGCACTCCTCCCAAGAGGCAATAATGGCAGACCAGAGATGGAAAACCCGTTATGCTTCTTGATCCGAGAACCCAAAGCTGAGAACTTTAGAACCCTTAACCCATCTTGGCCTTATTAGGATGTGGTGCGGTGGCTATTTAGGTGCATACTTGAATCAGTTGTTACGCAATACCACACTCAGGCGAGACTCTCTTGAGAATATTATTGACTACCAAGCAGTTTGGAAATTGATAATATCCGAAAGATGGGTTGTAGACTCTAGGAACTTCTTTAGAACCTTGTTCGGCAGGTGTTATACCCTTAGTACATACCTTTGGGTATTGGTTTCTTAACCTCGACTCCATGCTCGTGACTCGAACCTTTGGACCTATGTGCTTTGAGTGATCTTGTTTGTGGTTGTTGCATTCATGCACTCTTGCATCCATGAGCATACATATGCATTCTTCCAAGTTGTCTCAGAAACTCATTTCAACTGTCTCCTTCTTCAGTTATCTATTCACCATCAAGTTGTTTCCTCAACACAACTACGGAACTTGAGCTGCTGTCAGATTGAGAATGGAAAACCAAGAACAACACAATGCCGAATTCAGAATGGAAATTGATGAGTTGAAGGCTGGTATGACCAAACTCACAGAAATGATGCAAGCTCTGATTGCTAGAGGTGAACCACCTCAGAGGACTGTGATCTCTGAAATCTTACCTGCTACCGTTGACCCTCCACTGACTCAGCAACTAGCTTCTACTTGGCTAGAATTTGGGTTACCTCCGAATTACTTGCCACCCTTTGCAACTACTCATGTGTTTGTTCCGTCTGTACTGCCAGTATCTTCAGCTCCATTGTTCACTGAACCACAACCTGTTGTGCATTTTATTACTCAAGCTATTCCTGAGAATCTTCCTTCCGTGTACCATGCTGCTGGTCCACAATCTGAAAGTCAGGGAGAACCTGGATACATTGAAGAAGTCAGAGAGCAATGGCAAACTCTAGACAAAAGGATAAGAGTCGTGGAAGGAAGTGATGTCTTTAGTGCTGCCGCAATGGACATGTGCTTGGTTTCAGACTTGGTTATACCTGCAAAATTTAAAACTCCTGATTTTGAGAAATACAAGGGGCACACCTGTCCCAGAAACCACTTGGTGATGTACTGTCACAAGATGGTTGCTCATGCCAAAAATGACAAACTGCTCATTCACTGTTTCCAAGAGAGCTTGAGTGGGGCTTCAGTGAAATGGTATATGGGACTTGAGAAGAACCGTATCCAAAGCTGGAAAGACTTGGCTGATACTTTCTTAAAGCAATATAAGTACAATCTGGACATGGCACCTGACCGCCGTCAATTGCAGAATATGTCTCAGAAAGAAAAAAGAATCTTTTAAGGAGTACGCTCAGCGCTGGAGAGAGCTAGCTGCTCAAGTTGAGCCACCCTTGGCTGAAAAAGAATTGACTGGATTGTTCATGGACACTCTTCAGCCACTCTTTTGGGAAAAGATGATAGGCAGTGTATCATCTAGTTTTACTGACCTAGTCACTATTGGAGAAAGACTATAAGAGGGTATCAAGAAAGGAAAGATTTCTAATGCTGAAGCCTTTAGTGGTGCTAAAAAGTATGCTGGGAATTTTCAAAAGAAGAAGGATGGTGATACCCATGCTGTTTCAGTTGAAGGGAAACCTCGTCACAAGCAACAACAATATGTAGCTGCAGTTGCTCCTATTGTCAATGCTCAACCAGTTCAAGCTCCTCGCCAGGCTGTTAGACAAAATCAGAATCGCAATAAGGTTAACTTTGATCCTATCCTGATGTCCTACACTGATTTATATCCATGTCTTGTAAAGAAAGGTTTGATTACAACGAGGGATCTACCTCCTCCTCCAAATCCTCTCCCAGCCGGCTATAGGGCTGATCTTCACTATGAGTTCCATCGAGGTAGGGCAGGCCATAACTTGGAAAATTGCTATGCATTGAAAGCTAGAGTACAAGAATTGGTGAACTCAAAGATTCTGACTTTTCTTGATGATAATCCTAATGTTGTCAACAATCCTTTGTCAGAGCATGCCAAGTGAAGTTTGAGTCAGTTCAGACGGATCATCTCCTAAAGCCAGTGTTTCAGGCAGGACAACTCATCCTTGTTGTTGATTAGTCACTAGGCCTTGTTTATTTCTGTTTGCATTTTTCTTTGATTGTACTAACTGTTTGCTTTCGAACTTTATTTGTACTTTCATGGTAATTTTAATGAAATGAGCATTGCAATGTTTTGATTCAAATTCACTTATATCCAATGTGTGCATCTTTATGCTTTCTTTTTCACAAAACAAAATATATCTCTTGTTCATTTTCTTTATCAAACTTTTGTTTATGCAAAGATTGGAGGGAGGATGATGAAAACAAAATACCTAAAATTGCTAAACTGTATGCTTTCAATTTAAAACTTGGCTGATGATGTACATGCATTATTTCAACTCCCAAACACTGGAGAAATAAGGAAGTTAATCCCTTGTCAACCTCTTTGAGCCTAGAAGGTGGAGTTTCTTTCTGTACGAAAAAACCCGCAATCTTAACCTGGGGATGGGTAGTTCTCATTTAATTTGACTGTGCATGCAAGACGCCTTCCAATAAAGGTTGCAATCACAAGCTTTTCTTTTCATTTCTTAACAAATGCTAAACTACATAAGCATATTGACACCTTTTTCAAAAGACTTTAAAAAACATCAAACTCATCACTCTCTTTTTGTGCCCTTGTGCACTTTTTCCTTTAACTTTTTCATAAGTTTAGACATGATTCATTTCTTTAAGCGGAATTATTCGCTTGGAAATGACGACTTGTCTTTACATTTTAAAATCAACCACAACAAACAAATTTCATTCTTTGTACCACGAACTACGAGATTTTGATCCAACATTGCACATCGTGGGTACGTAGGCATGAGACGACAAGTCTCTCCAAACACAAAAACCTAAAAAAAATACTTCCCTTCTCATCTCCTTAATCTCTTTTCAAACAAACATTTTCAGACCAAAAGCGTAAATATTTCAAAGGGCTCCTATAGAGTACTATAGACGTTTTGGGTGCTAACACCTTCCCTTAACGTAACCAACCCCCTTACCCAGTCTCTGTTCACTTGTTCTTGTTGTAGAGCTTGTGTAGGTTTTGTTCGCTCTTTTTCCTTTCCATTTTTTTGGATAAAATAAAAGTGCGGTGGCGACTCTTGCTTTATGAGTTAAGTTAATCAATAGCTTACACTCACGATTTTGCCACTACATATACATCACATATCAAAACAAACAGTCAAAACCTTTTTTCAGATAATTGTTGTAAGTGGCACACTTGTTGATTCAAAATCCAAGCTAAAGTCCCTCCCTTATCCTGGCTAAAATCCATCTTTCATCAAACAGTTGTAAGTGGCAAGCCTCTGGACCCCTAACATCCAAGCCAATGTCCTTCTCTTAGCATGAAAGATTCATAAGGAAAAAAGTGGCATTGCTCTACACTGAGTTAAAGCTTTCTTCCTTCATGACATCCCTGGTATAAAGAAAATTATGGCATTGCTGGATTCTACATATCCCAATTAAAGTAATTTTCCCTTTATAACCAAGTTCTCAACATTTGTGATAAATAGGTGAGATATCTCCCTTTAGAGATGACAAATTCTCTTAGTCAAACACTCTTTTGGCTTCAATCTTGGGCTTTGAACAAGACACAAATACACTTTTAGCTTCAATCTTGGGTTTTGAACAAGACATAATCACCCATTTAGCTTCAATCTTGGGCTTTGAACAAGACACAAATACTCATATAGCTTCAATATTGGGCTTTAAACAAGACACCCAAATATCTTTCCTCCCATAGAATAAGAGGAACTATGATTGCTATGATTTCCCAAATCTCTTTGCGGGAATACGTAGGCATAAGATTGTGAAATCTTAGCGAGCACACAAATCAAAAATCTTAGGTCCAGGTACCTTCCTAAAAACAACAGAAAACCCAAAAACCACAAAAAAACATTCTCTCAATTCTGCCAAAGGAGAAACTTTCCCAAGCTACAACAGATAAACACGAGAAAACATTTTAAGTTAACAGAAATACATGCAAAAGAAGGTTCATATGGATTACCATAGATACACTGGGTGTTAATAGCTTCCCTTTGTATAACCAGACCCCGTTCCCCGATCTCTTAGCATTTGTTAAAGAAAACATTTGCGTGCAAGGTTAGTTTTAGATATCTTCCCTTTCCTTTCCAACTTCATAGGATAAATACAGAAATCCAAAAGTAGCACCCAAATCCTCTACGGTAAGGTGGTCGAGTCACCGACAAAAACCGCACGCTACACTAATATAAGACAAAATTATTAAAATATTTTAACAATCTCTCACTTGGCCAATATATCTTAATAATTATATCATAATTCTTTAGGCGCGCATCCGAATGCTATTTATCTTTAGATTTTAACTTTACAATCTGGTCTACCTCATACATCAATAATGGGACCATCGTGGCTGTTGTCATTAACGTATAACGTGATGGGACCCCGACGGTCACCACATTAACATACTTGATGACATAGATCGATATGGATGAGTGTCATGTAAATTTCATGCAACGTGATCTCTAAATCATGCATGAATATTTCCAACTGGTCCTACTGGAGTCTTTAGTGAGATCAAACTGATGTTCCTTAGGTGCAATTCAAAATTACAATATTGGCACATAACAAAAGAAAAATAATATTACCTCATAAGTTTTTATTTATTTATGCAGAAAATCAAACATAACATAAATTTTGTACCAAAATAAAACCAAAACATAAAACATAGAAAATTAAGGAAAAAAACTCCCACTAATATAAGACAATCTAAAAACCAAGACCCATATGAGCAACAAGCCCATGAAAAGCCTTAGTTGCTAAACCTTTGGTTAGTGGATCAGCTAGCATTAAGTTTGTCCCTATTTGTTCTATCAAAATTTGTTTCTCCTGAACTATTTCTTTCACAACAAGATACTTGATATCATTAAATTTTGATTTTGTATAACTCATATTGTTTTTAGAGTATAGCACAATTGCGTTATTGTCACAATAAACCTTTAAGGGCCTTTTAATGCTCCTAACGATGTGTAGGCTTGTGACAAAGTTCTGCAGCCAAATTGCATGATTTGATGCCTCAAAGCAAGCCATAAACTATACTGCCATGGTGGAATGAGCCACTAAAGTCTGTTTGAAATACTTCCAAGAAATGGCTCCTCTATCCAAGAAAAAGATGTAACCAGATGTGGAACGTCTGCTATCCGGGAATCCGGCAAAATCTGAGTCAAAATACCCAATAATCTCCAAGTTATTCCACTTCTGATAAGTAAGCATGAAGTCTCTTGTTGTCTTCAGGTAGCGCATTACATGTTTTATTTCTATCCAATGTTGCATACCAGGGTTGCTTAAATGTTTTCCAAAAACTCTTACAATGAATGCTAAGTCGGGACGGGTGCAAACTTGAGCAGACATAAGACTTACCACAGCTGAAGCATATGGAACTTTATGCATCTCTCCCTTTTCAAGATCCGTAGTGGGGCACTGTTTGAGACAAAACTTGTCTCCTTTAGCAACAAGTGTGTCTCCTGGTTTACTATTTTCATGGAGAATCTATCTATAACTGTATCAATAGAGCTCATTTATGACAATCCTAAAATAGCTCGAGAAAGGTCTCTAAGTATTTGAATTCCTAAGACAAATAAAGTGTCCCCAGGATCTTTCATCTCAAATTTATTTGTGAGAAATCTCTTGGTTTCGTGCAATGAGCTTATATTGTTGCTTGCCAAAAGGATATCATCTACATATAGTACTAAGAAAATGAATGTACTCCCACTGAACTTTTGGTATACACAATTATCAATTGGACTGGCCTCAAAACCAAATGAGGATATTACTTGATGAAATTTGTAATACCATTGACAGGAACCCTGTTTAAGGCCATAGATGGATTTCTTGAGTTTGCAAACCATAGACTTTGGGTCTCCTGACACAAAGTTTTCTGGTTGCACTATATATATATATATATATATATATATATATAGTCTCTTCAATGTTTCCATTTAGAAACGTAGTCTTTACATCCATTTGATGCAACTCTAAATCAAAACGAGCCACCAATGCCATCATGATCCTAAGAGAGTCCTTCGAAGAAATGGGAGAGAAAGTCTCTTTATAACCAATTCATTCCTTTTGAGTAAAGCCTTTTTGCAACAAGACGAGATTTATATTTCTCAATGTTACCCTTTGATTCCCTTTTGGTTTTAAATATCCATTTACAACCAATGTGTTTCTTTCTTTTGTGTAATTTAACGAGATCCCAAACATCATTGTCAGCCATCAACTTCATCTCATCCTTCATGGCACCAACCCATTTAAGAGAGTTTGGAATCTGGATAGCTTGACTAAAGTTAACAGGATATTCCTCAGTCAAACCGATGTCATCCTCACGTTCTTGAAGAAATACAACATAATCATTTAAAACTGCACTCTTCCTTTATCTAGTGGATCTTCTTAATGCTGGATCTTGAGGTTGTTGAGTTTAAACTATAGGTGGTGTTTGGGGAAGAAACTCAATATTGTCTTTTTCTTGAGGGATGTTAGGAATAACACCATTGTTTATTTCAAGATATGTTTCAGGAACGAAGATAAGTATAAAGACTTGATCATTGTGAGAAACAATTTCTTCATCAAAGGCAACACTTCTTATGCTTCCTTCCCCTCCAAACTCTACATCCTCAAGGAATCTTGCATTTCCCGTTTCAAAAATTATTTTGGTGATGGGATTGTAAAACTTGTACCCGTAAGAGCGTTCAACGTATCCAATAAAATAACAGCTAACAGTCTTTGCGTCCAACTTACCTTCACGAGGCTTATAAGGCTTCGCTTTAGCTGGACATCTCTAAATGTGCAGGTGTATAATGTTGGGCTTTTTCTAAGTCCAGAGCTCATAAGGGGTCTTAGATACTACTTTACTAAGTACTTTATTAAGTATATAAATTGTGCTCTTTAATGCTTCTCCCCAAAATGACTCTAGAAGAGAAGAATGACTAATCATACTCTTTACCATGTCCTTAAAAGTTTGGTTTCTTCGTTCTGCAACTCCATTCATGGTGGGTTTTCCCGACATTGTGTATTACGGAACAATTCCACACTCATCAGGAAAAGCGCAAAGGTCCATGGACGTTGTTCCACTAATCCATCATACCGACCATAATATTCACCACCGCGGTCATATTTGACAGCTTTTATTTTCTTTCCAAGTTGAAGTTTGACTTCGGCTTTGAATGACTTGAACACGTCCAAAAATTGAGATTTCTCGTGAATCAAATACAGGTATCCATACCTCGAGTAATCATCTATGAACGTAATAAAATACCGTTGTCTATTCCAAGAACTTGTAGGGAAAGGACCGTATATATCACTATGAATTAGTTCTAAGACATCCTTAGCTCTTTCAGCATGAAAATTCCTCTTGTTTGTCTGCTTACCCTTGATACATTGAATGCAGACTTGAAAGTCCGAGAAATCAAGGGATCTAAGAATATCGTCTGACTTAAGCCTTTGAATTATTTGTTTAGATATTTGTCCTAATCGCTTATGTCATAAGGTGGCAGAATTCTCATTTAATTTACGTTTTGTACCATGTGACTCTATTTGCATTATTTTGTTACAAGGACATTCAATATTAGGTATATAAAGATTATCATTCAAAGAACCGTAACCAACAACATTTGAATCATATGAGAGGCTAAATTTATTATTTCCAAATGAACAAGTATAACCTGATTTGTCCAAAATAGAAATAGAAATTAAATTTCATCTAATAGACGGTGCAACAAAAGTCTCTATCAAATCCAAATGAAAACCGATCTTTAATAATAATCTAAAAGTCCTTATAGCCTCTACTTCAACTTTATTGTCATTGGCCACATAGATATATCTTTCAGCATCACCTGGCGGACAACTCCACGGGCAACCCTGCTTGGACATACTAATGTGAGTAGTAGCACTAGAATTTAGCCACTAAGTATCCTTAGGTACAAAAACTAAATTAATTTTAGAACAAACAAAAGTGAGAAAATTACCCTTCTTTTCACGCCATGTGGCAGACTTGAAACACCCATTCTTCATGTGTCCAACCTTTTTGCAAAAGAAGAAAATGGTCTCCTTAGGTTGTTCTTTTGCCTTCTTATTTTGAGAAAAATTTCTCACAGGTTTCTCCTTTTATTCTGAAAACTGGTAACCAAGTGAGCACTTTCAGTTTCCTATCTCTAGATTCTCTTCCTCTTGCACACAGTGAGATATGAGCTCATTGAGAGACCATTTTTCAAATCTGACCATGGTGGTGAATATTATGGTCGGTATGATGGATCAGGGGAACAACGTCCAAGACCTTTGCGCTTTTCCTCGATGAGTGTATAACTATTTTGCAATACATAATGTCGGGAAAAACCAGCATAAATGGAGTTGTAGAACGACGAAACTGAACTCTTAAGGGCATGATAAGGAGTATGATTAGTCATTCTTCTCTTCCAGAGTCACTGTAATACCCTAATTTTTACCTCTAAGATCCCACGTGTCTTTTCGCATTTCATACTACAAACAAGATCACACATTGGTTCCCTCTTTTGTAGGATTGTGCCTTGCAGGGATCTTTGGGTATGTGTGTGTTTGTTAGTTGTTTTATTGCTTAATTTGTTTTATATTTACTAACCATTAATTAAAATCCAAAAATATTTTGTTTTCTTTCACTAACAATTTCAGGGGAAGAACAGGTTAAAAATACCAAAACAACAGCCCCTTAACTCGAATGAATTTCATCTGAACAAAGTCAAAGTTGATCCACAAACAATTCAAAAACCATCTGATCAAGAGTTTCAAAGATTTAATTGATTATTATTCAAGAGACTCCAAGGTTCATGTATTTATTTCCATGCCTTCTTTGACGAGCAAAAGAATTGAGCTGAACCACAGCAGTGCATTAAAAAGGGGCATTTTTTCAAAATTTACACAGAGTAACCAGTTACCCTATGGTGAGTAACCGGTTACCCTCGTGAAAACTTGAAAAATGGCAGCAAATTTAAATTCATCAATTGGCACCAATTTTCATCATTTTGATCACATGTGGAATATTCTAGACCATCCCATTTTAATTCCCTACATCATCATAATTAATTCCTACCATGTACCTCCACTAATCACCACTATTTTGATAATTTCCCTCCAAACTCAAATTCCAAGCCTAATTTTCATTTCCAAACCAAATTCTAAACCACAAAATGTTCCAAGCCTAAATTCTAAATAGAGGCTTCATTTCATTCATTTCACAAGCTTTTGAGAGCCAACAAACCTCTTGCAAATTCTCTTCCCAACCACAAAATTTCACTAAAGCTCACTTTTCTTATTTTGAAAGTTAAAAAGAATTCACATTGAATCTTGTTCAACTTTGAGCTAAACATTCATCTAAACTTGTTTTCTTCATCAATTCTCATAGATCAAGGCTTTAGTGTTTGAATCTTGAAGCAATTTGAAGGAATTTTCATATTTGAAGTGGTAATTCATCTTTCACCATTGTTGAAGCTTCATCTTCATCTTCCATAATGTAGACCTTTGGAGATCTTTGTTACTTGATCCTTTGGATCTTGTAATTGTGTTTAATTGCTGGTTTTCACTGTTGTTTTACTTTAAATTTCGTGCAATTTCAGTTCCATGATCATAAGGTGTTTGTAAAAAGTTTTGAAAGTGGATCATGCTGAATTTTGCACAAATTTCTGCATTCTGGTGCAGAGTAACCAGTTACCCTCTGGTGAGTAACCGGTTACTCTGTGTTAATTTTGAAAAACTGCGCTTGTTTTGAACTAAGTAACCGGTTACTTCGAAACAGAATGCATATTTTGCCTTGTTTTTTGGGCTGTTTTGGTTTTTTCTTCCTCTTTCTTCCCCTTTCTTCCTATTTTAGCCTTGAAATGCATTGTTGAGATTAATTTATCTTCAATTTCAATGGACTTTGGATATGGTTAAAGTACTTAAACATTCATTAGTTCAAATCTATCTTTTAATGAATTGTTGAATTCATTTGAGGTGCTTTGAATTAGTGATATGTTTTCACACTTAAACTTATCAATTAAAAGTGATTGTACTTGAAGATGAAAGGATCTTGAAAGTGTAATTCAATTTGGCTTTCTCTTCATCTATTTCTTTTTATTTTGATCGATGAAAGTCTTATGGATCTTAGAATTTCTTTGTTGAATTCTTGATCAAGACTAGATCATTACCTATTTTCTTTTCGTGCGGTATTGCTTTCGGATGACGATCTACATATCGTTCATCTAGCATGCATTAGCACAAAGATCACTATTGACCAGCCTCATTGTAGGGTAATTACTTCGTAAATTACTCGGTGATTGCTTAACATAGCGCTTTTGTCCCTCTTTATCCAATTCGGAATTTGATCTTTCATGGTCCAGACCTTGATTGGTCGCGACAACCCAATGTTGATTAATTTTTTGTTTTAGGTCCATAACCTTTGAAACTTGGCGTTGTAGAGGCTTTGGTTCTACCAATCTTCTATCAAGTTCATTAACCTTAGCCTAAGTGCATTGTTTAGTCACTATAGTTCAAAACGCGAAACGGAATAATCGATGAAGGCTTATTGCACTAGAGCCTTGTGCTACTAATTACTAATTTCTAACTTTTATGTTTCTTTCTCGCACCCTACCTCTCTTTATTTTTTTATTGCTCATTTATCATATATCATATCATGTTTATGTTTATGTCATTTTTCTTTTGTCCACTTGGACCATATTATCTTGTGCTTTTATTTTTCTTTTGTCCATTTGGACTCAAAAACATTAATAAAGGATTAAACCACTAAAAGACTTGTGCTCTTAATGTTGGACTATGGCCACTATCCCTTGCTTTGGAGGATCTTCTTGGTTTGATTATGGACTTATGGACTTAGAATTAGGATTATCTCCCTTATGCTTTGGACAATTATGGAGTTTGATATTCTAGACTTTATTTGGCTTGCTTATTGGCTGAAGAGGATGAAATTCTTTTCTTATTACGCTTTGAAGAGTGCCTCCATGTGGTTAGATCATTCTTACCTTAGCTCTTATTTTATGCACTAGGATAGTCACTTCTTCTCCACCCCTTCTTCAATTTTCAAAATCTCCTCTCTTTTTCAAAACTTTCTTGTTTTCAAACTTAAAACCGCTTTCATAATAAAACCTTGACTTGGGTCAAGAGATTTTTTTTTTTACTTTCTTTTCTTTAATAAATGTCAATCCATGTTAATCATATTTTGACCATTTCAAAAAGACCTTTAAAAAACACCAAACTCATCAATCTCTTTTTGTGCCTTATGCACTTTTTCCTTTAAAACTTTTTCATAAGTTTAGACATGATTCATTTCTTTAAGCGGAATTATTCGCTTGGAAATAACGACTTGTCTCTACATTTAAAATCAACCACGAACTGCGAGGTTTTGATCCTACATTGCACTTCGTGGGTACGTAGGCATGAGGCGATAAGTCTCTCCAAACACAAAAAATATTAAAAAACAATTTCTCCTCTCATCTCCCCAATCTCTTTTCAAGCAAACAATTTTCAAACCAAAAAGCGGTAGATATTTCAAAGCGTTCCTATAGGGTACTATAGACGTTTTGGGTGATAACACCTTCCCACTGCGTAACCAACCCCCCTTACCCATTCTCTGTTTGTTCTTGTTTTTTTAGAACTCTTTAGGTTTTATTCGCTCTTTTTCCTTTCCTTTTTTTGGGATAAAATAAAAGTGCAGTGGCGACTCTTGTTTTTTTTAGTTAAGTTAATCAATAGCTTACACTCACAAATTTCCCCGCTACAGAAAAGTGGCGACTCTGCTGGGGAAATCTCCCTTGAGGGGTTTAGCCTACTTTAATTTATTTACTGCTTTTTGTCTGATTTGCTTGTTATTTGTTTGTTCTGTTTGTGAGTTTCTCTGTGTGTGAGATAGGTCTTATACCCGGACCAGAGTGCACTTTGAGATAGGAGGATGGTATAGTCAAGGGAGCTTTAAGGGAGTCGAATCCCAAAAAAGCAGAACTTGAGAATCTATTCACTTGGTGGTTGCCTATTTGGAATTACTGATGCCGATCGAGCGATCGTTGAAGGCATTACTTTTTCCATAGAAGCCTATAACACTGAGGACCGTAGTAACCCTTAACCCATCTTAGCCTTTTTAGGATCGTAGCGCGGAAGCTATGAGGATGCAAATCTGACTTAGCTGTCACGCGATGCTATACTCAGGTTAGATTCTCTTGAGGATAACTACCAACCTCCGAGCAAATCGGTGCGCTGGTGTGTCTAATAGTGGATTGTGAACCCTGGGCACTCTGTTAGAACCACTATTTTCTGCAGGTACAATAAAGACAGAACCTTAGTACATACCTTTGTGGGATTGGTTCTTACCCTTGGCTTCATGCTTGTGACTTGAACCCTGACCCGTGTGCTTTGTGTGATCTTGTTTGTGGTTGTTGCATTCATGCACTCATGCATTCATGAGCATTCTTTTGGAAGGTTTCAAGGAACTTAAAGGTATTATTGCAAACATTACAGGTACGTTTGTTATGGATTTTTGAAGGAGAAGTACAAGGAAGTATACTTTCAAGAGTCCTAAGTTAGGGGGTTTGAGAGAGCTAGGATCTTTGGTTGTTGATACCAAGAAGTTCGAGTCCAGATATGGAAGGCTTTTATCTCTCTTGAAGGTTGATATGGCCGAAGGATTACGTTTCACCTTTCCTGATTATAAGTTTGTACCTACGCTAGAGGACTATTCTCTCCTACTTGGTTTGCCTGTTCATGGTCGGATTTTCTCTGGTTTGGATCCTGCTCCCGAGCATCACGTTATTGCGAAGGCTACTCACTTGAAGGTTTATGAGATTAAGACTCGCATGGATACCAAAGGAAAGATTCTTGGGTTACCCGCTAAGTTCTTGATGGATAGAGCTCATCACTTTGCTAGTGTGAAGGACACAGTTGCTTTTGAGGCTATTCTTGCCTTGCTCATTTATGGATTGTTCCTCTTCCCGAATGTTGAGAACTTTGTCGACATCAACGCTATTCATATTTTCTTGATTGGGAATTCAATTCCTACTTTGCTTGCTGATGCTTACCATTCTATTCACCTCAGGAATTTCCATGGTGAAGGGATGATTATCTGTTGTGCGCCTTTGCTTTACAAGTGGTTTATTTCTCACTTACCAAAGTCTGCAGCTTTCTGGAACCTCAAGGATGGTTTATATTGGTTGCGGAAGATCATGTCTCTCACCCATTCTGATATTTATTGGTGTAGCCGTGTTCCTTCTGGAACGATGATTATTGATAGTTGTGGTAATTTTCCCAACGTTCCTCTTCTTGGTACAAAGGGAGGAATCAGCTACAATCTGGTGTTAGCTCGACGTCAGTTGGGATATCCTTCGCGAGAGGTACCAAAGAACATTCATTTGGCCAGTCTCTTTTTCAAGGAAGAAGAATCTTAGGTTACTCTCAAGAGATAAATAGTGGAAGCTTGGCGTAACATTCGTAGAAAAGGAAAGGAAAGTTTGGGAAATCCGAATTGTGTCTCTTCGGAACCTTACCTCCAGTGGGTTAAAAATAGAGCCATTACTTTTAAGATGCCTTATGCGCATCAGAAGCCTTTGTCTCTAACTGCTAAGAAGCCTATCCTCTACTTTATGGAAGACACAGAGAAGCTTCAGATCGCTTTGGCCGAGATGCAACAAGAGAGAGATGCTTAGAAGAACAAGTATCAGATTGTTGAGTTAGAGAATGCAAGACTTCAAGAGCACTTCAAGAAGAAGAATAAAGATGAAGTTGCCAACAAGAAGAGAAGGCGCAAGAGGATTTATTTTCCTCTCGCATTCAGCCAGTTTCTGATATTCCGAAGAGTTCAGAATCTCCTTGGAAGTTAATCGTCGATCAGTTGCTGATTGAGAAGACTCAAATGCAGGCTCGCATCAAGAAACTGGAAGATAGAGTTGTGACTTCTTCTCATGAGTTTCTCTAGGATCTAGTTTTCTTTATTCTCTATTGTTTTAGGATTCTTGAATTTGTGCTTCCGAGATGTATTCTTTTCCATCATTAAGGAATGAGATTTTTTGTATTTCAAGTAACAATGTTTGCAATATACCTTATAATTCTTTGAAACTTTTCAATTGTATCTTGCATATCAAGCATCTTTTGCATTGTTTCTTGCCTTTTCAGGTGTCTTATGATTACCTTTGGTCTTCATTTAGCCAAGCTGTCGCACTAGTATAACACTCGAGCTAATCTGAAGAAGAAGATGGATCAGTTGCAACAAGAGAACCGTGAGCTTCGTGAAGAAGTATCAACTCTGAAGGATGGTTTGGAAAGACTCACTACTATGATGGAAGCTCTGGTGGTTGCTCAGAATCAGCCACCACCCCATCCTCCTCCACTTTCAACTCCTGAGCAAAGGACAATCATTTCTGAGATTGTCTCTACGCCCATCTATGTGGCGCCTACTAGTGTTCCTCAATACTCCATGCCTCCTTGTTTCCCATGGGGCATGCCTCGTAACTTTGTTCCTGAAGGTTATCAGCCACCACCACCTCCTGAAGTTCCAGTTTTTCCTATTGTCCAGCCTGTGATGATTGTGCCACCGCCTGTGGTTCATACTGTTCCGTTTGGTGAAGAGCAAATTTTCCATACTGCTCCAAGTGAGAGTGTTGATGCTTATGAGAAAATGGAAGAGATTCAAGACTAGTTTGCTGAAATGCAGAAAGAAATCAAAGCTCTGAGAGGAAAAGAAATGTTTGGGAAGAATGCTCATGAGTTATGCTTGGTTCCTAATGTGAAGATCCCACATAAGTTCAAGGTCCCTGACTTTGAAAAGTATAAAGGAAACTCTTGTTTGTTGAGTCACTTGACTATGTATGCTCGTAAGATATCGACTCAGATCGATAATAATCAGCTTCTCATTCACTACTTTCAAGACAGTTTGTCTGGTGCAGCTTTGAAATGGTACATGGGACTCGACAGTACTCGAATTCGCACTTTCGAAGATTTGGGTGAGGCGTTTGTGAAACAGTATAAGTATAATGTGGATATGGCTCCTGATCGTGACCAGCTTCGAGCAATGGCTCAGAAAGATAAAGAGACATTTAAAGAATACGCGCAAAGGTGGCGCGAGATTGCCGCTCAAATTAATCCTCCTTTGGAAGAAAAAGGGATGACCAAGATTTTTCTGAAAACTCTGGGTCCTTCCTATTATGAGCGTATGATTGCTAGTGCCCCGAATGACTTCACTGAGATGGTTAATATGGGGATGAGATTAGAAGAAGGTGTCCGTGAGGGACGATTGTCAAAAGATGGTAATTCTGCTGGTAATTCTAAGAAATATGGGGGAGGACTTGCCAAGAAGAAAGAGGGTGAGACCAATGTTATTTCCCGTGGAGGACGCAGAAAGAGTTACAGTAAGAATAATCAGTGTCAGCAACATGTTGCATCTGTTACTCCTGTTATCAATTCGACTCCTGTTGTTCAGGCATCTCCTGCTCAACAACGTTCTAACCAACAGAACAATCAACGGGGCCATTTTCAGAAGGATTTTAATCCGATTTCGATGACCTACACAGAATTGCTTCCTTATTTAATTAAGAAGAATCTTGTTCAGACCCGTTCACCACCCGTTGTTCCAAAAGATTCACCATGGTGGTATAAGCCTGAAGCTCATTGTGCTTTCCATCAGGGAGGAGTTAGGCATGATACTGAGAACTGTTATCCATTGAAGATGGAAGTGCAAAGACTGGCTAAGAGTGGTATCTTGTCATTTGAAGATTCTAACCCTAATGTACAATCGAATCCGCTGCCTAATCATGGCAAGGCGTCTGTCAATATGGTTTATGGTTGTCCTGGTACATTCAAAATTTTTGATATCCGTTGGATTCAGAGATCTCTTGTAGAAATGCATGCACTTTTGAGTGAATATCATGATATTGATCATGACTATGCAGCTTGTTGTATTTGTTCCGTGAATCTACGTGGTTGTGTGATACTGAAGAGAGATATTCAAAGAATGATGGATGAAAATTTGATTGAAGTCACTGCTAAGAGAGATGAATATCAGAATGAGGTGAATGTTATTGCGCCACATTTTAATATTCCTGAACAAGTTGTTATCTCTTATGATAGTCGAAAGACCGCTGTTACGCCTTTGGTTATTCGGTTGCCCGGTCTGGTACCCTATGAATCTGACAAAGCTCTTCCATATAAGTACAATGCTACCATGGTAGAAGATGGTAAGGAAGTGCCCATTCCTTCTTTGTCTTCTGTGGTAAGCATCGTTGATGTGAGTAGAGTGACCCAAAGTGGTCGTGTCTTTACTCCTGAGCCTCCAAAGATTGTGGAGAATGTTGTTACTGGTAAACGACATCAAGATGAGAGTAATGTCAATGCTTCTGGTCAGTCCAGTGGTTCGAAGGCTTATGAGGATGAAGTTTTGAAATTGATCAAGAAGAGTGAGTACAGTGTTGTAGATCAACTCTTGCATACCCCGTCCAAGATTTCAGTGTTGTCCCTACTGATGAATTTTGAAGCTCATAGGCAATCTTTGTAGAAGGTATTGAAACAAGCATATGTTGAGCATGATGTGACTGTTAATCAGTTTGATGGAATTGTTGCCAACCTCACAGTGTGTAATAATTTGAGTTTCTGTAATGAAGAGTTACCCGAGGAGGGGAGAAATCACAATTTGGCTTTACATATCTCTATGAACTGTCAAGAAGATGCACTTTCCAATGTGTTGGTTGATACTGGCTCTTCTTTGAATGTGTTACCAAAATCTACTTTGTCAAGGCTTTCGTACCAAGGTGCTCTCATTAGGTACAATGGGGTTACTGTTAAAGTTTTTGATGGATCTCGAAAAACTGTGATTGGAGAGGTTGATCTTCCGATCAAAATAGGACTGTGTTTCTTCCAAATTACTTTTCAAGTAATGGATATCTGTCCTGCTTATAGTTGTTTGCTTGGCCGACCCTGGATTCATTAAGCTGGGGCAGTGACTTCGACTCTTCATCAAAAATTAAAATTTGTTAAGAACGACAAGCTGGTAATTGTTGGAGGTGAGCAAGCGATGTTGGTGAGCCATCTTTCATCCTTTTCGTATGTTGATGCTGACGAAACTATTGGGACTCCGTTCCAAGCTCTTTCTGTTGATGATAAATCTGTTAAGAAGAATGAGTTTCCCATGTCTTCTTTGAAAGATGCTCTGCATGTATTAAAAACTGGTCGATCTGATGGTTGGGGTCGAGTCATTGATGTGGTTGATAACCTGGGCAAAACTGGTTTAGGCTTTACACCTGGTACGGTCATAAGAGATTTGAAGCGAATTAATGAAGCCTTTCACAGCGCCGGATTTATCAACAAAGATCACTCTATTACTGCCATCATTGAAGATGATGAAGAAGAAGAACTTCCTAATTTCGTGACACATGGGCAGATCTACCAGAATTGGATAGCTGTTGATGTTCCCACTGTTGTTCATATTTCAAAGTAATTTGTTTTTGTTTCTTTCAAAAATCTTTTCACTCTGCCCAAGGTGAAAGTGAATTTGTGAGGGCTTTGTTTCAAATTTTATCATCATCAATAAAATGTTATTTTGTTTGTCCATATTATGTTTTCCCTTTTTGCTTTATTTCTGAAAAATGGTAACATAAAAACCAAAAAAATAATAATTATAATGTGATAATCACTTTTATCTGCATAATGCTTGCACTTCTTGTTCATATTCTAAAATCAAACATAAATCATTGTGCAGATTGATTGTTAAACCCATTGAAAACAATGACCCTATGCCCTCTCTCAACTTTGATTTCCCTGTGTTTGGAGCTGAAGAAGAGGATATTGAGGAGATTCTAGATGAAATTTCTTGGTTGCTTGAGCACGAGGAAAAAGCTATTCAACCTCATGAAGAGTTGGTGGAATTGGTTAATTTGGGTTTAGATGATGATAAGAAAGAAGTCAAGATTGGGGCACTGCTTCAGCCAGATGTTAAGAAGAGGATTGTGGAGCTTCTTAGAGAATTTGTTGATGTGTTTGCTTGGTCCTATCAAGACATGCCTGGTCTTGATACTGATATTGTGGAGCACCATTTTCCAGTGAAGCCTGAATGTCCACCTGTGAAGCAGAAATTGAGAAGAACTCATCCCGACATGGTTGTGAAGATCAAAGAGGAGGTTCAAAAGCAGATTGATGTTGGTTTTCTTGTGACTTCTGAGTATCCTCAATGGGTGGCCAATATTGTGCTTGTTCTAAAGAAAGACGGAAAAGTCCGAATGTGCGTTGACTATAGAGATTTGAATAAAGTGAGTCCGAAGGATGATTTTCCACTGCCACAAATTGATATGTTGGTAGATAATACTGCTAAATTCAGTATCTTTTCTTTTATGGATGGATTTTCCGGTTATAATCAGATAAAGATGGCACCCGAGGATATGGAAAAAACAACATTCATTAAACCCTGGGGAACATTCTGTTACAGAGTGATGCCCTTCGGTTTGAAAAATGCTGGTGCAACGTAACAGAGAGCTATAACTACTTTGTTCTATGATATGATCTATAAAGAAATTGAGGTCTATGTGGATGACATGATTTGTAAGTCGAAGACTGAAGAAGATCATATTGAGTACTTATTGAAGTTGTTTCAACGTTTGAGAAAGTTTAAGCTCCATTTGAATCCTAATAAGTGCACTTTTGGTGTCCGTTCTGGAAAATTGTTGGGCTTTATTATCAGCCAAAAAGGCATTGAAGTTGATCCTGGTAAAGTTAAAGCTATTCAGGAAATGCCTGCGCCCAAAATAGAGAAACAAGTAAGAGGATTCTTGGGACGTTTGAATTATATCTCCCGATTTATATCCAATATGACTGCCACATGTGCGCCGATCTTCAAGCTTCTCCGCAAAGATCAAGGTTGTGTATGGATAGAGGATTGTCAGAAAGCTTTTGAAAGAATTAAAGAGTATCTGCTTGAACCTCCGATTTTGTCTCCTCCTGTGGAAGAAAGGCCTTTGATCATGTATTTAACTGTGCTAGAAGAGTCTATGGGTTGTGTTCTGGGACAAAAAGATGAATCTGGTCGAAAAGAGTTTGCCATTTATTATTTGAGCAAGAAGTTCACCGATTGTGAGTCTCGGTACTCAATGCTTGAAAAGACATGTCGTGCTTTAGCTTGGGCTGCCAAGCGCCTCTGCCAGTATATGTTGAATCATACAACTTGGTTGATATCCAAAATGGATCCAATCAAGTATATCTTTGAAAAGCCTGCTTTAACTGGGAGGATTGCTCGTTGGCAAATGTTGTTGTCAGAATATGATATCGAGTACCGAACTCAAAAAGTGATAAAAGGAAGTGTGTTGGCTGATCATTTGGCACACCAGCCAATTGATGATTATCAACCTACCAGGTTTGATTATCCTGATGAGGATGTGATATATCTAAAGGTTAAAGATTTTGAAGAACCATTACCTGATGAAGGGCCTGAGCCTGGATCCTGTTGGGGTTTGATTTTTGATGGAGTTGTTAATGAGTATGGCAATGGTATTGGGGCAATAATTGTTACTCCTCATGATTCTCATATTCCTTTCACTGCAAGGTTGACGTTCACTTGCACAAATAATGCGGCTGAGTATGAAGCGTGTATTATGGGCTTGGAAGAAGCTATTGATTTAAGAATCAAGATTCTTGATGTGTACGGAGATTCAGCCCTAGTGATTAATCAGATTAAAGGTGAGTGGGAGACACGTCAACCTGATTTGATTCCTTATCGTGATTATGCAAGAAGATTGTCAACGTTCTTCAATAAGGTTGAGTTTCACCATATACCCAGAGTAGAGAATCGAATGGCAGATGCTTTAGCCACTATATCCTCCATGATTGTGGTGAATCGGTGGAATGATGTGCCTAAAATCAATGTTATGTGTTTTGATAGGCCAGCTCACGTATTTACGATTGAAGAGGTTGTCGATGATACACCGTGGTATTATGATATTAAATGCTTTCTTCAGAATCAAGAGTACCCACTTAGGGCATCTAGGAAAGATAAGAAGACTTTGAGAAGATTGGCTGGTAGTTTCTTCTTGAATGATGATGTGCTGTATAAAATAAATTATGACATGGTCTTGCTCAGATGCGTGGATAGACACGAAGCAGACATGTTGATGAAAGAAATTCATGAAGGATCTTTTGGTACCCATGTCAATGGCCATGCAATGGCTAAAAAGATGTTAAGAGCAGGTTACTATTGGCTGACAATGGAATCTGACTGTTGCAAATTTGTGAAGAAGTGCCATAAGTGTCAGGTTTATGCTGATAAAATTCACGTAACTCCAACTCCTCTCAATGTCATCTCTTCTCCATGGCTTTTCTCCATGTGGGGCATTGATATGATTAGAATGATTAAGCCTAAAGCGTCGAACGGACACCGTTTCATATTGGTGGCTATTGACTATTTTACCAAGTGGGTTGAAGCGACATCATATGCTAATGTGACCAAGCAAGTAGTGGTCCGATTTATTAAGAACCAAATCATTTATCGGTATGGTGTTCCAAGCAAGATTATCACTGATAATGGGTCGAACCTGAACAACAAGATGATGAAGGAATTATGCGATGAGTTTAAGATTAAGCATCATAATTCTTCTCTTTACAGACCTAAGATGAATGGGGCAATTGAAACTGCTAATAAGAAAATTAAGAAGATTGTTCAGAAGATGGTTGTTACTTACAAGGATTGGCATGAGATGCTCCCTTTTGCTTTGCATGGGTATCGTACATCCGTCCTCATTTCAACAAGGGCAACCCATTTCTCTTTTGTTTATGGTATGGAAGCAGTGCTCCCGGTAGAAGTTGAAATCCCTTCTATGAGAGTTTTGATGGAAGCTGAATTGTCTAAAGTTGAATGGTGTCAGAGTAGATACGACCAGTTGAATTTGATTAAAGAGAAAAGAATGACGGCCTTGTGTCATGGCCAATTATATCAATAGAGAATGAAGAAAGCTTTTGATAAGAAGGTTCGACCTCGTGCTCAAAAAGATCTCGAATTTTACCAATGATTCTAGGGGCAAGTGGACTCCAAATTATGAAGGCCCATATGTTGTTAAGAGAGCCTTCTCTGGCGGTGCATTACTTCTTATAACTATGGATGGTGAAGAGTTCACTCATCCTGTGAATGTCGATGCAGTCAAGAAATACTTCGCCTAAAGATAAAAGAACAGCTCGCTAAGTTGAAAACCCGAAAGGGCGGCTTAGACAAAAGTGAGCGTCTCGGTGGGCTGAAAACCTGAAAGGGCGGCCCAGACAAAAATTAGAGACAAAAACAGAAATAATCATCCTGGTAGATTGAAAACCCGAGATGGCAATCTAGGCAAAAGTTAGGGATTATGGCAAGTAACTGCATCTGGCCAGTCTTGATCGTTGAAAGCAACATTGTCCATTAAAGATTCTGCCTCAATCATCCTCAGCTGAAGTTTTGAGCATAGTGGAATTCAAAGTTGTTAGGGAGAATAGTGGTCATTGTATTTCAATGTAACCCTTTCCATGTATTTACCGTTTTTCAAACTTTGTAATGATCCATGGAGTTATGCCATTTGCGGACTTCCATTCTATTAATAAAATTTGGGCCTTTGTCCATTTGTTTGTAATTCTTATTTTGTTTCTGTTTGCAAAATTTCATTTATTGTTGATGATGATTTTTGAAACAAAATGTGAATAATTGATTTAAACCTTTTTTTTTTAAATTATAAAAATATTTTCCTTTGATTTATAAACACGTAAAGGAATGTCAATGGTTATTCCAAGGATGGTATGATCGATGTTTTCCTCAGCAGGGTGTGTTCTTACTCTTCTAGCAAAATTTATTGACAGCTCCCCAGTAGAGTTTGTTGATATTTCCCCAGTAGAGTTTGTTGATATTTCTCCCTCAGGGTCGTTGATGCCTCCTCATTAGAGTTTGTTAATGTAACCAGTTGTTGACAAGTTGTTGGTATACCGGTTTGAGTTTTTCTCCAAATGAGCGTTGTTCGGTTTGTCCCCAGCTATGTCTCGATCCTGATTCTTCTCCAGCTGATTATGTTATGGTCAGGCAGTTCAGGAGTTTTGAAGACCATCTCTCATTGGTGTTAATCCCCACGCAGAGATTCAATCTTTAGCCGTCCCCAACAAAAATCATATGAAGAATCCTCACTCAGAGTTTTACCCTCTAGAGGTGTTATTGTTACTTTGGATATCCCCGGACAGAGAACAATGTCATTGACATAGTGGCTGTTTGTCGAATTTTTATTATTGCCTTGTGGATGTATTTCTCTCCAGGTTGATGTATCCTTGCTGATTCCTCAACGGAGAAAGAACATTGTTGTTTCGATTGTTTCCCAATCATAGAACAGTGATGTTAATTTCTCATTTCCCCGGCAAGTCCAAGATGTACTTCTCTCCAGATTGTTTTTTTTAGAGATTTATCCTCCCAGTGAAGATTGAGCATCATTATTGCGACTATTTCCCAGTGAAGTCGCTGATGATATCTCTATATTGATATAATAGTCACCTATTGGGTTTTCTCCCATTTATGATGAGTATTGATCTAAAATCCCCCACAGCTTGACCTTTTGCTGCTTTCCTCAGCAAGCTCAGGATGCTTTGCTCAGATTTGGTTAATTCCCCTGAGAGTGTTCTTATATCTCCAACAGATCTGCCTTTGTTTTCCCAGTGGATTTTTGCGCAGATGTTTATGTGTCTATAATTCCCCAGCGGATACATTATTTATCCGCAACAGATCTCCTCATCTTATTGAAGTGGAAGTTCCTATGAATTTTTATCCCCAAGAAGAATCAGAAGGTTTAGGTTGTATGATTCCCCAACAGCTTTCCTGCCATCCTCAAAGCAGAGTTCATGTTGTTATCCTCTTTGTGGATCATCGATGTTAGAAGATTGATATTTGGGTTTTTTCCCCAAAGAATATCTTCTTTTCTCCACCAAGATTTGAGCCTTGTAATAGGATTTATTTTCCTTTGATGGCTTTTGCTTATCTCTTGCAGGATTTCTTCAGCTAAATGCCTAGCAAAGTTGCTAATAACATCTCCATCTTGCTGAGATTAGCCGAGTATTAAGTGGTGTTGTGATGTGTATTCCACCCCCTGCTTATCCTTTATGTCTGTTTTGTCAGCATATTCATACTCATACACATCGCATGCGCATTCATTTGTTGTGCATAGCATGTTGTTGTTGTATTATGCATTTTGCGTTTGTGTTGGTGCTTCTTTGCTCTCTGGTGCTGTTATCCCTGCAGAGCATGTGTGTCCTCTCTCCATTTAGAGTGTCGACCCGTAAGCAAAGAATGCTTATCTTTTTTAATTCCCCACTGAGTTTGTTTCTTGTGGAAAATTTTGATTCAGTATCCTTCCCAGTTCATTATCTGGATGGAATTAATCCCCAGTTAAGATATATCCTCCTCGGGATGAGTCTTATTTGACCGTTTCTCTCCAGCTTATTCTTGGATTGAACTTTGGTCCCCTGCAACATTTGTTTGGATCTCTAGGCTATGAAACCTAGATTGAGAGTGCATTTATTTTGCACCTTTGAGGATTATGCACCCTCTAGCTGAAATCTGCGTATGATTCCCCCATTAGAAGGCTCAATATTGTTTTGTGGCATTCCTTTATTTGAGAAGCCTGAGGCGATGCAGTTAATACCTTTTGCCACTCCGATGAATGGTAAGTCTCTTCGATTAGATGGGACAGTTCCTTGTTGAGATTTTTGTTACTCTGATGAATGGTAAGTCTCTTCGGTTAGACGGGACAGTTTGTTGTTGAGATTTTTGTTACTCCGATGAATGGTAAGTCTCTTCGGTTAGACGAGACAGTTCGTTGTTGAGATTTTAGTTACTCTAATGAATGGTAAGTCTCTTTGGTTAGACGGGACAATTCATTGTTGAGATTTTGGTTACTCCAATGAATGGTAAGTCTCTTCGGTTATACGGGACAGTTCGTTGTTGAGATTTTGGTTACTCCAATGAATGGTAAGTCTCTTCGGTTAGACGGGACAGTTCGTTGTTGAGATTTTGTTACTCCGATGAATGGTAAGTCTCTTCGGTTAGACGGGATACTTTGTTGTTGAGGTTTTCTACTCTGATGGATGGTTAGTCTCTTCTGTATGCTAGAGATAGTTCATTTTTGAGGTATTGATTTTCCCCAGTGGAGCCTTGTTGTGCTAAGTCTTCCCTGTTGAGTTATATTCTTGTTGTGTTGTGGTTTATTTCCATATACAGTTATCCCCAGTTTGTTTCCTCCCTTGTTGGGATGTGTTTTCCCTGCGGATCTTTTCTCTTTTCTTTTGCTCCCCAGCTTTTGTTTGTCTCCTGTTGCGTTTTCTCCCCACAGTGGTCTTGTGTCTGCATATCATTTGCATAATCATATCATTTTGTGGTCTCTTAGGGCCAAAAATTGGGTTGTTTTTATATTTAAGTCTCTTATATCTCGTCGAGACAAAGATGGACATCTCCGTATCTCCGGATAGAAGAAACTTAAATAGGGGCAGTTGTATTACCCTAATTTTTACCCCTAAGATCCCACATGTCTTTTCACATTTCATACTACAAACAAGATCACATATTGGTTCCCTCTTTTGTAGGATTGTGCCTTGCAGGGATCTTTGGGTATGTGTGTGTTTGTTAGTTGTTTTATTGCTTAATTTGTTTTATATTTACTAACCATTAATTAAAATCCAAAAATATTTTGTTTTCTTTCACTAACATTTTCAGGGGAAGAACAGGTTAAAAATACCAAAACAACAGCCCCTCAACTCGAATGAATTTCGTCTGAACAAAGTCAAAGTTGATCCGCAAACAATTCAAAAACCATCTGATCAAGAGTTTCCAAGATTTAATTGATTATTATTCAAGAGACTCCAAGGTTCATGTGTTTATTTCCATGCCTTCTTTGATGAGCAAAAGAACCGAGCTGAACCACAACAGTGCATTCAAAAGGGGTATTTTTTCAAAATTTACACTAAGTAACCGGTTACCCTATGGTGAGTAACCGGTTACCCTCGTGAAAACTTGAAAAATGGCAGCAAATTCAAATTCAGAAATTGGCACCAATTTTCATCATTTTGATCACATGTGGAATATTCCAGACCATCCCATTTTAATTCCCTACATCATCATAATTAATTTCTACCATGTACCTCCACTAATCACCACTCTTTTGATAATTTCCCTCCAAATTCAAATTCCAAGCCTAATTTTCATTTCCAAACCAAATTCCAAACCAAATTCCAAACCATCAAATGTTCCAAGCCTAAATTCTATAAATAGAGGCTTCATTTCATTCATTTCACAAGCTTTTAAGAGCCAACAAACCTCTTGCAAATTCTCTTCCCAACCACAAAATTTCACTAAAGCTCACTTTTCTTCTTTTGAAAGTTAACAAGAGTTCACATTGAATCTTGTTCAACTTTGAGCTAAACCTTCATCCAAACTTGTTTTCTTCATCAATTCTCATAGATAAAGGCTTTGGTGTTTGGATCTTGAAGCAATTTGAAGGAATTTTCAGATTTGAAGTGGTAATTCATCTTTCACCATTGTTGAAGCTTCATCTTCATCTTCCATAATGTAGACCTTTGGAGATCTTTGTTACTTGATCCTTTGGATCTTGTAATTGTGTTTAGTTACTGGATTTAACTGTTGTTTTACTTTAAATTTCAGTCAATTTCAGTTCCATGATCATAAGGTGTTTGTAAAAAGTTTTGAAAGTGGATCATGCTGAATTTTGTACAAATATCTGCATTCTAGTGCAGAGTAACCAGTTACCCTCTGGTGAGTAACCGGTTACTCTATGTTAATTTTGAAAAACTGCGCTTATTTTGAACTAAGTAACCGGTTGTCACCTGGTGAGTAACCGGTTACTTCAAAACAGAATGCATATTTTGCCTTGTTTTTGGGGTTGTTTTGGTTTTTTCTTCCTCCTTCTTCCCCTTTCTTCTTATTTTAGCCTTGAAATGCATTGTTGAGATTAATTTCTCTTCAATTTCAATGGACTTTGGATATGGTTAAAATAATTAAACATTCATTAGTTCAAATCTATCTTTTAATGAATTGTTGAATTCATTTGAGGTGCTTTTAATTAGTTATATGTTTTCACACTTAAATTTATCAATTAAAAGTGATTGAACTTGAAGAGGATGGAATTCTAGCCTTTATTTGACTTGCTTATTTGAATTCTAGCCTTTATTTGACTTGCTTATTGGCTCAAGAGGATGGAATTCTTTTCTTATTACGCTTTGAAGAGTGCCTCCATGTGGTTAGATCTTTCTTACCTTAGCTCTTATTTTATGCACTAGGATAGTCACTTCTTCTCCACCCCTTCTTCAATTTTCAAAATCTCTTCTCTTTTTCAAAACTTTCTTGTTTTCAAACTTAAAACCGCTTTCATAATAAAACCTTGACTTCGGTCAAGCGATTTTTTTTTTACTTTCTTTTATTTAATAAATGTCAATCCATGTTAATCATATTTTGACCATTTCAAAAAGACCTTTAAAAAACACCAAACTCGTCAATCTCTTTTTGTGCCTTATGCACTTTTTCCTTTAAAACTTTTTCATAAGTTTAGACATGATTCATTTCTTTAAGCGGAATTATTCGCTTGGAAATGACGACTTGTCTTTACATTTAAAATCAACCAAAACAAACAAATTTGATTCTTTGTACCACGAACTACGAGGTTTTGATCCTACATTGCACTTCGTGGGTACGTAGGCATGAGGTGATAAGTCTCTCCAAACACAAAAAAATATTAAAAAACAAATTCTCCTCTCATCTCCCTAATCTCTTTTCAAGCAAACAATTTTCAAACCAAAAAGCGGTAGATATTTCAAAGGGTTCCTATAGGGTACTATAGACGTTTTAGGTGCTAACACCTTCCCACTGCGTAACCAACCCCCCTTACCCATTCTCTGTTTGTTCTTGTTTTTTTAGAACTCTTTAGGTTTTGTTCACTCTTTTTCCTTTCCTTTTTTTGGGATAGAATAAAAGTGCAGTGGCGACTCTTGTTTTTTTAGTTAAGTTAATCAATAGCTTACACTCACAAATTTCCCTGCTACAGTCATTTTGGGGAGAAACATTAAAAATCACAGTTTATATCCTTAACAGAGTACCTATTAAAGTAGTAGCTAAGACTCCTTATGAGCTCTGAACTGGGAAAAAGCCCAACAATAGACATCTGCACATTTGGGGATGTCCAGCTGAAGCGAGGCCTTATAAGCCTCACGAAGGTAAGTTGGACGCAAAAACGATTAGCTGTTATTTTATTGGATACACTGAACGCTCTTACGGGTACAAGTTTTACAATCCCATCACTATAATAATTTTTTAAGCGGGAAATGCAAGACTTCTTGAGGATGTAGAGTTTGGAGGGGAGGGAAGCATAAGAGGTGTTGCCTTTGATGAAGAAATTGTTCCTCACAATGATCAGGTCTTTGTACATATCTTTGTTCCTGAAATAGATCTTGAAATAAACAATGATGTTATTCCTAACATCCCTCAAGAACAAGACAATATTGAGTTTCTTCCCCAAACACCACATATAGTTCAAACTCAACAACCTCAAGAGCCACCACTAAGAAGATCCACTAGAGAGAGGAAAAATGCAATTTCAGATGATTATGTTGTATTTCTTCAAGAACGTGAGTATGACATTGGTTTGACCGAGGAAGATACTGTCAACTTTTGTCGAGCTATGCGGAGTCCAAACTCTCTTAAGTGGATTGATGCCATGAAGGATGAGATGAAGTCGATGGTTGACAATGATGTTTAAGATCTCTCTATATTACCTTAAGGGAAGAAACTCATTGGTTGTAAATGGATATTTAAAACCAAAAGGGAATTAAAGGGTAACATTGAGAGATATAAAGCCCGTCTTGCCGCAAAAGGCTTTACTCAAAAGGAAATAATTAATTATAAAGATACTTAGTGAAAGCTCTAAAATATTTGACTAAAATTTGGTAAAACATGATGTTGAACAAGATGTTCCAACATGAAAAATTCAGCTGAAAGAAGACATGTCAGACAAGATGTCCTAGCTTGTGGATTCAACATCTTAGTCTGATATAGCAGGTTGTTGCAGATCTGGTCCAAGATTTTTAAGGAGCAATCAGTACATGGATCAAGGAATAAATAAATAGATATTTCGAGGCCCGTAAATAGCTGAAGATTATAAAAGGAAGACCAAGACCTAGGGTAGAATAAGAATTCTTATTAAGACTTTTGTAAAAGTAGAAAATAAGGATTTAGAGTTTTGAGAGTTATGTACTTTCGTGTGTTGTAAGTCACCCTTTGTATCGTTGTATACATTGTGGTAGACATAGTTTTAAAGATTCAGAAACATGTAGGTAATAAATTGTGTATTATTCTTGGATGAAGCTATTAAGCAAATTCAAGAGTTATTATTCGTCAAGAGTCTTGACTGAATATTGTTTTGGAAGAGGTGTCTTTCAATTGAACAGATTGATGCAGTTACTGGAGGTTGTAACTGTTAGATATCACTGAGGTGATTTAGGAATTGAGATGGGTTTCTCTTATCTAGATGGTGATTTCTAGGTAGAATGGTACTTTGTAGGGATTAAGTGAGGAGTTGTAAACGTGATAGTTTAGCTCTAAACTAATACTACTAATAGTGAATTCATTCCTGGCTTGGTAGCCCCCAGATGTAGGTGTTGTTGTTCACCGAACTGGGTCATCATATCCTTGTGTTATTTATCTTTCTGTTTTGTTCAATTCAGTATGCTCTCTTGATCAGAAGTTTATGTCTTGACAAATGCTGAAACATTTGTCACGACATTGTTTTAACTTGGAGCATTTTTTAATGTTTTTGTTCTGTCCTTGTTCAGTTTTTAGCAGAGATCAATGTCTTGACATCTATTATGGCATCTGTGATCTGCATGCCAGAATTTCAATTGGTATTAGAGTAGGCATCCTGGCCTGTTCTGGATGAGTTCTAGAGAAGATACTTTCTGGTCTATGAACAAGGAAGGTGGTTGCATGATCAGACCATCTGCTGGTGTTGTGGGATGGGTTGTTCCAGACAAACAACTATTGATGATTAACTGATACTCTGTGAAGATTCTACCACTGTTGCTGCTGATGATGTTATTGCTACGCATGGTGCCTTTTAAGATGTTATGACATCTTACCTGGTGCATGTTGAAGATGGTGTTAGTTTCTATAGTTGTTCTTGGCACCTATAGACAGGAGAAAGCACAGTGACCTAGAGTTCTCTGAAGGATCTTTCTATGTTGCTTGGGAGATAGTTTCGATCAGGTAACATGAAGGGAAATAGAAGGAAAAAGGTTGGGTTAAGATCTTGTGAATCCTATGGATTTGATAAACATTATATGTCATGTTTAAATTAGCCCAAGATACTTGAGGTTTCTCTCAAGTCCACTCATAAAGGTACTTCTGAATGTGAAGAGAAGAATGTCAAGAAGAAGATCCACGTGAAGAAATGAGCAATTTATTTTTGCTCTCATCCCTATAAGAGTTTGACCTTGTTTGAGGTTTCTAACTATTGGAAGGTGATACTGATTATCCAAGGATTCTACTGGTTTATCTGAAGATGGCTTTCTAAATAAGATTTTTGCCTTGAAGATTTGTTCATAGGTTGTATTAGATGTCTTATTCCTTATCTTGTAGCTGGAGTGAGAAGGGGTGTTAACCTGAAGAAATAGGAGTCTGTGAGGACTGATCTGGTGTAGAGGGCTTGTCTAGTGAAGATGTTTTAGAAGATTCCAGAGGATATGGTTCTCTTAGGCTGAACACCAAAGAGAACACTAAATTGTCAGGAGATTGTGTATCAAGAAGCAAGTTAGGCTATAGATGTTGATTCTAATGTCTCAACATTGTAATCATTATCAGGATTCTCTAGCTAAAAGGGAATCTAATGAAATTTGGTGTCTGAAGAATGCAAAGTTGGGATTTAAGATCAATTGCTATTTGTGGTCGTAGCAAGTATTTAATTGATTATCCTATTGTCTGGTGTTCAAGCAAGATGATGTCAAATTGTCACACCAGAAGGCGTAACTTCTGATGGTTATAAGAACTCAAGACCAATTTCAATGATCTGTTCGCTGGAAAAGGAACTGATGTTCAACCAGATGTTGGAAGATCTTTCCAGAAGATTGTGTGCAAAATTCTGTTGATCCAAGAAGTAGACTGCATGGACAAATGAGCATTGTGGCATATGCTCTGGAGGCTAAACAAATGTGTGTTGTTCGAAGGTGCTGGGAATCTTCTTCTGATTGGACTTGAAGAGTCAGTTGGTATGTAGTATAGGAAGTTTCTGTTCTAGAAACTTGTTATTGTGGAAGTGAAGATTGTCTGTGGAAGTGAAGATTGTCTCATGGTCATCTTGATGAACGTGCCTTGGGTTAGTTTATTTATGATCTAAGCACATAGGGGAACAAAAGTTGTGTTCTTGTATCTTCTATAGGAGTACGTGTTCCAATTACTGGTGGAGGACTGCTAAGATTTTTCTACCAAAGTCTGTGCATATGGAAGTCAAAGGAAAATGTCTAGGACATTTGCACTGACATCTTGGAGACTCTTTATGGTCTTTCAAAGCTGAATCTGAATGATCTTGCAAATAGTTGTGACTATTTGGTTTGGTTCTGATGTGGAATCTAATCATGTGTGAATGATTCTCTTAGAGAAGTATGCTTGAAGGAGGCTGTCATCAGGGTATTTGTTCATTCCTTAAGAGGGTTGGTTAGTGGTTTATTTTCTTATGTTTAGGATGGAGGTTGTTTACTCAAACTTGATTTCATGATCAAGTATATGAGAACATGGAACTCTTGTTCTGATATGGTGGAAAGGCCACTCATGGTGGGATATTATCTAGAAGTTTAAGAGTTAGGCCTTCAATACTGAGTCGGGCATGTGTGATTTCATCAATTGGCTAGTCAAGTCATTGATGTATATCAAATGTTCTGACGTGGGACTGAACATCTGGATGTTCATGCTATTGTCATTTGTGTGCATTGGAGTTGTACCATATTGTATAGGCTGGTCATCTTAGGAGTGGTTGTTCTTCAACTATACTAGTGTTTCCAAAGTCTATCTCAACCTGTTCGGATCATACAATAGCTAAAAGCTCATGGGAGGTGCTGATTGCTTGGTGTTTTCATATCTGCTTCTTGGAGGTTCATCTAAGATGCTGGATGTGAGTGTTCCAGAGTTCTGTCTGGGGTAAGGAGATATTAGTACTGGAAGTTTCAGCTGATCAAGGACATGGTGGAAGATATTCTGCTTGGTCGCTTATGGGGGAAGGTGGTTTTTTTGAGTGTGACTCGAGAAACTATCTCCTCAAGCTTGTTGCTATATTCTTATGATGTCATCACCTATTAAAACATTAGCCATTGCTAGTACTGATGTACTATGTCTTGTGTTGGACAGTGCAAGGTGGAGTTTTGTAGGGAAGGAAGACTGTAGGGCAGAGGGTAAGCAGACCTTGCTAAGGAGTCTGTCTAGTTTGGGATGTCTGAACCTTGTACTTCTGGGTTGAAGCTTCTTGAGGCTCGTGAGAGTTTATTTCTCTCTGTGATATATTGTCTTCTGTGATGGTTTATGATTTATTGCAGTTGTGACCTGTTGTGATGTGTTCCTTGCTAATGGAAGTATGAGAATAGTAAGTTCAGTGTTCAAGAATCAAAGTTATGTCTTCTCTAATTGAGCCTGATGTCCTAAATGATGTTGGAACATTATTCCTGATTTTGGTTATTCTTGGAGGCTGATTGTGGTTGACCTTAAGTCTTGGAGCTATATCTATTCATGGTTGAGTATGGTGTAGAGTTACTGGTCAAGATTGTGTGGATTATGGTGATAGGCTCTGCTGGAAGTATCACTAGAAAAATTGCATCAGAATGAATGTGTATCACTCTTCATATGGAGAAGGGGCCTGGTGTCTT
Organism: Lathyrus tuberosus; assembly: GCA_022829125.1. Lineage (NCBI taxonomy): Eukaryota > Viridiplantae > Streptophyta > Magnoliopsida > Fabales > Fabaceae > Lathyrus > Lathyrus tuberosus. The sequence continues at coordinate 1,067,337 of JALAZF010000516.1, forward strand.
CCAATAGTGGATGAAATTATGTCTAACCAAGAAGCTAAGAGAATGTGTACATCTCTTTTGTGGATGTGAGCATTCCAGATTTGATTGGATTCTTTCTCAAAGAACAGGGTTGTCTATGGGTGTAAAATTCAAGGTAAATTTGTGCTGGGCATGGATATGTTCAGGGGGAGAGTGATCAAAGGTGTTATCTGGTCTCAATCCAAAGTTCCTTGGTCATGATACAAGGAGTGTGGTCCGTGTATTTTTTTTTTCACTTATGAGCTTAAAGATGCTCATGTGATTCTTGTGAATATGTGTTGTCAGGAAAGATGTCTTGACATCATGGTGTGTTGATGTTGTGGCTTTGACAGCTCTGCTTGGGAGTTTGATCCGTTAAGACTATTGACTTATATCAACTTTGTTCTTAATTCGTAGGAGAGGCCTCAGAAATAAGAGTAGGTATTATCTGGGAGAATTTATTTTTCTCTGCAGATTGAGATAAGGCTCATGAGAGTCTTTGTTGCTAACTAAAGATGTTAAAAGGAATGTCTTGACATCTTGGCCAGTTGCTTTTACTTCTGGTTGAAAGGAGTATCCTTGGGGCTCGTTGGAAGGCATTGTGATTATGCTTTAGAGTTTACAAGATGGATTAGACAAAGTCTGACCAGGTGTCAGGACATTGTTTAAGACTTGTGGTTATTTCCAAGTTAATTGCCTTGGATGGTGGAGAGTGTGCCTTAGAGAAGACGTGTTAAACATGTGTCTTGGTGGTCGCGCATTCTTTGGACGATTCACCCTAAAGTTGAAACAGTCAAATCCTAGTTGGACGGTGCACAATCATTTATGTTGAAGTTACCTACCTAAATTTATTTCTCCATTGAATTGTTCTTCGGTAACATCTATGGACTGTTAATTCCTAGAGAAACAGCTTGGGTATTTAAAGGGGGTTGTTGTTTCTTGATTCTCAGGTTGTGTTTCTTTTGCTGTGTTGTGTCTTCATGGCTTTTGTCCGGGTTTGGGTAAGTACCATGTGGGTATGGAACTGTGTTGGCTATTTTTGCAAATTTTTGGCTAAAAAGTGGGAGAACGGGTGTTTATTCATCTCGGTTGTGTGTTGGTCCTTATAACACATAACTGATATCCTTTTTGGTGTGAAGTCCATTCTAGTAGTTGTTTTGCAAGGATGTTGGATGAGATGTTCTAACATTCTGTCTGAGTCTCAGTTTCTTCTTTGAGTCCTTCTTTTGTGTTTTGTGATCTGAGTTATGAACACAGTTGTGTCTTGTGTTCTGAGTTACTCGGAGTAGCAGTCTGCTCCCCTGAGTCCTCATCGGGATAATCCAAGGTGGTATATTGGGACTGGTATTGAGGGGGAGTCTTGTGCATCCTCTTCCTCATATACACGAGTACAATAGATACACGACATACAACATGTGGTGTACGCTGTGTAAACCATTCTTACAGTTGGATGGGAAGAGTGAAAGCTTTCGAATAAAATGACTTCAGGACTTTCTACTCTCTCTCTCTGAAGCATCCTTGGTTTATTGTGCAAAAGGCGTCAAAATGGGGAGATTGAAAGCTCAAAAAAATTTGACTAAAATTTGGTAAAACATGATGTTGAACAAGATGTTCCAACATGAAGAATTTTGCTGAAATAAGACATGTCAGACAAGATGTCCTAGCTTGTGGATTCGACATCTTGGTCTGATATAGCAGATTGTTGCAGATCTGGTCCAAGATTTAAAGAGCAATCAGTGCATGGATCAATGAATAAATAAACATATATTTTGAAGTCCATGGATAGCTGAAGATTATAAAAGGAATACCAAGACCTATGATAGAATAAAAATTCTTATTAAGACTTTTGTAAAAGTAGAAAAATAAGGATTTAGGGTTTTGAGAGTCGTGTACTTTCCTGTGTTGTAAGTCACCCTTTGTATCGTTTGATACATTGTGGTAGACATAATTTTACAGATTCAGAAACCTGTAGGTAATGAATTGTGTACTGTTCTTGGATGAACCCATTAAGCAAATTCAAGAGTCATTGTTAGTCAAGAGTCTTGACTGAATATTATATTGGAAGGGGTGTCTTTCAATTGAACATATTGATGTAGTTACCGGAGGTTGTAAGTGTAACTGTTAGAAATATCACTGAGATAATTTAGGAATTGAGATGTGTTTCTCTTATCTAGATGGTGATTTCTAGGTAGAATGTACTTTGTAGGGATTAAGTGAGGAGTTGTAAAAGAGGGAGTTTAGCTCTAAATTAATACTACTAATAGTGAATTCATTCCTGGTTTGATAGCCCCCAGATGTAGGTGTTGTTGTTCACCGAACTGGGTCATCATATCCTTGTGTTATTTATCTCTCTGTTTTGTTCAATTCGGTCTGCTCTCTTGATTAGAAGTTTATGTCTTGACATATGTTGAAACATTTGTCAGGACATTATTTTAACCAAAAGCATTTTTTAATGTTTTTGTTCTGTCCCTGTTCAGTTTTTAGCAGAGATCAATGTCTCGACATCTATTAGGACATTTGTGATCTGCATGCCAGAATTTCACTTAGTCTCCAGTTTCTTCGAAAGACTCAGGATCATGATAGCATTGGTATCTCATTTTGATTTAGAGTTGCATCTGATGGATGTAAAGACCGCGTTTCTAAATGGAAACATTGAAGTGACAATATATATGGTGCAACCAGAAAAATTTGTGTTAGGAGACCCAAAGTCTATGGTTTGCAAACTCAAGAAATCCATATATGACCTTAAACAGACTTCCTGTCAATGGTATTACAAATCTCATCAAGTAATATCCTCATTTGGTTTTGAGGCTAATCCAGTTGATAATTGTGTATACCAAAAGTTCAGTGGGAGTAAATTCGTTTTCTTGGTACTATATGTAGATAATATCCTTTTGGCAAACAACAATACTAGCTTATTGCACGAAACCAAGAGATTTCTCACAAATATATATATATATATATATATATATATATATATATATATATATATAATTCTAGGATGTGTATTCTTTCCACTTCAAAAATAAAAATAAAAATTACAAAGTTAAATGAAAATACATTTTTATACAAGGAATAAAATCAAAGTGCATTTTACATATTAAAACTTAATATTTATTTAAGTATTTGTATTACCAATATCAAAAGAAATAAAATCAAATAGTGTAAGATTATGAAAATGAATTTTAATATCAAATAATTATAGAGAGATTAAAATTAAAGAATAAAATAATATATATATTTAAAGCATAAAAATCAAAATATTTTTAAGAAATTAAAATTAAAAAATAATATACTTGAATGACTAAATACATTTAAATTACCGAATTAACCTTATCAAAGAGAGTCACTAATAGTATGATCCAGCATGTATACTTAATCTTGAAATCTATAATATAGAAACTTTTGTTGTTCTGAATAATACTACCATAACCCTCTTCAAATCACTTTCATGTCACTGATTTAGGGGTATTTAGCGTCTAAATGTAACAATTTCCAACCAGATTAGTGTTAGTTTGGCCATTAACTATGTACTTGGCAGAAAACATACATTGTTTAAACACTGCTGTCTGCTGCAACCAAAAGAGAGGAAACCAGTTGTATAAGTCAACTAAAAAGTAGTAGTTTGGCATCACATGTACAACCATGTATGTACACTACTGCAACGCGTCCCACGTCCCAAAGCTTCTTCATCATCTGCTTTTTTCATGTTCTCTCTCTTTATCTTCTGCTTTCTTCTCACTTATTCTTCTTCTTTTTTCTCTCTTACGCTGCCTCACTATTCCTCTTCTTCTTTCTTCTCTCATCCTTTTCTTCAACACTACAGTTTATGCGTTTTTGATTTTGGATTTTATGGGTTCAATTGATTCCTCACGATTTTTTATTTTACGGTTAGGTTTATGCTTTCTGATTTTATGGTTTCTTGACTTCTTAATCTTTGTTTAACAACTTTAACTTCGATTGATTTTCAGACTCAGTTTCAATGTTCAACAAGTTTTCGTTTCCATTAACTTCAGGTATTTCTACATGCTTCTTCAATAATTTTTTTTTTCATTTTCAAAGTTTTCGCATCTTCATTCACTATGTACTATTTGTTGTTCTTCATCTTCAACTATTCTGTTTAGACCCAGATCAACAAATAAAATGGAGAAAACAGATCCTGATCTACAAACATGAGAAAATAGATCTAAATCTACAAAATAATCAGTCATAATCTTTTTAGATTTAAAGTTAGAAATTGATACAAAGAGAAAGTTGGTGAAAAAGAAACTGCAAAATCGGTACAAAACTGTTGAAATCGATAGAAATCGACGGTTAACACGGTTCTAATGGTTGATCTGGTGTTTAAATTTTTCAATAACAAATTAACAGTTGTTTCTGAATTTGAGTCTTAGATGATGAAATGATGAAGATTTTTTTTGTGTCAACATGAAAAATTGGAAGGAGATGAGTTCTGAGAAAATGAAGAAAGATAAAAGAGTGGTGGTATGAAACGACAATATAGCAGCGTCGCATAGTAGAAATAATTAGGCTTTTATATTATTAAATATTTATATTGTTATTTTCAATGGTTGTTGAACTGTTTTTTTTGCTGTTGCAGCATATGTCTGGATTAACTAAATGAGTTAACTAATAAAAGTCCAAGATCATTGTTTAGAGAATTTGTTTTATTTATATATGTGGTCACTTTAGACAATTTAATTTCTCTGAACACCGTTCCAATATGTGGTCGCAATATCTTCTTCAAGAGTATAAAATAGATCTCTAAATAACACAATTTCTTTTCTTTTTTTCTTTCTATATACTATATTTTGCAGAAATCATTTTTCAGGACTTTACTTGGTTTGTGTGTTTCCGACAACCTTGAAGTGGAGATACATAAGTCAAAATTAACAAACCATTCAACTGAGATTTTAAAAATGCTCAATCAGGTAATTTAATCAAATAATTCATAACTTTCTTTTCAGATCAATGTATAATTTTGATGATTCTGCTTTTGATATTTTTTGATTGCACAAATAATAATAGCACTTTCATTTATTCAGCTAGGGGATATGAAGATCATAAAAGCTTCTGTACTTATTTGAATGATTTCAGCTTGTATGCTCATATTCCTCATCTCACTTATTTGCTTGTGTTCTCATCTTCAACTACTGTATATTCTTATTCTTTTTCTTCTTATTAAATTTTCTATTTTTCATGGTTAAGTAATCAAGTTGTAAGCATATATTATCGTATATTATCAGATTCAATATCTACGGTACTGGTCTAATATTTCTCAAAATGATGAGTATCAAATAATGAGGAAACTATTCATTATATTTTGTTGCTCTTATTTTAATCAAACTGGTATTCTATTCTATATTGCTCACAATTTTTAGAACTCTCATATAGGCATTTCCCAGTTTGCACACTGATAATAGTCTCATACAATCCAACCGTCAATTAAAGCAGTGTGACTATGACTTGGTTGCAGGGAGAAAAATTGTCGAGCCTCGACGTGGTTGTGAACTTAGTAGGGGCTTTGAGTTGTTGGGTTTAGATAGTGGAATAGAATGGGAACTTTAGACATTAATGGTTCGATACAAAGCAAGGCAAACTCTGAGTGCAAAAGCAGCGTTAGCTCATCCTTACTTTGACATAGAAGGTTTGTTGGTGTTATCTTTTATGCAAAATTTGAGGCTACGGTTCTTTCGAGCTATCCAACAAGATTATAGAGAAGCTGCCAGGTGGATTATTCAACTTATGGCAAGATTAGGAACACAAAAGGATGGCGGATTCACTGAAGCTCAACTCCAGGAACTTAGAGTATGTATCTTAATTCCCCAATCACATGGTCACACTCACACCACCTTTCTTTAAGACATAAGCTCTTATCAATCATTTTTTGTACTATAGGAAATTATGCCCCAGAAAAAATTTGGTGCAATTTCAAAATTATCATCCAAGAAAAATTGCAGGTGTAGCTTGATATGAATGAGACTCAAATAGTTATATTGCAATTTTTTCTGCTATTAGTTGGTCTCATGGTCATATCATCCCGAGGACTGCCAAGGAATATAAATTTTCATAATACAATCGAAAATCATTTTTGAGAAATGTCAATGTACTTTTTAATACTCATGTTGCAGGTGTTCCTCAGATCTTCACCGACAAAGAAAATGCTAACATAGGTCATCTCGAGACACATTTGATGCAAGATGATGATCTTAATTTGTTTCCTAAACAATATTCAAACTGCAAGAATCAACATCAATATCAGACAAGTTTTTACAGTTATATTTTCTACTTTCAAAATGAAATTTTGTTAGATCATGGTAAAAGAACATATCTTCTATTTAATGTACATCTTATGTCATTTGCAGTAAGAAATTTATTTTTAATTTTTCACACCAGACTGATGAAGGAGTTAAATATTAGAGCTCATTGGCTGATGCTTCATGTTGTTTATTTTGTGATTTCATTCATGATGGAAGAGAACTATTTTGAAGAACTTCAGACATGTTTTATTGGGACTTTTATTGTTCTGTATGACTCAGATTTCGAATGCTCTCACTGATCCCACTGATGGTAAGGATTCTTTTTAACTTTGTCTCCAAGTATATTACTCCAAATTTCAACTACGAATATTGAATCCTGTTAACCTATATCTGTCTATCATTTCAGACCGAAGGCATGACCGATGTACAACTTAATACAGACACATTGGTTACATTTAGTCACTTATATTTGCTCAAATTATTAATGGTATCTGTGTCTGTTTTAGTGTCCATAGCTGGCAACTGTGCAGGTTTTTGCAGACCATGAATCAAGTGTAAACCCAATTAGTGTTCCCAGAAGTTGGATATGGAACCACAATAGGAGAACGTACACTTCGGAACCTCCATACCATCCATATTCAAAGGTATAGACTTCAAAGTTAAACTATTATAGCATTAGCATGTCCCAAACAACTAAGTTTAATATGAGCTTTTGTTAACCAGGTTTATCAGCACAAGAAATTCAACAGTGCTTCTGGAGAGGTAAGATATGGGTGCTTCTGGAGGGGTAACATATCGCTTTTATCTTTAATCCTGATTTTCTTATTTTTGTTTGATGAGTATTTCAATTTGGTGAAGTATGTTGCAGAAATAGGTTGAACGAATTGAAAAGATTGAAAGATTGAAGAATGCTGAAGCTGCACAAGTGTTTTGATGAAGAATTGAAAAAATTTGCAACAGAAAATGTGACTCGGGAAGAAATCCGCCAATCGCTAGAGGATGAAGTTCGTAGATTGACTCAAACAGTTGGACAAACCGACGGAGAAAAACGGGAAAAGAAAGAGCAGGTTACAAGGTGCGAATCATATATTGATGACATGCAATCAAAGTTGCAGGCCTACCAGGTTAGCCTTGACATATAGATTGTAAATTTTGTATTTATTGCTATTTATCTATACTTTTTGGTTCTGTCTGCAATTTCAATGTTGTCTGCTATTCTCGAATGCTTAGTTGGATGATGAACGAGTTTTGATTGGGTAACCTTGAAATCATTGTAAGATATGTCTGCAGAGGCATCCTTATTATTAGGCAGGTTTTCACTATCCGGGCTGCACTGTTTCATTCTTTTGCCTAAAGTTCTCTAGCTCAAAAATCGTGTTGAAAATTTTCTTTATAATATTGTTGGATGGGCTAGAATGAGTTATAAAGGAATGGCCAAAGGCGACATTAAAATTGTGATTATGTATCATTTATTCGTTTTTTCAAATTATTGCCAATGTCAGTGTGTCAGTGTCGGTTTTATGTTATCGACATTCATGCTTCATACATTGTTTGTGTTGATTTCAGGCTTCCAGATGGATCTCAAGTTATTGGGCCCTTCATGATCCCTTGTCGTAACTGCTCTATGTGACGTAGGTTATGGTCAGTGTTATTGCATAGCAGAATTAGAAGACTATTTGTTGTTCTGTAATATACTATCCGTGTTTCTTTGGTGTTTTCTGATTTATTTGCCAAATACTTAAAATAAAATGCACTTCAGGCAAGACAGCAAATTCCATGCAGCCACCGGAAACAAATTGCAGCACCCAAGGCTCTGGCCAGGTCTGTAATGACGAGGTATGTCTAAACTAAGATCTCATGTTTTTTCAATTTGACATGCTTTAAAGGTTTTTGGATTTTAGTTTTGTCTTAGAGCCTGATACACTGCCCAAGGTTACTTTATTATGTCTGCTTTTAGGGATGTGGGACTGTCACAATGTTATGTTTGCTGGTCTTCTATGATTACCTGTTAACATGGGTTAACTTTATGTTTGGAACATGCATATGCAGTTCATTCATTGCAGGTAGAAATTGGAGTTCATCCATTGATTGCTACTTCACTACAATTGATGTTTTACTACAATTGATGCATTGCTTGATATTTCACTAAAATTGATGTTTTAACAGTTGATGCATTGCTTGATGTTTTAAGCAAACATAAGGATAAGTATCATGAATTACTCTTGTCAGATTGTAGGCAGTAGATATCTGAGGCTGTAGCTGGAGATACGTTTAGTGTCAGTGTCTTTATTGCAATTGATATAGACATCAAGCTCTTAGAATCATTTCGCAGAAATTGTTGGAGCTTCCTCTCAAATTCCAATGGCCTATTGAACATTTTCAACAAGCTTGTGAGCTATTAGGTTAGTCGTGTCTTGATTATAATTTTATTTTAGGCTTACAATTTATTTTGGATCCAATTAAGCACAAAAGCAATGAACCGATTACCATTTCCTGTATCTTCATTTCGCGAATAGATTTATAAACCAGATTCTGTCAGATTCAGTCCCTTTTTTCAATCGTACTTTAATGATTGCAAACACCAAAATTTTCTATAAATCTCTGTAATTGACTGTGTTTTTCAATGGTTTTATGTGAATGAACATCAATGTGTTTCTCAATCATTTTTGTGGATGCATTGTGTGAATAGTTTTGGTTTTAATTAAAACCGGTTGTTAACCAGATCCAAACCGATTTTAATCCTGTTTGTGCACAAGTTTGGAAGCCTAGATTTTCAAGTTACTTGAGAAGTAACATGAGTTAACTTGTACTATGAGAAGTATATTGTTATGGTAGTATATGAATTCTGGCTACAGTTTGAACCTTATATGATGGCAAATTATTTACCATTGAGTTTTATGCTTTTATTATTTGAGTTGGATTTCAAATTCTTTATACATTGATGTGTGCATTTCCATTAGTAAAAAAAAGCTATCTATCCTAAATGATATATTTTTCTTTTATCTAATTTTCCATATCCAGGATCGGTTAGACATTGATATTGGTTTCATGCTGATCAATTTTCTGAATCAAGTAGTGCTAATCCCAATCAGGTTGCATTTCCATTTGTTTGTCAGCTACAGAGAAGCTACAGAGAATGTCTACGACGTCCTTACCAGCTTCAGCAAACAAGACTTTCTTACCGTTTTCATTCAACACAAGCTTAAAGGACACATGTTCCTCTGTTTGAGTAGTAGCAGCAACAATGATAATTGATAGTAACAACTACCAACAAAAAGGTTTGGACTGATATGTTAACTGTAACATTGTAAGACGCTAATGTTGCATTTGTGAGATGCTAATTTCATGGCTTGATCTTGCAACTTGAACTGTTCCACCAAGGCTCCTCTTCTACTACATTATATAGATTTCAAATACTCTCGTGATATTTCGTAGTCAATAAATCTGCATTATTTTACTGCTAGAAGCCATTGTTGACATCTAAACTGACACTAATGCTTTTCTGATATATGTAGGATTATGTTCCAAAAGACATTAGAAGCATTTATGGTTTTGAAGCCCCTCAATCACCAACCTCAACTTATGATAACTACCAACTTTGTTATGAAGATTACGCAAAGGAACCGCCATTACTTCCTCCCCACTTTGCAACTACAGTGTTAAATGTGCGAACAACAAACATGGAAATCCAACATCCTATGCCAAGACCTCAACATGGAGTGGTCAATCATCTTTACATGCAGAAAGAAAAGAGTAGTAACTCCGTGGTTGCCCTTGGTACAACGCATCTTGCCTAGTGTTCTGGACTGGGCCAGCGCCTGCCCTACTGTCGGGCAGGCCCAAACCCAATGACCAGCGAAGGCCCAACGAGGCCCACCATCGCCTTCATGTCGGGCACATACCAATCCCCTTGGACGTCAGGCACGCGAGGCAAAAACTGTCGAGCAGAAACATATAGCCCACGGATGCACCTCTCCTCGACACCCCCGTGCTCCTCCCCGTGAGGACACGTTCTCTTGTAACTTCCCACTCCCAAAGGAATCGCTCTGCCCTACTTCCGGAGATTCAGGGACCGTTACACCAGGGTGAAGACCACGTGCTGGTCTTTACTACGCCACGTAAGCCCTGGCAGTTACTTGGATTGGGCCTTCAATCCAGCCCAGTGCGAGTAACCGTTGGCCCCGCGCTGGGGGCTCTCTATAAATACCCTCTCACTTGAGAGGGTCAGGTTACATTGCATTCTAAACTCACCTGCTTTACTCTACTTGCCTACTCCCTTTTTTCTTACTTGAGCGTCGGAGTACCTTGCAGGTACAACCCCCCTCCCGCCGTATCATCATCACCGGAGCTGAAGTCCATATGATGTTGTTGGCCACTGCATAATTGTCTAATCCAGGTACGATCAGTGGCGCCGACTGTGGGGACCATTGCTCCCCCGTTTTTCATCTGTCGTTAAACCAAAGCAATTCCTCCATTCATCACCAGCATGGCCAACAACCCGTCCGCGAACAAAGCTCTGGACACCGTCCTCGCGCAACTCGAGAACAGAAACCACCGTGAGGACACCGCTGCCCTCAACGTCGAAGAAGGCGACGTAAGAGACGGGCATACCGCCTCCCCAGACTCCCAAGACACGACTTACGACGTCACCCAACAGGACGACTAACAAGCCACCTTTCAGCCAGTTGCTCCTCCGTCCAATGCAGATCTGAGCACCGTGGCCCTGTTCGCCTTGGTCAACCAGACCAGCCAGCTGATCATGCACCAGAATATCATAATTGAAGCACTCGAGCGAGGGCGAACATGGCGATCTTCCCCGCGGACACCGTCGCCCACCTTCGCCTCGCCGTTCTCCTTCCCCGCGAATGACTCATCCAAAAGAATTTCGGACCCCCTCGCCGGTGTGCGAGGGCCGCCAGCCGAAAGCCTCCTAGAAGCGCCATCGTTCCCCCCTCAAAAGGAACCCAGGCGCTCCTTGACTACCAACAGGAGCAAGACCGCCGAGGAGAGACCAAGGAACCACTCTGCGAACTCCCCTCCACGACAAGGACCTGGTCGACACCACTGATCCCCATCAAGGTCCCCAGATGGAAGCGACGATGAAGACCAGAGGACCCCCACTATCATGGGAGATCATGGACGCCCCAATCCATACGGGCATGGAGAAACCCCCGCCATTGGGGACCTACGATGGCCTGGCCGACCCCGACGATCACGTCGAAAGTTTTGAAGCCATGCTCGACTTCAGAAACATCAAGGGAGCCATTAAGTGCAAACTTTTCCCCACCACCTTGCGAAAGGGCACCATGACCTGGTACAAGAGTCTAGCACCCGGGTCTATCACGTCCTGGAGGCAACTAAGAGAACGCTTTACCAAACACTTCACGGTATCTCGTCGACACCCGAAGACGGAGGCCGCACTAGATAGCATCTACCAGGGGAAGAACGAGCCTCTCAGGAACTACATTGAGAGGTTCAATGGGGAGGTTGTCGAGGTCCACACGACCGACGACATGAAGAAGTTTTTAATCATCCGGGGACTACGAATTGGATCCGATTTTGCCAAGTCCATGGGCCTCCACAGACCTCGTTGTTTGGAGGACCTCCTCCAACGAGCTCAGTCATACATCGAGTTCGAGGAGTCGGAGGCAGCACAGATCGCCCTCGACTCGAGGCGGAAGGAAGGCTCCCACGGCCGAAGAGAAGAAGACTCCCCTCCCCAACGCGAAGAAGAAAAAAAGAAGGAAAGCCACCCCCGAGACTCTCGTGAACCGAGAGGACCAGCTGGCCGGTTCACGGAATACACGCCGCTTAATGCTCTCCGCGCGCGAATCCTCTCCGAGTGCTCCAACTCGGAATTTCTGAAAGGAGGCGTCTGCTTTCCGAAGCCAACTGCCCCTAAACCAAATACGGACAAGTCCAAGTACTGCAGGTTCCATCAGAGCCACTGACATGTCACGGAGGACTGCATCAATCTCAAGGATGCAATCGAGATCCTGATCAAGGAAGGGTACCTAAAGAAGTACGCCCAGAAGAATGACATTCCTCGTCCCAGTGCCCGGGAAGCCCAGAACGTCGAGGAGACGACACCTCCTCCCGACGAGAGTCGGCTGCAGGTCGCCCTCAGCGTCACTCGACCCGAAGACTTTTTTGTCCCCGAAGGCATCGAGGGCCAAGAGGCAGTTCACAGCATGTAGGCGAATTTCCCCCACGAAGACCCTGTCACTGTCCGCAGCACATGGGAAGGTTTCCCCAAGACAATGGTCATATCCGGGGGCGGTTACGAGAAGTTGTTCGTCGGATCGATCAAGCGGAAATTTGACGAACTGGAGTCCGCAACGTCGGCGAAGACCACCACTCTCGAGATGGTGCAAGGGAAATCAAACCCCATCACCTTCTACCTCGAAGAGCTCCCAGGCGGAGCACCCAACGCCATAATACCCTCTTGGTGAGGGCACAGATGGCAAATTTTGACGTTCACAGGATCCTCGTCGATCAGGGAAGTTCAGTCGACATCATGTACGCTCACCTGTTCGGGACCCTCTAGCTCGACGAGAGACATCTGACCCCGTACGTCGGTTCAGATCTACAGGGGTTCAACGGTACCACCACCAGGCTATGTGGTTACGTTGAACTGATGGTCACATTCGGGGCCGAAGACACTGCCCGTCAAGTGAAAACCCGCTTCCTGGTGGTCGAATGTCCGTCCCTCTACAACTGTATCCTCGGGAGGACCAACCTGGCCGAACTTACGACCGTGCCATCAACGGTCCACCTCAAGATGAAGTACTACACGGACAGGGGACGGGGTAGTTACGATGCACGGGGACATAGACGCGGCCAGGAGGTGCTTCGACGCTGCAATTAAAGGCATGAGTTCCATCGGCACCAAGCCCAAGACCGGAGCAAAGTAATCCCTAGACACCGCACAGAGGCCTCTCCTGCGCGTCAACGCGGTCGACCTCGACAGTAGGTTCCTGGGCGAGCATGAAGAAGGCAGAGCAGAGGACCTCGACCTCCAGGCAGAAAACAACGGGCAGCCTCTCCACCCAACGCACCCCATCCCAGACGGAGACTTCGAGCTTGTCGCCCTCGGGGATGATCCAGACCGTAACGTGAAGATTGGCACCGGGCTCCCTGACCTGGAAAAGAAGCAGCTGAAGGCGTGTCTCCAAGATAACGCTGATCTGTTCGCGTGGAGCGCCTCCGAGATGCCTGACCTTGACCCCGAAGTGGCTTGCCATCAACTCGCAGTAGATCCGGCCACTAGGGCCATAGTTCAACGTAGGCGTAGACAGTCACCCGAAAAAGCGGAGGCTGCTGAAAAAACTGTAAAAGACCCCCTAGAGGCAAATTTCATTTCGGAGGCCAGGTACACAACCTGGTTGTCCAACGTTGTACTTGTCAAAAAGAATAATGCAAAATGGAGGATGTGTGTTGACTATACTGATCTTAACCAGGCATGCCCGAAAGACTGTTATCCTTTGCATAACATCGACCAACTGGTTGACAATTCTGCAGGTTACAGACTATTATCCTTCATGGGCGCCTACTTAGGGTACAACCAAATCCCCATGGATAAGGTCGACAAATAGCACGCGGCCTTCATGACCGAGTCGGGCAATTATTACTACAACGTAATGCCCTTCGGCCTGAAGAACGCCGGCGCAACCTACCAACGGATGATGAATAAAGTTTTCTGGGGAGAAATCGACGACATGCTCGAGGTTTATATGGACGACATGATCGTCAAATCCGTAGAAGAAACCGACCACGCTGCGCACCTCAAGAAGGTGTTCGACACAGCGAGGAGATGCCGCATGAGGTTCAATCCCGACAAATGCACCTTCGGTGTTCGGGCGGGTAAGTTCCTCGGCTTCTACCTCACAGAGCGAGGAATCGAGGCCAACCCCGACAAGTGTAGGGCTTTCTCCGAGATACCAACTCCGAACTCAAAGAAGTCAATACAATAACTAAACGGGATGTTAACCGCCCTCTCCCGCTTCGTCGCCAAGTCTGCACAATACACACTCCCGTTTTTCAAACTTCTTCGAGAAAAAACGACATTTGAATGGAGTGAGGAGTGCGAACAGGCGCTCCTCCACCTAAAACAAGTCTTGTCGCAGCCCCCGGTCCTCTCACGGCCAGAGAACGGGGAGACACTCTTCTTGTATCTCGCCATCACGAGCGAAGTGGTCAACGTCGTCCTCATACGGGAAACCCCCGACGGGCAAAAACCGATTTACTTCACGAGCAAAACCTTCCAAGGTCCCGAGCTCAGGTATCAGCAGATCGAGAAAGTCGCCCTGACCCTCGTCACTGTGGCCAGGAGGCTACGCCATTACTTTCTAGCCCACAGTGTCGTCGTAAGAACCGAACAGCCTATAAGGCATCTCCTTGGACGACCAGATATGGCGAGAAGGATACTCAGGTGGCCACTTGAACTCGCCGAGTTCGACATCCAATACGAGGGAAGGAAGGCCCTGAAGGCTCAGGTATTGGCCGACTATGTGGTGGAGATGACCGTCCCGGAGCCTTCGACCAATGGATCCCAAAAGTGGACGATATATGTCGACGGAGCATCCAGCACGAAGGGGAGCCGGGTGGGCATTATCCTTGAAAACGAAGAAGGCATCATGATTGAGGTCTCCCTCGAACTATCTTTCTCGACGTCGAACAATTAGGCAGAGTACGAGGTTTTCCTCGCCGGGCTTCGGTTGGCCAAGGACCTCGACGCCAAGGAGGTCAAAATCTTCATTGACTCCCAGCTCATAGTCTCTCAAGTCCGAGGAGAGTATCAGGCCAAGAACGACTGCCTCATCGAATACCTGACCTTAATAAAGGAAAAGATGAAGAATTTCGCCTCCGCGGAAGTGATCCACATCCCTCGTGAGCACAATGCCCGAGCAGATGTCTTGTCCAAATTGGGGAGCACAAAGAAGAAAGGCGAAAACAAATCCGTCATACAAGAAGTGCTTTCCTGCTCAAGCATCGACAAACCCGTTCCGACAGCGGACGTGAACGCCATTGGGGACAGCAATTGCTGGATGACCCCGGTATACGAGTACCTCACGACAGACAAACTTCCTGAGGACCCCAAGGAAGCGGGGATGGTCAACCGGCGAGCGTGCTCGTACACTATAATTGAGGACAAGCTATATCGTCGCGGGTTTTCTATCCCCCTCCTCAGATATGTCAAGGAGACCAAGGTCCCCGGTATACTCCAGGAAATCCACGAGGGAATCAATGCACAACACCTCGGCGGCCGATCTTTAGCCCGTAAGGCACTTCGGGTAGGGTATTATTGGCCCACCATGCAACAAGACGCCAAGGAACACGTCAAGAAGTGCGATAAATGCCAGCGACACAGGGACATACACCTCGCTCCTCCTAACGAGCTCAAAACACTGTCCTCCCCGTGGCCGTTTGCATGGTGGGGAATGGATATTCTCAGACCTTTCGTCGTGGGATCGTATCAAAACAAATACCTCATCGTCGGGGTGGATTATTTTACGAAGTGGATCGAGGCGGAAGCACTGGCCAAAATCACGGCCTTCAACATACTACGTTTCTACAAGAGGAACATTCTCGCCCGATTCGGCGTGCCCCAAGCTATTGTCACCGACAACAGAACACAGTTCACCGACAGGAACTTCCAAGACTTCGTCACCAAACTGGGCACGAAGCAGCACTTCACGTCGGTCGAACACCCTCAAACGAACGGGCAAGCCGAAGCGGCGAACAAAGTAATCCTCCGAGGATTGAAACGTCAATTGGGCGACTCCGAGTAACAGTGGGTCGAGGAGCTACACAGCGTCCTCTGGGCCTACCAAACAACCCCACACTCCACGACCGGGGAGACACCCTTTCATCTGACCTACAGAACAGAGGCAGTGATTCCCGCAGAGATCAGGGAACCCTCGAGGAGGACAGAAGCCCCACTCGATGGAGACGCAAACAACGAAGCCCTGAGGGAAGAGCTCGATTTTGTCGAGGAGACACAGTCGGGCGCTTCTCTTCGAGAAGCTTCGCTAAAACAAAAAATAACTTTACGTTATAATGACAAAGTCATCAAACGTGATTTTCAAGTAGGCACCCTCGTCCTACGAAAGAACCAGAAAGATTCGCGAGAAGGCAAACTCGCCGCGAACTGGGAGGGCCCGTACCGCATTCGCGCGAAAACGGGGACAAGATCCTACTTCCTCGAAAATCTGCATCGGGAAGAACTTGCTCGACCATGGAACACTGAGAAGCTTAAACAGTACTACAATTAAGCACTGTCCGCAACACACTAGCATCGCGGTTACAGGGACGCACTAGAGTACAAGCGTGACACCCCTATACAAGACACGATGATCAAGGGCCGCGTTGTGTGTGAGCGAGGACTTTTGATCCGACGAGGACACCTCGATCGAGCTCCGTCGTCATTGTACCAATTAGGCAGAACACCTAGCTCGCGATGGGAAGTTCACGCCACGAATCTAAGACCTCGACCGAGCCCTTAGCCTCGTTGACGGTCGAAATACACCTCCGACCACTCGACCAGCTCTCCACGCGGTCGAGGATTATCGAAGTCGAGCAGATTCCCCAAAACTCTATTACTTAGAAAAAAATAGATAAAGTATAACAAGTACGATAACATCACACATAAGCGAAAACATACAAACGTCACACGCGCAGATAAACAAAAATACATTAAGCGGGCAGAAGCCCATTGTACAGGTATTACAAACAAGTATCAAAAAGCCCCTGGCATGCAGGCCGGGCACAGACATCAAAGAATAAAATGGCTCGCAGACCAAACAAAACGAGAAAGGAAAAACCTACTCGACGACGGTCCCCTCTGGCTGCTCGTGTTCGTCTGCCCCTCCGCCGACCTCTTCCTCTTGCATCGACTGCACGATCTGGCCGTCGACCACCTCGTAGTCGGGGTCAGTCCCTTCAGTTATGAGGTCGGGGTTGACAACCCGAAGCTGCTGCACAGCGTTCCTGAAACCTATGTCAGCCACTACAAGGTTATCCTGCTCGGCCTCCCTGAGTTTAGCAATTAGCGTTGCCCGCGAAGTCAACAACCTGTCTTCCTCGGTCTCCTCCTCAGCCGGGCGAACAACTTCTTCCAGCTCGGTGTTCCTCACCAAGAGACGTTTCCTCTCCTCCTCGACGTTCCTCAACCTCTCCTCCAACTGCCCTTGAAGCTCGACTTGGGTCTTGTTTTGGTTTTTGCAGTCAGCCAGCTCCTTTCCCACCTTCTCCATTTCAGCTGTGTTAGTTCTTAGATTGGCTAGAATTTTGGTAAAACAAAGTTGTTCAATGTTGATGTCATATGGCTGATGTCTTAAGATTGAGTCTTAACATTGGATAATGTTAAGTGTTTAAGTTGTTGAAGTTTTGAAGTCTGATGTCACATGCGATGTCATGACATCAGATATGCAGATCATTAAAACATCAGGTTTGAGATATTTTTAGGGTTAAGCGTATTAGCTGGATTTTGGGAGAGCTGTTAGAGTTATTGGATGCGAATATCTTGGAGGAGATATTTTCTGTTGCAAACAGATTTGATGCAGATTTGTAGGAGTGTTTAAAGGCTGAAGATTTAAGAAGATTTTGAGAGAAATTTTGTTTTGAAGATTCAGTTTTAAATAACAAATCAGGTCAGATATTGTAGCAGGTCCAAGCCCAAATCAAATAGCAATATAAAGCGCATCAATCCTGAAGGAAAAGTAACGAAGAAAGAGAGCTAAAGACTGAGAGTCGTTTGTGACTTCGTGTATGTGTTGTAAACCATTCTAGTGTGAATTGGTGTTGTTATTTTTAGTTGTTCTTGATCAAAGCTGTGAAGCAGAATCAAGTTATGTTTTTCAAAGTGTGTGATCTTTGAATTATATCACTGAAGTGATTTAGGGATTGAGCAGTGTTCTCATACCTAAGTGGTCTCTTAGGTAGAAGGTTCATTAAGTAGTGATTAAGTTTAGGAGATGTCAACTGGATTGTTGAGTCTATAAATTAATTCTCCTGATAGTGAAATTCATCCCTGGCTTGGTAGCCCCCAGAGTAAGTTGTTTAACTGAACTGGGTGAACAATTCTTTGTGTCTCATCTGTTGTGTTATATTGTCCATTACAGAGTGTGTTGTTGTGACATCATACATAACATCACATATCTGGTACCAGAATTTTAATTGGTATCAGAGCAGGCATCCTGCTCTGCATCTAGGTGAGATCTATGGTTGATACTTTCTGGTAAGATGGACAAGGAAGTTGGTGGATTTGTGAATAGACCCCCTATTCTGGATGACTCTAATTATGATTATAGGAAGCCAAAGATGATTACCTTTTTGAAATCCTTGGACAGCAGGGCTTGGAAGGCTATCATAAAAGAATGGAAAGCACCTGTTGTTGTTGAGAAAGATGATGTTGGGAAAGAAAAAGAAGGCAGCTCAAAACTGAAACCTGAAGAAGAATGGACCAAGGAAGAAGATGAGCTTGCCCTTGGTAATTCCAAAGCTTTAAATGTTATTTTCAATGGAGTTGATAAGAACATATTTAGGTTGATCAATACCTGTGAAATTGCTAAGGAAGCTTGGGACATCTTGAAGACTACTCATGAAGGAACTTCAAAGGTTAAGATGTCAAGACTTCAACTTCTGACATCAAAGTTTGAAAGTCTAAAGATGAAGGAAGATGAAACTATTCATGACTTTCATATGAGTATTCTTGAGCTGTCTAATGCCTCTAGTGCTCTTGGAGAGAAGATGACTGAAGAAAAGCTGGTGAGAAAAATCCTTAGATCCCTTCCCAAGAGGTATAAGATGAAGGTGACTGCAATTGAAGAAGCTCAAGACATAAGCAAAATGAGGGTTGATGAGCTTATTGGATCTCTTCAAACTTTTGAGTTAGGGTTGAATGAGGAGGAACCTAAAAAGAAGTCCAAGAGTATAGCTTTGGTTTCCAGTTCTGAAGAAGCCAAGAAAGGGAAAGAGGATGATTCTCAGGAGGAGCTGTCTCAGGCTATTGCTTTGCTGGGAAAACAGTTCAACAAAGTTATGAAGAGGATAAATAGGAGTTATAATCCCAATGTCAAGAATATTACTTCTGACATCAATAGATCAGGAGAACAAGGGAATAAGTCTAAAGAGGAAGAAAAGTCCAGTAATGACAAAGGGATACAATGCTATGAGTGTGAAGGGTATGTACATGTCAATAAGGAATGTCCTACTTTTCTAAAGAAGCAGAAAGGGTTATCAGCTTCTTGGTCTGACAGTGAGAGTGAATCTGAAGAAAATTCAGTGAAACTTGTTAGAGCTATGGTTGGGGTTTATGAGTCAGATGGTGATTCTTGTGATGATGAGGTTACTTATGATGAACTTGTTGTCACTTATGAAGATCTTTTCACAAGAAGTGAACAAGTGTGTCTTGAAGGAGAAAAGCTGAAGAAAACCATAGTACAGTTAAAAGCTGAAAAGACTGAACTTGAATCCGAAGTCAGTATGCTTAACTATAAACTGGACTCTATGACCAAAACTAACAGAATGTTGAACAATGGTACTGATGCTCTAGACAACATTCTTAGTATTGGGAAGATGGCTGCAGACAAATGTGGTTTGGGATTCACCAATGATGTAGGTTCTAATGATGTTATCACCTCCAAACCAGTGATGTTAAAACAGATGTTAAAACATCATGACAGAACTCCATCTAAGAAGAAATACAGGCACTGGAGATGTCACAATTGTGGATATTTTGGACACATTAAGGCTTATTGTTATAAGCTACATGGATATCCATAGAAGGCTCATCAGGTTGTTCCCAGACAGAACTGTCACAGAGGAAGGCAGGTTACCAAGCCTAAGAAGCAATGGGTCCCTAAAGTTAAGGTTACCAGTTTGATAACTCACACTTCTTTAAGGGTTTCTACCAAAGAAGATTGGTACTTTGACTGTGGGTGTTCAAGGCACATGACTGGAGTTAAGATTCTGTTGGTAGATGTGAAGCTTCATTCTTCAGGCCATGTTACATTTGGTGATGGGGTCAAAGGAGAGATCAAGGGGATTGGTAAACTGAACTGTGCTGGTGCTCCCAAACTGGATAATGTTCTTCTTGTTAAAGGACTGACAGCAAATTTGATTAGCATTAGTCAACTTTGTGACCAAGGATTCAAAGTAGACTTTACAAAGTCTAAATGCATTGTCAAAGATGATAAAGGAGAAGTCATTATGAAGGGAGTCAGGTCTAAGGACAATTGTTATCTTTGGGTGCCACAAGACTCAAACTCTTCCACTTGTGTTTTTGCTAAAGAAGATGATGTCAAAATCTGGCATCAGAAGTTGGGACATCTTCACCTAAAGGGAATGAATAAAATCATCTCCTCAGAAGCAGTAAGAGGAATTCCCAAACTTAATATTGAGGAAGGAAAAGTTTGTGGAGACTGTCAAAAAGGGAAGCATACAAAGATGTCTCATCTGAAGCTTCAACATGACACCACCTCCAAGGTCTTGGAACTACTTCATATGGACTTGATGTGACCTATGCAGGTTGAAAGTCTGGGTGGAAAGAAATATGCGTATGTAGTTGTGGATGACTATTCAAGGTACACTTGGGTGAGCTTCATCAAAGACAAATCAGAGGTGTTTGATGTTTTTAAAGATCTTTGTCAAAGACTCAAAAGAGAAAAGGAGAGTAATGTTATCAGGATAAGGAGTGACCATGGAAGAGAGTTTGAGAATAGCAAGTTTGTAGAATTTTGCTCTTCTGAAGGTATAAGTCATGAGTTTTCATCTCCTATTACTCCTCAGTAAAATGGAGTAGTTGAGAGGAAGAACAGAATTATCCAAGAGTCTGCTAGAGCTATGATCCATGCCAAGAAACTTCCCTATCATTTCTGGGATAAAGCCATGAATAATGCCTGCTACATTCACAACAGGGTTACCCTGAGAAGAGGCACTTCATCCACTCTGTATGAACTATGGAAGGGAAGAAAACCTAATGTTAAATACTTTCATGTTTTTTAAAGTAGATGTTATATTCTGGCTGATAGAGAATAGAGAAGAAAATTGGATTCCAAAAGTGATGAAGGAATATTTTTGGGATACTCTACCAACAGCAGAGCATATAGGGTTTTCAACTCCAGAACCAAGGTGATGATGGAGTCCATCAATGTGGTGATTGATGACAATGATAAGCAGGAAGATGATGATGTCCTAGATGATGTTGGAACATCAGTTGGTGAAGTTGCACCAGAAGCTGAAGACAGAAGTCCAACTCCTAGTGTTGCTGCTGCCGAGCCTGAATCTGAGCAACCTCATAAAGATCCTTCTATCAGAGTGCAGAAGGACCACCCAAAAGAGCTTATTATAGGTGATCCAAATTCTGGAGTAAGGACTAGGTTAAGAGAAGTTGTAGCAAGCTCATGTTTTGTCTCAAAAATTGAGCCAAATAATGTCAAGGAAGCATTGACTGATGAGTTTTGGATAAATGCAATACATGAAGAGCTGGAGCAATTTAAGAGGAATGAAGTATGGGTCTTGTGCCAAGGCCTGAAGGGGTTAATGTGATTGGCACCAAGTGGATTTACAAGAATAAATCTGATGAACAAGGAGTGGTCACCAGAAACAAGGCAAGATTAGTTGCTCAGGGATACACTCAGGTTGAAGGAATATGATTATGATGAAACCTTTGCTCTTGTGGCAAGACTGGAATCTATCAGATTGCTCTTAGGGTGGCTTGTAATTTCAAATTCAAGCTTTTTCAGATGGATGGTAAGAGTGCTTTCTTGAATGGTTACTTAAATGAAGAGGTGTATGTTGATCAACCAAAAGGATTTATTGATCCAACATTTCCTGACCATGTGTACAAACTGAGGAAAACTCTATATGGTTTGAAGCAAGCACCAAGAGCTTGGTATGAAAGGCTTACTGAATTCCTGGTTGTGAATGACTACAGAAAATGAGGGATTGACAAGACTTTGTTTGTTAAAGAGGAAGGAGGAAAACTGATGATAACTCAAATCTATGTTGATGACATAGTATTTGGTGGGATGTCAGACGCAATGGTGAAACATTTTGTAGAACAGATGCAGTCTGAGTTTGAAATGAGTCTTATTGGTGAACTAAACTATTTTCTTGGTCTACAAGTTAGACAAATGGAGGACTCCATATTCATTTCTCAGAGCAAATATGCTAAGAACACAGTGAAGAAATTTGGCCTAGAAAATGCTAATCATAAGAGAACTCCTGCTCCTACTCATTTAAAATTATCCAAGGATGAACATGGAGTTAGTGTGGATCAAAGTTTATATAGAAGCATGATTGGGAGTCTATTGTATCTCACAGCTAGCAGACCTGACATTTCTTTTGCTGTTAGAGTTTGTACCAGATATCAATCTGAGCCTAAGGTTAGTCCCTTGAATCAAGTGAAGAGGATCCTGAAATATGTTAATGGCACTAGTGACTATGGGATGCTATATAGTCATGGATCTGGGACTGAGTTAAGGGGATATTGTGATGCTGACTGGGCTGGGAGTGCTGATGATAGGAAAAACACTTCAGGAGGTTGTTTCTTCGTAGGGAATAATCTGATTTCTTGGTTTAGTAAGAAGCAGAAATGTGTGTCTCTTTCTACTGCTGAGGCCGAGTACATAGCAGCAGGGAGTAGTTGCTCTCAACCGGCGTGGATGAAGCAAATGCTGAGTGAATACAATGTCAAGCAAGATGTCATGACATTGTACTGTGATAATTTGAGTGCTATCAATATCTCTAGGAATCATATTCAACATAGCAGAACTAAGCATATTGATATAAGGCATCATTTTATAAGAGATTTGGTAGAGGATAAAGTAGTTGCCTTGGAACATGTTGCTACAGATAAACAGTTAGCTGATATCTTCACTAAAGCATTAGATGCAAACCAATTTGAAAGTTTGAGAAGTAAATTGGGAATTTGCATTTATGAAGATTAAATGTGCTAGAGAATGTATTAAGCAGTTGTATTCTTTATTAGATATTGATTTTATTCAACTGCTGAAGGCATACATGTTTGAAGTACATCAATAGTTACAGATTATCCCAACCCCCTGCATCTAGAAAAGCTTTCCAGTCTTCATCCCAATCATCATCAGAAGCATGTTGTTGCACAGGAAGTTTCTTGCTGGGTTTCATGGTTGTCTCTGAGGTTCTGCCTGTCTTTGTGGTTCCTGAAGTAGTTTCAGCTGCAGTCATTGTTTTGCTCCTCTTCTTAGGTGGATCTGAAGCCTTGTCCTTTTGCTTGAGGTTCTTTGCTGCATCTTTGGTGTTTGACTGGCTCATTCTTGGTTGATGTGTGGTGCTGCTAGAAGGAAGAAATGCTTGTTTTTATAATGCAAACAAGGAGCATTGTTTGTATCGCCTGACCAGTCAAGGTGTTGGAACTTGTTTTTTTTTTGGGAAAGCTTGGTGTTTGACTGTGTCATTTATTATGTCAGGACATTGTGTTTGGTGATTGTCCAATTGTGGCTAAAAAGGGGGAGAGTTAGCCTAGCCTTTGTGTGTAGAGTGTGACATATCTCAGTTCTGGTGTGGTGCAGATGTTGAGGGGGAGTGTGCATGTTGAACAACTGTTTATGCTGGTTCTGGTTTTGAGGGGGAGTTTGCCCTTTGTTGATAGGTGGTGTGCAGCATTTTGAAGTGGGAGCTGTTTGTTTTAAAAATTTTATCCGCTGCTGAAGTCTCTGATGTTGCAGAGTTTGTTTTAGCCAAAATTAGCCAAATGGGGATATTGTTAGTTCTTGGATTGGCTAGAATTTTGGTAAAACAAAGTTGTTCAATGTTGATGTCATATGGCTGATATCTTAACATTGGATAATGTTAAGTGTTTAAGTTGTTGAAGTTTTGAAGTCTGATGTCACATGCGATGTCATGACATCAGATATGCAGATCATTAAAACATCAGGTTTGAGATGTTTTTAGGGTTAAGCGTATTAGCTGGATTTTGGGAGAGCTGTTAGAGTTATTGGATGCGAATATCTTGGAGGAGATATTTTCTGTTGCAAACAGATTTGATGCAGATTTGTAGGAGTGTTTAAAGGCTGAAGATTTAAGAAGATTTTAAGAGAAAATCTGTTTTGAAGATTCAGTTTTAAATAACAAATCAGGTCAGATATTGTAGCAGGTCCAAGCCCAAATCAAATAGCAATATAAAGCGCATCAATCCTGAAGGAAAAGTAACGAAGAAAGATAGCTAAAGGCTGAGAGTCGTTTGTGTCTTCGTGTATGTGTTGTAAACCATTCTAGTGTGAATTGGTGTTGTTGTTTTGAGTTGTTCTTGATCAAAGCTGTGAAGCAGAATCAAGTTGTGTTTTTCAAAGTGTGTGATCTTTGAATTATATCACTGAAGTGATTTAGGGATTGAGTAGTGTTCTCATACCTAAGCGGTCTCTTAGGTAGAAGGTTCATTAAGTAGTGATTAAGTTTAGGAGATGTCAACTGGGTTGTTGAGTCTGTAAATTAATTCTACTGATAGTGAAATTCATCCCTAGCTTGGTAGCCCCCAGAGTAAGTTGTTTAACTGAACTGGGTGAACAATTCTTTGTGTCTCGTCTGTTGTGTTATATTGTCCATTGCAGAGTGTGTTGTTGTGACATCACACGTAACATCACATATCTGGTACCAGAATTTCAAGCTGAGATGGACCTGAAACTCTCTTGCAGCTCGCCCGCTGGACACGTCTCGTCGTTCAGGACCAAAGCAGCAGCACAAACCCGCATCACCATGAACACATCCTCCACCAGCGCCCTTCTCCGAGAGACCCTGTCAACACCCAAGATGGTCTGAACTTCGGGTGCACCAACGCATAGGGAATTATTCCCCATAAAGAAGTTCGGCCTCGAGTAGCAAGGCGGGAGCACAAATTTCACAGCAGGGGGGCTTTTGTTCTCTGTGAGGTCGACGTCCACATGATCAGCAAGCCGTTGTCTCTTCGGGAAGTTCTGAGTGCTTGGGGAGTCACTGTCCTGGGGAGAGCCAGAAGAACCCTCGGTTGCCGGAGTAGGACCGGGGACCTGCGATCGAAGCTGCTCGATACGGCCTTTACCTCCCTTATTCGAAAGGACTACAACCTTTAACTTTTTGAAGCACTTCTCAGCAGTCGACATCTTGCCTGCGAAGAAAAAAAATGTGTCAGTAAATCGGAAACCCATACGTGAAGAAAAAACAAGTCGAAGAAGATTCCACCACATAACAGCTCGAGGGCGTCCTCGTCGGAAAACGTCTCGAGGAGGGCCCTCGCATTGATTAAACTGCGCTTCGTTAAGACCTGCCCGTCGTCACCCCCGAACAAATTCTCCGTCCGACGTCACGAGCTTGGCTTTGTTGAATCCATTGACGAAGGCGACTATTCTCTCATACGCCAGACGATCCCCCTCGCCAAGTCGGCCAGGGCTGACAATGTAGTTGTCCGTCCCCTTTTTGAAATGTTCTTTCGTCCAAAACAAGGGGAATCTCGGCTCAAGGACCTCCTCCGTCTGCCCGTCCACCTCGCGGGAAACCCGACGATACATCGAATTCACAACCTCAAGCGTGACCGGCCTCACGATGTAATACTGGTATTTAAAGTCCCGAACAGAGTCCAGGTAGGTGTGGAAGAGGATGCTCACTTGTTTAAAAGACACCCAGCCGTGTCTACCGTCGGAGGCCTGTCGTTGGAGGTGGAAGATACGAAAGAAAAGAGGCACGATTGCCCTGATCTGGAGATATTTACAAACGAGCTCGAAGGCTCGGATGAAAACGAGGGAGTTAGGATGGAGTTGCGAGGGCGCCAGGCGCAGCCAAACGAACACTGCTTGTTGGAAATCCATAAAGGGCAAGCGCCACCCCACCTCGTCGAACATGAATTCATAAAGGGGGAACCTCATCCCTCAATAGGTCGAACAGATGCGGTGGTGTGCCTGAGGCCGGAACACCTTCCACGTCTTCGAGGAGCTCACCAGCCGGTGTTCGACTGTATAAAAAATATCATCTTCATCCCCGTCGACGAATTAGGAGATCATGTTTAGCGGCTCGTGGCTAACCCACTCCACGAGGGGACGCTCCTTGACACTAGTTATCTCCACCATCGGTGAGTCAGGTTGGTCGTCGGTGTCTAAAGATCCCACGGTCACTGATAAGGCGTCAATTTACCTGAAAAGCAGAAGGAAATGGTGAATTCGATGATCCAGATCAAATTCACCCCTCCACCGCTGATCAAGTGAAAGGGCGAAGAAGGGGCGTCGGGGACCACACGACTGCCGCGATCACACGACGTCTTCGGTTATGCGATGAACGACCCCGGTACTGCTCCCCGAGGATTCGTCCCGCAGTTAAGAACGTTAGCGAGGACCCCGAGAGATTCATCTCACGTCCTCGAGACATTCTTACTGTCCTCATGGTTCTCATCACTTCCCCCCGCAGGATTTAACAAGAAAACTAAGAAATTCCGCCGTTTTCGCCGGAAATTTCGCGATTTCCATGGGAACTTCATCAGTTCACCATGGAACCACCGCATGAAATGCAAAAGAAAGGAGAAAGATCGAGAAACTTACTTGAAGTATAGTTCCGGTACGGCGGTTCGCGGTGACTTGCAGCGGCGACGGTGACAGTGAAAGAAGAAGGAAGAGAGTCTGAGCAGAGAAAGTGAAAACGTGCAAATGACGCGGGCTCACCCTTATTTATAAGGGCCTCACGAGACTCGAGGATTTCCTAGGCAATCGATTATGCTACCCTAACGTAGCCGCCCTAGGTAATGATGGGGTGTGACACGTGGCGCACGTTTCCCCACGCGCGTCTTTTCATTTCCCAACACGCGTCCTTCCATTCTCCTCGCTTCAGACTTCTCGCATCCCCGAGACGTCGCCCAGCCGCGACCAATGTGGCGCGAGTAGATCAATTTGTTCCTGCCCGGTTGACCAACCGCTCCTCGTTTAAAATCCCTTCCCCGACTGAATACATCCTCGACATAGTACTAGCCCTTAAGTCATTAATCTGACACCTCAGAGCAACGACTTGGGGGGTTTCTGTTCTGGACTGGGCCAGCGCCTGCCCTACTATCGGGCAGACCCAAACCCAATGACCAGCGAAGGCCCAACGAGGCCCAACATCGCCTCCGTGTCGGACACGTACCAATCCCCTTGGACATCGGGCACGCGAGGAAAAAATTGTCGAGCAGAAGCATATAGCCCGCGGATGCACCTCTCCTCGACACCCACGTGCTCCTCCCTGCGAGGACACGTTCTCTTGTAACTTCCCACTCCCGAAGGAATCAGTCTCTATAAATACCCTATCACTTGAGAGGGTCAGGTTACATTGCATTCTAAACTCACACCTGCTTTACTGTACTTGCCTACTCCCTTTTTTCTTACTTGAGCGTCGGAGTATCTTGCAGGCACCCCCCCCCCCCCCCGCGCCGTATCATCATCACAGGAGCTGAAGTCCATACGACGTTGCTGGCCACTACATAACTGTCTGATCCAGGTACGATTACCTAGGCATTCCAACTTCATATTCCCTTTCATTTGAATTTTTATCATTATTTGGATTATTAGCATAAATGTAATTTCTACTTCTAGAAGGGTGAGCGATAATGATATTTGATTTATAAGTTAGAGAAAAATCGACATGAACGATCTCAAATTACGTCCCACCGGGTGTACCAAAATTTGTATCGTAAATTATTCACTTATAACAAATGAACTTGGTGTTCCCTCAAGGTATCAAGTTTGATATTTTTTGGTGTTCTTAGTTTATAGTTTTATTGATCTAAATTTTGATTACTATTCAAGTCACTTACAGTTGTTTGATTTTGAATATATAAAATAATGAAAGAAAAAAACAACAACTTTAAGATGCAGTGAAATAAAAAATAAGTAAAAACTAATAAATAGTGCTATTATTATTATTAATTTTTTTCTTACTATAATTTTTATTGATGTAAATAAAATTGGTTAAACAACTTTATTTATCTTTTAAATATATGTCTTTCTTTTAAAAATAATAATTTTTTTGGATAAAACATTTTTTTTCTAATTTACATTTTTATTATATTTTAATATTATTATATTGTTGATTAACATATTGAAACCAATATATCATCTTTTTTTTTTTAATATAATCAACTATTTCGATTAGGCAATTTTGTTTTTTTTTTCATTCCATTTTTCTTATTACTTTATTACATTTTGAAAATAAAAGCCTGCGTACCAGATTAGTACCGTGTGAACTCACGGGTAACACACAGTACTGTGTGAAATGTGAATACACGGGTAACCAGTTCAAAATTATTGTGAACGCACGGGTAGTACACGAGTACCGTGTAAACGCACTGGCGACGGGACCAAAATCTGTATGAACGCATTGATACCTAATACTGTTTTTTTGAAATTATATTTAATTTAACATACAATTTTTTTAAAGATAATATATAAATCATTGAAATATATATTATTTATGTCTTTTTTTTAAAAATTGGAAAATTGATACAATATTGTTTTTATTTTAAAAATATGTCTTTCATTTTAATATTTATTTTTGATTCACTTATATATTTATCTTTTACTACTTTATGTTATTTTTGTTTTTTTTATAAATCAAATTTAAATATTTTATATTTTTTTTGAATTTCATAACCTAACTGTTGACAATTCCGCGGTCCACGCCGGTACCCGTGCAGACGCACGGATATTAACAGTCATGAATAACTATTTATTTCATGCATTTTAACTATGTTTTTAATAATATAGAATATTATTTTATTTAAATAAAGAAACAAAATATTTTCACATCTCTTATGTGTTTTTGAACTTTCTAATATTTTAAACTTTTATAACAATTTTAGTTGTCGTTAAAGTAACTGTTACTCTATTTTTTAAATCCACACTCTTTAATATTTTTACGGAACTAAAAATTATTAAGCTTTTTTTTAATATAACAAAAATTTTAAACGGTTGATATATAAAAATAATTATAATATTTTTAAAAATGGATAAATAAGTCATGTAAAAAATTAATTTTATATTTATATACGAGATCAAATTTGTTGTTTATTATAGCCATTCAATTATTATATCTTTTAAAAATATTAACTTATTTGCTTGAAAATTTTAATTTTAATTTTAATTTTTTGTTTTAATTTAAAAAAAATACGCATAACATGAGTCTCCCACTAGTATAAAAGAAAATAAGAAAATGAATCTGAAATTTCGCAAGGCTTTTTGGAAATAAAAAGGAACTTGAAATTTGGAGGGCAATATATCTTTTAAATAGAAAATGGAACGTAAATTTTCGTAAATTTGGAGGGTAATATAGGAATCGGCAAGACACTCTATTACACTACTCGTCCAAAAAAAAAAAAAAAGCCCAAGGGAGAAAGCGCGGGAAAATTCACCACGATTACACAAGAGGGTTGGGGTTTCTATTCGAGATTTTAGCAGTAGCAGGAATCATCAACTTCCAATCCAAAGGGTAATCTGAGATCTCAATTCCCTCGCCAACAATGAGCGGCCGGAAATGGGACCGGAGAGACAACAGAACATCAAAGAAGCAGAAATTGATCAACAACGCTGAGGAAGAACTTGAAGCAAAGCTAGGGTTCGATCTTTTCTCAGAAGGGGAAAAGCGACTTGGATGGTTACTCACCTTTTCAACCGTAAGTCAAATTAGTGTGTGAATCAGTTTCATCTAGTTATATACTATTGAATTGATGAAATACTTAATTCCTGTCTTGTTAAGTACGAGTGAAATTGTTTCTCATAGAAGCTTTTAATTTATTGTGTCAATTAATCATAACCTGTTTAAAAATATTCAACGAATCACGGACACACAGACACAAATCCTGACACCTGACACGAAACTGATACTGACACAATGATACTATTAATAATTTGAAAAAACGAATAAATTGAATGTAATTACAAGTGTTAGTGTGTCGGTCTTCAACACTGACACAGACACGGACACACATTTTTCAAAGTCCCGGTGCTACAGAAAAACATTTGATTTTAATTGCATCTACATCCTCTTTACTTAAATGTGCTGTGTAGGATACAAACCTTAGGATTATATAGTGAAGTCGGAAAAGACGTATTAGTGAAACTCTACTTATCATTATTCATTCTCTGATTGGTTGACATTGTAATAAATTTTACACCGACATTGCATCAAAATTAATCTCATATTGAAATTTAACATTATAAGCTAATTCATTTTTTTTGTGTGATATTTTTCCCTTGGATAGATGTTATGTTTTTTTTCGGTTCTTAATTTTGAAGTCACAACAAATTTGTTTGATGTAATACTTTTGTGGAAGGGACTTAAACACACTTTACCATGCTTTGCAGTCATCTTATGAAGATGAGGATACCCGCAAAGCCTACAGTTGCGTTGATCTTTATTTTGTCACACAGGTATTGTTCGGCTGAAATGCTTTGTTACTAGTTTTTCCACCAAAAGAGGGACCTGGTTTGGTAAATAGGTTACTGATTGGAGTGTGTTTGCAGGATGGGTCTTCATTCAAGACAAAATACAGATTTCGTCCTTATTTCTATGTAGCTACAAAGGTGAGTGTGCACATTTGCATGCATGGATGTAGAGGTTGTTTATGTGTGACTATCCAATCATCAATGTTCACTGCCTTTACAAATTTATTCTGAATCAATGTTTTTTTTTGTGGCAACAACCGTCACTCTCACAATGTTAATGGTAATTGTGATTATGTAAATTTAATAGAATAAAATGGAGATGGATGTTGACGCATACCTGAGACGACGTTATGAAGGCCAGATTGCAGATATCAAAATTGTAGAAAAGGAAGATCTGGATCTTGTAAGAATTTTATTTGTCTCTTATACAACTTTAGCATTGATAATCTGTTTTCTTGGATTTTATAGTGTAATTCCTTCTAGAGTTTAAGAAGTTTAAGTCTAAATGGTTAACTACACAATCTGCATTGAAGTTTTCATTTTACTTCAATCAATTAGTACATGCATACTCTGTATCTCCACATAAATGGACCCTGAATTATTTTCATTTTTCGGAACAGAAAAACCATTTGTCTGGACTAAGAAAATCTTATTTAAAGATTTCATTTGATACCGTACAACAACTGATGAATGTGAAGAGTGACCTGATGCATGTTGTTGAAAGAAATAAAGCAAAGTCTGATGCTGCAGAAGCCTATGAGTCCATATTATCAGGGAGAAGGTAAATTAAGTTTCACGGGACAGTTAATTTTTAGATTGAAGTTTACTTCATTTAACAATAGAATTTCATTTTTTAGTGCATATTTTCATAGTAGATTTTAACTTTGTAACCTGGTCTGATCCTAGCATGCATGTTTCTTAGCAGAGAACAAAAACTTCAAGATTTTCTAGATTGCATAATTGATCTTCGTGAATATGACGTTCCTTACCACGTTCGTTTTGCTATTGACAACGGTAAGTTTTTATATTTATTTTTATCTTCTTGTTTAAAGTACCTATTCTAATATCCCATTTTCTTATCATCTCACTCTTAAATACACGTGACCCAGATATACGCTGTGGCCTGTGGTATGATGTTGTTGTGTCCACTGATGGGGTTACACTTGAGAGAAGAACAGATCTTCTGCAGCGTGCTGAAGTCCGTGTTTGTGCATTTGATATCGAGACTACAAAACTTCCATTGAAGTTTCCCGATGCTGACTATGATTCAGTTATGATGATTTCATATATGGTAGATAAGCAAGGGTATTTAATCATAAATAGAGAGGTAAGTATTAATGGAAGTTGTTAATGTTTGAGTAATCTCTCTTGCTGTTACTATTCTATTATTACAAAGGAAACTGAAAAATACACGTTTCATCAAAAGTCTCTTATCTTCAGTTTTATGATGGTCAATATCTTTTGATTGCTCTTTCTTTTCACAAGAATTTAATGTTATTCAGACCATCAACATTCTAGAGGTTTTACGATTCCCAATCACACCTACTTTGGGTGCACAGAAGTTGATCTCAATACAATGTTTTGATTTTCTTTAAACTTTGAGATGTACATGTAGAGAATGGTAATCCTCATCCATTTAACTTCCAAATTATGCATGAAGTGTAGCCAGAGAATCAATGGAACAAGAATAAATTATATAATTCTATTTCATCAAAAGTAGTTAATTGATCTTGTAGTGAACCTGTATTTTAAAAACATTAGTCATTATCATAGGCTGATGTCGACCTTAAATAATAGTGTTGTTTTCCACTTCTTTTCCAGTGTGTTGGGGATGATATAGAGGATTTAGAGTTCACTCCAAAACCAGAGTTTGAAGGGTGTTTTAAGGTGACAAATGTTCAAAATGAGGTAATGGTATAAGTGAATCCACAGATGATGGTTATATCATATTCTATTTGTCTGCTGAAAATCTGTTCCCCCAGTTGTTTTATAATGATGATATTTATTTTGTTCAGGTTTATTAATTTTTTTGGGTTTGTGGCTGATATTATTTGGCAGATTGAGCTTATTAGAACATGGTTTTCTCATATGCAAGAAGTGAAACCTGGTATCTATGTGACATATAACGGTGATTTTTTTGACTGGCCATTCCTGGAACGACGGGCAGCCCATCACGGGCTCAAAATGAGTGATGTATGTTGCTAACCTTGTGTTTTTTTGTGCAGTACTGGCATCATTTATGTGGGTAAATAAGTAAAGTGCATGTGCATACAGAATTCTTTCTTTCTTCACATTTTCATTAGCATATCAACTTAAGGAAGATATCGATTCCCATTGTATTTGAGCTTGAATTGGGCTTTGTTGTGCAATAGTTGTTTATGTGTCATAACTTTCTTTGCTTATACATTTTGGGACGAACCGTGTATGTTTGAAATTTCATTTTTATATTCGCTCCTTATTCTGAAGCATATCAATTCCACCATTACCCTTTTAGTTTATTAATAATTGATTCACTATTTCTTTCTTTCATTTTTCTGTTATTATTCGATCTTGCAGGAACTGGGGTTTCAATGTGACATGAATCAAGGGGAGTGCCGTGCTAAATTTGCTCCCCATTTAGATTGCTTTGCATGGGTTAAACGTGACAGTTATCTTCCTCAGGGGAGCCAAGGCCTCAAGGTACCAAATTCACGCTCTCAAGCTGTTGTAATTTATTTCATTAATTATTAGGGTCATTTTATTAATTGTATTTAACCATGTTTCTCTATGACACTAATTTTTGAGATGTCATGATAGCATATGACTCCACAGAATTATTTTCTTGAACCTTAAATGAAAGGTAAAGACCAAAAATAGTGATTTGAGGTTTTAGAGGGATGAAAACCAAATATCTTTTTACAGGGATCAAAATCAAAATTCTTTCATTTTATTTTAAGTATCCAAGCACTTGAAAACCTTCTCTTAAAAGTTAGATAGCTAGGGAGAAGAACCAAGCTACTTGAAATCTCCGCCCAAGCATCCCATACTACCCAAGGTGTGACTTGAACACCCCATATTATAATATCCCAGTCCCTATAATAGCGTCGCCCCCGAGAGCTGTTGTCTTGATGGCTGCACTTTACGATGTTTTTGTCGATCTTTCTAGTCAGCCCTTTCACAGGTAGAATTTTCCGAGCCGTCGACAGCTAGCCCTAATACCAACTAATAAGAATCCAAGCACTTGGGCAGCCCTCCCTAGAAAGCTAGCTATCAAGGGGGATGAATTTGACCACTTCAATACTCCACCAATCACTCCATACTATTTGGTGTTGGAACTTGAGCACCCTATAATACCCAAGTCCCTATCAATTATAGGGATTATAAATAATACTTGCAAATTTTGGAGAGATTAATGTCAAAAGAAGGAATTTTTTTTCAGATGCCAAAACCAAGATTTACTGATTTTACAAGAACTAATGACATATTTAACTCTATAATTAACAAGTTGAAACATTGATAAGAATCATTAGGAAGATTTTATTTTATATCTCAAATTTGATAATTTTAATTCCACTCATCATGCTTATCATGCATAATGCTAGCAGTAACCTAATTGTAATACCACTGATATATGAGATAGAATAACTTTATGGCTCCCTTTGTTTCTCTACCCATGACTTGTTAAAAGGAAGCACAGTGTCAGATATTCAGAGTATTGGAGAATTTGCCTGCATTTATGATTAATTGAGCACACATCTCTTTCCCTTTCACTGTTTTTGATTTTGCTGAAGACTTTACCCTCCATCTTTTGCTACACTTTACTTGGCTCAAGTCTGTTTGCCTTTTTTTTTTCTATTCTCTACCTTAGTAAGGTTATGCATACTACTCTCCCAATATGCACCATGACATAATCACATCTGGTAAACTAGTTACCTACTTAGCTACATATTCATTTATTTGCTAAACTTTTGAATTTATTTACAAAATTTATATTTCTATGTTTGAGATAAACTTGTTTAAGTTAAATTGAATGGTCTCCTTGCATGTTATATGAAATAAAGTTTAAGTCACGTGCTCAGTAATTTCTGTTTAACCAATTCTGTCCTTTCTCCATGTGACATTTTCTTTGTTTTATTTAGGCTGTAACAAAAGCCAAGTTGGGATATGATCCAGAGGAGGTAAACCCAGAGGACATGGTACGCTTTGCAAAGGAAAAGCCGCAGGTAGGAGTTTAAGTCACGTGATCTAAGTGATGTCGCTTTTACCATTTATTTTAAACTATTTTACTTTCAAAATCTCCCTTTTATTACCTAATCAAAGAGAAAAAAAGAGGGAATGGAAAATGAAAGACTGAGAAAAGCAAACAGAAAGACACTAAAGTGCCTGTCTTCATGCTAGTAGTGTATAATAAAACCACTCAATAACAGAATCTAATTTTGTCATAATGTTGATGGTACAGTGTAACTAACTGAGTTCAAATTAGTTAGGATGCATTCCCCCTAACAATAGTACAATACTCATTCTTTTGTAATCATTAATCAAGTTTTTCTCTAGAGAGTCATTATATAGAATCTCCCCTCTTCCTTTGTTTCTCTATCTTTGTAGTTCCTAAATGGTATTAGAGCCTATCAATTAGGACACCCACCATACGTTCCATGCACCAAACCCTTTAGTGCTGCCTGCGAAGAATGGACGGTGACATAGTTGTCTTATTTTCCTAAAGGATCTGATGCAATTGGTTTTGATTGAGCTTGTTGTGTTGGATTCAAAGAGGGCCTTTTACTTAATGATATGCGTTTGGGTAAATTTGTCGTCTGCTAATCTGAGGTATTTGTGTGTTTTGACATATATGATGCTCAACTTTGGGGTTATGTTTTGTATCCTCATACCTAATTAATTGAGGTGCTGTAGTTTAATGGTTGTTTCCTTTTTTTTTTATTTTTTTTATATATATATATTTTTAAATTAAATTTTATTTATTTTAAAATGACAAGATCCACTTTAATGCCAAAAAAGAAAAGTAAAACAAGAATACCATTTGTATTTATTTGTCTACCAAGAGTTAAGGAACTGTTTAGACCTTAAGTTTTTTTATTGTTGGTAGTGAGCATTGTTTTTTACCAAGGGTATGCCATACTATTGTTGGAGTTTTCAATCTATGAAGTTGTGCATTTGGTTGATCACGACTCTCATGAGGTATCTTGTTCATTTTGTTTATTTGTTTCTTTGATTTGAATTGTTATTGCAGATGATGGCCTCCTATTCTGTTTCTGATGCAGTGTCAACATATTACCTATATACAACTTATGTTCATCCCTTTATTTTCTCTCTTGCCACTATCATTCCCATGTCACCAGATGAGGTTTTGCGCAAAGGGAGCGGGACCCTATGTGAAATGTTGCTTATGGTCCAGGTGTGCTCTTATTCATGCTTTTATTGAAGTTGAATCTCTCCGTGTGTTTTACTTTTCCCATTTCAAGGCCTCTAGTCTCTCTTTTATTTATTTCCACTTCTGTTACAGTCATACGAGGCTAATGTTATCTGCCCTAACAAGCACCAATCTGATCCGGAGAAGTTTTACAAGAATCATCTTCTTGAGAGTGAGACATATATAGGTGGCCATGTTGAATGCCTAGAAAGTGGTGTATTTAGATCTGATATTCCATGTAATTTTACACTCGAGCCATCCGCCTTTGAGGTTTGTCGTTTCCATCTTTAATTACTTTACTAGTTTCTGTGCACTCCTTCCACTATAGAACATACTGTTCATTTTTCATACATTTAGCTGTTATTCCAATTCTAGTAATTTTCTTGGCAAAATAGGGAAAATCCCTGTTTGCGCCACAAGGGTGAAGTAGACACCGATTTCCACCCCACCCACACCCCAATAAATAAAACTATAAATTCATGCTTCTTTATTATATTTTCTGTAAGTATGCCTCACTAAATGTATGTTGTTCCAGCAATTGATCAGCAACCTTGATCGAGATCTACAGTATGCTATAAGAGTAGAGGGTAAGATGGATTTAGAATCTGTCTCAAATTATGAAGAAGTGAAGGATGCTATCATGGAAAAGGTACTTATTATGAATTTTGGCTGGTTAATTTTTCAATGTATGGTTACTCAACCTATTTTTCTATACACGCAGCTTTTAAAATTACGAGATGCACCAATACGTGATGAATGCCCCCTCATTTATCATTTGGATGTAGCTGCAATGTATCCAAACATAATTTTAACAAACCGACTTCAGGTATTATGATATTTTTATTTATAATATTGGTCTTCAGCAGAATATTCATGCTTAGTATGTTTTTCCAATGGAAATTTGTTAATAGTATATGTATTAGGGGCCCCACTTTGTTGGGAGCTTCAAGATCTGAACCTTCTCTCCTGGTTACGATTCTTTTGATCTTCTTCAGTTTTGCTTTGTTTTATTCTACATCATGTTATTGGTTGCTCGCGTGCATATCCCAACTGCTTTTGCCATGAACCCATGATGCCTCAGTTTGTTATAACTACTTTAATGTTGAAGTTAGTAGTTGTGATGTTGGAGTTTGTTTGAAGTCCCACATTGTTTAGGTTTCTGAACTGTTGGGTGTATAAATATATGAAGCCAACCTCACCCTTAGAGCTAGCTTTTGGAGATGAGATCCAAACATATTTAACATGGTATCAGAGCCAGGTTAAGGACTGTATTGTGGGCATTTGATCCAGGCTCATGCTAGGCGTGAGGGTGGGTGTTGAAGTTGGTATTTGTGTTGTTGGAGTTTGTTTGAAGTTCCACATTGCTTAGGTTCCCGGACTGTTGGAGTATGTTTGAAGTTCCACATTGCTTAGGTTCCCGGACTGTTGAATGTATAAATATGTGAGAGCTACCTCACCCTTTGAGCTAACTTTTGGGGATGAGATCCATGCATATTTAACAAACCCAAACTATGTAGTTCAGTTTACAACAATCACAACCCTACCAGCAACATCAATAGTCTATTCCACCCTCACAATGTCATTGACAATTGTTTAAGTACAACTTCCTCAACAATTTCATCAGCAGCATCAAGTCTTAACTCAACAATTTCAGCAACAATAGCAGTTTGTGTTTTAACAATTTTTGTCTTAACAATTACATCAGTTGCTTGGTCTCAAGGACTGAGAAAACTCAATTACCTTCCTCAAGCTTTCTTGATCAATACTAAACCATCTCAGAAGTTGCAAAACCGGTATGTTGACTAAGTGGCTTCCCATCTAGTCACCTCTAGTTGACAACATATTGCAGAACCCAACATAATTTCTCGTAGGAAATAGTCAAAGTTTGCATATGAAATCTATTATTTGGACTCTTTCTATCTCCATCATAATTGATTGGAAAAACCAAGTCCCACATAAATTAAAGATAGAGCCTGAATGAGATTTATAAAGAGTGCTACTCTTCACCTTACAAACCAGTTTTGTAAGGTTAGGCTAGGTCCATCTCTAATTCTAATATATTTCAATGCCAAGTTCTTTCCAATAACTTGATATTGTTTCCTTCAATCACAAAATCTTGTGAGTGTGAGTCTGTTTGCTAAAAATAGTTGCGTATTGTTTTTGTTAAATCATAGGATGATCATTGTTTCCTAGGCTCATAACTTCATATTGGTCTCTTTCCATTTCCCGACCTCCTTATAAATAATGTGTTTTATTCATTTCCTCTGTCACCCTTAAACTGTGTATATAGTGTCTCTCTTGATTATGAAAACACAAGCTTATGACCTACCTCAACCCCACAAAAAGGCTTATCAAATGAGGAGTGTAAAATCCTTATAAGCACTACCTAGGGCATATCTCTAGTCAAGGGGGGACTCACAACACCTTCACATTCTGGCTTTGTTTTAAAAACCAGACCGGACTGATCGGTCAAACCAGTTCAATCTGGAACCAGACCGAACTGATCGCTCAAACCGGTTCAATCTGGAACCAGACCATTGACCAGTCATTCAATGTTTCAGATTGGATGTGAATGTAGCCTGTTATGATGTCATTAAATCGGTCACAAACCATATTGAATAGGAAGAACTCAACTAACCGACTGGAAAAAACTCGGTAGGCTTGTTCATGTCAGAAAAATCCAAACAAAGTTGCAAAAGATGCTCACCTACTGAAAGAAGACAGGGAAGATGAAGAAGTAAAGTAAAGAAGGAAATTAAAGAAGCATCATATACCTTTTTATATACTTTTCACTCCCACAATTAACCAACTTCAGTTGGTTAATTGCTATAGAATACCAGCCTGATAGAGAAGCACATCTCAGAAAGTTAATTCTCTTTTATCTTTCTATTCTTTCTAGCATATACCTCCACTATAGGGTCTTTCCTATCAGCGTACTAGAATATATAAGATATCTGATAATTTCAACAGTTTTCATCAAGTACAAGGGTGTGGCATAAACATTTCAAGTAAAATGTTAGTGATTATCATCTTACCATTTCATAGCCAAAAGTTTAATGTGGATAAGTATTTGATTTGAAATGTAAGGGGATAATTGAAAGATATGTATGTTTTCTGCCTGTTTCGTTTCATTATCACTATGAGTTTTGATCCTATAACCTATGGCCTAAGGGATTTTTTTCATGATTGCAGCCTCCATCAATTGTTACGGACGAGATTTGCACTGCATGTGACTTTAACCGTCCCGGAAAGACTTGTCTACGCAAGCTTGAATGGGTTTGGCGTGGAGAAACATTCACGGCAAAGAAAAGGTGTAATTTCTTTTTTATGTTAATGTTAATGTTGCAGTTGCCGCACTGCAGATTGTTTTGCTCAAGTTTGTGGAAAGTTAAATAAATCACTGACAAGGGTATTTTTTAAAATCCTTTTAGTGACTATTATCATCTAAAGAAGCAAATTGAGTCAGAGTTTGTAGATGGAGTAAATGAAAGGTCAACTAAATCGTTTCTTGACCTGCCCAAAGCTGAGCAACAACTAAGACTAAAAGAGCGTTTAAAGAAATACTGCCAAAAGGTTATGGTTGATTTATTGAACATTCTCTTTAAATAAAATATGGCATACTAAACCATAATGGCTTCCTCAGGCATATAAACGAGTACTTGACAAACCAGTTACCGAACTCCGTGAAGCTGGAATCTGCATGCGTGAAAATCCATTTTATGTTGACACTGTTCGCAGGTGAGTT
Source organism: Lathyrus tuberosus (assembly GCA_022829125.1). Taxonomy (NCBI): domain Eukaryota; kingdom Viridiplantae; phylum Streptophyta; class Magnoliopsida; order Fabales; family Fabaceae; genus Lathyrus; species Lathyrus tuberosus. The sequence goes on from JALAZF010000516.1 coordinate 1,107,162, forward strand.
AAGATCATTGAAGAGTAACTTTGAATAAAAACTTACCATTGGAATATCGAATTTGAAGCAGATGTCCATAGATGTTTATAATCCGCAAGACATATTTAATATACCACTCATAGTTTTAATTTGGATTGATTAACCCTTTTAAGAATCCCTTAAGTTTGTCTTGCACTTTTTTTTTTGGTTGGTTATAGTACTAAGGCCATGTTTTGTGTTCAAGTTTCCGGGATAGGAGATATGAATATAAAGGCCTTAACAAGGTTTGGAAAGGAAAACTATCAGATGCCAAGGCCAGTGGAAATCCTATGAAGATCCAGGAAGCACAAGTATGAATTATTATATTAACAGGCTTGTTGGTTCTTTCACAATTTACTCAATTTGCTGTTAGCAATATGTTACGATGTTGGGATTTCATGTTTGTTTGTTTTATGCATCAGGACATGGTAGTGCTTTATGATTCATTGCAACTTGCTCACAAGTGTATTCTTAATTCCTTTTATGGATACGTAATGCGAAAGTGAGTACATTGACCTCCATATGTTTTTGAGGTTTCATCATTGGGATTCATTCAATTACATTTGCTATTTTTTCTTCTTAATCTTCTTGTGCATTAATGTTTTTTGTTTCAGGGGTGCAAGATGGTACTCCATGGAAATGGCTGGTGTTGTCACATATACTGGTGCTAAAATAATTCAGAATGCCCGCTTACTTGTAGAGAAAATAGGAAAACCACTTGAACTAGACACCGATGGTATCTGGTGTGCACTTCCTGGATCGTTTCCAGAAAATTTCACTTTTAAAACAATGTATGTTTTTAAGTTATTAATTTATGTGTCTGTTTATGCATACCTATATTCAAAGTTGTTAATATCAGGTGTTAACTTTATATGCTTAATACAGATATAATCAATCCAATTACTAAATTGAAAATTATCATTAAGCAGATCGAATTCACAAAGTTTCATACATTTTGTTGAATTTCTGAGTTTTTGATAAAATAAGGAAAAGAAATATGACTCTGGTGTAATATGGTATACTAAACTTGATACAAAAGACTCAACACTAGCACCTATTTATAGGGATACACGATTTCTAATTCTAAATAAATAGGGAAGTCAAGAAACAAATCATGATAATAACTAAGTAATTAAAATTTATCTTATGAGATAATCTAAGATTACAAACTGATCGTACGAGATAAACTAAGATACTTCAACATAATATCTAGATACTATAAGATATTTTGGTATATTCCAAGACTGTTGAAAAATTATTTGGTACTTCATCACTTTATTTTTACATATAACAAGTAAATACGCGCTATTAAGTTATTTTTGTTGACAAACTTTGCTATTCAGTTATATATCTATTAACTTCTAAATTATTTGTTTTTTTTATACATGGTGATCAAGATAATATAATGATTGGAAACTTGTGTTCTACAAAAAAGTAATTAAAGGCGTGAAAGTTTGTTAACTGACACTCGGTGTCAATGAATCTTGACTTATATACATAGCTTTTGTAGAAATTAAATCTATCAATCCAATTATTAACTTGTGATATGAAATTTCAATGTGCCAAATCTTACAAACAAAAGAAGGACTTGTCACTGGTTAATAAACCAGGGGGACTGTATATTATATGATAAAGTTTGCTGAGTTTTATAATATTACAAGAGTATTTAGGAATTAATTGAATGCAAAATTTAAGGTCAATGATTTTGGAGGCTATTCGCTAAGTTGTATAATTGGATATTCTAGTTAATTTCTCCAACATTACTTAATTAAAGGCGTAGGCTGTAGGCAATTGTGCTTTATCTTGCATTTCACTCTGCCTATCTTTCACAGTTTTTTCTCTTTCCAGTTTTCAACAATTTCAAATGCTATTGTTTCAAATCATCAGACGCTAACTCATTTTTGATGCATTTCAGAGACTCAAAAAGGAAGCTGACAATCTCATACCCTTGTGTTATGCTTAATGTTGATGTGGCAATAAATAATACAAATGATCAGTACCAGGTGAGCTTGTAATTTCATTTGTAGATGGCTTGATTCACAATATGACTCCAGTGCTTCTGCTTCTTTGTTTTACCCTGTGTAGTCTTCAGTTACCTTGCTTTAACAAGTGATTACGTCATTCTTTATATTTCCTATTTCCTGACAGACGCTCACAGATCCAAATAGGAAAACTTATACAAGTCATAGTGAATGCTCTATTGAATTTGAGGTGGATGGTCCATACAAGGTAAAATGGAGCGGCAAATTGATATTAAAATTTTGTCCTGTGTTTCACTATATTTAAATGACTAGTATGATTTGCTTTGGTGCAGGCAATGATCATACCTGCTTCCAAGGAGGAAGGAATTTTAATTAAGAAGCGATACGCTGTTTTTAATGATGATGGAACCCTTGCAGAGCTGAAAGGTTTTGAGATCAAGCGCAGAGGTGAACTGAAGCTAATCAAGGTTTTCCAGGTATTTTAATAAAGATAACTTCAAGTGCAATCCATACAATAAGATTTGGTAATGACAAGGATATGTATTCTTACTTGCTTCCTGATGCATCTAATTTGTTGGAATGATTATTGCCCTTTCACTACAATGGTGATGGTAACTAGTTAAATCAGAAGCATTCATATTTACTAACTACTTGGAGTATTTCTTTTCCAGTGTGGATAGGTATCGGTAGTTAGAAATTATACAATTATCATTTTTAGAATTAGCAGTTTCAAACTTGTTGCATAAACCACTCCTTTTCTTTTCATAGATTGCATAATTTTTTATTTCTTTCTAAAATGCAGCATCAAAGTTGTAGTTCAATGTTCAGGGCCTTTTTAATGGTTGCTATGTTCTTAATGCAAAGTTAGATTGATCAGTTGAAATTGTTGTTTTTCAACAGGCTGAGCTTTTTGACAATTTTCTGCACGGCTCAACCTTAAAGGAATGCTATTCAGAAGTTGCTATAGTGGCAAATCGCTGGCTTGATCTTCTTGATGTATGATAAAGACAATGACTCAGTCTATTGTAATTGTAGTATTAGGCGATTTAATATATATATATATATATATATATATATATATATATATATATATATATATATATATATATATATATATATATATATATATATATATATATATATATATATATTTATTTATTTATTTAAAATCTAGACACACACACACAGGGACATATGTATATATACATATACATACACATGTTAATTAGTTAAAAATACCAGTATGGTCTCTGCCAGATACATTTTTCTGTGTTCTTATTACTTAAATTCTCCCTGTCACACAGACCCAAGGAAAAGATATTGCAGATAGCGAGTTGCTTGATTATATATCAGAATCAAGTACCATGAGCAAGTCTTTATCTGAATATGGTCAGCAGAAGTCTTGTGCTGTTACCACTGCTAAACGTCTTGCTGATTTTCTTGGTGATACAATGGTCAAAGATAAAGGTCTTCGATGTCAATACATAGTAGCAAGTGAACCTAAGGTGTGATCTATGGACATATGAAAATTTCATGAATCACATTTGTTCCATTCATCCAAATAATCTGCTTGTTTGTTGCTTAGTGACTATCATCTAAAGACCATTTTCTTTGCAGGGAACACCTGTAAGTGAGCGTGCTGTTCCTGTGGCAATATTTCAAACTGATGCTGGTAACTTGCTTGTTTTTTAAGGAACAAATATCAATTTTTTTTATTGTTTAGATTTTAAATAAGAAAGTGCATGCAAACTTTTTGCAGAAGTAATGAAGTTCTATGTCCGAAAATGGTGCAAGGTCTCATCAGATGTTGGCATTCGCTCTATAATTGACTGGTCCTATTACAAGCAGCGGCTTAGTTCTGCAATTCAAAAAATTATCACTATTCCTGCTGCAATGCAAAAGGTTTGTTAATTTTTTCTCTCTGAATTTCAAAATATGTTCTTGTCTGCTTTAATGTTTTACAAACAAGAGTTTAATGCTTGCAGGTTCCAAATCCTGTCCCTAGGGTTGTTCATCCTGATTGGTTGCATAAGAAGGTCCGTGAGAAGGAGGACAAGTTTCGCCAAAGAAAAATAGACGATACCTTTAAGTCAATGATAAAAAACGAGAGCTCAAAAAAACATAATGATTCTAATGGTGTCCACAACATTATGATTGATGAGAGTGTTGATGACTTGGAGGACTTTGGAAACAAGGGCAGGAGTTCTACAGGGCCTAGACCAATTATACGGCATTATGAAGCTAACAATGAACAACATTCAGATAAGTTCAATGGTCAAGAAGATTCAGAGCAACAACCTATTGACAGGAGTAACATAGTTCATCCACTTTCACAACAAAATGAAATATTATGTGAAGATATCGACAGAACTGTAGATTATCAAGGATGGCTTCAAATGAAAAAGAGAAAGTGGAAAAATATGTTGGGAATGAGAAAGAAGCAAAGGTAATGTTCTTTTTGCTACGTAAATTTTGAAGTTTATGGATCAATATTTAGGAAGTCCTTTGGAATGACTCATTCAATGGGCAAGTCCCAAAAGATAATCACAGGTTGTTTGTAGGAAAGAGATAAAATGATAATTTTTTTTAACGTCTTCTGGATGCTTTAACTTCTCGATAAATTAAAAAATAGATAAACAATAAGGGCAACAAAGACAATAGCTCAAAGATGGCTTTTGGCCAAGTTAATTTGTGTTACCATATATTAGGCATTTACTTTGTTTCAGAGTATGTATGATCAAAGTCTCGTGTGTGCATCTTAAGAATTGAGTACTTATTATTTCCTATTTTGGCTACACAAGTTTCTTTCAAGCTGGCACAAGCAAAAGGACAGAACTTTGTTCGTGTTACTGGATGATAATCATAATGTCATGATAGATATCTTGGCGTTCATCAATGTGATTGACATATACACATGCTACCTGATATATTATTGATCGGTATTAAAGATTATCTTTGATTTTCTCAGATTGGAGAGTTCAAAGAGATCTGACAATTTAAATGGCAGTCTTGAACAAACCAGCGGTAAGTTGAATCACGGCAAAAGTAATGTCAGTTCATATTTTAGAAGGCATGAGGAAGCCTTAACACGGTGCCACTGGCAGGTAATGATTAATTTTGCAATAGTCATTTTTACACCGTTATGAATTTAAAATTTCCTTATTCTAATATTCGTGTGATTCAGATAATACAGCTGGTCTACAGTGCACAAGCTGGCCAATTTTTTGCTTGGGCTGTTGTTGACGGGATTATGCTCAAGATTCCTATTTCTGTTCCTAGAGTCTTTTACCTTAACTCTAGATTACCAACCGAAGAATTTTCCGGCAAACGTGTCAACAAGACTCTTCCTCATGGAAGACATAGCTATAGCTTGTATGAGGTACTGGTGGTATTATTACTCCCCTGCCTACCCTTTTAAAAGATTTTATGATGATTCATTTATTATTTTTTCTCAGCTGAAGTATTAATATTGATTAGAAAATTTTACAGGTCACAATTAATGAAGTGCAATATAAAGAAGAAAGCAAAAAACTTGCCGCTCTTCTTGCAGATCCTGATGTTGAGGTCTGTACGCTTTGATCATCAATATATATGTGTTGGCGTTTATACTTCTTTTCTATGTGGACAATTTGTTGCATCACTTATAATTTTGTGATATGATAATATGCCAGCATTCTCACTCTAACTAATAGTTAGAGATCATCACATAATAGGGAAGTCTTAATTCTTTGTTGTTTTTGAGGGGTGAGAGTTACAAGTAGTCTCTTCTAGAGGCCATTATTTTGACATCAGATAAATGATTCTGTTGAATTAGAGAGAAATAGAAAGGAATACGGTGAAACTGTGTTTGAACTACAAAGCAGAGTCAATTTTATAAATGCTCAAAGCAATACTTCAAAAAAATAAATATAGGAGATTCTATCCCTATATACATGATATGATATACCTATACAATATATACACATTTGTTGTTACATATTTCGTGTTACATATTTCTTGTTACAATTTCTTGTTTGTATAAGCAAAAACATCAATAAATTGGTATGGAGTTTGTATACATGCAAAGGAATTGATATGTGGTTAGAAAGAGAATAAGAGAATCCACATGTCGTACACACTAGATCTATCTTACACACATACAGAATAATAAAATCCTAATAAACCATAATTATTTACATGATATAACATTCCCCTTCAAGCTTGGGTATAAAAATCACGTGAATCATGTTTTGGTACATACGTGGACTCCAAACATTTGTCAGTTATCATTTGAACTAACAAAGCTAGTAGTGATGTCTCTAAATAAAATATTCTCTAAAAAAATGAAAATATGTCTCAATATGTTTACTCTTCTCATGAAATGCTCAATTTGAGGCAATATGTTTTTTAATGATTGTTGCCACTGCCATCAGTGCGAAAACTCCAAATCCATACTCCTAAAGTAACTGAATAAGCCATATGAACTCACAATCAGCCAATAACACGACTCACTGTGAAGCATGGGTACTCCATTTTAGGCAAAGTACCGGTACCGGGTACCGGTATGCGTACGGTACTCGGTTTAGGATCTTACCAATTTTTTTCTTTTAATGGTATATATTTAGGCTTTTTTTAATGGGCTTTTCAAATGCTGATGTATAATTTGGCCAATTTGATCCGTTGCAAGATCGGTGGATCTTGAAACCAAAGGAATGATGGATAACTTATGGATCTTAAATCCCTATACTTCAATCCATTGCATTGAAACTCTTTGCACAACCAAGATCTTCATTTTCTGCTGAGAGAAATCGGAGTACATATGAATTTATCACTTGCGAACGAGTTTATGCTTCTTACTTTTCTAGGATATAAGATTGTCCCCAATGAATATCTATCACTTCAACTAAGATTACATTGTTGAACAACATGTCTAAATTTGCTGAACCAAATTCAGAGCCATGAAGACCCCCTTTGAGTAACAAATTCAGAAAGCTTTGCTCCATATTAACTTCTTCATTGAGATTACCATGTAGGAAAGCATTCTAAATATCAAATTTGTGAAGAGGCTACCAAAAAATAGAAGCCATGGACATAGCAGATGAACAAAATCCGTTTTCACAATTGGTGCAAGTGTCCCAAATCCAAGATAATAACCACCTTCCTTGGAGGAAGAGGAACAACCCACTGCTCCTAAGTGTATGCATTTTTTAACCGATAGCTTGTTGTCACCCAGGATTAGGAAGAGACATGTAAAATTAGGTGACACAAGTTTGCTGTTTCATTTTCTTCTATTTTATGGGCATTGCACAATTATGCATGCTTGATGTTTTTGCATTGTGAGGCTAGCTTCAACGGTGTTTGTCATGCAATTATTGTCCCAGATGCTCTAGCTTCAGCCTCTTTCCAGGTGCAGAAGCCCGTCTTCAGCCTAGATTCACATGCTTGACCTCATATTTGGACCAAATGCACAAGCCACAGCCGTCACCCCAAAGACACTAGTGTTGTCTTCATCCCTATTAGAAAGTGAAAAGAGAGAGAGAGTTCTTCATTCTGTAACTAACTTTGTTTTTTTGTTATTGATTGATTATAATTCAGTTTATACAAAGTTCCTTATATATCACAAGCCTAGCACTGACCTGCACTAGCAGGTTACAGCAGTCACTACCACCTGCACTAGCAGGTTCTAAACAATACAATAGGCTGCTCAGACTGACACCTGTCAGTTCTGAGTTGTTACAATACTACTATTCCAATACCCCCCCCACAAGCTCAAGGGGAGTCTCTCACGTTGAGTTTGTGCCTAAGTTCAAGGAACCTTGTAGAGGGAAGAGGTTTTGTGAGTGTGTCTGCCCATTGATCAGTGCCTGGAATATGAGTGATGGACAGTTGTTTGGATAAAACCTTCTCCCTAACAAAAAATAGATCAATCTCCATGTGTTTGGTTCTTGAGTGGAGTATAGGATTGTGAGCCAGCAAAACCGCAGATTGATTATCACACAGCACCAAGGGAGTCTTGATGGAGATGAACAATTCCTTGAGTAAGGTCTGCAGCCACAAGAGATCAGCAGTTGCTTGAGCTAGGCTTCTATATTCAGCTTCTGTGCTGGACCTGGCCACCACTGGCTGTTTCTTTGACCACCAGGAAATGAGATTATTACCAAAGTAGATGGCAGCTCCTGACGTGCTTCTGCGATCATCAGGGTCAGCAGCCCAGTCTGCATCACAATAGACATGAAGGGAAGGTGGAGAGGTGGGAGAGAGAGCTGAAATCAAAAGACCATGACCCATGGTGCCTTTGAGATATCTGAGAATCCTCTTAACAGCCACCCAATGAGGCTCCAAAGGATGAGACATAAACTGACACACTTTGTTGACAGCATAGGCTATGTCAGGCCTGGTCAGAGTGGCATATTGGAGGGCACCAACTACAGACCTGTAGAGAGAGGGATCAGACATAGCTGGAGCACCAGTTCTTGTGAGCTTACACGAGGACTGCATTGGGGTTTGAACAGGGGAGGCTTCCAACATGTTAGTTTTGACTAGGAGATCCTTGATATATTTGGATTGAGTGAGGAGTAAGGCATCAGGGGTGGACTGCTTTACTTCAATCCCTAAAAAGTAATCAAGAGAGCCAAGTTGTTTAAGAGAGAAACTAGAGTTGAGTTTGGAGATGATGGAGTTAATAAGAGGAGCAGAGTCGCCTGTGATGATGATATCATCCACATAGACCAACATATAGATAGTGTGCCCTCCAACACAATAAGTGAATAAGGAAGGATCACACTTACTAGGTTTAAATTGGAGCTGTACAAGTGTAGATTGCAGCCTCTCAAACCACTGCCTAGGGGCTTGTTTCAGGCCATAAAGGGCCTTGTTAAGTTTGCAAACCAAAGCAGGATCAGCACTTTCAAAACCCTTAGGCTGCTCCATATAAACTTCTTCATTAAGAATGCCATTGAGAAAGGCATTATTAACATCTAACTGCTGAATGGACCACTTGTGAGTGAGGGCAATGGAGAGAATAAGTCTGATTGTGACTGGTTTCACAACAGGAGAAAAGGTCTCAGTAAAGTCAAAACCATATCTTTGATGAAATCCCTTAGCTACAAGCCTTGCTTTATACTTATTCACTGTTCCATCAGGATTTTCTTTGACCCTAAACACCCACTTACATCCAATGGCATTCTTCTGAGGTGGGAGAGGAACAAGAGACCAGGTGTTGTTGTTAATGAGAGCATTGTATTCTGCCTGCATAGCAGCTTTCCAGTTTGCATCAGCAAGAGCAGACTTAACAGTTCTGGGTTCAGAGGTAACCAAAAGAAGTTTGGGATTCAGTCTAGGTTGAGCAAAACCTGATTTGGCCCTAGTTTGCATTTGATGTGAATTCTGAGGTTGAGGAACAGGAATGGCTTTAGGAGGGATTAGAGGGGTGACAGTGGAAGAGGATAAATTGGTATGTGATGTAGAAGAGGATGAATTTGAAGCAGGATCAGTAGAATTGTTGGAGATAAGAGCAGGTGAATTAGAAGAAGAATTAGAAGAAGAGTTAGAAGAATTAGAGGAGGAAGCAGAGTTAGATGAAGTAGGCTGGGGCAAATGATTAGAGGAAACAAGAGAAGGGGAAACTGGTTCAGAAGAAGCAGTAGCAGTGGTTGTGGAGGGAATGACACTTGAAGGTGAGGGTGAAGAAGGAATTTCAGAGAGAATAGGTAAGGGAGATAAGGTGACACTTTTATTAGTAGGGCAGGATGAATTTTGGGATGAAAATAGAGCAGGATATGGAAATCTTAGCTCATTAAAAAGTACATCCTTGGAGATGTAAATTCTGCCAGTAGAGGCAAGGCACCTATACCCTTTATGAGAAGCAGAGTAACCAAGGAACACACATTCTTGAGACCTGAAGTCCAGCTTGTGGCTATTATATGGCCTGAGTAAGGGAAAACAGGCACATCCAAACACTCTTAGGAAGTTGTAATCAGGTTGAGAGTGATACAATAGAGAGTAGGGTACTTGAAACTGAATAGAGGAAGAGGGAAGCCTGTTAATAAGGTACACTGCAGTAGAGAAAGCATAGTCCCAATAAGTAAGTGGCAGTGAAGCTTGACTCAATAAAGTGAGCCCCATATCTACAATATGTCTGTGCTTCCTCTCAACCACTCCATTTTGATGGTGTGTATGAGGACAAATGAGCCTATGAACAATGCCATTCTCTTTGAGAAAAAGAGAAAATGGCCTGAACTCTCCACCCCAATCAGACTGCACGGCTTTAATTGGAAAACCAAGCTGAAGTTCCACCAATTTCTTAAATTGTTGAAATGTGGTGAGAGCTTCAGATTTGGCTTTAAGAAAATAAATCCAGGTGTGCTTAGAAAAAGCATCAATAAAGGAAATGTAATACTTGAAACCAGATGTGGAAGCATGAGGAGAAGGACCCCATAGATCACAGAATACAAGCTCAAGTGGTGATGTGTATGAAGTGTGTGAATCAGGTGAGTGCAGTTTGTGTGCTTTGCCCATACAACAAGCTGAACAGAAATCATCAAAAATTTTATTGGAATAAGGAATATTACAAGCTTGCATAACAAGTTTGAGTACATGAGAATTAGGATGGCCAAGTCTAAGATGCCATTTATTAGGTGTACCAGAATTCAGAACAGCTGAATTAATACTAGAAATACAATGATTATTTAGACTAGGCATAGATGAAGCTGGAATAGGAGAACCAGATAGTTTGATGGAGGGAAACTCATAGAGACCATCCTTGCCAACACAGCCTTCAAGAAGGATGGATTTAGAATCCTGTGATTGAACAATGCATTTGTTAGCAGTAAAGACAAAATAGACATTATTATCTTTACAAAACTGACTCACACTAAGTAAATTCTTAGTGATGTTAGGAATGAGTAAAAGATTGTGAAGTGTAAGTGAGGTGTGTGGCTGAAGTGGTGAATTAAAAACACTTGATCCACAGGAGTGAATATTCACACCTTGACCATTTCCCATAAAGATCTGGTCAGGACCTTCATAAGGAGTCATCTGCTGTAAATTCCTAGCCTCATTGGTGACATGAAAGGAAGCTCCAGAGTCAGGAAACCAGGAGCCTGAAATAGATGGAGCTGAATTAGCAACAAGAGCACTAGGGGCATGGGATAGAGAGGAGGGACTTCTTGGTTGTGGAGGAGGTCTAGTCCACACATTCTGAGGAGCACCAATATAACCATAGGGTGAAGCCAGCCATTGTTGAGGGTTGTATGGAGCTGTTGCTGCAGAGGGAATCTGGTAGTTCTGATGAAATCTGTACCAACAGTTGAGAGCAGTGTGACCATGTTTGGAGCACACTTGGCACTGAATGTGAGAGTTAGGATTTCTACCTCTGCCTCTGCTAGACCTACCACCACGTGTGCCTCTGAAACCACGAGCTTGATTGAAATCTTGCTCAGGAGCTTGTGTAGTGTTGACAACTGGAGCTGGTGTAGAATCAACACTGACTGATTGAGTGTCATCATTAGGTTTGGTACCAGCTGCAGTTTGAGCAAGATTAAGAGAGATAACATCTGAAGTGGTGGATTTCTTGAATTTGTTTAAACGCAGTTCATGAGCTAACAGCAGAATTTCCACTTCATCTAAATCCATTAAACCAAACTTGCTCTCAATGACTGAGACAACAGGAGCAAATTCTGAAGGCAAACCTTCAAGAATCACATCTATGTGATGTGATGCAGGGATGGGATCACCAATGGAAGCAAGTGCATCAACGATAGTTCGTACCTTGAGCAAATACTCTTGAACTGTGGAAGTGTCAAGAGTTAGGGCACGCATTTCAACACGCAACTGGCGTGCACGAGCACGAGTTTGCTTCTGGAAGTAATTGAACAAACGATCCCAGAGTTGATGCGAGTGAGAACAGCCAAGCACTCGTGAGAGAATTTCATTGGACAGCGTTGATTGCAACCAAGAAAGTAGCATTTGATCTTTCTGTAGCCAGCGAGAATACTCAGGATTGATCAATCCAGCTTCGCGAGCTTCATCATCAACGAATTGCAGAGGAATTTTGGTACACACAACGAATTCAGTTAGGTTATGCGCATTGATGTAGGGTTCAATTTGTTGGCGCCATAGGTGAAAGTTCTTCTCATCCAATTTCTGCGAAATCTTGAGCGAAAATTGGAGACGATGAGGATCTGCAACTGAAACGGCGGCGACCGGTGAAGAAACCGGTGGATCTTGCGCAGAGGATGCCGGCGAGCCGTCCGGTGTGGGAATCGCAGCCATGAGAAGGTTCTAGATCGAACCAGAGCTAACTGATACCATATTAGAAAGTGAAAAGAGAGAGAGAGTTCTTCATTCTGTAACTAACTTTGTTTTTTTGTTATTGATTGATTATAATTCAGTTTATACAAAGTTCCTTATATATCACAAGCCTAGCACTGACCTGCACTAGCAGGTTACAGCAGTCACTACCACCTGCACTAGCAGGTTCTAAACAATACAATAGGCTGCTCAGACTGACACCTGTCAGTTCTGAGTTGTTACAATACTACTATTCCAATAATCCCAAATCAGTGGTCTTGATTTTGTTTGATTGCTCGCCACAAAATTGCTATCAGGATGATAGTCATTACTACTATCTAGCAGAACTAACTTTTTAGCAATTCTAGTCAACTTAACAAGCATTCCTGAGTTGTCTTCTCAACCTTTATTTTTAATCTGTGCAGAGATGTATTATTTTCTTGTTACAAGCTAAAGCTTTATAAGCTTTAGCTTGAGGGGAAGAGTTAGAATGAATATAAGATAGTATATCCTAATATCTAAGAATATTTTAGTTTATTTCCGAGGATCAGTTTTTAATCTTAAGTATCGTATATTATCTCCTAGGATTAGTATTTCTTAGTTATTATCATGATTTGTTTCCTTATTTTGCTAATTATAAGGGTTGGTGTTTAGTTTTTTATATCAATTTTGTATCAAATCATTATCAATCACAATATTCCACAATCACGTTTCTTATTTTTCTCCTTATTTTATCTAAAACCTATAACAATTTTTTTGAAACTTAACAATTTACAAGATACTATTAAACACAGCTACTTATTTACATCAGTTGTAACAAAATGCATGCTTCACATATTATTATTTTTATGTCTGCTCTCATTTAGATTACTTTGGTACATCAAAGTATATGAAACCAGTTTTACCTCCATTCTGTCAAATATATATGTTGGTGATTTAAATTGAAGGATGCAATTTTTATGCCAGGGAATATATGAAACCAAGGTGCCGCTAGAGTTCAACGCTATAGTTCAACTTGGTTGTGTTTGTAAGGTGGATAAAACTGCTAAAAAACGTAGCCTACAAGAGCCATGGAATTTAAGTGAATTGCACATGAAGACCACAACAGAATGTGCTTATCTTGAACAATCAATACCTTTTTTTTACTTATACCATAGGTAAGTGAGCCCTAATGTGTACGGTGTTATTCTCAATTATTTGTCACTACTTTTTTGGGTTAAAATTAGAGCCTCATTTGCTTTTAAGCTAGATTTCATGTCTTTCTTGTGCTTTGCATAATATCTTTAAAGGCAATTGTTTTATATTCACCATTCCTTTATTAATTTCAGCATCTCAGAGGGACGGGCTATATATGTTGGATATTTTCCTGGATCACATGCAATAACTTTTGTGGTAGTTAATCCCTACCAAAACAAGGACTTATCACCGATTTTTCTCGAAAGACAGTTTCGCGATGCTTGCAGAGCTTTGTCCATTGAGCCAGCACTGAGGAATGGCATTAATTTTAATGTAACTGCCACATTTCTCTTATCATAATTTTGTTTCACTGGGTCTTAGTATCTAGTCTATAGACATAGTTTTTTTAAAAATAATTATTCACTTGAGTGTATTTATTTACCTATTTTCATGTTCATGCGTATAATTAAATCCTACATTCAGGTTGAATATGTTGCACTTGTCAAGGATGCTGAAGCAGTAGTGCAAAGCGCAATAAATGATCACAGGTTTTATTTTTATTTTTTTATATGTTAGTTTGCCATATTTCTGTTTTTATTTTTATATCTTAGTTTGCTATAATTCCATGTGAAGCACGGAATGTTTTTGATCCTGACATTCAAGAAAGTAGCACAGCTTAGGTTTTCTTTCACACATATGCGACCACGCCATTCTGTTGTGTAGATGTTTTTAGCTGCTTAGTGCAAATAAGGTTAACTGTATGCACTCTAATTATTATTTTCTGGAGTTTATTATAATCTTTACATGAGTAGGAAAGTTTATTGCCACACAGAGGCAACATCGATGCACAAAGATTAGGTCTCAACCATTCTCCATTTATCTGAGGTTGTTGATTTTTGACAAATCTTCTTTCATGCGTTACTACAAGTCAAATATATCATTACCATATACCGAATTTATTACCAGCTTTCCCTTGTCTGTTTGGTTTTTAGGAATCTTGTCACTTCAGTATCATATAAGTAGCAGCTGAATTCCTCACCGGAGGTCCTTACCCCCACTTGGTGGGATAAGACTTTGTTGTTGTTGTTGTTGTAGGTCCTTAATATACTGTAGTACTCCCTCCGTCTCAAATTATAAGACGTTTTAGACATTTCACACAGTTTAAGAAAAGTAATCAATGTTGTATGGGAAAGAGAAATTATGTATGACATTACACTATTGTCCTTCATTAATTACAGAAGAAAGAGAAATTAAAAGAATCAAAAGTAGAAAGAGAAATAAATAGTTAAGGGTATATTAGGAAAAATGTCATTAATGTTGTATTGGGGTTGTAAAGTGACTTATAATTTGAGACAAATATTTTTTGCAAAGTGACTTATAATTTGGGACAGAGGTAGTATTTTTTAAATTCTAACGGAAAAATTGCATTCACTTCTTCTATTTTATGCTTAATGACACTCATCTCGTGTTTTTAAACGAACACTTACCACCCTTGTATGTTGGAGATATTACACCACTCCCCTCTCCTCTTTAAGAGGAGGGGGGGGGGGGGTGAGTGTACTTGACAGGGGAACTAATGTCTTAAATAACATAAAAGGGATGCATTTGTCATTTAGACTGTCTCAGGATTGGTAGGGTGTAATTTCCTCAATTCTAATAGATGTATTCAGTTAGATGGTAAAAAATGCTGCAAGCTGATTACTAAGTAGAGGTAATTTCTCATTATAGCATCTGTTTATTGGTTGTTCAAGACAGCCTATGTATACTTTACAAATGAAGTCTTGCTGCAAGAACACGAATTCAAACATCAAAGTCTAAAAGTACTTTAATTAAAAGTCAAACCCATAATGTTGTTTGTGAATTTAAATAAAATAGCGATTCTGAACTTGTTTAGATAACCTAGTAGTATTTCTGTTTTGAACTTGACTTTGACCATTAAAAATACTTTAATTAAAAGTCAAATCCTTAATGTTGTTTGTGAATTTAAATGAAAGAACGATTCTGAACTTATTTAGATAACCTAGTAGTATTTCTGTTTTGAACTTGAATTTGACCATTAAATTTCATACTTGATACCATCTAGTACAAGCGAAATTCATCATATCTACATATTATGTTATAAGTATCAAAATAAATTTTCTATTTTCATCCTTTGCACTGAATTATTTTGTTTATCTCTGTTTATCATGGTCATAGGAGTGAGCATCATGGGCCTATGGTTGCTGTCATTGAATGCCCTGATGTTCAACTATTAAAACAGGGCATTCGAGCTCTAGATGATTTTCCATGCCTGAGTATTCCTTCTAATGCACGTGATAGTCAGTATCAGGTAAACTATTATGAAACTGCTGGTCTATATCAAGCTTGTTTGTATGTCAATATCTTTTAATGCTTTTTTAATACAAAATTTTGCTTTTTAGATTCTTGGATGGCAACAAGTTGCTGCGAAACTTGGAATGCAACGATGTGCAGCATCAGTCCAGTGGCTCAATGAGAGAATTGCTTTATCAAGATATGCCCATGTAAGCACTCCAAATCTTTAGCAGCATATATTTGAGAAAACTACAAAAATAAGGATTAATTATTGGGTAATGCTAACTTGTGCCAATGGGGCACATGTTAAAAATCTCACAAATAGAAAATTCGTATTGAAAAAAGCAATAAAACAATTAATTATAAACTTATACTAAATTCAAAGCACAATATCTAATAAATATTTACTATATTTTTCTCTTTAACTTGTGCCGGGCACAAGTTAGCATTACCCTTAATTATTAAAAGATTTAAATTTATGAACACTTCACTGAATAATATAAGTTAGTTAAGCCGAAGTCGTTATTTTAATGGCAAAATTTCAGTTTGTTTACATATAACATGTATGCCCTAGTTTGATATATGCTCTGGTTTGAGAAGGATTGTTGGTTGTATTTTAGTCTTTGTGTGATACGATTTGTGTGATAAACAAATTTTTAGTTGTAGTCTTTCTAACTCTTAGAATGTGTGGTTATAACTAATTCAACCGTACAAAACCGGCTTGTAAGGTGAGGATTGTCCCCACTTATAAAAACAACACATGTCATATCTCTAAGCAGTATGAGACTAAATTTACCCCTTCTAAGCAGTATGAGACTAAATTTACCCCTTCAAACACAACACAATGAAGGTGTTGGAGACTGCAATGAAGGAAAGCCAAATGCCGCAATTTAGGCGACTAGGTGCAGACCGTTGAAGGAGGAAATTCCAACACACCTCCTCACTCTCGGGCCTCAATGAGGCCTAAGCGTGGACGATGCGGGAAGCCCAACGGATCTTGGATAGACTCTGATACCATCTTGGAATGTATGAGTTGGGCCTAACTCATCCCTTCAAAACCGACTTGTAAAGTGAGGAGTGTCACTCTATATAAACCCTTTTCAAGCTATATGTCTAACCAATGTGGGACATGAGATCTTCCCAATACACCCCCTCACTTCCAACATTCTTTTTGGGCTTGGTGCGTGGATATAAACGGTGGACGGTTTAGAATGTGTGGTTAGACCTAACTCATCCTTACAAAATTGACTTGTATGGTGAAGATTGCCTCCACTTATAAACACAACACAAGCCATATCTCTAAGCAGAATGAGGCTAAATTCATCCCTTCAAACCAACACAATGAAGGTGTCGGAGGTTGCAATGAAGGAAAGCCAAATGCCACAATTTAGACGACTAGTGGCGGACTGCAATGGAGGCGAAAATTCCAACACTAACTTCTGAATTTTGGATTCCATTTCATGTTCAGCTTATGTATATATGTTTGTATACAATCATCAAATAATCACGTATAAGATTTTCATCAGCTTCAGCTATATGCATTTGAATTTCTTTTGCAGGTACCTCTGGGGAACTTTGCATTTGACTGGCTTATGTTTACAGTGGATACCTTCTTTTCTAGAGCACTGCGTGATAATCAACAGGTTCTTGTTTTGATATGATTTTGTGATCTTGAATCTGAATAAACTCTACAACTGAAACTTACTGCCCTCTCTTTGTTTTTGATGTGTTACATCCTAACCTGAACAATATGATTTGTCTTACGCCAGTATGGGGGTATTTTTTTGTACTATAGTATAGCATCAAACTGAAACATAAAAAAATTCATTACAACCCCATTTTTGTCTTAATGAGATGTTCATAATCCAGGTACTTTGGATATCTGATGATGGTTTTCCAGATTTGGGTGGCAACAATGGTGAAGAGAACTGTTTTTTAGATGAGGTCTGTTTTATGACCCAAGTTTTTGCTGATCTTTTAGTGTTTTCATGCAGAGCTTGATTGTTCTGCCTTATTAAGCAATTGTTATCGTAGTTTTTGTTATTATTCTGGAAAAAATGATTTCTAGATATCTGACAGCTGCTATACGTTTTTTTTACCCATAACTCTTTTGAATAATGATACCTAAGAACATCTCCAATGGTGCTACCCACTGTGTTCTTGTCTCACCATTAAGTGGGTTCCGCTATGCCATGCAACTTTTAAGAATTTTACTTGTTTTTATTCCAAAGTATAAGCAATTGCTGTGGCTTAAGAACTCAATAAGTAGCTCTGTTGGATTTGCTTTAATTGAATAAACTCACTAGATTTCTATTTATTCTTTTATTTTTTATGACGCGGAACGGAAACTGCTTTTTATAACATGACCACAGTTAAATTATTATTATTTTGTTAAAAGCTACTGGTGCATGAGGTGACATTCACTTAAGATAATTATCCACTCTGACACAGTGATCATATTGGTTATTCTAAAGGTATACAGATTGATTGTATATGTGGTTAAACTTTGCTACAAAATCAACTGTGAATAATTTCCCCTTATTTTTAGTTTGTGTAAGATGATTTAGCATGCCCATGCCCGTTACTCTGAAATTGACTGCCATGCTATTTGAAAATAGGTGCAACAACCTGTTTGTACGTTTCCTGGAGCTTATAGAAAAGTTACCGTAGAGCTAAAGGTTCGATAGTTTGAAATTTATTTCACCAATTTAGTCATACTTTTATAACTCAATGGAGAGTTATTTATTTATTATTTATTTATTTGCAGCTACACCACCTGGCTGTAGATGCCCTTTTAAAATGCAACCAAGTTAATGATATGGAAGGAGGTGCTTTGTTAGGATTTGATCATGAATTTGATTCTGAAGCATTTCCCAAGAATGGCTTTGATGAGTCTACTTCATGCGCACATGCCTTTCGAGTCCTAAAACATTTGATCCAGCGGTGTCTTGCAGATGCAGTCACATCTGGAAATGTTTATGCTGATGCAATATTGCAGCATCTGTATAGATGGCTTTGCAGGTTTTTACCAACCTCAATTGCTTACCACCATCTTCTATTCTATTTGTATATTTACTGCATTTCTTCCACATTGCAGCCCTCAATCAAAGCTTCATGATCCCGCTCTTCACCAGCTACTCCACAAGGTAAACAATTATTCGTTAAAACATATGGTATGATGCTCTGAGATGGTAGAGCACTATCTTACCTCTTCCTGATGGCCTGGATCACTTTATTGGGATTTATTATTTTGTTGTTAAACATCCTTATTAGTTGTACTGCATGTCTTTTGATTGCATTGATATTTATAGGTCATGCAAAAGGTCTTCGCATTGTTGTTGGCAGAGTTCCGCAAGTTGGGTGCAACCATTGTATTTGCGAACTTCTCCAAGATTATTATAGACACGGGAAAATATGATTTGTCTACAGCCAAAGCATACTGTGATAGTTTGTTAAAAACTATACAATCTAGGTCAGTCTTACAGAAGCCATAAAAAAGTTACATTTTTTCTCTTTAATTTTTTTTGTAAACTTTGGGATAATTTAACCTAAGGATAACAGAAGTTGGAAATTTTGTCAACAGCTTCATTTAGGCATGGAAAATAAACATGTTTTAATTGAATAACATAAGTTGTGGTGAAAAAATCGCAAGCCTTGTTCTTTTTTCTTTTAACCAAATTCAAAATTTTTACTTTACAAGTGATTCATCTTGCTCTATTAACTCTTTGTATTGCATATTTTGTAGAGACCTGTTCGAGTGGATTGAGCTTGAGCCACTGCAGTTCTGGTGCTCATTACTATTCATGGACCAGGTTTGGTTTTAATTTGTTTTTCCCTCTGTTGGTTTTTGGTTGCAAGATAATATTTAGGTTATTATTTCTAAAAGGTTATGTGAATGGCCTCTGGAGTTGTTTGTCATCAACAAATAATTATAAATGAAAACAGATTTGTCAGGAACATTTTATAATTATAATTCTGGATGGTTGGGGATAGAATATTAAAAATAGAATTGAACTAGTAAATTCAATAATTTGAGGTCAATAGATGATTTTTCTTATAATAAAAGGTTTTTAGAAATATATTCACCTCAAGGACAAGGGTTAATATGCCAAAATGTGGTACTGAGTTTCTTGACTGATCTTTCATCAAGAGAAAGGAAATTTTCTTCTGTGAGATTAATATAAAATTTGATGGTAGGTTATGTAGTATATATACTGTGGCTTCTGCTAATAGTTGTTATATTCTCAAAAAATTTTAAGGTAGTACAAAATATTTTATATTGCTCTCTGAAAATATTTTATATAATGTTAAGCATGTGATGAATATAATATTAAATGCCCTATGTTGGTGACCAAATTGATGAATGCATCTAATTCATTGTGAACATAAATATTTTACCATATACTCCTAATAATATTTCATGTAGTTTCTTCAGGCTATTTGAAATGGATTAAGTTATGCAATCTTGCGATCATTTGAGTTTTCCATTATTTACTCCAAACTGGCATGCAATAATATATTTCTTAAACTATTGTGTTTTTTCTCTTGTAGTATAACTACGGTGGAATACCAGCAAAATCCGATGAAGCTATGAATGACGAATCTCAAGTTGACATAATATCCAGCTGGAATATTGCTGAATACTTGCCGAAAAAAATCCAAGTGAGTTACCTAGTATGAATTTTAACTTGAATAAAGAACTAAATGCAATGGGAAGATCCCACCCAATGGATTAAAAAGGTTATTCATTCAATACTGGCACTATTTTGCTTCATGTCTGCGTTTTTTTTTTGGTTTTCTACAGGACCATTATGTTTTCATAGTTTCTCAATTCATGTATATTCCTTGGAACTATGCACGAAAACAATCGGCGATCAGGGCCTCCGTGCAGAATGGAGACTCCTGCACTCCATCAATTAATATTGGAGCTGCAGAGGTTTTTGAATCAGAAATAACTGAATATATTAAAGATCAGGTATGACAATGGTAGCATAAGGAGTTAAAGTGCCATGGTTTTTATTTGAATTATTATTGAATTCTTACATTTTGAATTCTACTCAACAGATTAGCTCTTATTTCACTGACAAACTCCTTGGAGTTGTTCGTGATATTGTTCTTCATATGAAGGGGGGGGATAGATCAGAAACCGACCAGAGTACATCAGCTGGCCTTCCACAGCTTATGGGTGATCAACCTAGGGGAGATGCAGCCTTGGAGTTTATCAAGCATGTCTGTGCTGTCCTTGCCCTCGACCAAAGTGTGCAGCATGATGTTTATGTAATACTTCTTTTCCCCTTGTGATGGCATTGTTTAACAACTACTATTTGATGTAGAACATGTAATCTTCCTGGCAGGACTCATCTAAATAACTTCTTTATGTGTGGAATACACCTCTAGCTCAAACTTAGATATTTTCTTAGGAAATTTAAATATCATAATCTTCAAAAAAAGTGTCTAAAAGTTTACACTGAAGGCCTAATTACAGACCCTAGTAAAGGCAAAAATATAATCTCTATTCCTACTCTAAGCTAGAATAAGATAATCCAAAATTTGAATGAAATCCTAAATACTAAATAATAATAAAACTTTCACGAATTGAAAAACTCTATTTACTGATAAAACCCTAAATAAAATTATAAAGTAGATATTGCAATCTACACCATTATTGTTCATGTATTATATATAATTTTAGCTCTTCTGCATAAGGTCTTATGTTGGGATATTTGTATGTCTAGAAATCTATAACATATTTGTTTGTAATATGCGTGTACTTTTATTGCATAGATTCATCTTAACTGAAATCTGTATCAAAGAGATTGTTCTGTTTGAGTTATTGATAGTTGTTTGATTCTTGTTTTAAAATTTGACAGGGTTTCATAACCAAGTATGTAAATTTTCATATTTTTAGAATTCTGCATGTTCTTTGATGAATTTTAGAAATGCTACCTTACCTAGAACTTAAGACCGACAACTACAACATATTAGCTAGATGCATTATTAATGATACAACCCTGATTGGAAAAGCAACTGAGCTATTTTGGCTTTACAATGTGCCTCATGTTTATATTACATTTGTTTCAATGTTGTGATAGATAATACTTCGGTATTACAAAAAAGTACTACACACTGTTGATTTCACACTTAACTCTAGCATATAGAAGAGATATCACCCTAAATAATATTTTTTAAGAGATTAAGACATGTCGATCGGAATATCAACAAGAAAGCTGAATCTGAGATTTGTTTGGTTCCTAACCCCCAGCTCAACGAAGTAATAAGATAAGTAGGAGTGATGTAGCTACCTATGCATTGCCTTATATTTTCATTGGCTGTTTATCTTCTATTATGGTACACCAAGTGATAGTTCTGATTTTGTGTATTTCACTTGGCAGGTCATGAGGAAAAATTTGTTAAAATTTGTTCGCGTCAGGGAGTTTGCTCCAGAAGCAGAGTTTCATGATCCTAGTCATTCCTTCATATTACCCAATGTCATCTGCAGGTAAAAAATTATAGATTTTGATTATCAAATGAATAATAAAGAATACATCAGCTTTGTTTAAAATTTTCAGAACATCAATAGCATCAGCAGTTTATGTATGTTTTTCATTCGTTAAATACAAATGGTTTCTTGGTTGAGTTTGGCTAAAACTACCTCTAACTTGTCATAGGTTCTATTGAATGATCTTATCAATTGATTAATAAACTAATATTTTTTTACTGGAAATCATTATCCGTTTCTTATTAGTTTATCAATTGATTACTAAACTAATATCATCCCTAAATGTTTTGAACTATTTGGGGCCTAGATTTGTAAATTGTGTGAATTTGCTTGCATAAGAAAAGGTTACAGGTTCGATTTGGAATTAACTAAAGCTGAAGGCATTTTACAGTTGCACCCTCTCACAACTCATTGCAATTTGTTTATGGTCTCATTGGGCAGTTGTATCTTTGTGTTGGAATTTATAATTTTGTCTAGTAATGCTGGTCATTAATTTTGATAATTGTATAGTTAGACATTAATTTTGTGTCTTTGTATACGTTTGACACAACAAAGTAATTCATGGTCCATAAAATAACCCTTCCATAATCACTGTTTTTTTTTGTTTCCGGGTCAGCTATTGTAATGACTGCAGAGATTTGGACTTGTGCCGTGATCCAACTTTATTGACCGAAGAGTGGCATTGTGCTGTACCCCAGTGTGGCCAGCCTTATGACCGCGAGGAGATGGAGAAGGCTCTTCTTCTGATTGCACGACAAAGGGAGCGGCAATACCACGAGCAAGATCTGGTGTGTGTCAGGTGCAACGAGGTGAAAGCTGCACATTTGGCTGAGCAATGCAGATGTGCAGGCTCATATAAATGCAAAGAAGATGCGGCGGGATTTTGCAAAAAGATGGGGGTTATCTTCAACATAGCTTCTCGTCAGAAATTTCAACTTCTTGAAGAATGTACCGCCTGGATGTTACAACTTCAAATTTCAGGAATCGTTCAAGATTGAGACTAAACACATGCAGAGTAATACTCAGACAGGGGAACCCTGCAACTTGCTCATAGTCGACCACAATGAGTGCTCTGGCCTGGTTTGGAAAAAAGCGATGAAACCTGTTTGTTGTCAACAATATCACATTATTCAACCATCTACGGTGTGCTCGACTATTGCAAGCAATTCTTTTATTCTATATGTATATATGAAATATTATTTTGATCAAGTGAGTTAGGTTTATGTCCCTCATGTTTTGTATATTTTTTCATTTCATCAATATATTTATTAGTGTTTATTTCTGACATTTATTGATATAAACAGAATTACAATACACTTGCACTCAAATTACACATAATAATACTAGGATAATTACTCTTTAAGGTTGGTAGGCCTTGTCCTTTACCAAATGATAGCGTTGGGTCTCTCACTAATCACTCAATAACTTCAACCATAACTGACTTAATTATTAATATAATAAAACTGATAAGTAACTGACAATTAATTCAAATAAGAGGTTTAACAGTGTTGCAGTTGATTTTCTTTGTATATTTTTTCATTTCATCAATTTGTCTATGTTCGTAGTTTAGTGATAGAGGTCAGGGTGTTCACATAAGTAGGACTGCATATACCAGTGTTTTAAAAACCGGACCGGTCATCAAACCGTTAAGGGAACTGAGTCACTGGTTTATCGGTCGAACTACTGGGTTATTGGTCGAACCGTATGACCAAACCGGATAATTCGGTTGAATAAATCTGTCATTATAATAGGTATAAAACCGGTAAAACCGGTCGAACCGGATGATTCAGTCTCTAAAAAATATAACTAGCACTTAAATTTTTTGAAAATATCATATCATAAATTCACAGGTTCATAATTTAAATTCAAATTTTAAATAGAGTTTAATTGTAAATTTTAAACAGAGTCTAAATTAAACAGAGTTTAATTTAAATTCATAGTTTTAATGTTAATAGAAAATCAGTTTTAATGTTAATAATTAAAACAATACAAATATTAACATTATTCTAAATAATAAATTTTTCAAGTCTATATATATATAATGAAAATCAGTTAATTCTAAAATTATATTATATTTAGTTTTTTAATTTGTGTTTTTAAATTTCTATACAAATATTTGTATGATGGTTTTTCAATCAATATAAATACAAAATAGTAAAATTAGTTTTGTGGATATTACGAAACTTAATTTGTGTATCACTTAAATCAAATGAGTGATCACTATTATTCTTGGAGAAAAGTTCCTATGTATTTGAGTAAAAAAAATTAAATTTTTTTTTTTTTTTTAAAATAAGCAGTTGAACCGCCGGTTTTCCTGATTTTCCCGGTTCACACCGGTTCGAAGACATGGCCGATCGAGTAAGTGAACCCGGTCGATTACCTGACCGGTTTCCGGTCCAACCGGTCCGACCGGCCGGTCCAGTCCGGTTTTTAAAACTATGACATATACATTAACACTACAATATTTTTTCGTTAGTTAAGATAATTGATACTATTTGTCAATGAAGTTTGAGCTACGAAATTTGATCACTTGATAAAGACATTCAAGGCACGGAGACAAGGAATAGCGTTTTTTTCTCCAATTTATGGCATTTCGTTCATGTTTGAAAATTTTGGTTGATTTTGGATTAAAAGAGTTTGTTAAAGAAGCTTAATGATTGTAGTATTGAAACAGAAAACATGATAAGGTTTTGATATGTAGCAATGAAATTGTCAATACATTCTGGAATAAGATAAAAGTCTCCACCATTCTCGTGTTTCATGGTAGCAAAATTGTGGTTTGTATACCAACGTCTGCTGTACCGAGTGATAAGGAGCTTCACTTATCGAGGTTTTTCTTGAGAAAAATACATCACATATTCATCCAAAATTTTAAAGTGATAGGTGTGTGTTCTTAAAAATGTTCAACTTTCTACATTTCTAACAAATGTGAGACTTCTCCACACTAATTACACTTGTTATTTTCAACACCCCCTAAGTGTGAGTCTATCCACAATGCAAGTGATATAATAAGGATGTTGATTCTACAGGGAGTGGAAAGTAACTTAGATTAATTGTGCAAGAAACAATCTTTTGTAAATAAGCATGAGAAAGATAAAAATAATTTATGGTTGTCACAGGTTCAATTTAATTGCAAACAAAAGTTAAAACAATGTTAAGAATGTAAGTGAGCCAATAATAGAAATCATGTTGACAATGACCCATTAATATAACTATTTTGGATTGGGCCTGTGGCTGACCCAACGTCGAACACAGCCCAATCCAGTTCTACGTCGAGGACAGTCCAGAGTGCTGTCCCAACCCGTTAGAGCCAGTGGAGAACACGTTCCTCTCGTAATATGCAAATTCTATGTGGCGCTGAATTAAAAGGTCTGAAGATTCAAATTGAGAAGAATATTGGAAAATATACACTTTCTAAATATGGAGATATTTTAGGAAATTAAAGATTGAAGTCTTATTATGTAGCAGAAGTTTTTGCTGATTTGTAGCAGCTTATTTGTTGTATCTGTGAAGGCCCAAATCCAGTTGGGAATAGGTTATATATAGATGCAGTGTCACCTAGAATTGTAACTCAACCAAAAAGATGTAAAAGTTTGTTATTAGGGTTGGTTCCTGTACCACTCGACATGTGAGTTGGACAGTTTGTTAGTGTGATCCTCGAAGTTGTTAAGTAAGAGGAGTATTGTTCTTGGAGGAAGCTTTTAAGTAACTCTAAGTTGTGTCTTGGAAGTGTGTCTTCCTTGTTGAATTGTTGTATAGGTAAAGAGCCGTTGATGCAGTGGCGGAGTGTTGACTGCTAGACATCATTGCGATGATTGGGAGTGAGAAGGGTTTCTCATATCTAGAGAGGATCTAGGTAGAAGGGTCATTGGGTAGTGATTAAGTGATAAGCTGTAAACGGGTAGTTTAGCTTTGAATTGATACTGCTGATAGTGGACTTCATCCCTGGCTTGGTAGCCCCCAGAGTAGGTGTGTTAGACCGAACTGGGTTAACAATTCTGTGTGCCTTGTTTTTATCTTTTCAGTACCGTGCTTTTTGTTATATACCTTGCCATGTGTGTTCATGTCAGACCAGATGTCGAATGACATGTTATAGGACATCTGAATTCTGCACATGTACCAGAATTTCAATTGGTATCAGAGCAGGTCATTCTGTTCTGTATCTGGATGAGATCCGAGGGAAGATACTTTCTGGTTCATGGTCAAGGTAGAAGCTTTCTCCTGAAAAGTTGTTTGGACTTGGAGAGTTCATATAGTTGTGAGAATGGTCCCTAGAAGTGGAGGATGGACTGTTCGTGACAGGCAGTGGCATGTGCTGAAGGCTTGGAGTTTTGGTTGAAAAGCTGTTGTGTTGTGGTTATGTTAGGTTTGATTTATTTTCAAACCTGTGGTATTGTGGTGTCACCTGGATTATGATGCTAGGGCTGATATGTGACACCTGAAGGTTTTGAGGAGTTTGTGTTTTGATCCGCTGCGTATCTATCTGAAAACTCCCGAGGTTGTAACTGAGAAGGTTGTTCTTCTCTGAATGTATATCCTATGGTGATGGGATATATGCAAGACTGCTTTAACTTACTTTGTCAACGATACTTCAAGATTATTGTTCAAGTCCACTCATAAAGGCATTGATAAGTGAAGTTGTAAGGAAGAGATCTGAAGATAGTGAGAAGTAATTTACTTTTGCTTCTATTCCTAAAAAGGCTAAAGAAGTATTATCTCTAGCAGACTTCTTGGACATGAAGGTCAAAGATCAAAAAGTCATGATTTTTCTCTGTTATTTGGAAGCATTATCTGAATGATCTTGTGAAGCTAGATAAGTATTGACTGTGTGTGCTTAAGGATTGATATGATCTAATCACAGTCTATGCTGCTATTAAAGGGGAGAGTGTATGATTCTCTGAAGTGCTCTTGGCAGATTCTGAGGGAGAGTACCTGATGTTTTGGAAGACCTTGAAGACATGTCTTGACATCATTGTATTAAGAATTTATTTTCTCAAGCTGTCTGGATGCTGTTTCTCTGATTCAGGATGGAGGTTGTTTACTCAAACTTGATGATATTTATCAAGTCTATGAGAGCATGGAACTCTTGTTCTGGTGTAGTGGAGAACTTTCAAGGGTTAAGCACTGTGGAGTTAAATCAACCGATGGGGTTGATTGGTGACTATGTGCTTGGAGTATCATCCAAATTGTCTGGGATGAGTTTGGCTGAAGGATTAGAAGAGGCAGATTGGTCGTGGAATGTTGATGACATCCAACATCTCAAAGTCAGACAAGATGCTGTGATTTAAGGAGAAGACTCTTGAGATGTTCCTGCTGCTGAATGTGTTTGTGATATGACCTGGAAGCTTGACCAGCTACTGATGGTTGATCCTCGTGTGTTCCCCTGCTAGAGCTTTACTATAGATGATATCTTCAGAAAAGCTCTGTGAAGATGTGTGACTGAGATTGATGTTGGAACATCAATTCAGGTGGTTGTTGCTTGTTCAGCCAAGGTTGTTTTGCGCAGAAAGAAGTCCAAGATCAAGCCACTGATCCAAGTTAAAGTAACTTGTGAATAAATGACAATTTGTCATAAAGAAGAATCAGAAGTTGTCAGACGTGTGCAGAAGAAGATGTCAAACAAATTGTCATACCTTGTGTGAGAAGGTAATCTTATTCTGACTAATAGTAGATACTTTGACGGGAGACTTAGTATTTGTCTATTATTGATGTTATGCATAAGGGTAAATACTTTGACAGGAGACTAAGTATTTGTCTAGAGAATTATGCAAGTCTGCAGTCTGGATATTATGGTTCAGGAATTTATTTTATCTGAGTGGCAGTGATTGAGTAGCTTGATATTTGAAGATGACAACCTGAGGTAGCCTTATCAACTGACTGTATCAGAAGTGTGTGAATGAAGAAGTGAGCATCATCTGCTGTTTGTTTATGAATCTTTCTTGGATAACAAATACCTTGTCGGGAGCTAGGTATGAGTCTGATGGAGATGTGTATGTGACTGATGGTAAAGACCTTGTTGGGAGCTTGGTAGTTATCTGGTGTGTAGATGCAATTCAGATTTTTGAATTGTGTGAGAGTTTATTTCTCTCTGTTGTGATCAGGTGGTTGTGATTACCTGAATAAAATGCAGAAGGTGTGATCTTTTATCTAATGCTGATGTCCTACATAATGTTACAACATCATTGTTTGTTGTGTATCCTGGATGAAGGTCTGGGACTGTGCTTGTGGAGTTGGAAGAAGCAGAATTATTGTCTGAAGTGGCAGTTCTGACATAATGTGGATTAGAATGGGCAGATTCTGATCTTGATGTTAAGTAGTTTGTTCTGGCAATACATGACTACTTTCATGATGAAGACTTCATTAGGTGCTTGTGAATGTAAGGACAGAAGGTTGTTGTCAGTGGTGTGATCTGATCAGAATGGCTGAAGATAAGGAGGTTTCTTCTAATACAAGTAAAAGGTGGTGGCAGTCCTTATCTTGTGTTGCAAGTAATCTAAAGACATTTGTTATGGAATATGTGAGAAATTCCAAATCAAGTGGGCTTTTATATTAGACTTGGCATACCATGTATCTGAAATAAACATGGTGAGATTATGCTCAACAAATACAAGAAGTGGCAGTTCTTAATGTTGAGTATGTGGCAATATCATTGTGCTATCATCTGGTGTCAAGTGTTCATCTTCATAAGGAGCATTGGTTGTTCATGTCAGGGGGAGTTAAGGCTGTTGTCTATGGTATATTACTGCAAGGGTGCAGACTTTTGTGTAGCTTGCGTGCTGTCCAAGTTTGTGCAGAGTAATGTCAAACAACATGATGGGACATGTACTACTAAGTGTGGTTGGGTGTTCCTAAGGCCGGTGTGCTGTCCTAGCTGCGTGAAGCTAGTGCTTATGCAGGAGGAGTCTGAAAAGCAGAATTGTTGTATCTGGGAGAATTTATTTTTCTCTGCTGTTCTGAAGGAATCTAGAAGGGATTGTGAGTTGTGCTGATCGATAGAAGTCGTCTCAGAATCCAACAGAAAAGAAAATATGCTTGTGTTTTGGAATGTATAATTTTTTGTGGAGTCTTGGGTTGATAATGTTGTGAGCAAGCAGACATTGTTTGGTAAGATGTCAGAACATGGTACAGGACATGTTTCTCTTGAGCCAAACAAGGAATTATTCTGGTCGGTAGTGTAAGGATAAGGTGAAACACGTGTCTTTGCCTATGCATGGAACGTTATTGGCTCAATTTATGGTAAGAATCAGTTGAGAAACAATAAAGGCGGTCAAGACTGTTTTGGAAGGTGGACATTGAATTTGGATGGAGTTTTTTGGTACCTAAAATAAAGTTTCTTTGACCAAGAACCTTGACATATTCAAAGCTCGTTAATTCCAAAGTATCTGGTCAGCTATTTATAGGGGTTGTTCTTTTCTCCTTCAGCCAGTGAGTGTTCTTGTTTCATAAGTCTTATGGCGTTTGTTCGTTTTTGGGTGAGCACCACTTGGGTCTGGTTCTGTGAGGGCTTTCTTTGCCAATTTTTGGCTAAAAAGGGGGAGAAAGGGTTTGCGAATTGGTTTGCGCAGATGCTATGTTTGGAGTCTGCTGTGTTCAGAGATGTCAAAGAGGGTGTCATTTCCTTAAGTTTGTGTTGAGTCTTTGTGACTTGTGTCCTGAGTTATGAACACAGTTGTGACTTGTGTTCTGAGTTACCTGGGTTGGTAGTTTGGTACTTCTTAAGTTTCATCTTATGCCACAGGTCGACTAGGGGCGTCTGATCAAATAAGGTGTGCAGAAATCTCTTATGCCACCATTGGTCATTTATGTCAAGACAGACGTTTCTTTTCTGGAGGAGTCTTCTACAATTGTTCTGGGTCTGTCCTGGAAGGAAAAAGAAATGCGTTGTATTGAGGGGGAGTGTCAGATATCTTCTTCCTCATGTGCACCAAATGACTTCAGGACTTTCTACTTCTTAGGTCCTAATGTGCTGCCTGAAGTTGTTGTGCTGTGGTGCTCGGATGTGATGTTTGGAGCTCATAGATTATGCTGGAAAGAGTTGTCAAACATGATGTCCTAACATCATTCAAGATTTCCCAAGAAGATGATTCTCCATGGTTACTGTTAGGTTCAGTAGTTGCTGATGACTACTGACAGTAGTGTAGGGTTGTAATTGCTGTTGTAATCTGAGTTGTAATGTTTATATATTTGTTTTAGGCAAAATTTTCCAAAGGGGGAGAATGTTAGTTCTTTAATTTTTAGGGTTGGCATTAATTTTGTAAAACAAATAATAACAACAATATGTTAGATAGGATATTTTATCTTGCTAAAGAAGAACAGGTTGAGCAAGAAGTCCTATTGTGCAATGGAACATGTTGAGTTGAAGTGGGTTCAACATCTGGAACAACATGTCGTATTAAGATGTCCCATGAAGGCCCATTCGACATCGCACCAGAACCGAAGTGAATTAAAGATTCTGTTATGTCTTAACAGATGCAGAATATTCAGGGAATAATATGCAAATTCTATGTGGCGCTGAATTAAAAGGTCTCAAGATTCAAATTAAGAAGAATATTGGAAAATATACACTTTCTAAATATGGAGATATTTTAGGAAGTTAAAGATTGAAGTCCTATTATGTAGCAGAAGTTTCTGCTGATTTGTAGCAGCTTATTTGCTGTATCTGTGAAGGCCCAAATCCAGTTGGGAATAGGTTATATATAGATGCAGTGTAACCTAGAATTGTAACTCAACCAAAAAGAAGTAAAAGTTTGTTATTAGGGTTGGTTCCTGTACCACTCGACATGTGAGTTGGACAGTTTGTTAGTGTGATCCTCGAAGATGTTAAGTAAGAGGAGTATTGTTCTTGGAGGAAGCTTTTAAGTAACTCTAAGTTGTGTCTTGGAAGTGTGTCTTCCTTGTTGAATTGTTGTATAGGTAAAGAGCCGTTGATGCAGTGGCGGAGTGTTGACTGCTAGACATTATTGCGATGATTGGGAGTGAGAAGGGTTTCTCATATCTAGAGAGGATCTAGGTAGAAGGGTCATTGGGTAGTGATTAAGTGATAAGCTGTAAACGGGGAGTTTAGCTTTGAATTGATACTGCTGATAGTGGACTTCATCCCTGGCTTGGTAGCCCCTAGAGTAGGTGTGTTAGATCGAACTGGGTTAACAATTCTGTGTGCCTTGTTTTTATCTTTTCAGTACCGTGATTTTTGTTATATACCTTGCCATGTGTGTTCATGTCAGACCAGATGTCGAATGACATCTTATAGGACATTTGAATTCTGCACATGTACCAGAATTTCAGTAACGAACAAGTTCATCCACTATCTAGGCAGTGCGGGGCAGTTGACCCAGGATGATGAGCACGAGCTGCTCATCCCTACTTTCAAGTGGAAGTCCTGGCAGTCATCCGTTGTGGGCCTGAACACTCAGCCCACAAGGGAGACCATTGGCCAAGTGCTGGGGGCTCACTATAAAACCCCTCCTCTGCAGGAGGGTCAGGTATTCTATTCTTGACCCTTTCTTACCTACCTCTTCACCCGAACTGACTTAAGCATCAGAGTGTCTGTAGGTACACCCCTTCTCCATCGATCGTTCAAACCGCAGACGTGTTGCTGGCCACTCACTTATTCTGACAAGCCGTTCGGATCAGTGGCGCCGTCTGTGGAAAACATGTTTCCCTATCTTTTCTTTCCCTGAAACCAAAAGATCAAAACAAAAAACCTCAGGAACTGATCATGGTCGGTCAACACGACGACAACAACAGCAGTCACGAAACCGTCATCTCTCTCGTCTATGACGCCGAAAGCAACAATGGTATGCCACTTTTGGAGAAAAGCACTCCACGAGAATAGACGGTCGCACCGCCTCCCCCTCCTCCGACGATGCGGCTGACCACGACGTCCAATACGTCGAAACTCACAGAGTCCAGAAGGCAACGGAGAAGACACTGGAGAACTTTCAACCGATTCTGGTGCCACCCAACGCCGCCCCGACCATGGCGGCCTTGTTCGCGGTGCTTAACCAGACCAGTGCGTTGATCTACCAACAAAATGAAAGGATCGAAGCTTTGGAGAAGGACTGTCGTTCACGCTCTCCCCCGCGGAGACACCGACGGTATGAGTCCCGGAGCCCATCGCCGTGACGACCAGGCCACCGCCCACAGTTGGAGAGCCCACAACCCTTGAAGTGCAATTGTACTCCTCCCTGCGAGGATCGACGCTCCCCGGGTGCCAATAAAAACAGAGCAACGGACGGCCAGATAACCGCCGTTCGCCTCCACACAAATTGAAGGGCCGACCAAAGGAATCGCTGCCACGCCACGATGACAGCCCTCGGCGAGAGAAGTACGACCATTCTCCTCTGCGTTCACCGGTTTGGAGTGACAAAGATGACCCACGCGGTCCGTCATCTCGAGCAATCATGGACGCTCCCCTTCCCGTCGGGCTGGAAAACCACCGAACTTGGGAATATACGATGGAACGACGGATCCCAACGAGCACATAAAAAACATCGATGCTCTGATCGATTATCGCGGTGTCAGAGGCGCCATCAAATGCATGTTGTTCCCTACTACTCTAAGGAAGGGTGCCATGACCTGGTACAAGAGCCTCGCCGACGAATCCATCACTTCCTGGAGAGACCTGGGAAAAGCAGTTTTTGAGGCACTTCAGCGCTTCTCGTCGCCATCCAAAGTCAGAGGCGACGCTCGAAGCAATCATGCAGGAGAAAGACGAATCCCTCCGAGTCTACATTGAGAGGTTCAATCGGGATGCTGTCCAGGTCTCCACGACCGACGACATGAAGAAGTATTTGCTCGAGCGGGGACTGTGCCCCGCAGTGATTTCGCCAAGGCCGTCGACATTGAAACACCCGCATGTTGGATGCCCTCCTCCTTAAGGCCCAGTCCTATATTCAGTATGAGGAGAAAGAAACTGGCAACAACGCTCGAGACTCACATCACCAGAAAAACACCAGAGTTTCGAGGCACGGTGACCACCAAGCGCCTCGTCGAGGAGGGGAGAAAAGAAAAGAAGATAAGCCCCACGAGTCTCGGGAATACAAAGGACCTGTTGGCCGTTTCTCCGAATACACACCATTGATCGCCTCTCGCGAGCGTATTCTGTCCGAATGCGCGAACTCGAAATTCTGACAGGCTGGAGTCCATTTTCGCAGACAAACACCTCCTAAGTCTACCGCAGATAAGACCAAGTACTACCGTTTCCACAAGAGCCACGAGCACGTTACTGAAGAGTGTCCACCTCAAGGATGCGATGGAGATCCTCATCAGGGATGGGCACCTGAAATAGTACACCAGGAGAAGAAAGGCTCCTCGGCAAGACGCCCGGGAAGCGAAGAAGGTCGAGGAGGAAAAGCCACCCTCTGACGACACTGCCAACCTACAGATCGCCATGTCAATCTTCTGGCCTGAAGACTTCTACGTCCCCAACGAGGTCAAAACCCCCATCTACTTTGTAACACACGACACGTGGGAGACCTTTCCCACCGCCATGGTCATATCTGGCGGGGGATTCAACAAACTCACTGTAGGTTCAGTAAAGAGGAAGTTCGAGCAACTCATCGATGCAAACTCGGACCAAAACTCTACTCTCGACAAGTGTCGGGGAAGCTTAGTTCCTATCACGTTCTACCGCGAGGACCTCCACAGTGGATCTCTCAACTTCAGCATCCCTCTGCTCGTGAGAGCAAGAATGGCGAACTTTGACGTTCGCCGCATACTGGTCGACACAAAAACAATCTTATACCATCTAAATTAAACAACTCGATCTACCAAACACCTAACCCAATCCATAAAAAACAATTAATCAATCGATTTAAATCGGATAGTTCAAATTTATCCGACCATACTTGTCCATTTGGAAGGTGCTTATGAGAGATTCTCCTTGACACTATGCTAGAAATTCACTTCAGTGATTCTTGAGTAAGAATAATTATTTATTCATTTGTGCCCTTGTGCAATATCTAGATTCAACTAAAAGCCGAAGAAATGCTGCTGTGCATTAAGGTTTAAGTGGATTTTGATTTAGTCCGAAAGAACTGGATTTTAGAAGTACAGTTTTGAGTTTAACAAGAGTGACTTCACCCCTAAGAAAGAGTGATGAGCAACCCCAATTTTAATTCTTAATCTTTGTTTTCATTTTGAGTACAAGTATAATGCCTTTAGGATTATATTATATTCATGCTAATGAGAACTTTTTCATCACATGTTTGGAAATGATCATACATAAAAAAATAGTTGTGCATTGCTTGCAAATAAAATGTAGCTGGAAAATGGAACCAGTATTCTCAATTTTTTTCTTCAGGTTATCATGAAAATTATTACAAATCAACACTCCTAAAAGTTCACCTCAGCAATTCCTACTGTGTTATTTCATTTGTACAATAATATTGCAACATGAAAACTTATCCAAAGTGAATAATGTGCAATAATACCAAACTTCCTTCCAAATAACTTATCACAAAATATTCATTCTCGATTCTCTCGGTTATGAAGGGTTAGTCTTTCTTCTTCGAACATTCTTCCGTACACTTACAGTGGCTTCTTGGGTTACACCTTCATCTTTTTGTACTCGCTGCTCATTGTTAACAACAGCTTTTGATTTTGAAGTATTGATCTGACTTCTCAACCGCAATATTTCACCCTTAGCAGAAGCCAATTCGTCTTCCAATTTCTTCCCTCTGCTCTCTAAACTCTCTCTTTCTTTGCCAAGTCTAGTGATGAGGTTATGAGCATCTTCAATGTTTTCTTGAGCCTCTTTGCTTGCATTTCTTTGTTCTGTAAGGTACTTGGTAAGAACCTCTTTCTCATTTTCAAGGCTAGAAATAAGAGATTTAGACCCTTCTAGCTCATTGGAAAGGATCGCCGAGTTTCGGTTCATTTCATCCAGTGATTTGGTAGCTTCCTCGAGATCCGTTTCAATAGTTTTCCGCGACTCCTTGTCCTTCAAGACTTGCTTCTTCAAAGCTTGTAAATCTTTGTTCAAAGAAGTGACTAACTTTTTTTCTTCCTTCAAATTCTCTGATGTGGCTTCAGCCTTTTTGTAGATCTCAATTAATTCTCTTTGTAGCGTATCGCGGTTTTCAAGAGTAGCAGTTAGCTCATGTGATGTACTCTGCAGCTCCGCTTCTGCTTTCTTCAAATGTTCCTTTACAGTCGTAAGCTCGTTGGCTAGTTTTTCCGCCTCGAGATTCACATCATCAAGTTTCCGCTGTAGTGAATCCTTAACTTTGGTGAGCTCAGCTGAAAGGTTAGAGACTTGAAACTCAAGCTCTTTGCGCAGATTATTTGACTTATTTAGCTGTTTTTCCAGTTCGGAAGAGTCATTTCTTGAATTTTCAAGATTCTCCAGAGTGACTTGAAGTTCATACTTCAAATTATCCATTTTTTTAGATTCATTCTGCAGCGACTCCTGTAAACCTTCTCGTTCTTGGGTCAAATCAGTGATGATTACCTGGTTTTTGCTCGATTCATTTAGGGCGAGTTCAAATTTATCTGTTAGCTGATGAAGCTCGTCTTCCTTTTCTTTTAAAACCTTAGCATCAAAAACAGCCTTCTTTTCAGAAGTCAACTTTAGGTCATTGTATTCCTTCTCCAATACATCATATTCGCTCCTAAAGTTATTGTTCTCGAGAGTTAAGGCGTCTATTCTCGAATTTAGTTCAATCAACAAGGAATCCTTTCCTTCTAGTTTCTCTTGGTTTTTCAGTATTTCATCTTTCAACCCTTGAATATGCACATGAGCATTGGATAATTCATCCTTGGTTTGGTCATAAGTAGAATTCAAATTCCTCAATTCCAACTCCTTATCTGCAAGGGATAAATTCAGATTCTGAACGGCACGTTCTTTGTCCTTAAGGTCTTCACTCAGCAGATCAATTCTTTTCTGTAAAATTTCAATAGAATCTACCTTTTCTTTCAAATTGGTTTCAATGTCTTTCTTATCCGTAGCAGTCTTTGAAAGGTCAGTTTCAAGCCTGTCAATTTGAAGTTTCAGCTCGGCAATCAAATTTTTCTCACTTTTTAGCTCCTTTCCCAAACCAGTGACGGTACTCTTTGCAGAATTTAGTTGGTCAATCAGTGTATTCTGCTCTTCTTTTGCCTTTCCAAGTAGCTTGGCTTGTTCCTCCTGTTCATTTGATAACTTCAATTCGTAATTCCTCTTCAACGAAACAATTTGCTCT
This sequence comes from Lathyrus tuberosus, assembly GCA_022829125.1. NCBI lineage: Eukaryota > Viridiplantae > Streptophyta > Magnoliopsida > Fabales > Fabaceae > Lathyrus > Lathyrus tuberosus. The sequence continues at coordinate 1,143,593 of JALAZF010000516.1, forward strand.
TCTTTTTCCTTCAGTTTGTTGTTCATCTGTGCACATCGGCCAGTAAAATAAAATGTAAATACTATATATTTTTCTCCGGAAAAATACAATCTAAAATCAAACTAGATGAAAAAGACCAATAATTGTTAAAATTGGACTTCAAAATCGTAAGCAAAGCTCAAAATAGTCCCTCATTTTTTCGAATCGGCAATACTCTAATATTGTAAAATGCCAGTCAAAATAGTCCCTCTACTAACTTTGACTATTAACAGTGAATGTTAACCCATGAAGCACGGATACTCTAAAATCTATGCCGTATTCGGTACATATTGATACACCAACACGTCACTAATACATATCAAAGAAGTATCCGAGTTTTTTATTTAATTACCTCATCACTTTAATTTTTCTACGACAAAGAATCAAAATTTTCCTTTGATTACTTTTCTCTCAACTTTAACTATCTTCTTTTTCTCATAAATCCTTTACCAATTACTATCAAATTTTGCAAACTCAATTGGTTCTTGTTATAGAATGATTTAACTAGTTTTAATTTTTTTTACATGTATCTTGCGTATCTTAGATTTTTCAAAGACTGACGTATCCCTGTATCAGATACGTATCGTATCCGATACCCTTATCATATCCGGGCTTCATTGACATAACCAAATATGTGCCCCTTCCATGTTAAATTTTACCGTTGTAAATGCACAATTTCAAATACTAACAAATATTTCTTTTAGACAACCTAAATTTCTTCGGTAAATTAGTCTACAACAAATTGGCATTGATCTGGGATCAATGTGCAATGTGACATGTCATAGCCTCTAACAATAGAAATTAACAGAGACCATTATGAATTACATTTTACAATTTCCGAGATGTATTTGCCAATTCGTAAAAATGAGCAACTATTCTGACCAATGTTAACAATTATGAGAACCAATTTGCCTATTCACTCCATCACCGTCCCTCTAGAATTATGAGAAAGGGAGGAATAATCCCTCATTTCCCTCTTTAACCATATGACTTTACTTAGAAGAGAGACATTTCTTAAAGGCCAATACATGTCATACCAGTTATCGAGAATCAATAAAGTACATAGAAGCTTACTGTTTCTATTGTTGCAACAGCAGCAGACTTTTCTTTCTGAGAGAGTGCATAAAGAGCACCCAACAGACCAGAAGATACAATTCCAATTCCATTCAGAAGAGACACTAAGGAACTTGATGGTTTCTGCATTTCAGGTGCTGACTGTCCATAATAGAAGCATTAAGTTTAGAATACATAAACATACATCCAAATGACAAAAACAGGCAAAAAAAATTTTTTTCACCACCAGTATCCGGTCCACTGGACTGACTAATCCGGTTTGGGGGTCAGTTCTGGCATCAAGTGGTTCCAGCCCCCTTCCGATCGTAGTTGCGGAGGATCGAACCGCGCTCCTCCCTACCAAGTCCAGTGCCAATCACCATTGGACCAACTAACGATTGGTGGCAAAAATTTAATTTAATATTCAACATTTGCATCAGAATTTAACAGCAAACAAACCTCTGCTTGCTTTTTATCCTCTGATATCTTCACCTCACTTTCTTCTGAAACTAAAATGGATAATTACACAGTTACTAAATATAAGAACCCTGTGATACTGTCCTAAGCAGTTTGAAAATAGTTACAAATTATAATCCACAATCGCAAATTAGGGTTACCGACTTGTAAGATGAAGAATGCCTCCCACTTAAACAACTTTTCAGGTCATATATATGGTAGCCCATCGGATATTGGATAGACTTTAATACCATATTAAAATTTGGTTTGAATCTAACTCAATCTTTAAAAAAATGGCTTGTAAGGTGCCAGATGCCTCCAACCTTTAAACATTTTTGAGGTCATATCGAAAATAAATATGATAGCAATTATGTTTTTTGCAAAACAAGAAAGAAAAGCAGTGCCCAAACTGTCCATCTGTTAAGTTAAAATTACTTTCAATCTGTCTCTTATACTTTGAAACAATGCATTATATTCAATCAAACAAGTATTTAGTATTTGGGTAAGGCATGCATTTGAGTACATATCGAGTACACTTCCCTTTTATTTTCAAAATTTTCTATGGCGCACCATAATGACAGAGCATCTCTCAAGTATAAGTCAGACCATGAATAAAAAAGTAAAACAACAACAACCAAGCCTGATTCCACTAAGTGAGTTCAACTACATGGATCAACTTTCACCATGATGTTCTATCCAGGACCACTACTAATACTAATTAGTTTGGTTTGCTGCTAAAAGTGATGTCACCCGTCCAAATTATGTGTCTGATTTAGATCTCTCTATCAAGTTATAGAAATGGTATATATTATTACATGTCTATTAACATTACCAATTACCATATAGTAATTTGCACGCACTCAGCTTTTACAAATTGATGTAACACAACACAACTTTTTTTAATGAAATCCACGCGAATCCTCTTAGTGGACAATCCTATTTGAGGCTGATAGAGCAACAAGAGTAAGACCTCTCTTCAAAGGATTTATTTTTCACAAAGGGTCGAACAAAAGAATTCCTAGTAAGGAATAGCTTTGCGCACATTTTCATCACTTACGGACCTAGACGAACTCTATTAGGTACACTACACATGACTTAGTTTGCAATAAACTATGAAGCACGAATATAGACATGGGCATCGGCCACGGGACAAACACTGCTAATGTTCAATATATAGGACATTCACACCTATATATATCAAATTGAACTTGAATATCATCTATAAAATATCTAAATTTAGAAACAAAATGACTATAAAATGTTTTAAAATATACTGCACAAATGCTTATTTTAACATTTTAAAATGTTGACAAATATATAAAAAGCAAAGAAACTATTGAAGACTAACTTTCAAACTAAGTCATCATCAAACTACAACTAAAATCATCAAGTAACCAATCAAAGAGGTACCTGAATTTGCAGAAGCAGGTGAAGATACAGATGAGGAGGAGACAACGTCTGAGAGGGAGACATTGAGACTAAAGGTAGGCAACGGGACATCATCGGAAAGCATACGTTGTCTGCGAATAGAGCGGAGACGTCGACTGCGAACAGAGTCCCGAGATGAAGGAAGCCGTTGTCTACGAACACGAGATGAAATGAAGACGAGGACTGAAAAAAAAGGCGATTATGAGACTGGAAATGAAGAATCAAAGATGGGAAATTGGGAAAGACAGATGAAAACCAAAGAAGACGAAGACTTCTATACGAGGGACATTTCAAATGCCAAACTAAAATTGTTTTATAACTATTAAAAGCATTTTATGTTTGTTTCTGTTATCCTAAAACAAGTAGTTGTGTCTGCTCTCACTGTATCCAAGAGAATCAGGGAGGAGTGTTGAAGCCAAGAACGTGTGTAGAAAGAATGTGAATGTCCGTCCAACCCACACAAACGCGGGCCAAACATGCGGATACGCCTAAACCCAAGCGTGTCATGCTTCATAGACGATAAATAATACTACCTCCGATCTTTAACTACATGGATCAACTTCTGCCATAATGTTCTATGATCCAAGACCATACTCCTATCCAAATCTTTAATCTCGAGATCTTAATAATTTCACTTAAAGCTTTTCTAGGTCTTCCTCTATCTCTAACCATTAGACTCCTCTCCATCTAATCTACTCTCCTTACCACAGAATCTGCACGTCTTCTCTAACGTATATAAGAAAAAATTACAATACTCACAAACACCAAGAAGCTTATTTAATGTATAAAGTTGAAATTTTATCCATTATATACCCTTGACATCAAATATTTTACACACATTAATTGAGCTTCTAGTAAACATTTTGAACAACAAATGTTACTATTGTTAGTATTATATTGGAATGGAGATCGAACCCTCGTTCTCCTTATCACTCCACTCCTTAACTTCCCTATTCCAACCATAGCTTTTAGTAAACATTTATCTCATATTACATAGTAGAGTATAAGAAAGATTCAAAGCAATTAATGGTGCAATTGAAAAATGAGACAAAAAACAAAAATGTTGATAAAATAAAGATTTGATATGTATTAATGTCATTATAATGGAAATAGATCGATTAACCTAACCCTAGAACGAGATACATTCTCCCTCCCCATCATCCGAAACATTGATATATGAATCTCCCCCACCCAAACATGAAAATGTCATAATAATAATCAATTGGTCCATAAATAGCAAATAAATTAATCTGGAGATTGAAATGGAAGAAACATACTTGGGGATGGAATGATTCCTTCAAGAGCAGGGGCGGTGTCGAATTGGAGAAAGGGAAGAACAGCGACACCCATGAAAAGAAATGTCCTTTTGTTGCATATTGGATCGTGATGGTGAGAGCAACATACAACGGGTGAACGGGGGTTAGTGTTTCGGTGACGACGAGAAGAAGAAGAAGGGAAGAGAAATGGGTATAGCAGCGGAGAGTGGAGTGAGGTAGTCGCTGCTCCTACAAAACCCATCTTTTGGTTACCGATTATGTCGCTTGTCACCGTGCCACATATACACACACTTCCAACCAACTCATGTTTTATGTGCTTTTCATTTGTGGCTCTTGTTTCTTCTCTACTATCACTTTTCAATCTTTAATCTATCTTTAATATTGTAGCGCAAAAAATATCTGAGTAAATAAACACTCCATTGATAATAAAGTTGCCACCAAAATGTATTTTTTAAAAGGGAAACGTCGATAAAACCATAAAAAAACAAAAATATAGTCATCGCAATCAAATTTATGTTTAAGAGTTGATTTTGCGAATAAGAGTGTTAGCCTAATGTGTTTTTGATTTTTTCTAATTATTACGACATATTTACAAAAAGAAAGAGACTAAAAAAAAAAAAAAGTTTTTTTATTAAGATGTTTGACAAGATGTTGAATCTTGCTCCTATGTATCCTCAGATACGATGGAGAACTCAAAGCTATGTAGTTCTGGTTAGCAAATGTTTGTTTGTTGATTGATTTTAGTGAAATATGTTTAGGTCGCATTTGAGTAGTTATACGTTGCTTGCTACTCGTGCTTGGGAGAAATGGAGCGTTGTTTGTGCTTCGAGTTGGAATGGATAAAAGATCATGTTTAGGTCGAATTCGAGCGGAAAACGTTGCTTGCTACTCGTGCATTGGAGGAATGAAGTGTTATTTGTGCTTTGCGTCAGAGTGGATAAAACATCGTTTGTTTATGAAAAGTTTTTAGTTGCGATAAGGGAAAAAAGTAGGTTTTATTGGTTGGAGTTATTTTTAGGTGGAAGACGAGTATTCGAAAGACAGGTTATACGACTTGTATCCAAATACTCGGGAGAAAATATAATATACATCAAATTAGTCCTTTTTCATCCGATTTTATTTAGAAAATATATAAGACGAATTGAGTCACAATTCCTTAACGGAAGACAAGCATCTGAAAGACAAGTTATACGGCTTGTATCCAAATGCTCGGGGAAAAAAGGGATATACATCTGCTACTTTAGATTTTTGACATAAGATATAATTTGCAAGTAAGACATATAAGTATGATATGGTAAGAGGTGAAGTCGAAACATGGTAAATTGAGACCATGAGGGAAGTTGATTCTGACATGTCGAAGGGTGATATGGAATTTTGGTCGAATCGTGTAGCTGAAGGTCAAGGAGTACTTGTAGAATCTTTGGACTTAGTGAAACTTCTAAATGTTTTAGTTAGGTATTTTACTTATCCGAAAGAGCGGGAATTGGATAAGATTAGGTGGTTAATCAAAGACACGTGAAGGTTCGTCGAAGACAATAGCTGCATGAAAGTAAAACGTGTTGTGATGTGTTTAGAAGACCGTTGTAGGTAGTTATTCTAGACTAGTATATAAGTAGACGCTTATTTAGGTTGTAAGGGTCCGCAATCGTACTCAAATTTCTACATACTCAAAGTATATGTATGATTTAGAAACGAGTGAGGAAATATACGTATGCGTTCCACATTTATAAACTTCAAGTATTTTACGTTCAAGTCTCTCTGCATTTGAATTACATTTCAATTTTAGTCATTTTACTTTCAGTCTACATTTCGATTTCAGTTATTTTGCTTTCAAAATCTTTTACATTTCTATTTTAGTCAAGTTCAAATTACTATCTCCTAAACATTGTGTTTCGATTTCCATAGTAATATGATATCCAAGGGGTTATTGTAACACCCCAAATTTGTAAGCATATTTATTTAATTTATTTAAATATAATATTCGTGAATTTTAGTGAATTTTGGTGGTTTGCGTTGACGTCAGTATTTTGTGAAAGTTTTGGCTATTTATTTAAATAATAGTATATAATATAGAATATATTGTATTATTATTTATTTAAATAATATTTGAAGGATTAAGGGCAAATTGGACTTTTAAGGAGGAGTTAGTGAGGGTAATATTGGGAAAGCCCATTTTAGAAGCCCAAAGGTTAGGTTTAACAAAAAGGAGAATTTGAGAGGAATAGGATTCATTTTGTTCGACCGAGTGTTTCTCTGTGGGGTGCTCCTGTGTTGTCGGTGAAGAAGAAAGATGATAGCATGAGGTTGTGTATTGATTATCGGCAGTTGAATAAAGTGACTATTAAGAATAAGTATCCGCTCCTGAGAATTGACGATTTGATGGATCAGCTGGTAGGCGCTTGTTTGTTCAGTACGATTGATTTGAGGTCTGGTTATCATCAGATTCGTGTTAAGCCTGATGATATCCCGAAGATGGCTTTCAGGACGAGGTATGGTCACTATGAATACACTGTGATGTCGTTTGGTGTATCCAATGCACCTGGTGTGTTCATGGAGTACATAAATAGGATTTTTCATGAGTATTTGGATAAGTTTGTGGTCGTGTTTATCGATGATATCTTGATATATTCTAGATCTGAAGAAGAACATGCTGAGCATTTGAGAACTATGTTGCGAGTATTGAAGGAGAAGAAGTTGTATGCAAAGCTGTCCAAGTGTGAGTTTTGGTTGAAGGAAGTAAATTTTCTTGGCCATGTGATTTCAAGTGGTGAGATTGTCGTTGATCCCTCTAAAATTGATGTTGTGTTACAGTGGGAGACTCCGAAGTCTGCTACCGAGATACGAAGTTTTCTGGGATTAGCGGGTTATTACCGCAAGTTTATCGAAGGCTTTTCTAAGTTGGCATTACCTTTGACTCAGTTAACTCGAAAGGGTCAAGCTTTTGTGTGGGATGTAGCTTGCGAAGAGAGTTTTGTGGAATTAAAGAAGAGGTTGACGACCACTCCAGTGTTGATTTTGCCTAATCCGAGCAAATCTTTTGTGGTGTATTGTGATGCGTCGAAGATGGGTCTTGGTGGAGTATTGATGCAGGATGGACAAGTTGTTGTCTATGCTTTGAGACAATTGCGAGTTCATGAGAGAAATTATCCTACGCATAACTTAGAATTGGCCGCTGTGGTGTTTGTGTTGAAGATTTGGAGACATTATCTATTTGGCTCTAAGTTTGAAGTGTTCAGTGATCATAAAAGTCTAAAGTAATTATTTGACCAAAAAGAATTGAATATGAGGCAGAGGAGGTGGTTAGAGCTGTTGAAGGATTTCGATTTTGACTTGAGTTATTATCCGGGCAAAGCAAATGTAGTGGCTGATGCATTGAGCAGGAAGTCATTGCATATGTAGATGATTATGGTGAGAGAATTGGAATTAATTGAGCAATTTTGAGATTTGAGTTTGGTATGTGAAGAGACCTCTGATAGTGTGAAGTTGGGAATATTGAAGTTGACTAGTGGTATTCTGGAAGAAATCAGAGTAGGACAGCAAACCGATTTAAAGTTGGTTGACCGGTTGACTTTGATTAACCAAGATAACGGAGGAGAATTCCGGATTGATGAGAATGGTGTGATGAGGTTTCGGGATAGGGTATATGTTCCAGATATTCCAGAAATCAAGAAGAGTATTCTAGAAGAAGGACACCGAAGTAGGTTGAGTATTTATCCCGGTGCTACGAAGATGTACCAGGATTTGAAAAAAAGTTATTTTGGTGTCCGGGTATGAAGAAGGATATTGCCGAGTTCGTTTATGAGTTCTTGACGTGTCAGAAGTCAAAGATTAAGCATCAGAAGCCTTCAGGTATGATGCAACCGTTGAATATTCCTGAATGGAAATGGGATAGCATTTCCATGGATTTTGTGTCAGGATTACCGAGAACTGCTAAGGGAAATGATTCAATTTGGGTGATCGTGGATAGATTAACTAAAGCGACTCATTTCTTGCTGATGAAGATTAATCATTCTATGCAGAAGTTAGCCGAGATGTACATTAAGGAGATTGTGAAGTTACATGAGATAACTTCAAGTATTGTGTTGGATAGAGATCCGAGATTTACATCTAGGTTATGGAAGAGTGTGCAAGATGCTTTGGGTACTAAGTTGAGGATGAGTTCTGCCTATCATCTGCAGACGGACGGTCAGACAGAAAGGACTATCCAATCCTTAGAGGATCTGTTGAGGGCTTGTGTGTTAGATCACAGAGGATCTTGGGATATCCATTTACCGTTGATTGAGTTCACGTACAATAATAGTTTTCATGCTAGTATTGGAATGGCGTCATATGAAGCTTTGTATGGGAGAAGGTGTAGGACTCCTTTGTGTTGGTATGAGTCGGGCGAGAGTGTTGTACTCGGACCTGAGATTATATAAGAGATGACTGAGAAGATTAAGATGATCCAAGAAAGGATGAGAGCGTCGCAGAGCCGCCAGAAGAGCTACCATGATAAGAGAAGGAAGACACTTGAATTCCAATAGGGAGATCATGTGTTTTTGAGGGTGACGCCAGTGACTGGTGTGGGTCGAGCTTTGAAGTCTAGGAAGCTCACTCCACGTTTTGTTGGTCCATATCAAATCTTGCAGAGGATAGAAGGGGTAGCCTATCGAATTGCTTTACCGCCGTCACTTGCAAATTTGCATGACGTGTTCCATGTGTCTTAGTTGAGGAAGTACATTCTGGATCCGTCGCATGTGATTCAGATGGATGATGTACAAGTGAGGGATAACCTGACAGTGGAAGCATTACCTGTGCGGATTGATGGTTGAGAGATGAAGCAACTGCGGGGTAAAGACATAGCTTTGGCGAAGGTGTTGTGGGGTGGATCAGCTGGCAAAAGTTGAACTAGGAAACGTGAAGATCAGATGAGGGAGTCATATCCGACTCTATTTCCTTGAGGTAATTTTCGAGGGCAAAAATTCTTTAAGTGGGGGAGAGTTGTAACACCCCAAATTTGTAAGAATATTTATTTAATTTATTTAAATATAATATTCGTGAATTTTAGTGAATTTTGGTGGTTTGCGTTGACGTCGGTATTTCGTGGAAGTTTTGGCTATTTATTTAAATAATAATATATAATATAGAATATATTGTATTATTATTTATTTAAATAATATTTGAAGGATTAAGGGCAAATTGTACTTTTAAGGAGGAGTTAGTGAGGGTAATATTAGGAAAGCTCATTTTAGAAGCCCAAAGGTTAGGTTTAACAAAAAGGAGAATTTGAGAGGAATAGGATTCATTTTGTTGGATCGTGAAAAGGAGGAAAAGGCCATAGCTCTGAGGAAAGCGGGAAAGGCTTAGGATTCGAGAAGGTTTCCAAGAACTAAAGAGAGAAAGGCTTGGAATCGACAATCTAAGGTATGAAGAGTATTACCTTTCATTGTTTTCAATATAGGGATTCGATGTATTTAAAGTGGATTTGGAGGTTTATGTGCTTTTTGTGTGTTTATGAGTAAATTGAGGAAACTGTGATGTATTCGTGGGTTGACGACGAAGGTGAAGGGGTTGTGAGGGTTATGATGATATTGGGGTATTTTGAAGGTTTATGACAGTGTAATAAATCGATCTAATAGTCGTAGGTTTTGTGCCTTTGTTGCCATAATGCCTTAGGGATGTTTTGGGGATGTTTTTGGGGTAATTGGGGCTGAACCCGTAAGGTTTTTGGGGTCTGATGTGCTACTGGTGCGTAGCAGCGATTGCAGGAAATCGCGACCTCGCAAAGTAAACAAATCCTTCGCAAAGCGAACATTCGCTCCAGATTCGCAAAGCGAATATCGCAGTGAGTGCGCAAAGATGCTGTTTGAGATACTGGTGTGGAATTTTAAAAATGACTTTTAGTTCGCAAAGCGAACCTCCCAGTGAATAACTTCGCTAGGCGAATGGAGGGTAGCGAGGAGAGACAAAATGGGATTTTTCTGGTTTTTGTGTGTGGGATTTTGGAGTTCGCTGGCAGCTCGCTAGGCGAACACCAAAGCGAACAAGTTCGCAGAGCGAATGTTCCAGCGAATGGCTGCTGTTCGCAAATTATTTTATGATTCTTGTGTTGTCTTGATGTTTTGAGTTGTGATTATTTTGATGAATTACCATGAGTATATTGATGATTTTATGATGATGATACATGACTATTTGATGTGAATTACCATGAGTTATATTGATGATTATGAGATGATGATACATGACAATTTTGATGAATTACCATGCGCTGTATTGATGATTATGAGATGATGATACATGGTGTTTTGATGATTAAATGATGATATGGATTAACATGAGATTTTGATGAATGATGAATGCACGTAATGACTTTTGTTGATGATGATGATATTGACGTTGTGCATTCATGCATTCATAGCATTATAGGACTTCGGTCCAGTGAGTTAGACTTCGGTCTATTGACGATTATAAGACTTTGGTCCAACGAGTTAGGCTTCGGTCTATTGACGATTATAGGACTTTGGTCCAATGAGTTAGGCTTCGGTCTATTGTGGCTTCAATCCCATTGTGTGGATGTGAGGTATTTTGATGTGCTCCGGTTCTTGTGTAGAATCGATCCTATTGACGGGGATCTTTGGAGGGTGATGGCCTAGTGTCCATCGACTTTGATGAACTGGTACCACATGCATGAGTCTTGTTGTGCATTGCATATTTTTGGCATTGATGTGATTTATGATATCGTGATTTTTGATGTTTTCCTTTGTGGTGAAGTTGATGATGTTGTATATGATAATGACGCCATTTTATGCATATCCTGTTTTTATATTGATTATAATGAATTGTGATTACTCACCCTGCCTGTTTGAATGTTGCCTCCATGTGGGTAACGGGCAGGTGATCAGGCTTAGCTGTGGATGCCTTCGAGGACTTTTGGAGTTTATTTTGCTTTTGGTCGATGTAGAGGGTCTTGCTCTGATATGTAACATCGGGTTGGGCCATTGAGTCGAAACATATTATGTTGACATTTTGTTGTTATTTGATTATTAGGGTTTTTATTTTAAAACCTTTTGATTTTGGATTATTGTGGTTATGGTGGTTCCGCTGCTAATTTTGACGGCTTTTGAATATTTTGAGGAAAACCCGTGTTTACGGAGCATTTGTTTTATTTGAATTTATTGAGAAATGTGCGCCCTTTTGAGGTGGTTCTGATTTTACTTTGATATTATGATTATTCTGCTGCAATATTTGTGGGGTAGAAAAGGGTGTTACAGTTATGATTCACACAAATATGTTCCGAGATATTTTCAAGTTTAATACCTTAAGTATTAATATAAAAAATTTTTGTTTACCAAATTTCCAAGTCAACAAATTGGCACACCCAGTGAGACACTTTTTTTGTGTGAATTTATACTTCTCATTTAAAAAAAATATTTTATAGTTCTTCATTTCATCAACTTCTCATTGTGTGAGTGTGCATGAGACTAAGGAGTGATAAGATAACCAAGAGATAAGTTAGGAAACCTGTAAGAAAATACGCCAGGAGAATGGCTATGTTGAGACAAATTTGGTTCATACCATGTATCCTCTAAGGTTTTGATAATAACAAAATACTAGAAAAGCAATTAGGATTTCTAACTAGCTGGTTCATGTGTGCAGAATTATATTTACTTGATGAAATTGGTTCTGACACAGAAGTGGCTATGGTTTGATTCTGATTATGTACTTAAGAGAGTTTGATCAAAAAGTTACTACTAGTACACTTCAGAATCAGAAGCGTGCTATGGCTGCCTCTGAAACTGAGTAGTGTCAAATCAAGCTAGGTAAACACGGGACCATAGAATTGTTGGCATTATCTTCAAAAGATTGTGTTGTACTTGTTTCATAGAAGTGTTCTCCGCACAAAGGCCTGTTCAGTGGATAATTCTCTGTCTACAAATTCCAACACCTACTTTATTGGAAAACAAGATGTACTAGAAGATTTGATGTGATTATAGCCGTTGAGGATGCTTCAATGACTATATTTCTTTAGCTATAAAACGAGCAGAAGAGTTCTTATTCTTGTATAGCTTAAGAATCCTTAGTGTTAAAGTGTGTTGTATTATATCTGAAACACCTCTGATTGATAATCAAGTGTTGTTGTAATTTATTCCTTCTGCAAACAGTCAGTTTAAATCAAAGTCTCTTGCCTTGGGCTTGAGAAGAGAAGTCTTAGATTCGAGGAATCTGAGCAAGAAGTCTTCGACCAATGGTCTGAGCAGAAGTCTTAGGCAAAGAGTCTAAACAAGGAAGTCTTGAACCAGGAGGGTTTAAGCAAGGAAAGTCTTAGGATCTGAGAATCTAAGTAGTGAAGTTTTGATCAGGTGCTGATTAAGCAAGGAAGTCTTAGGTTGTAGGTCTTAGCAGGGAAAGTCTTATACTTGAAGGTACAAGCAGTTATAATTTGCTTGATTATAGTGGAAATCTCTTGCGAGGCAAGGGGACTGGACTACTCTAAGCTGGAGAGGAACCAGTATAACTGTTGTGTGATCTTTGCCCTTTTTATTTACTTCCGTTACATTATCCGCTACACTTGCTATCAGTTTCTGAACTCTGGTTCAGAAGTAGAAACGATCTGGCAAACACAATTCAACCCCCTTCTTGTGTATTTTTCTCACCTTCAGTTGGCATTAGAGCAAGGTCTGTACGTAACTCTTAACAGTGGTATAGTCAAAGATCAAACATGAAAAATATGACTACTGAGGATCCTAATGCTAGTATCTTAGGAAGGGGATTTCCCTATGATTATAGTGGCTCTGAGAGAAACCATTACTCTGCTAAACCTCCTGTATTCAGTGGTGATTCCACTGAATTTGAATGGTGGAAAAGCAAGATGTACACATATATCATTGGACTCAATGATGAGTTATGAGATATACTTGAAGATGGCATTGAGATCACTGTTGACAATGTTGGTATGGTATCTAACAGGAACACTCTGACTTCAGCTCAAAAGAAAATTTATAGAAAACATCCTAGAGTCAGAGGTATTTTTCGCGGTGAGAATCGGATATCAAACTATTATTTAACTTGAATCGCAAATCATAATTCACCATCGGTCTTTGATTTATCCAAAGGAAAGGGTAAAGATCGAAAGCCCTAATTGCAATGCAAAGCAAATGCAAGAGATCTAAGGTTCGGGGGTTGGTTATACCTAGGGAAGGTGCTAGCATCCTAGATATATGTAGTACTCTATAGGAACCTCTTGTTAGTATGTGCTATCTGTTTTTTTTGCTAAGGGTAAAAAAAAGACCTAGGGGTATATACACTAAGTGTGCTCGCCAAGACGTCGCATCTCGTGCCTATGTATCTTGTCTAAAAGAATTAGAGCACTCGTAGTTCCCCTCAATAAGGGTAAAAAAGGTTTATTGATTGGTTCAGGAGAAAAGACAAGTCGTCATCTTAAGGGAAAACTCAACTGAAACCACTGCAAACACGTGGAAGATGGATCTTGCTTCACATTAAGAGAAGGGCTCTGACTCGGATATCGGATCGACGAGTATGCCACTTACCTCTCTCAGGTGGAAAAGAATCTACAACTTTCTCAGCTATGTCATGCGGTAGGAGATTTACATCTCAACTAGGGATGACTCATGTCTAATTCTCTCATGGGGAAAAGGGGAGACTAACTATAAGTTGTCTAAGTTAACCTCCTAAGGAAACTATCCTAAGGGAAACTATCCTAAGGTAAATGTCTTAAAAGGATTAAGTTAAGAAATAAGAAGTCTAAACTATCCAGAAAATGACTAAAGAGTCAACAAAGTGACTTTCCTTTGGAAGAAGGAACAACTACTTGTAAAACAAGTGTTGAAAAATGAGAGTTTCAAAGTGAAGATGAATAAGAATTAATGGACCAAACCCAAAGACCAAAGAGAGGTGACATATCATAAGAGGCAGCAAGTACATCACACTATGTTCAACATGTAAACATGCTCATGAATGAAACTAAACAAGCATCAAAACATCAAACAAACTTGTCACAAGTTCACCACTCAAAGACAAATGAAAGAGGAAGTTCAACAAGGAACTTATGACTCACAAACCAAAGGGGCAACAACATCAACAACTCATGAATCTCATATTCAACAAAAATATGTCAAGGTGAACATCAATATGAATCACACTTAGGCATGAGCAAGATTGTATGTAAATGACAAGCCAAAACATCATGGAATGGTTCAAACAAAGCAAATCATACATAAATGATCAAATAGACAAACAAATACACCTTTGAACCATGAAGTCAGAATTAAAACATGCTTTTCAAACCACAAACACATACTCAAACCCAAAAGACACCTCAAGGAGTGTTCCCAAGAAACTAGGTCAAAACTAACATAAACCATGAATAAAGGATGATCACATTAGCATGGTGTTCAAAAATAGAAAAATGAGTAACAAATCTCATACCAGAACCCTAACACATGCTTAGACATTCAAATGTATGTGTGTGTAAGGTTGCCAAGAGAAAGGCACAAGAACTATCACAAAACCATTCATCTAGGTGAAACACCAAAGGGATCGAGTGTAAATCGAGGGTAAAGAATAAGCAAATAGAAACCATGTCAAATAACTTCTTTTAAGACCATCAAACACACTCAAAGTACCCTCAAAATGTGTACTAAAACACTCTAGAAAACCAGCTCAAGAGTCAAAGGGAAATGTTCTCATTCAAAACCAAAACTCAAACTAGTCTAAAAAGGACAACTTTCATTGAAAAATCCAAAATAAATACCAAACTAATATAAAATAAAAAATAAAATTTATAGAAAATTAAATGAAAGGCTAAAATATGATCATGAAATTTTTTGGGATTTTATAACATTCAAAACTATTAAAAATAAATCAAAACAAAATATAAAGAGAAAATAAAATAAATAGGAAAAGAGTGAGACAGGGGGGTGTTGTAGTAAAACAAACTGAACTGGAAACCAGTTGAACGCGCTTGGGCCTGCAGATTGGGGGGTGCGAACAGGAAGGAACCAAGCCCAAAGTCATAATGCAACAAAAAAACAAAAAAAAGAGTTGTTTTAATGAAACGAACCGTTTCATTCACAAACCAAAGTCAGCATGCCATGTACACATGAGCAAGGTCAACCAAAGTCAAGTCCACCTCAGCCTCCACCTCAGACGTCGGAGCCCTAGCTCCGGTTGTCTTCCCCAGTGAGCCTCACCGGCGGTGACTTTGAATCATCATGAAAACAGAAAACGAAGACACTGTCTTACGCGAAATCCCACAAGGATCATAAATCCACCATTAGTTTTTCAAAATAAGATCATTATCATGGTGAAAACCAACCACGAAAGTTTGACATCAAAACTGTAACTCTAACCAAACAAAACAACAAGCATGGGGAAACATTCTATGCTACTTCAATGCACCAATCATGTGAAACACAAGCAGTTT
This sequence comes from Lathyrus tuberosus, assembly GCA_022829125.1. Taxonomy (NCBI): domain Eukaryota; kingdom Viridiplantae; phylum Streptophyta; class Magnoliopsida; order Fabales; family Fabaceae; genus Lathyrus; species Lathyrus tuberosus. The sequence continues at coordinate 1,159,247 of JALAZF010000516.1, forward strand.
TAACGCGCATTATGGGAGAACAGGGATGATAAAAGCTTACCAACAATGAAGCTCGTATGCTTGCTACTTTGCTTTTTGCTCCCAAACGAACCTTTGTATTGCTTCCTTGTGTCCCAAAGATGATTATGATGGTGATAAAATAGATGGAACTGGTCTCAATAAGCTGATTCGAAGGGAGGAAGTCAAGGGTGAAAAATGGACTATGGCTTGTGTTTTTTAGTTACAGTCAGCATGAGCTCTCTAGGGTTTTCCATCTTAAGCTTAAATATGGAGAGTTTTTGAGGTGGTAAACACATGTTACTGAGGTAAAATAATTTGGTGAAATTTGAAAAATGGGATGGAATGAGAGCATGGTAGGCATGGAGGTGTATTGGTATTGTGACTGTCTCCTTGTGGGGTCAGAAAGTCAGAATGAGAGAGGGTGGAGAAGAAGTCTTGGTGAACAAGTTTGGCTTGTTTGAATTTTTGTGAAAGTGTGTCATATGGTGTATAAAGCATGTCACACAAATGAGCTTGTTTTGGCAATGTTTGGGGATCACAAATGATAGGTCATACTCATGAATTGGAGCAAGAGCAAAGCAGCATTGATCAGAATTTCAAATGTACATGAGACATAACAAAGTGGTATGGATCATGTGCATGAAAATAATATGATGTCTTGTTGTAAACTCAATGCGTGGACACCACTTTGAACCATCATAACTCCATAGATTTTGATTCAAATGATGAGGTTTTATGTCCAATGGAAACTCGGAAGAAAGGAGAAAAAATCTCATGTTTGAGTCAACTTGGAACAAGGCTTGGATCCATAAGAAAGATGAAGTGTAAAACATGTCCACCAATATGTCATAAATGAAAACTTAGAAAAATTCTAAGTTATGGAAGTTGACCTATTTGTGACACCAACTTTGAAGCATTGTAACTTGGTGAATATTTGTCCAAATGAGAAGTTCTAGTAATGGATGGAAAGCTTGGAAAAAACTCTACAACTTTCATGTCCAAGGAAAATTGAAACAAAGCTCGTATCATGATGAAAAATGCCTTGGAAGATTGAACCACAAAGTTGCCAAAACTTGTCAAGTGAAAAACCCTAACTTGGTGACTTCATAACTTGAGTTGTATACATCCAATGGAGGAGTTCTAGTACTCAAAAGGAAGCTAGAAGAATACCCTACAACTTTCATGACCAAAGAAAATTGCAATAAAGCTTGGATCATGGTGAAAAATATTTTGGAAGATTGGTCCATGAAATTGAGATTCCATACTTAGAAAAATTTCTAAGTACAAAATTTCACATCTTTGATTTTTCTCAACTTTAGGCCTCCATATCTTGAAATCCATGAATCTCTTGAACACTTTTATTTCTTCAAATTTGAAGTACATTGTGTCCTCTTCAATTTGACAGCTAGTTTGTTACATTTGGATCAAGGATGAAGAAGTTATAGATGTTACAAAGTGGCTACAAATTGAGATTTTCACACTTAAAACTTCTCTTCCAAAACCCTAATCCTTCAAACTTATTGATTTTATGCCTCCTCTTTACTTCCTTTGATTCAAAAATCACAAACACACTCAAGATAATGTGTCATGATCATGGTTGACCTCAAATCTTGAGTTTGACTTTCGAGAGACACAATTGACTTCCTTAAATAGATGCAACTCTAACTTGATCTTCAACTAACCAATACATCTTCTGGGCTACTTGGACATGTCACATGGACTTCATGGGTGTCTTGATGAGTCTTGGATCATGTCTTAGGGCTTGTGGCCAATTCTTGACCAAGATTCATGAGTGCAGTTGACTTTGTCATGAAGAAACCATAATTCTTGATTAGGTACCAATGAAACCCCGAGGAGCTCAATGTGAGGCCATCTTGTGCTTGTTTCTTTGATGGGAATGAGCCTCCTATGTGTGTGAGAACTTGCTTGGCTAATCCTTGAGGCCCTTTGGGGTAAAATCCTAATTCAAAAGTAAACCCAAAACAAACAAAACAAAGCAACAAAAGGGGTTAGCTATGCATGAGATGCTTGACCTAAAGAGATGGGATCTTAGGGCTAAAATTAGGGTGTGACAGATGCTCCTATTTAAGTTTATTCTATCCGGAGATATGAGGATTGAAATCTTTGTCTCGACGCGATAGGAGGGACTTAAATATAAACATGCACAAATTTTGGCCCTAAGATACCACCAAATGCATATGAAATGGTATGACATGATATGAAATGATATGAAATGCAAGACAAGGATCTGTGGGGAAAAGATGCCACAGGGGAAAGGTTGCAGTTCTTCTGGAAAAAAACAAATAACTACCACTAGGGCAATATTTGACTCCACTGGGGAGAAGACTACCAACTGACAATTCACAAGGGAAGCCAAAATGAACTCAAATATAATGGTGGAAAAGTACATGTAGAGATAAAAAACTTCCCCCCATACCGGGTCTTGGACCGTGAACTGGTCTCAGTTTCTTCTTTGATCAAGCTCTATTAGCTTGAAAAGGGTAAACAAACCTCCCCTCGTACTGGGTCTTGGACCGCGGACTGGCCTCAGTTTCTTCTTTAATCAAGCTCTATTAGCTTGAAAAGGGTAAACAAACCTCCCCTCATACCGGGTCTTAGACCACGGACTGGTCTCAGTTTCTTCTTTAATCAAGCTCCATTAGCTTGAAAAGGGTAAACAAACCTCCCCTCGTACCGGGTCTTGGACCGCGAACTGGTCTCAGTTTATTCATTAATCAGGCTCCATTAGCTTGAAAAGGGTAAACAAACCTCCCTTTATACCGGGTCTTGGACAGTGGACTGGTTTAGGTTTCTTCCTGGAATGGTGAATACTTATGGGAGAGTATCTTTCACAGGGAATTGGAACTTCACTAGAGATTTATGACTTCAGCGGGAATCCATAACTTACTGGAGATTTGGAAGTTTCACCAGGGATCTTCAAAAGAGATGCAGGCCGGATGACTTGTAAAATATGTCTTCTCAAATAAAGAAAAGATCAACTGAGTCTTCACCAAACTTCTCGAAGAGATGCCATTTGATGGAAACAAATTGAGTAGTAGACTCATGGGGAGAACATCACTGGGGAGCAATATTGCTGTATTTTGAAATTGAAGAAGCAAACAAAATCCTTGTAACAGGAATTTTAAATAAAGAGAAATACTTGTAAAGTCTTCAACAAACTTCTCTGACGGATTTCTGGTGAGATGCCATTTGATGGAGGACAGTTGATAATTTTGATAATTGGATGAGGGATAGGCAAACTATCTTGAAAAGAGACTGCCATTTGTCATCCAAATAGAAAACCTGAGACCAAAACAAACTGCTCAAATAAAGAGCTGCCATTTGTTGTCTGGGCATAAATTGCTGGAGAAAGATTTTCTCTTCAAGGGTGATCTTCAAGTAGATTCTTCATGGGGAGACAAAGTGCAAAATAAATGCACACTCGATCTAGGTTCAACAGCCTAGAGAGATTCAAAATTGTGATTGTCAGGGACCAAAGTTCAATTCAGGAAATAGCTGAAAAGAAACGGTCAAGCAAGACTTTACCCATTGAAGACTATCATGGACCTTATCTTATCCATAAATGGAAAAGAAGACTAAAGCAACCATCTTCCACGAGGATCGAACTTAGTGGGGAATTAGAAGGGATGTGATTTTTCTATCTAGGGCCGACGACTCTACTTGGAGGGAGAAGATAAACCCAGTCACTTGGGGATAAGCACAACCAAAGTGAACAGATAAGCAAACAAGCAAACATCACAAAAATGCGAAATGCACTGATGCCATGAATCTATATGAATGAATGTATCTCATGTTATGCTTATGCTGACAAAACAAAAAGGGAGAAGTAAACTGGAGATGAAATAAACATCTCGATAAGGATACTCGGCCAATCTTCGAAAGATAAAAGCATCATTGGGGATGAATGGGAAGTCGCATCTGGGATCATAGTCCTGCATCGAGGCTTCAAACTACTCTGGGGAAAAGAGAGCACTCCACTTGAGGATGAACACCATGACTTCACTGAGGGGATTGTTAAGATGACTCTTGCTACTCTGTTGGGGATGAGAAAGATCCACCGGGGAAGGATCAAACTCATGTTTGGAGAGACATCATGGGGGAAACAATATCCACGACGAACTGAAGTAGTCTGAAAGAGAGTTGGAGATGCCATAGGTGAGGCCTCACAGGGGATAAAATAAATATCCATCTCTTTAGGGAAGCTCGAATCAATGTTGTAGCTATCAGAGTTGAGACTTCATGGGGATGAAATAAACACCCACTTTGCTGAGGAAGATTGAGTCGTAAGAAATTCACTGGGGTGTGAAATAACACTCACTTAACTGGGAAGGTGGGAGCCAAGGAGGTTAACTGAGGAATTCTTAGGTCACCAACTGGGGAAATCTTGCATCAAACCTGTCATAACTGCGTTAAGCAAAGATATACCGGGGAATTATAATGACCACCTGAAGTGACTTACTGGGGGTCCACTACACCATCAAAAACAGAGTCCCTCGGGAATATAGGTGAAGCGAGTCAGAAAACAACCTAGCTCTGCGTTTCGAGGTCTGTCATTCTAGGTAGGACCATCAACATCCTTTTTACGTCCATAAATCAAAGTGAAAAGCACACACGTTTACAAAAAAGTTTTAAAATTGTTTTGAAAACTGCTATAAAAAATAAAAGACATTTTGCAGAAATAAGAATAACATAGAGATTGCCAATAAACGAAAAACACTCAATTTTATTAATGGAATGGTAGTCAGCAAATGGTGCGACTCCATGGATCATTACAAAGTTGGAAAAAGGGTAAATAATGGAAAAGGTTACTTCAAAACAAAGTCCACTATCCTCCTAAACCACTCTGAATTTTCCTATACCCTGAGCTTTTGATGATCTGACTGATGAATCTGGTGAGAAGGAAGACTTCTGATAATCCAATCTGATCTGATGCAGTGTACTAGCCTGATCCCTAACTTTTGCCTAGGTTGCCCTTTTAGGTTTTCAACCTAGCGGGATCATTTCTTTCTGTTTATGTCTCTAACTTTTGCCTGGACCGCCCTTTCGGGTGTTCAGCCCACCGAGACGCTCATTTTTGCCTAAGTTGCGCTTTCCGACTTTCTACTTAGCGAGCCGTTCTTTTCATTTTTAGACATAGTACTTTTTGACTGCATCAACATTCACGGGACGAGTGATTTCCTCCCCATCCATAGTTGCTAACATCAAAGCGCCTTCGGAAAAGACCCTCTTAACAACATACGGACCATCATAATTAGGAGTCCACTTGCCCCTAGAATCAGTGAGGAAATATTGGATTTTCTTAAGTACAAGGTCACCTTCTCTGAATTACCGAGGTCACACCTTTTTGTCAAAGGCTATCTTCATCCTCTGTTGGTACAACTATCCATGGCACAAGGCCGCCATCCTTTTTTCTTCAATCAAATTGAGTTGGTCATATCTGGTTTGACACCATTCATCCTCTGAGAGTTTTGCCTCCATCAGAACTCGTATGGAAGGGATCTCGACTTCTACTGGGTGTACAACTTCCATACCGTAAACAAGTGAAAAAGGAGTCGCTCCTGTTGATGTGCGTACCGAAGTACGATACCCATGTAAAGCAAATGGGAACATCTCATGCCAATCCTTGTAGGTGACAACCATTTTCTGAATGATCTTCTTTATGTTCTTGTTTGCCGCCTCGACAGCCCCATTCATCTTTGGTCGGTAAGGAGAAGAATTGTGATGTTCAATCTTGAACTCTTCACACAACTCCTTCATCATCTTATTATTCAGATTTGACCCATTATCAGTGATTATTTTGCTTGGCACACCGTAACGGCAGATGAGATGATTCTTGATAAATCTGACCACTACTTGTCTGGTGACATTCGCATATGACACTGCTTCAACCCATTTGGTGAAGTAATCAATTGCCACTAAGATGAAGCGATTTCCATTAGACGCTTTCGGGTTAATCATGCCAATTATGTCAATGCCCTACATGGAGAATGGCCACGGAGACGATATCACATTGAGAAGAGTTAGCGGCACATGAATCTTATCCGTATAGATTTGGCACTTGTGGCACTTCTTAGCAAACTGATAACAATATGACTCCATTGTCATCCAATAATAGCCCGCCCTCAAGATTTTCTTGGCCATAGCGTGTCCATTGGCGTGAGTACCAAAGGACCCTTCATGAATCTCAGTCATTAACATGTCTGCTTCTCTTTTGTCAACACATCTTAGCAAGACCATGTCAAAATTCCTTTTGTAAAGTACATTATTGCTCAAGAGAAAGTTATCATCCAATCTCCTCAACGTCTTCTTATCCTTACTGGATGCCCCAACCGGGTATTCCTGTCTTCGGAGGAACATCTCAATGTCATGATACCAAGGTTTACCATCATCGACTTCTTGTATTGAAAACACGTAAGCAGGTCTATCGAGACACATAACATGGAGGTTAGGACAATCATTCCAACGATTCACCACAATCATAAAAGCCAAAGTTGCCAAAGCATCAGCCATCCTATTCTCGTCACGAGGGATGTGATGGAACTCCACCCTATTGAAGAAAGGGAGCAGTCTCCTTGCATGATCTTTGTACAGAAGTAAGTGATCTTGGCGAGTTTCCCATTCTCCTTTAATTTGATAAATTACCAAAGCAGAATCACCATACACATCTAAGTTCTTGATCCTTAAATCCATAGCCTCTTCGAGACCCATAATGCATGCCTCATATTCGGCTTTATTGTTGGTGCACGTGAAAGTTAGTCGGGAAATAAATGGGATATGGGATCCACGAGGAGTCATTTCCCATATTTGTTGACAACACCATCAAAAATCAGACCCCATTGGGAATCTGGCTCAGGCCCTTCATCTGACAAAGGTTCCTCATAATCCTTCATTTTTAAGTACATCACATCTTCATCAAGGAAATCATCCACAACAGGCTGATGGTCTTCAAGAGGTTGATAAGCTAAGTGATCATCCAAAACACTTCCTTTGATCGCTTTCTGAGCGTGGTACTCAATATCATATTCTGACAATAACATCTGCCATCTGGCTATTCTTCCTGTCAGAGCGGGCTTCTCGAAAATGCACTTGATAGGGTCCATCTTAGAAATCATCCAAGTGGTATGGTTTAACATGTACTGACGCAAACGTCGCGCGACCCAAGCCAAGGCGCAACAGGTTTTCTCTAACATGGTGTACCGAGACTCACAGTCGGTGAATTTCTTACTCAGATAATAAATAACATGCTCATTCTTTCCTGACTCGTCTTGTTGACCAAGTACACACCCCATGGAATCTTCCAAAATGGTCAGATACATGATCAAAGGTCTTCCTTTAACCGGAGGGATCAAGATAGGAGGCTCGAGAAGATACTCCTTGACACTGTTGAATGGTTTTTTGACAATCATCAGTCCAAACACATCCTTGATCTTTTCTGAGAAGCTTGAAAATCGGTCCACAAGTGACTGTCATATTTGAGATAAACCGGGAGACGTAATTAAACTGACCTCTGACCTGTTTTTCTGTAGTCGGAGCCGACATCTCTTGTATGGCCTTGACTTTGTCAGGATTCACTTCGATACCCTTCTGGCTAACAGTGAAACCTAAGAGCTTGCTTGAACAAACACCAAACATACACTTGTTAGGATTCAAACGGAGCTGATACTTCCTCAACCGCTGAAACAACTTCAACAAATACTCAACATGGTCTTCTTCAGTCTTGGACTTGGCTATCATGTCATCCACATACACCTCAATCCATTTGTGCATCATATCATGGAAAAGGGTAGTCATGGCCCTTTGATATGCCGCCCCAACATTTTTCAAACCAAACGGCATAACTCTGTAGCAGAAAGTGCCCCAAGGTGTAATGAACGATGTCTTCTCCATGTCTTCAGGAGCCATTCTGATTTGATTATAACCTGAAAAACCATCCATGAAAGAGAATACCTTGTACTTTGCAGTTCTATCTACCAGCATATCAATGTGTGGCAAAGGAAAGTCATCTTTCGGACTGACTTTGTTCAAGTCTCGGTAGTCAACACACATGCGAACTTTGCCATCTTTTTTCGGAATGGGCACAATGTTGGCTAACCACTGCGGATACTCAGACGTAACGAGGAAACCGGCGTCAATTTTCTTATGTACCTCTTTTTTAATCTTCAGGGCCATCTCAGGACGAGTTCTCCAGAGCTTCTGTTTGATGGGTGGACATTCTGGTTTCAAAGGCAGATGATGCTCTCCTATAGAGGTGTCAAGACTAGGCATATCTTGGTATAACCAAGCAAACACATCAACGTACTCCTTAAGTAGTTCAATCAGTCTTTCTTTTACATCATACGCAAGTAGAGCTCCAACTTTCACTTCCTTACGGTCTTCAGCTGTACCCAAATTAATGACTTCTACAGGCTCTTTGTAAGGCTGAATGACTCTATCTTCATTCTCAAGCAATCGAGATATTTCCTCGGGAACCTCTTCTTCTTCCTCTTCGACTTCGAACACCGAAAACTCAAAGTTCGGAGGAGGCATTGGGTCATTGTTTTTTATGGTTTGTTCGTGCAATAATCTGCACATGAGATTTGGCTTTAATTTAGATTTTATGAAAGTGCAAGTGTGTGCACAAAACATGCAAAGTGATAAAAATGGGTTTTTTATGATTACCGTTTTTTCCAGAAAAGTAAAGGAAGTAACACAAATAAAATGGAATCAAAATGACAATTTTATTAATGATAGCAGTTCACTAAACAAAAGCCCTAACACAAAATTAACTTTGCCTTGGGCAGAGCAAAGGGAATTATGAAAATAAGCCCAGACAACAAACTCTTTCGCCTTGGGCAGAGTGAAAAGCTATCAAAAAACATAGCAAAAAATAATTACTTTAATAAATGGACTACAACAAGAATGTTAACAGCACTCCAGTTCTGAGCAACCGCTCCATGCGTCACAAAGTTGGGTTGATCTTCGTCGGACTCGTCTTCAAAGATTGCACACGCTTCATACTCAGGTTCTTTGCATCTTGATCGAGGAGAATATAAAGGATAATAAGCATCTTCAGTCTCAGACCCATATCCCAGATCTTCCAGATAAGGCTCCCAATCTTCAGCAGGGATGTAATCACTTTCAGAGCCGAATGGTATGTACCCTTCAGAGTCGTCTTCTTCAGTTATAGCATTAACCCTTTATGGATGAATAACTCCTCCACTATGAAAAACATCTTCAATGGGTGGAATAATCATATTTCCTGTGGCAGGCTCGTCAGAACTGGGACCTAAAAACCTGAGACCCTTTTTCTTTTTGTTTCCAGACAGTGATATCACTTGCCCCCACCCTTCTTGGGAACCACCTGCTACAACACGTTGTGCATCCTTGAAAGATGAAATGGAAGCCCCGCTCTTTTTGGCACTACCACCATCAATCAAAAGAGCTTAGAACTGGGTTCCTATTTCCTCATCAGCATCAATGTATGAAAAAGAAGAAAGATGACTCACCACTAGAGCCCTCTCTCCACAAACTGTAACCAATTTCCCTTCATTAACAAACTTAAATTTTTGGTGTAGCGTAGATGTGACCTCCCCAGCATCATGTATCTATGGGCTACCCAACAAGCAATTGTAAGCAGCACAGATATCCATGACTTGGAATGTGATTTCGAAAAGATGGGGCCAATAGTCATAGGTAAAACAACTTCTCCAATGACCATCTTCCTTGATCCATCGAAAGCCTTTACAACAATACTACTAGGCCTCAGAGGTGCTCCTTGGTAGGATAATCTTGTGAGAGTAGTCTTTGGCATCACATTCAACGATGAGCCAGTGTCAACTAACACACTAGATAATGCATCATCCATACAGTTCATCGAGATATGCAACGCCATATTATTCTTCTTCCCTTCTTCTAGGAGCTCTTCTTCACAGAAACTGAGATTATTACATGAAGTGATATTGCCTATAATCCTGTTAAACTGATCAATGGTCACGTCATGATCGACGTAGGCTTGCTCCAATACATTCTGCAAAGCCTCCATGTGGGCCTCGGAACTCATCAATAATTGCAGCACAGAAATCTTGGAAGGGGTCTGCAGAAGTTGGTCTACAATCTTATACTCGCTCCTCTTGATCATCTTCAAGAATTCATCAGCTTTGGAGGAAGAATTAGTCCCACTGGACTGCCCTAGAGTTGAATCATTTACAACCGGCTGCTCAATAGAAATTTCCTTATCCTTTGGAGGTGTTGCAGAAAAAACACGACCGCTTCTAGTCACTCTACTGATGTCAGCAATACTAACGACCGACGACCATATAGGCAAAGGCACTTCCTTCCCATTTTCCATCATAATAGCATTGTACTTGTAAGGGACTGCTTTATTGGTGGTGTAATGAGTAGGGCCAGGAACATTAATGACCAGAGGAGTTGGAGCATACTTCCTGCTGTCATAAACAATCTCAATACGTTCCACTTCGTTGAAATGAGGTATTATCACCAAGACCTCATCTTCTTCATTCTCATTCTTATCAACAAGATCTCTATCATGGGTGATTACAATAACTTTTTGATCCAACAAATCTTGAATATCTTCCTTTATGAGCTCACATCCTCGTGGATCAGTAGAACAAACCAGACATACAACATAATCATGACCCTCATGGTCAAAGGAAAACATCTTGGACAAACTTTCATGCATTTTCACTAAGGATCCTTGAACATCTTTGACATCAAACACAACATTCTTACTAGAAGACCCATGCAACATGTTGACACTGGCTGACCCATGCGGAGGGAGAGGGTTAATTTGTATGTTGGGGTTAGAATCCTTGAAAGTGAGAATTCCACACTTAACCAATCTTTGGACATCCACTTTCAAACCAATACAATTTTCAATATTGTGTCCGGGTGCACCTTGGTGGTACGGCTAGAACTGATCAGGTTTATACCAAAAAGGGAGATCCTTAGGTACCTCAGGTGGAGACTTGGTTTGGATATGCCCCTTATGTAGCAAGGCTGGGAACAATTCAACATAGGGCATTGGAATTGGATCAAAATCTGGTCATCTCTTTGCACGGTTATGGTTGTTGAATTGTGGCTGAGCCTATTGTAAAGGCTGTTGATTCTAAGCACGTTGTGGTTGCTGTTGTTGTTGCTGTTGAATCTGTTGAACTGATTGAACTGGTTGATATGGTTGTGCGAAATGTGGCTGATAAACTGGAGTGTTAAAAACTGGTGTCACTACTGTAACATGCTGAGACTGTTGATGCTGCAAGTTTCTCCTCTGGGGTCGACGATGGTGTATGGCACTCACATCTTGTTCCTTCTTCTTCGCAAAATTACTCATGTGCTTCTTCACATTACCAAAAGTACCAACCTCTTTTATCAACCTACCTTCACGAATTCCTTCCTCTAAGCGCATCCCCATATTGACCATTTCAGTAAAGTCGCTCGGAGCGCTGACCGCCATTCTCTCATAGAAAAAAGGACTTAGAGTCTTCAAGAAAATCTTGGTCATTTTTTCTCTTCAAGGGGAGGTGCAATTTGAGCAGCCACCTCGCGCCAGCGTTGGGCGTACTCCTTGAAATTTTCTCTCTCTCCTTTTGGGTCATAGCCCTCAGCTGATCCCTATCCGGTGCCATATCAACATTGTATTTGTACTGTGTGATGAAAGCATCACATAGATCATTGAAAGTATGGATCTTCAGATTGTCCAACCCCATATACCAATTGAGGGCCGCACCAGTCAAACTATCTTGGAAATAAGGGATCAGCAATTGATCACTGTCTGTCTGTGCTGACATCTTATGGGCATACATAATGATATGGCTCTGAGGACAAGAGTTGCCCTTATATTTCTCAAAATCAGGTACCTTAAACTTTGGAGGGACCTTGACATTCGGAACCAAACACAAGTCAGAAGCCCTTTTTCCAAACAAATCCTTCCCTTTGAAGGCTTTGATCTCTTTTTGCATCTCTATGAATTTATCCCGAAATTCGTCCATCCTCTCATCGAATCCGACACTCTCACTTGCGGCAGTGTGGAATTCAGGCTCTTCCAAACTCTCTTTCAAAGTTATAACTTCTTCGCAGAGTGCTCTATTTTCCTGCTCGAGTTGATCCATCCTCTTTTGGTGACCGGCTCGGGCGTTATATCTATGATTCAGCTTGTCTCTGAAGAATAAGTAAGGGTGAGATCTTGAAATGCAAGAATGCAATACAAATGATGTATGCAAGATGCACGATGCAAAAATGAATCAAGGAACTCAGAAAATGTACTTGCAAACATTGTAGCCATCGAGGATACATCTTAAAACAACTCATTTCATTAATCAACTTGCAAGTTTTACAAAATAAGAGGTACACCTCCAAGGTCTATTACATAAGCAAACAGAAATACAAGATAAAAGGAACTACGAATCTAATCCATCTGATGATGATCCTTCTCCTCCACGGAGTTCCTTCATGAGCTTGTTAATATATTCTTGCATCCTTGCTTTGTCAAGGGTCAGCTCCTCCAATGCCTTCTTCATCTTCAACTCTTCACTTGTATGAACTACAGGGGGCTTATGACGCAGATAGGGAATCCTCATCATGAGGGCTTTTTCACGGGCCCAATTCAAGCAAGCTTTTGTGACAGTACAATCAGGGTGTCCTAGCGCAGTCATTCCTTGTTTAATTATGCGACGCCAAGCACGCACAATTTTGGCTTTAAGCTCATGGTTTTCCCCCTCTTCAAGGAAAAGTCTTGTCAGGTTGCTAGGATCAGGTTCTTCATCCATTGGGTGACCAAGTTGTCGGCGAGCGAGAACGGGGTTATAACTGATGCATCCCTTTGTGCCAAGAAGAGGCACATTGGGGAAGTCCCCATAATTATGAATCATAATAATCCCCCCATATATTAGATCGTACCACTTGATATCTGAATGGGTAAGCTCCATGAGTCTCTTGGACCAAATTGAACTGTCCTTCACATCCCAGAAGGTTGCAGACCTCGGTAGGTGCGAAATAAACCACCTATAAAGGAGAGTAACGCAATAAGTGATCTGTCCTTCTTCTCGCAGAATCTTTGAGTGAATGGCATGATAGATATCAGCCAACAGGGTAGGAACTGGATTCATAAGTATGAAAATCTGGATGGCATTGATGTCGACAAAGTCTTCGATGTTGGGAAACAGGAATAATCCATAAACCAACAATGCCAAAGTGGACTCAAAGAGCTTAGTGTTCTTCGTATCATCGAAATACTAAGCCTTCTCAAACAAGAATTAAGAAGGCAAACCAGAAAGTCCTCCCTTAATAGTCATGTGGGTTCGAACATCAGACAACCTTAGGCGCGTTGCTCTTGCAATATCTTTCTCATTGAGTTCATCTTCTAGTCCGTAGAATGGAGGTAAGTCGTTGATAGGAAGACCCATCAAAGCAGAGTATTCTTCCAAGGTCGGAATCAACTGGTAATCAGGGAATATGAAGCAATGATAGAAGGGATTGTAGAGCTGAACCAACATTTCAAACAGTTAATCAGCCCTTTGAAGCTTCAGCAGCGGGAGAATCCTTCCATATTTCTCTGAGAAAGCCAATGGGTATTCAATCAGTCCTCCTAGTTCCTTTAGTTGCTTAACATTAGGAACCTTGAAGGTGTACGACAAAGTGCCTCTCTTTCCGAAATCCATGTTACACTATCTGCAAAATAGGTTTTCAGTTCCTTGACAGGGTTAGCAAAAAAAAAAGCAAAATGTAATGCAAAAGTTTCATGGAACTCGGCTATTTGTAATCATCAAGGAATATCAAAAGACCCATTCTCATTAATGATAAAATAGATTACAAAAAGTCGGTACATCTCACAAAAGTCTTAAACAGAAAGCTAAATAAAAGCTAACAAAAAAACCTAAGGAGATTCTCCTAAAAGCCTCGTGTTGAGCTTCCTAATCTCTTCCTCCATCTGAGCCTTTTCCTCAATGAGCTTATCAACGATCAACCTCCACGGAGTCGAATGAGGGTCAGAAGTGCTTGGATCTTCTTGTGTCTTCCTCTTCTTGCAGGAGAGTACTTCTTCATTCTTTGCTTGTAGTTACTTTCAGAGCTCTTCATTTTCCTCAACAACTACTTGGCATTTATGCTTCCAAGCCTCTCCCATTTGTTGAGCTTTGTTCAAAGCAATTCTAAACTCCTCTGCTTCAGACATGAAAATCAGGATAGGTTCCTCCTTCAAGGCGATTGGCTCTTGTGGGGAATAGGGCATCTTCAACTCAACAGTCCTCTTTCGAACCCATTGGAGATAACGCTCCAAGGATACGCAATTAGGTTTCCCTATGTCATTCTTCGCTTTCTTGTGCCTATGACCTCAAGCACTCAAGATCTTTCCTTTTAGCTCCTCATGCTTCCCATACTCTTCGAAAAAGATATCTTCCACATGAACACCGAGAGGCTTATCCTTCAAAGGGTATCCCAATTGTCGACGAGCCAAAATTGGGTTATAGGTCATTCCCCCTTTGGTGCCAAGAAGAGGCATATTCCCAAAGTCTCCACAACTATCAGTGATCATCACCCCATCGTAGACGCGGTTGTACCAGTCAATATCAGAGTGGGTGAGAGCCATAATCTACTTTGACCATCAACTTTTCTTAGGGTCCCAAAATGCATCCGCCTTCGACAAATGCGAAACAAACCACTTGTACAACAAAGGAGTGCAATAAGTGATCTATCCTCCATTACGAGCATTTCTCAGATGAATGGAATGATAGGCATCAGCTAACAAGGTAGGTACGAGGTTCCTTTTCAAGAAGATCTTGATGGCATTAAGATCTACAAAGTTCTCGAAGCTAGGAAACAGAAAGACTCCATATATATGCAAGGCAAAGATGGCCTCAAATGCATCCATACTCAGGTGGTTGGCATAATACTGAGCTTTCCCAACTAAGAATTCCGCAGTCAAACCAAATATTCCTCCTTTGGTAGTCATGCTGTTTCAGATATCAACTAACTCCAAATGTGTGGCCTTAGCTATCTCTTGCTCCTTGGGATCTTTCTCGAAGATTGGGAATGGAGATTTATCTAGAATAGGCAGACCAACTAGCTAAGAATACTCTTCAAGTGTGGGCAAGAGCTGGTAATCAGGAAAGGTAAAACAATGGTAAACTGGGTCATAAAACTGAATTAAAGTGGAAAGGAGCCCCTCATCAACCTTCATCTTTAATAGAGACAATAGCATCCCATATCTATTCTTGAATCCTTCAGGATCTGTTAGCAAAGTCCCCAACCTCCTTAGGTCGTCCAGTTTAAGGCTCTTGAAAGTATACTTCATGGTGTTCTTCCTTTTACTGTCCATGATAACCCTATAATATTCACAAACAAAAGTCTAAGTTCCATGAAACTCTTATGAAATGAATGCTTATGAATGCATGAGTGCACAACCACAGACAAACATAGATAAACACAGATTCACATATTCACATATGTACAGACAAAAGGCCTAGGTTTATAGGTCATGAGCGTGGAGCCATGGTCTACCCATCCCAACAGGTATGTACTATGGGTTTATCATCTGTATAAAAGGGTTCTAAAAAGTTCCCAGAGTCAACAACCCATCTTTAAGATATTATCGATTTTCCGAATGGCTCATTAGTCAATAATATTCTTAAGTGAGTCTCGTTCGAGTGTAGTATCGCGTATCAACCATTTTGGGACTACTCCCTCATAGCCATCTCACTACATCCTAAAAGGCCAAGTGGGGTTAAAGGTGACTAATGGTCATCAGTGTCATGGGCTCCTAGGTCGAGAGTAGTAACGTTTTCACGAATAGACTCGTTCAACATGACTAACTCTCAAGAGGGCATCAACTGAGTGGTGGTTTCTCATGTCAACCTTTTCGGGAATCGACTCCCTCAAAGTCTCCTTGAATATGCCACCTTTCTATCATAGGTGCACTCAAGTCTGGGTATAGGACATATCTCACCACTCAAAGTAACAACCTTGCCAAACAGAAAAACCAAAGCAGATACAGATATACAGATATACGAATATACAAGTATACAAACAAATAACACATAAAACAAGATAGGTGTAACCCTCTTAGGGAGAAAGTCTAACCTCCCCAGTGAAGTCGCCATTTCTATCGCGGTGAGAATCAGATATCAAGCTATTAATAAACTTGAATCGCAAATCATAATTCACCACTGGTCTTTGATTTATCCAAAGGAAAGGGTAAAGATCGAAAGCCCTAATTGAAATGCGAAGCAAATGCAAGAGATCTAAGGTTTAGGGGTTGGTTATACCCAGGGAAGGTGTTAGCATCCTAGATATCTATAGTACTCTACAGGAACCTCTTGTTAGTATGTACTATCTGTTTTGTTTGCTAAGGGTGAAAAGAAAAGACCTAGGGGTATATACACTAAGTGTGCTCGCCAAGATGTCACATCTCGTGCCTATGTATCTTGTCTAAAAGAATCAGAGCACTCGTAGTTCCCCTCAATAAGGGTAAACAAGTTTTGTTGATTGGTTTAGGAGAAAAGACAAGTCGTCATCTTAAGGGAAAACTAAAGTGAAACCACCTCAAACACGTGGAAGATGGATCTTGCTTCACATTAAAAGAAGGGCTCTGACTCGGATATCGGATCGACGAGTATGCCACATACCTCTCTCAGGTGGAAAAAAATCTACAACTTTCTCAGCTATGTCATGGGGTAGGATATTTACATCTCAACTAGGGATGACTCATGTCTAATTCTCTCATGGGAGGAAAAGGGGAGACTAACTATAAGCTGTCTAAGTTAACCTCCTAAGGAAACTATCCTAAGGGAAACTATCCTAAAGAAAATATCCTAAGGGAAATGTCTTAAAAGGATCAAGTTAATAAATAAGAAGTCTAAACAATCCAGAAAATGACTAAAGAGTCAACAAAGTGACTTTCCTTTGGAAGAAGGAACAACTACTTGTAAAACAAGTGTTGAAAAAGGGGAGTTTCAAAGTGAAGATGAATAATAGTTAATGGACCAAAGCCAAAGATCAAAGGGAGGTGACATATCATAAGAGGCAGCAAGTACATCACACTATGTTCAACATGTAAACATGCTCATGAATGAAACTAAACAAACATCAAAACATCAAACAAACTTGTCACAAGTTCACCACTCAAAGAAAAATGAAAGAGGAAGTTCAACAAGGAACTTATGACTCACAAACCAAAGGGGAAGTAGCATAAAAAACTCATGAATCTTATATTCAACACCAACATATCAAGGTGAACATCAATATGAATCACACTTAGGCATGAGCAAGATTGTAAGCAAATGACAAGCCAAAACATCATGGAATGGTTCAAGCAAAGTAAATCATACATAAATGATCAAATAGACAAACAAATGCACCTTTGAACCATGAAGTCAGAATTGAAACATGCTTTTTAAACCACAAACACATACTCAAACCCAAAAGACACCTCAAGGAGTGTTCCCAAGAAACTAGGTTAAAACTAACACAAATCATGAATAAAGGATGATCACATTAGCATGGTGTTCAAAAATAGAAAAATGAGTGAACAAATCTCAAACCAAAACCCAAACACATGGTTAGACATTCAAATGCATGTGTGTGCA
Source organism: Lathyrus tuberosus (assembly GCA_022829125.1). Classification (NCBI taxonomy): domain Eukaryota; kingdom Viridiplantae; phylum Streptophyta; class Magnoliopsida; order Fabales; family Fabaceae; genus Lathyrus; species Lathyrus tuberosus. Next base: position 1,176,841 of record JALAZF010000516.1, read on the forward strand.
AGGTTGCCAAGAGAAAGGCACAAGAACTATCCTAAACTATTCATCTAGGTGAAACACCAAAGGGATCGAGTGTAAATCGAGGGTAAAGAATAAGCAAATAGAAACCATGTCAAATAACTTCTTTTAAGACCAGCAAAAACAGTCAAAGTAACCTCACAATGTGTACTAAAACACTCTAGAAAACCAGCTCAAGAGTCAAAGGGAAAGGTTCTAATTCAAAACCATAACTCAAACTAGTCGAAAAAGGACAACTTTCATTGAAAATCCAAAATAAATACCAAACTAACTTAAACTAAAAAATAAAATTTATAGAAAATTAAATGAAAGGCAAAAATATGATCGTGAATTTTTTTGAGATTTTATAACATTTGGAACTATTAAAAATAAATCAAAACAAAATATGAAGAGAAAATAAAATAAATAGGAAAAGAGTGAGACAGGGGGGGTGTTGTAGTAAAACAAGCTGAACTGGAAACCAGTTGAACGCGCTTGGGCCTGTAGATTGAGGGGTGCAAACAGGAAGGAACCGAGCCCAAAGTCATAATGCAACAAAAAAACCAAAAAAAAGAGAGTTGTTTTAATGAAACGAACCGTTTCATTCACAAACCAAAGTCAGCATGCCATGTACACGTGAGCAAGGTCGACAAAAGTCAAGTCCACCGCAGCCTCCACCTCAGACGCCAGAGCCCTAGCTCCGGTCTTCTTCCCCGGTGACCCTCATCGGCGGTGACTGGGAATCATCATGAAAACGGAAAACAAAGACACTGCCTTACGCGAAATCCCACAAGGTTCATAAATCCACCATTAGTTTTTCAAAATACCATCATTATCATGGTGAAAACCACCCACGAAAGTTTGACATCAAAACTGTAACTCTAATAAACGAAACAACAAGCATGGGGAAACATTCTATGCTACTTCAGTGCACCAATCATGTGAAACACAAGCAGTTTTAATGTGCATTAAGGGAGAACAGGGATGATAAAATCTTACCAACAATGAAGCTCGTATGCTTGCTTTTTTGCTTTTTTCTCCCAAACGAACTTTTGTATTGCTTCCTTGTATCCCAAAGATGATGATGGTGGTGAGAAAATAGATGGAATTGGTCTCAAAAAGCTGATTCGAAGAGAGGAAGTCAAGGGTGAAAATGGACTATGGCTTGTGTTTTTTGGTTGCAGTCAGTATGAGCTCTCTAGGGTTTTCAATCTTAAGGTTAAATATGGAGAGTTTTTGAGGTGGTAAACACATGTTACTGAGGTAAAATAATTGTGGTTAAAAAATTTGGTGAAATTTGAAAAATGGGAGGGAATGAGAGCATGGTACGCATGAAGGTGTATTGGTATTGTGATTGTCTCCTTGTGGGGTCAGAAAGTCAGAATGAGAGAGGGTGGAGTAGAAGTCTTGGTGAACAAGTTTGTCTTGTTGTCATTTTTGTGAAAGTGTATCATATGGTGCATAAAGCATGTCACACAAATGAGCTTGTTTTGGCATCGTTTGGGGATCACAAATGATAGGTCATACGCATGAATTGGAGCAAGAGCAAAGCAGTATTGATTAGAATTTTAAATGTACATGAGACATAACAAAGTGGTATGGATCATGCGCATGAAAATAATATGATGTCTTGTTGTAAACTCAATGTGTGGACACCACTTTGAGCCATCATAACTCCATAGATTTTGATTCAAATGATGAGGTTTTAGGTCCAATGGAAACTAGGAAGATAGGAGAATAAATCTCATGTTTGAATCAACTTGGAACAAGGCTTGGATCCATAAGAAAGATGAAGTGTAAAACATGTCCACCAATATGTCATAAATGAAAACTTAGAAAAATTCTAAGTTATGGAATTTGACCTATTTGTGACACCAACTTTGAAGCATTGTAACTTGTTGAATATTTGTCGAAATGAGAAGTTATAGTAATGGATGGAAAGCTTGGATAGAGCTTTACAACTTTCATGTCCAAGGAAAATTTAAACAAAGCTCGTATTATGACGAAAAATGCCTTGGAAGATTGGACCACAAAGTTGCCAAAACTTGTCAAGTGAAAAACCCTAACTTGGTGACTTCATAACTTGAGTTGTATACATCCAATGGAGGAGTTCTAGTACTCAAACGAAAGCTAGAAGAACACTCTACAACTTTCATGACCAAATAAAATTGCAATAAAGCTTGGATCATGGTGAAAAATGTCTTAGAAGATTGGTCCATGAAATTGAGATTCCATACTAAGAAAATTTTCTAAGTACAAAATTTCACATCTTTGATTCTTCTCAACTTCAGGCCTCCATATCTTGAAATCCATGAATCTCTTAATCACTTTTCTTTCTTCAAACTTGAAGTACACTGTGTCCTCTTCAATTTGACAGCGAGTTTGCTCCATTTGGATCAAGGATGAAGAAGTTATAGATGTTACAAAATGGCTATAATTTGAGATTTTCACACTTAAAATTCTCTTCCAAAACCCTAATCCTTCAAACTTCTTGATTTTATGCCTCCTCTTTACTTCCTTTGATTCAAAAATCACAAACACACTCAAGATGATGTGTCATGCTCATGGTTGACCTAAAATCTTGAGTTTGACTTTCTAGAGACACAATTGACTTCCTTGAATATATGCAACTCCAACTTGATCTTCAACCAACCAATACATCTTCTGGGCTACTTGGACATCTCACATGGACTTCATGGGTGTCTTGATGAGTCTTGGATCATGTCTTAGGGCTTGTGGCTAATTCTTGACCAAGATTCATGAGTGCAGTTTGTGAGGGATATTCTCCTAGCTACCTTGTTTTAATGATGTCAACAAATATATATATATATATATATATATATATTAGATTGTAATTTGAGCGGTATCACTTCACGTGTCGGGCATATAGCGTCTAACCATTATCGTTCATATGTCTAGATGCATAGGATCTTGTCCTCTCCAATAATAAAGGTCCATTATCGTTTTAGTTGTGTCTAGTATGTGTCTTTCATATTGGTCTGGTAAAAATGCTCAGAAAAATTGAATTTCTTGAAAATTTGCACTTCATGCGCTGACCCTTCAGTTCATGCGCTAACCCCAAATTTTATGCGCTAACCTCCAAAACTTGCGGGAAAGCGCACAAACTTGTGGACACCAAATTATTCACTTATGCGTCGACGCATGAAAGTTGGAGGTCGACGCATGACCTCAGATTCTGCATTTTTTTCACTTAATTTCTTTTCTGTTATTTTTTCTGTTGGTCATTTTTTTTATATAAATAGTTTTGGTCATCATTTTTATGGTATAACAAGAAACGTGAAAAATATATGTCATTTCTCTCTTCATCTTCATCTTCTTCACTGTGTAAACAAACAATCACACATAATCATCTTTGTTTGTGTCGCCCATTGATCGAAGTGATAATGTTCAGAATTTAGGAAGTGTAATCTTCATCTTCTGGGTTGAGAGTTTGGCAGGTGTTTCTTGAATAAAACCAGTTGGTTTTGTCCTCCAAGAATCGGATAGATTTTGGGGGTTTTTGCACAAACTGTTCTTTCTACAGGGATTCGGCTGGGCGAAGGTAATCGGAAATTGGCGCAATTGTTCGGTTTAGTAGCTGTAATCAGAGGATCGTAGAAATGAGGTTTGGGTTCGAATTCTTGGTAGATCGCAATTGACCGAGTGAAGGTAACTGAAGAAAGGTGGTTTCTTTTGGTTTAGTAGCGTGGGACGGTAATTGGATAAACCATATTTTAAAGCACTTGATTCGTCTTGAATCAAGGGAAGAGAAAATTCTGCATCAACGATCGAAGACGTTCGAGGGTTTGGATGTTCATTGTTTTCTCTTGTAATAAACAATTTGCAACAACAGTATATATATATATATATATATATATCTCAATTCCATTTGTGGAGTTGGGGGCAGACGTACCCAAAGCGAGGACGATTGGGGAACTGCCTAATCAAATCGTGTTTGTTCTCTCTTTCCTTAACTCTTTTACAATTCATTTCGTTCGAATCTGTGAAGTCGCAAGTCATCGAAATTTCTGTAGTAGAGTAATTGTAAGCCAATAAATTGCTTTGTTAAACTGATATAATTCCTTGAATTGTATCTTGGAGTGGGTGTACATTACTCGTTGCTGAAATTCTGCACTTAGTGTGTTTTCGCACACTAGGTGTTTGATAATATGTTTCAAAGAAAATTCGAACGTGTTGTCTTTAAATTGCTTAGTACTTTTCCTCATTGGATTGGGATATATATCAACCAAGTGATATTTTGTTGATTGCGTATCTTAAGTGTAATATTCAAAACTGAATTTTTCTCCTCTCCTCTCATCCGTGATATCTTCGTGCATATCCGATCCTTTTGGTAGAAGGTTCGTTGTAGACGTTCTATCCAGTGGTAGCTTCCGTTTAAACAATTTTTTAAAAACAAATTTTGTAAACCATTTGCATGTAAAACTCAAGGGATCTATTCAACCCCCCTTCTAGATCCATAACCATCGTCTAACAAGTGGTACCACGAGCTCCGGTTAATTCTGGTGCTTCAGTAAAACTTCTTGGATCATGGTGAACGAACCTAAAGGGGCTTATAATAGAGCTCCAGTTTTTACAGGCGAAAATTACAGCTACTGGAAGGATTGTATGCGCGTTCATATTAATTCCAATGATCGGAAGATTTGGAACGTTATTTTAAACGGTCCCATGCAAATTACCATGACTAACGCGGAAGGCGTTGTCGTTCCTAAACCCGAAGCTCAATGGACTGAGGAGTACGAGAAAAAGTACAGTTATGATTGGAAGGCTCGTAATATGATCATCTCCTTCTTGGGAGTTGATGAGTATTATCGAGTCTCCCATTGTGAAACGACCAAAGCCATGTGGGATGCTTTACAAGTAGCCCACGAAGGCACTAATGTTGTTAAGTTGGCTCGTATTAATACACTAACGCAAGAGTTTGATTTGTTTTACATGAAGCAAGGGGAAACCATTGCGGATATGCAAAAATGATTCACTCACATTATCAGCAAACTGCATGTTCTTGGTAAACCAATTCCAAATGAGGTTTCTACTAACAAAATTCTGAGGTGTCTTAACAGGGAATGACAACCGAAGGTCACCGCTATTAAGGAGGCCAATGATCTTGCTACACTAGACCTCACGACACTGTTTGGGAAACTTGATGAGCATGAGCAAGTGCTCATTAGCTTGGATAAACATGAAAAGAGTATCAAGAAAGAGAAGGTAAAAGATACGGAGAAGAAGTCGATAGCTCTTAAGGCTTCTTGTTCAAAGTCCACACATTAAGAGCTAAGTGATGATGAAACCAATAATGACAAAGATGAAGAATCCGGTGATGATATGGGCTTATTTGTGAAGAGATACAATAGATATGTTCATAAGAACGATATTCAACAATCGGATAGAAATCTAGTCAAGTTCAGGAAGCAATCTAGAAGCGAAGGAAATAAAAATGGCAAGGTAAAAGGTACGTGCTACAACTGTGGAAAATCCGGGCACTACAAGCCGGATTGTCCATCTCTAAAGAAAGGCAAAGATAAGGATAATGACAAGAGTCGCTCAAACAAAAAGTCCAACAAGTCTCGACGAGCATACATCGCCTGGGAAAGCGATAGTGAGTCGGAGAAAGATGATTCCTCAAGCGACGAAAGTGAATCCGTTAATTTTTGTCTTATGGCACGCCACAATAAAGCAAAAGAGGTAAAGCATTCTAAATATGATCATGTTAATACTATGTCTTATTTAGAGTTACGAAAGGCTTTTGATATGTTACACTATGAGGCTAAGGAAGCATTTCAACGCTTAGCCTCAAACAAAAGAATTTTCACATATTTGGAGAAGAAGGTTTCCGATTCCGAAAAGGAATTGGAAGCTCTCAAAAATTCTATAGTGGACACATCAAAAGCCAAGGTTGAAAAGGATCCTACCTCTTGGTTCAATTGGGGCTGTGACACTTGTCATATTTGGCAACGAGAGGTGAGAACCCTCAAGGCCAAATTGGACAAGGCTCTTAAGCCAAAAGTTACGTTTGCTATTGATCGATCACATTTTCGTGAGAGCATGAATAATCCATATCAAAAGTATACTTATGTGATTCGAGATAGTGATAGCAAAAGTAAATTCCAAATGAATCGTAATTGTCTTTACTGTTGTAAGCCTGGTCATACTATTGAGAAATATCGCTTTAGAAGGTTTCTTGTTCCGAAAGGCATCTACCAATGGTTGCCCAAGTGCGGTTTTGGTTTCACTCACCTTAAAGGACCCAATGAGAATTGGGTACATACTCTTCCTTGATTGTTTTTGTAGGAACAAAGTCTTGAGACCACCGAAAGAAGATGGGTTCTGGACAGTGGCTGCTCGAGACACATGACCGGAGACATATCTCTTTTTATCGACTTTGTGGCGAAGAAAAAGGGGTTTGTCACCTACGGAGATAACAACAAGGGACAGATTCTCGACAAAGGTAGTGTAGGTAACCCCTCATCTACTACTATCTCTGATGTGCTACTTGTGGAAGGCCTTAGACACAACCTTTTAAGCATCAGTCAACTATGTGACAAAAATTATAAAGTATCTTTTTCCAAGGATTGTTGCATAGTTGAAGATTGCGACAAAAAGAACGTGTTTAAGGGCTTGAGGGTGAACAATGTCTATTTACTAGACTTAAATGAGGTATCGTTGATTGGAGACAAGTGTCTAGTCGCCATGAATGAAGATTCATGGTTGTGGCATAGACGGTTGGCTCACATCAATTTTGATTTGCTTAACAAAATTGTCTCTAAAGACTTAGTCATCGGTTTGCCTAAAATTAAATTCACAAAGGATCACCTTTGTGATGCGTACCAAATGAGGAAGCAAACAAGGATCTCATTCAAATCCAAAAACATCGTTTCAACTATGAGACCCCTTGAGCTCCTCCATATAGACCTCTTTGGACCATCTAGGGTTAAAAGTCTAGGTGGTAACTATTATGGGCTTGTTATAGTCGATGATTTTTCTAGATTTTGCTGGACAATCTTCTTAGAAAATAAGAGTGATACTTTCTCGGCCTTTGAACGATTTGCTAAGTTATCTCAGAACAAGTTAAACACAAACATTGGGCCAATTAGAAGTGACCATGGGGGTGAGTTTGAAAACCATTTATTTGAAGCATTTTGTGATTCCAACGGAATTGATCATAATTTTTCCTCACCACGTACCCCTCAACAAAATGGGGTAGTGGAACGTAAAAATAGAGTTTTGGAAGAACTTGGAAGGACTATGATCAATGATGGTGGATTACCAAAATACTTTTGGGCCGACGCCATAAGTACGGCTTGTTATGTTTTGAATATGGTGCTCATCCGACCTATTCTAAACAAGACACCGTATGAGCTTTTAAAAGGGCGTAAGCCAAACATATCTCACCTTCATGTATTTGGTTGCAAATGCTTTGTGTTAAACAATGGGAAATAGTCTCTTGGTAAATTTGATGCCAAGGCCGACGAGGGTATTTTTCTTGGATACTCTCAGTCATGTAAAGCATATAGAATTTATAATAAGAGGTTACACATAGTTGAAGAGTCAGTTCATGTTACTTTTGACCAGTCTTATCCGAGAAATGTCGGAGAAGGTAGTTCTTTTCATGGTGCAGGTGTACCTATTGAAGACATACTCAAGGACACTGATAAGGGAATTGATCAACCTGAAGCAGTGCGTATTGAGGAGGAAAAGGATCACCAACCAGTGAAAAGTGAGGATGATCATCATACTGATAAAGATGAACTTTCTCCAGCTTGGAAGTCTTCAAAAGACCATCCAATTGACAACATTCTTGGTGATATCTCTAAGGGAGTAACTACTCTTTCTAAACTTAGTAACTTTTGTTATTACTCTGCTTTTGTTTCCCAAGTTGAACCTAAAAACGCAAAGGATGCATTACTCGATGAGCATTGGTTTCTATCAATGCAAGATGAACTAAATCAATTCTAGAGAAATGAGGTTTGGGACCTTGTCCCCCCTCCGCGAGATCATCGAGTAATAGACACCTGATGGGTGTTTAGGAATAAACTTGATGAAAATGGAGTAATAACGCGTAACAAAGCTAGGCTTGTAGCGCAAGGCTATAACCAAGAGGAAGGAATCGACTATGAGGAAACTTATGCGTCGGTTGCCCGACTCGAGGCTATACGCCTTCTACTGGCCTATGCGTACATAAAGAACTTTAAATTATTCCAAATGGAAGTTAAAAGTGCGTTCCTAAACGGATACATAAATGAAGAGGTTTATGTAGCCCAACCTCCGAGTTTTGAATCCCACGAATATCCTGATCATGTCTATAAACTAAAACGAGCTTTGTACGGACTTAAACAAGCCCCTAGGGCTTGGTATGAACATCTAAGCAAATTTCTACTAGATCAAGGGTATTCAAGAGGAAAGGTTGACACAACCCTCTTTATTAAACATCAAGGAAAACACTTAATTTTGGTACAAATTTATGTTGACGATATCATATTTGGGTCTACTAACATGACCTTGGTCAAGGAGTTTTCTAGTTTGATGCAGGGGGAGTTTGAAATGAGCATGATGAGGGAACTCAACTATTTCCTCGGATTGCAAATCAAACAAATTGAAGAGGGCACATTCGTGAGTCAAACGAAATACAGTCTTGAGTTACTAAAACGTTTTGATATGCTGAACTGTAAAGCAATAAATACTTCTATGCCAACAAGTGCTAATCTTGATCGTGACGAAAAGGGTAAGGATGTTGAGGTAAAGAAGTATCGAGGTATGATAGGGTCTCTTCTTTATCTTACCGTATCACGCCCCGATATAATGTTTAGTGTATGCATGTGTGCACGGTATCAGGCACATCCCAAGGAATCCCACCTAAAGGCAGTCAAGCACATACTTCGATACCTTTCTGGTACTCTAAAGTATGGATTATGGTATTCCAAAGGTAGTGTTTGTTCCTTAGTTGGCTACTCCGATTCCGACTTTGCCGGGTGCAAGTTGGATAGGAAAAGTACTAGTGGAACGTGTCACTTTTTCGCAAATTCCTTGGTGAGTTGGCACAACAAGAAACAGGTTTTCGTTGATTTGTCAACAGCCGAGGCGGAATATGTTGCCGCCGGTAGTTGTTGTGCTAAAGTCTTATAGCTTAAACAACAATTACTTGATTTCAACTTAAAACTTGAACGTATTCCAATTTTGTGCGATAACACTAGTGCGATTAATCTAACTAAGAACCCCGTATTGCATTCACGCACCAAGCATATCGAAATATGCCATCATTTTCTTAGGGATCATGTAGAGAAAAGTGATGTAATTTTTGAGCACGTTGACTCGAAGAAGCAACTTGCTGATATTTTCACAAAACCATTAGCTACAGAGCCTTTCTTTCACATCCGTTGGGAACTTGGCATTCTCGATATCTCGGATCGTGATTAATAGTACTTTAGAGTATTGATATTCACATATATATGTTTTTTATTCTTTTCACTAACAATGCAAAGAGATATTTAGCCATATGTGAGGGATTTTATCGTCATGATGACCAAGGTAATATCGTTTCGATTTATAGATGTTTATCAATAATTTGTGTCATATTAATTACTCTAATCTTGATGTTTATTGAATTTAGAGCACTTGTCGTTCATGTGGATGTTTTGTTCTGTATGTGCATGTGTCTATTTATCTGGTTGGAACTTTAAAATTGCAAAATTTCACTTTTTTGTGTGTATGCGTCGACGCATAGATTCATGCGCTGACCTACTAAATTTTCGGGATAGCGCATAAATACATGTTCAACATTTTTTTTTTAAATTTCACGAATCATGCGCCGACGCACAAATTCACAGGTCGACGCATAACTTGACCGTTCAGACTCCCTTCTTTACTGGGACTTGTGCACCGACCTAGTGTTGTTCATTTTCCCTACATAATCTCATTGCACATTAATCCATGATTCTTGCATGCCATCCTATTAGTCTTTGTGGTCAATCTCTCCCTATCATCCTCTATTAAACCCCATCAATCACAATTACTCTCCACTAAATCCTCATCCAAACCCTAGAAATCAAAACCCACCAAGAGGAAATCTTCTATACTGCTACAAGGTTGTCTAAAGGATGTCATATTTACTCTTTACTCTCAGAGAAAAACAAGTGTCATCATCCTCTCTCAATTTTTCTTCAACAATGGCTTCAAGAAGAAACCCTAGTAGAAGGGGAACAAGAGGACCCACCAGAGTATCATCATCTACACAACGGGTAACATTTGAATCTTTAATCTCTGAAAGGCTAACTACTCCGTTTGTGGAACTGTTTTCTAATCGGGTTGTTATAAGACAACATGGGTTTTATCCTCTGATGGGTCCATATTTTCACATTCCTGAGATTTCTGAACTTATAAATTTTCAAAATCTTAGTGAATTTGTAGAATGTGATGATAAGTATAGTGAAGACTTGACTCGGTTATTCTATTGTGGGATCAAGGGCAAATTTCGTGGGGCTGAGTTTAAATTCTCCACGAATAATACAGAATTTGAAGTGACAAATGATGTATGGTCTACATTGTTTGTCTTGGACACTGATGACACTCTCCCAAAGGTTACTGATAAAACCTTTGTTGAGGGCTATGAATTTAAAACTGCTCTGAATTCAATGTTGCGAGAACCATATTCAGCTGATTTTGTGGCAAGTGAATTATTTCCTAAAAGTGTCACTACCGGCCATCTAAAATTCAAAGATCGTATTCTTCAGTGGATTGTTGCTCGCATCTTGAGGCCTAAGAAAGGAGGATACTCAAGAGTTGAGCAGGCAGAGGTTCACCTCATATATATTCTCAAGAATAGGATCAAAATTAACTGGCCCTATTATTTTTCCTATAGGATGTTCACTACTCGCAGCTCCCACAAATTTCTGGCACTTGGTTATGCGTCTGTTGTTGCAAACATCTTGAATCACTTTGATGTTCCTATTCCGCAGATTTGTCACATTCATATCACTGCTGAACAACAATTTCTTGCTAAAACCCTTTCCATGATAGGTTACTTTTGGCAGTCACGTGAGAACAGGGTCATCCATCGACCAAGATCCACCCATCCTGAACATGATGAACCGGTTCATTTTGAAGCAAGTGATGATGAAGACATTTCTGGAAATGTAAATCAAGCGATTAATGATGAAAATGTGGCCGTACAGGAAGATGTGGTTATGCAAGAGAATGTGGATATGCAGGAAGAGGACAATGAGGCATGGATGGGCCAATAACCTAAAGAGACCTCTGAAAATCAGGGCTGGGGTCAGTGGTAACAAAACTGCTGGACTGTGCTTGGTGATGCACACGTTCCTCCATCTTATGGTGAAGACTATGAATGGCAGCCACCGGAAAATTCTGCTCCTCCAACTCCACCATTCCAGCATGATCAGCAGTCGTCTGAAGAAATTCTAGCAAGGCTGAATGAGTTATCTCTGCAACATCAAGAATTCCAAGCACTGCAGGACACTCGATACACGACTCAGCAGGAACAGTTCACAAATCTGTCTAACCAACTATCTTCTCACGTCACCAACTTCAACAATTTTGCAAATGCAGCCATGAATCGGTTCAATCAAATGGATGCCAACTTAACTCAGCAAAATCTGAACTTGGTAAACAGCCTTGGTAACCTCAACAGCACCTTGATTGAGCTCAACCTTCAACTCGAGGATCTTCCACCACCAAGTCAACATTATAGGGGAAGAGGTCATCACTTTAGGGGGAGAAGACCATAGAGCCTAGGGCATTAAGCTTCATTTGTGTTTGCGTTTATGTTTTGTGATCTGGTTGTTTTTTTGCTTAACTTTGACATGTGCTTCCGTTTGTTTAAACTCTTCCAGAGTGAATATTTTGTTCATTTTTTTTTGTTCCGTATTTAATCATTCCTAATTTTACATTAGCCTTATCATATGTGGATGCATGTTAATGTGTGTTTGTTGCAAATATATGATGATCCAATACGTATTATACTGCATTATTTTGACCACTGTCTTTTCCTCTTTTTGATGTTGTCAAAGGGGGAGAAGAATAACAAGCAGAAATCTTATTTACCAGATGTCAAAGACAGGGGGAGCTTTGTTCACTCTCAAATTACATATCTTGTGACAGCTCAGAAAGTGTTGCCATCATAAAAAAAGGGGGAGTATGCGAGGAATATTCTCCTAGCTACCTTATTTTAATGATGTCAACAAACATATTAGATTGTAATTTGAGCGGTATCACTTCACGTGTCGGGCATATAGCGTCTAACCATTATCGTTCATATGTCTAGATGCATAGGATCTTGTCCTCTCCAATAATAAAGGTCCACTATCGTTTTAGTTGTGTCTAGTATGTGTCTTTGATATTGGTCTGGTAAAAATGCTCAGAAAAATTGAATTTCCTGAAAATTTGCACTTAATGCGCCGGCCCTTCAGTTCATGCGCTAACCCCAAATTTTATGCTCTAACCTCCAAAACTTGCGGGAAAGTGCACAAACTTGTGGACACCAAATTATTCACTTATGTGTCGACGCATGAAAGTTGGAGGTCGACGCATGACCTCAGATTCTGCATTTTTTTCACTTAACTTCTTTTCTATTATTTTTTCTGTTATTTTTTTTGTTGCTCATTTTTTTTCATATAAATAGTTTTGGTAATCCTTTTTATGGTATAACAAGAAACGTGAAAAATATATGTCATTTCTCTCTTCATCTTCATCTTCTTCACTGTGTAAACAAACAATCACACATAATCATCTTTGTTTGTGTCGCCCATTGATCGAAGTGATAACGTTCAGAATTTAGGAAGTGTAATCTTCATCTTCTGGGTTGAGAGTTTGGCAGGTGTTTCTTGAATCAAACCAGTTGGTTTTGTCCTCCAAGAATCGGATAGATTTTGGGGTTTTTTGCACAAACTGTTCTTTCTACAGGGATTCGGCTGGGCGAAGGTAACCGAAAATTGGCACAATTGTTCGGTTTAGTAGATGTAATCAGAGGATCGTAGAAAGGAGGTTTGGGTTCGAATTCTTGGTAGATTGCAATTGACCGAGTGAAGGTAACTGAAGAAAGGTGGTTTCTTTCGGTTTAGTAGCGTGGGACGGTAATTGGATCAACCATATTCGAAGCACTTGATTCGTCTTGAATCAAGGGAAGAGAAAATTCTGCATCAACGATCGAAGACGTTCGAGGGTTTGGATGTTCATTGTTTTCTCTTGTAATAAACAATTTGCAACAACAGTATATATATATATATATATATATATATATATATATATATATATATATATATATCTCAATTCCATTTGTGGAGTTGGGGGCATACGTACCCAAAGCGAGGACGATTGGGGAACTGCCTAATCAAATCGCGTTTGTTCTCTCTTTCCTTAACTCTTTTACAATTCATTTCGTTCGAATCTGTGAAGTCACAAGTCATCGAAATTTCTGTAGTAGAGTAATTGTAAGCTGATAAATTGCTTTGTTAAACTGATATAATTCCTTGAATTGTATCTTGGAGCAACTGTACATTACTCGTTACTGAAATTCTGCACTTAGTGTGTTTTCGCACACTAGGTGTTTGATAATTTGTTTCAAAGCAAATTCGAACGTGTTGTCTTTAAATTGCTTAGTACTTTTCCTCATTGGATTGGGATATACATCAACCAAGTGATATTTTGTTGATTGCGTATCTTAAGTGTAATATTCAAAACTGAATTTTTCTCCTCTGCTCTTATTCGTGATATCTTCGTGCATATCCGATCCTTTTGGTAAAAGGTTCGTTGTAGACGTTCTATCCAGTGGTAGCTTCCGTTTAAATAATTTTTTAAAAACAAATTTTGTAAACCATTTGCGTGTAAAACTCAAGGGATCTATTCAACCCCTCCTTCTAGATCCATAGCCATCGTCTAACACAGTTGACTTTGCCTTGAAGAAACCCTAATTCTTGTTTAGGTACCAATGAAACCCTGAAGAGCTCAATGTGAGGCCATCTTGTGCTTCTTTCTTTGATGGGAATGAGCCTACTATGTGTGTGATAACACCCTTGGCTAATCCTTGAGGCCCTTTGGGGTAAAACCCAAATCAAAAGTAAACCCAAAACAAACAAAACAAAGTAACAAAAGGGATTAGCTATGCATGCTATGCTTGACCTAAAGAGATGGGATCTTAGGGCTAAAATTAGGGTGTGACAGTATTCTGGTTGATGCTCTACCACATGCTAAGTATTTGAAAATTATTGATAAGTCTTCTGCAAAGACTATCTTTGAATCTCTATGCTCTACCTATGAAGGGAATCAGTAAGTTAGAGAAGTAAAAGCTAAGTTATTGATACAAAAATACAAGTTGTTCAAAATGAAGGATGATGAAGATATTTAAACCATGTTCTCCATGTTTTAGATTCTTGTATGAGGCCTTCAAGTTCTAAACAAGAGTTACTCTACATCATATCATGTCAAAAAGATTCTGAGAAGTCTCCCTTTAAAGTTTAGACCTAAAGTAACAGTTATTCAGGAAGCTAAAGACCTGAATACTGTGATGCCCCTAATCTATACCCCCGAATAGATAAAGCAGTAAAAGAAAATTCAAAATTTCGTCAGAGTATAATTGAAATTCACAGCATAGACCGAAGGGTCACATCAATTTTTTTGCAACAATACATACAACACCTGCTCATAAAGATATGCAACAGTGGGGTAGCAATCAACAGAGGAACTCAGTTCCTTACACCCACATTTCAGAATTAGAATAAAAGCGGAAAATCTAAAACTGAATAACATATATATATATATATCGCATGAAAAGTTGTCATACATCAAGTTATGCATGCACAAGCCAAAAGATATATATATATATATATATATATATATATATACAGAATACACTCTAATCACTAACGGCCTCCCTAACTACCCGGTGTCACATATCAGAGCCGACCGACAAAAGAATGAAGACGTAAGGCTTCACAAAAATACCTCCAGCAACTCTAATCTGCAATGCCTCATAGAGCATTATAAAACAGCAAAAGGGTGAGAAAAACAATCATAATATAATTGCATACAATTATATATATAACACCAAAAATACCCATATTCATATATCAATTTTACCCACAATTCCACACATAACAACCATAATGATTTATGCAAATGCAAGAGACCGACACAACGACTCTATGCATATGCACATGCGGTACCGACTTCCAAAATTCCTCATCACTAGTTCACTCAGGAACTCTGCTGGAATCATCGCTTGTTACTGAGGATCACTCAAGTAACACCCCGTCGAGCCTACGATGTTCACCCGTCGCTTTAGGTCCTCTTGGTATAAGGCGCACGGCATTTATGGATTGCTTTAGGTCCTCTCGGTATAAGGCGCACAATCCGATCGCTCACACCCCACATGGGCACACGATCGTCTATAACCATCACTTTAGGTCCTCTTATTTTTAAGGCGCACGATATATCAAATCGCTTTAGGTCCTCTTATTTTTAAGGCGCACGATGTTATAGCAGATTCCCTCTGGAATCAAATCGTCTCTCAGGATGTCACAACGATGCATATCATGATGCTTGACCCACAAGAACTCATGACATTTAATATGCACACATATACGCATCCATAATCATGCATATATCAACAGTTACCATACATCGCAATTACTTACTCTTAGGCCACACATCATCATCACAACACATTTCACATGCATTTTCATGTCAACACAGCACGCAAATCAGAGTATATCCATACCAATAACATATTGCATGATATACATCAATTACACATGATTACTACGGCAAAAGTCGACAAACGACACTATTTCAAATTTACGACATAATTTAATCGGCCAACAATTCTCAAAACTATCATCACAAGCAAGAACATTTTATAAGCTTTTCAACGATATAAAGAACGCTTAAATCGGAAATACGGTTCGAGAGTTATGAATTTTTTTTAGGAAAAGTATTATTTAGAAAACTCTCACTACCGCCCGGCGAAACACTCCAACCGCCCGGCGAAACACCCTTCGCCGCTACCTCACCCGGCGAAGCACAGGCGACACTAATTCTACCAAAATGACTCAAAGAGTCAGGAACTTGTAACCTCTGTGCCTCTAAAAACCGCCCGGCGAAAGAACGAACCGCCCGGCGAAACAAGCACACCGCCCGACGCTTCACACCAGAAGCAGAATTTTCTTCTTGCGTTTACACTGTTCCTCACCCCCAAAAATCTCATTTTTCCACCCAAATCACTTCCAGCAGCAAAACCGTTAATAGCAATGGTTCATAAACATATAGAGATCATACAACACAAATTATACCAATTTCCGTCTGTGAAAACATCGATTTCTACTTGTTTATGCGTTTTCGTCCTATAACCGAAAAACTAACGATCCAGACAATACAACATACAAACACACATACATAATCATACACAACGATAAGATAATCGAGTTTCGCACCATTACCCGATTAAATAACGCGTAGAAAAGTCGGTTGATTGGTTTCCAAGTTTTTCCCAAATCTCTCTCTTTTCTTCTCTTCTCCTTTTCTTTTCTTCTTTTCTCTTACTATGTTTTTCTCTCTTTTTTTTTTTTCTATTTCAACTCTTAACTTAACAATTAAATCAAAATGCCCAAAATACCTCTAAACTCAAATATCTCGCAAACGTTCCCAAAACCCGATAAAATATAATCACGACTAAAAATAACATATTTTTAGATAAAAGTCAGAGATAAAATAATATAATAATAAAATAATCACACGACTCGATTAAATAAAAACACACAAAAACTGGGGCGTTACAACTCTCCCCCACTTAGAAATTTTCGTCCTCGAAACTATACCTGAGACGAACAACTCTGGATACGACTCCCGCATCCGACTCTCCAACTCCCAAGTCAGATTGCCCTCAGCAGCGCCTCCCCATGCCACTTTCACAAGTGCAATATCCTTGTCTTTCAACCGCTTCACCTCGCGATCCAAAATCCTAACTGGTAATGCCTCAACTGTAAGGTTCTCCCTTACCTCAACTTCATCCATCGGAATCACATGCGACGGATCCGAAACATATTTCTGAAGCTGTGAAACATGGAACACATCATGCAAATTCGACAGATTCGGTGGCAACGCCACCCTATATGCCACAACACCCACTCTCGCGGATATCTGGTAAGGACCAATAAACCGAGAAGTAAGTTTCTTCGATTTTAATGCACGACCCACACCTGTTACCGGCGTAACCCTCAGAAATACATGATCGCCCTCTTGAAACTCAAGATCCTTCCGTCTCCGATCATGATAACTCTTTTGTCTATTCTAAGAAGCTTTCATCTTCTCACGAATAAACTTCACCTTGTATGTAGTCTGCTGCACCAACTCTGGTCCTACCACCGAACTCTCGCCAGATTCGTGCCAACACAACGGCGTTCGACACCTTCGTCCATATAACGCTTCAAACGGTGCCATTCCAATACTAGAATGGAAACTGTTATTATACGTGAACTCAATCAATGCAAGATAACTATCCCACGCACCACCTTGTTCCAAAACACACGCTCTCAACAAATCTTCCAATGACTGAATCGTCCTCTCCGTCTGACCATCCGTCTGCGGATGATAAGCCGAACTCAATCTCAATTTAGAACCCAACGCCTTCTGTAAACTTTCCCAAAATCTCGAGGTAAACCTCGGATCTCGATCAGAAACAATACTCAATGGAATCCCATGCAACTTCACAATCACACTGATATAAATCTCTGCCAACCTCTCCAAAGTAAAACTAATGTCAATCGAAATAAAATGAGCCGATTTAGTCAGCCTATCAACAACCACCCAAATAGCATTATGCCCTCGCTGAGTATTTGGCAACCCTGTTACAAAATCCATGGAAATGCTATCCCACTTCCACTCAGGGATATCCAACGGCTGCAACAAACCACTAGGTCTCAGATGTTCCACCTTTGATTTCTGGCAAGTCAAACATGCATAAACAAACTGAGCCACATCTCTTTTCAATCCAGACCACCAGAAAATCTTTTTCAAATCTTGGTACATCTTATTCGCTCCCGGATGTATACTCAAATTACTCCGGTGTCCTTCCTCCAAAATCATCTTTTTCAACTCCGCATCATCCGGAATACAAATCCTACCTCGGAATCTCAAAACACCATTAATATCCACTTGAAAATCACTATTCGCATCTTTTTCTCCAACCAACATCACATCCACAAATTTCACATCCAGCTTTTGTTTCTCACTAACCGTCATCAGAAAATCATTAGTAATCGTTAGCATCCCAAGCCTCACACTATCCGACGTCACTTCACAAACCAAGCTTAAGTCTCTAAACGATTCCAAAAGTTCCCACTCCTTAATCATTAAAGCGGACATATGTAATGATTTCTGACTCAATGCATCGGCTACCACATTAGCTTTACCAGGATGGTAATTCAAGCCAAAGTCGTAGTCCTTCAGAAATTCCAACCATCTACGTTGCCTCATATTTAACTCTTTTTGATCAAACAAATATTTCAAACTTTTATGATCACTAAAGACTTCAAACCTTGCACCGTAGAGATAATGCCTCCAGATCTTCAACACAAACACCACAACCACTAATTCAAGATCATGAGTAGGATAATTCTTCTCATGAACTCTCAATTGCCTTGAAGCATAAGCCACCACCTTACCTTCCTGCATCAGAACACCACCTAGACCAATCAAATAAGCATCACAATAAACCACAAATGGTTCATTAGGATTCGGTAAAATCAAAATCGGAGCTGTCGTCAATCTTCTCTTCAGCTCATTAAGACTCTCCTCGCACCGAATATCCCAAATGAACACTTGCTCTTTACAAGTCAACTGGGTCAAAGGAAGTGCTAGTTTAGAAAACCCTTCAATAAACCTTCAATAATATCCGGCCAACCCCAAAAAGCTTCGAATTTCAGTAACAGATCTCAGAGCCTCCCATTGTAGAACTGCTTCTACTTTAGATGGATCCACAGAAATGCCATTACCTAAGATTACGTGTCCAAGAAAACTCACTTCCGATAACCAGAATTCACACTTAGACAATTTGGCAAAAAACTTCCTTTCTTTCAAAACCTGCAAAATAATACGTAAATGTTCTGCATGCTCCTCCCGAGACTTAGAATAAATTAAGATATCATCAATAAACACCACCACAAAACGATCCAACTGCTCGTGAAAAATACGATTCATGTACTCCATAAACACACCTGGGGCATTAGAAACCCCGAACGGCATCACAGAATATTCATAATGACCGTATCGTGTCCTAAAAGCCGTCTTCTGAATATCTTCTTCCTTCACCCTAATATGATGATACCCGGATCTCAAATCAATCTTATTGAACACACAAGCACCAACCAACTGATCCATCAGATCATCAATCCTTGGAAGAGGATACTTATTCTTGATCGTCACCTTATTCAACTGACGATAATCGATACACAACCACATACTTTCATCTTTCTTTTTCACCAATAAAACTGGAGCACCCCAAGGAGAAACACTAGGTCTTACAAACCTCTTTTCCAACAACTCACTCAACTGTCTCTTTAACTCAACCAACTCAGATGCCGACATACGATAAGGTGCCATAGAAACAGGTCTAGTACCAGGGACTAGATCTATAGAAAACTCCACCTCTCTCTCTGGCGGCAAGTTTGAAATATCCTCAGGAAATACTTCCGGAAATTCACACACCACAGGAAATACATCAAGTGAAACTTGACTATCCACAGTCAATGATGCAACCAAACCAAACAACTGAGCTTCATCCGCCAAAAGTTTCTTCAACTCTTTGGTAGATAAGAAACTCGAGTCTTCGTCTTCCTCAAAAGAAGGAAACCTTACCAGTTTATGATAACAATCAATATGAACTCGATTGAATTGCAACCAATTCATACCAAGAACCACATCTAAACCCTCCAACGGCAAACACACTAAATCCATCTCAAAGTCTTTACCATAAATGGTCAAAGGACATCTTAGACAAACCAAAGAAGTAGTTACTGACCCCATTGCTGGAGTATCAATAACCATCTCACCACCCATCAATGACAACACAAGATTCAAATGCTTCGCGCACTCAGACGAAATAAACGAATGAGTCACTCCAGTATCAATAATAGTAACTAAAGGCGTACTATTAATAAAACAAGTACCTCTGATCAGACGATCTGCACTTGAAGTCTGAGTTCCTGATAAAGAAAATACCTTCCCACTAGCTGGAGCTTGCTTCGGTTTCGGACACTTCGTACTAATATGACCAGGTTCCCCACAGTTAAAACACTTAACCACATTCTTCCTCTTGCACTCCGCTGCTACATGTCCTAAACCTCCACAATTAGAACACTTACTCACACCTTTCCTGCACTCAAACTGGCGATGCCCCAACTCACCACATTTAAAACATCTCGGAGAATTAGACATACCTCCTCCACCTGCCCTTTGATCAAAAATACCCCTTTGTTTACCTTTATCAGCTGGTGTCACATACGGACCACCACGAAACTGTTGCTTCCCTTTCCTGTCACTTACGCTTTTGGAATGTGTAGAACGAGCCTTACTATCCTCTTCATAAATCCTACAACATTCCACCAAATCAGCAAACCTCCTTATCCTCTGATAACCGATTGCCTGCTTAATCTCAGGACGCAATCCATTTTCATACTTCACACACTTAGAAAATTCCGCGGCCACTTCAGCATAATGAGGATAAAACTGCACAAGTTCCACAAACTTAGCAGTATAATCAATGACAGACATATTACCTTGTTTCAGTTCCAAGAACTCAATTTCCTTCTTTCCCCTCACATCCTCCAGAAAATACTTCCTCAGAAACTCCTGGCTAAACAATTCCCAAGTTACCTCTTCATCACCAGCTTCTAACACAGGACGTATACTAACCCACCAGTCGTCCGCTTCTTCCTGTAACATGTGAGTTCCCAGTCTCACCTTACTGTCCTCAGCACAATCCTTAACTCTGAAAATCCTCTTGATCTCTTTCAGCCAAATCTGTGCACCATCAGGATTATGTCTCCCTTTGAAGACAGGCGGTCTATTCTTTCTAAACTCATCATTCTCTCCAACATTAGGTGCACCCTGCACCGCTCGTGCCATAGCTTGCATAGCAGCAGCCAAAGCAGCATCATTCCTACCAGCCATATTCTATTAATTTCTAATAACATCACTTATGGTTAAACAAACAGCTCACTCCAAACACAACGACCAACAAGGACTGACATAACTGACACGGACGGGCTCTGATACCACTTAATGTGACGCCCCCAATCTATACCCCCAAATAGATAAAGCAGTAAAAGAAAATTCAAAATTTCACAGAGTATAATTGAAATTCACAACATAGACCGAAGGGTCACATCAATTTTTTTGCAACAATACATACAACACCTGCTCATAAAGATATGCAACAGTGGGGTAGCAATCAACAGAGGAACTCAGTTCCTTACACCCACATTTCAGAATTAGAATAAAAGCGGAAAATCTAAAACTGAATAACATATATATATATATATCGCATGAAAAGTTGTCATACATCAAGTTATACATGCACAAGCCAAAAGATATATATATATATATACATAATACACTCTAATCACTAACGGCCTCCCTAACTACCCGGTGTCACATATCAGAGCCGACCGACAAAAGAATGAAGACGCAAGGCTTCACAAAAATACCTCCAGCAACTCTAATCTGCAATGCCTCATAGAGCATTATAAAATAGCAGAAGGGTGAGAAAAATAATCATAATATAATTGCATACAATTATATATATAACACCAAAAATACCCATATTCATATATCAATTTTACCCACAATTCCACACATAACAACCATAATGATTTATGCAAATGCAAGAGACCGACACAACGACTCTATGCATATGCACATGCGGTACTGACTTCCAAAATTCCTCATCACTAGTTCACTCAGGAACTCTGCTGGAATCATCGCTTGTTACTGAGGATCACTCAAGTAACACCCCGTCGGGCCTACGATGTTCACCCGTCGCTTTAGGTCCTATTGGTATAAGGCGCACGACGTTTATGGATTGCTTTAGGTCCTCTCCGTATAAGGCGCACAATCCGATCGCTCACACCCCACATGGGCACACGATCGTCTATAACCATCGCTTTAGGTCCTCTTATTTTTAAGGCGCACGATATATCAAATCGCTTTAGGTCCTCTTATTTTTAAGGCGCACGATGTTATAGCAGATTCCCTCAGGAATTAAACCGTCTCCCAGGACGTCACAACGATGCATATCATGATGCTTGACCCACAAGAACTCATGACATTTAATATGCACACATATACGCATCCATAATCATGCATATATCAACAGTTACCATACATCGCAATTACTTACTCTTAGGCCACACATCATCATCACAACACATTTCACATGCATTTTCATGTCAACACAGCACGCAAATCAGAGTATATCCATACCAATAACATATTGAATGATATACATCAATTACACATGATTACTACGGCAAAAGTCGACAAACGACACTATTTCAAATTTACGACATAATTTAATCGGCCAACAATTCTCAAAACTATCATCACAAGCAAGAACATTTTATAAGCTTTTCAACGATATAAAGAACGCTTAAATCGGAAATACGGTTCGAGAGTTATGAATTTTTTTTAGGAAAAGTATTATTTAGAAAACTCTCACTACCGCCCGGCGAAACACTCCAACCGCCCGGCGAAACACCCTTCGCCGCTACCTCGCCCGGCGAAGCACAGGCGACACTAATTCTACCAAAATGACTAAAAGAGTCAGGAACTTATAACTTCTGCGCCTCTCAAAACTGCCCGGCGAAAGAACGAACCGCCCGGCGAAACAAGCACACCGCCCGACGCTTCACACCAGAAGCAGAATTTTCTGCTTGCGTTTACACTGTTCCTCACCCCCAAAAATCTTATTTTTCCACCCAAATCACTTCCAGCAGCAAAACCGTTAATAGAAATGGTCCATAAACATATAGAGATCATACAACACAAATTATACCAATTTCCGTCTGTGAAAACATCGATTTCTACTCGTTTATGCGTTTTCGTCCTATAACCGAAAAACTATCGATCAAGACAATACAACATACAAACACACATACATAATCATACACAACGATAAGATAATCGAGTTTCGCACCCTTACCCGATTAAATAACGCGTAGAAAAGTCGGTTGATTGGTTTCCAAGTTTTTCCCAAATCTCTCTCTTTTCTTCTCTTCTCCTTTTCTTTTCTTCTTTTCTCTTACTATGTTTTTCTCTCTCTTTTTTTTTTCTATTTCAACTCTTAACTTAACAATTAAATCAAAATGCCCAAAATACCTCTACACTCAAATATCTCGCAAACGTTCCCAAAACCCGATAAAATATAATCACGACTAAAAATAACATATTTTCAGATAAAAGTCAGAGATAAAATAATATAATAATAAAATAATCACACGACTCGATTAAATAAAAACACACAAAAACTGGGGCGTTACAAATACGCTGTCTCTTGAAAGTATAATTAGCAATCTTCAGAGCCATGAGATGGAACTAAATGGATATGAGTCTTCAAAGAAACTTAAATCTCTTACCCTGAGATCTGCTTTTGAAAAATTTGGTGAAAAGTCCAAAAAGCTTTCAAAGAACAGTAAATCTGATGAAACTTCTGAAGAAGATTCTGATGGTAGATCTAATGATGATGACATGGCTTGCTTCATCAGAGGATTTCAGCAAATGGACAGAAGGAACAAAAGATTTTCCAAAAGCAATAAGAGATCTAACTTCAAAGAGAAAAATGAAGATAAGATATGTTACAACTACAACAAACCTTGTCACTTCAGATTCAAAAAGAACTTTATGGCAACATGGGAAGAACTGAATGATGAAGATTTAGAAAAAAAGATGAAGCCAATCTTGCTTTGATGGCTAACTCATCAGAAGATAAATTTTTTGAAACAGAATCTAAAGACGAAGATGAGGTATACTCTTACTTTAACTTTATCTTGTGCGTTAATAACCTTATGAATCATTGCAAAGATCAAACCAGTCGCATTAATATTTTAAAAAGAGATAACCTCATTTTGAAAGAAGAATTAAAAGAAATCAGCACATCTCAAAATGAATGTTCCTCTCTAGGTAAGCATGATCTAGCATTTCATAAGTTCATTACATATGGCATTGATAGAACTAAACTTGCATCTATGATTTATGGAGTTGGCAAAAATAATAAAGAAAGTTTGGGGTATGATGAAGGTTGTTCTAGTTCTAATATGTCATTGCATAAAGTACTCACAAACGTTTGCTTCTCTAACACTTCTTAGACAATGTTAAGTAACTATTATGTTCCTGCTGCTAATAATGTAAAAGTTATGAACTTTACTAAACCTATTGATTAGAAGTTAAAAGGTATTGCAATATCAGAACCTGATAGTTCAAAAGTTCTAGGTAACATCAGTATTCAAAACATCTAAATCATAGACTAAGACTAGTTTAGTAACTAAGGATAAAAATATCTAGTTAAAGTTTTTGGAAACATAAAGCTTGGAGTGAAGCTAAACCGTTTTACATGGCAAAAGGAAAAAATAGGAAAGAACCTGTTAAAACTAACATGAAAGGACCCATAAGCCTATGGGTACCTAAATCTCAAATTATCTTTGTTGTAGATATGCATAAAGGAAAGGATGGAAAACCAATCGGGGTACCTGGACAATGACTACTCACAACATATGACAGGAGAAAGGCATATGTTCCAAACCTTGAATCTGAAAGAGGAAGGAAATGTGGGTTTTAGAGGATGCTAGAAGGGAAAGATCATTGGTACAGGTACCATTAGTAACTCCCAAACTCTTATCAATAAAGTGTGGCTGGTAGATGGCTTAAAAATAATCTACTCAGCATAAGTCAACTGTGTGATAGTGGTTGTGAAGTAATGTTTACTAAAAATTTCTATTCAGTTGTTACTGCTGACAAAACCATTATATTCAAAGGGAAAAGGAAGGGAAATGTTTATAAAATCAAACTTTCTGAGTTGGCTGATCAAAAGGTTGTTTGCCTAATGACAATGAGTGATGAGAAATGGATTTGGCACAAAAGTTTAGGTCATGCTAACTGGAGATTAATCTCTAAACTTAACAAGCAAAAACTTGTTAAAGGGCTACCAGATCTTGACTATCACTAATGCTTTTTGTCGGGCATGCCAAGTTGGAAAGATTGTGAAAGGCTCTTTTAAAACTAAAAACATTGTCTCCACCTCTAGACCCTTAGAATGCTTCACATTGATTTGTTTGGTCCTATTGGGACTGCTTCAATCAGTGGAAAGAAATATGGTTTGGTCATTATTGATGACTTCAGCAGATGGACTTGGGTAAAATTCTTTCGATGTAAAGATGAAACATATGAAGTGTTTAACATCTTCTGCATTCAAGTACAATCTGAAATGGAAGTAAAGATCTTAAAAGTTAGAAGTGATCATGGTGGAGAATTTGAAAATGAGCCATTTGAATCTTTTTGTGAAAGATATGGAATTATCCATGAGTTCTCTTCTCCTAGAACCCCATAGCAAAATGGGGTTGGAGAGAGAAAGAACAGATCTTTACAAGAAATGGCAAGAACCATGATACATGAAAAAAAACTTCCTAAGTACTTGTGGGGCAGAAGTTGTTAATAATGCTTGTTATATTCAGAATAGAATTTGTATTATACCAATTCTGAATAAAACATCATATGAATTATTTAAAGGTAGAAGACCAAGTATCTCTTATTTTCATCAATTTGGATGTACTTGTTACATTTTGAATAATAAGGTCTACCTAAAGAAATTGGATGTACAGGTTAGTTCGTTATTGATTTAAGAACATGTTTTTAAGAGTTCGTTACGCAATGATTTGTTTCATGTTGATTTTTGATTATGATCAAAGGCCTTGAAGTCCTTTGATGAAAATTATGAAGTCATGTTGATACTAAGATTCTGCTGCGAAGTTTCAATTATATGTGGAGTTATTAAGATGAATTTTATAATTATTTGAAACCCGTGTTACGGAGCAGGATGTGTGATAAGAATGTTTTTATGAAGCATGTGACACCCTTGTCGGTGATTTACTTTGATTTAATTATTGATTTATGCACTAAATTATTCGTTGGGTTTAGAAGGGTGTTACACTTGCTATCATTTTTTGAACTCTAGTTTAGAATCAAAACTCTAGTTCAGAAGAAGAAACGATTTGGCAAACACAATTTAACCCCCCTTCTTGTGTATTTTTCTCACCTTCAGACTATTCACAGAAACAACAATGGAGAATAACTCTCTAATAGCGTTGGGGCAAGCACGATCATTGTGACGTCAACTGAGCCAATCCCTTTGATTGCTAGCACAATGACTATACCGTCAATGACGGTTGCGTCTTCAACTGTGCAAAAAGGGATGATTTTCCCCCTTCAGTAACCTAGCGTCACCCATTGACTCCTAGACCAATTGTGGCAACAAAATTTAGGTCTTTTGCCACAAGGTTTACAATGCCCATGGCAGGGTGTGAACAACCTTATGGGATGCCAACCTAAATGATGGCAAACCTACATAGTAATCTGTCGAAATTCGCTAAAATTGTTGCAAACACGTATTCACCAATCTTGGCATCTGGCTCAACCATAGGTAACTAGGGTCAAACCATGCCGCCCCAGAAGGGGATGGGATTTGGTTCTTAGGCAGTGCCAACGTTTACGACGAATTCTGTAATGGTGTTGAGACATCAAATAGATGAGAGTAACCATGATATGATCAATAATCTCACCCAACAAATGGGTACAATATTTAACCCATTAATTCAAAATAAGAATCAGAGTTACCAATAATTGGCTACTCAGATGAATCGAATTACTAATTTTTTTGGCGCTCCGCCAGCGCAAGTTCGACCCATTGTACAACCCCAAGTCACTAGGCAAGTTCGAAATGAAGGAGTATTCTTAGAGGAAAATACAACAAACCAGGGGCAACAATTTGTGCCCCAGGTATTCGAACAAGAGGTGCCTAGTGAAGGAGAGCATCCACCAATTATAGTGGTTAATCGAAACCATGATGCTGAGCAAGTCGTTCATCAAGTTTGACAATGAAATCTGTTGGGAGAAAATAACCTTGCAACCTTATACGAAAGCATAATGGTACAAAATGGCGTGAACATGCGCCTGCAAAGGCCAAATTACACATCTCCTTTATCAAAATATGTGTTGCAGACTGAACTGCCAAGGGGATGGAAAGTCCATAAGTTCACCAAATTTATTGGTGATACTAACGAGTCTACTGTTGAGCATATTACCCGATATTTGACTGAGGCGGGGGACATAAAAAATAATGAGAACCTAAGGATGAGATACTTTCCTATTTCTCTCACAAGAAATTCCTTCACGTGGTTTATTACTCTCCCTGCCCATTCCATCAATGATTGGACTCGATATGAGAGGTTGTTCCATTAGCAGTTTTACATGGGATAATCTAAGATTAGTTTGACGGAATTGTCGAGTATGAAGTGAAAGTTCCTTGAATCAATCGATGGTTACTTAAATAGATTATGATTGTTGAAAACGAGGTGTTTTACTCAAGTACCAGAACATGAACTAGCCGAAATAGTCGTTGGGGGATTAGATTATTCTATTAGAAAGAAATGAGATACACAATATCTGAGAGATATGACCCAGTTAGCGGATATAGTTTGACATTTCGAAAGATTAAAGGCTGAGAAAGCCATAATGAACTAGGGTAAAAAGGAACGTGTGGCCTACGTCGATATGGAAGACAATGACTTGACGTAAGATGTCGAATACAACCATGTCAAAGAGATCGAGGTTGACGTGGCTGAATTAAAGTCAGGTCCCCCATATGTGTGTAAATTGCTTATGCCTGGAAATGGAAAGAACCTTTTTTAGCCTGAAAAAAATTATAAATTTCCTAAGAAAACCTATACCTTCGACGTGACCAAATGCAACGAAATTTTTGAATTATTGGTCGAAAATGGTCAAGTACTTGTACCACCAGGCGCAAAAGTACCACCATTAGAATAAAGAAAGAAATAAGGTTTCTGCAAATATCAATTTTTTAAGGGAATAAGACCTCACAATGCTTTCTTTTCACGGATCTTGTTTAGAATGCATTGAATGAATAAAGATTGAAGTTCGCCAAAGGCAAAGCTCCAATGAAGATCGACGTTAACCCAATGCAGGTCGGGGAAACCAAATATATAGAGCCTGTGGCAATTAATATGGTCAAAATTACTGAGGATTTTGACATGCCAGAGTTCGAGGACAGTGAAAACCAAATTGAAGTTGTGTACCCCAAAGGCTGGAGAAGGGTTGGTGAAATTTCTCCACAGGTGCAAAGCTGAAGATTCATACATGATGTTGTGTCCTAAGTGCAATGTTGTGTTTGACAAAAAGTCTGAAAAGAGGTTCGAGAGTGCCTAGAAGGCATAGAAGAAGGAGAATTGGAGGAAGAATAAGCCCTAGTTCTATTTTGACAAGAGGGGTTCCCCAGTAGAAGGAACAAGTCCTTACTCAACAGAAGGCTAGACCTGGTACTTATGTACCCGCATCCAATGCTCTCCAGGGATGGTAGACGAAACCTGCTAGTAAAGAATAAGATAAGAATCCAAAATGGATGAATTTTGAAATGGGATGGGGTTCTTTGTTGGCTTATCAAGAGAAATTCCAGATGTCAGAAAGGCACTCATATGGGTTTAGTAAATATAAAGGAAAAAAAACCCTATGTCAAGAACTCAATGGAGGAGATTCCAGAGAAAGAAGAAATCTGAGAGGGAGGCTGCAAAATCAAGCCGGTATGCTACTTCGTGATGAACAACAGTTGTATTGAAGAACAAAATATGTTTTTCGAAAAGGCCTCACGAGGGCATGGAGAGCCATTTGAAGCCCCTTTTTATAATGGCAAAGGTAGAAAACACTACGGTGAACAAAATTCTGGTAGATGAAGGGGCATATGTGAATTTGATGCCTCATTTCTTATTGGGAAAAATAGGGAAGTTCGACACGGACTTGAGGCCCCATAACATGGTGCTCTCAAATTATGAGGGAAAGACAAGGCAAACTATGGGCGTTATCCAAGTTGATGTAACAGTGGGGTCTATAACTCGACCCACTATTTTTATGGTTGTAGCATCAAAGGCTAGCTACAAATTTTCTTCTAGGTCGAGAATGAATACATGGAGTGGGGGCAGTGCCTTCGTCATCTCACCAAAGGATAGCGATCTGGCAAGATGATGGAATAATCGAGAATGTTGAAGTTGATAAAGGATACTACATGGCAGAGGGGAACTATGTAGATAAGAGAAATTTTGATAAGAATTTAGCCAACATAACACCTTGCACACCAGCAAGGTTTGCTTACATGCCTTTGGAAGAAACATTTTATTATTTGAAACTCCACCCAACCCATGGATTTATGTGGGACAGAGAGATCAAGGGTGAGAGGACTTATGACTCAGACCCAATCCGGCCAACTGGCCAGGGAGACGAATTTGATGACAATGTCTGAATTTGACGCACTAAAGCGAATTTCAGCTTACGTAGCCGAGAACAGATTAAAAGCAGCCTTAGAGGATGAAATACCACACATGGTTGTTGAAGCCAATGAGTTAGAAGTTTTCGACGTAAGTCAAAGGATAAGCGTTAGATTGATACCAATCGAAGAACTGCGATCAGCAGGCTCAGAGAATGATGGTCTAAGAGGCGAATGACTCGATTGCATATATGATGATGAGCCTTTGGGCTTTGAAAATGATCATTTCGCGTATGCTACAAAGATGCAACCTCAAGATCCACTTGAAGAAATTGACTTGGGTGATGGAATTACCAAAAGGTTGACTTACATCAGTGCCAACATCGATCCGAATCTAAGGTTAGAGGTAATTAATTTACTTCAAGAATTTATAGATTTCTTTACTTGGTATTATAAAGAAATGCAAGGTTTGAGTAGAGAATTGGTGGAATTAAAACTGCAAATAAAGCCTGGGAAGAAGTCGGTCAAGCAAATGCTTAGAAGGTTTGTACCAGAGGTCATGTTCAAGATAAAAGAGGAGATTGAAAGACTCCTAAGAAGCAAGTTCATAAGAACGTCAAGGTATGTCAAATGGCTTACGAATATTGTTCCAGTGATTGAGAAAAATGGAACATTAAGGGTTTGCATCAACTTCAGAGATCTGAACACTACGACCCCAAAAGATGAGTACCCAATGCCTGTCGCCGAGGTGTTGGTCAACTCAACAACGGGTTTTGAATATCTTAGTATACTTGATGGTTATTCTAGTTATAACCAAGTTTTCATTGCAGATGAAGATGTATCGAAGATGACATTTCGATGTCCAAGAGCTTTAGGCACCTACGAATGGGTAGTAATACGATTTGGCTTGAAGAATGTTGGGGCAACCTACCTGAGGATGATGAATTCTATCTTTCATGATTTTATTGAAACATTTATGCAAATATATATTAATGATACAGTCATTAAGTATGCACCGGGAAATGGTCATCTTGACCATCTTCAACACTCATTCAAAAGAATGAGGAAATACAAACTAAAAATTAACCCTCTTAAGTGTGCTTTTTGTGTTCAGGAAGGGGACTTCCATGGTTTCGTGGTCCACTAAAAGGGCATTGAGACTAACCAGAATAAAATGAAGGCTATCAGGGAAACGAAGACTCCTTCGACCAAGAAAGAGCTTCAATCTCTTTTAAGGAAGATTAATTTTATGAGGAGGTTCATTTCCAACCTTAGTGACAAGATTCGAGCATTCTCCCCGCTACTCCGCCTGAAAAAGTAAGAGTTCGTGTGGCAGCCAAAGCATCAAAGGGTGTTCGATGAAATAAAGTAGTACTTAGTGAATCCCCCCATTTTGCTCCCCCCAGTTAGGAATAGATGCACGAGGTTGTACATTTCTGCCTCAGACTCGACTATAGGAAGTATGTTAGCACAATAAGATTATAATGGCGTCGAAAGGGCCATATATTACCTCAGTTGAGTCTTGAATAATGCAGAAACCAGGTATAGTCTTATAGAAAAGATGTGCCTTTGTCTATACTTTTCCTGTATGAAATTGAAGCATTACATAAAGCCAGTTGATGTATGTGTATGAATATTTTCATTTTGATATTATCAAGCATATGTTTTCTAAACCAATCTTACATAGCCGAATTAGGAAATGGGCCCTTGCCTTAACCAAATACTCCCTAACACATGTGCCTTTAAAGGCATGAAAGGGCAGGTGGTCGCCATGTTTATTGTGGATCATTCGATAGTTGAGACACCTTTGAACTAATTGGAGCCTGAACCTTAGAAGTTATACTTCATTGGTTCTAGTCATAAGAATGGGACTATCATTGGAATCTTGATCATTTCTACAAACAAGATTCCAACCAAGTTCAAATATAGAATCGATGACTCTTGCTCAAATAACAAGGCCGAGTACAAGGATTTAATAGTCGGGCTTGAGATGTTGTTAGATTTGGGGGCAAAATGAGTCAAAATAAGAGGAGACTCCAAGTTAGTAGTGAAGCAAGTAACAAACGATTATAGATGTATTAAGGAAAACTTAATCATGTACTTTCTCATAGTTAATCGACTGATGAAATGCTTCGACTTTGTAGACATTCAGCATGTCCCTTGTCTTGAGAATCAAGAAACGAATGAGTTGGCATAAATTGCTTCAGGGTATAAGGCGTCGAAAGAAAAGCTAGAGGATTTGATTAAAGTTTGAGGAAGGGTGAAGTTGACAAGGTTGTGCCCACCTGATCTAGAAATGACTAAGTTAGGTTCAGTAGATCCAGAAAACTATGAGATCTTTGCTATTGTAAATTTGGATGATACTGATTGGAGAAAACCAATAGTCGGTTACTTGGAGAATCCAACTGGGTTGACTGATCGAAAAGTTAAATACTAGTCTTTAAGCTACGTGATTATAAGGAATGAATTATTTAAGAAAACACCTGAAGGGATTTTACTTAAATGCCTTGGGTGAAGGAGAGACATATTTGGATGTGTCGAATGTCCATAGTGGGGTATATGGCGTTCATCAAATGGGGCATAAGATGAGAAGGTTGCTATGTCGTCAGGGTGCCTATTAGCCTACAATGCTTAAAGATTGTATCGACTTCGCTAAGGGTTATCAAGAGTACCATGTTCACTCAGGAATTCAACATGTCCCTGCAAGCGAACTGTATGCAATTGTGAAGCCACGACCTTTCAGAGGAAGGGCTTTAGATTTGATTGTTGAAATTCGACCAGCATCCTCTAAATGTCAGAAATATATTATAGTCGGCGTTGATTATTTTTCAAAGTGGATCGAAGCGGTTCCTTTAGTCAACGTTGACTAAGATGTTATAATATAATTTATCCAGAAACATATTGTCTATAGGTTTGGAATTCCCGAGGCCATTACGACAGACCAAGGATCGGTATTCACTGGTCGAAAGATGTAGGAATTTACCTCTAAAACGGGGATTAAATTATTAACTTCAACACCTTACTATGCTCAAGCAAATGGTAAGGTCGTAGCATCCGATAAGGTTTTTATTGCTTTAACTAAGAAGCGTGTTAGGAAGAAACCAAAGAATTGTCCCAAAACATTAGATAAGGTCTTTATTAAGAACCATGGTATCATGATATCAAGCGTTTCCTCTAAAGGCGAGAATACCCAGCTGAGGCATCCGGTAAAGATAAAAATACTTTGAGAAGATTGGCGTACAACTTTTTTCTCAAAGGAGATGTGTTATACAAAAGAAATTACAACATGGTCATGCTCAGATGTGTGGAAAGACACGAAGCAGACATGTTAATGCAAGAAGTTCATGAAGGGTCCTTCGGTACTCATTCTAGTGAACATTCTATGGCTAAGAAAATGCTCAGAGCCGATTATTATTGATTGAAAATGGAATCTGATTGCTGTCAATTTGTCAAGATGTGTCATAAATGTTTGATCTATGCGGATAAGGTACATGTGCCTCCGACTCTACTAAATGTTATTTCGTCTCCGTAGCCATTCTCTATTTGGGGAATTGACATGGTTGGCATGTTTGAGCCCAAATCTTCAAACGAACATTGTTTTATTCTGGTAACTATTGATTATTTCACCAAATGGGTTGAAGCGACGTCATACACCAATGTGACCAAACAAGTGGTGGTCCGATTTATCAAGAATCAAATTGGCTGCCGATACGGTATCCCAAGCAAGATCATTACTGGCAATGGTTCAAACCTGAACAACAAGATGATGAAAGAGCTATGTGAAAGCTTCAAGATTGAACATCATAATTCTTCACCTTACAGACTCAAGATGAACGTAGTTGTTGAAGCAACAAATAAGAATATCAAGAAAATCTTGCAGAAGATGGTGGGAACCTACACTGATTGGCATGAAATGCTTCCTTTTGCTTTGCATGGATGCCAAACATCCTTCCGCACTTCAACAGGGGCAACCCCTTTCTCCTTAGTCTATGGCATGGAAGCAGTTCTCCCTATAGAAGTCTAGATCCCATCAATCCGAGTCTTGATGGAGGTCAGGTTGTCAGAAGATGAGTGGTGTCAGAATAGATATGACTAGTTGAATCTAATTGAAGAGAAGAGAATGACATCCTTATATCATGGTCAGTTGTACCAAAAGAAGATGAAGAAAGCATTTGATAAGAAGGTACGTCCTCATGAATTCAGAGAAGGTGACCTCGTGCTCTAAAAAATCTTGCATATCCATAATGATTCCCTTGGCAAGTGGACTACTTATTATGAAGACCCATATGTTGTAAAGAGAGCCTTCTCTGGAGGTGCATTTATCCTTACAACTATGGATGGTGAGGATCTCCCTCGTCCAGTGAACGCATATGCAGTCAAGAAATACTAAGCCTAAATAATTAAAAGAACAACTCGCTTAGTTGAAACCCCAAAAGGGTGACTTAGGTAAAAATGAACATCTCAGTGGAATGAAAAACTGAAAGGGCGTTCCATGCAAAAATTAGAGACATAAACTGAAATAATTCATCTCGGTAGATTGAAAACTCGAAAGGACAATCTTGGAAAAAGTTAGGGATTTTATGGCAAGTAACTATGTCAGGCAAGGCTTGATCACTTGAAGCAGCAACATCATCAAGCAGGAATTCTCAGTTCAATCTCTCTCAACGAAAGCTTGACTAAAGGAGTTCAAAGTTGTTAGGGAGAATAGTGGTAATTGTATTTCAATGTATTCTTTCCATTTACCATTTTCCAAACTCTGTAATGATCCATGAAGTCACGTCTTTTGCGGACTACCATTCTATCAATAAAATTATGATTTTTTGCCAATTAATTTAAATTCTTATATTTGTTTCTCTTGCAAAATGTCGTTTATTTTTTATAATAACTATTTGAAAATTACAAAGCGTTTTCCTTTGACTTGTGATTAAACTAAAAGGAACGTCGACCGTTGTTCAAGATTGGTAAAGTTTAAAGTGTGGAATTCAGATTCCCCGATACTATAATTCATAGCTCGATAATTTTGTTTTCCGCAATAGAGTCGTTGTCAGATAGTGGTTTTCCTCCAATCATTTTCGGTATTGCAATGTTAATATTGGGTTTTTCTCATAGCAAAACCAGAAAAAAGTTTCTATGTCCTCAGCGAATCTTTTATCCCCAGTGGAGGACCATGCGTCCTGGAAGGTGGGACAGAAGACACGATTTGTAGCAGAGTCTCCATCTAGTTGAGATTTGGCTGAGTATCCTGTTCGTTGATTTCAGTTTGTTCAGTGTGTTGTTTTGTCAGCATAAGCATAACATTACACGCATTCATGCATTCATAAAGCATTTATGCATAGCCGAACGCAGGTTCATGTTCATTCGCATGTACTTGGTATTGAAGGTATGAGAAAAACACAAGAAAGGGGGGTTTGAATTGGGTTTTACACTCTTTGTTAATTTTTCATCTTTAATCACTGTTGCGTTAAGACATCAGAGTTTCGTTGAGAAACTTCAGACTTGCGATGCCGACGCATATCAGAGTTGTGTGGTTCTGACTTGTTATGCGAGATTCTGGTAAACGATACATACATACAAATAATAAAGTAAAGCATAAGCAAGAGTATAGAACACACGCTATATCCTGGTTCACTTGAGCAATTCTCAAGCTAATCCAGTCCATCCTTCCAAGGTGATTTCACCTTGAACTCAAGGACTTAATCCACTATAATCAGAACCGATTACAATTTGCACGGGCAACCGCCAGTGACTAACCTCTAATGAACCGTTCAGTGATCCAACTGGATATAACGTTAATTAACCCAACAGAATCCGATCTTGCAAGATCTCCTATCACGATTTCAATGATATCCATAAGTGATTTCACAAGAGTTTGACCTTTACTCGGTCCTCTTGAGATATGACTATTATTCATCTCAAGTCTATTGATCTTCACTCGATCACTTGAGGAACAACTAATTCTAAAAATAGAATTGGTTTTTCTGGAGCTTACAAGAGCGATTCTTAACAAGCAGAATTCTCCTAATTTAAGTATAGAATTACACAACAATGTTTGAACAAAATATGAGCAACAACTCCTTGCTTTCTACATGATTCTATGTGTTGTATATGATTTGTAGTTGAGTTCTGATGATGACACCAACAACAGTTGATGGGTGATTGTACTCGAACCAACCAACACATACGAATGCCTTCTCTACATTTTATAGCCAAAGAAAATAGAGCCGTTGGAGGGCAGCTGGCCGTTGAAGAGAGTCGTTACACAAGGATGAAAATAGTACAGCCACCTTTGTCCTTTTTCCACAATTTACAGTTGTGGAGAGGTAGTGGGATAAAGCATCTTCGTACATTGTACTTTCCTTGCTAAAGGTAACATTATCTTTTAATCTTCAGAGGCTTCTGATAGTATTTGATTGAAGCATGAGTAGAGACGTGATAGTTGGGTCTTTAGTCTTCAAAACCTGTTCATTCAGAACCTTGTCTTCTGCACTTCAGCACTTGCCTTTGAAACCCTTTGTCTTCAAGTCTTCAGAGTCTTTAGAACCTTATTCACTTAAAACGTTGTCTTCAGAGTCTTCAGCCCTTGATCTTTAGAACCTCAATCTTCAAATCCCTTAAGTCTTCAGAGTCTTTCTGCACTTGGTCTTCAGAGCTTCAGCCTTCAGAACTTTAAGTCATTAGAGTCTTCAGCACTTAGTTCTTCAGAAGATTGTTTCTTCAGGAGCTTCACTTATCTTCAGAATCCGAAATACGTTCAGAACAGAATCCACAAGAGCATTGCAACAGCAATATCGGCATCCTTGGATCTTTCTGATTGTTATCAGATACAGAAGAAAACTTGCTTCTACAGCACTCTTGCGACTTGTGTTACACATAGTAACTCACATGTAATCTTTTACGCACATCTTGACATTGTTTGTTTGATCTTATATCTTCAATAATTATGATCTGTATAGAAACAAACATTAGAACATAACATTTTTCTTTCACAAATACTTCATTGCTATCATCAAAACATAGAGAGGACTTGCAGAGACAACTTTTGTTCTTACAATCTCCCCCTTTTTGATGATGACAAAACCATGTATTTTGATATAACATTTTATATAGGGTAATCACCAAACGTAACATATTCAGAGTCCAGAACAACAGCTCCCCCTAAATGTGTTAACCCCAAAATTTTATTTATGCTTGTTCAGAGTTTCCCCCCTGATCCCAAGACTCATAAAATAGAAATTTTGATTTATCTAAACATATACTAGAGAAGGAATACTTCCCCTTTTCATCTCAAGGAGCATAAGCCTTCAGCATATGGACTTTGTTCAGCAGAACCTCTGTCTTCAGATCTTTAGAACTTGTCTCCTTTAAATACCGTATCTGAATCCCATAACTTCAGAGTCTTCTGAAGCAAATACTACTGTTCAGCAGAACATATGTAGCATTGATACCAAATGATTTTCTTTTTGATAAGATACCAATTAGTTCTCTTTCTAATAACTTAGTCACACTATTTATCAGAACAGAAACTTTCTTTCAGATGAGAAACTCCCCCTGAATCTTAGACTTGGTAGAGATCAGATATTCTGATTTGTGAACCTTCTGGGTAACCTCCCTTTGGTTGCAATCGATCAGATATTGATATCTTTAGAGTCTTGATTCAGTTTCCATACATCAATTATATCAATTCAGCTCACACACTTGATTCTTCAGAATTTGACTAGAACATAGGTCTTCATCTCAGATCTTGTTTCTTATCATAACTTGATAATTGTTCAGTGCTTGATTCTTGATTGTATTTTGTGATCAATCAGAGCTTGATACTTATTGATTGAATCTTGATTCTGAGTCTGATAACAATCAATTACAGCTTGATTCTGAGTCTAATACCAGTAGACTGAGTCTGATACCATTAACACTATACTTCATAGAGTATCAGAGTTTGTCTTGACATAACTTCTTCTTCTTGGATCTTCATATCCAGATTTTTAGACAGTCTTTGACTTCTGATTTTCTCAGTTCTTCTGAAAAGCGTCTTTGAATGTAGATTTTGTCTTGACTGCTTTCAGGAAGATTTCTTCTTCAGATTCTTATGTTCTGAATATCATATTCTCAGACAGTTTACAACTTTTGAACATTATGATACCAAAATCATGATAACTTTGACTTTCAAAAAGTTCATAACTTCTGAACAGTACTGGGTCTATCTGATTCTGAACATATGTTCACAAAGTGTACAACTTCGATTATATGAACAAACAGATCTTAAGAATGCCTGGGTCTATCTGAAGTTTAACTTTATCAGATTTCTTTCCTTCTTAACCTGTCTTTAGAATGCCTAGTGAACTTGTTCAGAGTTCCTTGGTTAAACATCAAACAAACGTTAGTGGTAAATGCAGTTTATATCATAGTTGATGTTTTGCATTCTTTTTAACATTTATCAAAATCATATTCTATTTCTCCCCCTTTTTGACATCATAAAAAATTTAGATCATTTTAGTATTTTAAAAGCATGACAAATATGATAGTGAAACTTTAAAAGCATTCAATGCATATTTCATTCATGGCAAAAGATAGATTATCCTTAATCCTACTGAGTTTAGAACATTCAAAACATAGACTTTAAGAACAGTATCCTAAGGGATAGCCTAGAATGTGCCTAAGGATTGGGAGGATGTGGAAGATGAACCACCAGACTCAACAGTTCTTAAAGCAGACGTCTATTTATCTTCAGCTTGTTTAATTGGCAACTGCTTGTTCTTCACAATCTCTTCAGATATCCATCCATAAAATTCAGTCCAGACATTTCCCAGAGTTGTGGGATCCATACTGGAGCTCGAAGCATCTAGTAAATTTTGGATTCTGTTGAGAGCATTATCCTTGAAGATTTCCAAAGTTTCATATGCACTATTTGGTCTTTTTGCAGATGGTCCTTCGTCATCAACACATCTTTTCTTCTTTCCCTTATTTTTCCTTTTCAAGATCTCTTGAAGCTGATCTGGAATATCATCCAAGTCAAACCATACATCTATGGTTTCATTTTCAAATTTTCTTAGATAATTTATCACTTCTCCTTGATCATGTGGTCTGTTGAAGTTTGGAAACCCTTCAATAGGAACTCTCATCGCCATAGTGCTTCGCCTGGGTGACGCAACATCAAGATCAACGTCTTCTTCCTTTTGCCTTATATTCTTCCATCTAAGAACTTGTCCTGCACTTTTGAAAAGTTTGCTTAGCTCTCCTTCATTGATAATTATATCTTAAACTATTCCTGACTCCACCAGAATGTCAAAAATGAGTCCCCCATATGGAACATGCCTTATTTCTGTGCTAGGACCCATTCTGGAGTGCTTGATGGATTCTTTCAGAAGCTTGAACAGAATCGTCGGAAGATGAATCTTTATTCCTTTGAGTAGGAAGTATAAGACATACTTCTAAATCTCATTTAGTTCATCTGAAGGAAGGTGATGAAATACATTCCCTTGCAGAATTTTGAACCATACTTGTAAAGGATCTTTGAGAGCGGAGAGGATCGGATTCTCAGCATCAATTACCGTTCCTTCCTTGAAAATGAAAGCCATAATTTTTGCTTCTCTTTGCTTACTAAGTTCAGTCTTAGTGATTCTTACTCCTGTGTCATCAGACATCAGTAAATTTGAAATGGTCTTTTCAGATATTATTATCCTTCTCCCAAAGACGGAAGACATTATGGTATCAACGTCATTTGCAGTATGAATCCAGAAGTCTTTGACCAGACAGGCAGAGGTTGGTCCTTCCAACCTTTTGAAGTAGTTACTCCACCCTTGAGCTTCCATGGAGTGAATCATATCGCATCCATTTGCTTTCAAACTTTTGAAGTTCACCATTGTCTCACTTTTGACAATAAGATTCCTAACAGGTGTTATAACGGAGATGGGAAAAGCCATAGTTGTTGAAGGAGAAATAACTCTTACTAATAGAATTTACTCAAGGTTTTAGAGAAGGAGAGAATGTGTGGAGGGTGTGAAAATGTGGATGAAGGTTGATCCAATTTATAGATTAAGGCGAGTAAGGGTTCAAGGAATTGCTATGAATGACGATTGATATTTCCTAGGTAGTAATGAGTGCCTAGAGACACTAAGAGACATAGGTAACTGGGAAAGGCACGATTAAACTCTTATATGAGGGAATATCAACCAATTGTGAATGATTAGAAGGTAATTATTACACAGTAAAAGCATAAAGAGTGATGCTTTGTTTCCAAAAAAACTTACCTATTCATTATTACTGATGCATGTATTTGAACGCAATGAATAAATATTATTACACTTTAATGAATATATAAACTCTAAGGCTAGCGATGCATAACGATCAGATGAACCTAAGATTAAGCATTCTTAAGAATAAGCAGTTCATAGACAAGGATATTTCATTCATTGATTAAGGAGATACACGTCATAATCAAAGAAGACAGACAAACCAAGACATTGAAAAAATAAAAACCACTACGTTAAGAAATATGACTTATCAACTTAGTCTAAGAATGTCATATGTTGGCAGAACTCAGGAAAAGTCTTTTCAGTCATTCCATTTCTTCTGCAGTGACTAACCACTCCTTGAAGATCAAGAATATGGGAAATGACTCTGCAGTAGGGAACATGATAGACTGTGTCTTCCCTTGACAAGATAATTTCATCCATCAGATAATTATACATGGATTGGGGCAAGTTTATTTTGATCTTAGAAACTAAGAAGAAAATAAATAACCTCTCCTTGTCAGATAACCATCCGACTCCTCTTTCTTTTGGCCTTAAATTAGTTACCATTAATTTGTACCAATCTTTAGCTACAGGAGTGAGGGTACATGGTTGAGTGGGATAACCTTCAGTCTAAAAAATGACATGCAAGTGCTTGTTGAAACAAGCATTGTAGATGTGGCTTTCAACTGTCAAACCACCTTCATTACACTCAATGGCCTTGGCAATGATGGTAGGGTTGATCATGACTGGACAACCAGCAACCACAGACAAAATAGCATTCTTGCCATAATCGTATTTTAGTACTCGAGCATTTGCCCAGAACTCAGTTACAAGCTTAGGAAAGACAGGTCCAACAAGCATGTAGAAATAGTTGTCCCAGTTCTGAAATTCAATTCCAGAGAGGATACTTGTTTTGTTGAGTTGAGGCAGATGACTTAATTTCAGAGTGTATTCCTTCAAGAGTTCAAGATCAGAAATTTATCCTCTAATGTTGTGGGAAGAAATCTAGAACAGGAGTGACTTTGTTTGAGGAAAAGAGATTATAGAAGGAGTTTAAAATATGAGATAGTTAAAGAATGAATATTCTTTGAATAGAGTAAATGATATGAGAAGGACTTAAGATCAATAACTATTTAATGAGTTGGAACAAGTAAGGTTCATTATTTTCGAGACTGGCTATGAGTAGCGATGACAGTGTATAGATATAGTCAACTTCAAAATGGAAAGATGTGTGATAAACTCTATAGAATGGTTGTCAGAACAGATTACAAAAAATAATACGACTCAATGTATACTTATGAACCGTAAGGGAGTGGCTGACACAAAATAACAGTCATGAAAAAGACAAGCTTATTTTCAAGAATAATTAAATCTTACTTTTCATCTGGTCATAAATAAATGCTTACTAAAGGGAATGCGTAAAGATCTTAACCTATTTTCAACAGATTTTACTAAACCTTTGAGATTCTGAGATCTTTTCAGTGATTCCTTTTCTGAGTGCTTTTCATTCTGACTCTGAGCTTCTGATCATCATCTTTCAGCTTCAGCTTCCTTCAGAGTGATCTATCGAATATTTGCTGATTCCTGCATTCTTCAGAAATTCTCTTTATTTCGACATTGAAGAATATCAGTGTCTTTTGAACTCTGATCTCTAGTCTGAGAACTAGAATCAATCTTCTCTTCAGATGATCTTTTCCTTTTTCCGTTTAGAAATATTCATCTGACTTCTGAGAGCAACCTTCAGAGTGTAGAGATTCTGATCTTCATCATCGGAACATCTTTCTTCCATCAAGCTTCCTTTATTCAGAATCTTGTTTATCAGAAGTTCAATAATTCCTTAGCTTAAACATAAACTGCTGAGAGGTCATGGGCTTGAGAGAATTGATTGACATCTCCTAACATCTTCTGACTTTGTTTCTCCGAACAGATGCAGAGCTTGTTCAGATACAAGTATCATCAAACATGTGTGTAACACATGACATAGTTTGAATGACAATCTTGTTCTTGCAATGCTGATCTAACTTGTAAAGAGTGAGTCCATCAAAGATTGACAGCATATATGCTTTTGAAAAAGAATGTCTACT
Source organism: Lathyrus tuberosus (assembly GCA_022829125.1). Classification (NCBI taxonomy): domain Eukaryota; kingdom Viridiplantae; phylum Streptophyta; class Magnoliopsida; order Fabales; family Fabaceae; genus Lathyrus; species Lathyrus tuberosus. The sequence goes on from JALAZF010000516.1 coordinate 1,218,711, forward strand.
AATTTCTTCATTCTGAATAATATAAGTGACTTAAATCCTTTTGGCTTTGAGTAGACGACTTCTGTCTTTGCATCTTGCCAAGCATCTTTTGATTCTAGGATTCATGCATCATGAATTTCTGAGAGGAATATCAGATAACATTCTGACCAATTTCAGTTTGTTCAACTGAGATAGAATCTCAAGTTAACAGAACTTAATTGTCTATGTTACTTCTATTAAGTTCTCAGAATGTATCTTCGATCATATCCCTGATCAATTGACAAGCTTCCTTTTTCTGAATATTCTTTAGTTTTCTGCGAGGCTTTTCAAGGAAACAATATTCAAATCTGCATTGAATCTTCTAACTGCTTAACCAGTTAAGCTTCGGATGTTGAATCACTTCTAAGGATTTCAATTCCTCAATTCATGATTTCTGACTTCTTCTTCATACTTCTTCATGAAGTTCTTATTCATCAGAATTATTGCTAAACAATCTTTCTTCTTTACTTCAGAAAATTCCTAATGATTTTTTCTTGAGAAAGTCAAGAGTAGACTAATCCGTTCCTTGAAAACATCTCATACTCACAAGGAATTAATCTTCAGCAAACAAGATTTCTTGTTTTCTGATGATTCGATCTTGAGCAAATACGTTGTTCATCCAATCGCATTTCTAAGATAGGCATTCAACAGATATTACTCCTTATCTGATGAATCTATCTTGTCAGCTGATTCTACAATCTTCTTCCAAGCTTCAGTGGAGAAGATTTTGCTGTTGACAACTTCAAGACTTCAAGAATCAGTAACTTGTTCAAGGTAATCCGTTTGATTACAATTCAGTATTCAATCATCTTCTGATATGAGACTGAAATTGTGAGTTGATTGAAATCTTACCCAGAGTATTTCTTCACACCTCATCTGGATCTTTTTTTGACACTGCTAAGTGTTTGATATCTATCAATAATAGAACCAGAGCTCTGATACCAATTAAAGGTGTAAGAAAAACACAAGAAAGGGGGGGGGGGGGTTGAATTGGGTTTTACACTCTTTGTTAATTTTTCGTCTTTAATCATTGTTGCGTTAAGACATCAGAGTTTCGTTGAGAAACTTAAGACTTGCGATGCAGACGCATATCAGAGTTGTGTGGTTCTGACTTGTTATGCGAGATTCTGGTAAATGATACATCCATACAAATAATAAAGTAAAGCATAAGCAAGAGTAAAGAACTCACGATATATCCTGGTTCACTTAAGCAATCCTCAAGCTAATCCAGTCCACCCTTCCAAGGTGATTTCGCCTTGAACTCAAGGATTTAATCCACTATAATCAGCTGGCCATTGAAGAGAGTCGTTACATGTTGATTGCAGAATAGGGCAAGCAACACAAATATTTATTTTCGGAAGAATTCCCTCCGGGATTTATGTCGTGTCCACAGAGATCGGTTCGAGGGAAAGAACGTCGTTCGACAATCTCTCGCGTTAATGAGTTTGAGTTTAAATGGTTTACAAGTAAAAAAACACAGAAAAGTAAACATTAAAACATAAAAACAAATTCATTCTTCAGCAAGACAAACTTATCCGGCATGCACATAATCGACGCCTCACAAACTTAAACTTACTGACCAGTTATACTCGACCTACAATACTCCTCAATATCACTTAGCATCGCTCACAACAAAGGTTATGTCTAACGCAAAGTTGAGAGAATAGCCGTGTTACCATCGCCGATACTTTCGCATGCTAGCTCAAGGCATAGAGGCATTACGCTTCGACGCCTATTGAAGATTGTTAGCTATTAAATATATCTCTAGAATCCAGAAACTCATAGACAATAATCCCTAATCGAAGTTCGCGAAGGTTATGTCTAACGCAACCCAAACCCCGCGCATAAAGCAAAAATCAGAGACAATCACCAATAGAGATTTGTAAAGCAAGTTTTATACAACGCCATGGGCGACAAATATACATGAGTTCAGAACAAATACATATACACAACCCAACAAATGAAGAAAACACAAAGAAAAAGAGAAATGAACCAAACATCTCGCGGTTTGTCAGAGCCGGTCGACGATCAATCCACCCCGGTTCGTCCGTATGCAAGCTCCATAGTTGTTTTCTAAGCTAATCTACTGAAAAATGAAGTTTGATGGAATTGGAGCAAGAATCCCCAAAACCATCCTCTAAAAAGTTACAGAATTCAATTATATACAAATCAGATTTTCGCAGGTTCGCTAGGCGAACTCTTTCATTCACTAAGCGAATGCACTGAAATGGCACTTAAGTGCCTCTGAAATGTTAAACCGCCTCTTGCTTTCTTCAGAAGTTCCCTAAGCGAACAATTTATTCACCTAGCGAATGCTCGCTAGGAAGTTTACTAAGTGAACTTTGGTCACTTTCTCCTCTGTTTCTTTCTTGACTCCTTCGCTGGGACCTTCGGCAGCCATTCGCTAAGCGAACATTCGCTGTCACACTCGCTAAGCGAATATGACAGCAAAACAACCCCTTATTTGACCACAACTTCTGAACCGTAGCTCGAATTGACACACGGTCGGAAGCGCTGGAAAGCTTATTCAATGCTATTTATGAATATGGATAAATATCATTACTTGAATACCTACAAAATTGAATGGAAAGCAATTAAAATCAATGATATATACAAGAAAACGCAAAATACACACGAAAACGTAAAGTAAATTTATTTACACATAAAGTGGGGTTTATTCAACCAATTTTAACACAAAGTAAAGATAAGTGCAACAAAACTTATATACAAAAATAGGTACATTTTGTACTTATCAAACTCTCCCCAACTTACATAATTGTTTGTCCTCAAACAAGAATCAAGCGACTCAAAGAAACAAAAGCAATAACCAAAGAATCATGAATCAACAGGTTTTGAAAATGGAAATCAAATGTATGGTTCAAATGAAAAATGGTACACACAAAGTAAATACTTACCACTAAACTACGACGATAACATAGTCACGAAACAAATGCAAAATACAAAAATCATGCCAAAAATTCTAAAACAACACAAGTTCAAATGTGAATCACACCTAGCAAAAACAATCATCGGTAGATGAAAAACACAAAATAAGGTACTTTTCACTCACACAACAATCGTGCAAACAATAGACTAAATTATGCATGCATCCAAAAATTCACATTGAACATACAAAGGCAAGAATCACAAGGAATTTCAAGGTTGTAGCGTGGTCGGGTAAACAAACAAGGGGCAATTTCAAAAGGTAATTGAAACAAAAACTTGCCTAAACCTAAGGGAGTAATCAACTCACAAACGTTCAAACACAAAATTTCAATCAAACTTCTTCCAAAATCCCAAGTGTTACACAAAACACAATACTTATTTAGCACAATTATTTGAACTATTTTTAGTTTCCTTTCTCAAGGATTTTCTTTTTCTTTCTTTTTTTCTTTTCTTTTTCTTTGTCATATTTTTCTCTTTTTTCTTTTCTTTTTCTTTCCTCAGAGAATCCAACCAATGAGTAAACAACCATTCTCTTCCCAACTTGAATTCAACCACATCATCATGTGAATACTCCCTACTTTCTAAGGCAAGGCAAAAATTCATACAACAACACAAAGTTGAGGTCCAAGAAAAAACAAAATCCAATTAAAAATAAGTGAACTAAACATTCATAGACAAGCATTAAGTTCAAATAAAACATGGATCAAAAAGCTCAAAGGGGTTACGAATTCTCACACACTCACAAGGCGAATGACTATTTGGCCATGTAGTTGTGCTCAAAATGAAACAAAATTGCCTTGATCATTTTCATGCATTCATATAATCAACACAAACAAAAGATTAAACATAATAAAATCCAGTTAGAACAAGAAAGTCGGTACTCCGTGCATATATGAACAATGGAAAACCACCTCACAAAAAGGTTGGGAACTAAAGTGATTCACACAAGAACAAGTATACAAAAGAATGAATGGCATGGAAGTTTATAAAAAGCCTAAGTATCATGAATATGCTAAAGTATAGAAAGCGATAAATACATACCTCGGACGTGTACAAAACTTAACAAGATCATTATCATACATCCGCAAGTTGAAACGATCAAACTTGGAACATCACCAAAACTTCCTCAAGCTACTCAAAACAAGTTCATTGATAAACACGAAAACTATTAATATACACAAACTAAAAACTGGCAAAAATTCATTAAACAAGTTGTAAAGTGAAGATTTGAGAATTTTACGAAAAATCCGAGTACAACGTGTTTAATGAATACTCACCACACTACCTAAACTAAACAACAACAAAAGAAAAGAATACACCATGCTTGTTTTACGTCGTAAGCTCGACGCCTTTACAATGCTTAGCTAGTAACTTCCTTCCTTGATGCCATAGTGATGCCTCACTGCGCAAACCAAAAGCAAGTGCCCTAACCAAACACTTAAACAAACGTTACGAGATCAAAATGTATACAACACTTGAACAAACATAATGGAAATTGACAATATATACGATATATACAAAACTCAAAAACAAATAAACTATCTCAATGCGATTCAATATCAAAACCAATCCCCGGCAACAACGCCATTTTGTTGACTGCAGAATAGGGAAAGCAGCAAAAATATTTATTTTCGGAAGAATTCCTTCCGGGATTTATGTCGTGTCCACAGAGATCGGTTCGAGGGAAAGAATGTCATTCGACAATCTCTCGCGTTAATGAGTTTGGGTTTAAATGGTTTACAAGTAAAAAAACACAGAAAAGTAAACATTAAAACATAAAAACAAATTCATTCTTCAGCAAGACAAACTTATCCGGCATGCACATAATCGACGCCTCACAAACTTAAACTTACCGACCAGTTATACTCGACCTACAATATCACCCAGCATCGCTCACAACAAAGGTTATGTCTAATGCAAAGTTGAGAGAACAACCGTGTTACCATCGCCGATACTTTCGCACGCTAGCTCAAGGCACGGAGGCATTAAGCTTCGACGCCTATTGAAGATTGTTAGCTCTTAAATCTATCTCTAGAATCCAGAAACTCACAGACAATCATCCCTAATCGAAGTTCGCGAAGGTTATGTCTAACGCAACCCAAACCCTGCGCATAAAGCAAAAATCAGAGACAATCACCAATAGAGATTTGTAAAGCAAGTTTTATACAACGCCATGGGCGACAAATATACATGAGTTCAGAACAAATACATATACACAACCCAAAAAATGAAGAAAACACAAAGAAAAAGAGAAATGAACTAAACATCTCGCGGTTTGTCAGAGCCGGTCGACGATCAATCCACCCCGGTTCATCCGTATGCAAGCTCCATAGTTGTTTTCTAAGCTAATCTACTGAAAAATGAAGTTTGATGGAATTGGAACAAGAATCCCCAAAACCATCCTCTAAAAAGTTACAGAATTCAATTATATACAAATCAGATTTTCGCAAGTTCGCTAGGAGAACCCTTTCATTCGCTAAGCGAATGTACTAAAATGGCACTTAAGTGCCTCTGAAATGTTAAACCACCTCTTGCTTTCTTCAGAAGTTCGCTAAGCGAACAATTTATTCGCCTCGCGAATGCTCGCTAGGAAGTTCGCTAAGCAAACTTTGGTCACTTTCTCCTCTGTTTCTTTCTGGACTCCTTCGCTGGGACCTTCGCCAGCCATTCGCTAAGCGAACATTCACTGTCACACTCGCTAAGCGAACATGACAGCAAAACAGCCCCTTATTTGACCACAACTTCTGAACTGTAGCTCGGATTGACGCACGGTCGGAAGCCCTGGAAAGCTTATTCAACGCTCTTTATGAATATGGAAAAATATCATTACTTGAATACCTACAAAATTGAATGGAAAGCAATTAAACTCAATGATATATACAAGAAAATGCAAAATACACACAAAAACGTAAAGTAAACGTATTTACACATAAAGTGGGGGTTTATTCAACCAATTTTAACACAAAGTAAAGATAAGTGCAACAAAACTTATATACAAAAATAGGTACATTTTGCACTTATCATTACACAAGGATGAAAATAGTACAACCACCTTTGTCCTTTTTCCACAATTTACGGTAGTGAAGAGGTAGTGCGATAAAGCATCTTTGTACATTGTACTTTCCTTGCTAACGGTAACATTGTCTTCTAATCTTCAGAGGCTTTTGATAGTATTTGATTGAAGCATGAGTAGAGACGTGATAGTTGGGTCTTCAGAATCTAAAGTCTTCAGTCTTCTGAACCTGTTCATTCAGAACCTTGTCTTCAGCACTTCAGCACTTGCCTTTGAAACCCATTGTCTTCAAGTCTTCAGAGTCTTCAGAACCTTGTTCACTCAGAACGTTGTCTTCAGAGTCTTCAACCCTTGATCTTTAGAACCTCAATCTTCAGATCCCTTAAGTCTTCAGAGTCTTTCTGCATTTGGTCTTCAGAGCCTTCAGCCTTCAGAACTTCAAGTCATTAGAGTCTTTAACACTTAGTTCTTCAGAAGATTGTTTCTTCAGGAGCTTCAGTTATCTTCAGAATCCGAAACACGTCCAGAACAAAATCCACAAGAGCATTGCAACAACAATATCGACATCCTTGGATCTTTCTGATTGTTATCAGATACAGAAGTAAACTTGCTTCTACAACACTCTTGCGACTTGTGTTACACATAGTAACTCACATGTAATCTTTTACGCACATCTTGATATTGTTTGTTTGATCTTATATCTTCAATAATTATGATCTGCACAGAAACAAACATTAGAACATAAAATAGTTCTTTCATAAATACTCCATTGTTATCATCAAAACATAGAGACGACTTGCAGAGACAAATTTTGTTCTTATAATTAGGCCAATAGCAATTGCTGATAGTCAGGGCGCAACTATATTTCCTTATAGTGAACCCCTCAAGGGGCCTACCTGTCCCACCTAACACACCTGTGTAGGCGCCCATGGGTGGGATGTTAAGCCCATTGAATCCCTTAGGGAGATGCTGAAATAAATATTCCAACAATCTCCCCCCAGTGTCAGCCTGGGGGATTCAAACCCATGACCTTGCTCTGATACCACTCAATAGGATTAAGCGCTTACCACTAGGCCAAAAGCAATTGCTGATAATCAGGGCGCAACTATATTTCCTTATAGTGAACCCCTCAAGGGCCCTACCCGGCCCACCTAACACACCTGTGTAGGCGCCTATGGGTGGGATGTTAAGCCCATCGAATCCCTCAGGGAGACGCTAAATTAAATATTCCAACAGGTATTTTCAAGTTCACTTTCCTGTTGGTGTTTTCCCCATAGAGAGTTCATCTTTTGTCTCCCCACTGAGATTATGCCTTGTGGATGAACTGTGTTTCAGTTTTCCTTCCCAGCTTATTTGTGTGGATGAAAAAAATTCCCAGTCGAGTTCGTTTCTCAGCGGGTAGAGTCCTGTTTGATTGCTTATCTCCAGTTCATTCCTGTTTGACTTCTCCAGGCTAAGAACATAGATGACGAAGAAGACATGTTTTGCACCTTTTGGATCCTGTTTTCCTCATCATAGAAGACTCATTCAGGGGAAAAATAATCCAACTTCTCAACAGTTATTGCCCCGGTAATCTCTGAGATTTGTTCAACAATAAGTGACAGTCTCTTTATTTGAGAAACTTGTTTGTTCCCAACAATATCGATCCTTATTTATACAGTAAGTGGCGATCTCTCTAGTCAATCCCCGATAGAGAAGCATGTTGTGATTCAATAAATCAAGTTAACACCGATTCGTTTTCTAACAGGTGGCTATCTCTTTATTTGAGAAGCCTCTTGCGATCCCCGATCAAAGTTAAGACATAAATCACCAGCAAGTGAAGACAATTTCAGGTTAAAGACTAGAAGTCAAAGAAATCTTGTTTAATACCCTTTATAGGTGGAAGACTTGGTTAAAGAAGAAACTGAGACCCGTTCTAGTTAGAAGATCGGAAGTTATGGGTGGTTTATTACCTTTTCTAGGTGGAAGACTTGGTTAAAAAAGAATCTGAGGCCTGTTCCAAGTCGAAGACCGGAAGTTATGGGAGGTTTATTACCCTTTCCAAGTGAAAGACTTGGTTAAAGAAGAAGTCGGGACCCGTGCCAGGTGGAAGACCGGAAGTCATGGGAGGTTTATTACCCTTTCTAGGTGGAAGACTTAGTTAAAGATGATTATGAGACCCGTTCCATGTTAAAGACCGAAAGTCATAGGAGGTTTGTTATCAATTCGAATCCTGTCACTACCTTCGTCTATGAGTTAGTAGTATACTGTCATCCATGAGCCGATATCACCTGTTTCTATACCATCATCTATGAGTTGGTATTACTTATTTCTTTACCGTCATCCATGAGTTGGTATTAGTTGTTCTTTACTATCTATGAGTCGGTATTATCCTCTTTACTACCTTCAACTACGAGTTAGTAGTGACTCCTTTTTCAACTAATTACTCAGAGTTGATTCCCCAGTAAGCTCAGTGGTTTTTCCTTGTTGCATGTTCCCCAGTGAAGTCTTCCATTGTCGCTTGCTAGCTCTCTCGCTTCTGGATATACTTTGGGTTATTCCTTAGTATGGGCCATTGCGATGTTGTGTCATCCCCCAGTGAGTTATGTCTCCCTGTTGGGATCCTTTCAAGTTTTTCTCCAGTAGTATTAGAGTTGTAGTTCACGAAATATGTCTCCCGTGTCGTCTTCCCCACAGAGTCCGTATCATTCGCATTAATATCATAAGCATCATGCGGCATCTTAGGGCTAAAAGTTGGGTCTTTTGTATTTAAGTATCTTTAATCTTGTCGATACAAAGATTTTCAATCTTCATATCTCCAGATAGAAAAAACTTAAATAGGGGCATCTTTCATGCCCTAATTTTTTCCCCTAATATTCCACCTATCATATCATTTACATCTCACCAAGATCACATGCATGGTATTCTCATAACGTCCACCTTTTTGGGGTTTTCCTTTATGGGAGATCACCAAGCAACCTTTGTGTTCTATTGTTATCCTTTTACTTTTTTACATTATAACCTCACTAACCTTATTCAAAATACAAAAACATGTATCATGTCCTTTTCTTATTTTACAAGGTAGGGGCTTGCAATCAAAGGATCAAGTTTAGTTTCTAAATTAGGGCTTTGATTCTCAAAGTCAAAGTCTTGGTCAATAAATAGTCCACAAAAGCTTTCACTTTAAGGCATGACCTATAATCTTATGTCACAATCATGTCAAACTTCATTTAATATCATTGGATCAAGAGAAGTTCAAGTTTGGCGCATGATTTCAGAGATGATTCAAGTATGGTTCATATGTTTATTTCCATGCCATCTCCCTCCAATTTTCAAGCAATCATCAAATATTATTCAAAGGACAATCAAGATTTCTTCATTTGATATTTAAGTGTTCATCATTGGGCCTTTGGATGCAAGGAAATAACAAGCAAACCCATGTTGGCACATGTTTGGTTGGCCTAAATTCAAATATGGCATGTCACATAGTGCAAACACCATAACTTCTTCATTTCTCAACATTTTTGGAATCTACTTTGAGCCAAATGTCACATTTAAAATCCTCTACAACTTTTCTTCAAGGGTCAAATATCAATTTAACCTCTAAGTACATCAATTTTGAAATTTTCTCAGCTGCCCATGTGTACACAAAAGTAGACCCAAGACCTGGTTGACCTAATGCCTGACCTGAAATTTCAGGCCACAACCCTAACTTTAAAACAATGTCATTTTCAATACAAGCATCCTTTTAACGCGATTCTTTTTGCATCCGAGTCTTTACAATGAGTAGAATATTTGGCACAAAGAAAATCTCAAAATGCACTAGTGAATTTCATTTGGACTAGCTTCAAACATGGTACCTTGAGCTTTGCTTCTTAGTCAGTTTTTGGTCATGATTTTCATACCAATATTCACTTAGGACCACAAGAACATGTGCAAACTTGTTTGTTATGTTGAAACACATTTAAACAAACACAAAATGACCAGTTTTTATGCCCAAGTTATATTTTTCATCACTCATCTCACACAAATCATCAAAATTTTGACCTAATTCACACGAATTGAGATCCCTTTCACACGTATAAGCTGCTCAACATTTTTCCTATAAATAGAGGAAGCATTTGCCTTTATATAGAAGCTTTGATAGCCAAATAAACTTTGAAACCATTTGAACCTGATACCTCCAAAAACCAGAAATATATTTTCTCAATTCAAGTTTGTTTTGCTTCGTTTCTTCGCCTAGAATCACTCATCAGCACCTTCTGAAGCTAACTAAACCATTGCCGTGCTTTGAAGCTTTCTGAATTAAGCTATCCATTTCCACCATTGTTGACCTCCGAAGCTTTAACTGAAAAGGTAGCTACAAGTACCATTTCTAAGCAAAAAAGTTACCAATGTGTTCGTCTTGATTCATTGATTGAAAGCCCTCTATCACCTTGAATTTATAATACGTATCTATCATTTAATTTTACTTTGAAGAACTAGGGTTCTTCACGTTCTTGAGCAAATTCTCTATGCTCAGCGCCAATCAATGACTCTGATGCAGAGAGACAAGAACGATGAAGTGTTTAGAAGCTAAATCCATGCTTGATTCATACTAAAAACATGATTTTATGGAGATTGCAAAATCAACTCAAGGTTGAAAATGACTGCATTTGCGCGTTTGAAAAACTGGTCGTTGGCGCCATTTTTCAAATATTTTCTATTTTCTTTATTTTATTTTATTTTCATTTTATTTCATTTTCTTTTATAATTAATTTTAATAGCTCCTTTATGCTTTTTAACTTCAATTTTTTTTCATAATTTCATAAAAATATTTTCTACCACATATATTTTTTGCATAATTTTTAAAAATAATTTTGCATTTAATTCATATTTTCTTCTATTTTTCATTTAATTTCCATTTTCACTTTTATTTATGATCATTTTCAAACATTTTTGCATCCAACTTTTGAGATCCTTTTATTTACAATATTTTGGACTTCTCATAATTTTCTCCACCATTTGTTTTGCATTTTTATGCTTCTTTTATATTTTTCCTTTTAATTTCAATTTTTGATCCTTTTAAAATCATTTTATTGGATTTTCTTTTTATTTTTATTCATATTTTTGAATATTTGTGATTTGGCTTTTAATGATTGCTTGGTTTATCACATGTTCAGCATTTCAAGTGTTTGAGTGATGATCCATTGATTTATTTAACCTTCTCTAATTCAAACTTGCTTATAAATGATCATCTGATCATTTATGGTACTTTGCATCAGAGATAGGTTATGCCTAGTTGGATCATACTTTGAGCGTTTGGCTTGTTGATAAATGATCCCATACATGGGTGTCTCAACTTTCATCTCCCTTTCTTTCTCTTCTTATTTTGTTTTTCCGACTTTTGTGTTACATGTTTTAGGAGACTAACTTTGTGTTTGTTCTCTAACATGTTTGACACATAGATTATTATTGATGGACCTCAGATAGGTGTGACTTCTACATAAATCTAATTACGATTGCTTAACATAACGCTAAATTGTCCTGACTCGATTGAATTCTCATTAACGCTAACATTGACATATTAATTATGCTAACATCTAACTTTTACTTTTATGCTCTTTACATTTATGTCATTTACTTTTATGTCCTTACCTTTATATCATTTTACATTCATTATCATTTACATTCTTGCCTTTTATTTTGCCTTTTTACTTTTTGAATTTGATTTCTTTTATTATTTCAAAAGCACAAAAACATCATAAAATGGCTAAAACCCTAAAAATATTTAATTTGATCTCATGGACTTTGTGTTACTATCCCTTACTTGAGGAGTACTTTGGACCTTGGACCTTAGGACTTAGTATTTCCTTTTGCTTGGAGTGACATCTGAGATCTTGTGATCAATCTGAGACATAGTGCTTCATCTGAGACTTTTTGAACTTCAATTCAAGACTTGGATGTTCTTTATGGCTTGGTGACCTTGGTTGTCCATCTAGTTTTTTTTTTATATTCATCTGTTCCTGTTGCTTGTTCATCTTGTGGCTCAATCCAAAAGGAAAGTAATGCTTGTTTTGACCAATGTCAAATGCTTGCCTCTTCTTGTGGTTAGTACACTTGCACATACCAAGACTTTCTCTTGAGCTACTTTACAATGAGACCATTTACTTTATGCTTTAAGATAGTCTCTTCATCTCCTTCCCACTTCTTAAATTTTCAAAATTTCTCCCTATTTCAAAAACTTCTTTTTTTCAAACTTTACACATTTTTCTTAATAAACTTTGACTTTGTCAATAGGTTCAGGAAATATTTTTCTTAATAAATGCTAAAACACTTAAGCATATTCAAACTCTTTTCAAAACCTCTAAAAAAGACAAACCTCATCAAACTTCTTTTAGTGCCTTTGTGCATTTTTTTAAGAGTATTTTTCAAAAAATTGGATGTTAGTCTATTCTTGCAGTGATGGAAACCACTATACATGTTAGTTTATTCTTGCAGTGATGCAAACCACTCTATTTCTACAAAATGCTGAGAAATGATTGACATTTTCCACTCAAATGTTGAAATGTTCTTGTGAGAAAGTTCAAGTAAAAGTTCTCCATATCAAGATGATGCAAATGCTCATTTCCTCATACTTGTGGGTAGTAAGTTGCGTTTTTCCACTCGAATACGATAAAATGTCTTTTCATTAAAAATCAATCAACAAACAACCTAGCATTTTATAAACACAGATTTGCAAGTGGTTTCCGTTGAGTACAACCGATGTGAAGAGTACTAATATCTTTCCTTTGCATAATCAACCTCCGTATCCAGATTTATTTTTCTTTTAGCTTTTTGCTTTTTGTGGGTTTTGATTGACCTTTTTTATTGTTTTTTTGAAAACAATAAAGTTCACTGACGACCTTTACTTTTTAAATTAAGCTAATCAATAGCTTAATCTCAATAATTTTTTCCGCCAAAAACACACCCCTAAATAAGTGATTTTGAATTAATGTAATTATTTGACTACGAGTGTTTTTTTATTTTTTTTTTCTTTCATGTAAAAAGGCTTTCAAGATTGGACAAGTGCACACGTGGACTTCGTTTGCACATGAAAAACATTTCTTTTCTACAATTAGATAACTATTTTATTTACGAGGATGAAAATAGGAACCTGTTTAGTGGCTTATATGTAGAACGTTGACATTATTTAAATGTAGAATGAAATTGGTTTTTCCAAAAGTAGGAAGATTATTTAAACTTTTCCAAACCTTCTTATAATTTGTCAATGTGCTAAAAATTCATAACGTGATTCGAGTGACAAGAAAAAGTTTTGATAGTGGCTTGTACCATCATTTTTAGTATATTACTAATCCCATTAAAGATTCAACCCGCAAACATATGATCTTTGTCAAATTTTTCAGCATGCCAGCAACGACTTATATACATACAGGTCAAAATATTGTTACGGCAGCTATGATCTCCAGCCATAAAAGTCAAGCCTCCTAGAATTTTCAGGATATATATATATATATATAAAGTGTTGTCGACAGCGCTGTATGAAAACTTTACAAGAGGATTGGAGAAGGATTTGCAACATTGTCCTGAAGATATTCTCCTCGTGCTTCAAACTTCAAAGTTGATATATTATGTTATTCCCTGATACAAAAGTATTATAAGAACGTTGAACACAATCCTTTTTCGTCATGACATACGTATTTATTTTATATTTATCCGCAAAATATATTTTATGAAATGCTGTACTTGATATACAAAAGTCTGATAAATATTGTTTCATTTGATGGTTTGATTTTATTTGCTTATACTTTTGAATCCATTGATGTCGAGACAATCTTGGTGCGGATTACGACAAAGGACAATCGTTGTTTCATTGGATGATTTTATTTGCTTATATTTTTGAATTAATTGCTCGTTTGTCATCGAGACAATCTTGGTGCGTATTATGACAAAAGAGGTGCAATCGGCAACTAGATGATTGTTCAAGGGGAGAAGATGTCTGGTATCTTAGTTATCAGTATCCTAGCCATTGGTGAATTTTATAGCAGACTACATGTGCATGAATAGGCATGGTAAAAAAAAATTGAACCTGGCTAGACCTGACCTCCCCCGCCCTGAATCAAATTAGGGAAAATCAATGTAACTAGGCGTGGTGTGGAAAAACTCTGAATTTTAATCACGGCGGCGGGAATGAGACAAAGGATGATAATATTGATAATATTAGCTTTGAACACATTTTAAACAAAAAAATTAATCACTTACATGTCTACTTACACTCACTTCACTCGATTAGTTGGAACTATTAGATACACTTCTACTAGATTTTACTCTTGATAATTAGCGTCGTTTGTTTTAGTTTTTTTTACAAATAATTTTTATAGTATAACATAATTTTGTAAAAAAATTTAGGATTAATACCCCTTTTGCCTCCTGTCATATGGACGAAATTCCAAAAACAACCCTGTAAAAAAAAAACACAGATTCCCCCTTGTCATTTGAAGATTCTACTGTTTTGACCCCTCTTAAAATCCAGTCAACAATTTCTATGACGTGGCAATGTTTTTTATTTTTTATTATTATTTTTAATTACGTGGACGAATTATGTGGCATTTTTTATTATTTTTTATTTTTTAAATTTCATGTGGCATTTTTTTCGTATTATTTTTTATTTTTAATTTAATTCTATTTTTTTTCAAATTAATAATTTAAAAATTATTTTATTTGGGCCAAGTACATATTCCAAATTTTTCAGCCCAAGTACATATTCCAAATTTATTAGCTCATGTAGTTTTCCATTTAATATAAGTTACACAACTCTCTTATATAAAACCTATATTTTTGCCTACTTCATACGATGTGGGACATCCACTACACAAACAAATTCATCAACTCATCCTCAATCTATCCTCATCTTTAAATCACCTTCAGCAATCCTGCACCTTAAACATCTTCAAATGGCTCTCTTATTTTTAAAAGCTTCAATACCATCGCATGAACCAATTCTTCAAAAACTTAATTGTTAGGCGAAAACTCATGCATGGTTTTACATCCACGTTAGATAACGCATGAATGGTTTCATCCATGCCAAATTGTAGCACAGTACTGTTGCAAAATCTCAACATGTGCAAGTTAAGTTAACCACAGTGGAGTAGAAAGATATCATAATTAGGAAATAGCTCCTGAGATTGTTCCTCAATAAGTATAGTATCTGATTTGACATACATTCCCACAATATTCTAACAGCTGCATCAATGTTGTTTTTCTGCTGATATCCAACAGTGAATGTCACTAGATACCTTGGCTTAGAAGTTAAATCCTACAAGTTAGTAGCAACTTAATCAAATTCTTTGTACATAGAAAAATCTATTAGCTATGGACATAAGCACTTATATGATCTGTTCAGTTAATTATTCTCACCTCACTGGGAAGACCCCATAATCGACGCAAGAAGAAGTCGGATTGAGCATTAACAATTCCGGGAGGTAATCTTTCAGAACCTCTAGGATTTGTTGGAACCCAAATCTGCATACAAAATCATGAAAATAAGTAACAATTTTTCTGATTATCATGCACACTTGTACAAAACAATATGCAGACCTTAGATGGATTATGATTTTCAAACGAGGCGTTGTCGTCATTCTTCATGAATGACCACGCGTTGCTCCCGCGAATGCAAGACAAATCAATGGAAGGAAGCAAACTAGACGGGAGATTCAACTAAAAAATTTTAACCATAGTTAGAATTCCATTCTAATAGTAACATGATAACATGAAATACAGAAAATACTGAATTCATGAGCACCTTTGTTGTGGAGAATGTTGGAAGTGATAATCCTATAAATAAGCCAAGAAATCCTCCAAAGAAAAATATCACAATAAACTTCATACTTTCATTTGGTTTTCTCTTGGTAAAACTGCAACAATAAAGAAGCAAAGTTTCACTATAAAGGAGTTACTATATAGCATATGCAAAACATTTTAGAATCAAACAGAATAACAAAAATACCCCATTATATCAAAAAAATTCTGATCGTATCTTCCATATAAGAAAATCAAGATGTTTGTCAAATGAATACAAATCCTAAGTGCAGAGAAGATAGAACTAAATTTATGAATAAAAGAAATAAAAAACCAAGAAATATGAAAGCATGGGAAAAAGCAGTGGTTATGAGTATAAGACAAGAAACCAAAGTTGAAACAAAATGAAATGTGACTTTGAAATACTATAAACGTGATTTCCCCCGAAAAATATTTAAAGAAGCCTAAGAAAACAACTTTATCATAATGTGAATCCAGAAACATATTTGAAGAAAAATAAAACTGAACATGAGATAATTAGAAGAAAATTTAGTGCATGAAATTAAACATTATAAAAATAAGAGAGCCATTTGAAGATGTTTAAGGTGCAGGATTGCTGAAGGTGATTTGAAGATGAGGATAGATTGAGAATGAGTTGATGAATATGTTTGTGTAGTGGATGTTGAATGACCTGAAGAAGAGAAGGTCTTAGCTCACGTTTTCACGTTTTCAAGAGTGGATGTTGAAAATTGATGCAGGAAAAATTGATGACCAGTGTGATGCAAATTGATGATGAAGAGAACTGTTGTCCCACATCGTTTGAAGTAGGCAAAAATATAGGTTTTATATAAGAGAGTTGTGTAACTTATATTAAATGGAAAAATACATGGGCTAATAAATTTGGAATATGTACTTGGGCTGAAAAATTTGGAATATGTACTTGGCCCAAATAAAATAATTTTTAAATTATTAATTTGAAAAAAAATAGAATTAAATTAAAAATAAAAATAATACAAAAAAATGCCACATGAAATTTAAAAAATAAAAAATAATAAAAAATGCCACATAATTCGTCCACGTAATTAAAAATAATAATAAAAAATAAAAAACATTGCCACGTCATAGAAATTGTTGACTGGATTTTAAGAGGGGTCAAAACAGTAGAATCTTCAAATGACAAGGGGGGAATCTGTGTTTTTTTTTACAGGGTTGTTTTTGAAATTTCGCCCATATGGCAGGGGGCAAAAGAGGTATTAACCCAAAAATTTATAAAGAAACTTTTAATAAAAACTTCAAATAAAAATTTGGTTTGAATAATTATTCTTAAAATGTTATTTTAGATATTTTATCATTTTATTGAAAAAATTTTTGAATATCAAAATTTCAAAAAATCACTTAATTTTGAAGCTATTTCAAATAAATTTTCATAAAAGTCATTTTTGAGATACAACTTTTTGAAAAAATTACGATTTCGACTATCTTTTTATCTTCAAAAATGTACCTTTATGTTATAAGATGTCAAAATTAGTCTTTTATTTTAGAAAAAACAAATATAAAAAAAACTTGTAATATTTTGAAAAACAATTTTGTAAAATCTATTTTTGAAAATACAAAGAAAAAATCCATTTTTTAAAACCTGAAACAAACAGACCCTTACACTAAAACTAATTAGAGATTTTGTGCAAGTTCAGCCATACAACCTTAAACAATTTGAGCTTTTGCACATAGTCAACCAAATACCCTTAAACAAATAGCTTGAGATTTTATACAAGTTCAACTCATAACCTTAAACCAAATTCAACACAACAAAAAGACACCACAACTCTCAAATGAAGTTTTTCACTCTCTCAAGACTAAGGAAATGATCAGTCAATAAAAACTTATAAAAGAATGAGAACAAGGGATAAAACAAAGCTGATAATTCATAAAATTAGCGTGTAGATAAGTGACAAAATACATCCTTTATATTGAAAAAATGATAAAAAAGGAAATAATCCATGGACTTTAGAGCTTCCTAATTGATTTGAATGCCTACCTAATTGATTAGGTTAATTTAGAATAGGAAACCCTAATTTGTGGCATCACTTAATCGATTCACAAGCATATATAATCGATTAAGATGTGTTACTATTTACTGTGAAACTTGGCAAACAAAAACAAGTATGATTTCACTTAAGGGATTAAACACGAAAAGATCCCAAAACATATTATGTGAAAATCATAAATTTAAAATGATTGACATTAAAGTTGAAAATGAAAGGAACATAAAAATAACTTAGAAAGCAATAAATGACTTGAAATTAAAGAATTCAATTCATAAAGTGGAGCACAGATACATACATTCTCACAACTCTTTTCTCACCAAACATGGATACTTTGAGTTTACATAATTTGTGTAAAATTGCGGACCTTTAAAACTATAAGTGAACGCTACTTATTTACTAGTCCTAACATAACTGTCTGCAACAGTCGACTAAACAAATTACGCCATGTTTCTGTCTCCATACAATCTTCATTCTCGACAAGCTTCCACATGTACTTAGATAATTGTATGATCTTATCTGTTTACGCCTCGTTCGACTGAGTGGAGTAACAACATTTTGGAAACTCTAAATTTGACTAAGTTCCAAAACTAACAAAATCTTTGGTCTTGAACTAACTGATTGGAATCTCAACCAAAGTTATTAATATCATTTGACGGAGTCGCCTCTTCGGAGAATGCTCATTCTGATTTCATGGTCGAATGATCATTTCGACCTAAGTTAAAAACTTAAGTCATTAAACAATCTTCAATATTATTAAATCTCGACAATCAAGGCTTGTGTCGAAAATTCAAGGAAACAAAGTGCCCTCTAAAATGCAATATTCTGACTTTCCTTTCAGTCGAAAGGAGAAAGAATGACATTTTTGAAATGGTTTTCGACACTATTTGAAAATTCGATTGCTGGCGTCAGCGTCGTCATTGCGCTTTCTCTCAAATGTCTACTCAACATGGTTTTCTGCAGAAATATCATCATTTCTCCTACTTCCTAAGAGACTAGGAAGTTATTTCTTCCCCACTAACTTTTCCACTACCTGAATAAGAATCTTTTTCGGCTGACATGCTAACACCACTTGTTGGACGATTGCTTATCATCTTCCACTATAAATACTAGTCTCAGCTATTTATTTCAAACTTCTTCCAATTCAACATTCATATGCACCATTTCTCTTGCATAACTTTCTCACACAAAAAGCTTCAAGTTAACAATGGCTACTTTTACTACCTTCATATCATTCACCGGTAACAACCCCCTCGCATTCACAATTTCGGTGTCATGAGATGACTAGAGGATAGATTTTGTACATGAACCACCACTGGCCAAAAAAGAATCTCTATCTGGGCCAAATATGTACTCATTCCCTTCTCTCTCTCGGATAAACTCTTAGCATTCTTAGGTTTATTTCCAACTGCTAAATCACACACTGGGAAGGTGAAAAGCTTTTTTCCATGCTTCCCCGTAGTCATGCCCTATGCATTCGAGGAACGTTCCCCCTACCTAACTTTCATGGAAACGGCTTGTGCAACGTTTAATTTAGTTTTTTTATGTTATTATTTTGTTTTCATTTGTAAATATTTTATTTTTGTTTCTCCTTAATTTTTCTTTTCTATTCTTTTTCTTTTTAGGTTTATTCTTGTTTAATTTTTTATCTTGTGCAGTGCTACTAAGGTATTCTTCTTTTTATTTTATATGCGAGGTCAAGACAGTCATGAAAAATGAAATTTATGCTAACTTAGCAAAGTTTGAAGCTTACAAAAAGGAGCTTGCACCAAGAACACTCATTCTGGAAAATGCTAAAAATTATTCAGAACCAAAACCTTACATCAACACCGATCATTCATGGAAGGAGGATTCGTCATCTCAACTTGAAGAAACCTTGACTCATTTCATAAAGATGACTCAACTAAATTTTGATAAAATCAACAGACATCAAGAAACCTTGCGAAGTGACATGGAAACATCTTTCGAGAACTTAGAGATTCAACTTGGTCAAAAGGGTGATTGACTCAACAAGAGAGTCTTTTATACTCAACAAGAGAGTGTTTTTTGTATCTCGTACGAAGCCCGAGATAGAGGCTAAAGGGGTTGACTCAACAAGAGAGTCTGAAAAGGTTAGCTCTGCTGGGGAGAATCATTGTACAAAGCCCAAGAGGAGGCTAACTTTACTGAGGAAGGATCGTTATACAAAGCCTAAGAGGAGGCTATTGTGCTGGTGAATATTTCAGTTTAGTGATAGGTCCAGTATGTTGGATAAAAGAGAAAACCAGTTCTTATGAAGAGAATGGTTAAAGGTATTGTTGTGCTTTAGGATTGATCAGAGGATCAGGGTTATTTCCTGTTCCTTAAGGAAATGGGAAATCCAAAGGGGTATTGAGACTGTCCAAATCTACTGGTGTTTTGAGAAATCGATTCTCAGGTAGTGAATGATCTTTGTATGATGCCCAAGAGAAGGCTGGTATGTTAAGGGATGAAGGTCAACCCATTAACTGGTCTGACACTTGACTAAAAAAGACAGCTCTAGCAAATTGATGACTAGGTTCTATTTCTATACCTGTATAGGTCTCTGGGTCCTTGTACTAAGCCCAAGAGAAGGCATGAGAGCTTTTAAGAAGCCGAAGGGTCCTTGTACAACACCCAAGAGGAGGCGGGGATGCTTTTAAGAAGCCTGTGGGTCCCCAAACCCCGAGAAGTTCAAGACATGCCATTCACCGAGAATAGATTAAGCCAGGAAAGTCCGAGAATTTGGAAGAAACTCAAGTGATGCTATTCACGGAGAATAGATCAACTCTGGGGAGTTAGAGTTTCTTTGACAATTTCTAAGAGTGACAGTCTGAGAAGGGTTCACTGATAATGATGTCTTTCACGTCTCCATATTGTTTAACCCCAAGAGGAGGGAAGACTGTGTCTGGTAATCCTATGGGGATCTAGTTTTGTTTGTATTTAAGAGTGACCAACAGGGCTTTACCTAGTGCTAGACGTAGTTGCCGGGGAAAACTCTAAATAACTATACTAGTATTACACAATTGATATTTGACAAGTATATAAAAGTTTGTGAAAGAAGACTTACAGTGAGCAGCCCCACAATACAGTTATATATATATGAAAGCAGATAAAGAAAGCGGGTAAACACTTACTCGGTTGTAGAGCTTCCATGCTGTTTGGTTAGTTGTTCAACAAAGAAAGCTTTGATAGCAATATTATATTCAAAATCAAAGGAGAAAGTGCTTTGAAAAGATTGTTGGGGCTTAAAGCTCAAGGAGAGGCCCAAGGTTTTATCAGTGATTGCACTGTTGTTTTGTACATGGACTTATACAAGTGACTGAGGCCCAAAAATGTTTTCTGTACAAAGGGATGTGTCTTACACTCTCTCAAGAGACCCAAAAGGTGTTTAAAGAAAAGGAATGAGGCTTATAACACGAGGGTAGACCCAGATGATTTGTTTTTGAATTGGCGATAACGCCGAGATTTCCTTTTTTTAACATACTGGGTCTTATACAATGCATTGAGGCCCAAAATAGTTTCGGTTAAAAGGGGGTTGGGTCTTACACTCTATTAGAGGCCCAATGATTATTTTTGTACAAATGATGGGACTTACAGCTCAAGGAGAGGCCCAAGGTGATTTTTTTTTTAAAAAAGGCGACGATCACGCCGAACTTTTTGATGGTATCGGGACTTATACAATACACTGAGGCCCAAAATATTTTGGTTTCTACAAAGGGTTGGGTCTTACACTCTACCAAGAGGCCCAAAAGTTTAAGGAATGGGTCTTATAACTCAAGGAGAGGGCCATCTGGTTTGTTTGAAAACGATGATTGTACCGAGGTTTTTGAAAACGCAGTGGGTCTTATACAATGACTGAGGCCCAAAAATGTTTGGTTTTCAAAGGGGATTGGGTCTTACACTCTATTAGAGGCCCAAAGTGTTTGAAAAAGTTTGATGAGGATTGAATTAATCAAAAACCCTAATTTGTTTTCAAAATGTATTTTAATTGAATAAAAAATTCAATTAAAATGATCAAAATTGTTAAACATGTGGAAAACAAATTGTGATCTTGGATTAATGTTTCAAAAATCAGGTTTTGATTCACAAAATGTTTGGAAATCACTAAAATTTGAAAAATCAAGAAGGAGAAAATATTTTAAATATAAAAAACAATTAAAATATTAATTCTTTACAAAAATATCAAGTATATGAAATAAATAATATTTTTGGGATTTTTTGGGAAAATAAAATATTTTAACATTTTTGTGAATTATTAAAAAAAGAATCAACTCAAAATCATTAAAATTCAGAGAGAAATTAATTTTTGAATCAATTAAATAAAATCACAAAATTCAAATATTTGAATTTTCAAAAAGGGCGCCAAGAACATGGCAAGAACACGCGCCACCCTCTGTTTCTGCAGATTTGCGTTTTCTATCCAATCTCACTGAATGCTTGATGATAACATGCAATCTACATATCAATCTACTCGTTTTCACCTCACAATCATGTCTATGGTCTTTAATTTCATTTATTTTAAGCATGGAATAAGAAATCAAAGAGAAACCTCAAGAACCCTAAAATTTGCATGAAGGTTCAGAAATTCCATACACGATTCAAACAAAGCAATTGATTGAGGGAAAACACTCCATGCATGATTATGAACATATGGCCAAATTATTGTGCAGCAAAAAATGCATGGATCATAGAGTTAGAAGAACTCATGCTTACCTCTTGCAGCTGGTGATCGTGTTTTGTGTTAGAGGTGTTGCAGCTTGGTTCCAAGGATATGGACAGCTTCCCTAGGTGCTATGGAGTGTGTCTGGATGCTTGGAATGAATGGAAACAAGCTGGAACTGAAGATGGTATCCCAACTGCAACTTGGTTAAAACCTTGAGCAGCTGGCTGGTGATTCTGAGAAATCAGTGTTCCAGATGTTGTTTAAGTGTTTGGATCACTTCTATATGATGTTTATGAGGTGTGTGTGTGATTGGTTTGGTTGGAATAGCTCTCAAACTCAAAACCCGATAGTGACTTGCTTTAGAAGGCAAAATTGGAAGTGAGAAGGAGATTTTGAGGAAAGCATCTGTTTGATGGCTTTGGTGTACTCAAACTGATCACAAATGAGCTCTATTTATAGTAGAGCAAGTTTGTTTTGCAAGGAATAGTGAATGGCAACTGCTGCATAGGTTTTCCCAATGTTGAGCAATGAGAATCCAAGTCTCCTCTAGCCATTGACTAGAGGTTAGGGCACAGGCTGCTGGTCCCCTTGGTCTTGGATAAGTCTTGACTGAATTCAGTTAGAAATGGCTCAGTCTATGCCACCTTAGTGCATCCATTGAATGCTCCAAAACAAAATTGGAGTCTTGTCCCCTCTTTAGGGATTTCTAGGTTTGGCATGCTATTTTTGGTTCCAAAGACTTGGGAGGCTTGGGATCAGAGTTGGTTCCTCCTTGGTCCCCCCTTGAGGTGTTCAGATGGATAAACATGCTTTCCCTTTGCAAAATTTGAGCAAATCGAGCAAAACTCCCAAATCTGCCTTGCCATGACAGTTTGCAGCAAGGCATATTGGCATTGTCATATCTCATGGCTCAAGTGGAATTTGATGGAGTTCTTGGTCATTTTGGAAAGCCCTCATATGATACAACAACTGTTTGATCATAGTTGGTTTTGATACTTTTTGGATCCAAGTGGAAAATGCCCCTACATTTGGAAAAAAGTGAAGGCAGATTCTGACTTAGTGAAAATTTCACTAAGTGTTGGAAAAAAGTGACATTTTCACTTTTTGTGATTTTGATCATTCCATAACTTAAAATCCATGGTGAATTGGATTGAGTTGTGTTTGAAGCTTTTGTAGAGGGCCATGAAAGCTACAAATCCAGCTTTGAATGGGGGAAAAATGGCTTTGTGGTTTAGGAGTTATGATCCTCCAAAGTTGGTACCCTAGCCACTTTGTTCCATAACTTAGAAAAATTTCTAAGTTTTTATGGTTACCCCTTTTACAAGTTATCCCACTTTTCTTGATTTTTATTGATGAATGATGATTCCAACCATACATTAACATCATTTTAGGGTCAAAGAACCATAATTGTGAAAAATCTCAAAAAGTCAAAGTTGACTTTTGTGCACAATTGACTTTTTATCAGATGAATTCCAAACTGTGCGATCCTCTATGAATTCAAGTCCTTGACCTAAATCAAACTTGACGAATTGATTTCATAGGTATTATAGGGTGTATTGTATCATGTCCCAAGGTTTGGGAGCATGCCTGGGTCAAAAGTCAAAGGCACAGTTGACTTTTCCCGCGAACCCCTAACTGTGGCTCTGATGAACTTGAAACTTGGGAATCAAGCTTCTTGGATCAATCCATTGTTGTAAATGGATTAATGTGGTGTATTAGAGACCCTCAAATCCTCCTTTGAGTTCTTGGCTCATGTTTTGTCCCAAAAGTCAACTTAGGGATGAATTAGGTCAAGAAACCCTAATTCCTGAATTTTAGTGAATGCATCCCCTGAGGCTAAATTGATTTGATGATTGGGTCCATGAGGTTCCATGGAGCATTTTAGGTTATGCTTTGAAGCATTGGCTCATGCCCAGAGGAAAATTCCCATCTGGAGGCCCTGGTCGACCAAAACCCTAATTTGGTGACACTGGTGATCCTGAGGCTTGATCCACCTAGAAGGGAGCAGCCTTGTGCTTAATCCTTAAAGTGGGAGTCCTATTGATCCTTTGTGGATGTTTGAGAGGTTAGACAAGTTGAAGATCATGTCATTCCTTGATTGATCCTTTGTCTAAGGCTCTGAGAGGGCTTGAAACCCTAAATTTGATTTGTAGTGAGTGCTCACCCATCTTTGGGGAGACTGATGAGGCATGATAGTCCATCCATATTACGATGATGATTTGTACAATGATGGGAGATCTTAGTGGTCAAAATTTGGAGTATGACACTATGCAAAGTCAACCCGCTGTTGGTTGACAAGATCTACAACAACTCTGATATGCTCCTGCTGATGCTGTAAGTTCTGGAGCAGCAAGTCATGCTCAGCCTCCCTGTCATTCCGATACCGCAGTTCGGACAAAATATCATCCAAGCTGGTTCAGATAGCAACATAGTCGTACTCCTCTCGAGGCTGGTAGGTACCTGAAAATTGGTCAGAAATAGTGGGTACGGTATGTGCTCTGTGCGCTCTATGACTCAGACCTGGGATGTCAGCATTGGCACGGGGGCCAGGCTTGTGTGCAAATCCTATGGTCTCAGCATAAGCCCTCTCTCTAGCTTCATTGTCTAAGTTCGGGGCCTCTGTATCAAACAACCAATTTGTGCTAACGCGCACATTAATGCGCGAAGCACATGGTAAATCAACACTCCTCACCTCCCTATTCCTGATCATAAGCCTGTACTTGCCACTTGGCACGTTCTTGATAAGTTGCATATTGCGACAGTAATCTAAGTCAACAAAAAGGGCGACTAATCCTTCGAGGGAATCCAACTCAGGTTCTAGTCCTAAAGCCAAAGTAATGGAGGTAATCACTCCTCCTACACAAATGTGACCACCTGACCGACTAGCAACAGAAGAAAGGTGAGCCAATAAGAAAGGTGTAGGGTTGACCTTTGTCTCCGACAATGCACAGTGAATGAAAAATAAGTCTTTAGAATTCACATTCCCTGTGTTTTCTCTCCCAAAGATAGTGTTTGCAAGAACGTGATAGAAGTACCTAATCGCTGGGTTGTGAATGGAAGTGGCCTTTAGGCCTTCCTATGAGGTAACAGTCTTGCTAGTAATTTGGCGCCAAAAGCCTAAGGCATTGGCTTCCCACTTGCTTTCGAGCGGTGCCAGACAAGCGTACTCTTCCCGACTCAGAAACTGAAAAATCTCTCCTATCCTCTCTATTGGCAGCAAGTAACCTCTATTGAGCATCCTAAAATTTGCGGTGCCAGTGGTACGGGACAGGTCATGCAAGTATTGAAATGAACTCAAGAACTCATAGGTTAGTCTAGTAAAAGTATAGCTCGGAGTAGAGAAAAAGTGAGACAAACCTACATTATTCAGCATCCAGTTGATGTTGTCGAACAATCCTAGTGCACGGACAGTATGAAGGTGCGAGAAAGACAGAAGAAAGGGGGGGGGGTTGAATTGTGTATTTACTCTTTTAATAACTTTTTGCATCTTGTCATTAAAGTACTAGGATAACATCAAAGTTCGTTGAGAGACTCTGACTAACGAAGTTACATTCAGACTTATAATGCATGTGGCATGAGAACTTACAAGAGTCTGAACACTATGAGTAACATTCAGAACTTGCAGAGCGGAAGCTTATCAGAGTTACAAGGTTCTGACTTGCTTGTGTAAGGTTCTGATACTCAATATAAAAACATAAACAAGACATTAAGCATAAGAGTAAGGAACACACGATATATCCTAGTTCACCACAAGGGCTAATCCAATCCACCCTCCTCAGGTGATTTCTCCTTGAACACAAGGTCTTAATCCACTATAATCAATCTTGATTACACATGCACGGGCAACAGCCGGTGACTAACAACCTGCACAGCCACACTGTGACTAACCCAAAATGACTTACGTCATTGTCATCTCAAGTACCCAGATCACCATATGATCCCTTGAGGCATCTCTCTCAATGACCCGTTCAGGGATCCAATCAGGATATAACGTTCACTAGAGGTATCACAATGAGTTCCATCAGGGATCCCACAAGAGTCTGATCAACATATGATCCTCTTTAAGATATGACTATCATTGACCCAACATTCCAAGATCATCCAAGATCTCTAGCCAGGATTTCACGATGACCAGCAGCCACCGTCTCCCCAAGTATTCTGATCAACCCATGATTTTCCTGAGGCTTCCATCAACGGTGACCCGTTCAGGGATCCAAATAGGATATAACGTCCACCGGAGGAATCTCAATTCTTAAGTCAAATTGGCAGACTTGAGATGAGTGAGGTGCTTCCTTGTAAGCAGATTCTCCTAAGTTTAAGTACACAGAACACACAAGTGTTCGAGCAAGATGTGAGCCACAACTCCTTGCTTATACAAAGAAACTACAGAGATGTATAATGATTTAGCAGTGGTTGACATCTTGTAGATCTTCTTCTTCTTCGTCTTCTTGGGTGAGTAAGCTATGAGCAACAACTCCTTGCTTCAGATCTTCAATGTAGCACTGACGAGAAGGTAAGTTGATGACTTGACTGATCTTCAATGTTGTCTTCTTCATCAACAGCTTTTCTACCAATTCATTGTTGTTGTGTTGAATGATGATCTTTGAGCTTTAACAACAATGGCCATGTGTAAATGGTGATAGCTTTGGATATTCTAAGTGTTACAACGAGAACTCATCGTTGTTGCTATCTTCACACAATGACTTTGATCAATTCGCCATTCATGGACGAAATCAATGATTCAAAAGCGAATGCTCTTTCCTTTAAATAGCCCAGTAGAAATATAGCCGTTTGAAATACTGTTGGCTGTTGGAAAAGAGACTTTGTGTAATAACTAGCTGTACTGACACATCTCCTTTTTGCTGTGGGAGAAGTGACTGGATATATCTTTCTTGGGCGCCGTGTGACTTCTGAACTTCTGAACTTCAGAGGCTTCTGATGGTTAATTGATGAAGCATGAGTAGAGTCTTCTTAGAAAAATCTGATACGTCAAGTCTTCAGTTATTTGAAGAAGTCCATTAGGAATCAGTCTTCAGAACTTCAGCATTTGTCTTTGAGCACGTTGTCCTTTACTTCTTCAAGTCTTCCGAAACTTCAGAACTTGTCCATTAGGATTCTTTCTTCAGAGTCTTTAATACTTGATCTTCAGAACCTTCCGCCTTCAGAACTTCAAGTCCCGAGAGTCTTCAGCACTTTGGTTCTCTTCTTCAAAAGCTTCGCAATCTTCAGAATCTCGACCACTTTCAGAGAGCATCCACAAGAGCATTGCATCAGCAATATCGGCATCCTTGGATCTAACTGATCACGATCAGATACAGAAGCGTTCTTGCTTCTTGCGACTTGTGTCACACATAGTAACTTCGCATATTATCAATTACGCTCATCTGGATGGTGCTTGTTGGATCTGATATTTTCTATAATTATGATATGCACACAACACACGTTAGAACATAAAATGGTTCTTTCACAAATACGTATTGTTATCATCAAAACATAGATCGACTTGTAGAGACAATTCTTGCTCTCACAATCTCCCCCTTTTTAATGATGACAAAACTAAGTATTTTGATTGAACATTTTATACAAGGTAATCACCAAAATAAACATATTCAGAGTCTGGAACAGCAGCTCCCCCTGAATGTGTTATCCTCAAAGTTTTATCTGTGATAATCTAGAATCTTATATGATCCAAAGACATACAGAATAACAACTTGAGTTTCCAGAACGAAGAATAGAAAAGGACTACTTCTCTATCTCGTCTTTAAGAAAACAAAGAGTCTTCAGCATCTGGACTAGTTTATCAGAGCTTCTATCTTTAGATCTTCAGAACTCAGTTCCTTTGTAGTCGTATCCAAGCTTGTAATCTTTAGAGACTTCTGAAGCATTTCCCCCTTTCAGCAGATTCATTTAAGTACAAGCAGATCAGTTCTTATCTGATAACATAGCCTCGCTATTCATTAGAGACAGACACCGTCTTTTAAGAAACAGCCCTGAGTTTCAGACTT
Source organism: Lathyrus tuberosus (assembly GCA_022829125.1). NCBI lineage: Eukaryota > Viridiplantae > Streptophyta > Magnoliopsida > Fabales > Fabaceae > Lathyrus > Lathyrus tuberosus. The sequence goes on from JALAZF010000516.1 coordinate 1,247,154, forward strand.
TTGTGAAGATTTGAGATTTTGCAATAGGATCTTTAGGGCAGTCTCCCCCTAATTTCTATAAGTCAGATATTGGGATCTTAAGAATCATAATTCAGGATGGTAAGATTTTAATCACCAATGTAGATCATGACTTTTCAGAGTTTGACTTTTGAACACAGGTCTTCATCTCAGAACCTTGTTACTGTCACAACTCAGTGGTTCATTAAAGCTTGATTTTTGATCCGATACCAATCGAAGGTTAATATTTGTGATCAATCAACGCTTGATTCTGAAACTGTCACACATGTTTTAATCTTAGTCTGGTACTGAATTATACCAGAGTATGTTGTGTCTGATACCAAGTGAAGGATTACTTTTCATACCACTTGAAGGGTATTTCCTTAGTGTGCTGAGATTGGTACCAATGAAGGTATACAAAACATTTCACAGCTTAGCTCTGATTGATGAGTCTGATACTAATCTTTGTGAATACTGAGTCTGATTACCATTTGTTGACTTAGTCTGATACCAAATCATTTCTTCTTAATTGAGTTCTTGGTAGACATCAGAACGACTTCTTCTTGGATCTTCAATCCGGATCTTCAGACAGTTCTTTGACTTCTGATTTGCACAGTTCTTCTGAATAAGCATCTTGAGATGTAGACTTTGTCTTGACTGCTTTCAGAGTTTCCTTCTTCTCATTCTTATGTCCTGAATCTCATACTCTTAGACAACTTCCAGCTTCTGAACCAAGTGAGACAGAGATCACGATAAACTTTGACTTTCAGACAGTTCTCAACTTCTGAACAGTACTGGGTAGATCTGATTCTGAACACATGTTCACGAAGTGTACTTCACTGTTCTTTTTTCTTAACCTGTCTTAGAATGCCTAGTGAACTTGTTTAGGGTTTCTCGGATAACATCAAACAAACAAACGTTAGAAGTAACGCATTTTTATATTTTATGTGAGTACTTTGTTTGAGTTCTGCATTCTTTCTGCATTCTTTCAGATTTCGTTTTCTCAATCAAAATCATTATATTTCTCCCCCTTTTTGACATCATCAAAAAGTACTAGAGCATAAGATCATTTAAACATGTAATTTCTTCATCAGTCAATCATTTAAGCATTTGAGCATATCAACATGATAGTGAATATTAATAGATTCAAAAGATATTATCGTTTAACCATTAATCATACGAAGGTTGATAGGATAAGGAACAGTTCTAGTGATCAAGATCTTCAGAGATTAGTTATAGTATTAACACAGAACCACAAAATGATTATAAAATATAAGGCATAGGTTAAGCTCAATCCTAAAGGTAAACAAAACATAAACCTAATGACGATGGGTTCCTAAGGATTAGACTGAAAGGAGCCTAATGATGATGAGGAAGGTGATAGTAAGCTTTCAGAATCATCAGTTCTTGTAGAAAGCGGCTTTTCTACTGCTTGAGTAATTGCCAGCCTCTTGCTCTTCACAATTTCCTCTGAGATCCATTCATGAAACTCAGTCCAGATTTTCTCATTACTAAGGAATCTATGCTTGAACTGGAAGCATCTACTAAGCTTTGGATTTTTATGATGTCATCATCCTTAAAGGATGTTAATTTATCGATCATCGTTGGGTTATGATAATGTTTTAACTATTTTATTTAAGCAATGTAAGCATCTCAGATAAAAATTTAGGTTATGGATTTAATACTGATATGATTATAGATGATAAAATAGGAAGCAACATTGATTCATAGATTAAAATGATATATAACCATCAGCATAAAACTACACAAAAAGAATTTGAGATTTACTAAGGTTTAAAGCTTAATCATCAAAATCTTCTATTTTATCCACTCGTTCACATCTGGTCTCTTCTGGTGAGGATCCAGGTCCAAGCTTGCTTATTAATCCGCAGACCCTTTCTTTCCAAATTATCTCAGATATTATTCTCCCATATGGAATGTAGGCATGCATCTGATTCCTTGAGGTTCTGATAGAGTGTCTCATGTGGTTAAAGATAGTTTTGGGAAGGTCTATTCTAACGTGATGTGTTAGAAGAAAGACTAAGATTCTATCGTCATGAGTCATAGTGCGTCTCGCAGACGCGCGTGAACGAAGGTTGGTCAGTGGAAATTTGAACCAAGTTTTTGGAGCAGGAAGGAGTTTCTCAGGATTATTCGGTTCATATGGAACTGAATCATCAAACAAGATTCTACATCTCTCCACCATGCTTAAGTTAGATTGAAAGTGATCAATCGTGACTCCGTCGGAGACACACCTAATGATTTTCTCTATCGAGGTAACATAGATAGCAATGGGGTGATAATGAACCTCAGACCAGATGGTGTTTCCATCAGTGCTAACCCTAGCATAATTTCCAGAATTCTTTAACAAGATTAGTAAAGATTAGACCATTCAGTTGGGAGTAATAGCACTGCCAAGACTAAGCTTGCATGCTTCTTATTATCTCTAAGCCATCGTTTCCGAGGCGAGCGAGGTTGGGTCTTTTCTCTGAGATAACATGTAAATTTTATTTTCTGCCTAAGAAGGTAGGACCATTTCTTTGAGAGTTCATTATCTTGTTGAAATGAGAGTTTTATCAAGAGAAAGTTTAGATTTGAGGATGAGTTATGCAAGGGAAACGTCCAACTATTTATAGCGAGTGAGAGTAAGGAGTATAATGACTAAATTGGTGCACAAGGTTTTGGGTTTACTATTTCCTAGGTGGTCATGATTACTTAGGGTATGCTAAAACGCCTGAACGTGTGGGAAAAGAAAACGGAGCAGTTACTAATTTACTTTGAGAAGAATTAATGTGTTAATAACTGCTTTGCCGTGAGTGGCCACTGGGGCTGCTATATTAATGATGATGGTGTCTTGAGCCACTAAAATATTTTTCAAGAACTTTCAATAAATAATATCAATTAGTGGTTTGTCGAATATTTTATAATTTTTAGAATTAAGAATTCAATAATAAAAAATGATTCGTAGACAAAGTTCATTAATCTTTAAATAACTCAAGGCAAACTGACACTATTGAATCTACTTAGAATCAACTACAATTTCACACATACACTCCGTATACATAGTTAAAACACAGACAGATTTGGGTTTCCTAGTTACTAAAGGTTTCACATTTAGTTTTCAACAAGCAGTTATCTGGAAGGCTTTCAGGACCATCTTCTTTAATTCTTTCTTTGATCATGTCTACAATTCCATCTCTAAAGAAAATCTCAGACAAAACTCTTCCATAAGGAATGTAGGACTTTGTGAGGTTTCTGGACTCAGAGATGGTTTTCCAGAGATAGTTGAAGATAGTGTGTGGTAGATTTATTTGAAATCCATTCATTAGTGAATAAATGAATTCATGGTCATGAAATCTAAGGATGTCATGACTTTCTCCTCTGGGAAGAAAATTGGACAACATGAGCTTGTACCAAGCTTTGGGAATGGGTAGGAGATTTTCAGGATTGAAGGGTATGTATCCTAAAGTTAGGTCATGAAGGGATGCAAAACTTTTAGCAGCAAAAAATTTGTGTTTGTCAAAGTCAACAGGGATTCCAACATTCTCACATCCAGTTGCAAGAGTGATTGAGAACAGGTTGATGATTATTGGGACTTCAAAAACAAAGGAGGTGATGCACTTGCTTTCAAAATCAAGATCAACATGTTTCCAGAAATCTTTGACAAGATTTACGTAGATAGGCTTTTCTAGCATCATGGAGTATCTAGTCCATTGTTGAGTGTAAAACACTTTTGCTAGACTGCAGGCAATGCAACTCGAGAGAGGAGGAGTATTGATCACAAATTGTTTTTCAGGAATGATTTCAAGAAGATATTGGTTACCAAGAAAGGTGAGTGGAGGCATGATGATGGACAACAGGGTTTTGACACTTATAACTTTATAAAGAGAATTTTGAGTATGGGTTTGTTTGATAGGGAGACGTGATTTTATACACGTAAATGGGTAGGATAAGTTGTACCTAGTCTAGGAAAATCATAGATTTGTACAAAAGGTTTTAATAAGATTTTCAGAATAGATTATGTTGTCAGAGATATGGTATAGTTTCCAAAGATTCGCAATTATGATTGAGGTTACTTTTGAGTGTATGCATAGCAAAGAAATTTTCTTGTACGCCGGAAATATTTCAGATCATTTATTTCTTTCTACCGAACCAAATTTATGCATTATTGTTTAAATAATTAAGATAGAGAAGATCATACCTTATAAAGTCTGAACTTTCTATTTTTATATCTTGCATTCAATTTTGACTCAGGACTTCTGATCATCATGTCTGCTTCTGCTTCCTTTAGAGTGACTTGTTGGGTTCTTGGATTCTTCAAAGTTTGCTTCCATTCTGATTTCTGAAGAATATGACTATTTTTCTGAATTCTGATACTGGTTTGAGAATAGTCCACAGTGTGTCTGATTTCTTCATTCTGAATGACATCAGTGACTTGAATCCTTTTGACTTTAGATTGAGAACTTAAGTGTCTGTTTTGACATCTTCTGATTCTAGTGCGTGAGAGGTTCTGAACAACTTATCAAATAGTGATCTGATTACTAACATTTGATTCACCTGAGAGATAGTTTTAAGTTATCAGGACTTAGTTAAGCTGATTCAAACAGGACTTAAGAGCTCATTCTTGATCACGTATTTGATGAATCCTTGACATTCTTCTTCCTGAATTTTCTTTCAGATTTCTGCATAGCTCTCCATGAACACAGTGTTCAGTTCTTCATTGAATCTTTTAACTTCTAGATCATTCAAGATTCAAATGTTGAATCATTTCTGAGAGTTTGAATTCTTCAGATTTTCTGACTTCAACAGACTTCACTTTGAAATTCAAAATCATAGAACAACTATCTTTCTTCTTTACATGAAGAAGTTCTGAATGAGTTTTTAAACGAGAAAGTCAAGGGTGGACCTAATCCGTTTCTTGAAAACATCTCAAAAACTCATAAAGAATTGATCTTCAGCAAACAAGACTTCTTGTTTTCTGATGATTTAACTTTGAGCAAATACGTGGTTTATTCACACGTATCTTCCAAGATAGGCATTCAACAGATACTACATTCTTATCTAATGAGTCTATCTTATTAGTTGATTCTTCAATCTTCATTAAAACTTTAGTGAGGAAGATTTAGTTGTTTGACAACTGCAGAAACTTCTAGAGTCAGTGATTTGCTCAAGTACTTAGATTGATTACAATTTTGTACACAGTCATCTTCTGAACTGTTACAGAAATTATAAGTGGACTTCAATCTAACCCAAAGTATATCTACGCACCTCATTTGGATCTTTTTCTGACACTGTTAAGTGTTTGATATCCATTAATAATAGAACCGGAGCTCTGATACCAATTGAAGGTGCGAAAAAGACACAAGAAAGGGGGGTTTGAATTGTGTATTTCCTCTTTTAACAACTTTTCACATATTGTCATTAAAGTACTAGGATAACATCAGAGTTCGTTGAGAGACTATGACTAACAAAGTTGCATTCAGACTTGCAATGCATGAGGCATGAGAACTTACAAGAGTCTGAACACTATGAGTAACATTCAGAACTTGCAAAGCGGAAGCTTATCATAGTTGCAAGGTTCTGACTAGCTTGTGTAAGGTTCTGATACTCAATTTAGAAACATAAACAAGACATTAAGCATAAGAGTAAGGAACACACGGTATATCCTGGTTCACCACAAGGGCTAATCCAGTCCACCCTCCTCAGGTGATTTCGCCTTGAACAGAAGGTCTTAATCCACTATAATCAATCTTGATTACACATCCACGGGCAACAGCCGGTGACTAACAACCTGCACAGCCACACTGTGATTAACCCACAATGACTTATGTCATTGTCATCTCAAATACCCAGATCACCATATGATCCCTTGAGGCATCTCTCTCAATGACCCGTTCAGGGATCCAATCAGGATATAACGTTCACTGGAGGTATCACAATGAGTTCCATCAGGGATCCCACAAGAGTCTGATCAACATATGATCCTCTTTGAGATATGACTATCATTGACCCAACGTTCCAAGATCATCCAAGATCTCTAGCTAGGATTTCACGATGACCAACATCCACCGTCTCCCCAAGTATTCCGATCAACCCATGATCTACCTGAGGCTTCCATCAACGGTGACCCGTTCAGGGATCCAAACAGGATATAACGTCCACCGGAGGAATCTCAATTCTTAAGTCGAATTGGCAGACTTGAGATGAGTGAGGTGCTTCCTTGTAAGCAGATTCTCCTAAGTTTAAGTACACAGAACACACAAGTGTTCGAGCAAGATGTGAGCCACAACTCCTTGCTTATACAAAGAAACTACAGAGATGTATAATGATTTAGCAGTGGTTGACATCTTGTAGATCTTCTTCTTCTTCGTCTTCTTGGGTGAGTAAGCTATGAGCAACAACTCCTTGCTTTAGATCTTCAATGTAGTACTGACGAGAAGGTAAGTTTATGACTTGACTGATCTTCAATGTTGTCTTCTTCATCAACAGCTTTTGTACCAATTCATTATTATTGTGTTGAATGATGATCTTTGAGCTTCAACAACAATGGCCATGTGTAAATGGTGATAGCTTTGGATATTCTAAGTGTTACAACGAGAACTCATCGTTGTTGCTATCTTCACACAATGACTTTGATCAATTCACCATTCATGGACATAATCAATGATTCAAAAGCGAATGCTCTTTCCTTTAAATAGCCCAGTAGAAATATAGCCGTTTGAAATACTGTTGGCTGTTGGAAAAGAGACGTTGTGTAATAACTAGCTGTACTGACACATCTCCTTTTTACTGTGGGAGAAGTGACTGGATATATCTTTCTTGGGCGCCGTGTATAGTTACTCACAACGGTAACATGTGACTTCTGAACTTCAGAGGCTTCTTATGGTTAATTGATGAAGCATTAGTAGAGTCTTCTTAGCAAGATATTTGATACGTCAAGTCTTCAGTTATTTGAAGAAGTCCATTAGGAATTAGTCTTTAGAACTTCAACACTTGTCTTTGAGCACATTGTCCTTTACTTCTTCAAGTCTTATGAAACTTCAGAACTTGTCCATTAGGAGTCTGTCTTCAATGTCTTCAATACTTGATCTTCAGAGCCTTCCGCCTTCAGAACTTCAAGTCATGAGAGTCTTCAGCACTTTGGTTCTCTTCTTCAGAAGCTTCGCAATCTTCAGAATCTCGACCACTTTCAGAGAGCATCCACAAGAGCATTGCATCAGCAATATCGGCATCCTTGGATCTGACTGATCACGGTCAGATACATAAGCGTTCTTGCTTCTTGCGACTTGTGTCACACATAGTAACTTCGCATATTATCAATTACGCTCATCTGGCTGGTGCTTGTTGGATCTGATATTTTCTATAATTATGATCTGCACACAACACAAGTTAGAACATAAAATGGTTCTTTCACAAATACGTATTATTATCATCAAAACATAGATCGACTTGTAGAGACAATTCTTGCTCTCACACAGTATCAATATGAGCATATCATGTGGCTTCGACATGTCTCTTAAAGATTTTGTGAAAAACAGCCCTTTGTCTCTCGCCAAGGATACCTTCGGGAAATTCAGTTCCCATGTAATCAATGTCGCAAGCAACTCTAGGAGGCACTGTGAATTTTTCAGAAAGGTTTGGAGAGTTTAGAAACTAAAACAGAGAGTAAAAGTTTGAGAATGTTGTTGGTGATGATGAAGAATGATGTTTGGATTGTTTAAATAGAAGGATAAAGGGTATATGGTGGTTAGGGGTTAATGGGATAATTAATGGGTAGTTATTTGGGTGGTTACTGATGTGTAGGGAAGTTGGAAGGGTTTCAATTGAAATCCGCGCGTTTTCTGCAACAGAATACGTGCAGAAAAATTTGTAACTTCCGTCTCCATGGCGAACGCCATTAAGCACATGGCGAATGCCATGTGTTTAACGTTAAAAAATTTGAAATTGAAGAGACTGATGGCAAATGCCATCATGCCATGGCGAACACCAATAAGCAGAATTGCACAGAATTCAATTTTTAGCTGAGAAACAATCTGTTTTTGAATTTTTGATAATTTAAACACACATAATATATCAGTCCAATTGCAGAACGAGATTAAGATTGCAGAAAAACAAAATAAATATTAAAATTTACTAAACAATAAAAGAAACACAACCGAGAAATAACATTAATTCAAAAACTAACATCATGTCTTTGCCGACGAATCGACAATACAAAGAATATAAATTACATATGAATGGAAATACAATAAAAACCAGAATAAATTAAATCATAAAAACAACAAGAACTCGATCGGTACAAATCATAGCTCATTTGCTAAAGTGCCTAGTGAAAGAATGGACTTGCTGGAATAAATGGTCAAACTGTTCATTAGCAACGTCCATGAATCAAATGAGGTCCCGTCGGATGGAAGTAATCTCAACCCTAAGGGTGTCCACTTGGCATCGTAGAGCACCAATGGCAGCAGCATAATCTACATGAGCTCCAGAGACGTGTGAAGTGGCACAGGGGGATTGGCATCAGGTATCTCATAAGGCTGTGGGCTCTGGGGTGGTGTTGGTGATTCACTCTCTTCCTCAAGGTCATAAATCCAATTGTTTCTATTATGTACGTTTGTCCTCTAGTGGTTAGGCAAGGTAAAGTTATGGACCACTTTGTTGTCAATAAGGAATTCAAACTCGGTTGGTCCTAGGTTAGCCAGCATACCACGGTTAAAACAAAAATTCAAGTGCTTCGGACAGATGCCTCCATAAGCATGGATGCGGTTGAGTTGGTAATGAAAACCTATTGCCTCAGCGATCATGGTTACTAAACCTCCAGCAAGGATAGGACCATCAGTCGCTTGAGCAATGCGGTTCAAGCTAGCCAACATAAAGGAAGCAACATTCACATGTCTTCCCTGCGAAGCACAGTACATAATGAATAATTCATCTTTGGAAACAGAGGTGATATTTCTTCCTTACAAAATAGGGTGTGAGCCAAAATCTTATGAAAGTACCTAAAAGCAGGGTTATGTATGTTACTAGAGAACATAGTGTCAGGTTCTGGATGGTAGTTACCAGTAATGGTTCCCCAAAAGTAGTCAAGGTCAAGGGTAGTAAAAGCATCGTCAGGTGTTACTGAATGGGAATCAGGTCCATTAGGAAACTCTAATAAGTTAGCCATCTCGTGATGGGTAAAACAGTGTTTGGTGTTAAACAGCCTGAATGTAGCCAAGCCTCGGCCAAATCCAAGACCTCGGCTAGGATCATAATACAATGATCTAAGAAACTCTAGGGTCAGCATACAGTAAGGGCTATATTTGTGCCTCACACCAAAGTTCACCCAACCAATCCGGTCGAGCAGGTGCATTACACTGTCCCTCAATCCTAAGGTGGTCAAGGTACGACCATCAGGGTAAATAGGGAGTGCCAATTCCCTCTGAACCAGAATGTCAAATCTGCATCTCTGAGCATCATCCCTAAATACAATCTCCACATCAGCATTGTTATCCATACTTTAAGTCAGTGAAAGCTATCCTAAGCTAAGCTAGCCTGAAAATAGACAAAGAGTACACTATCAATGAACTGTACCGTGAAGGTGTCAGAAACAAAAATAATAGTTATAATAATAGTAGTAATAATAGTGATAATATTAATAATAATATTATAATAAGATACAGACACATGAACATAAAATAAAGATAAAAAGAAAGAAAGAAAAAAGGGTAAATTCTAAAAATTTAAGAGTCGTGGGTTGCCTCCCACGCAGTGCTTGTTTAATGTCTTTAGCTCGACATCAGGGTCGAACTAGTCTTTCGAAGAAGCGGGTAGCTCCTCCAACTTATAACTTACGTAGAAATATTTTTTTTCTATGTTATGGTAGTGTTTCAGTCTCTGCCCATTAAAAATGAAGGTTTCGTCAGATTTTCCTTTAATTTCCACTACTCCACTTTGGAGAACTCTTACAACTTCGAAAGGTACAGACCATCGGGAACGAAGTTTACCAGGGAGCAACTTTAGTCGAGAATTAAAAAGGAGAACTATGTCGCCTTGATTGAACTCTCGTCTGGCTATTCGTCTGTCGTGCCACTGTTTAGTTCTCTCATAGATTCGGGAATTTTCATATGCGTCCAACCTAAGTTCCTCAAGCTCATGGATGTCGAGAATTCTCTTCTCTCCTGCTGCCGTATAGTTCATATTCAGGGTCTTAATGGCCCAATAAGCTTTATGCTCAAGTTCGATAGGCAGATGACATGATTTGCTGGAAACTAGTTTGAATGGGGTGGTCCCTATTGGAGTTTTGTAAGCTGTTCATAACCCTACAGAGCTTCATGAAGTTTTGCAGACCAATCCTTCCTAGAGGTCACAACTGTCTTCTCTAATATTCTCTTGATCTCTTTATTGGAAACCTCCACTTGTCCATTCGTCTGAGGGTGATATGGTGTTGCTACTCGATGTCGCACTCCATATTTAAGCAATAGTTTCCCAAAAATATTAGAGATAAAATGGGATCCGCTGTCACTAATGCCAACTCTTGGCACACTAAATCTAGGAAATATTACATTCTTAAAGAGTCTTATGACTACTCGTGCATCGTTTGTAGGAGAAGTTATTGCTTCGATCCACTTTGAAACATAATCGACTGCAACGAGTATATATTTGTTGCCAAAGGATGACGGGAAAGGGCCTATGAAATCTATTCCCTAAACATCAAAGACTTCTACTTCTAAAATACCTCTTAGTGGCATCTCATCGCGTCTAGAAATGTTACCAGTGTGTTGGCATTAGTCGCAATTTGTGACAGCGATGTGGACATCCTTCCAAAGGCTAGGCCATAATAGGCCAGATTGTAAAATCTTTGCGCAAGTCTTTGAAATGCTTGCATGCCCTCCATAAGGTGCAGAGTGGCAATGGGATATAATATCTTCAACTTCAGATTCAGGAACGCATCGACGAAAAATTCCATCGGCGTCTCGCTTGAAAAGTAGGGGCTCATCCCAATAATAATGTTTGAGATTATGGAAGAATTTTTTCTTTTGTTGGTAGGATAAATCTGGTGGAAGTACCTCAGCTGCCAGGTAATTGACAAAGTCAGCGTACCACGACAGTGAGGTCTTTGAGCATATTGACTCCACTACCTCATATGTTTCTGCGTCATGATAAATTGAAGAGCTTTTAGTCGTTTCACTTTCATTTTCTAACTGGGCTACAAGTCTATCGTATGGAAAATCATCATTGATGGGGACTCGCTCAGGTTCTTGATCCTCAATTCTAGAAAAGTGATTCGCTACTACGTTCTCGGTTCCTTTCTTATCTTTGATTTCCAGATCAAACTCTTGCAAAAGCAAGATCCGTCTTAAAAGTCTCAGCTTAGCATCCTTCTTATTCAACAGATACCTAATCGTGGCGTGATCGGTATAGACAATTATTTTTGCTCCCACTAAGTAAGAACAGAATTTACCTAAAGCGAACACAACAACTAGGAGTTCTTTTTCTGTGGTAGCATAGTTCATTTGTGCACTGTCTAAGGTTCTACTAGCATAGTATATGGCATGAAGCCTTTTATCCTTCCTTTGTCCTAATACAACACCAACAACATAGTCACTAGCATCGCACATTATCTCAAATGGTCTACTCCAATCGGGCGGTTCCATAATAGGTGCAGTTATGAGATCCTTTTTCAAATGTTCGAATGCTCTCAAGCAATCCTCATCAAGTACAAATTCAGCATCTTTCATTAATAAGCCCGTTAGTGGTTTAGTTATCTTAGAGAAATCCTTAATGAATCGTCGGTAGAAACCGGCATGTCCTAGAAACTTCGAATTTCTCTAATTGTTTTCAGAGGTTGAAGGTTTTCTATGATTTCTATTTTTTCTTTATCTACTTCAATTCCTCGATTAGATATTACATGTCCAAGCGCAATTCCTTCTCTGACCATGAAATGGAATTTCTCCCAATTCAACACTAGATTTACTATGACGCATCGTTCGAGTACCATTTCTAGGTACGATAAACATCCTTCAAAACTTCCCCCACAGACAAAGAAGTCATCCATGAATACTTCCATTATATTGTCTATAAAGTCAGCAAAATTTGTCATCATGCATCTCTGAAAGGTTGCAAAAATTGCCATTATATCGTCATTACACAGTCCGAACGACATTCGTCTGTAGGCAAACGTACCATAAGGGCAGGTAAATGTAGTCTTTTCTTGATCGTCAGGATGGATAGGAATTTGGAAAAATACTGAATATCCGTCTAAATAGCAGAAGTGAGAATGTTTGGCCAATCATTCAAGCATTTGATCTATAAAGGGTAAAGGAAAATGATCCTTTCGAGTGGCTTTGTTCAGTTTTCTATAGTCTATGTACGTTCTCCATCTGGTTTGAGTTCTTTTGGAAATGGATTCGCCTTTTTCATTGCTAACTATCGTAACACCTCCCTTCTTTGGCACAACGTGCACAAGACTAACCCAGTTACTGTCAGATATCGGGTATATGATTCTTGCTTCTAGTAGCTTCTGTACCTCCCTTTTTACTACATCGCTTAAGATAGAATTTATCCTTCTTTGGGGCTCCCTAGAGGTCTTACAATCTTCTTCGAGCATAATGCGATGCATGCATATGGAAGGGGTTATTCTTTTATGGTCCGAAATGTTATACCCCAGCGCTTTATGATACTTTCTCAGAACATGCAGAAGCTTTTCGGTCTCTATCAGTCCCAAGTCAGCATTAACTATCACTGGTTATTCCAGTTCGGTGTCTAGGAACTCATACCTTAGATATTTGGGTAGTGTCTTGAGTTCTACAAAAGGTTTCTTTGGGCATGGTGTCGCTCCCAGGATTTTCATCTAGGTACAAACGCGAAAGTGGCGCGGAACACAGAGTCGCCAGCAATGTATATTTATCCCAAGAGAGGGAAAGGAAACACCGCATAAACCTGAGGAAGAGGGAAAGGAATGGTCATCGCAACCATAGCCTGGGTTCGGGAGTCGGTTACGCAAGGGGAAGGTGCTAGCACCCCACGCGTCCATCGTACTCGATGGGATCCATGCTTGTTGTCTAATCTAAGGGTGAGTTATCCTAAAATCTATGGCTGTACTGAAACAGGGGAGGGGAAAACAAAGATAGACTCGGTAGGACGTCGTCTTCCTAGGCCTATGTACTCCCTTTGTGCAACGGGAAATTCAGAGTAAATGTAGTTCGGACCAAGTTCTTTTTGTGTTTTTTATGATCGACGTTAAATTCGCGTCCGACAGTTAGGATCGATGCCTGTTTGCGACAAAACGGAAAGTAACATGCCCTTTTTGAAAATAGCCTTAAGTTTGACAATCCCGCAGGACAAAAAGGTTTGAAGTTTGTTTGTATTTTTTTAAGACAGAAGTGACTTGAGTTAGTTTATAACTCACCTTGAACCAAAGTCTATGACACGGGAACGAATGCGTCGCATGGTCGTCCCCAATGGGACGTATGCTCAACACTCTAGAAGAGAGAAGGGGGACCCCTCAATCTTCACTTCCTATGTTTAAGGCTTGTGTGCAAGGCAAGTTGTCCTTATTAAGTATCTTAGAAGTGTTATGAGATGAGAAGAGGGACTCAAAAGAAAAGAAAAAAAACACTAAGGGGATTCTATCCTAATGTTATCATGCAAAGATGGCCCTAAGGGGAGGTTTGAGAACAACCTAAGCCTAAAGAAAAGAAAAGATAAGAGAAAGAAAAAGTGAGGGTGAACATGGATGACTATCCACACCCTCAAATAACTTACCTCTGCCTCTGCATAAAAGGTTAGTACAAAACAGACATAAGCAACAACAAGACAAATGAAACCCCAAACAAGTCACAACCCAAAGAGAAATGGTTACAAACCAAATGAAACTCATCCAAGTCAGAATGTACACCTTAGAGGTGACCCATAATGTTTACCAAACAAGATCAAGCAAATAGAATGCAAACAAGTGGCAAAACACACAAGACAACCATCAAAGAAGGAGTAGAAGAAGAATGAGTGGATATGCAAAGTGATCATGCAAGAATGCTTTAAATAATATCCAAGTCAGAATGTGGATGACCTAAACATGTGCCTAAACATGCTATACAAGTGTCACATGAGGCACACAAACAAGTATCCAAGCATTAAGAATCATTAGAAGAAGGAGAAGGAAACATGTAAGTGAAACATGTTAAAGTATGCAAGATGAAACATGAATAACATATGACATGAATGCAAAGCTCCAAGGTCAGAAACATATATCAAATGGAGTGCAAAGGGATGATATGGCATGACATACACAAACCAAACATAAGTCATGAATGAGCACAGATGAGAAGAGGTGAGAAGATAAGTCAAAAAGAGGCATGTAAATCAAACATAGAACACATGCACAAAGTATGCAACAACCTCACACCAATGACCTATAATTGCAATCAAGTGACCTATAATAATTCAAACATGGTTTATTAAGTCAAATAAGCAATCCCAAATGATGGCACAAGTGCCTTCTCAAAGAAGTAATCAAACATGATCAAAGATGTGGATAAAAGAAGACCTCAAACAAAGAGCAATCAAACAATTAGCAAAAACACCTTTAACAAATACCAAATTAATTCTAAAAACACCTCAACCAGGGGTAAACATCATGTTAAAAACTCATGCAAATATTCACAAGATAAGTCACTCAAACAATCATGCAAAGATCAAGTAAGAAACATGACTCAATATGCAAAAGAGAGGGACCAAAATGCAATATGAAATGATTTTAAAAATATGAGAAAAATGTTTTAATGAACTTCAATGTGTTGGTGAAACAATGCAAAAATAATGGACTCAAAATGTTTTATATGCTATGAAAAATAAAATCAGCAATGCAAAGTATGCACATATGAAACAATTCAAAAAGAAAACCAATTAAACAATTAATTCAGATGTCAGAAATAACATAAAATAAGAAAATAAAATTTTCCAAAATTTTATAAAATGCTAAACATGCTTCATGATTTTTTTCATAATTTTTAAATGCATCAAAATGATTTTAAAAAATAAAAAGAAGAAATGCAACAATTAACAAAAAATAATATAATTGAAATAGGCATAGGGGTGCAAGCAGCAACACAGATACGTTGAAAACAATCAAAGGGGACAAAGGAGGGGTGTGAAAAGCAAGCCCACAACAAAAGGTCCATCAGCGCAAGTCAAAGAGGAACACATGGATTTCAGTCAACATTCATACTAAATCATGACCACACAAGCAATCCAACGCACATCAACAGTCAATGAAATCAGCAGGTAATCATGATAAATGGTCAGGATCTACACGCACACCATCATTAATATACACACGCGCACATTAAATCACTCAGAACAACAAAGAACTCACGTGAGCAGCACATGTGATTTTAATTCGTTGGCACCATCTCATCCACATGATCAATCAAACGCATTAGATTTAATCAACCAAAACAAAAGTAAGCACGATGAAAGGCTATGATCAGAGGCATATGGTAGCTATCATGAACTAACACACACGCACGCAATTAAATAAAAATCAGAAAATAAAAATGTGGCAAAGCGTGGACCACCAGATCAAACACACGAACGACTGAGATTGTGTCTTCCTCCTTCAAACCTTTGGCCGGCCGGAAAACTTACCAGACACCGGAGCCCTAGCTCTGGTCGTCTCCTTCGGTGAGCATCAACACCAAATTCTCTAGAAATTGCTCACGAGTATACCATTCGAACCAGAATTTCATGAGGATCAAGAATATCAAACTCATTTCAACAAACAAGCAACACATAAAGCAAATCGAACGAAAGAAAGTTTGGATCCAAAACTTAAATCATCAAATATGCACATATTACACGTACAATCTCAAAACAAAATATACCAGCATCATCAGTGAGTATCATAGATCATTATGCACATCAAAAGATTAAGTTTTATGATCATGCAATTGTCACTAACCTGAGACCTTGAATAGCTTAAAATACTCTTAGAAACCCGTCTGCACGCTCCAGATCACACCCTAGCAATCCCTAATTTCAAAATAAATGCAATTAGGGCTTGAATCTGACTTAGATCCCGAGTTTTGGAGAAAAAGCTTCCAAATTCGTATCCTATGGTACACTTGTTGTTAGCTTCAGATGATGGTAGGTTTGTGTTCTATGGAACCCAAGGACTCAGATTGTGAAAGAATTTTGTCAAAAGCCTTTGTGAGTGGTGAGATTCGATGAAGAGAAAGTTTAGGGTGAAAAGTGAAATCTCATCAAAATAGCGTGCCTCCCTCTCCAATGAGTGTATGAGTTAGCTTATATACTCTAGGTTATTCCCTTGAATATCATTAAAGTCTTGTTAATTCCTTGATTAATGAGTTTTCAATGATTTTGCAAATTAGCATTTTGAGTTATACACCCTCCTCCATGCGTGTACACCCAAGCCTTGTATGATGGATCACTCATTTGTCAATTGCTAATCACACCTGAATGGAATTTGGGCTTTGGAATGTCTTGATTCATGAGTTTTGATGCTTCTTGCAAAATTGCATAATGTGAAATAAATGATGAATAAGTCATGGAATGGAGTGAAATAAAGGTCACCAATGATCCTCATGAGGTGTACTTGGATGTTAGAATGTGACTTGAAGCAATAGAACCAATTATAGGTCAATATGAACCAAAATGCAAAAGGTGTAAAAATGGAACCATGAGAAAACCCTAAAAACCACTTTGCCTTCTTTTGATCATAACTTGAGTTTCACAAATGATATGGAGACCATATAATACTTGTTGGAAAGGGGAGAAAAAGATCTTCAACTTTCATGTTTGAGAAAAATTCATTTGAAGCTTCCTTGATGATGAAAAGTCAAGTTGAATGTAGTGTAAAAACTTGCCAAAAATGGAAACTTTCAAATTACAGGTCTTTTCCATATTTGGTAACTTTTGCACAAACTCTTGATTCTTGATAAATGGTATGAAACTTGACCCTTGAAGACCATATGAGGATGTGAGACCTTGAAAACCTTGAAGAGAACCTCAGAATTCCATAGTTGACTTCCCCTCTCACTGTTGACTTTCCCCCAATTCTCCTGACTTTCAATCAATTGACCAATTGAACCTCTTATGAACCAAATTGATGGACAATTTTCCATTCCTAGATACTTAGGGACCTAAGAAATACCATGGAATCAAGTCTTGCCCAAAAAAAAATCAGAAATAAACAGATTTTATAGCAAACCCTAATTTTAGTACCCTCAGTCTAGGAGGAAATAACACATCCTCCAAATCCAAATTCCTCTGAATATGATGTGTATCCTCTCCAACAAAGATGAGATATGCCATTTGGTGATGATAAAAACCCAGGGAGCCTAGCCATTGGAGCAATAAACCCAAGAGTCTCAAAACCCTAGTTTCTGCACTGGTTAGGAGGGAGTGGTTCACTTGAGATCTCCTGCCAATTGTGAACTCCTGATGATGTGATAGACAAAATAGGATCTTTTAAGCCCCAAGGCCCCTTAGTGACTCAAATAATGGTGGCATCAATAACCATTTCTCCTCTCAATCTCTTGGACAATACAAGGACTCTTGCTTGACCCTTTGAAGAACATCTTCTCCTCTTGAACTGCCTCAGGCACCTTGACCCCATGTTAAGAACCAATGATATGCACACATGATAATGCAAAAATAAAATGAAACATAAGCCAGTTAGTACTAAAGGTAGGAGAGCAAATTTTGGAGTGCTACAACTGCCCCTATTCAATCAACTTGGTCCTGAAGGTACGATAGCGACAGCTCTCAGACATTCTAGGATACACGGGGATTGAATACCGAAAGAGCCCCGAAAATTTGATAATGGTGAGAATAACGAAATGGAGCGTGCTGAAAAATAAGGAGTATGACCTCAACCATACCCACAAAAATAAGACGAATACGACCTCAATCGTACCCGCAAAGGAAGACTGACCTCAATCACTCTACCCATAAAGAAAAAAGACGAATACGACCTCAATCGTACCCGCAAAGGAAGATTGACCTCAATCACTCTACCCACAAAGAAAAAAGACGAATACGACCTCAATCGTACCCACAAAGGAAGAGTGACCTCAATCACTCTACCCACAAGGAAAATATGAATACGACCTCAATCGCATCCACAAAACGAATACGACCTCAATCGTACCCACAAAGGAAGACTGACCTCAATCACTCTACCCACAAGGAAAATATGAATACGAACTCAATCGCACCCACAAAACGAATACGACCTCAATCGTACTCGCAAAGGAAGACTGACCTCAATCACTCTACCCACAAAGAAAAAGACGAATACGACCTCGATCATACTCGCAAAGGAACACTTACAGAAAGCGGACTTCGCTGGGGGATAACGTGAAACAAAACTTCTGATTTATACCACCCCTACTGAGAAAGAGAAACCGACAAACAGAATACGTCAAGTGAGAACTGACTACCAGGTGAGAACAGGATTTCACAAAAGAGAAAGGGCCAACAAAGGCAAACTCCCAACCGACTCATAATCCATAGGCAAGATGACTCCGTTGGGGAAAGGAGAAGTCTAAATAAAAGACTCTGCCGTGGAGCACAAGTATGAGGAACGCATCCCTCCAAAATCTCCTGAGTTATGCCATCTCTGCTGAGAAAGAGAACTGGCAAGGAAAGTATCAAACCTGGCTTATGCTTCGAATGCAAATGTTTGAATTTTTGGCGTAATGCTCCATACGAAATGGAAATGCTACGCGTTTGAGGATGCAATGGAAATGCTTATGATATGCAAAAAGGGCCCCTCCAGCAAAATAAATGCTGGAGAGAAGAGACTAATTCAGCTAAGGATGACAAAAATAAATTGTCCTCCGAATCCAAGAACTCTGCTGAGAAGGATCACACTGACCGACTCTTTGGATCAACAACTTCTGCTGGGGATGAAATCCCAAAAGAACATCCACACCACCGGGGATTACACATGTCCTTTACTGAAGGTAACATCCAAAACCTGAGATTTCTCCTCTGCTGGGGGAGTTGAGAATGAATGCCAATAACGGAATCGGCGATCTGTTACTTAAAATTGCTAATAACCAATTAGACTCAGAACCTACTGGGGGATGCTAGTCCATAATACCATCTTGCTTGGGGAAAACAATCCATAATACCATCTTGCTTGGGGATACTGCTGATCTTAGCCTGCTGATGGGGAGAATGACTTTACCCTCGCCTTGCTGGGGGTTAGAACATAACGTTGTCGGTGAGAGCACACTCCCTGACTGGATGGGGAAAGTGGACATCCTAGCTCTGTGGGGAAACAACGTCTCGATCCAGAGAACATATTCCCCAAGTCTCCTGCTGGGGATAGTCTGCTCTGCTGAGGAAGGTAAAATCTCAATGCTGGGGAGAGCAAACCTACTGGGGGAGTACAATGCTGTTGCCCTGTAAGTCAAATAACAACAAATAGAATATGCCACAACATGACTATCTCAATTACCATCCACCACAGCTAACGCCTAAGCAATTTCTACTGTTTTTTTTTGTTATGTTCTGCAAAGCTCGAAATTTTATATGCAATGTTTATCAAAATATTGGATGTTTTTGTAAACAAAACAGTAAAAGTAAAATAAACAATGGGAAGCTCTTTGAGTGAAATGAAAATTTTATTGAGAAAAACGGCCTGTAAATAGGCATTTACAATTGGAAGCAATTCCTAAAAAGAGGTAATTGCGCAAAAGCAAAAAGAAAATACATATGTCGGCAATGCGGGAACAGATATCCACCATGATTCAACTCA
The DNA here is from genome assembly GCA_022829125.1 of Lathyrus tuberosus. Classification (NCBI taxonomy): domain Eukaryota; kingdom Viridiplantae; phylum Streptophyta; class Magnoliopsida; order Fabales; family Fabaceae; genus Lathyrus; species Lathyrus tuberosus. The sequence goes on from JALAZF010000516.1 coordinate 1,266,919, forward strand.
GCTATGGCCCATATATCCTGCTTATCCACCAATATCTTGACCTTTGAAGAGACTAACTGTACTGATTCCTTTATTTCAGAATTTCCAAGTATCGAAAGTGCTCACAGATCGAACGCAGACCATAGCCTTTCGCTTTCAAATCCCTAACTTTTGCCTGGATCGCCCTTTTCGGGTTTTCAATCCATCGGGATACCCATTCTTGCCAAAGTTGCCTTTACCAGTTTTCAACTTTGCGGGTTTACATGTTTCTTTTTTGCATTTTATCCCTAATTTTTGCCCGAACCTTTTCCTTTTTATGGTTCACCGGGATGCCCCTTTTTTGCCTGGACTTTATTTTTATGTCCAGCGGGTCTCTTTTATGCGAAGTATTTTTTGACTACGTCTGCGTTCACAGGGGATGTAAAATCTTCGCCATCCATAGTTGAAAGTAGTAAGGCTCCACCAGAGAAAACCTTTCTTACTACATATGGCCCCTCTTAGTTTGGAGTCCATTTGCCCCTGTGATCTGTCTGAGGAGGAAGGATCCTTTTCAAAACCAATTCGCTTGTCTAAAAACTCCGAGGACGCACTTTCTGGTCAAAGGCGTGCTTCATCCTGCTCTGATACAACCGACCATGTGCGATGGCTGCCAATCTCTTTTCTTCAATAAGGTTCAACTGATCCAATCTGGAACGCACCCATTCAGCTTCATCAAGCTTCACATCTGCTAGAATTCTCAAAGACGGAATCTCGACCTCTAAGGGTAAAACCGCTTCCATACCATATACCAATGAGAAAGGGGTTGCCCCAGTTGACGTACGCACCGAAGTACGGTAACCATGTAGGGCATAATGTAGCATCTCATGCCAGTCTTTATACGTTACCACCATCTTCTGCACAATCTTCTTGATATTCTTATTCGCTGCCTCAACAACACCATTCATCTTCGGACGATATGGAGAGGAATTATGATGTTCGATCTTGAAACTCTGACATAGTTCCTTCATAATCTTATTGTTCAAATTCGAGCCATTATCAGTAATGATTCTCTCCGGGACCCCATAACGACATATGATATCCTTCTTTATAAACCGGGCTACCACTTGCTTGGTGACGTTGGCGTACGAGGCTGCTTCCACCCACTTTGTGAAATAGTCAATGGCAACCAAAATGAAACGATGCCCATTGGACGCAGTGGGCTCAATCTTTCCAATCATATCTATGCCCCACATTGCAAAAGGCCAAGGAGATGATAACACGTTTAGAGGCGTAGGCGGTACATGCATCTTATCTGCATAAATCTGGCATTTATGGCACTTTTGGGCGTACTTGAAACAATCAGACTCCATAGTCATCTAGTAATATCCTGCCCTCAACAACTTTCTAGCCATGGTGTGTCCACTGGAATGAGTACCGAAAGAACCCTCGTGAACTTCCTCCATCAACAAACCTACCTCGTGTTCATCAACACAACGCAGCAAGATCATATCGAAGTTCCTCTTATATAACACATCATCCTTGTTCAGAAAGAAGTTTCCTGCCAACCTTCTCAGAGTCTTCTTATCCTTGGTGGAGGCACCCTCTGGATACTCATGTCTCTTCAGAAAAACCTTAATATCATGATACCACGGTTTTCCATCAGACACATCTTCAATTGCAAACACAAAAACTGGTCTATCCAGACGCATGATTCTAATCGACGGAGTTTCATTCCAACGGTTCACCTTATACATGGATGCCAATGTCGCCAACGCATCAACCATCTGATTCTCAGCTCGGGGCACATGATGAAAATCCACCTTGTCAAAGAAAGGTAACAACCTTCTGGCATAGTTGTTATAAGGCACCAAATTCAACTGACGAGTCTCCCATTCTCCTATAATCTGATTAACTACCAACGCAGAATCACTATAGACATCGAGGTTCTTAATTCTCAAATCGATTGCTTCTTCTAACCCCATGATGCATGCTTCATACTCCGCATCGTTGTTGGTACACACGAATGCTAACCAGGTAGTGAAAGGTATATGAGAACCCTTTGGGGTTGTAATGATTGCCCCGATTCCATTACCATATGAGTTGACAGCCCCATCAAAAATCAACTTCCATTGAGACCCAATCTCAGGCCCTTCATCAGACAGAGGCTCTTCACAATCTTTCATTTTCAGATACATAACATGCTCGTCTGGAAATTCAAACTTCATTGGCTGATAATCCTCGACCGGCTGTTCAGCAAGATATTCTGACAGAACACTTCCCTTAATGGCCTTCTGAGAAACATACTGAATATCGTATTCTGTCAAAACCATCTGCCAACGGGCTATCCTTCCAAAAAGTGCTTGCTTCTCAAACACGTACTTAATCGGATCCATCTTTGAAATCAACAAGGTTGTGTGGTTTAACATATACTGTCTCAGACGCTTGGCTGCCCAAGCGAGTGCACAACATGTCTTTTCCAACATAGAGTATCTTGATTCACAATCAGTGAACTTCTTACTCAGGTAGTAAATGGCGTGCTCCTTCCTACCTGTCTCGTCGTGTTGACCGAGCACACAACCCATCGAATTCTCAAGAACCGTAAGATACATAATTAATGGTCTCCCAGGCACCGGTGGCATAAGGACTGGAGGTTCCTACAAATACTCCTTTATCTTTTCAAACGCCTTTCGACAATTTTCATTCCACCTGACCTCCTGATCTTTTCTTAATAACTTGAAAATTAGTTCACACGTGGCCGTAAGATGAGAGATGAACCTAGCAATATAATTCAACCACCTCAAGAACCCACGAACCTCTTTCTCCGTCCTTGGTTCAGGCATCTCTTGTATGGCTCTTATCTTGGCAGGATCAACCTCGATACCTCTTTCACTAACAATGAATCCCAGCAATTTACCAGACCTCACAACGAAAGTGCACTTGTTCGGATTCAATCTCAGTCTGAACTTCCTCAACCTTTCAAACAGCTTCTGGAGGTTGACCAGGTGTTCTTCCTCTGTCTGTGACTTCGCAATCATGTCATCAACATAGACTTCAATCTCCTTGTGAATTATATCATGAAAGAGAGTCACCATTGCCTGCTGATAGGTTGCCCCAACATTCTTCAAACCAAAGGGCATTACCTTATAGCAAAATGTTCCCTACGGTGTTATGACCGTAGTCTTCTCCATGTCCTCTGGGGCCATTTTGATTTGGTTATACCCAGAGAAGCCATCCATGAAGGAAAATACAGAATATTGAGCAGTATTGTCCACCAACACGTCAATGTGGGGGAGCGGGAAATCATCCTTCGGGCTCGCCCTATTCAAATCTCGGTAATTAACACACATCCTGACCTTCCCATCCTTCTTAGGTACATGTACGATATTAGCAACCCACGGAGGATAATTTGTCACAGCAAGAAATCCGGCATCCAACTGTTTCTGAACCTCTTCCTTGATCTTGACAGCCATATCTGGTTTCGTCCTTCTCAGTTTCTGCTTGACTGGAGTACAACCCTCTTTAAGCGGCAACCGGTGTGCAACAATGTCAGTGTCAAGCCCGGGCATGTCTTGGTAAGACCAGGCGAAGATATCCACATACTCTCAAAGCAACTCAACTAATCTTCCTTTAACAGTGTCTTCCAAAGCAGTCCCGACCCTTACTTCTCGTTTAACATCCTCGGTTCCCAAATTAACAGTCTCAACTTCCTCCTGATAAGGTAGAATAACCCTTTCCTCTTGTTTCAGCAGCCTGGCTAATTCTTCTGGCAGGTCATAGTCTTCATCAATCTCTTCTTCGGCTTGATAGATAGGATTGTCGAAGTCATATCGAGCCATAGCTAAGTCATGATAGGTGGAATCTGAACAAAGAAACCTGCATGATGGATGTTTTATGTTTATTATGAGTGCAACAAACAAGAAAACACATTGCCATTTTGATGTGGGTTAATGCAAAAAGTAAAAAACAGAAAAACTGGGATCAAAATATTTGAATGAAAAAACGTCCTTTATTGATGATAAAAGTAGCAAATAAAACATCAATGCCCTACAAATAAATATCACTACATCTTGGGCAGAACGTAGGATTTAACATAACAGAAAACAAAAGTAAATTACTCCTGGCACGTCACTTGGATGATTTCCTCGGAGGACCAGTTGTCTAAAATCTGACCAGGGGTGCAAGGACGAATCCATCCATCCATGTCACAGTCACTATCTCCTTCATCTTCAATAGCATTAATCTGATCAAAGAAAACCTCAGCGCTTGTGAACCAAATCTAACCAACATACTTGGGAGGCTCTTGAGCTCGTCGGGGTGGCTTGTACCCTAGTCTATGGGTATCCTGCTTCCTTTGGACATTAATGACCTGGCCCCACTTCTGAGAACCACCAGCTTCAACTACAGCGCGCGCCTCTTTGAAAGAGGACATCGAAACCTCTGGTTGTCTGACAACTTCAGGTTAGGCAACCACCTCAGGCTGACTGGCTACCTTTGGGGGTTCTTCGGGGATTTTCACAGCTTCAAAGGCTTGGCACAAAGTTTTCTGTACTTCACCATCTACCTCTACATACTTGAAGGTCGATAGGTGACTTACCATGATTTCTTCCTCACCACAAACTGTCACAACGTGTCCATCCGCCATATACTTCAACTTCTGATGCAGCGTAGATGTTACTGCCCCAGCACTATGGATCCAAGGGCGACCCAACAAACAACTATAGGCAGGCTGAATGTCCATTATGTAAAAGGTGGTGTTAAAAATCTCAGGACCCACCTTGATTGGCAGAACTAACTCTCCAAAAACCGACCTCTTGGAACCATCAAAAGCACGTACCACCAAGTCACTCGGTGTACAAATTAACCCACGAGTATTAACTTCATCAAAGCCTTCTTCGGCAACACATTCAAAGATGACCCGGTATCAACTAACACATGCGACGTTAAGGAACCACGGTATTCCACTAAAATATGCAGAGCGTTGTTGTGATTCCTCCCAGCTGGAGTCAGATCTAAATCGGTGAAACCCAAACCATTACCAGCATTCACATGAGCCACAACCCCTTCTAACTGATTGACAGATATTTCCTGCGGTACATAGGCCATATTCAAAACCTTCAGCAATGCATTTCGGTGTGCCTCAGAGCACAACAGTAAAGATAGGATGGAAATATTCGATGGAGTTTGGTGAAGTTGATCAAGAATTTTGTAATCACTTTTCCTGATCAATCGCATAAACTCTTCTACATCTTCTGAGAAAGTATCCCTAACCTGCTTTGTCATAGAATTATTTGCTTCCTGCCTCTGTACAGACTCGTCCATCACCTGTTTACCTTTGTCTTGCTTCGAACTGCCACCTTGATCCTCAGACGGAATAAAGACTCTACCACTCCTAGTGATAGCCCCTGCTTCAACAAGATTTTCAACCCCTGCACTTGCAGCTGATGTTCTTACCAATTCTTGCTTCTTGCCATCAACAAACACCTCAGCCCCATAGTTCCACGGGATGGCCTTGGTACTCTCATACGGGACTGGCCCAGGAATAGTGATAATGACCAGCGCTGGTCTCGCCGGCGCTGATATTGTTATGGTCTTGAATGGAATCGTTATTATGGCAACATCAATTCTTCTGTCAGTATTTTTGCGCTGCTTACAACCCCTGTCAAACTGTAATATCCCTTCATTGATCATTCTCTGGACACCTGCTTTCAATAAATCACAACCGTCTGGTTGCGCGACACACCCTGCACAGCCTTTATCACAACCAGGAAATACCCCTCCCTTCAACAGTCTCTCCTTCACCACATCCAAAGGAGTTTGGACCTCGTTCACATCTGAAATCAAATTCAAGTCTTCACAGTCTTTAATAATAGCATTAACCCTTGGCCCACCGTGATTCGGCATCGGGTTCTGATTCACATTTGGAGCATCATTGGAGAAATTGATGGCTTTTGAATCCACCAAATCTTGAACCTGATGCTTAAAAGCTTTACAGTTCTCAATATAATGTCCGGGTGCCCCGGAATGAAACTCACAGTGGGCGTTGGCGTCATAACCGGGAGGTGGATTGCCAGTGGGTGGAGCCAATGTCCTCTTCTGAATTAATTGTAACTGTAACAAGTGCTGAAATAACTGAGAGTAGGGAAGAGGTGGAGTGTCAAAATGCCTATCCCGCCTAGACAGAGGTTGCGGTCTGTGAGGAGCCTGATTTTGTTGTTGAGACACTGCTGGCTGCTGAGGTGCTGCTGGGATGGTTACTGAAGCCACCTGCTGATTGAAATTCTGACGAGGTCTTTCTCTACCACGATATGATAACACAGAGTTTGTATCTCCCTCCTTCTTCTTGTAACCACTGGCATAAGGCTTCTTACCTCCTCCAGATGAGGACCCATCACCGCCTGATATTTTTCCCGCCTTAATTCCGCTTTCCACCATCTCTCCTACTAAGATCAAATCAGCAAACTTTCCAGTCATACACGGTACCAGCTTTTCATAGTAATGACCTTGCAAGGTGGCCATAAACATACTTATCATTTCTCGCTCCAACATGGGAGGTTGAACCCTCGCTGCCAGTTCTCGCCACCTCTGAGCGTATTCCTTGAAACTCTCATTGTTCTTCTGTGACAAATTCTGCAACTGTGTTCTGTTCAGTGCCATGTCAGTGTTATATTGATAGTGTTTGATAAATGCCCCTGCCAGCTCTCTCCAACTACGAACATCTTTCCTCTCTAGTTGCATATACCATTCCAGGGATGCCCCAGATAGGCTATCCTGAAAGCAATGCATCATCAGCTTCTCATTCTTTGCATGAGCAGCCATTTTACTTGCGTATGCCCTCACGTGAGTCCTTGGGCAAGTCATACCATTGTACTTTTCAAAAGTAGGAGTCTGAAACTTGTGTGGGATAATGATGCCTGGAACCAGCCCCAAATCCTTCAGATCCATACCCATAGAATCTTGATTCACAACACCCCTTAGTTGTTCCTCAATTAACCTGAATCTCTGATCATTGTCAATCTGGGGACCAGCATCCCCACCTGGCACAGAGAATGCATCTTCCTGAAGATCATCATACTGACGACCATGAATTGCGCAGACACTGTTACCTCCCCCCACTAAAGTGGGAACCACAACATTTTCTCCTCCGTCCGGAGGGATCACAACACCAGTAACAGGAATACCTCCGCCCGGAGGGCCATTCTGAACATTATTACCAGTAACACCAGTATGAACTCCTCCATGAAGGACACCCTCTTCATCAATTCTCGCAATCAGTGGCTGAACAAGAGTCCTTAACTGCTCTTGGCCTTGAGCAAAACCTTGCATTAAATCCATGAATTGATTCATGTGGGTCCGCATCTCAGTCATCTCGGCTTGTAGTTGATCCATGACTTTCTTTTGATTTTGTCTGGTAGAATATCGGTGAATGTGTTGATCCGCAATCCTGCGTTGCGGATGAGAACAAGATAAGAACACCAGAGATAAACACCTGTTATGCAAAATGATCATGAATATGAAAATGCTAATGAACATGTTTGAATATTCGCAGGGCGCTCCACCCCTTGATTATAGTTTAACAACAAGATAGAACGGAACTTCTGCTCATGCATTAAGAAAAACCAGAGGATAACCAATTGTCAACAATCACAACCCAAAATAATAAGTCTGAACACAATAATCATAGATCCCAACCAACAAGCCTGGTGGTGATCCAAATACAATAAAAGAAAATAGAAAACTACAGCATGTCATCAAAGTCCACAAGTGTCAATCCCCCCATCCATTATGCTCTTTGCTCCAGTCTTGAATTTCCTTGAACAGCTTTTTGGTGTCGGGATGCTTCGGTCTCTGAATTAGCTCTTGAATGAGAACGTCTCTCCTATGCATGATCCCTTTCAAGTATCGGCAATGCAACTCCCAAGTGTCTTCTCCAAAAACACCATCAATGCTAGGACCCTCATTTCTAGGTCTCTTCACTTCAGCTTGGATCTTCAGTTCCTCTATGGAGGCTATGGCTTCATTGAGTCGACCCTCGACTGCTTGTCTCTGGAATACCCTTGATAGTATCTCAGCGTCTTTTTTCTTGAGCTTCAACTTCAATTGATGAATTTGAGCTAGATAATCGTCTTCCTTTCGCTTATTATCAGCCATTGCAGTGTCTCAGTGAGCATTGAACTTGTGAGTTTTTGACAAAGCCTTGGCCAATTCCTCCTTCTTAGACTTGAGAACCTTGCTGATACCCTCTAGAGCTTGCCTTACCCTCTGTCCGGCCGTGACCTCGTCAGCTAGCCCTTTCTCCTTCTTGGCGAGAAGTTCTGTCTTTATCTTGGCAACGCGGACAGCTTCGCATCGGTCGTGTTTCAACTGGTAAATCTCTCTTTGTAGCTCACCGTTCTCCTCTCTCAGCTTTTCCTTTTCAGCCCACAACTTGTTAAACTTCTCTATCTCAACTGTGGTAGGAGGCTCAATCAGCAAGGGGTAAGATGGTGGTTCTTTGGAGAATGGCAAAAGTTCCTTCTCTACCCTTTTCTGAATCCAATCTTCGTACGCAGGAAATGTTCTGTTGTTGCTCTTCCCAAAAGAAGTCTTCCCCTTCTTATGACGATCTTCCCAAGTGTTTGCAGCTTCTTTTAACAGTTCTGGATTGATTTCCCCACTCAGATACGGAGATTCTTGGACATCCTCGTCTTTTGGTGGCTCTTTCAAGGCATACCCGAATTGCCTAATAGCAAGAATAGGGTTGTAGTTAATTCCCCATTTCCTTCCTATTAGAGGCACATTTGGGAGACCTTCACAACTGATCATGATATCTTGACCCAACAAGTCACGGTTAACCCAAATTAGATTATCTGTCCTCAAACCCATTAATCTTTTGGACCAATCCAATGTTCCTTGAGTATCTACAAATGCCCCAGATTTGGGAAGGCGATCGGCAAACCATTTGTAAAAGACTGGCGCACAACAATTAAGGGGCCCCCCTCTCCTCTTCTCGTTCTTATAATGCACTGAATGGTACAGATCTCCAAGCAAGGTAGGTACCGGATTCTTCCTGGTAAATATCCGGACAGCGTGCATGTCCACAAAATCCTTCATATTTGGAAACAACACCGTTCCATAGACACACATAGCCAAGATGGCATTGAAAACCAACCAACATCTAGCCTTAGCATACACAGCAGCCTGTTCTATCAAAAATTTCACATGAAAGCCTTTACACTCTCCCTTACTAGCAACGTTGTTTTTCAACAAAGATGGATCCAAATGCAAAGCCTCGAAGACCCTTTCTAAATCAGGAAGTTCTTTAAAAGGATAGAAATGAGCCTCTTCTTTGATAGAAACATCCAGAATGAGAGCAAACTCCTCCAATGTCGGAGCCAAAAGATAGTCAGTGAATAGAAAACATCGCAGGTGAGGGTCATAGAATTGCACCAGAGTGTGCAAAGCCCTATACTCGTATTCGGTGATGTCGCGAGCAAAATTCAGAATTCTTCCACACTCTCCTCTAAAGTCTGCCAATACCCCAGGTTCTGCCATAGACACAATCTTGTGAACAGGATCCAGAATAAGTGATGGGAACTTGTACACTATGATGTTCTTTCTCTTCTTAGTACTCATCCTTAATAGTCTTCAAAACCAGAATCAAAGTTAGGATGCAACCCTGCAAATGAATAAACATGTTAGGATGCAAAATGATGATGCAAATGCACACATGGGATCAAGGATGCCACACAGACTGGACAACTGCTGCACTGAACAACTGTATAATCTCAAAGGGTCTGCCCAAATACCCAGAATACCAGAATAACCATAATATCACACTGATAAATCTGCTAACCAGAAAACCGGGTATGTTGAAGGTCAAGGTTACCTGCAAACCTGTAAACACCCTGCCCTCTCACATGTGGGTACTAGAAAGCCAAGGATCCTCAATATCACGGGCTCTCAGGTCGAGAAATGATGATACGTTCACCATTTCTGGTTTGGCATCATCATCAATCGAGGAAGTCTCAACTGATTCCCCTTAAAAGAAAACATCCTATGGCAAGTCCTCAGTTTCGGCACTGAGGTCGAGAAGCAATAATACATTCATCCCTCGGGGTACAGTACTATCACCAATCGAGGAGTGCTTCCACTGATTCTTTTCCAAAAGGAAACCCTAGAGCAAGTTCCCAGCATTGGGTCCTCGGATCGACAGGTGTAATGGGTTTGCCATTTCTGGTCTGTCATTATCACATCTCGAGAGGAGTGCCGTTACTGAGTCCTCGGGAATGGCCGCCAGAGTCGACAGTTCTCCAAGTTACATTCAATCATTTGCACCAATGCGCAGGATAGAACATTACCAAAGAAAACCTCGTCTGGATGTGGAGTTTTCATGTATACTACGTCTGGCCAAATGCCACACAAGTCACACTACTTTCCACGCTAATCCTAAGTGTATGCTCGAGCCTGGGTATTGGGTCTGCCTCTCAGAATTCCCAACCCGCCAAACAGAAAACAGTGCAGCGCAGCAGATAATAATAACATGCAATGCAATAAATGCGGTAAAAATAAAATACAACAAATAAAGCAAAACAATAAACACCCAAAGAGAGCAAAAACAAACAAGCGCTAGGAGAGACTCACTTAGGGAACCAGGTGTCCCCAGCAGAGTCGCCAGCTGTCGCTCCCAGGATTTTCATCCAGGTACAAACGCGAAAGTGGCACGGAACACAGAGTCTCCAGCAATGTATATTTATCCCAAGAGAGGGAAAGGAAACACCGCAAAAACCTGAGGAAGAGGGAAAGGAATGGTCATCGCAACCATAGCCTGGGTTCGGGAGTCGGTTACACAAAGGGAAAGTGCTAGCACCCCACGCGTCCATCGTACTCTATGGGATCCACGCTTGTTGTCTAATCTAAGGGCGAGTTATCCTAAAATCTATGGCTGTACTGAAACGGGGGAGGGGAAAACAAAGACAGACTCGGTAGGACGTCGTCGTCCTAGGCCTACGTACTCCCTTTGTGCAATGGGAAATTCAGAGTCAACGTAGTTCGGACCAAGTTATTTTTGTGTTTTTTATGAGCGACGTTAAGTTCGCGACCGACAGTTAGGGTCGATGCCTGTTTGCGACAAAACGGAAAGTAACATGCCCTTTTTGAAAATAGCCTTAAGTTTGACAATCCCGCGGGACAAAAAGGTTTGAAGTTTGTTTGTATTTTTTTAAGACAGAAGTGACTTGAGTTAGTTTATAACTCACCTTGAACCAAAGTCTATGACACGGGAACGAATGCGTCGCATGGTCGTCCCCAATGGGACGTATGCTCAACACTCTAGAAGAGAGAAGGGGGACCCCTCAATCTTCACTTCCTATGTTTAAGGCTTGTGTGCAAGGTAAGTTGACCTTATTAAGTATCTTAGAAGTGTTATGAGATGAGAAGAGGGACTCAAAAGAAAAGAAAAAAACACTAAGGGGATTATATCCTAATGTTATCATGCAAAGATGACCCTAAGGGGAGGTTTGAGAACAACCTAAGCCTAAAGAAAAGAAAAGATGAGAGAAAGAAAAAGTGAGGGTGAACATGGATGACTATCCACACCCTCAAATAACTTACCTCTGCCTCTGCATAAAAGGTTAGTACAAAACAGACATAAGCAACAACAAGACAAATGAAACCCCAAACAAGTCACAACCCAAAGAGAAATGGTTACAAACCAAATGAAACTCATCCAAGTCAGAATGTACACCTTATAGGTGACCCATAATGTTTACCAAACAAGATCAAGCAAATAGAATGCAAACAAGTGGCAAAACACACAAGAAAGCCATCAAAGATGGAGTAGAAGAAGAATGAGTGGATATGCAAAGTGATCATGCAAGAATGCTTCAAACAATATCCAAGTCAGAATGTGGATGACCTAAACATGTGCCTAAACATGCTATACAGGTGTCACATGAGGCACACAAACAAGTATCCAAGCATTAAGAATCATTAGAAGAAGGAGAAGGAAGCATGTAAGTGAAACATGTTCAAGTATGCAAGATGAAACATGAATAACATATGACATGAATGCAAAGCTCCAAGGTCATAAACATATATCAAATGGAGTGCAAAGGGATGATATGGCATGGCATACACAAACCAAACATAAGTCATGAATGAGCACAGATGAGAAGAGGTGAGAAGATAAGTCAAAAAGAGGCATGTAAATCAAACATAGAACACATGCACAAAGTATGCAACAACCTCACATCAATGACCTATAATTGCAATCAAGTGACCTATTATAATTCAAACATGGTTTATGAAGTCAAAGAAGCAATCCCAAATGATGGCACAAGTGCCTTCTCAAACAAGTAATCAAACATGAACAAAGATGTGCATAAAAGAAGACCTCAAACAAAGAGCAATCAAACAATTAGCAAAAACACCTTTAACAAATACCAAATTAATTCTAAAAACACCTCAACCAGGGGTAAACATCATGTTAAAAACTCATGCAAAAATTCACAAGATAAGTCACTCAAACAATCATGCAAAGATCAAGTAAGAAACATGACTCAATATGCAAAAGAGAGGGACCAAAATGCAATATGAAATGATTTTAAAAATATGAGAAAAATGTTTTAATGAACTTCAATGTGTTGGTGAAACAATGCAAAAATAATGGACTCAAAATGTTTTATATGCTATGAAAAATAAAATCAGCAATGTAAAGTATGCACATATGAAACAATTCAAAAAGAAAATCAATTAAACAATTAATTCAGATGTCAGAAATAAAATAAAATAAGAAAATAAAATTTTCCAAAATTTTATAAAATGCTAAACATGCTTCATGATTTTTTTCATAATATTTAAATGCATCAAAATGATTTTAAAAAATAAAAAGAAGAAATGCAACAATTAACAAAAAATAAAATAATTGAAATAGGCATGGGGGTGCAAGCAGCAACACAGATACGTTGAAAACAATCAAAGGGGCCAAAGGAGGGGTGTGAAAAGTAAGCCCACAACAAAAGGTCCATCAACGCAAGTCAAAGAGGAACACATGGATTTCAGTCAACATTCATACTCAATCATGACCACACAAGCAATCCAACGCACATCAACAGTCAATGAAATCAGCAGGTAATCATGATAAATGGTCAGGATCTACACGCACACCATCATTAACATACACACGCGCACATTAAATCACTCAGAACACCAAAGAACTCACCTGAGTAGCACATGTGATTTTAATTCGTTGGCATCATCTCATCCACATGATCAATCAAACGCATTAGATTTAATCAACCAAAACAAAAGTAAGCATGATGAAAGGCTATGATCAGAGGCATATGGTAGCTATCATGAACTAACACACACGCACACAATAAAATAAAAATCAGAAAATAAAAACGTGGCAAAGCGTGGACCACCGGATCAAACACACGAACGGCTGAGATTGTGTCTTCCTTCTTCAAACCTTTGGCCGGCCGAAAAACTTACCAGACACCGGAGCCCTAGCTCCGGTCGTCTCCTCCGGTGAGCATCAACACCAAATTCTTCAGAAATTGCTCACGAGTATACCATTCGAACCAGAATTTCATGAGGATCAAGAATATCAAACTCATTTCAACAAACAAGCAACACATAAAGCAAATCGAACGAAAGAAAGTTTGGATCCAAAACTTAAATCATCAAATATGCACATATTGCACGTCCAATCTCAAAACAAAATATACCAGCATCATCAGTGAGTATCATAGATCATTATGCACATCAAAAGATTAAGTTTTATGATCATGCAATTGTCACTAACCTGAGACCTTGAATAACTTAAAATATTCCTAGAAACCCGTCTGCACGCTCCAGATCACACCCCAGCAATCCCTAATTGCAAAATAAATGCAATTAGGGCTTGAATCTGACTTAGATCCCGAGTTTTGGAGAAGAAGCTTCCAAATTCGTATCCTATGGTACACTTGTTGTTAGCTTTAGATGATGGTAGGTTTGTGTTCTATGGAACCCAAAGACTCAGATTGTGAAAGAATTTTGTCAAAAGCCTTTGTGAGTGGTGAGATTCGATGAAGAGAAAGTTTAGGGTGAAAAGTGAAATCTCATCAAAATAGCGTGCCTCCCTCTCCAATGAGTGTATGAGTTAGCTTATATACTCTAGGTTATTCCCCTGAATATCATTAAAGTCTTGTTAATTCCTTGATTAATGAGTTTTCAATGATTTTGCAAATTAGCATTTTGAGTTATACACCCTCCTCCATGCGTGTACACCCAAGCCTTGCATGATGGATCACTCATTTGTCAATTGCTAATCACACCTGAATGGAATTTGGGCTTTGGAATGTCTTGATTCATGAGTTTTGATGCTTCTTGCAAAATTGCATAATGTGAAATAAATGATGAATAAGTCATAGAATGGAGTGAAATAAAGGTCACCAATGATCCTCATGAGGTGTACTTGGATGTTAGAATGTGACTTGAAGCAATAGAACCAATTATAGGTCAATATGAACCAAAATGCAAAAGGTGTAAAAATGGAACCATGAGAAAACCCTAAAAACCACTTTGCCTTCTTTTGATCATAACTCGAGTTTCACAAATGATATGGAGACCATCTAGTACTTGTTGGAAAGGGGAGAAAAAGATATTCAACTTTCATGTTTGATAAAAATTCATTTGAAGCTTCCTTGATGATGAAAAGTCAAGTTGAATGTAGTGTAAAAACTTGCCAAAAATGAAAACTTTCAAATTACAGGTCTTTTCCATATTTGGTAACTTTTGCACAAACTCTTGATTCTTGATAAATGGTATGAAACTTGACCCTTGAAGACCATATGAGGATGTGAGACCTTGAAAACCTTGAAGAGAACCTCAGAATTCCACAGTTGACTTCCCCTCTCACTGTTGACTTTCCCCCAATTCTCTTGACTTTCAATCAATTGACCAATTGAACCTCTTATGAACTAAATTGATGGACAATTTTCCATTCCTAGATACTTAGGGACCCAAGAAATACCATGGAATCAAGTCTTGCCCAAAAAAAATCAGAAATAAACAGATTTTATAGCAAACCCTAATTTTAGTACCCTCAGTCTAGAAGGAAATAACACATCCTCCAAATCCAAATTCCTCTGAATATGATGTGTATCCTCTCCAACAAAGATGAGATATACCATTTCGTGATGATAAAAACCCAGGGAGCCTGGCCATTGGAGCAATAAACCCAAGAATCTCAAAACCCTAGTTTCTGCACTGGTTAGGAGGGAGTGGTTCACTTGAGATCTCCTGCCAATTGTGAACTCCTGATGATATGATAGACCAAATAGGATCTCTTGAGCCCCAAGGCCCCTTAGTGACTCAAATAATGGTGGCATCAATAACCATTTCTCCTCTCAATCTCTTGGACAATACAAGGACTCTTGCTTGACCCTTTGAAGAACATCTTCTCCTCTTGAATCGCCTCAGGCACCTTGACCCCATGCTAAGAACCAGTGATATGCACACATGATAATGCAAAAATGAAATGAAAGATAAGCCAGTTAGTACTAAAGGTAGGAGAGCAAATTTTGGGGTGCTACACATGGTATTGGATCAGGTGTTAGTGCTAAACATTCCCTTAGACTATCATCTATGCATGGCTCACGCCAATTATCGTCTTCGAGTATAGGAGGTGCTGGAATCTTTAGTATTTTCGTATACTTAAATGATTCCATCTCCACTTCTTTTACGCATTCGTCCATGACACCGAGAAAACAACATGAATTATATATAGCAGGAGCTTTCAAGAATTGGGCCAGAATAAATTCGACCTTCTCTTCACCAACTTCAAAAGTTAGCTTTCCTTTTTTGACATCAATGATCACTCCAGCTGTAGCTAAAAAGGGTCTTCCCAGAATAAAAGGAATGTTGGAATCCTCCTTGATATCCATTACCACAAAATCAGTAGGAATGTAGAATTGTCTTATACGAACGGGCACGTTCTCTAGCATACCTATAGGAAATTTAACAGAACGGTCCGCTAGTTGTAAAGACATTTTCGTTGGTCGCAATTCTCCTTATTCGAGCTTTTTACAGGTTTATAAGGGCATTAGACTTACATTGGCTCCTAAGTCACATAGAGTGTTGTCTATGACGTACTTTCCGATTACACAAGGTATCGAGAAACTTGACGACACAAATTTATATCATATTTTTAGGCTCACTTTGCGCATTTTCAGTCCGTATTTTTATCTAGTCTTGCTGTTCTTACTTTATTTTTATTATTTTTTATGTTTGCAGGAATAATAATCGAGATCCTAGAAGAATCGGAGAAAAGAAGCAAAAGAAAGAGAAAAAAATCCAGCAAAGCAGAAAATTGTATAGTCCCAGCAGATATGGCGTTCGCCATGCCCCCATGGCATTTGACATTGCTTCCTGATGGCGCTCCTTGTTGAATCTAGAGCATGGCGTTTGCTATACAGACGCGGGACCAGTTTTCCACAGCAGAATCCGTTTCTGGCAGTTTTGGGGAGTTTTCTAACTCCCTTTCCCTCCAGAATTCGAACTTGGCAGTTGTTAACTTTGATCCTCTATATATAGGACTCCTTCGAGCAGATTTTCGGAGTCGAAAAAAGTACGTGGAAGCTCTGGCGAAATTGTACTAGAATTCTAACCATAAATTACCCAAAAAGCAACAATAACTCGCATTGAGGGATTGTTGCAAATTATATTTACTTGTACTTTTGCTGTACCGTTTTGGATCGAAGATTTAATTCAAGTTCATTTCCTTTCCGTCCGATCTACGTTACCACACTTTATTTTTAGGTTTATTTACTTTACCGCATTATTACTATAATTGTCACTTTTAAATTGTTTAACATGTTAAATTCAGATTCGATATGTCTAAAAATGGTAGACTTAGGATTAATTATGTCTGAGTAAACAATTGGAGACCCTTATGTGAGGACCGTCGTATTTGGCGGGACTCCGTAGAAATAATAAGTGTGATAGTATGAATGTTTGTCACTTTGATTTTAATTTCCAAGTTTAATTTAAGTAGCATTGTCACGAGAGTGAAAGGTTGTTTAACATTTCTTTGTCACGAGAGTGAGAAGCATATTAAGGTTTAAGCCGAGATCCGCGAGAGCGTGAGGAGTGAACCGGATAGTGGGAATTAGGCAGCATATTTAAATACAGCCAGAGCATTTTAGATGTTGTTTAGGATAATATCGGTTTCCAAACCGTGTTTCTTAGTTACCGGGCGAGCGAGAGCAAAATCTTGGGATTTGGAAACATGGCTCTTGTTGAGACCGTGAGAGCGTGAGGCGGAGCCTTTAAGTCGGTTTATCCTACGGATTGGCAGCATAGTCATAGTTAGTACCTGTTTTCTATAAGTCCCGTCGGTGCACGAGAATCACATTTCGGGCTCGTTTTAGTATTAAATTTCAGTTTCCAATTTTAGTCCTTTATTTCCCGTTAAATTCCTGTTTCCATCCAGCCTTAGCTTTGCACATCAACCTTGGATAACATTAGTCTGACAAATCTATCCATGTGGGTTCGACAACGTTTTTAAGACTACATGATCAACTGTATACTAGTAGATTTATCCGTTAGTGTCGACCGATCAAGTTTTTGGCGCCGTTGCCGGGGACCTATTTAGTCAATATTGTGAATCTTTCGTTGCGCAGTATATACTAAGGCAACTATTCTATCTTTTAATTTGTTGATTGTATGCCAAGTACTCGCTCACAAGGCGAAAAGTTGGAGCGAACAATTAACGAAATCGAATGTTATATAAGTTTAATACGTCGAATCAACGAATTTCTTATTAGATATAACATCCCAGACCCTATTATTCCCTACTCAGATTCGGAAATCGAATCAAAACCAGAACAAATCATGGCCGAAGGACCGAGAAACCGTCCTCTGAAGTATTATGATGTTCCATCACAAGAAGAACCACATAACAACATTCCTTCCCCTGCTATTAACCGAAATGATTTCGAACTAAAACCTTCGCTGATATCAGCATTTCAACAAAACCAATTTTCAGGCAATGCTACGCACGGTCCGAATTTACATTTGTCAATATTTGTGCAATACGCGGACACCGTGAATGCAAATGGTGTTAGCCCTGAAGCAATAAGATTAAGACTTTTTCCATTTTCCTTGAGAGACAGAGCTAGAGCTTGGCTCCAGTCTCTGCCATCAAACTCAGTAACGACATGGGATGAGTTAAAGAAAGTCTTCTTAGCCCAATATTTCCCACCAAGCAAGACAACTATATTAAGAGCTCAAATCAACGGATTTAAGCAAAAAGATAACGAATCTCTTTTCGACGCTTGGGAGAGAGACAAGGACATGATGAGGCTTTGCCCACACCATGGACTTGAAGAATGGCTGATAATCCATACCTTTTACAATAGTCTGCTGTACAATACCAAAAAGAATCTGAGCGCAGCCGCTGGCGGTGCTCTAATGGACAAACCGAATGAGGAAGCCTACGAACTTATTGAGACTATGGCTCAAAATCATTTCCAATGGGGAAGTGAACGCGCTGGTGTAGTGAAGTCAACTCCAAAAAGGGGAATGTACAAAGTCAATGGTTTAGACTGTGTCAATGCTAAAGTGGATGCATTTACACAGAAAATCGAAAGTTTAGCAATAGCACCACCCGCATCTACCGTAGCTGCAGTTACACCCAATTATGAAATATGTGGAACCCCTGGGCACACAAACGCTAAATGTCAAGTGTTGGCTGGTACTCCTACCGACCAAGTGAACTATGCTCAAAGAAACCCGTATTCAAACACTTACAATCCTGGCTTGAGAAATCACTCAAATTTTTCATACAAAAACAACAATGCTATACACCCACCAAACCCAACACCTGCTATTCCTCCTGGTTACCAGAAACAACCACCGTTTGCACCGCAGCCACCTTGGAAATCAAATATGGCAATCATGATGGAAAACTTTATAAATGCTCAAGTTCAATAAAACAAAGAATTCGCAAATCAAAGCGCTCATACGGGTGAATTGATGAAACAAATGTCGAGTAAACTTAATGCTATGGCTACTCACAACAAAATGTTGGAAACTCAAATTTATCAAGTAGCCCAACAACAATCAACTATAGCAGTCCCTGCTGGAGCGTTTCCTGGCCAACCACAACCTAATCCAAAAGGGCATGCTAATGCTATCACTTTACGAAGCGAAACAGAATACAATGAACCAGTTGACCCGAGATTCCAAAATTCAGCCATGCACCAAAATTTATCAAAGGGAACCGAAAAAGTGAAAGAACCAATAGCAATAAGGAAGATAAAAGCGAAGAGGCCGTAGAAAAAGAAACACCTTATGTGCCTCTGTGACGCCCCCGATCTATACCCCCAAAACACGTAATTAAGGCGGTAAAAGAAAATTTGAAAATTGATCAGAGTATAATTGAATTATCATGGCATAGAAAGGGAGAATCACATCAAAGTAACCAAACAACTAACATGCAACACCTGCTCATTTAGATATGCAACGTGGGGTAACAATCATACAGAGGAAACTTCGTTCCTTACACCCACTTTTCAGAAATTAGAATTAAAGCGGAAAGATCTAAAATCTGAATAACACATATACATATATACATATAAACTTGTCCGTCATACATCAAGTTATACATGTACAGCCAAAATATATCATCAGATAAACAAAACAATCACACACGGCCACCCTATGCTACCCGGAGTCACATATCAGAGCCGACCGACCAAAATAATGAAGACGCAACGCTTCACAAAAGAATACCTCCAGCAGCTCTAATCTGCAATGCCTCATAGAGCGTTATAAAACAGCAGAAGGGTGAGAAAAAAAACCATAATATAATTGCATAAGATTATATATTAACACCAAAAATGCACAATAACGTATTCTCACCACCAAAACACACAGATCAATTATAACAACACACAGTACAATTCACAAGTGTCAAATACCACTACCCATCAATCATTCACAATACAATCACACATATTCCATCTCATTAAGTCACATTCACAAATTCATGCACAAATGACTCATAATTTAATGCAATGCACATAGACCGACACAACGACTCTATGCACATGCCATGCGGTACCGACTTCCAATGTCTCATGTCTCATCATCAGTTCACTCAGGAACTATTGGAACCATCGCTCGTTACTGAGAATCTCAAGTAACTCCCCGTCGGGCCTACGATGTTCACCCGTCGCTTTAAGTCATCAGGCAACGCCTCATATTTTCGAGGCACACGACGTTAAGGATTACTTTAAGTCTCCAAAGGAGCCCACAATCATCTATACATATCGCTTTAAGTCCTCAGGCAACGCCTCGTATTTTTGAGGTACACGATGGTATAGTGGATTCCCCCAAGAATCAAATCGTCACTCAGGACGTTTCAACAATGCACAATATGATGCTTGGCATACAACGACTCATGACTTTCACATTGCATGCTCACACACATCAACAATCATGCATATATCATCAAATATCACACATAGCATTTTCTTGCCTTTCGGCCACAAATCATCATCACAACATCTCATCAAAAACAACTATTCACGATTAATCGGTAAAGTCGGCCAAAAGTCGGCTAAAAATAATATATTTCTTCACCAAATCATAGAACGTATTTTTAGCTTCACATCCATATAAAGAACACTTAAATCGGATAACCAACGAAGAAGATATGAATATTTCAAAATAACGTAAAAACATAAACCGTACGCCCGACACTACGATACGATTCAAAAATACTGTACCAATTGGACTAGATTCAGACCTCAAAACTATTTTTCCTAGAAAGAACATCTCGTTAGCTTCCCAACGCTTCGAACGGGGACCAAAACCGACTTACGGTTCAAGAGATATGAATTTCCGAAGTTTCCCGACAAACCAGAATTTTATGGTTCAGCACAGTATGTATCGATACATAGGCTTTATGTATCGATACAAAAAGACCTCATGTATCGATACATAGCACGCATGTGTCGACACATGCTGTAGTGAAAATGCTGTTTTTCCCAATTTTCACAGTATGTATCGATGCATAGGGGTTATGTATCGATACATAAGCCATTTCGTATCGATACATAGCTGTTATGTATCGATTCATACTTTGTTTTTCCTTAAAAACCAGAATTTCTCAAAATGCACCTTTGCTGTCATTTTTCCAAAATGCCCGGAAACTCGACTAAATCGAACATTTTCACCGAAACAAACATATACGCCCAACCACCAAATGCATAAGAACAATTTAGAACACATAAACGAAATTTCTACGACGTTCGATTTTTCGATTAAATTTCAACCTTTCAAAAACCAGATTTTTCAAACCTCACCGAATCGAATAAAAAGCACGCTATACGACGACCTAACCTTGCTCGATACAACTACGTAATTTATTTCGAATTCTAACCGTGAAAACATCGTTTTTTATCGATTCCTTACAATTCGACCTAAACGGACAAAACAACGGAAACATAACGAAAACTAACCAAAACATAACCGAACTTCATGAAACTTTAAACAGCAGCTCACATACATATAACCAACCAACACATGTATTTATACGACTTTTCGACCGTAAAAACATTGGTTTCTATCGATTTCGTCAAATACGGCATAAACGGAACATATGGAAAACCAACCAAAACATCCACACAAAACATACATAATCATACACAATCATAGTATAATCGAGTTTCGCACCCTTACCCGATAAATTCGCGTTCTAGAAAGTCGGGAGATTGATTTCTTCCTTCACAAGTTTTTCCTCTCTTTTCTTCTTTCTCTTCTCTTTTCTTCTTCTCTATTTTTCTGATTTTTCTTTCTTTTTCTTTCTATACTTTCTATTTATTCTAACTTAATCAAAATACACCCAAATGCCCAAAATACCCCTACACTCAAATTTCTCGCAAACGATCCCAAAACGCGATAAAATATATTCCCGCCGAAAAATAACATATTTTCACATAAAAGTCGAAAATACAATAAAATAATAATAAAATAATCAAAACGACTCAATAAACAAAATTGGCAAAACGGGGCGTTACAATTCTCCCCCACTTAGAAATTTTCGTCCTCGAAAATCTTACCTGATACAAACAACTCTGGATACGACTCCCGCATCCTACTTTCCAACTCCCACGTCAGATTACCATCAGCAGCGCCTCCCCACGCCACTTTCACAAGTGCAATCTCTTTACCCCTCAACCGCTTCACCTCGCGATCCAAAATACTAACTGGTAATGCCTCGATCGTAAGGTTATCCCTTACTTCCACCTCGTCCATCGGAATCACATGTGAAGGGTCCGGAACATACTTCCGAAGCTGTGAAACATGAAAAACGTCATGCAAATTCGACAGATTCGGCGGTAACGCCACACGATACGCTACAGCACCAACTCTCGCAGATATCTGGTAAGGACCAATAAATCGAGAAGTAAGCTTCTTAGATTTCAAAGCACGACCAACACCCGTTACCGGCGTAACCCTCAGAAATACGTGATCACCCTCTTGAAACTCAAGATCCTTTCGTCTCCGATCATGATAACTCTTTTGTCTACTCTGAGAAGCCTTCATTTTCTCACGAATAAACTTTACCTTTTCCGTCGTCTGTTGCACCAATTCCGGTCCAACCACAGAACTCTCACCAGTTTCGTGCCAACACAACGGCGTTCTACATCTTCGCCCATATAAAGCCTCAAAAGGTGCCATTCCGATACTAGAATGGAAACTGTTATTATACGTGAACTCAACCAAAGCAAGATAACTGTCCCACGCACCACCTTGTTCCAAAACACACGACCTCAACAAATCCTCCAACGACTGAATCGTTCTTTCGGTCTGACCATCTGTCTGCGGATGATAAGCCGAACTCAACCTCAATTTAGAACCCAAAGCCTTCTGTAAACTTTCCCAAAATCTCGATGTAAACCTAGGATCTCGATCAGAAACAATACTCAAAGGAACCCCATGCAATTTCACCACCACACTGACATAAATCTCAGCTAACCGTTCCAAAGAAAAACTGATGTCAATCGGAATAAAATGCGCCGATTTAGTCAGCCTGTCCACAATCACCCAAATAGCATTATGCCCTCGCTGAGTATTCGGTAACCCCGTTACAAAATCCATCGAAATGCTATCCCATTTCCACTCAGGAATATCCAACGGTTGCAACAAACCACTAGGTCTCAAATGTTCCACTTTCGATTTCTGACAAGTCAAACATGCATACACAAACTGAGCCACATCTCTTTTTAAACCAGACCACCAGAAAATCTTCTTCAAATCTTGGTACATCTTATTCGCTCCCGGATGAATACTTAAATTACTTCGGTGTCCTTCCTCCAAAATCATTCTTTTCAACTCCGCATCATCGGGAATACAAATCCGACCACAAAATCTCAAAACACCAAAATTATCAACCTTGAAATCCACCTTCTCATTCATCATCAAATCAACAAATTTCAAATCCAGCTTTTGTTTCTCACTAACCGACAACAAAAATTCATTAGTAACTTTCAACATTCCAAGCCTCACACTAACCGATGTCACTTCACATACCAAACTCAAATCTCTAAACGATTCCAAAAGTTCCAACTCTTTCACCATCAATGCGGACATATGCAACGATTTCCGGCTCAATGCATCGGCTACCACATTAGCTTTACCAGGATGGTAATTCAAGCCAAAGTCGTAATCTTTCAAGAATTCCAACCATCTCCGCTGCCTCATGTTCAACTCTTTCTGATCAAATAAATATTTCAAGCTTTTATGATCACTAAAGACCTCGAACCTCGCACCATAGAGATAGTGCCTCCAAATCTTCAACACAAAAACTACAGCCGCTAATTCAAGATCATGAGTAGGATAGTTTTTCTCATGAACTCTTAACTGCCTTGAAGCGTAAGCCACAACCTTACCTTCCTGCATCAGAACACCACCCAAACCAATTAAGGACGCATCACAATATACCACAAATGGTTCATTAGGATTAGGTAAAATAAGAATCGGAGCTGTCGTCAATCTTCTCTTCAGCTCAAAAAAACTCTCTTCACATTGAATATCCCAAATGAACGCTTTGCCCTTACAAGTCAACTGCGTCAAAGGAAGAGCTAGCTTAGAAAAACCTTCAATGAACCTCCGATAATAACCAGCCAAACCTAGAAAACTTTGAATTTCAGTAACGGATCTAGGAGCCTCCCATTGTAGAACTGCTTCTACTTTAGATGGATCCACAGCAATACCGTTACCTGAAATTACGTGCCCAAGAAAACTCACCTCAGACAACCAGAATTCACACTTGGACAATTTGGCGAAAAGCTTCCTTTCCTTCAAAACCTGCAAAACAATACGCAAATGCTCTGCATGTTCCTCACGAGACTTAGAATAGATTAAAATGTCATCAATAAACACCACCACAAAACGATCCAAATGCTCGTGGAAAATCCGATTCATGTATTCCATAAACACACCAGGCGCATTAGAAACCCCGAACGGCATCACCGAATATTCATAATGACCGTACCGTGTTCTAAAGGCCGTCTTCTGAATATCCTCCTCTTTCACTCTTATCTGATGGTACCCCGATCTCAAATCGATCTTACTAAATACACAAGCACCAACCAACTGATCCATCAGATCATCAATCCTTGGAAGCAGATACTTATTCTTAATCGTCACTTTATTCAACTGGCGATAATCAATACATAATCGCATACTCCCATCTTTCTTTTTCACTAACAAAACTGGAGCACCCCAAGGAGAAACACTTGGTCTCACGAACCTCTTTTCCAACAACTCATTCAACTGCTTTTTCAACTCCACCAATTCAGATGCCGACATTCTATAAGGTGACATAGAAACAGGTCTAGTACCAGGAACTAGATCTATCGAAAATTCCACCTCTCTCTCTGGCGGCACATCTGAAATATCCTCAGGAAACACCTCAGGAAATTCGCACACAACAGGAAACACATCAAGTGAAACTTGACTATCCACCGATAACGATGCAAACACACCAAGCAACTGAGCTTCATCCGCTAAAAGTTTCTTCAACTCTTTAGTAGACAAGAAACTCGAGTCTTCATCTTCCTCAAGAGAAGGAAACCTTACAAGCTTATGATAACAATCAATGTGCACCCGATTAAATTGCAACCAGTTCATTCCCAACACCACATCTAATCCTTCCAACGGTAAACACACTAAATCCATCACAAAGTCTTTGCCATAAATGGCCAAAGGACAACTTAGACACACCAAAGAAGTAGTTACTGAACCCATCGCTGGAGTATCGATAACCATCTCAAAATCCATTACGGACAACACAAGATTCAAACTCTTCGCGCACTCAGACGAAACAAACGAATGAGTCGCTCCAGTATCAATAATAGCAATTAAAGGCATATTATTAATAAAGCAAGTACCTCTTATCAGACGATCTGCCTTTGAAGTCTGAGTTCCCGCCAACGAAAACACTTTCCCACTAGTCTGAGCCTTCTTCGGATTAGGACACTTCGAACTAATGTGACCAGGTTCTCCACAATTGTAACACTTCACGACATTCTTCCTTTTACAATCAGCTAAGACATGCCCAATACCACCACAATTAGAACACTTATTCACTTTCTTCCTACATTCATGCTGGCGATGACCCAATTCACCACATTTAAAACACCTAGGAGAATTAGACATACCACCTCCACCTGACCTACGATCAAAAGTACTCCTTTGTTTACCTTTATCAGCCGGTGACACATACGGTCCACCACGGAACTGTTGCTTCCCTTTCCTGTCACTTACACTTTTATAGTGAGCAGAACGAGCCTTACTGTCTTCATCATAGATCCTACAGCATTCCACCAAATCAGCAAACCTTCGAATCCTCTGATAACCAATCGCCTGCTTTATCTCAGGACGCAACCCACTTTCATACTTTACACACTTAGAAAATTCAGCTGTCGCTTCTACATAGTGAGGATAAAACTGCACAAGCTCCACAAACTTAGCAGTATATTCAACAACAGATAAATTACCTTGTTTTAGTTCCAAAAACTCAATCTCCTTCTTTCCTCGGACATCTTCCGGAAAATACTTCCTTAGGAACTCTCGACTAAACACCTCCCAAGTAATCTCTTCTTCCTCCTCCTCAGCTTCCAACACTTGACGAGTACTGATCCACCAGTCGTCAGCCTCTTCATGTAACATATGAGTGCCCAGCCTCACCTTATCCTCCTCGTCACAATCCATTACCCTGAAAATCCTCTCAA
The DNA here is from genome assembly GCA_022829125.1 of Lathyrus tuberosus. Classification (NCBI taxonomy): domain Eukaryota; kingdom Viridiplantae; phylum Streptophyta; class Magnoliopsida; order Fabales; family Fabaceae; genus Lathyrus; species Lathyrus tuberosus. Next base: position 1,293,147 of record JALAZF010000516.1, read on the forward strand.
TCTCCTTCAACCACAACTGTGCACCATCCGGATCATGTTTCCCTTTAAAGACCGGCGGCTTATTCTTTCTAAACTCATTCATTTCCTGCCGCATTCGGTGCACCCTGCACAGCTCGTGCCATTGCCTCCATCGCAGCAGCCAGAGCAGCATCATTACGACCAGCCATATTCTGTTCGTCCAAATACAGAAACTATGGTTAAACAACCACTTGCTCAACACAACTCGCCCAATATGCCAGACTCAACAGACCCAACTGACACAACAAACACAACTGACACGGACTGGCTCTGATACCACTTAATGTGACGCCCCCAATCTATACCCCCAAAACACGCAATTAAGGCGGTAAAAGAAAATTTGAAAATTGATCAGAGTATAATTGAATTATCATGGCATAGAAAGGGAGAATCACATCAAAGTAACCAAACAACTAACATGCAACACCTGCTCATTTAGATATGCAACGTGGGGTAACAATCATACAGAGGAAACTTCGTTCCTTACACCCACTTTTCAGAAATTAGAATTAAAGCGGAAAGATCTAAAATCTGAATAACACATATACATATATACATATAAACTTGTCCGTCATACATCAAGTTATACATGTACAGCCAAAATATATCATCAGATAAACAAAACAATCACACACGGCCACCCTATGCTACCCGGAGTCACATATCAGAGCCGACCGACCAAAATAATGAAGACGCAACGCTTCACAAAAGAATACCTCCAGCAGCTCTAATCTGCAATGCCTCATAGAGCGTTATAAAACAGCAGAAGGGTGAGAAAAAAAACCATAATATAATTGCATAAGATTATATATTAACACCAAAAATGCACAATAACGTATTCTCACCACCAAAACACACAGATCAATTATAACAACACACAGTACAATTCACAAGTGTCAAATACCACTACCCATCAATCATTCACAATACAATCACACATATTCCATCTCATTAAGTCACATTCACAAATTCATGCACAAATGACTCATAATTTAATGCAATGCACATAGACCGACACAACGACTCTATGCACATGCCATGCGGTACCGACTTCCAATGTCTCATGTCTCATCATCAGTTCACTCAGGAACTATTGGAACCATCGCTCGTTACTGAGAATCTCAAGTAACTCCCCGTCGGGCCTACGATGTTCACCCGTCGCTTTAAGTCCTCAGGCAACGCCTCATATTTTCGAGGCACACGACGTTAAGGATTGCTTTAAGTCTCCAAAGGAGCCCACAATCGTCTATACATATCGCTTTAAGTCCTCAGGCAACGCCTCGTATTTTTGAGGCACACGATGGTATAGTGGATTCCCTCAAGAATCAAATCGTCACTCAGGACGTTTCAACAATGCACAATATGATGCTTGGCATACAACGACTCATGACTTTCACATTGCATGCTCACACACATCAACAATCATGCATATATCATCAAATATCACACATAGCATTTTCTTGCCTTTCGGCCACAAATCATCATCACAACATCTCATCAAAAACAACTATTCACGATTAATCGGTAAAGTCGGCCAAAAGTCGGCTAAAAATAATATATTTCTTCACCAAATCATAGAACGTATTTTTAGCTTCACATCCATATAAAGAACACTTAAATCGGATAACCAACAAAGAAGATATGAATATTTCAAAATAACGTAAAAACATAAACCGTACGCCCGACACTACGATACGATTCGAAAATACTGTACCAATTGGACTAGATTCAGACCTCAAAACTATTTTTCCTAGAAAGAACATCTCGTTAGCTTCCCAACGCTTCGAACGGGGACCAAAACCGACTTACGGTTCAAGAGATATGAATTTCCGAAGTTTCCCGACAAACCAGAATTTTATGGTTCAGCACAGTATGTATCGATACATAGGCTTTATGTATCGATACAAAAAGACCTCATGTATCGATACATAGCACGCATGTGTCGACACATGCTGTAGTGAAAATGCTGTTTTTCCCAATTTTCACAGTATGTATCGATGCATAGGGGTTATGTATCGATACATAAGCCATTTCGTATCGATACATAGCTGTTATGTATCGATTCATACTTTGTTTTTCCTTAAAAACCAGAATTTCTCAAAATGCACCTTTGCTGTCATTTTTCCAAAATGCCGGGAAACTCGACTAAATCGAACATTTTCACCAAAACAAACATATACGCCCAACCACCAAATGCATAAGAACAATTTAGAACACATAAACGAAATTTCTACGAAGTTCGATTTTTCGATTAAATTTCAACCTTTCAAAAACCAGATTTTTCAAACCTCACCGAATCGAATAAAAAGCACGCTATACGACGACCTAACCTTGCTCGATACAACTACGTAATTTATTTCGAATTCTAACCGTGAAAACATCGTTTTTTATCGATTCCTTACAATTCGACCTAAACGGACAAAACAACGGAAACATAACGAAAACTAACCAAAACATAACCGAACTTCATGAAACTTTAAACAGCAGCTCACATACATATAACCAACCAACACATGTATTTATACGACTTTTCGACCGTAAAAACATTGGTTTCTATCGATTTCGTCAAATACGGCATAAACGGAACATATGGAAAACCAACCAAAACATCCACACAAAACATACATAATCATACACAATCATAGTATAATCGAGTTTCGCACCCTTACCCGATAAATTCGCGTTCTAGAAAGTCGGGAGATTGATTTCTTCCTTCACAAGTTTTTCCTCTCTTTTCTTCTTTCTCTTCTCTTTTCTTCTTCTCTATTTTTCTGGTTTTTCTTTCTTTTTCTTTCTATACTTTCTATTTATTCTAACTTAATCAAAATACACCCAAATGCCCAAAATACCCCTACACTCAAATTTCTCGCAAACGATCCCAAAACGCGATAAAATATATTCCCGCCGAAAAATAACATATTTTCACATAAAAGTCGAAAATACAATAAAATAATAATAAAATAATCAAAACGACTCAATAAACAAAATTGGCAAAACGGGGCGTTACAATTCTCCCCCACTTAGAAATTTTCGTCCTCGAAAATCTTACCTGATACAAACAACTCTGGATACGACTCCCGCATCCTACTTTCCAACTCCCACGTCAGATTACCATCAGCAGCGCCTCCCCACGCCACTTTCACAAGTGCAATCTCTTTACCCCTCAACCGCTTCACCTCGCGATCCAAAATACTAACTGGTAATGCCTCGATCGTAAGGTTATCCCTTACTTCCACCTCGTCCATCGGAATCACATGTGAAGGGTCCGGAACATACTTCCGAAGCTGTGAAACATGAAAAACGTCATGCAAATTCGACAGATTCGGCGGTAACGCCACACGATACGCTACAGCACCAACTCTCGCAGATATCTGGTAAGGACCAATAAATCGAGAAGTAAGCTTCTTAGATTTCAAAGCACGACCAACACCCGTTACCGGCGTAACCCTCAGAAATACGTGATCACCCTCTTGAAACTCAAGATCCTTTCGTCTCCGATCATGATAACTCTTTTGTCTACTCTGAGAAGCCTTCATTTTCTCACGAATAAACTTTACCTTTTCCGTCGTCTGTTGCACCAATTCCGGTCCAACCACAGAACTCTCACCAGTTTCGTGCCAACACAACGGCGTTCTACATCTTCGCCCATATAAAGCCTCAAAAGGTGCCATTCCGATACTAGAATGGAAACTGTTATTATACGTGAACTCAACCAAAGCAAGATAACTGTCCCACGCACCACCTTGTTCCAAAACACACGACCTCAACAAATCCTCCAACGACTGAATCGTTCTTTCGGTCTGACCATCTGTCTGCGGATGATAAGCCGAACTCAACCTCAATTTAGAACCCAAAGCCTTCTGTAAACTTTCCCAAAATCTCGATGTAAACCTAGGATCTCGATCAGAAACAATACTCAAAGGAACCCCATGCAATTTCACCACCACACTGACATAAATCTCAGCTAACCGTTCCAAAGAAAAACTGATGTCAATCGGAATAAAATGCGCCGATTTAGTCAGCCTGTCCACAATCACCCAAATAGCATTATGCCCTCGCTGAGTATTCGGTAACCCCGTTACAAAATCCATCGAAATGCTATCCCATTTCCACTCAGGAATATCCAACGGTTGCAACAAACCACTAGGTCTCAAATGTTCCACTTTCGATTTCTGACAAGTCAAACATGCATACACAAACTGAGCCACATCTCTTTTTAAACCAGACCACCAGAAAATCTTCTTCAAATCTTGGTACATCTTATTCGCTCCCGGATGAATACTTAAATTACTTCGGTGTCCTTCCTCCAAAATCATTCTTTTCAACTCCGCATCATCGGGAATACAAATCCGACCACAAAATCTCAAAACACCAAAATTATCAACCTTGAAATCCACCTTCTCATTCATCATCAAATCAACAAATTTCAAATCCAGCTTTTGTTTCTCACTAACCGACAACAAAAATTCATTAGTAACTTTCAACATTCCAAGCCTCACACTAACCGATGTCACTTCACATACCAAACTCAAATCTCTAAACGATTCCAAAAGTTCCAACTCTTTCACCATCAATGCGGACATATGCAACGATTTCCGGCTCAATGCATCGGCTACCACATTAGCTTTACCAGGATGGTAATTCAAGCCAAAGTCGTAATCTTTCAAGAATTCCAACCATCTCCGCTGCCTCATGTTCAACTCTTTCTGATCAAATAAATATTTCAAGCTTTTATGATCACTAAAGACCTCGAACCTCGCACCATAGAGATAGTGCCTCCAAATCTTCAACACAAAAACTACAGCCGCTAATTCAAGATCATGAGTAGGATAGTTTTTCTCATGAACTCTTAACTGCCTTGAAGCGTAAGCCACAACCTTACCTTCCTGCATCAGAACACCACCCAAACCAATTAAGGACGCATCACAATATACCACAAATGGTTCATTAGGATTAGGTAAAATAAGAATCGGAGCTGTCGTCAATCTTCTCTTCAGCTCAAAAAAACTCTCTTCACATTGAATATCCCAAATGAACGCTTTGCCCTTACAAGTCAACTGCGTCAAAGGAAGAGCTAGCTTAGAAAAACCTTCAATGAACCTCCGATAATAACCAGCCAAACCTAGAAAACTTTGAATTTCAGTAACGGATCTAGGAGCCTCCCATTGTAGAACTGCTTCTACTTTAGATGGATCCACAGCAATACCGTTACCTGAAATTACGTGCCCAAGAAAACTCACCTCAGACAACCAGAATTCACACTTGGACAATTTGGCGAAAAGCTTCCTTTCCTTCAAAACCTGCAAAACAATACGCAAATGCTCTGCATGTTCCTCACGAGACTTAGAATAGATTAAAATGTCATCAATAAACACCACCACAAAACGATCCAAATGCTCGTGGAAAATCCGATTCATGTATTCCATAAACACACCAGGCGCATTAGAAACCCCGAACGGCATCACCGAATATTCATAATGACCGTACCGTGTTCTAAAGGCCGTCTTCTGAATATCCTCCTCTTTCACTCTTATCTGATGGTACCCCGATCTCAAATCGATCTTACTAAATACACAAGCACCAACCAACTGATCCATCAGATCATCAATCCTTGGAAGCAGATACTTATTCTTAATCGTCACTTTATTCAACTGGCGATAATCAATACATAATCGCATACTCCCATCTTTCTTTTTCACTAACAAAACTGGAGCACCCCAAGGAGAAACACTTGGTCTCACGAACCTCTTTTCCAACAACTCATTCAACTGCTTTTTCAACTCCACCAATTCAGATGCCGACATTCTATAAGGTGACATAGAAACAGGTCTAGTACCAGGAACTAGATCTATCGAAAATTCCACCTCTCTCTCTGGCGGCACATCTGAAATATCCTCAGGAAACACCTCAGGAAATTCGCACACAACAGGAAACACATCAAGTGAAACTTGACTATCCACCGATAACGATGCAAACACACCAAGCAACTGAGCTTCATCCGCTAAAAGTTTCTTCAACTCTTTAGTAGACAAGAAACTCGAGTCTTCATCTTCCTCAAGAGAAGGAAACCTTACAAGCTTATGATAACAATCAATGTGCACCCGATTAAATTGCAACCAGTTCATTCCCAACACCACATCTAATCCTTCCAACGGTAAACACACTAAATCCATCACAAAGTCTTTGCCATAAATGGCCAAAGGACAACTTAGACACACCAAAGAAGTAGTTACTGAACCCATCGCTGGAGTATCGATAACCATCTCAAAATCCATTACGGACAACACAAGATTCAAACTCTTCGCGCACTCAGACGAAACAAACGAATGAGTCGCTCCAGTATCAATAATAGCAATTAAAGGCATATTATTAATAAAGCAAGTACCTCTTATCAGACGATCTGCCTTTGAAGTCTGAGTTCCCGCCAACGAAAACACTTTCCCACTAGTCTGAGCCTTCTTCGGATTAGGACACTTCGAACTAATGTGACCAGGTTCTCCACAATTGTAACACTTCACGACATTCTTCCTTTTACAATCAGCTAAGACATGCCCAATACCACCACAATTAGAACACTTATTCACTTTCTTCCTACATTCATGCTGGCGATGACCCAATTCACCACATTTAAAACACCTAGGAGAATTAGACATACCACCTCCACCTGACCTACGATCAAAAGTACTCCTTTGTTTACCTTTATCAGCCGGTGACACATACGGTCCACCACGGAACTGTTGCTTCCCTTTCCTGTCACTTACACTTTTATAGTGAGCAGAACGAGCCTTACTGTCTTCATCATAGATCCTACAGCATTCCACCAAATCAGCAAACCTTCGAATCCTCTGATAACCAATCGCCTGCTTTATCTCAGGACGCAACCCACTTTCATACTTTACACACTTAGAAAATTCAGCTGTCGCTTCTACATAGTGAGGATAAAACTGCACAAGCTCCACAAACTTAGCAGTATATTCAACAACAGATAAATTACCTTGTTTTAGTTCCAAAAACTCAATCTCCTTCTTTCCTCGGACATCTTCCGGAAAATACTTCCTTAGGAACTCTCGACTAAACACCTCCCAAGTAATCTCTTCTTCCTCCTCCTCAGCTTCCAACACTTGACGAGTACTGATCCACCAGTCGTCAGCCTCTTCATGTAACATATGAGTGCCCAGCCTCACCTTATCCTCCTCGTCACAATCCATTACCCTGAAAATCCTCTCAATCTCCTTCAACCACAACTGTGCACCATCCGGATCATGTTTCCCTTTAAAGACCGGCGGCTTATTCTTTCTAAACTCATTCATTTCCTGCCGCATTCGGTGCACCCTGCACAGCTCGTGCCATTGCCTCCATCGTAGCAGCCAGAGCAGCATCATTACGACCAGCCATATTCTGTTCGTCCAAATACAGAAACTATGGTTAAACAACCACTTGCTCAACACAACTCGCCCAATATGCCAGACTCAACAGACCCAACTGACACAACAAACACAACTGACACGGACTGGCTCTGATACCACTTAATGTGACGCCCCCGATCTATACCCCCAAAACACGCAATTAAGGCGGTAAAAGAAAATTTGAAAATTGATCAGAGTATAATTGAATTATCATGGCATAGAAAGGGAGAATCACATCAAAGTAACCAAACAACTAACATGCAACACCTGCTCATTTAGATATGCAACGTGGGGTAACAATCATACAGAGGAAACTTCGTTCCTTACACCCACTTTTCAGAAATTAGAATTAAAGCGGAAAGATCTAAAATCTGAATAACACATATACATATATACATATAAACTTGTCCGTCAAACATCAAGTTATACATGTACAGCCAAAATATATCATCAGATAAACAAAACAATCACACACGGCCACCCTATGCTACCCGGAGTCACATATCAGAGCCGACCGACCAAAATAATGAAGATGCAACGCTTCACAAAAGAATACCTCCAGCAGCTCTAATCTGCAACGCCTCATAGAGCGTTATAAAACAGCAGAAGGGTGAGAAAAACAACCATAATATAATTGCATAAGATTATATATTAACACCAAAAATGCACAATAACGTATTCTCACCACCAAAACACACAGATCAATTATAACAACACACAGTACAATTCACAAGTGTCAAATACCACTACCCATCAATCATTCACAATACAATCACACATATTCCATCTCATTAAGTCACATTCACAAATTCATGCACAAATGACTCATAATTTAATGCAATGCACATAGACCGACACAACGACTCTATGCACATGCCATGCGGTACCGACTTCCAATGTCTCATGTCTCATCATCAGTTCACTCAGGAACTATTGGAACCATCGCTCGTTACTGAGAATCTCAAGTAACTCCCCGTCGGGCCTACGATGTTCACCCGTCGCTTTAAGTCCTCAGGCAACGCCTCATATTTTCGAGGCACACGACGTTAAGGATTGCTTTAAGTCTCCAAAGGAGCCCACAATCGTCTATACATATCGCTTTAAGTCCTCAGGCAACGCCTCGTATTTTTGAGGCACACGATGGTATAGTGGATTCCCTCAAGAATCAAATCGTCACTCAGGACATTTCAACAATGCACAATATGATGCTTGGCATACAACGACTCATGACTTTCACATTGCATGCTCACACACATCAACAATCATGCATATATCATCAAATATCACACATAGCATTTTCTTGCCTTTCGGCCACAAATCATCATCACAACATCTCATCAAAAACAACTATTCATGATTAATCGGTAAAGTCGGCCAAAAGTCGTCTAAAAATAATATATTTCTTCACCAAATCATAGAACGTATTTTTAGCTTCACATCCATATAAAGAACACTTAAATCGGATAACCAACGAAGAAGATATGAATATTTCAAAATAACGTAAAAACATAAACCGTACGCCCGACACTACGATAAGATTCGAAAATACTGTACCAATTGGACTAGATTCAGACCTCAAAACTATTTTTCCTAGAAAGAACATCTCGTTAGCTTCCCAACGCTTCGAACGGGGACCAAAACCGACTTACGGTTCAAGAGATATGAATTTCCGAAGTTTCCCGACAAACCAGAATTTTATGGTTCAGCACAGTATGTATCGATACATAGGCTTTATGTATCGATACAAAAAGACCTCATGTATCGATACATAGCACGCATGTGTCGACACATGCTGTAGTGAAAATGCTGTTTTTCCCAATTTTCACAGTATGTATCGATGCATAGGGGTTATGTATCGATACATAAGCCATTTCGTATCGATACATAGCTGTTATGTATCGATTCATACTTTGTTTTTCCTTAAAAACCAGAATTTCTCAAAATGCACCTTTGCTGTCATTTTTCCAAAATGCCCGGAAACTCGACTAAATCGAACATTTTCACCGAAACAAACATATACGCCCAACCACCAAATGCATAAGAACAATTTAGAACACATAAACGAAATTTCTACGACGTTCGATTTTTCGATTAAATTTCAACCTTTCAAAAACCAGATTTTTCAAACCTCACCGAATCGAATAAAAAGCACGCTATACGACGACCTAACCTTGCTCGATACAACTACGTAATTTATTTCGAATTCTAACCGTGAAAACATCGTTTTTTATCGATTCCTTACAATTCGACCTAAACGGACAAAACAACGGAAACATAACGAAAACTAACCAAAACATAACCGAACTTCATGAAACTTTAAACAGCAGCTCACATACATATAACCAACCAACACATGTATTTATACGACTTTTCGACCGTAAAAACATTGGTTTCTATCGATTTCGTCAAATACGGCATAAACGGAACATATGGAAAACCAACCAAAACATCCACACAAAACATACATAATCATACACAATCATAGTATAATCGAGTTTCGCACCCTTACCCGATAAATTCGCGTTCTAGAAAGTCGGGAGATTGATTTCTTCCTTCACAAGTTTTTCCTCTCTTTTCTTCTTTCTCTTCTCTTTTCTTCTTCTCTATTTTTCTGGTTTTTCTTTCTTTTTCTTTCTATACTTTCTATTTATTCTAACTTAATCAAAATACACCCAAATGCCCAAAATACCCCTACACTCAAATTTCTCGCAAACGATCCCAAAACGCGATAAAATATATTCCCGCCGAAAAATAACATATTTTCACATAAAAGTCGAAAATACAATAAAATAATAATAAAATAATCAAAACGACTCAATAAACAAAATTGGCAAAACGGGGCGTTACAGCCTCCGCCACCATACAAACCACCTGTACCTTATCCTCAAAGACTTGCCAAATCTAAAAATGAAGGGCAATTTAAGAAATTCGTAGAACTTCTAAAGCAATTGAACATAACCATACCTTTTACAGAAGCTATTACACAAATGCCCTCATATGCAAAATTTCTCAAAGAGATCTTGTCGAATAAGAAAAAGCCCAAAGATAATGAAACCGTTATGCTCACTGCTGAGTGTAACGCTATAATTCAAAACAACGTGCCTCCTAAGTTGAAAGACCCAGGCAGTTTTTGCATACCTTGCGTAATCGGAAAATCTATCATAGACAAAGCGCTATGCGATTTAGGAGCCAGTGTTAGCTTGATGCCATTATCTACATGCAAGAAACTTGACTTAGGGGAACTAAGGCCGACAAAAATGTCATTACAACTAGCGGACCATTCTGTTAAATATCCTGTTGGTATGCTAGAGAATGTGCCTGTTCGTATAGGTCAGTTCTATATCCCTACTGATTTTGTGATAATGGACATTAAAGAAGATTTGAACATACCCATTATTTTAGGAAGACCATTTTTAGCAACAGTCGGAGCCATCATCGATGTTAAGAAAGGAAAACTAACTTTTGAAGTTGGGGAAGAGAAAGTTGAATTTATCCTGGCCCAATTCCTAAAATCTCCAGCTATTGATGATTCATGTTGTTTCCAAGATGTTATCGACGAATGCGTTAGAGAAATGGAGAAGGAACCGACTAAGTACACTGAAGTACTAAAGATTCCTGCACCTCCAATATTCGAAGATGATAATTGGCGTGAGCCATACGAAGATGACAGTCTAAGGGAATGCCTAGCATTAACACCCGATACAATACCATGCCCAAAGAAACCATCTATAGAACTCAAAACACTACCGAAAGATCTAAGGTATGAATTCCTAGACACTGAGCTAGAGCGACCGGTAATAGTCAATGCCGACTTAGGACAAATAGAGACCGAAAAACTGTTACGTGTCTTAAGAAAGTATCTCACAGCCTTAGGTTACAACATCTCAGATCTAAAAGGAATAAGCCCCTCTATATGTATGCATCGCATTATGCTAGAAGAGGACTGTAAAACCTCTAGAGAGCATCAGAGGAGATTAAACCCCATCTTAAGTGATGTAATAAAAAAGGAGGTGCAAAAACTATTAGAGGCAGGAATTATATACCCGATATCTGACAGTAATTGGGTCAGCCCTGTGCATGTCGTACCGAAGAAGAGAGGTGTTACAGTTGTTAGCAACGAGAAAGGCGAATCCGTAGCAAAGCGAATTCAAACTGGTTGGAGAATGTGTATAGATTATAGGAAGCTAAACAAAGCCACTCGTAAAGACCATTTTCCTTTACCTTTCATAGATTAAATGCTTGAACGGCTAGCTAAACACTCATATTTTTGTTATCTTGACGGATACTTAGGACTCTTTCAAATCCATATTCACCCTGATGACAAGGAAAAGACTACATTTACCTGTCCCTATGGTACATTTGCCTATCGACGAATGTCGTTTGGACTGTGCAATGCTCCTGCAACATTTCAGAGATGCATGATGTCGATCTTCGTGGATTTCATAGACCACATAATGGAAGTCTTCATGGACGATTTCTCTGTATGTGGGGGAAGTTTCAAAAATTGCTTATCAAACCTTGAGATGGCACTTGAACGATGTGTTAAAGTAAACTTAGTGCTTAACTGGGAGAAATGCCATTTCATGGTAAGGCAAGGAATAGTTCTTGGACATGTAGTATCCGACAGAGGTATCGAAGTAGATAAAGAAAAAATAGAAATTATAGAGAACCTTCAACCTCCGAAAATAGTTAGAGAAATTCGCAGTTTCTTAGGACACACCTGATTTTACCGACGATTCATTAAAGATTTCTCTAAAATCACAAATCCACTGACTGAGCTGTTAATGAAAGATTCCGAGTTCATCTTTGATGAGGATTGCTTGAAAGCATTCGAACACCTGAAAACGCTCTTATTACGGCACCAATCATGCAACCACCGGATGGAGTATACCATTTGAGATTATATGTAACGCCAGTGATTACACTGTAGGCGCTGTCCTAGGACAAAGGAAAGATAAGAAGCTTCATGCTATCTACTATGCAAGTAGAACCTTGTACAATGCATAGATGAACTACGCCATCATCGAAAAGGAACTCCTTGCAGTTGTGTTTGCTTTAGATAAATTTCGTTCCTACCTAGTGGGAGCAAAAATTATTGTTTATACCGATCATGCCGCAATTTGATATCTGTTGACTAAGAAAGATGCGAAACCTAGACTCTTAAGATAGATTTTGCTCTTGCAAGAATTTGACTTGGAAATCAAAGATAAGAAAGGTACCGAAAACGTAGTAGCAAATCACCTCTCTAGGATTGAGGATCTGAGACCCGAAGAAGTACCAATTAATGACGAATTCCCCTATGACAGACTAGTAGCCCAGTTAGAAAGCGAAAGCGAAATAGTTGAATACTCCTTGATATTTAATGACGCAGAAACTAATGAAGTAGTAGAATCAATATGCACCAAGACCATACTACCGTGGTATGCCGACTTTGTCAACTACCTAGCAGCTGGGGTGCTTCCACCAGACTTAACATACCAACAAAAGAAAAAGTTTTTCCATGATCTTAAACACTACTATTGGGATGAACCCTTACTTTTCAAGAGAGGCGCCGATGGAATATTTCATCGATGGGTCCCTAAATCAGAAGTAGCTGAGGTCATATCCCATTGTCATGTTGTACCTTATGGAGGGCATGCAACTACCTCTAAAACATGTGCAAAGATCCTGCAATCTGGTCTCTTCTGGCCAAATCTTTGGAAGGATGTCCATATCGCTGTTATAAACTGCAACCGGTGTCAATGTACTGGAAACATCTCTAGACGCGATGAGATGCCACAGAAGGGAATTTTAGAAGTGGAAGTCTTTGACGTATGGGGTATAGATTTCATGGGACCCTTTCCGTCTTCTTTTGGTAATAAGTACATACTCGTTGCAGTCGATTACATGTCAAAATGGATTGAGGCAGTAGCTTTTCCTTCGAATGATGCACGAGTGGTGATTAAGCTCTTTAAAAACATAATTTTTCCTAGGTTCGGTGTACCGAGAATTGTCATTAACGATGGCGGCTCCCATTTCATTTCCAATGTCTTTGGTAAGCTTTTGCTCAAATATGGAGTCCGACACCGAGTAGCAGCACCCTATCATCCTCAAACCAGTGGACAAGTCGAGGTTTCAAATAGGGAGATCAAACAAATCTTAGAAAAAACCGTCGCAACTTCCAGGAAAGATTGGTCTACTAAACTTCATGAGGCTCTGTGGACTTATATGACAGCTTACAAAACCCCGATAGGAACCACACCGTTTAAAATGGTTTATGGAAAGTCTTGCCACCTACCTGTAGAACTAGAGCATAAAACTTATTGGGCCATTAAGACCCTAAACATGAATTACGCAGCGGCAGGGGAGAAAAGAATTTTAGATATCCATAAACTCGAGGAACTTAGACTGGATGCCTACGAAAATGCCCGAATCTATAAAGAGAGAACTAAAACATGGCATGATAAGCGGATAGAAATGAGGGAGTTCAATGAAGGAGACATAGTCATTCTCTTTAACTCTCGACCGAAGCTGTTCCCATGTAAGTTACGTTCCCGATGGTCTGGCCCCTTTGAGGTTGTGAGAGTTTTCCAAAGTGGAGCAATATAAATTTGAGGTAAAACAAACGAAACATTCATTGTGAACGGCCAACGACTTAAGCACTACCACACCATAGAGAACAAGGAATTTTACACTAGTTATAAGTTGGAAGAGCTGCCCGCTCCTCCTAATGAATGATTTTTCTTTCTAGATCAATGTCGAGCTCCTGACATTAAACGAAGCGCTCCGTGGAGGCAGCCCATGATTTTTGTTTGTTATTGTTTTATTGGTGTTTTTATACTTTTACTTGTATTAGCTGTTAACTTTTATGCATGCTTACATTTACATTATTATTATTATTATTACTATTGTTACTATTACTATTATTATTATTATTATTATTATTATTTTTCACTAACCTATGTTTATGGTACAACTTGACTAATAGGAAATCATTTTCTATTTCAGGCTAGCTCATCTTAGGATAGCACTTAACTCTAGGACAATGTAGCCTTTTGAGAACCATGAAGTTACCTTTAGGAACGAAGTCCAGAGGCGCCGTTTTGAGGCCCTGTCACAAAGAGACTTTGGTGTGTCTATCTACCCTGATAACGCAGCTATGACCACTCTTGGCATCCGTGATAGTGTCATCTAACTGCTTAATCAGTTAGGGTGGGATGATTTTACTATCCGGAAGAGATTTAGCACTTACCATAACCTGACACTAGAGTTCTTGAGCTCGTTATACTATGATCCTACCAGAGGTTTCGGTTTTGGCCGTGGGTTGGATACTTTTAGGTTGTTTGGCAACAAATACCATTTTACACATCATGAGTTTGCTGACTTATTAGGATTTCCTAATGGGCCTGATGCCATAACTAAGACCCGTGAAGATGCCTTTACTGCATATGATCTGAACCAATTTTAGGGTACTCTGACCGATAATTACAATCCTGAGCCGAATGGTATGTTCTCCGAGAGTATCCATAATCCTGGTATAAGGTATTTCCACAAGACATTGGTCCACACCCTTTTTGGTAAGGAAGAGAATGTGACTCCTGTCTCTAAGGACGAGCTTTACATTATGTTCTATGCCTCTCAAGGCAAGCTGGTTAATGCAACCCCTTTCATGCTAGCTAACTTTGCTAAGATCTCTCGTGAGCCTTTTGGTGCTATCATTATTGGTGGCCTAATTACCATGATTGCTGACGCTATTGGGTTACAGTACCACTTGAACCGTACTCGTTTTTTGGTAGTTATCGCCCTATGATATCAATTTCTGTTTCAACCGTGGAATTATTGCTAATCTTGGCCCAGTTGAATTTGAGCTTCTGATTGACAATGCTGTTGTCCATCACTTTACCTTGCCAATTCATGAGAAAACTAGTGTACATAACAAGGATAATTGGCTCTATGACTTGGAAGGTCAGAACGAGTCTCTAACTCCTCCTGACTTTCCATAAGCTTATGAGAATTTAGAAGCCGATATGACTGATATTGGTACTCTTGGCTCTGCTATTTAGCCGGTTGTTCCACCTATTGACATTGTTACCGCTATTCATGCTCTACAAGCTGAAGTAGATTTCCTTCGTGGAGAGATGACATCTCTTCTTGTGGATTTCTTGGGATTTATGGATGTAGTTCATGAGCAATTTGACTATCTTTTTTCAGATCGTTTATTCACTCCATCGTCCTGCTGAACCTCAGATGAGGCGTCACCATAGATAGTCTCAGTTGTACTCATTTCCCTGTTTTTCTTAGATTAGGATTTTATTTTAATGTATCAGTGTTTCATTCCCGTACTGTTCATTCTTTTTAATTCTGTTGTACACTGTCGGTATGCCGACAATCAACTATGTATGTACTTCTGTTATTTCAATTTATGCAATTTCCCTTTTCCGTAACTTTGTGTTGTTGATGATTAACAAGTTTTGAATTTTTTCATGGCTTGTTAAGTATCTTTGTTAGTACTATATGTAGAATCAAAATAAAACAAATATATATATAGCAGGTTTTGTCTTCGTTTCTGACCTGTAGTGAAAATTCGCACTTTCAACATAATGGCGTTCGCCATTATGCTGATGGGGTTCGCCATCAGTTCAAATTTCCTGATTTTTCCCATTCGCAACACATGGCGTTCGCCATTGCGTGGGAACGTGCAGTCTGCGCAGAATTCAAATTCCTGCGCGTTTTTCCTAGAGAATCCATATAGTCACCTTTTTACACTTCTAAAACACCCTTCCAACTACCTCATTAACCCATCATTAATCCCTCATAACCACCAACCATCTACATTCCACAAATTTGCTTATAAATTCATCAAATCCATCATCTTTCTCACACCCATCACTCACACTCTTCACTCATTAACTTTTCAAATCATTCTCACTACCATCACTCTGCTAATATGCCTCCTAGAGTCGCTACTAACATCGACTACATGGGCATTGAATTTCCTGAAAATGTCCTTGGTCAGAGCCAACATTTTAGCTTTCTCAAACTGCGAAAGAGGGCAGTCGTCGCCACACGGTACCCAGACACCACTGCTGTCCAGACCTTGGGTCTCTTCGATAGCTTGAATTGGATGATTACAAACTTAGGTATGTCACAGTTCTGTTCAATGAGTAATTCTACTTACGTTAGGCGACGTATGAGTTTTTAAGTTCCTTTCATCTGTCCACGAATCTGTCCCGTACTGATGGTTCCATGCAGTTTAGAATGTTTAATGCTGATCACTCCTTAATCTTTGAGCAGATAGGTAATATCTTTAGTTTTCCTAGCAGTCCGGAGTATGCTACACAAACACCCTTAGAGAGTGAGTGACAACCTAATTGTCATACCCCAAATTTTACTCTCAGATCCTCTGGTCATTTTTCTTATCATCTTAGGACATCTGTCTTGTGCATTTGTAGTTTTTAGTCCTTTATTCATTAATCGTGCACTTTTCCGTTTATTTTTTATCGCCTAGTATTATCCTGATTTTTGTCTATTTCTAATTTAATCTTATTTTAGATTTTTTTAGAACTTCATGTTTTTCATTTAGAATTTTGTTTATTTTATTTATTTCACTTGTTTGAAATTTTAGAACTTTATTAGAACTTTATGTTTTATCAAAATTTTATTTCATTTAGAATTTTATGTTTTATTTCTTATCTCATTTTGTTTAAAATTTATTTCTTTTTATCGTTAATATAATATTATTCATATTTTTTATTTATTTCATTATTATTACTATTCATTATTTTCATTATTATTACCATTTATTTTATTATTGTTACTTTTTTATTATTTATTTGTTATTATTATTATTATCATTATTAGTATTATTATTATTATTATTATTATTATTATTATCATTATTACAATTTTTATTTTTATCTATTTTATTATTATTACTTATTGTCATTCTTTATGTCATTGTCATTTTATTTAGTATTATTTTTTTTATTGTGACAAATCCATAAGAAGAGAACGAGTCCCCACACACCATATCCAACTTTGCTGCTACCTCCTTCTTTCACTCCAAAAGTCTCTCTATACTCCACTCAGCAACCAAAACTTAAAGCCAGCATGTCAAAAGTTGCACAAAACTAACTTGTCTCCATTTTTCAACGTTACAGCAACAAGACCACACTCTGCTATCACCCAAAATAAAACGTACGACAGGGACAGAACAATGTTACTCGTACGAACACCAAATCAAAGCCTACAAAGCTTCACCATCCATACACGCCAGACCACTCTCCAAGACAAAACACACGAACAATGTTTACAGCCAACAATACACGAAAAGCCTACCCCAAAAATCATGGAAAGTTGCAAAGAACCGTACAAACAACTTGCAGTGAAATGGACTATTCATCAATAACACAAATCCAAAAATTCAGAAAAAGAGAGCTTAAATGATTAAAGAGAAGAACAGGGGGAATTCTGAAAAAGGGGGGTTATTTACAAGAAAATTTGAAGACAAAAAAGGGACCACCTCAATTTACACACGCATAAACCAAAAAACCTGCTTCCTCACGAACGAGCCACTCTCCAATTGCACAATAAAGACTCTCTCAATGTGAACATCTTGGGGGGTCTTCTTCTCCTTATCTCCTCTCCCACTTTCCTCTTCTTCCCCACTAAAGGACTACTCCGAACATGGAAACCAGACACCCACACAAACTCCCGGTTCGTCTCCTTCACTCCCCACCGTGTTACAAACCCTCTTTCTTCTTCTCCCCGAATTCCCCTGCCACCACTAAAACCCCTCTTTCAACACAACACCTTCATTTCTCCCAACCTTCAACAACCGTGAGCAATAACTTTCCTTTCTCCACCCGACCGCGAATCAACACGACAACCCAACCTTCCTTTCATTTTTTTCTTCATACCCAAAAAAATCTCCACTAAACTATTTCTCCCGAACCTTCATTCAACCCATAAATCTTCAATCTTTACCAACATAAAATCGTAACAGAAAGTGTGAGATGAAGAGAAAGCAAAACAAAACACAAACTTGAGCAAACCCAAACACAAACCGAGTTGAAATGAAGCGAGATTGAAGGAGTGATTGACATAGACAATTTCAAACCAAACCTGTGAAGTAGAGCGAGACGTAGCTGAACTTTTTTCTGGTGATTTGGGGTCCGATCATGACATCGATTTGTTTAGCTTTTGGAACCCTGGCTTTTCTTTTCTTTTTGTTTCATTGTGTGCGCGTTGTTGATGATCAATAATATTATGTTATTGAGTGTTGATTCTGAAGCTTTGTTTTATGCGTGTTAATTCATTTAGCATTTTTTTGCCAATTTTTTCTACCGCCACAACCATGAGCTGAATGGGCCACGAGGCCCATGAGGATTCATATTCATATATCCTTTTAATTTACACACCCAAAAGCAATATTCACACTCCCTGGTTCTATTTTCTCTTTAATAATTTGTATTGTTAGTTTTCTAATTTCCATTGATAATTTTGTTATAATGTTTGTTAATATTTTTATAACTTATTGTTAATTATTTTGGTAAATAATTTTGTAAGCATTTTGTAAATTACTTTGCTTAATGTTTTGTTAATAACGTTTTTGTATACTTTATTAGTTATGAATTCTAGTTAATTATTTCATTAAATGTTTTGTTAAATATTATTTTTATTTCCTCAAACCTTTTTCAATTACATCTTGGTTATTATATTGTTCAAATCTCATTTATTGGTTTATCTTCACTTGTCATTTCTACTTTGACTTTCATCTTCGATTTTCTTCTCGATTTTACCCTGGGACAATGATATAACAAAAAATCTTGATTGATTGATTTAATTCAAATCGACCAAATCTTGATCAATATGAGGCCGTTTTCTTTTTTTATTGGTCAGTGAAAGTCAAATATTGTAATACCCACATATAACAACATACATCAAAGCATATATATTATACATGAATCCAAGTCTTGGTATTGAAATACCATAAGTTCCTAGTTAACATATTGTATACATTACATGTCCAAAATACAAAATACTAAAAATCTAAGGCATAATATATACAAGATGTCCCAATGTACTAAGAACTAGATCAATAAAGTGATCTCAAAATAAATCTCCACAACGGAAGCCATGCCATCCCAAAAATCCAAGATATGTAAGGATAATCAAACGACTTTATCCTTACCCTTCGCGGAACCTGAAGTACCTGTAATATAATCAACAACATGGGTTGAGATATTAAATCTCAGTGAGTTCCCTATCTTATAGATTCTCTCGGCTTTACAAGGTTCTATCACCCTAACTCAAGTCAAAAGGGAAGGGAGGTGACCTTGAGTTCAATATCTAACACTATATGGAAACTTGTTTATGAGTCCGTTAACTCAAAACTATCACTATCAACAACCTTATCAAGGCATCCCCTTTTCCCGTCCTCTTCTACGTCTAGAAGTCGGAACGAGTCATGGATCCTCGTAGATTACTTGGCATACGAGATGGATTCAGAAATAAGGGACACATTATCACCTTAACTCGTCACTTCACACGGTCTGTACACCATCACAAGTCTCTTTACCATATAGGTTCCATTCGTACTATACTCAGGAATCAAACCTACCAAGTAATCGTGCATTCATTCCAAAGGAGCTCGTTACTCATGGAACGACACATATTGGGGAAATGGTTACGATCTCGTGATTTCACATACAACCGTAATTGTATTCAACAATTCTAGGCCACATTTTCCTTTAGGCCTCATTTTCCTTTTCTCAATAATTACCATGGTTTACACATGTTTCATACTAGTGTCTTATCCTTTTCTATACCATTCGGTATTTGGACACACGCCTCGGCCTTGCGTGCACGAGCGTTGTTGTTTAGGTTATCTATCAATTTCCTAGCCACATTACTAGGTTCTAATATAGATTCATGATAAGGGTTCCTCACTCTTCCTATTCCATATTTTACACATGCATACCCTCTCAATCATGCTTAACAACAATAGATTAGACAAAGCATAATACAATTATATAATAGAATCACATATAATAATTCAATCACAAGTTAACATAACTCTTGGGTTCCCTTCGATTTATTTAATCGGGTATCAAAAGCGATATTTTTCACCTTTATCACGTAGGATATTTTCATAGCTTTCCAACGGCTATCACTATGCCTCGATCGGACTTACGATCCAAAAGATATCAATTTTTAACCATTTTTCAAAATCATAACAGTGGTAACCGGTTACCTCAGAATGAGTAACCGATTACTCAAGCCGCACTGTTCAAAACAAAGTCAAAATGAGAGTTAGAGACACATTTTGGTAACCGGTTACCTTAGAATGAGTAACCGCTTACTTAGTTCATTTTTCTCCCAGGACCTTAATTTTTCCTGCATGTAACCGGTTACCTCAAAATGAGTAACCGGTTACCACTGAGCCAAAAGCGTAAAAACCTGTTTTTAATGGTGTAGACTCAAACCAAAATCAATCAAAACATGATCCATCACCATAACAAGTATCATTCAGTAAATTACACATAACCCAATCATGTTATGCATTCTATTTCATGTTTTAACCATAGAAACAACATTTAACACATTTAATCAAAATCCACCATTTTCATTCAAAGTTCTAACCTAAGTTTCTACACTTAGGGTTCTAACTGGAACTCACCTATGATCAAGATAAAGAAGATGTTAGGTTGATTTGATGAAGAAGAGATGATGATCCAAGCTCTTTGCTCTTCTTCTAGGTTTCTCCTCTTTCTCCCTTTCCTCTTCCTTTTCTCTACCTCTTACTAACTTTGTTTCTATTTTTGGTACAAGTGAGGGAATGGAAAGATATAGAGAATACGACTTAGTTAGTAACACTACTAAATGTCCAAATTTCTCTATAGCATCAAATGTTAACACTTCAGAGTCAGATAATATTAATTTGATCTGGTCTGAGCTCATCTGTTGCTTAAATTATCTTTGTAGATAATTTCTCAGAGTACACCGTGAAATTCTGGTACATGTGCAGAATTCAGATGTCCTAGAACATGCTGTTCGACATCTGGTCTGACATGATCACAAAGGGCAAGGTATATCATGGTACTGAAAAGATAAGCGCAAGACACACCAAAATTGTTAACCTAGTTCGGTCGAACACACCTACTCTGGGGGCTACCAAGCCAGGGATGAAGTCCACTATTAGTAGTATCAATTCAAAGCTAAACTACCCGTTTACAGCTTATCACTTAATCACTACCCAATGAACCTTCTACCTAGATCCTCTCTAGATATGAGAAACCCTTCTCACTCCCAATCATCGCAATGATGTCTAGCAGTTGACAATCCGCCACTGCATCAACGGCTCTTTACCTACACAACAATTCAGCACGGAAGTCACCCTTCCAAGACACAACTTAGAGTTACTTAAAAGCTTCCTCCAAGAACAATACTCCTCTTACTTAACAGTTTTGAGGATCACACTTACAAACTGTCCAACTCACAGGTCGAGTGGTACAGGTACAAACCCTAATGATAAAACTTTACATCTTTGGTTCGTCACTCAATTAGGTTACAAAATATCTATTTATAACCTATTCCCAACTGGATTTGGGCCTACAAAAACCTAGTATATGAGCTGCTACGAATCAGCAGAAACTTCTGCTACAAATCAGGTCTTCAAATCACTAACTTCCTAAAATATCTCCATATTTAGAAAGTGCATATTTTCCCATATTCTTCTCAAATTCAGACTTGAATCTTCAAATCTTTTAATTCAGCGCCACTTGGAATTTGCATATTATTTCCTGAAACTTCTGCATATGTTAGAATATAACAGAATTCTACATTCTCTTCAGTTCTGGCGCGATGTCGAATGAACCTGCATGGGACATCTCGATAGGACATGTTGTTCCAGTTGTTGAATAACTTCAACACAACATGTTAAGTCTCTTTAATAGGACATCTGACTGTACCTGTTCTTCTTAGCAAGATTATACATCCTATTCTCTATTACAATATTGCTGCTATTATTTGTTTTACAAAATTAATGCCAACCCTTAAAATTAAAGAACTAACATTCTCCCCTTTTGGCAAATTTTGGCTAAAACAAATACATAAACATTACAACTCAGATTTTGGCAGCAATCACACTTCTATACTACTGTCAGTAGTCATCAGCAACTACTGAACCTACCAGTAACCATCAGTAGCTACTATGAACAGCAATCCTAGAGAAACATCTTCTAGGGAACATTTGAATGATGTTAGCGCATTTCTGTGAGCTCCATAACATCACCTTCGAGCATCCCACCACAATTACTTCAGGCAGCACATCAGGAGGTAAGAAGTAGAAAGTCCCGAAGTTATACACATGAGGAAGAAGATATCCAATACTCCCCCTCAAGTCAGGAATCTGAGGAACATTCTTCTACACATTTCTTTTTCCTTTCAAGAAGGATCCAGCTACATAGTAGAAGACTCCTCCAGAAAAGAAACGTCTGTCTTGACACAAAGGACCAATGGTGGCATGAGAGATTTCTGCACACCTTAAATGATCAGACGCCCCTAGTCAACCTGTGGCATAAGATAAAACTTAAGAAGTATCAATCTATCAACCCAGGTAACTCAGAACACAAGTCACAACTGTGTTCATAACTCAGGACACAAGTCACAATCGGAACTCAATACCAACTCAAGAATTTTAACACTCTCTTCGCAAACAATTGGAACTGCAGACTCAGTGCTGACTCATAACAAGGCATCTGCATAACCCATTTCACACACCCTTTCTCCCCCTTTTTAGCCAAAACTTGGCAAAGAAGGCCCTCACAAAACCAGACCCAAGTGACACTTACCCAAATACGAACAAACGCCATAAGACTAGTGAAACAAGACACTCACTTGGCAGGAGGAGAAGAGAGCAGCCCCTATAAATAGCTGACCAGTCACTTAGGAATTAACGAGCCTTGAATATGTCAAGATTCTTGGTCAAAGAAACGCTATTTTAGGTATCAAAAACTCCATTCAACATTCAATGCCTACCTTCCAACAACTGCCTTGACTGCCTTAAATGTTTCTCAACAGAATGTTACCATAAATTAGGCCAATAACGCTTCATGCATAGGCAGAGACATGTGTTTTACCTTATCCTTATACCACCGTCCAGAGTAATTCCTTGTTTGGCTCAAGAGAGAAAAAACATGTCCTGTACCATGTTCTGACATCTTATCAGACAATGTCTGCTTGTTCACAACATTATCAGCCCAAGAATCCACAGACCCCTATACAAACCCATCTTCTTATCAGATGGATACTGAGACGACTTCTCTCAATCCCTTCTAGATTCCTTCAAGGCAGCAGAGTAAAAATAAAGTCACTCAAAACCACCAAATCTGCTTTTCAGACCTCTTCTACACAGCTATGATGTATCCCATCATGAAGTTCGACATCACACTGCACAAACTTGACCAGCGCACATGCTACACAGAAATCTGCACCCTTGCAGTAATAGACCATAGACGACAACCTTAACTCCCCCTGACATAAACAACCAAAGCTCCTTAAGAAGATGAACACTTGACACCAGATGATAGCACAATGATATTGCCACATTCTCAAAATCAAGAACTGCCACTTCTTGTATCTGTTGAGCATAATCTCACCAGGTTCATGCCAAGTCCAACATAAAAGCCCACTTGATTCACACAATCCACAACAGATGTCTTTTAGATTACTTGCAACACAAGATAAGGATTGCCACCACCTTTTACTTGTATTAGAAGAACCTTCAGCCATTCTGATCAGATTACACCACTGACAACAACCTTCTGTCCTTACATTCACAAGCACCTAAGAAGTCTTCATCATGAAAGTAGTCATGTACTACTTAAAATCAAGATCAGAATCTGCCCATTCTAATCCACATTATGTCATAACTCCCACTTCAGACAATAATGCTGCTTCTTCCAACTCCACAAGCACAGTTCCAGACCTTCATCCAGGATACACAACAACCAATGATGTTGTAACATTATGTAGGACATTAGCCTTGGATAAAAGATCACACCTTCTGCATTTTATTCAGGTAACCACACCCACCTGATCGCAACAAGGTCTTTACCACCAGTCACTTATACATCTCCATCAGACTCATACCTCTCGACAAGGTATTTGTTATCCAAGAAAGATTCACACACAAACAGCAGATGATGCTCACTTCTTCATTCACACACTTTTCATACAGTTTGTTGATAAGGGTACCTCATGTTGTCATCAACCGCACCCACTCAGAAAGAATAAATTCCTGAACCATAATATCCAGACTGCAGACTTGCATAATTCTCTAGACAAATACTTAGTCTCCCATCCAAGTATTTACCCTTATGCATAACATCAATAATAGACAAATACTAAGTCTCCCGTCAAAGTATCTACTATTAGTCAGAAAAAAGATTACCTTCTCACACAAGGTATGACAATTTGTTTGTAATCTTCTGCATACGCCTGTCAACTTCTGATTCTTCTTTATGACAAATTCTCATGACATTTATTCACAAGTTACTTTAACTTGGATCAGTGACTTAATCTTGGACTTCTTTCTGCGCAAAACAATCTTGGCTGAACAAGCAATAATCACCTGAATTGATGTTCCAACATCAATCTCAGTCTTACATCTTCACATAGCTTTAAAGATATCATCTATAGTCAAGCTCGAGGAGCAACCATTAGTAGCTGATCAAGCTTCCAGGTCATATCACAAACACATTCAGCAGTAGGAACATCTCAAGGGTCTTCTCCTTAAATCACAGCATCTTGTCTGACTTTGAGATGTTGGATGTCATCAACATTCCATAATCACTCTGCCTCTTCTAATCCTTCAGCCACACTCATCCCAGACAATTTGGCACATAGTCACCAACCAACCCCACCGGCTGATTCAACTCCACAGTGCTTAACCCTTGAAGGTTTTCCACTACACCAGAATGAGAGTTCCATCCTCTCAAAGACTTGATAAATGTCACCAAATTTGAGTAAACAACCTCCATCCTGAATCAGAGAAACATCATCCAGACAGCTTAAGAAAATAAGTTCTTAATACATTGATGTCAAGACATGTCTTCAAGGTCATTCAAAACATCAGGTACTCTCCCTCAAAATCTGCCAAGAGCACTTCAGAGAATCATACATTCACCCCTTTAATAGCAACACAGACTGTGATTAGATCATATCAAACCTTAAGCACATAGTCAATACTTATCTAGCTTCACAAGATCATTCAGATAATGCTTCCAAATAACAGAGGAAACTCATAACTTTTTGATCTTTGACCTTCATGTCCAAGAAGTCTGCTAGAGATAATACTTCTTGAATCTCAGGTTCTCCACTCCTGCAGCAAGAACCAGAAATAAACTGACCTCAGGAGTAACATGTTGATCACACCTTGACCAACTCACCCACCCAAGATAAGTTCCAAGGCCAGAACCTTCTTAGACAAATCACCCAGATGCCTCCTCTTCCAGATCAGGAGTAGGTTCCAAACTCATGTGATCAACCCACATTAGTTCAACACCCAGAGCATCTGCTATGTCATTCCTTCAGAATTCAGCACAATTCTGACGAGATGTTCTAACACAAGATAGGACATCATTCCAAGGAACACATCAAGAGATCAAGGACTGGAGATTAGCCTTTTTAAGAAAAGAAGCAAAAGTAAATTACTTCTCAGATCTCTTCCTTACAACCTTACTTATCAATGCCTTTATGAGTGTACTTGAACAGTAACCTTCAAGTATCGTTGACAGAGTAAGTTGAAGCAGTCTTGCAAAAATCCCATCACCATAGGATATGCATTCAGAGAAGAACACCCTTCTCAGTTACAACCTCAGGAGTTTTCAGATAGATTCGCAGCGGATCAAAATACAAACTCCTCAAAGCCCTCAGGTGTCACATGAATCAGGTGACACCTCAATACCACAGGTTTGAAATCAAACCTAACAAAACCACAACACAACAGTTTTTCAACCAAAACTCCAAGCTTTCAGCATATGCCACGAACAGTCCATCCTCCACTTCTAGGGACCATTCTCACAACTAAGTGAACTACTCCAAGTTCAAACAACTTTTCAGTAGAAAGCTTCTACCTTGACCATGAACCAGAAAGTATCTTCCCTCGGATCTCATCCAGATACAGAACAGAATGACCTGCTCTGATACCAATTGAAATTCTGGTACATGTGCAGAATTCAGATGTCCTAGAACATGTTGTTCGACATCTGGTCTGACATGATCACAAAGGGCAAGGTATATCATGGTACTGAAAAGATAAGCGCAAGACACACCAAAATTGTTAACCCAGTTCGATCGAACACACCTACTCTGGGGGCTACCAAGCCAGGGATGAAGTCCACTATTAGTAGTATCAATTCAAAACTAAACTACCCGTTTATAGCTTATCACTTAATCACTACCCAATGACCCTTCTACCTAGATCCTCTCTAGATATGAGAAACCCTTCTCACTCCCAATCATCGCAATGATGTCTAGCAGTTGACAATCCGCCACTGCATCAACGGCTCTTTACCTACACAACAATTCAGCACGGAAGACACCCTTCCAAGACACAACTTAGAGTTACTTAAAAGCTTCCTCCAAGAACAATACTCCTCTTACTTAACAGTTTCGAGGATCACACTTACAAACTGTCCAACTCACAGGTCGAGTGGTACAGGTACAAACCCTAATGATAGAACTTTACATCTTTGGTTCGTCACTCAATTAGGTTACAAAACATCTATTTATAACCTATTCCCAATGGATTTGGGCCTACAAAAACCTAGCATATGAGCTGCTACGAATCAGCAGAAACTTCTGCTACAAATCAGGTCTTCAAATCACTAACTTCCTAAAATATCTCCATATTTAGAAAGTGCATATTTTCCCATATTCTTCTCAAATTCAGACTTGAATCTTCAAATCTTTTAATTCAGCACCACCTGGAATTTGCATATTATTTCCTGAAACTTCTGCATCTGTTAGAATATAACAGAATTCTACATTCTCTTCAGTTCTGGCGCGATGTCGAATGAACCTGCATGGGACATCTCGATAGGACATGTTGTTCCAGTTGTTGAATAACTTCAACACAACATGTTAAGTCTCTTTAATAAGACATCTGACTGTACCTGTTCTTCTTAGAAAGATTATACATCCTATTCTCTATTACAATATTGTTGCTATTATTTGTTTTACAAAATTAATGCCAACCCTTAAAATTAAAGAACTAACACACCGGAACCTAGTTGATCAAAACTAATATTATCCAGAGCAAAATAAAATACGGGGTATTACATCCTCCCCTCCTTAAATAGAAATTCATCCACGAATTTAAAGATTACCTGAAAAGATGAGGGTAAGCATCTCGCATCTCCGATTCGAGTTCCCAAGTTGTATCACCCGGATGCGTCTCATCCCACTGAACCTTCACTAGAGGAATCTCTTTATTCCTTAGTACCTTAGTTTCTCTTCCCGTGATACGACTTGGTTGAGGCTCAAACGTCAAATCTGCTTCCATCTCAATTGTATCTGGTAGAATTGGCTAAAGAGGATCTGGAACATACTTCCTGAGTTGAGACACATGAAAAACATCGTGCATCTCTGACACAGAAGGCGGTAAGGCTAATCTGTAAGCTACTTCGCCAATCCTTTCCAAAATTTGATACGGTCCCACGTATCTCGGACTTAACTTCCGTGACTTAAACGGTCCTTTCAATCTCAATCTCGGAGTAACCTTCAAAAATACATGATCACCTTCATCAAACTCTAAAGGTCTCCTACGGTTATCCACATAACTCTTCTGACAGTCTTGTGCTTGTTTAACTTTATCACGGATCATTCTAATATTTTCCGTGGTCTCTTGAATAATCTCGGGTCCTAAAATTCTATCTTCGACAACTTCCGCCCAACACAAAGGCGTCCTACATTTCCTTTCATATAATGCCTCGTAAAGAGCCATACCAATACTCCCATGATAACTATTGTTGTACAAAAACTCAATCAACGGTAAAAGTTCTATCCAATTTCCTCCACTTCCAAGTACACAAGCCCTTAACATATCTTCCATTGTTTGTATCGTCCGTTCCGTCTGACCATCCGTTTGAGGATGATTCGACGTACTCAAACACAACTTTTTTCCCATGGCTTGTTGAAAAGCTCTCCAAAATCTTGAAGTAAACTTTGAATCTCTATCCGAAACAATACTAGAGGGAATACCATGTAACCTCACAATTTCCGAAATGAACAACTTTGCAAGATGATTTACCTTATAAGTAGTCTTTACGGCTAAGAAATGCACATATTTCGTCAACCGATCCACAATTACCCAAATAGAATCATAACTACCTTGTGCACGGGGTAATCCAACTGCGAAGTCCATAGAAATACTATCCCACTTCCATACCGGAATTTCTAACGGTTGTAATAAACCATCAGGTCTTTGGTGTTCAATCTTCACTTGTTGGCATACCACACACTCCGATACATATACTCCAATATCTCTTTTCATACCGGACCACCAATTGTCCCCCTTCAAGTCTTGATACATTTTCGAAGAACCACGATGTATAGTAAAACCACCCTTATGCGCTTCCTCCAAAATTGTTCTTTTTAACACCGCATCATCTGGAACACAAATCCTTTGGTTAAACAAAATGGTTCCGTCGGGAGCTCGCACGAAACCCGGTTGAACTAACACTTCTTGCAACCTCTCATCCAACCTTTGCCTTTGATGAATTTCCTCTCTAAGAGTAGAATTAACATTCAAGTTTCCCATAATCACACCAATAGGAGTCCAAATAAATTGAAGATTAAGGTCTCGAAACTTTTCCAATAAGGCATACTCTAACATCATCAACTCGACATTATGCAACACTTTTCAGCTTAATGCATCCGCCACTTTATTCGCTTTACCCGGAAGGTACTTTAGTTCCAAGTCATAATCCTTCAAATATTCCATCCATCTCCTTTGACGCATATTCAACTCTTTCTGGTCAAATAGATATTTTAAACTCTTGTGGTCGTTGAACATCTCAAAACGTACCCCATACAAATAATGACGCCACACTTTCAGTTTTAACACAACCGCCGCCAATTCCAAATCATGAGTTGGATAATTCTTCTTGTGAACCTTTAATTGTCGAAAATCATAAGACACCACGTGACTATCTTGCATTAAAACACCTCCTAATCCCATCTTTGATGCGTCACAAAATACCTCATACGACTTGCTAGGATCAGGAATGATCAAAACAGGAGCAGTCGTCAATTTTTCCTTCAAACTCATAAAAATTAG
The DNA here is from genome assembly GCA_022829125.1 of Lathyrus tuberosus. Classification (NCBI taxonomy): domain Eukaryota; kingdom Viridiplantae; phylum Streptophyta; class Magnoliopsida; order Fabales; family Fabaceae; genus Lathyrus; species Lathyrus tuberosus. The sequence goes on from JALAZF010000516.1 coordinate 1,322,895, forward strand.
TTCACAAGCCAAATCCCACTCGTAAGGACAATCCTTTCGAGTAATTTTAGTCATTGGTAAAGCCAATTGAGATAAGCCTTTGATAAACCTTCTATAATAACCTGTCAGTCCCAAGAAACTTCTAACTTTGGAAACATTCTTCGGTCTTTCCCAATTAATCACCACTTCAACTTTTGATGGATTTACCGCCACACCTCCCTGAGATATGACATGACCAAGAAAACTAGCCTCCGACATCCAAATTTCACACTTGCTTAGCTTGGCAAACAGTTGTCTCTCTTGTAAGATCGATAAACGATTCTTAAATTCTCTTCGTGCTCCTGAGAAGTACGAGAGTAAATAAGAATGTCATCAATGAAGATCACTACAAATTGGTCCAAGTAAGCTTGAAATATCCGATTCATATAATCCATAAAAACTGCCAGAGCATTCGTCACGCCGAAAGGCATTACTAAGAATTCATAATGGCCATAACGGGTTCTAAACGCGGTCTTTAATACATCTGAACTCATCACCTAGATCTGATGATAACCCGACCGTAAATCAATTTTCGAGAACACACAGGCTCTTTTCAATTGATCTAACAGGTCGTCTATCCTGGGTAATGGGTACTTGTTCTTGATGATGACTTTATTCAACTGCTGGTAATCAATACATAACCGCATTCCACCATCATTCTTCTTTACCAACAACACTAGAGCTCCCCAGGGCGAAACACTGGGTCGAAAAAAATGCTTAGCCATTAATTCCTTTAATTGTTCCTTCAATTCTCTTAACTCAAGTGGTCCCATCCGATACGGAGAAATGGATATAGGAGTCGTTCTCGGTATCAGGTCAATAGAGAATTCCACTTCTCTTTCCAGAGGGAGAGAAGTGACGTCCTCGGGGAAGACTTTGGAAAACTCACTGACTACAGGGATATTCAGAACTTGAAGGTCGCTACTCTCCTCCTTAGTGAGAATCAAAAGAACAGATTTTTCCTTCTCAAACAAGAAATTTATCATTCCAACCGTACCTTCTAAAATAGTAGTTAACACATATTTCGGAGTAGCCTCAACAGATGGAATGATGATTAACTTTTCTTCACAACCAATAAAGACCAAATTAGCAGAAAGCCAATCCATTCCCAAAACAACATCTACTTTCTTAAGCAGCAAACAAATAAGATCAATATGAAAAACCCTTCCATCCACGGATAATACACAATTTTCACACATTAAAGGTGTTTCAACCATCTCATCCATGGCAGTAGTAACCACCATGGGTGGAGACAACGGGATAGCTTGCAACCCAAGTCGCTTCACACATTGCATTGACACAAAAGAGTGTGTTACTCCATAATTAAATAATACAAATCAAGGATTCCCTTTAACAAAAAAACGTACCAACAATCAAAGAGTTATCACCCTTTGCTTTCTTCGCATCCAATGTATAAACTCGACCGATACTCCTTTCTTGCGTTTGATTCCTACTCTGAGGACAATCCTTTTCCATATGACCCACTTTGTGACACCGATGACACTCTACTCCTTCGAAGCGACATCTACAAAAATGCATCTTACCACAAGTACGACACACAGGAGGTGCACTAGCCCTAGAATTCTGAACTTGCTTCCCTTTGAAAGCTTGTTGCCTAGGCTTAAACTGTTTGTTTGATCTCCCATGATCATTCTGATTTGTCTTACTCAAATCCCCCTCTGCTTGGACTTTCTTCAAACTGTTCTCATCCACATAACATTGCCTGAGCAATTCAGCATAAGCAGTGAACTCTCTTTGAGACACATTGTGAGAAATCTCAGCTTTCAATCCAAAAAGAAATTGGTCAATCTTCCATTTTTCATCCAGAGCATACACAGCCTGCCTAGAGTAAGCAGCCATGATCTCAAACTTCTCAGCATAAGCAGCCACAGTCAAAGTACCTTGCCTCAACTGTTGGAAATCGAACTCTTTTTGGGTCCTCAAAGAACTAGGGAAATAATTCTACATAAAAGTAATCTTAAATTACTCCCAGACCTTAGGCACCTCTTGGATAGTCATTAGAGCTGAAGCACTTTCCCACCACCTCATAACAGGACCTTTCAGTAGTGAGAAGCAAACACCACTTTGTTCTCTTCACTACATTGCACTATCAGAAGGATTCTCTCCATACCAGCCACCCATTCATGAGCTTTCACATGATCCAATCCACCATGAAATTCTGGAGGATTCATGCGGATGAAATCCTCAAAACTCTCACCTACAGCATCTAGAACAACTACCTGAGGATGAAAACCCCCATTCATCTGTTGTATCATCTGCTGCATGAACTGGTTCTGCTTCTACTGCATCTGTGGTAAAAACTGGGGCCATGCGACATAATCCTCGCCGCCTGGCGGATTCGTCCCAGCAGGAGTAGTTCCGGGTCTACCACGAGTTCTGCGTTCGTCAGCCATGTTCCTAAAGGTCTTACAGATAGGATTAAGTTGATCAGGCTTAATGCCATAAATATAACACTTAAGACCAATGGCGACACAACGCATATGAATGGAAAGAAATGCTTATACTATTTCATGGCAAGGTTGAAGATACGACCTGCTCTGATACCAACTGTAACACCCACATATAACAACATACATCAAAGCATATATATTATACATGAATCTAAGTCTTGGTATTGAAATACCATAAGTTCCTAGTTAACACATTGTATACATTACATGCCCAAAATACAAAATACTAAAAATCTAAGGCATAATATATACAAGATGTCCCAATGTACTAAGAACTAGATCAACAAAGTAATCTCAAAATAAATCTCCACAACGGAAGCCATGCCATCCCAAAAAGTCAAGATATGTAAGGATAATCAAATGACTTTATCCTTACCCTTCGCGGAACTTGAAGTGCCTGTAATATAATCAACAACATGGGGTGAGATATTAAATCTCAGTGAGTTCTCTATCTTATAGATTCTCTCAGCTTTACAAGGTTTTATCACCCTAACTCAAGTCAAAAGGGAAGGGAGGTGACCTTGAGTTCAATATCTAACACTATATGGAAACTTGTTTATGAGTCCGTTAACTCAAAATTATCACTATCGACAACCTTATCAAGGCATCCCCTTTTCCCGTCCTCTTCTACGTCTAGAAGTCGGAACGAGTCATGCAACCTCATAGATTACTTGGCATACGAGATGGATTCGGAACTAAGGGACACATTATCACCTTAACTCGTCACTTCACACGGTCCGTACACCGTCACAAGTCTCTTTACCATATAGGTTCCATTCGTACTATACTCGGGAATCAAACCTACCAAGTAATCGTGCATTCATTCCAGAGGAGCTCGTTACTCATGGAACGACACATATTGGGGAAATGGTTAGGATATCGTGATTTAACATACAACCGTATTTTTATTCAACAATTCTAGGCCACATTTTCCTTTTCTCAATAATTACCATGGTTAACACATGTTCCATACTAGTATCTTATCCTTTTCTATACCATTGGGTATTTGGACACACGCCTCGGCCTTGCGTGCGCGAGCATCGTCGTTTAGGTTATCTATCAATTTCCTAGCCACATTACTAGGTTCTAATATAGATTCATGATAAGGGTTCCTCACTCTTCCTATTCCATATTTTACATATGCATACCCTCTTAATCATGCTTAACAATGATAGATTAGACAAAGCATAATACAATTGTATAATAGAATCACATATAATAATTCAATCACAAGTTAACATAACTCTTGGGTTCCCTCCGATTTATTTAATCAGGTATCAAAAGCGATATTTTTCACCTTTATCACGTAGGATATTTTCATAGCTTTCCAACAGCTATCACTATGCCTCGATCGGACTTATGATCCAAAAGATATCAATTTTTAATCATTTTTCAAAATCATAACGGTGGTAACCGGTTACTCAAGCTGCATTGTTCAAAATAGAGTCAAAATGAGAGTTAGAGACACATTTTGGTAACCGGTTACCTCAGAATGAGTAACCGGTTACTCAGTTCATTTTTCACGTAGGACCTTAATTTTTCCTGCATGTAACCGGTTACCTCAAAGTGAGTAACCGGTTACCACTGATCCAGCAGCTTAAAAATCTATTTTTAATGGTGTAGACTCAAACCAAAATCAATCAAAACATGATCCATCACCATAACAAGTATCATTCAGCAATTTACACACAACCCAATCATGTTATGCATTACATTTCATGTTTTAACCATAGAAACAACATTTAACACATTTAATCAAAATCCACCATTTTCATTCAAAGTTCTAACCTAAGTTTCTACACTTAGGGTTCTAACTAGAACTCACCTATGATCAAGATGAAGAAGATGTTGGGTTGATTTGATGAAGAAGAGATGATGATCCAAGCTCTTTGCTCTTCTTCTAGGTTTCTCCTCTTTCTCCCTTTCCTCTTCCTTTTCTCTACCTCTTACTAACTTTGTTTCTATTTTTGGCACAAGTGAGGGAATGGAAAGATATAAAGAACACCACTTAGTTAGTAACACTACTAAATGTCCAAATATCTTTATAGCATCAAATGCTAACATTTCAGAGTCAGATAATATTAATTTGATCTGATCTGAGCTCATCGGTTGCTCAAATTATCTTTGCAGATAATTTCTCAGAGTACACCAGAACCTAGTTGATCAAAACTAATATTATCCAGAGCAATATAAAATACGGGGTATTACAAATATCGTAGATTATTGATTTCTCGATTAAATCTTGATTAAGACGAGACTGTTCCGATTTCATTTCGATTTTTATTTCATTAAATAATTTTCATTAACTTGGACAAATAAGAGCCGTCAAGATCTAGCATCTTGGCATAACTCTTCGAACAATTGATTTTCATCAAGCGTTCATTGTCCATTGAATGGCTTTCATATCAATTTGGACAAATAAGGGCCGTTAAGATCTATCATCTTGACATAACCCTTTTGAGCAATTAATAATCATTAAAAGCTCATTGTCCTCAAAACAATCTTAATCATAACTTGGATGAACAAGAGCCATCAAGATCTAGCATCTTGACACAACTCTTTGAGCGATTGATTATCATTAAAAGCTCGTTGTCCATTAAACAATTTTCATAACAACTTGGACGAACAAGAGCAGTTAGAATCTAGCATTCTAGCACAACTCTTTGAACCATTGATCATTATCAATGTTCGTTATCCATCAAATATTTTTCATTATCAACTTGAATGAATAAGGGCCGCTAGGATCAAGCATTCTGGCATAACCCTTTGAATATTTGATCAAATGTTTGCCAGTTACTTAATATACCTCAACTAACAATCCGTAGTACCCAGAACTACGGACGCTCTGATTTCTCATACATTAATGAGAATACGTAGGCACAAGGATCATAATGCTTGGCGAGCCACCTTTTACCCTTTTCTTTTTCACCACAATGCCATCTCAAGACTTTCTTCCTTCTTTAAGGATAATTAATATTTCAAAGTACGTCATACTCTTTTGAAACAAACTTGAAAGAAAAGGATTGTTGGAATCTAGCATTCTATCATAACCCTTGAAATATTGGTCTCAAGTCTTGCACATTGAGGTAGCCAATTATTTTTTTATTTCATCCATAAAACACTTAATAACAATTTGGACTAAGAGATGTTAGAGTCTAGCACTCTAGCACAACTTTTTGAACCATTGATCATTATCATTGATCGTTGTCCAATAAACAATTTTTTCAAACCAATCTTGAATAATCGAGAGTGTTAGAGTTTAACACTTTAGCACAAACTCTTTGAGCATTTGATCATTATCAAATGTTCATCATTCTTAAAATATATCCAATCATACTCAAAACTCCATTTTTATGGACAAATCTTGATTATTATCAAGAGACCAAAATATCTTCATAGTTATGAACAAACCTTGATCTTCATCAAGTGTATTTTTCTAACAAATCTTTAAGACATCTAATAAGATCAAAGATTCCTTTTCAAAATGAAAGATAGGTTGTCTTAATAAATACTAGGGAAATGTTTTTCCTATAACCATTGAGTTGAGATAAGTGACATAAACGAGATTTGTAAATCCGTTCAACGTGGTAAAAACGTCTGCTCCTCACTTGATTTGGGTAAAACAAAGTTCTTACGTTGATTAATACGATTTAGCTTTCGCTAAAATTAACCAACATAGTTTACCCGAACTACGATTGCTCAGATTCCATCCTTATAAGGATACGTAGGCACGAGACTGCGAAGTCTTGGCGAGCACCCTAATAATAAAAACTTCTTTAGGTTATATCCCTCTTAATAATAATCTAAAAAAACATTTCTCTATCTCTTCTTTTCCAACTCATTAAGTAGAAGATCAGAAACAAACCTTAAGCTAATTTTCTTTTAACCTTAACTAAATGGTTCCCATTGAGTACAACGAACGTGAGGGGTGCTAATACCTTCCCCTTGCGTAACCGACTCCCGAACTCAGACATTGGTTGCGATGACCATATCTTATCCTTTCTTTTAGGGCTTTTATTCGATATTTTTCCTTTCCCTCTATGGGAATAAATAAAGATCGGTGGCGACTCTGTTAAGTCATCACGCGGGGGTGCGATTGCGCTTCACGAGGTCGTTCTCATTTTTCGAGGTACGACAGATGGCGACTCTACTAGGGACTTTCCCATCCCTAAGTTAGTCAAGCCTAGTTTTGTTAGTTGTTATATGTGTGTTAGCTTTGTTTTTTTCTTGTTGTTTTTTGACTGCATGTTTATCTTTGCTTTGTGACATTTATATATTTCTATATACATCATGTGTGGGCTTTGGGGATCTGATATCTTGAATAAAGCTCTACACCCGAGTTTTGGAAAAAGCAGAGGGAAAACATAAGGATAGATTTGGTAGTTAGTAGTGTTAGACTACGAGGGTAAGCTCCTTGTAGCAACTAACATGAAGGCTCCTCTAGAGTAGACCTATTTGTAGATCTCGTTATAAAACAGCTAGCCTGTAGCGTAACGCTGATTCATGAAGGGTTCATGACTCTAGGCCCCCCATTTAGAACCAGTGCTATTTTGGTGGTTGCGTAATATTGGACTTCAAGGATATCTCCTTGCTCCAACCAATATGAAAACCCCAATCAGAAGAGACCTTTTCGTCACTCTCGTTGTAAAATGGCTAGCCCGTTGCATAACGTTGATACGACTAAGGTCCATGACTCTGAAACCTTTATCAAAAACCTAGAAACAATTATGTGAGTAAGTTTAAGGGTAATTTCCGTAGAACCGTCTTTTAAGAGGCCTACCAATTAGGGAGTTAAGAGTTGTTTACTGTATCCCAAACCTTTTACCATGCATTCATAAGCATTGTATCCCATGCGCATGTCATCACATTTGCATTGCATTTGCACTTCTCAACCTTGAGTCTTATCCATCCTTTGTCCGTACCCAGCAGTTGACTTCCCGAAGCCAACATTGGACTTGAAATAGCTTTTGAAGGATCACGAACTCAGGAGAGCAGAGCCAGTTTGTGACCAGAGTGGATTTTGAATTATTGAAAGATCAGTTGGATCAGATTGTGGAAGCTTTGACAACCTTGGCAAAGAAAGATGAAAATATTCAGGGGACTTTAGTGAACAATGTTACCCAAGCTCAACCTGTGCAGATTCCTGTTGAGAACCAGGTTATACAAGAACGTACTGTTGTCCAAGACGGACGTTCCTCTTCTGTTGATGCCGTGGAATATCGTAGGTTTGCATTCTCTGGGCCAGATTCCCAAGAGTTAGTCCCAGTGATGAAAACCAAGGACCCATGATGCATTGAGATAATGGAAAAATGTCGTGCCTTTGAAGAAAAGGTTGATGTCATTAAGGGTCATGACACTGCTGACTTGAATGCTTTGAACATGTGTTTGGTACCCGACCTTGTGATACCTCCTAAGTTCAAGACACCAAAGTTTGAGAAGTACAAAGGGGATAGCAGTATTTGGTGATATTTTGCAGAAGAATGACTTCACATGTCCGCAATGACAAACTTATGATCCACTGTTTCCAAGACAGTCTGAATGGAGCATCACTGAATTGGTACATGCAGCTAGAGAGAAATCACATCTAATCATGGTAAGATCTAGCTAATGCATTTGTGAAGCAGTATAGTTATAATCTTGACTTGGCTCCCCGTCGTCTGTATTTGCTTGATTTATCTTGAGAAGACAATGAATCCTTCAGAAATTATGCTTAGAGATGGAGAGAAGTCGCTGCTCGCATTCAACCACCACTCTTGGATAAGGAATTGGTCGACTGGTTCGTGGATACCTTGCAATGCTCGTACCGAGAAAAGCTATTTAGCATTGTAACATTAAACTTCTCTGACTTGGTAATAGTTGGAAAGTGCATCGAAAGCGGTCTTAAGAGCGGAAAAATCCGAAGTGCCTCGAACATCCCAGCTAGTGAAAGTGAATCAGTTGTCAGTTCTCAAGAAGAATTGGAGGAAGAAAGTAATTCCACTTGGGAATCTCCGATACCTCAGCCTCAACGCTCATGCAACTCAAGTGTTCAGAGTCAGCAATCTTTTGGGTCTCCACGTCAGACACCATTCTCTCTGCAGGGACAATATTCTTCTCTAAATAGAAGACCTCCTCAATATCAACGGTCATACCGCTGTCAGCCGCGTCAGCATGCCCGACAAAGGCCAAGGAAGCCAGAGAGGAATTTCACTCCGTTGCCGATGTCATATAGCCAGTTCTTGCCAGATTTGATCAAAGGAGGATTGATAGTGCCAAAGGAGATAGATCCAGTGATCCCTCCATATCCACCAGGCTTCGACGCCAACGCCCAATGTGGCTACCATGCTGGGGCACAGGGACACTCAACTGAAGAGTGTAAGGTGCTCAGAAGCAAGGTTCAGACTCTGCTTGACTCTGAGATGTTCTCATTCACGCCTCAAGGCATTCAAATCAATAATCCTTCACCTAATCAGGTGGATTCATCAGACTCCGGGATGGAAGAAATTTCTGAAAGTAGATGTGAAGATGATTCTAAAATGGATCTCGACAATCAACTATGAAGATGATTATCTCAGTTTGGCAGGTCAAGAAAGGAAAGCCTAGTTCCCCGAAGCTAGCAATCTTTTGGCTGTTTCAGCATTTTTGTTGTATTTTCTTTGCATATTGAAATTATATTTGCTTATAAGCTGTTGTTTTTCAAATTGGCAAGGTTAATGAAATGTTTATGCATCTTTTGATTAAGTCTATTCGTATTCACTCATTTTCTTATAGTGTCATAAAAGCAAAAAGATTTCTTTTTCCACCCACTAATCTTTATCAAACTGTTGTTTAAGCAAATATTAGGGAGGATGATGAAAACCTTATATCCATAATTGTTGTGGTATGCTTTCAATTAAACCTTTCCGATGATGTAAGGCATTGTTTCAATTCCCAAACACTGGAGAAATAAGGAAGATAATCCCTTGCTAACCCCTTCGAGCTTAGAAGTAGGAGTTTTCTTTCCTTACAAATAAAAAACCTTAAATCTTAAACCTGGGGCGGGTTAGTTCTCAGTTTAACTTGGGTATGCATTCGAATGCAAGAGCTTCATGCAAGATATTTGCCAGCTCTCCTAAATCAAGTGAATAAATGTTGTACAAGTTGTTCCCAAAGTGATAAATAGGGAAAGATCATTAAGAAATCCTTACTCGAAAAATGAGTCGAGTCCTTTTCAAGGCAAAAGCTAAGAAAGATGGGAGGCTCATGTCTTTTCCTTATACAAAAGGGCTTGTATGACAGCCAAAAAGAGGATGAACTTAAAACTTTCACTCTGAAAGTCCTCATTAGGAAAAAAAATGAATGAAAAGACAACCAATTGTTATAAGGGAGTAATGACTACCCAAGGTGTCTGAATCATCACCAACTATCATCGGCTCAATTCCTAACCTATAGGAACCTGAATGTATAGCCTGAGTTAACTGAGCGTAGGATTGAAGTTCATCGCGAAGATTGGGTGGGGACAAACAAACGTTGAGCCTTTATCCTTTGTTTCATAAGCCGTGAACCTAGCCACGTTACAACCCTTAAAAGTCCTAATTGAGGTAAGGTTGGGTTGAAAGCATACTACAGCAAGGTTGGATAACCTGACTCCTAATGATCTTTGCTATTGTTTGTGTTAATCACTTCATCTGTCACTCCGTAAATGATTAGAACCACTTCATTTTGATTATTTAATCACTCAATTGTATGTTTTCATCAATAAACTTTATTTTCAAAAGCTTGCATGAATGTTGCATTGAAATTGCCTATTTTTAATGAACAATACTGTTTGCAAGACAATTTAATATCAAAAGAATCCCAACAAATGTCGCCAGCTAGGGAATTTGACTTGATAAAGGAAGCTCAGTCTGGGGAAACCAAGTTGGAGGATTTGTTAATCAACCGTCCCAAGAGTTGGTGAATCAGGGGAAGAACTCTTCAAAGTTTAGAATATTGGGGCAAGCCTTTTTGAGGTCATCTTATGACAAGTTTGGACTCCAATAAGTCTGTTCCATTGTTGTCACTACCGCAGTCTAAAGACTTTGTTGCGCAAATACAGTTAATCAGAAGTAGTCAGGTCGAGATTCGGTAAATCTCTCAAAGACCAGTTAATCAGGGGCAATCAAGTCAAGATTCGGTAAATCTCTAAAAGGTCGTCAGCCCTTAGGCATAAAGTGCCCATCTTTTCTATATTCCCGATAGAGTTTGATCCTCGTGGAGGATGGTTGGTTCGGTTATCTTTTCCACATTTGGATAAGATATATCCCCATTTGAGCTCATTCCTCAATGGTTGGAGTCTTGTTTGACCGTTTCTTTCTAGCTTGTTCCTAGATTAAACTTTGGTCCCTGGCAGTGTTGCCTTTGAACCCAGTTAGGTCGACGAACCTAGTTTGAACGTGCATTTATTTTGCACGGTGTCTCGCAGGAAGAATCTTTTACAGATCCTCATTAAAGACAAAATCTATTCTCCAGCAGTGTTATGATAATAACATCTCCTTGGAATTTATACCCGACAACAAGTAGCAGTCTCCTTGAGAAGCTTGTTTTGTCATTTGTTTTTTGCAACGATAAGTGGCAATCTATCCCGAGAAGCTTATCTGTCTTTGGTGTTTACCTTAATTTTTGTATACAACAAGTGGCCATCTCTTTGAGAAACTTGTTTTCTATAACGATAAGTGGCCATCTCTCCTGAGAAGTTTATCCGTCTTTGGCGTCTTCCTCCGCTTTTGAGGAGCTTATTTTTTGCAACGATAAGTGGCAATCTCTCCCGAGAAGCTTATATGTCCTTGGTGTTATTCATACTTTTACAGTTACCATTAGTGTTACCCGCAATCCGTCACTTTCCATCAACCCATTTGATGAGATCCCTATTTGAGGTGTTCTTCCCATCAACCATTTTTGACGATGTTAGTTGGTTTTCATTCTGTCAATCCTTTGACGTGGATGATGTTTGGTGTTATGTTTCATTCTATCAATCCTTTGACGTGGATGAGGTTTGGTGTTTGGGTCCATTCTGTAAATCCTTTTACGTGGACGATGTTTGGTGTTTGGTTCCATTCTGTCAATCCTTTGACATTGATGATGTTTGGTGAATGGTTTTTTCCTTCAACCCTTTTTGACGATGTATTCCGAGCTCAGGTTGTGTACCTTCGGATATGTTTTGGTTTCTTACCGTCAACCCTTTTGACGATGTGGTCCGAGCTCAGGTTGTGTACCTTTGGATATGTTATGGTTTTTTCCGTCAACCCTTTTTGACGATGTATTCCGAGCTCAGGTTGTGTACCTTCGGATATGTTTTGGTTTCTTGCCGTCAACCCTTTTGACGATGTGGTCCGAGCTCAGGTTGTGTACCTTCGGATATGTTATGGTTTTTTCTGTCAACCCTTTTTGACGATGTGGTCCGAGCTCAGGTTGTGTACCTTCAGATATGTTTTGGTTTCTTGCCGTCAACCCTTTTCACGATGTGGTCCGAGCTTAGGTTGTGTACCTTCGGATATGTTATGGTTTTTTCCGTCAACCCTTTTTGACGATGTGGTCCGAGCTCAGGTTGTGTACCTTCGGATATGTTTTGGTTTCTTTCCGTCAACCCTTTTGACATATGGTCCGAGCTCAAGTTGTGTACCTTCGGATATGTTATGGTTTTTTCCGTCTACCCTTTTTGACGATGTGGTTCGAGCTCAGGTTGTGTACCTTCGAATATGTTATGGTTTTTTCCGTCAACCCTTTTTGACGATGTATTCTGAGCTCAAGTTGTGTACCTTCATATATGTTTTGGTTTCTTGTCGTCAACCCTTTTTGACGATGTATTCCGAGTTCAGGTTGTGTACCTTCGGACATGTTTTTGGTATTTTGTTCCATCAATCCTTTAGTGGTGACTCTCAAGTTTATGTACCTTTTTGCTAGCCCTTTGATAATACCAATTGTTTGTGAAGCTTTTCTTTTCCCAGTGGAGGTCGTCTTTCCGATTCAACCTTCATTGAGGATCTTTTTTCTAGAATGTCATCCGGTCACATTTGAACCTGATGATCAATCATTCTAGATACCTTTATTGGAGCCCATCTCTTGGTTCTACTTCCAATAAGGTTGCTTTTTCGTCTTGGAGTGTCAGTCAGTCATATTTGAACTTATTGATCCACTGCTTTGGCTATTCCCCAGTGGAGATCACCTGTCCGAATTTTACCTCCAGTGCAGATCTTTCCTTCCTAAAGTATCATCCGGTCACATTTGAACCAGTTGCTCGATTACTTTAGATTCCCCCAGTGTTGCTGTCAATCCCCAGTGAGTGTTTACTCATTGTTTTGGCTCTATCCCTGTTTGCTTTTGTTTTCATCTGTATCTTGCATTTAGCATTCCATCATTTACATCATGGTAGCGTTCATGGCATGTTAGCATTATAGATTAGTTTTGTCCATAACATTGCATATCATTGTCTCTAAGGGCAAAATTTTCGGTTATCTATATTTAAATATCTTTCACCATGATTTCATGAGGATTTTCATCACTCATGTCATCCGGTGAAGATATTTAAATAGGGGCAACTGTCATACCCCAAATTTTACCCTCAGAGACTCTGATCATTTTTCTTATCAACTTAGGACATATGTCTTGTGCATTTGCAGTTTTTAGTCCTTTATTCATTAATCGTGCACTTTTCCGTTTTTTTTTATCGCCTAGTATTATCCTGATTTTTGTCTATTTCTTATTTTCTATTTCTAATTTAATCTTATTTTATATTTTTTTTTAGAACTTCATGTTTTTCATTTAGAATTTTGTTTATTTTATTTATTTCACTTGTTTGAAATTTTAGAACTTTATTAGAACTTTATGTTTTATCAAAATTTTATTTCATTTAGAATTTTATGTTTTATTTCTTATCTCATTTTGTTTAAAATTTATTTCTTTTTATCGTTAATATAATATTATTCATATTTTTTTATTTATTTTATTATTATTACTATTAATTATTTTCATTATTATTACCATTTATTTAATTATTGTTACTTTTTTATTATTTATTTGTTATTATTATTATTATTATTTTTATCATTATTATTATTATTATTATTAATATTATCATTATTACTATTTTTATTTTTATCTATTTTATTATTATTACTTATTGTCATTCTTTATGTCATTGTCATTTTATTTAGTATTATTATTTTTTATTGTGACAAATCCATAAGAAGAGAACGAGTCCCCACACACCAAATCTAACTTTGCAGCTACCTCCTTCTTTCACTCCAAAAGTCTCTCTATACTCCACTCAGCAACCAAAACTTAAAGCCAGCCTGTCAAAAGTTGCACAAAACCAACTTGTCTCCATTTTTCAACGTTACAGCAACAAGACCACACTCTGCTATCACCCAAAATAAAATGTACGACAGGGACAGAACAATGTTACTCGTACGAACACCAAATCAAAGCCTACAAAGCTTCACCATCCATACACGCCAGACCACTCTCCAAGGCAAAACGCATGAACAATGTTTACAGCCAACAACACACGAAAAGCCTGCCCCAAAAATCCTGGAAAGTTGCAAAGAACCGTACAAACAACCTGCAGTGAAATGGACTGTTCATAAACAACACAAATCCAAAAATTCAGAAAAAGAGAGCTTGAACGATTAAAGAGAAGAACAAGGGGAATTCTGAAAAGGGGGATTATTTACAAGAAAATTTGAAAACAAAAAAGGGTCCACCTCAATTTACACACGCATAAACCAAAAAACCTACTTCCTCGCGAACGAGCCACTCTCCATTAGCACAATAAAGACTCTCTCAATGTGAACATCTTTGGGGGTCTTCTTCTCCTTATCTCCTCTTCCACTTTCCTCTTCTTCCACACTAAAGGACTACTCCGAACATAGAAACCAGACACCCACACAAACTCCCGGTTCGTCTCCTTCACTCCCACCGTGTTACAAATCCTCTTTCTTCTTCTCCTTGAATTCCCCTGCCACCACTAAAACCCCTCTTTCAACACAACATCTTCATTTCTACCAACCTTCAACAACCGTGAGCAATAACTTTCCTTTCTCCATCCGACCGCGAATCAACACGACAACCCAACCTTCCTTTCATTTTTTTCTTCATACCCAAAAAAATGTCCACTAAACTATTTCTCCCAAACCTTCATTCAACCCATAAATCTTCAATCTTTACCAACATAAAATCGTAACAGAAAGTGTGAGATGAAGAGAAAGCAAAATAGAACACAATCTTGAGCAAACCCAAACACAAACCGAGTATGACATCGATTTATTTAACTTTTGGAACCTGGCTTTTCTTTTCTTTTCGTTTCATTGTGTGCGTGTTGTTGATGATCAATAATATTAGGTTACTGAGTGTTGATTCTAAAGCTTTGTTTTATGCGTGTTAATTTATTTAGCATTTTTTTGCCAATTTTTTCTACCGCCACAACCTTGAGCTGAATGGGCCACGAGGCCCATGAGTATTCATATTCATATATCCTTTTAATTTACACACCCACAAGCAATTTTCACACCCCCTGGTTCAATTTTCTCTTTAATAATTTGCATTGTTAATTTTCTAATTTCCGTTGATAATTTTGTTATAATGTTTGTTAATATTTTTATAACTTATTGTTAATTATTTTGGTAAATAATTTTGTAAGCATTTTGTAAATTACTTTGCTTAATGTTTTGTTAATAACGTTTTTGTATACTTTATTAGTTATAAATTCCAGTTAATTATTTCATTAAATGTTTTGTTAAATATCATTTTTATTTCCTCAAACCTTTTTCAATTACATCTTGGTTATTATATTGTTCAAATCTCATTTATTGGTTTATCTTCACTTGTCATTTCTACTTTGACTTTCATCTTTGATTTTACCCTGGGCCAATGATATAACAAAAAATTTTGATTGGTTGATTTAATTCAAATCGACGAAATCTTGATCAATATGAGGTCATTTTCTTTTTTTATTGGTCAATGAAAGTCAAATATCGTAGATTATCGATTTCTCGATTAAATATTGATTAAGACGAGACTGTTCCGATTTCATTTCGATTTCCATTTCATTAAATAATTTGCATTAACTTGGACGAATAAGAGCCGTCAAGATCTAGCATCTTGGCACAACTCTTCGAATAATTTATTTTCATCAAGCATTCATTGTCCATTGAACGACTTTCATATCAATTTGGACAAATAAGGGCCGTTAAGATCTAGCATCTTGACATAACCCTTTTGAGCAATTGATAATCATCAAAAGCTCACTGTCCTCAAAACAATCTTAATAATAACTTGGATGAACAAGAGCCGTAAAGATCTAGCATCTTGACACAACTCTTTGAGCGATTGATTATCATTAAAAGCTCGTTGTCCATTAAACAATTTTCATAACAGCTTGAACGAACAAAAGCCGTTAGAATCTAGCATTCTAGCACAACTCTTTGAACCATTAATCATTACCAATGTTCGTTGTCCATCAAATATTTTTCATTATCAACTTGAATGAATAAGGGCTACTGGGATCAAGAATTCTGGGATAACCCTTTGAACATTTGATTAAATGTTTGCCAGTTACTTAATATACCTCAACTAACAATCCATAGTACCCAGAACTACGGACGTCCTGATTTCTCATTCATTAATGAGAATACGTAGGCACAAGGATCATAATTCTTGGCGAGCCACCTTTTACCCTTTTCTTTTCGACCCTTTTCTTTTTCACCACAGTGCCATCTCAAGACTTTCTTCCTTCTTTAAGGATAATTAATATTTCAAAGTACATCATACTTTTTTGAAACAAAATTGAAAGAAAAGGATTGTTGGAATCTAGCATTCTAGCATAACCCTTGAAAGATTGGTCTCAAGTCTTGCACATTGAGCTAGCCAATTATTTCTTTCTTTCATCCATAAAACACTTAATAATGCTTTGGACTAAGAGATGTTAGAGTCTAGCACTCTAGCATAACTCTTTGAATCATTGATCATTATCAATGATCGTTGTCCAATAAATAATTTTCTCACACCAATCTTGAATGATAGAGAGTGTTAGAGTTTAACAATTTAGCACAAACTCTTTGACCATTTGATCATTATCACATTTTCATCATTCTTAAAATATATCCAATCATACTTAAAACTCCATTTTTATGGACAAATCTTGATTAGTATCAAGAGACCAAAATATCTTCATAGTTATTAACAAACCTTGATCTTCATCAAGTGTATTTTTCTAACAAATCTTTAAGACATCTAATAAGATCAAAGATTCCTTTTCAAAATGAAAGATAGGTTGTCTTAATAAACACTAGGGCAATGTTTTGCCTACAACCATTGAGTTGACATAAGTGACATAAACGAGATTTGTAAATCCGTTCAATGTGGTAAAAACATCTGCTCCTCACTTGTTTTGGGTAAAACAAAGTTCTTACGTTGATTAATACGATTTAGCTTTCGCTAAAATTAACTAACATAGTTTACCCGAACTACGATTGCTCTGATTCCATCCTTATAAGTATACGTAGGCACGAGACTGCGAAGTCTTGGCGAGCACCCTAATAATAAAAACCTCCTTAGGTTATATCCCTCTTAATAATAATCTAAAAAAACATTTCTCTATCTCTTCTTTCCCAAATCATTAAGTAGAACATCAGAAATAAACCTTAAGCTAACATTCTTTTAACCTTAACTAAATGGTTCCCGTTGAGTACAACGGACGTGAGGGGTGCTAATACCTTCCCCTTGCGTAACCGATTCCCGAACTCGGACATTGGTTGCGATGACCATATCTTATCCTTTCTTTTAGGGGTTTTATTCGATATTTTCCCTTTCCCTCTATGGGAATAAATAAAGATTGGTAGAGACTCTGTTAAGTCCATCACGCGGGTGTGCGATTGCGCTTCGTGAGATCGTTCTCATTTTTCGAGGTATGACACTAACGCTCTAGACTTTTGGCACAAAATCACTAATAAGACTTCCGACACT
The DNA here is from genome assembly GCA_022829125.1 of Lathyrus tuberosus. Taxonomy (NCBI): domain Eukaryota; kingdom Viridiplantae; phylum Streptophyta; class Magnoliopsida; order Fabales; family Fabaceae; genus Lathyrus; species Lathyrus tuberosus. The sequence goes on from JALAZF010000516.1 coordinate 1,340,342, forward strand.
TGGGAAGGTCTAAAAGCCACATCCATCCACAACCCAGCCATCCGGTATTTCCACCGAATCCTTGCTAGCACTATCTTTGGACGGGAGAACACTGGAAATGTGAACTCCAAAGATTTATTCTTCATCCATTGTGCGGTTTCCGAAACCAAGGTTAACCCGACGCCGTTTTTACTTGCACACCTCCAATCTACCAGCGGTAGAGTGGGCGACTCCATTTGTGTTGGAGGGATCATTACCTCCATAGCCTTAGCCTTAAGATTGCATATCGAGTTGGAGACCCTTGAGCCCTTACCAGCTTTATTTGCTGATCTTACCCATTACCATGCCATGCGCCTAGTTAAGAATTTACCAAATGGCAAATATCACTTGATGATAGGCAACAGGGAAGTTAAGGGAGTCACATTGCCTTGTCCTAATGATATTAACGTGCGTGTTAGCACTAATTGGATAGTTGATACCGAGGCCCCTGATCTTGAGGAGGAGAAAGCTGAGAGACACTACCAGGATGTTATGGGATTTACTACACCTCAGCCCCGCATTCGTACCCGTGGTACCGATACACCCGGACCTAGCGCCCGTTCACGCACCACACATTTTTCTACTGACTCTTTTGCAAGTACACATCAGCCCCAGGAGGAATATGATTACGTGGCCATCCGGAGCTCTTTGGATGATATTCTGTCCGAGCTTAGGCATCAGAATGACATAGAAGCCGAACGTGATCTTTTACTCCGCAGCATGCAGAGGCAGTAGGAGGGGCTTAGAGTCACTATTGAATAGATTGGCCAGTAGCAACAAGATTTTGCAGAGAGGACTTAGCATGATATGGCTGACCTGATTGAGCAAATGAATGGAGTGCGCTTAGAGACGGATGATTTGAGAGACTTTATCAGACATGTGCCACAATCCGAGTGGGGTAGAGCAGGCCGTCACAGAGGCAGAGCATCCATGACCAGAGGTTGTGCACCTCGCCTTGACCAGGTTTTATCATTCCTTTCTTTCACCTTGTGCTAAAATATTGAGGAAAATGCTTAGTTCAAGTGTGGGGGGAGGATCTTTACTGTTTTATTTCCCGTTATTTATGTTTTCCAGTTTTTACTTTTTAGTTTGTCCAGTTTATCGAGTCATATGCGCCGTTGAGTCCTATTTTACGTTATTTTATTTGCTTGTTTGAAAACTCCTTTATTTTTTACCTCCAACGATTTTTTTTTTGTTTTCTGGATTCATTGGCATGACACCTTGTGTATAGGTTGCTTTTCATCATTAGGCTATGTTAGATAAACTTGGGAAAGTTTTGTAAATATCGGTATCGTTCCTACACCTTAGATTCCCTAAATATGTGATATTGATTTAAATAGGCATTATGTCGAGACCTTATGCCTAGTTTCTTAGTAGTAACCTCTTGATTAGTTTATACTAGCAGTCAGCACCATCCATATGTACAAACTAAGTAACGAACCGATGCAAATATGTGTTGATCTCAAAAATTTGAATAATGCGATTTTTATAGAAAAAAAATGAATGAAAGACATGTTTCCGCTAAGTTAGGTGGTCCTCACCCGACCATTTAGCCTAAAGGTTCAGACTCTTGAAATTCGTAAGCAAAAGAAAGCATAATGTGTGAAAAAGAAATTTTTTTAGTAATGAGATCATATAACACAAACAGGTTCGATTACCATGTGAGTATAAAGGATAACGAGCTTAATGTGATTGCGCGGGAATGAAAAAGAGGTGAAATAGGATGAAGGATATAGGTTGAGATATAATGTCATGATTTGAATTGGTATTGCATAGGAAAGGAGTCTTTGTTCGCAAATGTGGATTTGTGTCGTGATGATATCCTTGTTTTCACTATTTAGTACCTATCTGTTTAACATTAGCCTAGAAACCTTGCGCCTTAGTTGTTTTCAGTCGCGCTTTTGAATCCGGAACTGTACTCACTGTTTTAAATTCTTTTGGAGTTTGCTTGAGGACAAGCAATGGTCTTAGTATGGAGGAGTTTGACGACACAAATTTATATCGTATTTTTAGGCTCACTTTGCGCATTTTCAGTCCATATTTTTATCTAGTCTTGCTGTTCTTACTTTATTTTTATTATGTTTTATATTTGCAGGAATAATAATCGAGATCCCAGAAGAATCGGAGAAAAGAAGCAAAAGAAAGAGAAAAAATCTAGCAAAGCAGAAAATTGTGCAGTCCCAACTGATATGGCATTCGACATGCCCCCATGGCGTTCACCATTGCTTCCTGATGGCGCTCCTTGTTGAATCCAGAGCATGGCGTTCGCCATGCTCGCATGGCGTTTGCCGTACAGACGCGGGAGCAGTTTCCACTGCAGAATCCGTTTCTAGCAGTTTTAGGGAGTTTTCTAACTCCCTTTCCCTCCAGAATTTGAACTTGGCTGTTGTTAACTCTGATGCTCTATATATAGGACCCCTTGGAGCAGATTTTCTGAGTCGGAAAAAGTACGCGGAAGCTCTGGCGAAATTGTACTAGAATTCTAAGCATAAATTACCCAAAAAGCAACAATAACTCGCATTGAGGGATTGTTGCAAATTATGTTTACTTGTACTTTTGCTATGCCGTTTTGGATCGAAGATTTAATTCAAGTTCATTTCATTTCCGTCCGATTTACGTTACCGCACTTTATTTCCAGGTTTATTTACTTTACCGCATTATTACTATAATTGTCACTTTTAAATTATTTAACATGTTAAATTCAGATTCTATATGTTTAAAAATGGTAGACTTAGGATTCATTATGTCTGAGTAAACAATTGAAGACCGTTATGTGAGGACCGTCGTATTTAGTGGGACTCCGTAGAAATAATAGGTGTGTTAATATAAATGTTTGTCACTTTGATTTTAATTTCCAAGTTTAATTTAAGTAACCTTGTCACGAGAGTGAAAGGTTATTTAACATTGCTTTGTCACAAGAGTGAGAAGCATATTAAGGTTTAAGCCAAGATCCGCGAGAGCGGGAGGAGTGAATCGGATAGTGGGAATTAGGCAGCATATCTAAATACAGCGAGAGCATTTTAGATGTTGTTTAGGATAATATCGGTTTCCAAACTGTATCTCTTAGTTACCGGGCGAGCGAGAGCAAAATATTAGGATTAGGAAACATGGCTCTTGTCGAGACCGCGAGAGCGTGAGACGGAGCCTTTAAGTCGGTTTATCCTACGGATTGGCAGCATAGTCGTAGTTAGTACCTGTTTTCTATAAGTCCCGTCGGTGCACGAGAATCACATTTTGAGCTCGTTTTAGTATTAAATTTCAGTTTCCAATTTTAGTCCTTTATTTCCCATTAAATTCCTGTTTCCATCCAGCCTTAGCTTTGCACAGCAACCTTGGATAACATTAGTTTGACAAATCTGTCCCTGTGGGTTCGACAACCTTTTTAAGACTACACGATCAACTGTATACTAGCAGATTTATCTGTCACTGTCGACCGATCAAAACTACCTAGGTCTTTCAGTTTAGGAGGCACGTTATTTTGGATGATAGTGCTACACTCAGCAGTGAGCATAACGGTCTCGTTATCCTCGAGCTTCTTCTTATTTTACAGGATTTCTTTAAGGAATTTTGCGTACGAAGGTATTTACGTTATAGCTTCTGTGAAAGGTATGGTAATGTTGAGTTGTTTCAGAAGCTCCATAAACTTTTTGAATTGTCCTTCGTTTTTAGGCTTAGCAAGCCTTTGCAGGTAAGTTATTGGTGGTTTATATGGCGGTGGAGGCACATAAGGTGTTTCTTTCTCTTCTCCCTCTTCACTTTTGTCATTTTTGTCATCTTTCGGTTCCGTTACCTTTTCGGTTCCTTTACTAGGATTCTGATACATGGCAGGGATTTGAAGCCTTGGATCCACTGGTCCATCTAATTCAGTTCCTCTTCGCAATGTAATAGCATTAGCATGTCCTTTCGGGTTTGGTTTTGGTTGTCCAGGAAATGTTCCTGCAGGGGTTACTACTGTTGCTTGTTGTTGGGCTACTTGAGAGATTTGTGTTTCTAACATTTTGTTATGGGTAGCCATGGCGTCAAGCTTAGTTGCCATCCATTTAATAATTCACTTGTGTGCACATTTTGGTTGGCAAACTCTTTATTTTGTTGGGTTTGTGTTGCGATGAAATTTTCTAGTAAAACCTCAACGTTTGACTTTCTTGGCGCTTGAGGGGCAGCGGCTGCTCCCTTCTGATATCTTGGAGGTACAACTGGTGCTTGAGTTGGGGCAAATAAAGCATTGTTGTTTTTATATGAGAAATTCAGGTGATTCCTCCAGCCAGGATTGTATGTGTTTGAGTACGGGTTTCCTTGGGCGTAATTCACTTGGTCGGTAGGAATATCGGCTAGTAAATGACATTCAACGTTACTATGTACAGGGGTTTCGCACAATTCAGAGTTCGGCGTCACAGCGGCTGCTGGAGCTACTGTCAAACTTTCTATCTTTTGAGTAAGCGCACCCCCTTTAGCACTGACACGGTCCAGACTGTTAACTTCGTACATTCCGTTCTTCGTAGCAGGTTTTTCTGTCGGAGTCCTCTCACCTCCTCATTGGAAGTGGTTTTGAGCCATATTTTCAATGAGTTGATAAACGTCTTCATACAGTTTGTCCATCAGAGCGCCGCTAGCTACAACATTCAGATTCAGCTTGGTGTTGTAAAGAAGACCATTATAGAAGGTATGGATTATCAACCATTGTTTAAGTACATGGTGCGGGCATAACCTTACCATGTCCTTGTATATTTCCCAAGCATCGAAAATAGATTCATTGTCTTTTTGCCAAAACCCGTTAATTTGGGCTCTTAACATAGCAGTTTTGCTCGGAGGAAAGTATCGGGCTAAAAAGACTTTCTTCAACTCTTCCCAAGTAGTGATAGAGTTGGATGGTAGAGACTGGAGCCAAATTCTAGCTCTATCTCTTAAAGAGAAAGGAAAAAGACATAGTTATATGGCTTCATTACTAACACCATTTGCTTTTACGGTATCAGCATATTGCACAAACATCGATAAATGAAGGTTCGGGTCATCCGTGGAACTTCCAGAAAATTGGTTATGTTGAACGACTTGTAACAGTGAAGGTTTCAGTTCAAAATCGTTTCGATTAATAGCAGGGGCAATAATGCTGTTATGCGGTTCATCTTTCGATGGGACAACGTAATCCTTAAGAGGACGGTTTGGCAGGTTCTCAGCCATGGGTATCGGTAATTCTGGATAAGGGATTTCAGGTTCAGGAAGATTATACTTAATTCGGAACTCATTAATTCAGCGTCTTAAGTTAATGAAACGCTCGATATCGTCAATTGGTTTCTCAAGCTTGTCACCCTTAGAATGAGTGTTTAGCATACAATCGGCGAGATTGAGAAAAAGGAAAAATTTGGTGCCTTAGTCTATACTGCACAACACAGGATTCACAATATTGACTAAATCAGCCTTCCCCAGTAACGGCACCAAAAACTTGATGCGTGTCGAGGGCACTAACGTGACCGTCGAGCTGAGACGGCAAGTATACAGCTGTTCGTGTAGTTTTAAATAAGGATGTCGAACCCACAGGGAAGGGATAATCAAACTAATGCAATCTAAAGTTGTAGTGTAAAGCTAAGGCTAAGAGTTTACGGAATTTTCACGAAAAAAAGGAAAATTACTAATTCTAGAGGTTTTTAGAAATAATACTAAAAACGATTCCGGAATGTGGATTCCGCGTACCTAAAGGACTTGTAGAAATCCGATGCTAATTACGACTATACTTCGTTCCGTAGGAAGTACTAACTTAAAGACTCTACCTCACACTCTCGTGCTATCGACAAAAGCCACACCTAACAACCACAGGATTTTACTCTCGCTCGCCCATTTTAATTGAAAAGCGTATTTTGGAAGCTAATGAAATCCTAAACGATGCCTAAAGTGCTCTCACTGTTTTTAGGATCGGTGCCTAGTTTCTACTATCCGTTCTTTCCTCACACTCTCGCGCTATCAGTCCGAACTTAGCATATCCCTCACTTTCGTGTCGGAATAATAAAACATAAAGAATAGAAACTAAAACCAAAACAAGCATGCAATCACATAAAGTCGCGCCTACATTTTCTACGGAGTCCCGTGGGTGACGACGGTCCTCACACGCCGAACTCAAATAGATTTAGCAAAGCATTTCGGTTTTAATTACAAGCATAACTTTGGTAATTAACATGGAAACATACATGGCATACAAGACAAGAATTGTAAACTTCAAAATAAAACAAGAAATAATAACCTGTAAAAATAAAAACTGAACTTGAATTGTAACGGGAAAAGCAAGAAGGCTTGTTCGAAATCAGAAATACAGCTGCAAAGTAAATTACAATGAAATTTGCGACAATTCCTCGATGTGAGTAATTGTCGCTTCGAAAGTAATATATTTTCCTAAACGGAATTTGACAGAGCTTCCACGTCTAAAACCGGATATCGAATACAAGAGTGAAATGTCCTATATATAGAGAGCAAAGTGCCTGATGTAACTCCCAAAACGTGCACATGAAGTGGAGGGAAGATAGGAAAATAAAACAACCCAAAACAATTGCAGTTTTTAAATTCTGCAACTGCGCAGCAATGGCAAACACCATGGTCCCGACCTTTTAATTGACGTGGCAGATAAGGTCATGGCGAACGCCATCCCTTGATGGTGAGCGTCATATCAGTAAAAATGCAGAATCTTCACTTCTTTGCTGAATTTTCATCTTCTTTTGCTCTTTTATGATCTTTTGCCTGATTCTTCCACAGACGAAGCTATCAACTGCAAAACATAAAAAACATGATTAAATGCTAATAAAACTCGAATAAAATGAACGAAACAAATGCGTAATGAGCCATAAAATACGATATGATTTCTCGTTATCACCTATGTCATAGACTGTAGTACGATGTGCATTTCAATCCAAAATCAATCCACTTCTGTCTAAAGCTCAAAAACAAAATGCAAATCTTTTTATCCTTCAGGATTGGTGTCAAACCATTTTCAAAAAAGAGTACGTTGTTTCCGTTCTACCGCAAACAAGCATCGACCCTAACTACTAGAACGGGAATTTAACGTCGCTCATAAAAAAAACACTCAACTAATTTGTGGTCGTAACCACGAACTACGGATGCTCTGATTTCCTCATTCGCTCATTCTCGTCCGAATGAGGATACATAGGCCCAAGACGTCGATGTCTTAGCGAGCAATTTTTCCCCTTCCACCTGTAGTCCTCCGAACTACGTTGACTCTAACTTTCCCATTGCACGAGGGAATGCGTAGGAATAGGACGACGATTTCCTATCGAGTCTCCTTTTGTTTCTTCCCGTTTCATTTTTGTTTAGCAGTAGAGCTTTAGATTAGCACACCCTTTGATTAGACAACAAACGTGGATCGCGTTGAGTACAACAGACGTGAGGGGGTGTTAATACCTTCCTCTTGCATAATCGAATCCCGAACCTAGGAACTTGGTTGCGATGACCACGTCTTCTCCCTTTTGAGGTTTCTTCAATCGTTTCCTTTCTCTTGCCGGGATAAATAAAGTTCGGTGGCGGCTCTTCTGTTTTTCCGCCAGTTGTTTTTCGCGTTGCGATAGATGACGACTCTACTGGGGACTCTGGTTCCCTATGCGAGTCAATCCTAATGCTTGTGTGTTTTTGTTTCATTGGGTGTTTGTTTTTATGCATATTTATGTTGTATCTGTTGTACATTATCTGTTGTATTTTACTTGCATTTATTGCATTTGATTATTGTTATCATATTGTGCTGCTGCTCCTGTGATGTTGGGTGGGTTTGTTCTACGAGAGATAAGGCCATTACCCAGGCTTAAGTACACACATAGGATTAGAGTGGGCTCTTGTTGACATGCGTGGCATTTGACACGTATCGTCGGCTTGAGTTCACATCCAGACGTGGTTTTCTTGAGGATACTTTGAACTGCATGTTTATGTAGTAACCAGGATGGTCTGATAGGAGCTTATGACTCTGGAGACCGTTCATTGGAAGTCGGTTGAGACCTCCTTGATTGATGATGATGCCAAACCAGAAATGGTGAACGTATCATCATTTCCCAACCTGAGAGTCTGTGATACTGATGAACTACTAGGATTGCCTTGTCCAAGACTAGAACCCACATGTGAGAAGGGATGGGTTTTGCAGGAAACTTTGACCTTCAACCAACCCGAATTTCTAGTTTTCTTATCTGTGTGAACTTATGAACGTGGAATTCCGGTTATCTCAGTGTTCTGGTATTATGGATTTCTTGTCAGAGTGGAATTCTGGTCTTATTCAGTCAGCAGCACAAACACTATTCTGAACATATTGGATACCTTGATCCCATGTTTGCATTTGCATAGCATCATATATGCATTTTAACATTCATGTTTGTTTATTTCCAGGGTTTGCATCTTATCTTTGATTCCCGTTGACAAGCTCTTCACAGATGGGTAATGGAAGGAAGGACACTATCAGCTACAAGTTTCAGTCATTAGGTTTGAGTTCAATCCGCAACCTGATTGCCAAAACTACTCAGAGTAATATGGAAACTTTCAAATAAGATAATGGGAGGATTCTTAGTCTGCTGCATACTGTTACAGGTTATGAGAAGGGGGCTGCACATACCTTGTTGCAATTCTACGATCCTGCTCTGAGGTGTTTCACGTTCTGGGATTATCAGTTGGCTCCTACTCTGAAGGCGTTTTCACTCATTTTGGATATTCCGGTTAAAGATCAGGTGCTTTTCCATGAATCTATGGAAGTTCCCGATCCAGAAGCTATTGCCAATGCTCTTTATTTGGACTCGTTCGTGGTGAAGTTTTATATGCAATCCAAAGGAGGTTTATCTGGTTTTCTGCTAAGTTCTTTGGTGAGTGAAGCTATGGAATATGCCGAGGCTTGTAGTTGGACTACCTTCAATGCCATAATGGCTTTGCGCATTTATGGAATTGTTCTCTTCCCCAACTTTCTTGGTTTCGTAGATATGAACACCATTCGAATTTTCATGATGAAGAATCCCGTGCCAACACTCCTTGGTGATGTATACCACTCAGTGCACTCGAGAAGCTTTAAGAAGAATGGTGGACTTCTTTATTATTGTACTCCTCTTATCTACAAGTTGTTCATGAGTCATCTTTCGCGTGATGGCGCTTTTTTTGATACTAAGGACTCCTTGAACTGGGCGAAAAGGGAAATGGGCCTTCTCGCTAAGGATATTCAATGGTTTTATAAAAGATTACTGGGAACATAGATTATCTACAGTTGCAGAGAGTTTCCCAATGTCCCTCTCATGGAAATAAGGGGCGGAATAAACTATAACCTATCCCTTGCTAGAAGACAGTTGGGGTATGCCTTGAGGGTTCCTCCAACAGATGAAGAGGTGAAAGAGACTTTATTTTATAGTGGGAGTGGCAATCCTGAGGCCATGAAGAGAGCTGTAAAAGCTTGGGGCACTATTCAGAGGAAAGGAAAATCGTTCCTAGGTAAAAGTGACTGCAAGGCTTATCCCCCGTATGAAGACTAGTTGCAAGAGAGAGTGGAAGTTGTTCACCTTCCTTTTCCGATAAAGACTCTTCTGTATCCGTTAGCCATCAAACAACCTACTATAGTGGAGATTGAGAAGTATAACAGACTTTGGGCCAAAAAGAAAGAATTGCGCAAGGAGAATGAAGAATTGAAAAAGGAGGTCTATCAGCTATGACGCGACAAGAACGAAGCGACCTATGTGGCCAAAGTGAAGACAGAACTGCTGACCAAACGAGGAAAAAAACTAGCAAAGGAGGTCAAGAACAGACAGCGAGTAGGTCAAGACTTGAGAAGTGCCAACAACATACTCCAGTCGAGGAAGAAGAATCTGGAGAAAGCTCGCGTTGAGATCTCTAAGTTCAACGCCCAATGAAACGCCACAGTGACCGCTCATAAGATGAAAGAATACGACCTTAGGGACCAGATTGAGAAGCTAAAGCTACAACTCAGAGTCAAAGAAATAAAAGTCAGAGCAAAATCATCTCAAAGGTGCAAAAGTGAGGAACGGCTTAAAGAGACCTTGTCAGCCCTTGAGGAGCTCAAATTCGAGTAGAGATAAAGAAGCCTAAACTTGAGGATCCTAAACTTGAGGACACTTTTGGTGAAGATGCTTGGGAGTCACGGTGTCAGTACTTGGAGGAAATCATGCACAAACGCGATGCTCTTATTTAGGAGTTGATCCAAAGACCTAAGCATCCGGATACGAAGAAACTATTCAAGGAGATTCAATCTTGGTGCGAAAAGCGTGATGGTTGGGAAGGACTGTCTATGGTAGATTTTGACGATATGTCTTAGTGGCTTTCTTTATTTTGTATTTGATCACCACCAGGCTTGTTTGCTGGGATCACTGACTCTTGTATTTGGCTATCGTTTTTAATATGGATTATACGTAACGACTGGTGGTTATTCTCTTAGTCTCTAATCTATGAGCAGTTGTTATTGGTGTTCCGTCCATTTCGAGTGTTTATTATTTTTAAACTGGAATCAAGGGGTAGATCACCCTGGAAATATTCAAGCATGTCATTTACATTTACATCTCATATTCATTTGCATAACAGGTGTTCTCGATTGGCTTATTCTTATCTCTGCCTGGTTTTCTGCAGCAGGATTGTGAATCCAAATATTCACAGATACTGTACAAGAGGGAATCAACAGAGAGCAATAGAACAAGTACAAACTGAGCTTCAGGAGGTCCGAAACCGCATGACTCAATTTATGGAGTTAATGCAAAATATGGCTCAGGGGCAGGAACAGTTAAGAACATTGGTCTAACCTTTGATTGCTTGTGTGGATGAAAATGGTGTTGTTCATGGTGGTGCTGGTGTTATTCCTCCGGTCGGAGGTGCTAACCTTCAGGGCAGAGGTGGTCTGGGGGTTGTCATTCCTCCGGGCGGAGGCATAGCTGGTGGAGTTCCAGGAGTAGTTGGTGGAGGGGGGGGGGGGGGCGGTGTATGTGTTGCACATGGCGCTGGTGGCCATCAATGGGAAGAGGATCGTCAGGAGGATGCTTTCTCCATGCATGACTTGGATGTCGGCCTCCCGTCTGAGGCCGACAAGAAATTCAAGATGATCGAAGAAAGGATGCGTGCATATGAGAACCAAAACACTTTTGGTCTCGATATGACTGATCTTGGCTTAGTTACTGGAGTGAGGATCTCGCCCAAATTCAAAGTCCCAGACTTTGATAAATACAAGGGGATGACCTGGCCCAAGACTCATATTCGGGCTTACTACAGGAAAATGTCAGCTTACTCAGATGACGAGAAGCTCTTAATGCATTTCTTCCAAGACAGTCGGCTGGGGCTTCATTGGAATGGTATATGGGGTTAGAGAGGACCCATATCAGAAGCTGGAGAGACTTGGCAGAAGCTTTCTTCAAGCATTACCAATACAACATCGGCATGGCACCTAACAGGATGCAATTGCAGAATCTTTCTCAGAGGGGTAATGAGAGCTTCAAGGAGTACGCCCAGAGGTGGCGTGAAATGGAAGAAAAAGTTCAACCTCCAATGATGGAGTGAGAACTTATTGATATGTTCATGGCTACGCTTCAGGGGCCTATTATGGGAAAGGGTTGAAAGTGGAATCAGGACTGGAAAGATATCGAGTGGAAATGGCTCCTCGTCCGGAGGAAGTAAAAAACCATATGCAAGTAACCCCAAAAAAAGGGAGGGGGACACAAATTCTATTTCTTTGTATTGGGGAAAAGGCAGGGCCCATCAAAATTATATTCAGCAGGTTGCTACCGTAGCCATCCTGGCTGCGCCTCAGCAACAGAACAATGCTCCTCGCCAATATCCCGATAGGCTGAGAATGGAAAATCGGCATTTTGAAACTCCACCAATGCCATATTCTCAGTTACTACAACATCTTTTGCAACTAGAGTTGATACAGAAGAGGACCTTGGCTCCGCTTACTGGCACTCCTCCGTCAGGGTATGACGCCAATGCTCATTGCGAATTTCATTTGGGAGCGCCCAGGCACCATATCGACAACTGCAAAGCCTTCAAGCATAAGGTACAAGATTTGCTTGATTCTAAGGCAATTGATTTCACCAACGGCGGGCCGAATGTCATTCAGTACCCAATGTCACCGCATGGGGCAGCGAGGGTCAATGCAGTCGAGGATGGAGAGAATTTAAATTTGATAGATGATGTTAATGAATTGAAGACTCCGTTGTTGTTCATTAAAGAGCATTTGTTGAAAGGAGGGGTATTTTCGGGATGTAAGAGTGATTGTCAGGGTTGTACATTGCAGTCAGAGGGTTGTAGTTTGCTGAAAGCGGGCATATAGAGAATGATTGATGAGGGTCAGTTACAGTTTGGCAGGACGAATGTTGAGAAAAAGGTTGATGACAGTGATAATGATGTAGCCACAATTTCTATCCCATACAGAACTATCCATATTTCATCACCGATGCGACAAGCACCTGTTGTCATTACTACGCCCGGACCCATCCAGTATGAAAGTACCAAAGCAAGTCCGTGGAACTACGGAGCGGAGGTATTCTGTAATGGGCAAAAGCAAGAGTTGGTAGGTTCTTCTGATATGGGTTCAAGTGTTGAGAATATTGTTAGGACTGGTGGAATTACTCGCAGTGGTAGGGTATTTTCACCATCAGATTATAATGTGGGTAGTTCGGGTAAAGATAAAGGTAAACAGGTGGTAGATGATTCCACCCCGAAGCAGACTAATGATACTTCTTTCCCAAAAAATGTAGAAGAGTTTATGAGGTTGATTCGAAAGAGTGATTACAAGATTGTCGATCAACTTAATCAAACTCCGTCTAAAATTTCCATCCTGTCATTATTGCTATGTTCTGAAACACACAGAAATGCCTTGTTGAAGGTGTTAAATACTACTTATGTTCCACAGGAGATTTCAGTAAATCAACTTGAAGGAGTGGTGGTGCATGTGAATGCTAGAAATGGCTTAGGATTTACTGATTTGGACATGACCCCTGCTAGAAGAAATCATAATAATGCCTTGCACATTTCCTTAGAATGCAGGGGCTCCTTGATGTCTCATGTCTTAGTAGATACAGGGTCTTCGCTAAATGTTCTGCCAAAGAAGGCCCTTATGAAGCTCGACACGCAGGGTCTGATTAGCAGGCCAAGTGATTTGGTCGTGCGAGCATTTGATAGGTCGAAAAGGTCAGTATTTGGTGAAGTGGTGATGCCTATCAAAGTTGGACCAAAAATTTTTGATACAACTTTCTATATCATGGACATCCAATCGGCCTACATCTATTTGTTAGGCCGTCCTTGGATACATTCTACCGGAGCGGTAACATTTACTCTGCATCACAAGCTGAAATACATGGTTGAGGGAAAAATGGTTACGATATGTGGGGAGAAAGACATTATGGTTAGCCATTTGTCGATGTTTAGGTACGTGGAAGTTGATGGGGAGATCCATGAAACCTTGTGTCAGGCCTTTGAGGCGGTCCAAATTCAGAAGGAGCCTCTTGTGGAGGATAAAAGGCCTGAGGTTTCGATGTCTTCACTGAAAGAGGCACGTGCGGTGGTTGAGTATGGTGGTTCTCAAAGGTGGGGCCAGGTTCTTGAAGTTCTGATGAAGCAAGATAAGTATGGTTTGGGGTATAAGCCATCCAAGTCATTATAGGATCCCCCAAGGTACAGAGGGCTAGTCAGGTTTACAAGTGTTGGGATGATTTTTGACAGAATCAATGCAATAGGAGATAATGAAGTTGATAGCGGATGTGATATGGATGATTGGATCCGCCCCTGTGTTCCAGGTCAGGAATTGTGCAACTGGTCTGCCAAAGAAGTCATCTGAGTCACCTTTGAAGAGTAATTTTTATTGTCTTTGCATATGTTAAGTCCTACATTCTGCCCAAGACGCAGTGAATCATTCTGTAGGGCCACACTGTTTTACTTTCAATGTCATCATGAATAAAGGACGTTTTGCATTAAAATGCTTTGATCCCTGTTTTTCCTTTTTGCTTTTACATTTATTAAAAGAAAAATGGCAATGTGTTTTTGTTTGTTCATTGTTGCATTCATAATAAAACATAAAACATCATAAATGCAGGCCTGTCATCTCAGATTCTACCGATAATGATTCAACTATGGCTCGGTATGACTTTGATAATCCCATTTATCAAGCCGAAGAAGAGGCTGACGAAGACTATGAATTTCCTGAGGAATTAGCCAGACTTCTGAAACAGGAGGAAAGGACCATTTTTCCTCATAAGGAGGATATTGAAGTTGTCAATCTGGGCACCGAGGATGTAAAAAAGGAGATCAGAGTTGGGGCCGCCTTAGAAGACGGTGTCAAGGGAAGATTGGTTAAAATGCTTCGAGAGTATGTGGAAATCTTCGCCCGGTCTTACCAAGACATGCCTGGGCTTGATACGGACATCGTCGTGTATCGTTTTCCTCTTAAAAAGGGTTGTCCTCCGGTCAAGCAAAAGCTAAAAAGAACGAGACCGGGCATGGTTGTCAAAATCAAGGAAGAGGTTCGGAAACAGTTGGATATTGGTGTTCTTGCTGTGACTAATTATCCTCCGTGGGTTGCTAATATTGTTCCTGTACCTAAGAAGGATGGCAAGGTCAGGATGTGTGTTTATTACAGTGACTTAAATAGAGCAAGCCCGAAGGAAGACTTCCCGCTCCCCCACTTTGACGTGTTAGTTGACAACACTGCTCAATACTCAGTATTTTCCTTCATGGATGGTTTCTCTGGGTATAACCAAATCAAAATGGACCCAGAGGACATGGAGAAGCGTCCATAACACCGTGGGGGACTTTCTGTTATAAGGTATTGCCCTTTGGATTGAAAAATGCTAGGGTAACCTATCAGCGAGAAATCGTGACTCTCTTTCATGATATGTTTCACAAAGAGATCGAGGTCTATGTTGATGACATGATTGCAAAGTCCCAAACGGAGGAGGAGCATCTAGTGATTCTTCAAAAGTTTTTTGAAAGGTTGAGGAAATTTAAACTGAGGTTGAATCAAAACAAGTGCATATTCGGGGTGAGATCTGGTAAGCTGTTGGGTTTCATTGTTAGTGAAAGCGGCCTGAGCCGAGAATGGAAAAAGAAGTTCGTGGTTTCTTGGGGAGATTAAACTACATAGCCAGGTCCATCTCTTATCTTACAGCCACATGCGAGCCAATATTCAAATTGTTGAGAAAAGATCAAGCGGTCAGGTGGAATAAGAATTGTCAAAAGGCGTTTGAAAAAATAAAAGAGTATTTGCAGGAACCTCCGATCCTCATGCCTCCGGTAGCAGGAAGACCTTTGTTATGTATCTTATGGTTCTTGAGAATTCGATGGGGTGTGTGCTCGGTCAACACGATGAGACAGGTAGAAAAGAGCATGCCATCTACTACATGAGTAAAAGTTTACTGATTGTGAGTCGAGGTACTCAATGCTTGAAAAGACATGTTGTGCACTCGCTTGGGCAGCCAAGCGTTTGAGGCAACATATGTTAAACCACACGACCCTATTAATTTCAAAGATGGATCTGATAAAATACGTGTTTGAAAAGCAAGCACTCTCTGGGAGGATTGCCCGTTGGCAGATGGTTTTGACAGAATACTATATTTAGTATGTTTCCCAAAAAGTCGTTAAGGGAAGTGTTCTGTCAGAATATCTCGCTCAACAACCAATTGAGGATAATCAACCTATGAAGTTTGAGTTTCCAGACAAAGATATCACGTATCTAAAAGCGAAAGACTATGATGGACCTTTACCTGACGAGGGATCTAAGATTGGATCCCAATGGAGTTTAATCTTTGACGGAGCTGTTAATGCATATGGTAACGGAATCGAGGCAATTATTACTACTCCAAGGGGTTCTCATATACCCTTCACTGCCCGATTGGTGTTTACATGCACCAACAACAAAGCAGAGTATGAAGCATGCATCATGGGGTTAGAAGAGGCTATTGATTTGAGAATCAAGAACCTTAACGTGTATGGTGATTCTGCGTTGGTAATCAATCAGATTAAGGGTGAGTGGGAGACTCGTCAGGCAAACTTGGTACCTTATAAGAACTATGCCAGAAGGTTGTTGCCGTTCTTTGATAGGGTAGACTTCCATCATGCACCTCGGGCTGAAAATCAGATGGCAGATGTGTTGGCAACACTAGATTCAATGTATAAAGTGAATATGTGGAATGAAGTTCCAGCAATCAGAATCATACGGCTCAATAGACCGGCCTTTGTGTTTGCAGTTGAAGAGGTATCAGTTGGTAAGTCGTGGTATTATGACATCAAAGCCTTTCTCAAAAGTCAAGAGTGCCCATCTAGGGCATCCGCCAAAGAAAAGAAAACTCTGAGGAGGTTAGTTGGAAATTTCTTTTTGAGCGAGGACAATGTGCTATACAAGAGGAATTTTGACATGGTTCTGCTGCGTTATGTTGATGAACACAAAGTAGGCCTGTTAATGGAAGAAGTTCACGAGGGATCTTTCGGTACTCATGCCAATGGGCATGCCATGGCCAGAAAATTGTTGAGGGCAGGGTACTACTAGATGACTATGGAGTCTGATTGTTTTAAATACGCCAGAAAATGCCATAAATGCTAGATTTATGCAGATAAGGTGCACGTGCCGCATACCCCTCTGAACGTATTGACATTTCCTTGGCCCTTTGCTATGTGGGGCCTTGATATGATCAGAAAGATTGAGCCGACGGCCTCCAATGGGCATCATTTTATTCTGGTTGCCATTGACTATTTCACAAAGTGGGTAGAAGCAGTTTCATTTGCCAACGTCACTAAACAGGTAGTCGCCCGGTTTATAAAGAAGGACATAATCTGTCGTTATGGAATCCCAAAGAATCATTACTGATAATGGTTCAAATATGAATAACAAGATGATGAAGGAGCTATGGCAGAGTTTTAAAATTGAACATCATAATTCTTCTCCATATCGTCCAAAGATGAATGGTGCTGTTGAGGCAGCAAATAAGAATATCAAGAAGATTGTGCAGAAGATGGGGTAACATATAAGGATTGGCATGAGATGTTTCCCTTTGCACTACACGGTTATCGTACTTCGGTGCATACATTGACATGGGAAACTCTTTTCTTACTGGTGTATGGTATGGAGGCAGTCCTACCATTAGAAGTTGAGGTTCCTTCTTTGAGAATTCTGGCAGATGTGAAACTTGATGAAGCCGAATGGGTACGATCCAGGCTGGATCAGCTGAACCTTATCGAAGAGAAAAGATTGACAACCATTGCACATGGCCAATTATAACAAAGCAGGATGAAGAAAGGCTTTGATCATGAAGTGCTTCCTCGGTGTTTTCTGACAGGTGATTTGGTCTTAAAAAGGATCATTCCTCCTCAGACAGTTCACATGGGCAAGTGGACTCCAAATTATGAAGGGTCATATGTTGTAAGAAAGGTTTTCTCTGGCGGAGCCTTGTTACTATCAACTATGGATGGAGAATAGTTTACGTCCCCTGTGAACGCAGACGCAGTAAAAAAATACTACGCATGAAAAGACCCGCTGGACCACATAAAGGAAAATCCAGGCAAAAAGGGGCATCCCGGCGAACCACAAAAAGAAAAGGTTCGGGCAAAAAATTAGGGATAAAATAAAATAAAAGAATAAACCCGCAAAGTTGAAAACCTTAAAAGGCAACTTTGGCAAAAATGGGTATCCCGGTGGATTGAAAACCCGAAAGGGCGATCCAGGAAAAAGTTAGGGATTTGAAAGCGAGAGGCTATGGTCTGCGTTCGATCTGTGAACAATTTTTGATACATGGGAGTTTCTAGGGAAAGGAATCAGTCCAGTCAGTCTTTTCAGAAGGCGAAACATTTGAGAGCGTCGAAGACATACTAGTCATAGCTGAATCGAAGCATGGTGGATATTTGTTCCCACATTGCCAACATGTGTATTTTCTTTTCACTTTTGTGCAATTACCTCTTTTCAGGAATTGCTTCCAATTTGTAAATGCCTATTTACAGGCCAATTCAATCAATAAAATATCATTTCACTCAAAAGTCTATTCATTTATGTTTTTACTTTTTACTGTTTTGTTTGCAAAAACGTCTGATATTTTTTATAAACAGTGCATGTGAAAACATTAAGCTCTGCAGAGCATATTAAAAATAATGAAAATTGCTTGAACGATGGATATCATGAATGGTAACTGAGGTGGCCATTTCACATATAGAGCATTCTGTTTGTTTGTTATGCAGGGTGGCGTGGTCTTTCTCCCCAGTAGAGTTTCTCTCCCCAGCATTGAAATTTTTATCATCCTCAGCAGAGCATGGTGAAAATTTTAATTATTCTCCCCCAGCAGGATTTCAGGAGGTTGCTCTCCCCAGCCAGGTTTTATTTGTTACTCCTCAGCGAGTGTTCAAAAGTTGGCTACCCCAGACAGGGTATTGGTGGTTTGTGTATGCTTCCCGAGCATGTTCGTATTTCCAACATTGGTGTTTCCTTCATCCTCAGCAGGGTAAGGTTAAAGGTTATTTCCCCAACAGTAGGATAAGCTCAATGGTATCCCCTAGCAGGTTTGGTACCATTGACTTCTCTCCCCAAGCAGAGTTTGACATTAATTCCCTCGACAGGTAAATTAACAATGATTGATATCTCCAGCAGGTTCCAAGCCCAATTGTTAGTGGCCCTTTTTTGTATCAGATTCTTGGGAATATTTCCCGACGTATGTTATTCATAATTCCCAGTAGAGGGGAAGTTCGTTTGGGTTCTTTCTTCAGCAGAGGTCATAATTAGGAAAGACGTTCAGTTTGTCTTCCTTAGCGGGTTTATTTCTGGTTTTCTCAGGACTTCTCCCGTGGAGTGTCCTTTTGCATATCATAAGCATATTTGCATTGCATCCTTAAAAATGCGTAGCATTTCCATTTCGTATGGAGCATTACGCCATAGAAATTCAAACATATGCATTCAAAACATAAGCCAGGTTTGATTTTCTCTTTGCTAAACGTTCCCCCAGCAAAATGGCATGACCCACGAGATTTTTCTTTGCTTTATCCCCAGTAAAATCACCGATGGATGTGTTCATCTTACTTGTGCTCCCCCGCAGAGTCGTCTGTTTAAACTTCCCTTTGCCCCAGCGGAGTTAACTTCTCTTCAGGTCGTAAGTCTGTTGAATCTACCTCCTATATATCTCTGGTTCAATCCCAACTTTTGGTTGGTACCCTGTTGTTTATTCCAACTTTTGGTTGGTATCCTTTGTAGTATCCCAACTTTTGGTTGGTAACCTTTCCCTTATCCCAAATTTTGGTTGGTAGCTTGTTGTTATCCCAACTTTTGGTTGGTACCCTTCTGGAAATTCACCGTCAATCAGTATTTTGCTTATTCTAAATTTTGGTTAGTATTTTCCATCCCAACTTTTGGTTGGTATCTTTGCTGTATCCCAACTTTTGGTTGGTATCCTTTGTTGAATCCCAACTTTTGGTTGGTAATTTTTGTTGTATCCCAACTCTTGGTTGGTACCCTTTGTGGAATTGTATCCCAACTCTTGGATGGTAAACTTAGTTGTATCCCAACTTTTGGTTGGTATCCCTTGAGTTTCATCCCAACTCTTGGTTGGTAATCTTGATTGTATCCCGACTTTTGGGTCGGTACCCTTTGGTCGGCGTCCTGTTTATTCTAACTTTTAGTTAGTATCCCTTATCCCAACTCTTGGTTGGTTCTTCTTGTTTTTATTCCAACTCTTGGTTGGTATCGTATCCGTTGTCATATCCCAACTCTTGGTTGGTATATTTATCTTATGTTGTATCACAACTTTTGGTTGGTATCCTTTGTGGAATTTCATCCCAACTTTTGGTTGGTATCCTTTGTTGAATCCCAAATTTTGGTTGGTAATTTTTGTTGTATCCCAACTCTTGGTTGGTACCCTTGTGGAATTGTATCCCAACTCTTGGTTGGTAATCTTGGTTGTATCCCAACTTTTGGTTAGTATCTCTTGAGTTTCATCCCAACTCTTGGTTGGTAATCTTGATTGTATCCCGACTTTTCGGTCGGTACCCTTCGGTCGGCGTCCTGTTTATTCTAACTATTGGTTAGTATCCCTTATCCTAACTCTTGGTTAGTGCTTCTTGTTTTTATTCCAACTCTTGGTTGGTATCGTATCCGTTGTCATATCCCAACTCTTGGTTGGTATCTTTATCTTCTGTTGTATCCCAACTTTTGGTTGGTATCTTTTGTGGAATTTCATCCCAACTTTTGGTCGGTATCCTTTGATTTCATCCCAACTTTTGGTTGGTACGCTCTATTATTCCAACTTTTGGTTGGTAATCTTTGTGAGTTCGCCTGGTTGGTATCTTACCTTGTATTCCGACTTTTGATTGGTAATTTTTGTTTATTCCAACTTTTGGTTGGTAGTCTCTGTTTTATTCCAACTTTTGGTTGGTATCCTCGTTCTGTCTAAATCCCAACTCTTGGTTGGTATCTTTGGTTGGAACTTTCATCTTTTGGTTGATATCTTGCATCTGTTCGCTATCCCAGCCTTTGGTTGGTATCCGTTGTCTTAAGTCCACCTTTGGTTGGCAATCACTTTATCATATATCTCCCCACAGGTTGCAAATTTTCGGGTTCTTTTGGTATTCAATCTCCGTGTACCTTGAATATTTGAAAGCCGTTGCTATCATTCCTTCAGGTCCAAGTTGATTGAATAGGGGCAGTTGTAGCACCCCGAAATTTGCCTTATCTTTTCTTAGCCTTCAACTGGCTTATGCTTCATTCATTTGCATCATTAATCATACCATGACATTGGCTCTTGAGACATGAGATCAAGTTGTTTTTTCGAGGTTCAAGACTTCCTTTTATTCCATGTTTTTAAGCAGCAAGCATCATAGAATTCGACATTTATTTTGCTCAGTGATTCAGCACCAGACGACATTGTTCCAGCTGGTTATTTTGAGTGCGAAAGGAAATTCACAGATTATTTCAGAGTATTATTCAGGCACAATATCAAATGACAAGTTTCAGAGGCATAACAAGGCTCAGAACAAGTGGCTACAGGTGATTCTCCAAGTTTCCCTCCTTGTGGGGCCAAATTTGAAATTTTGAATGTGGTAATCGATTACCACAATATGGGTAATCGATTACCACAATATGGGTAATCGATTACCACAGGAAAAATTTGCCCAAATACTCCATTTTTCAGCACTGCAGAATTTGGATTGCTTTTGGTCATGTGATTTCCCATGTGCATCAGTAAAAGGTTCTAGAATTGGTTCAAAATTTTATTCATTTTCACAAATTAATTCCATTCCCTCTAAAAATTCAAACATTCCATTCCTAATTCCACTCTTAATTTCCATTCCTCATACTAACCCACACTCCAAACCACATTTAATTCCAAACCTAAACCATACTTAAATAATTTTGCTCCAAACCTCTCAGAACTTTTCACTAATTTTCTGATTTTTCTACACATTTCACTCCAATTCTCTCAACTTTTCTCTCATTCCAAAACCCTCACAAAAGCTCCATACCCAAAAGCTTCACAAATCATGCATTGCAATTTGTGAATTCTTGAGCTAAACCTTAATTGCATCATCATCCTTGGTCTAATTCTGGTGTTGTGATTCATTTGGATCTTGATTAAGTTGGAGGAATCACTTCTTGAGGAATTTTTGCTTATTTGTGGATTATTGCTTGGATCTTCAAGTGTTTCTTGCTAGAGCTTTATAGATTCTTGGATTTCTTGCTTGGATCTGTTAATTGCAGCTTAACAACACTCACCAAAGCAAATCTCAGCTTTGTAGGTTGGTAAACTTCAGATCCAAACTGATTCTAGCTCATTTACAGCTTTTACAATGTAGATCCACGGTCTGTTGATGTGAATTAACTTATTGCTTGATTTGATTTTGGATTTTCCTGTTTGATTGATGTAATTGGTGTTTGAATACTGATATTTTGTGTATTTTTCGTGTACAATTGCATACCTATTCATTTGGATGATTGGATAAGTGATTTGCTGCTGAAAGTGCTTTTAGGAAGTTGATTTTCTGCCACTGTCCCAGTGGTAATCGATTACCACAATCAGGAAAATCGATTACCCTGCCTTTGTTCACGTTTTTTTGAAGTTTTTGAATGGGCAACCGATTACCACAATAAGGGTAATCGATTACCACTAGGACATGATGTGTTTTTCTTGTTTGTTTGGATCCCTTTCCATCCCTAAACACCCAAGCACATCAACAAAGTATTAATTATTTATATTTGCTCACAACTCGTCAAAAGGGTAATAATCTTTGTCTTTAACTTAACAGAGTTCTTAAGGCAAACTCCAAACAACTCTATAACATTCTCCACAACTCTAAATAACTCTAAAGTACTCCAAAGTATGCTAAAGTAATCCAAAATTATCAAAAGACAACTTTTGCATATAAATATGACTCTTGTGAACTATATTGGTTGGTGGCTTGACTCAAATAATACTAAAACAACCCTAACATCACAATTTGATCTCAAACTTATCAAAAGGGTAGCAAAAGGTCACTAAACTTGAAATTTCTCAAAACTCAATAATATGTAATTCAAGTAACACTCCAAACACATTAAACTGACTCATTGAGCAAATTAGAGTCAACTCAACCATTTTAGACTCAGCTATAAACATGTTACTAGTTCAAAATACAACACTAACTCACTACTCTAAACATATTCGAACTCAAATTCAACACTAGACATGTAAACAACTCTAAACTCATAGCAACTTAAGTCCCTTAACTTAATCAACTATAAAACATATCAATAAATCAATTTATAATTATTTATAATTATGTTTAATTCCTTAAATTGCTAAAGGGTTTTAAAAAATTTTAGACTTAACTCTGAAATTGTCTCACTTCAAATAGCACCAAACATTATAGATTTATGATAAAATTATGAAAATATCCAATCTAAAATTTCTTTAAACTCTCTTTCAAACACACTTAATCGCACCTTAAACAGGGTTACAAAATTCTAGTTCTATTTGTTTCAGTTCATCCATATTGCAATAATTCATGCATAGACTCTAAAACATAATGTATGACTTCAAAATAGCACCAAAAATAATATAATCATAATAAAATTACGAAACTCTACAGTTTGAAATATCATTAAATTCTCTTTCTAACGTAACTTACGACATCCCAAATGGACTTACGAAACTTAAGTTACGCGTGAAACATGTTGACCAACGCAGGACTGGAATTAACTAGGCCTTTGGTATAAAAAACATCAAGATGCTATTGTTGTATTGCTCGTAGACCCAATTTCCCCACTTTAAAAGATAGATTATTGCGTTAGCTTTCTAGTGCAATTGACGAAACCTCAAACAGGCTTACGAAACTCAAGTTATGCATGAATTAAGACGATCAATTAACTTCTATGTCTACCTGCGATTTTCTGTGTTTTACCCATATTGAACAGATTCAAAACTCACCTATTTTGCCTATTTGAGTTTTAACCACCCTAAAACATACATATAAACTGCCATACACAAATAGGGTACACCTATCCAAATTTTATATTTTTGCCTTAAGGCGCCACCACAATTCATCAATTAACACCAAAGAATCAACGAGGTTATCAAATCACAATCAAGAGATCAAACACAATTATTCAAATTTCACTTTTTTTCCTTATGGCACAACCATCTATACTCAACAATATCAATAACATATCAGATACATCATAATCAAAAGGAAATCATTATAATTTATTCGCCTCAAAGGTTTTGCCTAAACCTTTTTGGCCACAAACATCAAATACATAGATAAATGAAAGGATGAAGGCATGAGGGTAAAACCCCCTCATTATCCCTCTGTTTAACTACCCATATATGAATAAGTCCCCCCTTTACCTCAAAATTGCCAATCAATGAAGCTTTCAGCTTTGGGATTATTTTTGCCCTTTTCCAAACAATCGCACTCCTTAGGGTTTTCTCTTGTTTGCTCTTTCCCAAACTTCCATGTTTTACCTAAACTTCTAACTTACTTATCTATTTATATTAACCTAATTCCATTATATTATTTTATTATAAAATCAAATCTTAACTCTTGCAAAATCTCCTCACTACACTATTTTATAAAATATTTCTATCCCCCCACCCCTCCAAATCACAAAATATCTAATTTTCTATTATATCTTACTACCTCCATCCCTAATTATAAGATCATATTGAGTTTTTTTCATGTCCCTTTTTATAAGACCCAATTCAACTTTCAAAGGGCATTAATTATTTTTTCCACACATACCCCTAATTATATATTTTTTGCACTATGTAATAAATTCAGTTACATACACATTAACTATCTCTCTCTCATAAGGATAAACTTGTATAATTATACAAAATAGTCAATAAATTTAATACTCTAACCAACTTTGTTAATTTCTAGTAAGTCCCTATAAATATAGTGATTTTCAATTTTAGTCCCTCTAAATTTTTTCATTAAGAATTGGTCCCTATAAATTTTTTCGTCTCAATTATGAGTCCCTGACGTCAAATGGGGCTAACGGAATCTCACGTGTCTGCCTTGGTGGATTAAATAATTAAGTTATTTTGGATTACATTAACTTATGTGGCATGAATTGTATGATTCTCAAATAACATTATCTGTTAACATACGAATACCACAATCCCTAATTTCACTTTCAGAGTTAACTTCCTTTTTGAAGGCGATCGTTCGTGCGTGGTGGTCCCTCTCTCCGTTTCCAATCGCTTTTCGCTCCAGATAGAGGTGTTCTCAAACCTCAGGTAATTTTCATTAATGTATTCCCACTTGCCTGTTTACTGTGCGTTTCGTTGAAAACTTTAGTTGAAAACTTGTTTGTTATGTTGCGTAATGTTGACTGTGGTTGGTTAGGGTTTTGTATTGAGTTTGCAATAAGTCTGATATACCCTTGTGTTGTTTTTGTAATGTGTAGGGTATGGGGCTATTTAAGGTAGTATTTTATATAAAAGGGTCTTTTGTAAAGGATGTAGGGTTGAGATATGTAGGGGGGATGTGTATACTTTTAGTGGACAAGACACATATTATTGGTCTTATTTTGAAGCTCGTGACCTAATCAAAACTATGGACCCTTCCTTTAACACTAAAGATGTTAGAATGTGGTGGAAGTCTGAACATGGTATTATGGAAAATGATCTAAAACCCTTTGTTAATGATAAGGATGCAACTATGTTAGTTGTGTGTGCTGAGAATAGTAATTGTGAAGTTGAGATTTACACTGAGGCAAAGTTGGAAAGTGGTGAGAAGACATATATGGAGAAGGTATTAGAGAGACAAAAAGGTCAAGAAAATGTTGAAGGTGATGATGAGAGTAAGTATGTGAACAAATTTTATCATAAGGATACCTATTTGGCATGTTACAATCAAGTCATCACTCCTATTAATGGGCAAACTAAATGGCCAAAGATAACTGATCCTGAAATCCTGCCACCAAGTTTCAAGAGGGGTCATGGAAGACCAAATAAACTCCGTAGGAGAGAACCTGATGAGGCATCCCAAACAAGATGGCAAAGGTCAAACACAAGCCATAGATGCAAGGTTTGTTTTGAATATGGTCACAATAAAAGGACATGTAAGAAAAACAAACAACTAGTGGTTGTTGATGGTGCATTGCCAAGAGATGTTGAAGCACCAACACAAGCCAGCCAAACTCCAATTGTTGTGACAGGACCAAAAAAGAGGGTAAGTACTTACTTGTATGTCCTAAACTTATATGTTACTTACTTGCAATATCCTAAACTTATATTCCAAGAAATGTATGTTACTTACTTGCAAAATCATAAACTTGTATGTCATTTCATTTGTTACAGGGTAGCCCAAAAGGTACCACAAAGGCAAAGAAAAAGGCAAACACAAGAAATGTGCCAGAAAATACTAAACATGTTCAATCTGATTTGCCACAAGCTACTGAACATGTTCAATCTGAATTGCCACAACCTACTGATAAAGTGCAGCCTGAGGTGCCACAACCTACTGATACTGTGCAGCCTGAGGTGCCACAACCTACTGATAATGTGCAACATGAGGTGCCACAACCTACTGAACATGTTCAGCCTGAGGTGCAACCAGCTACTGAACATGTGCAGCCTGATACGAATCCTACTCAAAATTCTATGAGTTTTGCTGAGGCAATGAGGATGTATTATGGTATTGATCCTGATGAATTGGCTTCACTGTTGGATGATGATGAAATTCTAGATATAGAACCACTTAGTATGGATACATCACCTTCAAAACCAACTGGTAGTGTTAATATACCAAACAATGACACTGTTACTCCACCAAAACGTGCAGTAAAGACTTTCTTTAGTCCAAGACCAAAGGTACCAAAACCAAGTGCACCAAAACCAAGTGCACCAAAACCTATTGTCCAAGACCCTGTAAGTTTATTACATGTTATACTTATATTGTTTGGTTTTGGTTTTGTTGGTTACTTATATCATTTTGTTAGTTATATGTGTCCAAGTGAAAGCTATGTTATCTCCAAAAAAGAAGTCCAAGAATATTGCAATAGAAAAAAGACAAAGTGACCGGCTAAGGACTCTTAAGACTCGTAACATTGTGGTCCAGGAAGGGATCCAAAAATCTGGTACTTATTCTTGGAGATGACACAAATGATGGCAGTCAGCGTGGGAAGAAGAAGTGAGATGACATAGAAAGGAGCTTGACTCAGTGAAAACTTGTGTGCTGTGAAACTTTTTGTGTTTTATTTGGAGATTTGTAGTATGAACCCTAGTTGCTTTGTTATGCACTAATGTAGTATGACAGTTTGTAAACTGTTGTATTATGTCATATGGCTTGCATATGACCATTTTTTTTAGAACCTTTTATTGTATTATGTATGACTTGTTCAAATACACTTGTTCTATCAATGGAATGAAGTTTGTATTCTACTGCAAATTATCTAGCCATTCAAATTACACTAAATAAGGTACAACAACAATAATTTGTTACATTACATTGAACACAGTACATCAATAATTTGTTACATTACATTGAACACAGTACATCAACAACAACAACATTACACTAAACAGGGTACAACAACAACAACATTGGATCAAAGTAGATTACATCAATAACATTTCATTAAACAAATTAGATTACATCAATAATTTGTTACATTACATTGAACACAGTACATCAACAACAACAAAATTACACTAAACAGGGTACAACAACAACAACATTGGATCAAAGTAGATTACCATTTTCATTTCATTACACAAAGTAGATTACATCAATAATTTGTTACATTCCATTAAACAAAGTACATCAACAACAACAAACGACATCAACATTTACATTTCACACAAATGAAACAACAAGACATCACATCTTCAATCTTCCTTTAAACTCAAGGATTTAAAAATACTTATCAGAGTTTTTGAAAGTTAGCGGAAAAATACAATCCCGAATCGACTTCCGTCAATTCTGGACCAGCTACTAGAAAACCGGACACACGAATTAATGCTGGATTTATATTAGGATGACAAAGATTTATTAACACCAGATTAGGATCGAATCAAATGCACTTATCATACAAATACTATTTCCAATGAACAAAAACTCAGCTGACAGTTTTGTCAAACACTTGGCATGTATGTGTTCAATGATTAACAATAATGGTGATTTGATAAAAGTTTTCTTACCACTATTGTATCATGAAACGTTAAGACACAATACACCAAATGAATCACAAAATTGTTGAAAACGTAAAGAGAGATAAAGACAGAATACGATATGCAGAGATTTGGTAAGGAAGTTCCCCACTTTCGTCCTCGCGTGTGGGTACGTCTCCCTCTCAATTTCAAACTGAAATTAAGACCTGTTATATCAATAATACTGAATTCTTTATTTACAAGGTTACAATACAAATCCAGAAATCTAAACCCCAAGATCTTCCTCTTGTATGAACCTTCACTTGATCTGAGCTTAATCAAGAATTTCCCCTGCAAGAATTGCAAACAATTCACCGGTTCCACGACCTGTTTGCGAAATTACCAAATTTCCAAACCCTACGCTGCGGCTGAATATGTTCTGCAAACGTGACTAACAAACCCTCAAGAACACACTCGTTCTTGAAGGTCAAACCAGATGGTTTTTCCTCGAAACCCCCTTTGAATCTTCAACTCAGCTGGATCCTTGATCGTTCCACTGAACGTTATCTCGATGATCCTTTAATCCGAAGAACAAGAATGATTATGTGTTGATGTTCTTGAATTAAAGTGATTGAGAAGATGATGAAGATAAAGTATCTTTCAGGTCTCTAAAACTGCTCCCAAAATTGATGCACACCAAACTTGCTTTTGCTGTGATTACACAATTTTCACTCTAACGAATTTCCTTTTTACAAACTGAACTGTCATAACCTTCTTATATGTGAAACAGAAATGGTTAAAAAAAAGAAACAGCTTTATGTATCGATTCGAAACTCGTATGAGTCGATACATGGTAGTTATATAACATACATGAGTCGACACACAGATATATGCATCGATGCATACTGTAACTTTGTTTAATTTCAGAAAGTAAATTCAATCATGCATCGATACATAATACGAATGAATAGATACATAGCATAATTTTCAGAAACATCAAAGAAGCATGTATTGATGCAAAATTCGTATGAATCGATACATGGCTTAACAACAAAGAAGCATGTATCGATGCAAAACTCGTATGGATCGATACATACTGAAGCAAACTCGTTTTTGTGATTTTAACAGAGGAATGTGTCGGTGCAAGACAGACATGAATCGATACATACATAAGGAAAATTGTTTTTATGATTTCAATAAAGATATGTATCAATTGTATTGTCTTTAAAACATAGTATAGGTATAAAATCACATATATGTACCAACTAAACATGCATACTAATCTTATAACATGCACATCAAACACATAGGCATTTATTTATGCATTTATCACACAATTTGCTATCATACAAAACTTAAAAGATTGCTCACAAACTCCCCCTTTTTGATGATGGCAAATTTGCAAGATGTGTGATAGAACACTCCCTCTGAGTTTGTGCATGGCTGTCAACATCTTGTTTTCTTTCTTCTCCCCCTTTGTCAACATCAAAAAGAAAGAATGATGTAACAATCTGTTTAAAGAGTCACAAAGCTAGAATGATGTAGCAATAAACAGCAAAATTGATATTGAAGCTAACAATCACAAAGAAAGAAGCTTAACATAAAACAATCACTCACAAAGAATGACAAGGAAAGGGCAAAAATAACACAAGTAAACAGAAATAAAAGAAATAAGCATTGAACTGTTAAGAAAGTACTTAGAATTACATAAGCAATACCAAAACATACAAAGTTTGAACAATATAATAAAGAAACTTAAGCAACATGATTATGAAATGGAATGCAATGAAATGACATGATGATGGCTTAAAAAGGGTTATGGCCTCCACAGGACTCCTCATCAGCTCTATCAGGATCTCTGAAACTTTGTGGAGGCGGCGGAGGAGGCATCTCATCAGGATTATGGCCCATGAAACTATATTGCCTGAACCGGTTCTGAACTTCAACGCTTCTGAACCTGCCATGATACCAGGATTGTCACGGCAATCGTCCATAAAACCAGACATTTCATTGTAAAAAACTTGATGCCATTTAACCAAGTCCATGTGCCAAGAATGCTGATTATGATACATCCGTGTGTGCTCATCATGCCACTCACGATGCTCTTTATGCCACTCATTTTGTTGATTATGCCAAGCAAGCTCCTGTTCATGACGGGCTTGATTAGAAAGCTCCATTTGCTGAAACATTTGAGTCAAATACGCAGGAGCTGTTGAAGAAGAAGCAGCACCAGAGAACGGAGGAACAGTTGGACCTGGTTCGTAATTTATTGGAGACCACCTTTGTGGCACCCAATCACCCCAACCAGCATTAGCATTTGCTTCAGGCTGATTCTCTTCGTTGACATCATTCATTTCTTCATCCATTTGTTCTTCAGTCACAAAAACTTGTTCAGAGGGCACATCAAAATTATACACCCTTGTTTTGGATCCTCTTTCCAAAAAATAAAAACATTTACGCTCCTTATCCCACCGGTATCCCATATGAGATAAAGTTGCAGTGTTGAACTCTTGAGCAAAAGAGGGAGATATAAGAGGTACTAAAGGTATGGCTATATTCCAGTATTTTATGATTCTCATAATCTGAGCAGCATATCCAAGTGTAATATTCTTTGAACTGTTATGCATAAGAAATATGCGTTTCACAAAGTAGTTTGGCCAATTCAATGAAACCTTATTTTGAAGAAGGTACACAAGATGAATATCTGGTCTATCCAACCTAGAATGACCACCGGATCTTGGACGCAAAATGTGCGAGACAATCCAGTGAAGGATTCTAGGTATGCTTGTAATCATACCAGATGTGAGTGGTTCATCCTCACCCAGAGGTCTATCCAATTTTGAAATGGATGCAACATATTCCTTTATTTTAAAGTCAGTATCAAAACTCTGGTCATGCCCGTTCTTCATTCCAGGCAACCCAAAAGGAATTTGAAACACTTTGTCCCAATCAGCAGCTTCAAAAGTATAAGTTCTGGTCCCAATAGAACATTTGAACATATAACCTCTACCAGATTGTAGACCAGC
Organism: Lathyrus tuberosus; assembly: GCA_022829125.1. Taxonomy (NCBI): domain Eukaryota; kingdom Viridiplantae; phylum Streptophyta; class Magnoliopsida; order Fabales; family Fabaceae; genus Lathyrus; species Lathyrus tuberosus. Next base: position 1,370,931 of record JALAZF010000516.1, read on the forward strand.
ATAAAAGGTGCGAATAAAGTCCTCATGATAATCATCATTTATGCTTAAAAATGTACCAAGCTTTTGCACATTCAACAGATCAACAATATCGTTGAGATGCAGAGCGAAAGCATCAGTTTTATTAAAGACATGTGGTTTCATAACTAACCTTGTCTTGAAAGAGGCCTCAAACTCATCAGCAATGGCAGGATGAAGGAGAGTTAGCGCACTAGGAGGGATTTCTGGGGGTGGTGGAGACTGATGAGAAGTACCAATAGGTTCCTTTCCTTTTCGTCTTCCTCTTTGTCTAGCAGGAATGGTTCTTGGAGGCATGGTGATGAATTGAAGAAGAGTTAAGATGAATGAAGGATAGGAGGTGAATTAGGGTTTAGGAGATGAAGATGTTTGAAGAAATTAGGGTTAGCCGCTTGGGTATGAGAGGAAGAAAGAGTCTAGAGTGAATGAATGAAACCTATAAATTTGGCTGATGTGTCGATCCAAAACTGAATTAAAATGCATTTATTGTAAAACAATCAGTATGCATCGATACAAGGGGTTATGAATCGATTCATTTCATGAACTAATTGTTTTTAAAATGTCATATGTGTCGACACAAAACACGGATGCATCGACACATACTGAAACAAGTTTGAAAAAAAAAACATGAATCGACTCATAGCACGAATGCATCGACCGGAAACTAGAATGTATCGACACATGCACTTGTTGCATCGATACATACTGATGCTAAACTAAGTTTTAACTAATTTTTGAATACCAGTTAAGTATAGAAACCTGTTAGCAGCTCTAAGTCAATGCAATATGAATTATGTCATGATAATTATGCCCAAGTATAATTCACAAATCAAACATTAATGTTCAAACAACATATGCAAAGGAATACATATAAACGATCTTAAAGAATTTGTTCTAACATACATTAATCACATAGTTCCAAAGAGATATAGAAAGGAATGATATTACCTCTGATGATGTAACCTTATGAAGTATGAATGAGGTCTAAAAACAAATCTCAACAAACAAAGTGAGACATATATAAATAAGAACCAACATGCTTAAGACATCAATGAAGAGAGATCTAAAATCCCTAATTCACGACGAATGTTGAAGAACGGTTCCGTTGCTAATGGTTTAGTAAAAATGTCAGCAAGTTGGTTTTTAGTATCAACATGCTCAAATACAACGTCCTCTTTTTCAACATGATCGCGAAGAAAGTGATGCCTAATCTCTATGTGTTTAGTGCGTGAGTGTAAAACAGGATTCTTAGTTAGATTTATAGCACTTGTGTTGTCACATTTTATTGGAATACGTTTGAGTTGAATATCGAAATCTTGTAGTTGTTGCTTTAGCCACAAAATCTGAGCGCAACAACTACCGGCTACAACGTACTCAACCTTAGCAGTTGACAATGCGACAGACACCTGCTTTTTGCTATGCCAACTTACCAAAGAGTTTGAAAATAAGTGACATGTACCACTAGTGCTTTTCCTATCTGATTTGCAGCCAGCAAAATCAGAATCGGAGTAACCTACTAAGCTACAATCGCTTCCTTTGGAATACCAGAGCCCATATTTAGATGTTCCATGAAGATATCTAAATATACGCTTAACAACTTTCAAGTGTGATTTCTTAGGATTTGATTGATATCGTGCACACATACAAACACTAAACATGATGTCAGGTCTAGATGTAGTAAGATACAAGAGAGACCCAATCATACCTCTATACTTTTTGACATCTACACTCTTACCGTGTTCATCTTTATCTAGATTCCCGTTGGTAGGCATAGGGGTGTCGATTGATTTTGAATCGTTCATTCCAAAGCGCTTGAGCAGCTCTCTGTAGTATTTTGTTTGACACACAACTGTACCCTCATCAAGCTGCTTTATTTGGAGACCGAGGAAGTAATTTAGCTCCCCCATAAGACTCATTTCAAATTCACCCTGCATAACATTGGAAAACTCTTCGACCAAGTGTATGTTAGTTGAACCAAAAATTATATCGTCTACATAAACTTGAACTAAAAGAATGTGTTTTCCCTTGTGTTTAATGAAGAGAGTGGTATCCACTTTACCTCTTGAATATCCATGATCAAGTAGAAATTTGCTAAGTCTTTCATACCAAACCCGAGGGGCTTGCTTAAGACCGTACAAAGCTCGTTTTAATTTGTAAACATAATCTGGATATTCAGCATTCTCAAAACCAGGAGGTTGTGAGACGTATACCACTTCATTGAGGACACCGTTTAGAAATGCACTCTTTACGTCCATTTGGTAAAGCTTAAAATTCTTAGAACACGCATAAGCAAGCAAGAGACGTATAGCTTCAAGGCGAGCAACTGGAGCATAAGTTTCCTCATAATCTATGCCCTCCTCTTGGTTATACCCTTGTGCCACTAAACGTGCTTTGTTCCTAGTTATCACTCCGTTTTCATCAAGCTTATTTCTAAAAACCCATTTAGTACCTATGATATGATGATCTCGCGGACGAGGAACAAGTTCCCAAACGTCATTTCTTTTAAATTGATTAAGCTCTTCTTGCATGGCCATTAGCCAAAATTCATCAATCAAGGCCTCTTTGGCAATTTTAGGTTCTACTTGTGAAACAAAAGCGAAGTGAGAACAGAAATTACTTATCCTAGAACGAGTCATTACTCCCTTTGAAATGTCTCCCAAAATGTTGTCAATAGGATGGTCTTTTGAAGATCTCCAAGCTGGTGGAAGGTCATTCACTTCAGCTTGCCCTTCTTCCTTATCTTTTACATGACTGGTATCTTCCTCCTCCTCATTGTCTTTTGTTTTGGACTGATCAATTTCCGAAACAGCTTCTTTGAGTATGTCTTCTGTAGATACACCTGCGTCATCAAAAGAAATACCTTTTCCGACACTTTTCGGATAAGACTCATCAAAAGAAACATGGACAGATTCTTCAACAGAAAGTAAACTCTTATTATACACTCTATATGCTTTACTTGATTGTGAGTATCCAAGAAAGATACCTTCATCTGTTTTTGCATCAAACTTTCCAAGTTTTTCTTTACCATTATTCAAAACAAAACACTTACAACCGAATACGTGAAGATGTGACAAGTTTGGCTTTCTTCCTTTTAAAAGCTCATAAGGGGTTTTATTTAAAATAGGACGAATTAAAATCCTGTTTAAAACATAACAGGTTGTGCTAATTGCATCAGCCCAAAAATATTTTGGTAATCCACCCTCATTTAGCATTGTTCTTGCCAACTCCTCTAAAACGCGATTTTTGCGCTCCACAACGCCATTCTGTTGTGGAGTTCGAGGAGCTGAAAAGTTATGCTCAATACCATTCTTATCACAGTACTTATCAAAGAGATAGTTTTGAAATTCACCTCCATGATCGCTTCGAATTGTAACTATTTTAGAATTCATTTTATTTTGGGACAGTTTTGCAAAACTCTTAAAAGCGAAAAAAGTTTCATCTTTGCTATGAAGGAATATAGTCCAAGTAAATCTAGAATAGTCATCAACGATTACGAAACCATAATAATTTCCACCTAGACTCTTTGTCCTAGAAGGTCCAAAGAGATCCATATGGAGAAGCTCAAGGGGTCGTGAAGTTGAAATTACATTTTTGGATTTAAAAGAGATCCTTGTTTGTTTTCCCATTTGGCACGCGTCACATAGGTGGTCTTTTGAAAATTTTATTTTTGGAAGACCGACTACTAGATCCTTAGATACAACCTTATTAAGCAAATCGAAATTAACATGCGCTAAACGTCTGTGCCAAAGCCAAGAATCATCATTCAAGGCAACTAGACACTTAGTGCTTGTTAAAGATACATCAAAAAGATTAAGCATATAGATATTGTTTACTCTTACTCCCTTAAACACAATATTCTGTTCAGTATGTTCAATTATGCAGCAAGTTTTTGTGAAAGAAACCTTGTAACCCTTGTCGCACAATTGACTAATACTTAACAAATTGTGTTTAAGTCTCTCTACTAGATGGACATTAGAAATAGTAGTGGTAGAGGGATTACCTACACTACCTTTGCCAAGTATAGCTCCTTTGTTATTGTCTCCATAAGTAACATATCCCTTCTTCTTTGCTTTGAAGTCTATAAAAAGCGATATGTCACCCGTCATGTGCCTTGAGCACCCGCTGTCTAGAAACCATCTTCTATCTATGGATGCAAGACACTCATCCTACAATATCAAAAGAGAGAAATAGGTACCCAATTTTCATTGGGTCCATGTGGGTAAGTGGTGACATGGTTGCCTTTAGGCTTCCATTGATAAATGCCTTTAGGAACAAGAAATCTCCTAAACTTGCATTTTTCAATGGTATGACCATCACGACAACAATAATGACATAAGCCATGATGATGTATTTGTTTATTTTTGTTCATTAAATCCTTTGGAATAAAAGAGTATTTTGCATATGGTGGATTTAATGACTTCTTAAACAACCTAGAATCAACGGCATAAGTAACCTTGGGTTGTAAAGCTTTTTCCAATTTGACTTTAAGAGTTTTAACCTCTTGTTGCCAAATATGTCAAGCTTCACAATACCTAACTTTACTACGTCCGTTAATATTAATATCTTTTGAATTTTCTGCAATACTAGCTTTCAAACTTTCTAAATCTTTTTCAGCTTTGTATACTTTACCTTCCAAGAATGAAAAAATTTGTTTATCGGAAGATAATCTTTTAAAAGCATCTACAGCTTCGTTATGCAGTTTTTCAAAAGCTATTTTCAGTTCAGAAAAAGACATAGAAGAAAAATTACTATAGTAGGCTTGTCTTACTTTCTTATCGTTGATTTTCTTCTTGTGGTGGGACTGATTTTTGGTGTGAGCCATAAGACACAGATTTACTGTCTCATCACTATCATTTGAACTTTGTGAGCTTGATGAAACACTATCACTTTCCCATGCAATATAAGCTCTTCTTTGTTTATTGAACCTTTTTGGTGGAGCTTTTCCTTTATCCTTTTTCTTCATAGGACATTCTGTCTTATAATGTCCAAATTTACCACAATTAAAACAAGATCCTTTTACTCTATGCTTCTTATTCTCTTCCTATTTTGACTCTATAGATTGTCTTCGAAACTTAATGAGATTTTTGTCGGAATGCTTGATTCCATTCTTTCGAATGAATCTATTATATCTCCTAACAAAAAGTCCCATTTCCTCATCACCCGAATCTTCGTCACTACTTGAATCATTGTCACTTTGCTCTTTTTGTGAGGACTTTGAGCTAGAGGCCACAAGAGCTATTGACTTCTTCTCACTCTCTTTGTTTTTATTCTTTTCCTTTTTACTCTTGTTCTCAAATATTTCTAGACTTTCCAGTTCTTGCTGATGTTCTTCCAGCTTGCCAAATAAAGTTGTAATCGTAAGCGTCGTGAGATCGTTGGCTTCCTTAATAGCTGTTACTTTAGGTTGCCATTCCCTGCTAAGACATCTCAGAATTTTATTAGTGGCTATTTCATTGGAAACAGATTTTCCAAGTGCATTCAAACGATTGATGAGATGAACGAATCTCTTTTGCATGTCAGAGATAGATTCTCCTTGTTTCATGCGAAAGAGCTCGAACTCTTGATTAAGTGTGTTAATACGGGACTGTTTTACTTCAGTAGTACTCTCATGGGAAATTTCTAAAGCATCCCACATTTCTTTAGCTGTCGAGCAATGGGATACCCGATAATACTCATCAGCACCAAGTGCTGAAATTAGCATATTTCGAGCTCTCCAATCACTCGACCACTTTTTCTCATCTTTCTCATCGTAATCATCTTCTGGTTTAGGAACTATGGCGCCAGTCTCATTTCTCATAGTAATTTGAAAAGGACCATTTTGAATGGCAGCCCACACATTCCTATCAACAGAATTTATGTGAACTCACATGCAGTCTTTCCAGTAGCCATAATTTTCACCGTTGAAAACAGGCGCTCTATTATACGTCCCCTTTGGTTCAGAATCCATATCGTTACAAGCAGCCACAAAGCACCAGCGAACCAGCGCTCTGATACCACTTGTTAGACGGTGTGGCTAGTGATCGAGAGGGGGGGTGAATAGATCACCTCCTTTAAACTCAAGGATTTAAAAATACTTATCAGAGTTTTTGAAAGTTAGCGGAAAAATACAATCCCGAATCGACTTCCGTCAATTCTGGACCAGCTACTAGAAAACCGGACACACGAATTAATGCTGGATTTATATTAGGATGACAAAGATTTATTAACACCAGATTAGGATCGAATCAAATGCACTTATCATACAAATACTATTTCCAATGAACAAAAACTCAGCTGACAGTTTTGTCAAACACTTGGCGTGCATGTGTTCAATGATTAACAATAATGGTGATTTGATAAAAGTTTTCTTACCACTATTGTATCATGAAACGTTAAGACACAATACACCAAATGAATCACAAAATTGTTGAAAACGTAAAGAGAGATAAAGACAGAATACGATATGCAGAGATTTGGTAAGGAAGTTCCCCACTTTCGTCCTCGCGTGTGGGTACGTCTCCCTCTCAATTTCAAACTGAAATTGAGACCTGTTATATTAATAATGCTGAATTCTTTGTTTACAAGGTTACAATACAAAGCCAGAAATCTAAACCCCAAGATCTTCCTCTTGTATGAACCTTCACTTGATCTGAGCTTAATCAAGAATTTCCCCTGCAAGAATTGTAAACAATTCACCGGTTCCACGACCTGTTTGCGAAATTACCAAATTTCCAAACCCTACGCTGCGGCTGAATATGTTCTGCAAACGTGACTAACAAACCCTCAAGAACACACCCGTTCTTGAAGGACAAACCAGATGTTTTTTCCTCGAAACCCCCTTTGAATCTTCAACTCAGCTGGATCCTTGATCGTTCCACTGAACGTTATCTCGATGATCCTTTAATCCGAAGAACAAGAATGATTATGTGTTGATGTTCTTGAATTAAAGTGATTGAGAAGATGATGAAGATAAAGTATCTTTCAGGTCTCTAAAACTACTCCCAAAATTGATGCACACCAAACTTGCTTTTGCTGTGATTACACAATTTTCACTCTAACGAATTTCCTTTTTACAAACTGAACTGTCATAACCTTCTTATATGTGAAACAGAAACGGTTAAAAAAAAGAAACAGCTTTATGTATCGATTCGAAACTCGTATGAGTCGATACATGGTAGTTATATAACATACATGAGTCGACACACAGAATTATGCATCGATGCATACTCTAACTTTGTTTAATTTCAGAAAGTAAAATCAATCATGCATCGATACATAATACGAATGAATCGATACATAGCATAATTTTCAGAAACATCAAAGAAGCATGTATCGATGCAAAATTCGTATGAATCGATACATGGCTTAACAACAAAGAAGCATGTATCGATGCAAAACTCGTATGGATCGATCCATACTGAAGCAAACTCGTTTTTGTGATTTTAACAGAGGAATGTGTCGATGCAAGACAGATATGAATCGATACATACATAAGGAAAATTGTTTTTATGATTTCAATAAAGATATGTATCAATTGTATTGTCTTTAAAACATAGTATATGTATAAAATCACATATATGTACCAACTAAACATGCATACTAATCTTATAACATGCACATCAAACACATAGGCATTTATTTATGCATTTATCACACAATTTGCTATCATACAAAACTTAAAAGATTGCTCACAAGATGAAGGTTAATACCAAAGTGAAGAATGAAGAAGCAAGACAACCAAAGCGAAGAAAAAGTGAGGCACTTGAAGATAACAAGCAAGAAGAAGAATGGGAAAGAATACGATGAAATTAGGTCAAAATCATTTATAACATTTTAATGGAAGCACGGTGGAAATTCATGAAATCAAAATAACTTAATTATTTAATCCACCAAGGCAGACACGTGAGATGCCGTTAGCCCCATTTGAGGTCAGGGACTCATAATTGAGACGAAAAATTTTATAGGAACCAATTCTTAATGAAAAATTTTAGAGGGACCAAAATTGAAAATCGCTATATTTATAGGGACTTAAAACTTATTTAACCCTACTAATTAAATATCTACACCTCCTCAATAATTCTATTTAATTAAATAAAGCACTCAAATAAATATTATAAATTCAATTAAAAGAAATAATTAAAAATTGGGGTGTTACAGTATAGACCATCTAGGTGGTTGATGGATAAATTAACATCGCCACATTTTTAAGTCAAGGTGAAAATTGTTGAAGTAAGCCTTAAAACATTAAGTGAAGAAGAGAAAGAAAACATGTTTCAAGATTGTGAAAACTAGAAAGCTGAAAAAGCACCAAAGAAGTCGATAAAAGACGTTAAGGTTGTGGGAGGAGATCTGGAGGGTAGTCAACAACGAATGTCCAGTGAAGTCCGACCATCCAGTGGCAGCGGAGGTCTGGCAGCAGGAGGAGACACAAGTTCGGTTGCCCTTTGGGTACGGTCCGAGCGACATACAAGTATGAGGTCATTCGGTTTGTGGATTTGTTCGTTCATGTTATAATATTATAAATATATTTTATATTAATTTAGATATACTCTAAGATAGAAAGAGATACTTTATGATACTCTAAAATAATATAAAGAATATTAACTTACAATCTTTTTTATTCTAACAATTAATGGGTTGTGTTTTGTGCCTGTTAAAGACATGTTCGGCTTCAACAACTATAAATTTTTATCTGTATCTTTTTTTTTTGTCTTTACTACCTTCATGACTTTACAGGTGAAGATAGAGAGGAAGGTTTGGAATCCTTGGCAAACTTATAGAAACAAAGGTTGGAACTCCTTAGAGCTACTAGAATTTGGGCTTTGTGTAACTCATTTTTAATCTTTTGTAATAAATTTTGGAAGTATAGTGAACTGGAGAAATGCTCTCTCACACATAGTGGATTGTTTGATCAAACTGGATGGAAAAATTATTGTGTTTCTGTTCTTTTATATTCTCCTAGTTTGTTGTGGATTTTGTTTGACTTTTGGTAGGTTATTGTATTACTTTAGGTCATTTATTTTGATTGTCATTGTTCTTTGTCCCCCTCCATATCAAATTTCTTAGTGTTTAAAATATGAATAATTTTATGAAGTTATTTGAATGATTCTTATAGTTTTTCACAATAGATAAAATATTAAAAATGCATTTCTCCAGCCTAATATGTTTAAATGAGGGGCCTCATATAATCTATATCTTAGATTTTAACCTTGTATTCAATAAAACTTTAATTTTTACAATATTAAGTTGTTTTTTAAGAACTCGTAATAAAATTTACTTAAGGCCTCTAAATATTTTTAGTTGACTCTAGGAAAGAGAGAGAAATTAATCATGGGACAGGTGGGTGTTAGTGCTTGTTCAAAACATTGTAAAAATTTGTTTTTTTATTCTATTGTAAGTCACATTTTAAAACCAATTTCAACCAGTTCAGAAAATTTTAAATTGTTTTTTTAGTTTAGTCTAAGTTGTAGATACTAATTTTTTCTATATAAGAGAAAAAAGATATATACAAAGGAGGGACCAGGCAAAAACCCCGAAAAAAAAAAAGAAGCAAATAAATCATCAGTATCCAGGGAACCCAAGTTTATCTCTACGAATATGATCATCTGACGACATTGTTTTTAGCAATTCAATATCTTGCTGCGAAACTAGAAATGGAATGCTTTCCTGAATCATATCATTCTCAGTACACAAGTCTAGCTCAAAGAATATAGCTTTAAATTAATTAAAAAAGTGTTGCTTAATATCTCCACTATTAGTGATGATTCCATTTTCACCATTAACAGACTACACTCAATCCTTTGTCGCTTTGACCTTTTCCATCTGATGATAGTATGAAGTGTTTCGATATCTATGAATGAAATGTTGCACCCTTGCTTTCTCTCGCCAAAAGTGGTATCTCGTTAATAGTTCTTGAGTGAGGATGATATGGGCTTGACAGAGCAATCTCAATTTTTTCAGAGATCCTATGTAAATTAATACTAGTTTAATTATGTAAAACAAATTGAGGTCACATTTTAATTACTATAAATATTTTATGAGGTCCTATTAAAGTATGAGTTAACTTTAATAAATTTGAGGCCCTGTACGGTAGCCCGTCTTGCACGCCCTCAAAAACGGCCCTGGAGCTTGATAATTGATCTGTTTTAGCTCGTCATCTAAGCCTTCTTGGTCACTATTCACCTCTTTTGCTGCCATTTTCGCATTGCTATCAACACTTCAAACATTTTTTCCTTACCTTGAACATGCTACCGTTAATTATTTCAACTTTGATTGGAGAACAACCATTGGATTCCCGATAAACTGTTTGTTCCGCCCCTCTTGAACCGGCCTCGTACAGTCTTCATGATTTTTACAGGCCTTGAAGCATTTGAACGACCTCCAACATGCAACTCTTCCTGTTCATGTGTAATAAGAAGCAGAATATGGTATAAGTAAAGTTTAACTAGAGTGCAACAAGAAGCTTCACCCCTGATTTTACCATTTGACCATGTGATGTGAACCCCATTCATATTCAAATGAACAGGCTGATTAGTATCGCATGAGATACGGGGAGGTGGCCTTTTACCACATTTTTCATGCTCCCCTAGACCTACATTAAAATCACATGCGAACAACCTATCAAGAATAATATAACAAGTGTGGGAAATATGGATAATAGTCCCACAATGGATAAGAATGTGGTGACTTGAGCATTTATAAATGAGAGAATCCATACACCTACCACCTTAAGGTTTTGGGTGAATATGTGGTGTCTCTCTCACTTGTGTTGTTCTTGGCCTAATATTTGATGCTCCCTAGTGTAAAACTCCTCTAACATAGGTGTCAACGGCAGTACAAATATATGTGGACAAAAGAGTTTCCACAACTTTTATAAGTGGGAGAACCCATACACCTATCCTTAAGATTTTGGGTGAATATGTAGTGTCTCTCTCACTTGTGTTGCTCTTGACCTACTATTCAATGCTCCCTAGTGTAAAACTCTTCTAATACAACTAAGGGCCAATGTGTTTATTTTGGAGCTCCGATAAGTCCAACCAAAGATTCCTTCTTAGCAGGTAAACATTACTCATATACACTTCTGCAACAAAAACACATATTGACCAGAACAAATTTCCATAACAATGCATTGATTAGATGTACATATAACTCTCAACTTCCTATCATTTTTCCATAGCACCTACAAGTAATTATCTTGCACACCTCTAGCATTGACAACAAAATTGTCCATAGATATGTTTCTTCAGAATCTCCAAGGGATTATTTCAATCAATATCATATATTCTGCTACCTGAATCAAATCTGGTTTGTGAGAATCCACAAAATTTTCCAGAGCTAATTATGTTTCAGGATTGCTTAAGCCCCTTAAGTTCCAATAAAGGAACTTCATGATGATGGTTTAGAAGAGGACCCCCTAGAGCGGGTGCTATAGGGTATTGCACATTTACGTTCTTTATTCATTTTCTTTTTTTATGCTTCGACATGTAAAATGAAAATAAGGAAAAGCCTTCTTTAAATAAAAAAAATTTGGCTCAAAAAATGAAATGATCTATGGATCAATTAATTAATTTAATCTATTAATCCTAGCCGGTAATTGATTAAAATATTTCAAAATATAATCTTGATCCAAAAAGGAAACCTTAAACTAACAACATTGTTTAATCGATTAGGAGTTCATTTACCTTGCTCTTATCGATTAGACAAAGTCCTTAAACGATTAGGCATTGTGTAAACTTCCTTAATTGATTAGAAATACTTAATCAATTCTAAAAAAGTCTTGATAGATTTTAAAGAAGTTTTATGAAATCAGAAAGGGTTTGAAAAATTTATGTGTGTGTGATTGTCTCATTACTTCAAGACTTACTCTTTGACCTTTTACAATTTAACAGATCACTCTAAGAGCCTAATTGAATTAATTGAATTATTTAGATTCTCATTTAATTATTTGATGTTTGGTGTGCCTTTAAATAAATTTTGTGATCATATGTGTTGATGGGGTGTAATGGTTTTGGTTAGGTGTGGTGAGAAATATGTGTTTGGAAGAATAATTAAAAATAACTAGAATATTAGTAATTTTAAAATAATATTAGAAATAAAATAAAAATAGAGAATTGTGACTTTATATTAGAAATTATTTATTTAATTAAATTAAAGAGAAAATAGGATTTAGTATAAAAAAAAACAGAAATTGGTAATATATGAGGAATTGAGCCAATTATGTAATTTAAAAGAAGTATGTGGTAAGTGGAGATAAACTGAAAGTTAGTTGGGCAATAATAGTAGTTATGCAGAAGTAATTAGAATATTATATATTCTAAAAGTTAGAGAAATTAGGTTTAGTGGAGAACTTTTTGTCGGTACGTGAAAACAAAAAGGCTTAGTGAAACAAGAACATTGGAAGGGAGAGCTAGGGTTTGCGAGGGAGAATCCATAGGAGCTGCTTGTTTTCCTGTTATTGTTGGAAAATCTAAGGTAAGAGGGGGAGAAAGGGATTTCACTATGGGTGTATTGCATGATCGGGTAGAGAAGATAGGTCCTAGCTCTCATTAGGGTTTCATGATTTTGTTTTGATGAATTGTTTGTGCATAGAAATATGGAAATTGATGATTGGTTGTGTTTATACATGACATTTTGTGACTGATATTATATTTGAATCATCATGATTATACATATATAAATTTTTTGCAATTGATGAATGTTTGAGTGCTTGGATTGCAAATATGATTGTGGGTGGAATTGTTGATGTATTTGTATGATTAGTTGCTATGAATCATAATGGATATAGGTTCTGTAATGTGTTAGATTGTTGATAACATGTTTTACTATTAAATTCGTATTTTGGGTTAATTGATTTTGGGAAAATTGGTTGGAATTATGTATGAAGGTTAATGGATGAAGGGGGTGACGAACGTATGTTAAAAACTGAGTTTTCTGGAAAATCTACCAGTGACAATCGATTGCACTCGTGCAAAATTTGAAAAATAACACAATGACAATCGATTGCCTCATAAAATTAATCGATTGTATAACTTAGAAATGTGATTTTTGGAAAAGTCAAAATCAAAATACTTTTAATGACAATAGATTGTCATCCTTTGACAATCGATTGTTGTACGCTAATTTATGAAAAATTCTGTTTTGGTTTTGTTGCATTGTTCGACGAATTTGGCTGTAACTTTAGTTCCGTAGGTCCAAATGAGGCGTCGTTTGAAACTTTGGAGGCCTAACGCTCAGAGCTACCTCATGGTAGCACTTTGTGAGATAATTGAGTTATATTCGTGTGTTCACTGTAGGAATGGATATGATGACATGTATGATCAATTAGCAAATCGTTGTGTTTACATAATGATGAGTTGATGTTATAATGAATTAACATGATTGAATTCTGAGTGAATATGCATTTGATGAGGTGCTTCTATTTAGTGTTGTTTGTTAATTATGGTAACATTGATTAATTGTTGCATATTGAGAATGATGTTGTGCATAATGGTGATAATTTTGGTGATTCTTTTGGTAATTCATGTTGTTGAGAATCATGCATCATGATGTATGAACTTCGGTTCAGTTTTGGTGTGCTCTGGTCCTATGGTGGGGATTCAGGAGCGAGTAGCTGTTTCCATATGGGAATCGGTGAACCGTTTACTTATGGTGATAATAGTGATTTTGTGTGCTCTGGTCCTATGGTGGAGATTTATGAGCGGGATGAACCTGGGTTGTCTATAATGGTACCACGTGCATAAGTGTCACGTTGTGTTGTGAGTCGCATTTTATATACATATATTGCATGTTGTTATGAATGGATGTGAGACTATATTGTTTTTAATTGTGTAATAAATGTGTGTATGTTGTATGTTTTCTACCTTAGCATTCTATACACTATTTATATTGAATCGTGTTTCTTACCCCCTTTTCTTTATTTTTTCCACCATGGTCATCTTACAGATACACAAGAGTGACCATTGTTGATTGCGTGGAAGGTGGCATGTTGGAGCCATTATTCGCTTTTATTAATCGCTTTCTCATACATTAGTGGTTTTTTGTGCTTTGATCGTGTAATATCGGGGACAGGAGTGGTTATCTTTTTGAAGTTGATGTTAATTTTGTTGTTTTGAAGTTTATAACTACATTTATGAAGTTGCTATGAAGTGTTTTTTCGCTGAGTAGTTTCAAATGACTTAACGTGTTTTCGAAGGGTTGTAAGCTGTGACACCTTAAATTGTCGTGTAAATATTTTTAAATAAGTTTCAGGATTTAGGGTGTTACACAGGACCATGAAGGATTTCACACTTTATTTTTTAGACTTCAAGATCCTTTTCTTGATTCATCAATTTGATTATTACTTCTATTGGATTCTTGAATTGTATGGACGATGAGGTTTTAGGTACTTTCTTGATCATGTGCCATCATCAGAAGTTTTACTTGTTAGTTGAAATCAACTCCCTCCATTTCAAAGAACTCTAAACATCCAAAAGTTTTTTTACTTGTGGATTTTTTATTTTTAAAGTTGTTTCATTAGTTATCATCATCAAAACCAAGTGACAATTATACTTGCAAACACATATATCTACAATATTTGTCTAGGAGTCACAACTCATCACTCCCTTAAACACATATGTAATTTTATGAACTTTGTTTCTTGTATTGAGACAAAGGACGTCAATGAGGATCTTATTGACAAACATTGATCTCTTGCTATACAAGATGATTTCAATCAATTTGTGAGAAACAATTTTTGGGAAATTGATCCTAAACCTTCATCGAATATAGTGATTAGAACCAAATAGGTTTTCTCAACGAATTGGACGAAAATGGAAATGTTTTATGAAATAAAGCCAGGCTTGTTGCGAAAGGGTACAATCAAAAGGAAGGTATATATATATATATATATATATATATATATATATATATATATATATATATATATATATATTGATGATACTTATGCCTTTGTAGATATTTTAGAAGTCATAAGAATTCTTTTAGCTTTTTCATGAATTTTAAATTTTCAACTCTTCCAAATAGATGTAAAGAGTGTGTTCTTGAATAGTTACATCCAAGAGGAAGTGTATACTGATTAACCTCTTGAGTTTCTAAACTTATATTATAATATTCATGTCTTCAAGTTGAAAAGGGATCTTTACAGTCTAACTGTCATACCCCAAATTTTGACCACTAAGATTTCCCATCATTGTACAAATCATCATCACAATATGGATGAACCATCATACCTCACCAGTCTCCTCAAAGATGGGTGAGCATTCACTACAATCAAACTTAGGGTTTCAGGCCCTCTCAGAGCTCTTAGACAAATGATCAATAAAGAAATGACATGATCTTCAACTTGTCTAGCCTCTCAAATATCCACAATGGATCAAGAGGACTCCCACATCAAGGATCAAGCACAATGTTGCAGCATTCCAGGTAGATTAAGCCTTAAGATCGCCAATATCACCAAATTAGGGTTTTGGTTGACCAGGGCCTCCAGATGGAAAATTTCCTCTGGGCATGAGCCAATACTTTAAAGCATAACCTAATATACTCCATGGAACATCATGGACCCAATCATCAAGTCAATTTGACCTCAGGGGATGCATTCACTAAAAATCAGGAATTAGGGTTTCTTGACCTAATTCACCCCTAAGTTGACTTTTGGGACAAATCATGAGCCAAGACCTCAAGACATGATTTGAGGGACTATAATACACCACATTGATCCATTTACAATAATGGATTGATCCAAGAAGCTTGATTCCCAAGTTTCCAGTTCATCAGAACCACAGTTAGGGTTTCATAGAAAAAGTCAACTGTGCCTTTGACTTTTGACCCAGGCATGCTCCCAAACCTTGGGACATGATTCAATACACCCTATAACATCTATAGAATCAATCCATTAAGTTTGATTTAGGTCAAGGACTTGATTTCATAGAGGATCGCACTGTTTGGAATTCATCTGATAAAAAGTCAACTGTGCACAAAAGTCAAAGTTTGACTTTTTGATTTTTTGATCAATTATGGTTCTTTGACCCTAAATGATGTTAATGTATGGTTGGAATCATCATTCATCAAGAAAAATCAAGAAAAGTGGGATAACTTGTAAAAGGGGTAACCATAAAAACTTAGAAAATTTTCTAAGTTATGGAACAAAGTGGCTAGGGTACCAACTTTGGAGGATCATATCTCCTAAACCACAAGGCCATTTTTCCCCATTCAAAGCTGGATTTGTAGCTCTCATGGCCCTCTACAAAAGCTTCAAACACAACTCATTCTAAGTCCTCATGGATTTTAAGTTATGGAATGATCAAAATCACAAAAAGTGAAAATGTCACTTTTTTCCAACACTTAGTGAAATTTTCACTAAGTCAGAATCTGCCTTCACTTTTTTCCTAATGTAGGGGCATTTTTCACTTGGATCCAAAAGGTATCAAAACCAACTATGATCAAACAGTTGTTGTATCATATGAGGGCTTTCCAAAATGGCCAAGAACTCCATCAAAGTCCACTTGAGCCATGAGATATGACAATGGCAACATGCCTTGCTGAAAACTGTCAAAGCAAGGCAGATTTGTGCATTTTGCTCGATTTGCCAAATATGTGCAAATGACAAACACACTTATCCATCTGAACACCTCAGGGGGAGACCAAGGAGGGACAAACACTAATCCATCAGCCTCCCAAGTCCTTGGAACCAAAAGTAGCATGCCAAACCTAGAAATGCCTAAAAGAGGGACAAGACTCCAATTTTGTTTTGGAGCATTTAATGGATGCACCAAGGTGGCATGGACTGAGTTATTTCCAACTGAATTTAGTCAAGACTTATCCAACAACTAGGGAACCAACAGCCTGTGCCCTAACCTCTAGTCAATGGCTAGAGGAGACTTGGATTCTCATTGATCAACATTAGCCAAACCTCTGCAGCAGTTGCCAATCACTATTTCTCCCAAAACAAACTTGCTCTACTATAAATAGAGCTCATTTGTGATCAGTTTGAGTACACCAAAGCCATCAAACAGATGATTTCCTTAAAATCACCTTCTCACTTCCAAATTTGCCTTCCAAAGCAAGTCACTATCGGGTTTTGAGTTTGAGAGCTATTCCAACCAAACCAATCACACACACACCTCATAAACATCATATAGAAGTGATCCAAACACTTAAACAACATCTGCAACACTGATTTCTGAAATTCTGGCCTATATATCAGATGTCCTATCGAGATGTCGAGACACTGATATACAACAACAATGAACAAGTTCAAAATAAAAGTGTGCATAAAATGTAAAGAACACCAGAAATTGTTAACCCAGTTCGGATCTAACTATCCTACATCTGGGGGCTACCAAGCCAGGGATGAAATCAATATTCGATAGTATCAATTCACTGATAACCACACCCGGTTCAATCAGCTCACTTAATCACTACCCTTCCTATGACTTCTACCTAAGACTCCCCTAGGTATGAGGCCCTCCTCAAATCCCTCTTCAATCACAACCCGTGACTGATTCCTTACAAGATAAAAACAATGGTCGAAACACAAATTCTCAATACTTCACAGCTTATGAGAATTAACACACAGTTACTCAATGCTTAAAAGCTTATGAGCAACCTTACACAACTTACACTACAGTCCTTATACTGTTATCATAAGATACCAGTTAGGCTCACAAAACACAAGCACACAACCCTAAAAATACATGTAAGTTCGACACCTAAAACTAGGTTTACATCAGTCTATTTATAGCTTGAAATCTGGACTGAATTAGGCTTCAAAAACGCATCAATTAGGCTGCTCACAAATCTGCAAAATTAACTCCAATAAAATAGGTCTTCAATCCAAAGTTTCCTATTATGTCTCCATAAATAGAAACAGCAGCAAATCCGAAAACCAATAGGTAACCCTAATCCAAAAATGCTTTGGATGCCACATAGGATAACCAAATATTCACAGAATATTCAGTTACAAATCATTGTAACAGAATCTGCAATAAAACCTGTCTTCACAGCGCGATGTCCTATGAGCAGTCATGGGACATCTTCATTCGACATGTTGAACAAAGAGTAATGAAACATATTTTTAGACATCTTCATTCAACACCTGCTGCTACATGAGTTTTAGCAAAATAATGCCAACCATAAAACCAAGGAAATAACAATCTCCCTCTTTGGCTTATTTTTGGCTAAAACTCCACACACACTCAAACACCATCAGTATCAGCAGCGGAAGAAAACACCATTAATAGCAGCAAAAAACTCCCCCTCAGCTGCACACACAAAAAAACTCCCCCTCAGCTGCATTCACCCTCAGCTGCATATACACACAATCCAGCAAACATCTCATCATAGCAATTCCCCCTCACAAGCACAATCTACCTGCAGCACAAAAACTCTCATCATAGCAACTCCCCCTCACAAGCACAATCTACCTGCAGCACAAAAACTTCTCATCATAGCAACTCCCCCTCACAAGCACAATCTACCTGCAGCACAAAAACTCCCCCTCAACTGCAGCAACATTTCACATCACATTCTAAAGCTGCTCTCCCTCACACTCACTACTCCCCCTTTTTAGCCACAAATATGACAAAGAGAGGTTATAGACAAATGTCACCAAATCACATAGCAGTACAATGTTCAAAACTAAAACAGAATAAAGTTGTCCTAAAATAAAAAAAACAAAACAACAAAAACAAAAAAGTAAACATGCAGATAGCCTATAGCTATTCAGCACTGTCCTCTTCAGCCACCTCATCACTTTCACCTTCAGATTCAGAAGCACCCTTCTCAGGACCAGAATCATCAGACTGTTGGACACTTCTTCTATCAAACTCAGTAGATTCACCTTGTCCATCATCTTCAGCCAGCTCTTGCTCTTTAGCAACATTTCTCTTTTCAACCAAGGCTTTAATCAGCTGCTCGAGCTTTGTCTTCCTTGTTGTATCTCTCCTGATAGATTCTTCCAGCTCCTTGCAGGTTTCTTGCAACTGAGCAATGGCTTCATCATCAAAATTAGCAGGTCGTGAAGGTGAGGAGGATGTCTCAACAACATTAGACACATGGACTCCACCTAGCAGCCTATAATGCAAAGTCATTGGAGGTTTTCTCTTGCTGACCTTGTCACTTCTTACTAAGCAGTCAGGAAATTGATCCAGGATTATTCCACAGATTAAGGATGGAAAGCATATGGGTAGCTTAACAGCGGATGAGCTAGCTTGCTTCAAAACTTGTTCAAAGATATGTGCTCCAAAGTTGAAAGGGACCTTCTTTCCAATAGCATAAATGAACTTTCCAAGCATGGATGAGATGGTGGAAGTATGATTGGTAGAAACCCAATTTACCATTGCAATTCTGTGAAGGATAACATATTTGACACTTAGCTTCCCAGAAGAGAGCTTTCCTTCATCTGGCCAAGCTTTGATGCACCCACCTGTTATCTCCTCACTGATTTCATCATCTGTGGCTCCTAACTCAACCTGATGGTCCATAGGTCTCCCCAGAAAGTTATTAATCACTTTGGGAGAAAATTTCACAGCTTTGCCTCTTACATAGACTTTTTTGAGTTTGTTGTTACAATCTTCAGGGATACTCACAACAAACTCCTTAAGCAACTTCTCATAACATGGTCCTATGTCAGACACCGTCTTCATCAACCCAGCAGCTTCAATAAGATCAACCACTTCCTTATACTTGTTGAAGTCTTTTCCCAGTTCTCTCTCTAAAGCTACTCTTCTTTGGTTGACAATTTTCCACCTATCAGTTTTCCTGACAGTTTGATCCTCCCTTCTCCCACCGATGTCCTGGACATCAGTTCCAGCATTTGACTCATTCAGGCCTGTGACCCTTCTTTTCTTGATTGGAGCCACAACTTTACTCCATTGCTTAGAGGGACCTGCTCCAGCCTTTCTTTTGTTGCTCTCCACATTAGCAGATTTCCTAATCATTTCTGCATCCTTTGAATTCTCAGCCACAATGGTATTCTCTTTTCTACTCTTGATTCTTTGTAGTATGTTAGCTATTGGTTCCTCATCAGAGTTTTTCTCAGCAACGCTACAACACATCTCAGCCTTCTTCTTACTTCTTCTTTCCCTAGCCACCTGAACTGGTATACAATTTTCAGTCCGATCAGTAGGACTGTTATTTGTTTTTCCAGCCAAGGATGTTGGGACGTCAGACCCGACATCTTTATTAGCTTCAATAACATCAAGGGTGACAAGTCTTCTAAGACTCTGATCTCTACTGAAAACACTACCATCAAGAGTCCTACTACCATTCTTAGTTTCATCCACCCTCCTATTCGAATTCTTTTCAGTGACATTTTTTCTAGGGTTTATCTTATCAGAATAAAACCTAGTAATCATTTTGTCTTTCTTCCTAGATAAAAGGGGTTTAGACTTCTTACTTGACATACTCTCATTTACAGAGTGGGAAACTGGTTGTTCACCTCTAGTGTCAGCAGGAGCAACATTCAGCGGGGCGATATCAAGGACAAGATCTGTGAGTTTGATCAATCGGTGAGGATCATAGTCTTCATCATTGAATTGGGAAGTTCTTGAATCAGCAGGAGCATCATGATGTTGAGACATTTTTTGTTGCTCACAAAATGCAGTATTGAAGAGAGTAAGAGCAAACCCTAGCGAAGAAGAGTTTTGAGAGAATAGGTTAGATGGAGTTTTTGCACTGTAGGATTGAAGTTGGAATGGATTAGCTGGGCTATTTGGAAATGGGTCCTTATACGCGTGCCACTCACAAGTTCTTTGGTTTAACACTTCCACAATTGTGCTTTCGTCTTTCCACAGATAGCAATCCTCTGAGGTTCTTTCACCTCTCATAACAATAGCATTATTTTTATCCATTATTAAGCATTCATGGGTGGTAAAGATGACCTTAAGACCTTAATCACACAACTGGCTTATGCTTATTAGGTTAGTATCTAATCCTTCAACAAGCAATACTTCTTCCAGAATTGGTTGTCCTGGACAATCCACTCTTCCAACACCAAGCACTTTTCCTTTCGATCCATTACCAAAAATCACCTCATTAGGAGCATGGTACTTAACATGTGACATATATCCACTAACACCAGTCATATGTCGAGAACATCCACTATCAAAGAACCATTTTTCATCTGTAGAGACTCTGAAAGACTTGTAGTCCCTATGTTCTTTTACACTATCCTTTGAAGTCCATATCCTTTTTGTTTCAACCCAGCTCTTTTTCCTACTATACTGTTGCATGGGTTTGGGATAACCATGGAGCTTGTAGCAAAAAGCTTTTATGTGACCAAACTTCCCACAATGGTAGCACGTCCATCTTTGATTCTTCTTCTTTATGAAGTTCTTCTGATGTCTAGGAGGCTGTTGCAACATGTTATTCAACATCTTCAAACTTCTCTTATCTTGAACGGGTACTCCCTCAGATTTCTTTCCTTCATTTAATTCATTTGTAACTTCAAATCCTATACCACTGAT
This sequence comes from Lathyrus tuberosus, assembly GCA_022829125.1. Taxonomy (NCBI): domain Eukaryota; kingdom Viridiplantae; phylum Streptophyta; class Magnoliopsida; order Fabales; family Fabaceae; genus Lathyrus; species Lathyrus tuberosus. Next base: position 1,392,386 of record JALAZF010000516.1, read on the forward strand.
ATTTCTAGCATCTCTTCCTGACTTCAGAATTTCATCAAGTACATCCGAACTCCTATTTAACATTCTGACATTTTTTATCATGTTGTCCAGTTTTGAATTCAAAACATTAACTTCACTTTGTAGATCAGCTATAGTAGACATATGCTCAGTATTCTCAGCTTCTAAATGAATAATGGCACATGCTTGTTCTTCTTTCTGCTGACATACTTCCTCATGTTCAATGCATAACTTCTTATAAGAGATAGCCAGCTCTTCAAAAGTAAGCTCTTCAGATTCTTCATCTGATTCACATACTCCTGTTAAAGCTGTCACCAACTTTGCAGACTTCTCATCAGTGTCAGTTTCAGAATCATCTTCTGACCATGTCACAGATAATCCCTTCTTCTGTCTTTTGAGATAAGTGGGACACTCAGTTTTTACGTGCCCAAATCCTTCACATTCATAGCATTGAACTCTCTTCCCTTGATTAGAGTCTTCTTCAGTTCTGGATCTTCTGCCTCCATCCTGGTCTTTGTTGATGTCGAGAGACTTGTTCCGAACATTTTCTCTTGACTTCCAGTCCATCCTTTTCAACACTTTATTAAATTGTCTTCCAAGCAACACTAGCTCTTTGGACACATCTTCATCTTTGACCAGTTTTCCTTCATCATCTGAGTCATCAGCACTTGACACGAATGCTATACTCTTCTTCTTTTCAGGTTTTTCACCGAGTCCTAACTCAAAAGTTTGGAGAGATCCCATAAGTTCATCCACCTTCATCATGTCAATGTCCTGAGCTTCCTCTATAGCAGTAACCTTCATATCAAATCTCTTAGGAAGAGACCTGAGAATCTTCCTGACCAGCTTGCTGTCAGACATCTTTTCTCCTAAGGCACTAGAGGCATTAGCTATCTCAATAATGTTCATATGAAAATCATGAATGCTCTCATCCTCTTTCATCTTCAAACTCTCAAACTTTCTAGTGAGAAGCTGAAGCTTTGACATTTTCACCTTTGAGGTCCCTTCATGAGCAACTTTCAGGACCTGCCAAGCCTCTTTGGCTATAGTACAATGCTCAATCAGCCTGAAGATATTTCTGTTGATGCCATTGAACAATGCATTCATGGCTTTAGAATTTCCAACAGATCCTTTGTAGTCAGCATCATCCCAGTCCTCTTCTTCCTTCAGAACATCAGTAAGATTCCCTTCTCCATCTCTTACCTTTGGAGGCTCCCAACCTTTGATAACGCTTTCCATGCTTGATCATCCATGGACTTGATGAAGGCTATCATCCTAGGTTTCCAATATTCATAGTTAGAGCCATCCAGCAAAGGTGGTTTATTCAGAGCTCCTCCATCCTTGTCCATTGTACCAGAAAGTACCTTCCCTGAATCTCACCCAGAAACAACAAAGGGTGCAAGCTCTTGATGCCAATTGAAATTCTGGCCTATATATCAGATGTCCTATCGAGATGTCGAGACACTTATATACAACAACAATGAACAAGTTCAAAATAAAAGTGTGCATAAAATGTAAAGAACACCAGAAATTGTTAACCCAGTTCGGATCTAACTATCCTACATCTGGGGGCTACCAAGCCAGGGATGAAATCAATATTCGATAGTATCAATTCACTGATAACCACACCCGGTTCAATCAGCTCACTTAATCACTACCCTTCCTATGACTTCTACCTAAGACTCCCCTAGGTATGAGGCCCTCCTCAAATCCCTCTTCAATCACAACCCGTGACTGGTTCCTTACAAGATAAAAACAATGGTCGAAACACAAATTCTCAATACTTCACAGCTTATGAGAATTAACACACAGTTACTCAATGCTTAAAAGCTTATGAGCAGCCTTACACAACTTACACTACAGTCCTTATACTGTTATTATAAGATACCAGTTAGGCTCACAAAACACAAGCACACAACCCTAAAAATACATGTAAGTTCGACACCTAAAACTAGGTTTACATCAGTCTATTTATAGCTTGAAATATGGACTGAATTGGGCTTCAAAAATGCAGCAATTAGGCTGCTCACAAATCTGCAAAATTAACTCCAATAAAATAGGTCTTCAATCCAAAGTTTCCTATTATGTCTCCATAAATAGAAACAGCAGCAAATCCGAAAACCAACAGGTAACCCTAATCCAAAAATGCTTTGGATGCCACATAGGATAACCAAATATTCACAGAATATTCAGTTACAAATCATTGTAACAGAATCTGCAATAAAACCTGTCTTCACAGCGCGATGTCCTATGAGCAGTCATGGGACATCTTCATTCGACATGTTGAACAAAGAGTAATGAAACATATTTTTAGACATCTTCATTCAACACCAGCTGCTACATGAGTTTTAGCAAAATAATGCCAACCATAAAACCAAGGAAATAACAATTTCTCAGAATCACCAGCCAACTTCTCAAGGTTTTAACCAAGTTGCAGTTGAGATACCATATTCAATTCCAGCTTGTTTCAAACCATTCCAAGCATTCAGACACATCACTTGGCACATAGGGAAGCTATCCACATCATTGGAACCTAGCTGTAACACCTCTAACACAAAACACGATCACCAGCTGCAAGAGGTAAGCATGAGCTCTTCTAACTCTATGATCCATGCATTTTTTGCTGCACAATAATTTGGCCATATGTTCATAATCATGCATAAAGTGTTTTCCCTCAATCAATTGCTTTGTTTGAATCGTGTATGAAATTTCTGAGCCTTCATGTAAATTTTATGGTTCTTGAGGTTTCTCTTTGATTTCTTATTCCATGCTTAAAATAAATGAAATTAAAGACCATAGACATGATCGTGAGGTGAAAACGAGCAAATTGATATGTAGATTGCATGATATAATCAAGTATTCAGTGAGATTGGATAGAAAATGCAAATCTGCAGAAACAGAGGGTGGCGCGTGTTCTTGCCATAGTTCTTGGCGCCCTTTTTCAAAATTTGAATATTTGAATTTTGTGATTTTATTTAATTGGTTCAAAAATTAATTTTTCTCTGAGTTTTAATGATTTTGAATTGATTCTTTTTTCAATAATTCATAAAAATGTTAAAATATTTTATTTTTATCAAAAAATCCCCAAAATATTATTTATTTCATATATTTCACATTTTTGCAAAGAATTAATCCTTTATAAGAACTGATTTTCTTTTTTGTCCGACATGATGGACCTGTCACTAAACTGAAATAGTCACCAACAAAGTTAGCCTCGTCTTGGGCTTTGTACAATGATTCTCCCCACACTCTCTGGTTGAGTATAAAAGACTCTCTTGTTGAGTCAACCACTTTTAGCCTCCATCTCGGGCTTCGTACAAGATAGAAAACACTCTTTTGTTGAGTATAAAAGACCTTCTTGTTGGGTCACTAACACCTTTAGCCTCTGTCTTGGGCTTCATACAAGGCACATATGAATCACTCTCTTGTTGAGTATAAAAGACTCTCTTGTTGAGTCACATCTTTTAGCCTCCATCTCGGGCTTCATACGAGATACCAAAACACTATCTTGTTGAGTATAAAAGACTCTCTTGTTGAGTCAATCTCCCTTTTAGCCTCCATCTCGGGCTTCGTACGAGACAAAAAAGCACCCTCTTGTTGGGTCACTAGCCTCCTCTTAGGCTTTGTATAAGGAAAACCTCGGTTGAGTCAATCAACCTTTTAGCATCAATCTGTGCCTTGCTCACAGCATACAAACATCAACAACTCCTCTTTAGAGATGACAAATTCTCTCTTAGTCAAACCTTTAGCTTCACATCTTGGGCTTTGAACAAGATACAAATCACCTTTAGCTTCACGTCTTGGGCTTTAAACAAGACACCAAAACATCTCTTTCCTCTCATAGAATAGGAGGAACTACGATCGCTCTGATTTTCTTATTTCGTTAAACGGGAATACGTAGGCATAAGATTGAAAAAATCTTAGTGAGCACACTAATCAAAAACCCAAAATCCAGTATCTCCACCAAATCAACCCAAAAGCATCAAATTTAAACACATTACCAAAAACCTCACAAATAATCCAAACATTTTGTTCTTAGCAAAATAACCAAAGATTGGGCCCCACCTCCACATAGTATCTGTAACCTAACAGACCGCTGTTCAAACTCAGTATGCAAGCAGGGTTAATTGGAGACATCTATTTCCCTTCCTTAATCGGCTCAAAATGATAAAAAAAATGAATCAAACTGTAGTACCCAAGCGATAGTGACTCAGGACCACAAAAATCGCGCTACAGATAAAAATGGCGCCCACCGTGGGGCCCTCTTCTCATTCTTACCATTTCTGATGGAAACCTTAAGTTCACGATCTTAGGTAGAAAACCATGAGCTCACAAAAGTATCACATAAATGGCGACTCTGCTGGGGAATCATTTTCTGTATAGGATCATAAGACTAGAGGTCTAGGATGATTAAGACAAATATATATACTGCTTTTCCTAATTGATATCTGTGTTTATTTTTCTGCTAATGGGAATGTGTGTGATGCCGCATGTGGAAAGATTGAGTATACACCTAAGATAGGTGATGGCAATGCGGGTAATCTTGCGGGGAGTGAATCCCAGTTAAGAGTCCCCGATCGACCATCAAACTCAGTGGAGACTCCCTTTGCAGATACATTGCCTATACGACTTCGGTTGTTGAAAGTAGTGTGGTCGACTGGGTTATCTAAGAAGCTAAGGTTTTTAGTAGGCTGCAACCATTTTGTAGTGCGGAAGCTATCGAAAATAGTTATCACGCGATACTACCCTCATCTGAGATCACTCTAGGATACATCAGCTCGCTGGCGATCCGCTTGCTATTGTCATCCCAAGAGGGGTCAATGATTTTGCGGACAGCTACAAAAAATCACCAGTATAAACCTTTGGGGGGGGGGGGGGTAGAGCCTTGACTTCATGACACCGACCCTTTGACCCCATGTTTTTTCTATGTTTTTGTGTGATGCATTCATACATTCATCTAAAAAGCATTAAAACAAAGAAAAATCTTCTCTTCTAGTCTCTCTTTTTCAAATTAAACTAAGACAATGATTGCAAATGTCAGATACAGAGATTGCGTTAATGGATTTTGGTAGAAGGAAAACTCATAAGTACACCTTCAAGGTTCCAAAGTTAGAGGATTTGAGAGGTTTGGCGAGGATGATCACCAACCACGAGGCTTTTAGAGCCAAGTACGGGGGACTCCTGTCTCTACTAAGGGTCCATGTAATCGAAGGAATCCTGTCCACACTAATCCAGTTCTACGATCCGGTCTATCACTGTTTCACATTCCCGGATTATCAACTAGCACGAACGCTGGAGGAGTACTCTCACCTAACTGATTTACACATTACTGATCAAGCTCCCTTTTATGGACTGGAAGAAATTCCAAAGGATCAAACTATTGCAAGAGCAATTTATTTGGACGAGTCAGAAGTCAGGACTCACATGACCACTAAGGGTGGCATCCAAGGTTTGCCAGCCCAATTCTTGATAAAGAAAGCCCTGTACTTTGCCAGTATAGGGAACGTGGCCGCTTTCGAGAGCATCTTTGTTTTGCTCACCTACGGGTTATTTTTGTTTCCCAACATCGATAACTTCGTAGATATCAACGCCATTAAGATTTTCCTGATCGGAAACCTTGTACCAACCTTACTCGTAGATGCGTATCATTTGGTACATTTAAGGAATTTATACAGCGGAGGAATGATCACGTGTTGTGTACCCTTGCTTTACAAATGGTTCACTTCCCATTTGCCCAAGTCTGCTACATTTTGGGATCAAAAGAATACTTTACGTTGGTCGCAAAGAATCATGTCTCTTACCAATTCTGACATCGATTGGTACAATCGAATCTATGACGGGGTCAGGATCATTGACCGTTGTGGAAATTTCCCAAATGTACCCCTTATAGGAACTAAGGGAGGAATCAACTATCATCCGGTGTTAGTTTGTCGTCAATTTGGATACCCAATGAGGCATGTCCTGCGCAATGCTCATCTGGAAGGTCTTTTCTTCAAGGAAGGAGAAAATGACTTGGCACTAAAGACAGAAATAGTGCATGCTTGGAAACACGTTCATAGGAAAGGACGAGAGTCTCTAAGAAAACCATATTGTGTCTCGGTGGAGCCTTATCTCCACTGGGTACAAACTAGAGCTCTCAAGCTAAGGATACCTTACCCTCGTTAGGAAGTTCTTCCATTAAGAGACTCTGCCCTTTATTTTATGTCTGAGACGGAAAAACTTCAGGTGTCTCTCAACAGAGTCTAGCAGGAGAAGAGGTCTTGGAGGAACAAGTACCGTATTCTCAATGTGGAGTGTAAGAAAATGCAGCAGCTATTAAGAGAAAAAGATGCTCTGATTGAGGTTTTAGAGCAACATGCTGTAGAGAATCAAGATGATCAAAGGAATTTGCTCGCTCCTTTCACTTGGCAAAGGAATGACAACCCGACAACGGCTGAAGAGCCCCGGTCAAAGAAAAGGAAAATACCAGAACCAGCACCAGAGCTCTCCTCAGAGAGGAATCAGGATCCTTTAGCTTAGAAATTTACTTTTACAACACTTTGTAATTTACTGTATTTCTATTTCCGCAATCCTTTGAATTCAATAAAATGGGGTTTCCCCACTGTTTGATATTTGCAATCCAATTGTCAAAGTTTACTTTGAATAAACAAAAAATAATTAATATAATCATTACATATCATTCATCATTCTCGCATAAATGCATTCTTCTTCCCTGCGAATCTCACATTTGTGTCTCGATTCTAGAGTCAAACTGTCTCATTCGTACAATACTCGGGCCAATCGTCAGAAAAAGATGGATGATCTCGAGGAAGAGAACAGAGACTTGAGAGAAGAGATCGACACTCTGAAATAAGATCTGAGAAGGCTTCATAGTGACATGCAAGCTCTAGCAGAAGCTCAGATGCAACAACAACAGACTGTGATCTCAGAGACCACATCTACGCCCATAGTGCTGAAAGACTGTCTCATAATGAATATTGCACCACCCGTGGTACACACTGTCCCGGAAGGACAGATTCCACAGATACCTTCTGGTGGAAATGACAGCATGTTCGACAGAATGAATGAGTTCCAGGAACAGTTCCTGGAAATTCAGAAAGAGTTGCAAGCCATTCGCGGTCAGGATTTATTTGGAAAGGACGCTGCGGACCTCTGCTTGGTCCCCAATGTGAAAGTTCCACACAAGTTCCAGGTACCCGACTTTGAAAAGTACAGGGGTAACTCTTGCCCTCAAAGCCATTTAGTGATGTACGCTCGGCGAATGTCGGCTAAGATAAAGAACCATGAGCTACTAATTCACTACTTTCAGGATAGTTTAACTGGTGCCGCACTCAAATGGTACATGGGTTTAAACCGTGCTACGATCGACACGTTCAGAGATCTTGGTGCTGCCTTCGTTCAACAATATAAATGCAATCTGGACATGGCACCGGACAGAGATTAGCTCAGATCGATGTCACAAAAGGACAAGGAAACCTTTGAAGAATACGCTCAGAGACGGCGTAAAATTTCCGCTCAGATTTCTCCACCTCTGGAGGAAAACGAGATGACAAAGATCTTCCTAAAGACCTTGAGCTCATTTTACTACGACAGAATGGTCGCCAGTGCGCCCAGTGACTTCACCGAGATGGTAGGCATGGGAGTTCGTCTTGAGGAAACAGTCCGAGAGGGACGTTTAGTTAAAGACGTTGGATCATCAAGTAATACAAAACGATATGGTAGTGCTCTCCTTAAGAAAAAAGAGAAGGATATTGGGAATATCTCTCTCGGAAATCAAAGGTAACGTTACCAACCCGTAGCAGCTGTAACTCCTACTATCAACCCTGCGCCTGTTCCTACGTATCAACCTCAAATTGCGCAGAGCCAACCTAATCAATAGCAATATCAGCAAAGGACACAACAGCCTCTTCAGCAGGCTCGTCCCCCGTACAACAACAACTGTACAACACGACCACCAGGGTTCGACCCTATACCAATGTTGTATGAAGAATTGTTTCTGTTACTACTGGTCAAGGGGCACGTCCAAACCAAGTCTCCTCTTACAGTACCAGAAAATCTGCCTTTTTGGTTCAAAACGGATCAGACTTGTCCTTACCATCAAGGAGGACCAGGGCATAACATAGAGAACTGTCTCAGTTTCAAATCCGATGTACAAAAGCTTGTTAGGAGTAGGGTCTTATCTTTCAAAGATACGAATCCAAATGTTCTCACAAACCCGTTGCCTCAACACGAGAAAGCTGCAGTAAATTTGATAGAGGGAGAGTCCAATAACAACTATCAAATTCATGATGTACTCTTATTAAGGGCCAACTTGGTCAAGATGCATTGTAGACATAGTGGATATGGCCATGTGCCACCTCATAATTATCACCAGTGTGATATCTGCTCTAAAGACAATCAGGGATGTTCTGTGGTGCAATCAGCTCTATAGGAACAATTGGATCTCGGATAGATCCAAGAGCACCGAGTTCGTGGAGTCAACATGACCTATACGAATTCCAACATCATTCAGAACCACGTCATCTGTGCAATGAATGTCAACTTGGTGGCGATGCACTCAAGGCAAAGCTAGTACCATAATCTGCCGCGGCATGATTACAATTCCTGCCTGATTTGCTCGGTAAATAAACATGGATGCTCTTTTGTACAAGAGGCCCTCCAGCGTCAGATGGATCTTGGGTGGATCCAGGACTACCATGATAGAAATCCTTATCAGATCAACATGATTCAAATCTTTGATATTCGTCTGATGAATACCAGCTTGGTGGAGTTACATGACAAGCAGGTTCAACTTGGTTTTCTCACTTCTCACGATTATTTGAACTGTAAAGTATGCAGTGAGAGTAACCAAGGGTACGCTCTCGTTCAAAGAACTTTACAACACTTTTTAAACCACCGGTGGCTTCCGATCTATCTGGATGAAGACACGCAACAAATCAGTGTGCTTAATGGAAACCCTACTCGACGTCAAAGTCAGGATGTCCTATCTATGGAAACTGACCTAGTGAGGTTACACTGTATTCAAAGCGGGCATGGCCAGGTGCCACCACAAAACTATGAACGCTGTAGAGTCTGCTCGGAGAATAACCAAGGATGCTACCTTGTGCGGGTAGATCTTCAAGGACAGTTGGATCGTAAAGAGATTCACCCATGTCCGAGTTCCGAGCCAATCAACTGGACGCCGGACTACTTCGCTGATCAAATCAGAGACGTTGTCGTAATCTCTAATCATCAACAAAATAAGGATGTTTGTACCATCATCCCTCTACTGGACGAATCAAAGGTTCCTAGCCAGGAACTGATTGAAGTTACCTACGACAGTCAGAAAAATCAGAAGGCTCCTGTAGTTATTTATTTGCCGGGACCATTACCATATGAATCAGCTAAGGTGATCCCTTACAAATACGGTGCGGCAATAATTGAGAATGGAAAGGAAATTCCATTACCCTCCATCGTGAATATTACAGACATCAGTCGAGTAACACAGAGCGGTCGAATCTTCAACCAAGGAGTTAGAGAACCTAACAAAGAAAAGGAACCTCAGACAGAAGTTCCCGATCAACCGGTCGGTCAGTCCAGTGATCCCGACCTTTCAAAGAACAACGATGAGATGATGAAGCTCATCCAAAAGAGTGAATACAACATTGTTGATCAACTGTTACAAACTCTTTCAAAGATCTCTGTGCTATCACTTTTACTCAGTTCCGAAGCCCACAGAGAGGCTCTACAGAAAGTCTTAGAGCAGGCCTTTGTGGAACAGGATGTGTCAATACGACAGTTCGATAGCATTGTCTCTAACATCACTTCCTACAACAACTTAGGATTCAGTGATGAGGATTTGCCAGAGGAAGGCAAAAGCCACAACTTGGCTCTCAATATTACAGGCAACTATCAGGACGATGCTTTAGCCAGCGTACTGGTAGACACAGGATCGACCATCAACTTTATGCCAAAATCCACTCTAATGCGACTATCATTCAAAGGATCCCCGATGAGGGGCAGTGAGGTCGTCGTCAAAGCCTTTGACCGGTCTCGGAAAGCAGTTATCGGCGAAGTTGACCTTCCCATAACTATCGGTCCTCACACTTTCCTAATCACTTTCCAGGTCATGGATGTCTGGGCAGCGTACAGCTGTTTATTAGGAAGATCTTGGATACACCAGGTTGGGCAGTCACTTCGACACTGCACCAGAAACTGAAGTTCGTCAAGAACGATCAACTCATCACAGTCTGCGGAGAGAAAGCACTGCTCGTGAGTAACCTGTCATTATCTACCTGTGTAGAACCAGAGGAGGTTGTTGGAACCCAGTTCCAAACACTGTCGGTGAGCAATGAGAATCAATCAGAGAAAGAAACCTCGATTTCCTCGTACAAAGATGCTCTTGAAGTAATCAAAAGTAACAACGCAAAGGGGTGGGGACAAATTGTCATTCCCACTGATAACAAAACAAAGAAGGGTCTTGGTTTTTCCTCAACCTGTACCCAGACTGCTACTAACGATGAAAGTCTTCATCCCATTCAGGATTTCTTCCACAGTGGAGGTTTCCTTCACCCAGTGCATCAAGAAGTGCACACCATCGACAAGGGAGATTCCTCCGATGCGGAGGAAGAATGGAAGTCCTATCTTAATGAGGACGGTTATATGTCTCAGGAAGAAGTTCCTATGCCATTTTTCTATCCCGTACAGAGTCCGAGATTTATACCCAGGTTAGACATCAGAATGATATACGGAGATTGTGATCCGGAAGGATGTCGTGCTCCACCAAACTCATTAGAGGAGGACACTCTGATGAAAGATAACTTTGACCACGACTATTATGGCCCGATGGATGGTTTTCCTATCTGCCAGCCGTATCCAGGAGACTTGGGGCAAGAGAATCAGCCCAACGATACAAATCAGCTGAGCATCATTGAACAGAATACCTGCGTCCCCACCATGTCATGGGATCAACACTCAGGTCATTCAGAAAATATCCAGTACGACGATGAATTGGCAAAGCTTGCCAGACTAGAATTTATCAAGTATCCTTTTCCTGAGGTCAACATCATCGAAAGGGATGACTCCTCCAGTTCCACAGTGTGGGACACCTTAGGACAACCAAGTGGAAAGTTCGACTACTTGATCAAGTACACCGCTCCTGAAAACTTTCGTATCAGGCTCGAAGACATCCAGCCAACTGGATGGGGAGATTTACCTGAGAGTACAAATACTATGCAAGATGCAACAGAAGAGTTCGTCTACGACAACTCTGCTTGGGAAACAGATTCCAACGATCCTGCTCCACCAGAAATCAGCGTTATTTCTGAAGATAAAACAAGAAAGGTACCATTATTTGTGATTCACCGAGGAGTTTTCCGCCAATGGGTTGTTGTCGATGTTCCAAAGATTGTTCATAAGTCAAAGTAATTACCGTCTTTATCTTAACCTTTCACCCTGCCCCGGTGAAACGGATGTTTTGATAGGGCTTACTTTCTGTAATTATACCTCTTCGCTTTGCCCAAAGCGACAGAGTTTTGTTTTATAGGGCTGTAGTTTCAAGAATCGACTTGTTCATTAATAAAATAATGTCGTTCTGTCATTTCCGCATTAATTGCTGTTTTCTCTTTTTGCTTTTTCTGAAAATGGTAACCCTAAAAAATAACTCAATAATAAAAACAAGCAGTTTTCCAAAGAAAATACATTGCACACACTCTTGCATTCTCTCTATCTCTTCTAAAAAATGATCATCACGTCATGCAGATTGCTTGTTTTAAACCCCGTTGAAGCATACGAGCCGATGCCTTCTCCCAACTTTGAGTTCCCAGTATTTGGGGCTGAAGAAGAAGTTGACGACGAAATTCGAGAAGAGATCTCCCGACTACTCAGACAAGAGGAAAGGTCCATTGAACCTTACAAAGAGCCGTTGGAAACGGTAAACTTGGGTTCGGAAAAAGAGAGAAAAGAAGTCAAAATTGGGGCACTGCTCAGTTCAACTGCCAAAGAAAGTTTGATAAAGCTGCTCAAAGAGTTTCCCAATGTGTTTACTTGGTCCTATCAGGACATGCCCGGGTTGGATACCAGCATCATGGAACATCATCTACCGTTAAGGTCAGAATGTCTGCCAGTTAAACAAAGGTTGAGAAGAACTCACCCAGAATGGCCATTAAAATCAAAGAGGAGGTACAGAAACAGATTGACGCAGGTTTCCTCGCCACGTCAGAATATCCTCAATGGTTAGCCAACATCATACCCGTTCTGAAAAAGGACGAAAAGGTCAGAATGTGTGTCGATTACAGAGATCTAAATAAGGCTAGCCCAAAGGACGACTTTCCCTTACCACACATTGACATGCTGGTGGACAGTACAACAAAGTTCAAAGTTTTCTCCTTCATAGATGGATTCTCGGGCTATAATCAAATCAAAATGGGCCCGAAAGACATGGAGAAAACTTCCTTCATTACCTCATGGGGTACCTTTTGTTACAAGGTAATGTCGTTCGGTTTGAAGAACGTCGGGGCAACCGATCAAAGGGCCATGACTACTTTTTTTCATGACATGATACACAAGGAAATCGAGGTATATGTCGATGATATGATTGCCAAATCTAAAATAGAAGAGGAGCATATGACCCACCTGTCAAAACTATTCGAGCGGTTAAGAAAGTACAAGCTCCGCTTGAATCCCAATAAGTGCACATTCGGTGTCCGTTCGGGGAAACTGCTAGGGTTCATCGTCATCCAGAAAGGAATTGAGGTTGATCCTGACAAGGTCAAGGCCATTCAAGAAATTCCTTCTCCGAAAACTAAAAACAAATCAGAGGATTCCTGGGGCGTTTAAACTACATTTCTAGATTTATATTCCTTATGACCGCGACATGCGCGCCGATCTTCAAATTACTCAAAAAGAATCAGGACTGCATTTGGACAAAAGACTGTCAAACCTCCTTTAACAGTATTAAGGAATACCTGTTGAACCCACCGATTCTATCACCTCCAGTGGAAGGAAGACCACTAATCATCTACTTAACAGTCTTGGAGGACTCCATGGGCTGTGTAATTGGCCAACAAGACGAAACAAAATGGAAAGAGTTTGCCATTTACTATTTGAGCAAGAAATTCACCGACTGCGGGACTCGGTACACTATGCTTGAGAAAACTTGTTGTGCTATGGCTTGGGCAGCCAAACGTATTCGCCAGTACATGATTCGTCACACTACTTAGTTGGTCTCCGAAATGGATCCAATCAAGTATGTATTTGAAAAACCTGCTCTCACAGGAAGAATTACCTGTTGGCAGATGTTGTTATCAGAATACGACATAGAGTACCACGCTCAGAAAGCCGTTAAAGGGAGTATTTTAGCCGATCATTTGGCTCTTCAACCGATTGACGATCAAGAATCAACCGGGTTTGAATTCCCAGACGAAGATGTCATGTATTTGAAAATGAAAGATTGCGATGAACTGCTACCCAGTGAAGGGCCAGAACCAGGTTCCTAGTGGGGACTAATCTTTGACAGAGCCGTCAATCATTATGGAAACGGAATTGGGGCAATCATTGTTACCCCTCAGGGTACCCACATTCCTTTCACCGCCAGAATTACGTTCAAGTGCACAAACAACGAGGCTGAATACGAAGCTTGTATTATGGGTCTCGAAGAAGCGATCGACTTAAGGATCAAAAACTTGGACGTATATGGCGACTCAGCCCTGGTTATCAATCAGATCAAAGGAGATTGGAACACATACCAATCAGGACTAATTCCTTACAAAGATTATGCAAGAAGGTTGTTACCCTTCTTCAACAGAATCGAGTTTCATCACATCCCTCGTGATGAGAATCACATGGCTGATGCATTAGCCACTCTCTCTTCCATGATTAGTGTAGGTCAATGGACCGACCTACCTAAGATCGACATAATGCGCCTTGAAAGGCCCGCTTACATCTTCATGATTGAAGCGGTCATAGACGACAAACCTTGGTATCATGATATCAAATGCTTCCTTCAGAAACAAGAGTACCCACTTGGGGCACTAAGGAAAGACAGAAAAACCCTCAGAAGACTGGCTGGCAGTTTCTTCCTGAGCGGTGATACTCTCTATAAGATAATTTTCAACATGGTCTTGCTCCGATGCGTAGACAGACCAGAGGTAGACATGCTGATAAAAGAAATTCACGAAGGATCCTTTGGCACTCATGCCAACGGACACACAATGGCGAGAAAAATTCTCAGAGCACGATACTACTGATTGATCATGGAATTCGACTGCTACAAGTACATGAGGAAGTGTCACAAGTGTCAGAGATACTCAGACAAAATCCATTTACCGCCAACGCATCTCAAAGTTCTCTCTTCCCCATGGCCTTTTTCCATATGGGGAATCGACATGATTGGCATGATTGAACCTAAAGCTTCAAACGGACATCGGTTCATCCTGGTAGCCATTGATTACTTCACCAAGTGGGTCGAAGTAGCGTCATACGCTAATGTAACCCGACAAGTGGTGGTCCGATTTATCAAAAACAATATCATCTGCCGTTATGGTGTTCCTAGCCAGATCATTATTGATAATGGATCGAACTTGAACAATAAGATAATGAAAGAGTTGCGTGCAGAGTTCAAGATCGAACACCATAACTCATCTCCCTACTGACCCAAGATGAACGGAGTGGTAGAAGCGGCTAACAAGAACATCAAGAAAATTGTTCAGAAGATGGTTGTAACCTATAAAGACTGGCCCGAGATGCTACCCTTTGCTCTTCACGGTTATCGTACATCTATCCGCACTTCAACAGGGGCCACTCCCTTCTCTCTAGTATATGGCATGGAAGCTGTGCTCCACATAGAAGTAGAGATCCCATTAATCCGGGTATTGATGGAAACAAAGCTAATAGAAGCTGAATGGTGTCAAATTCGACACGACGAATTAAACCTGATCGAAGAGAAACGAATAACGACACTATGCCACAGTCAGTTGTATCAACAAAGGATGAAGAAGGCGTTCAACAAAAAGGTCCGACCTCGCGTTGTCGCTCCCGAGATTTTCATCCAAGTACAAACACGAAAGTGGCGCGGAAACAGAGTCGCCAGCTATGTGTATTTATCCCAAGAGAGGGAAAGGAAACACTGCGTAAACCTGAGGGAAAGGAAAAAGCATGGTCTCACGACCAAGAGAAACGGGTAAGGGAGTCCGTTACGCGAGGGGAAGGTATTAGTGCCCCCACGCGTCCATCGTACTCGATGGGATCCACGCTGGTTGTCTCGATCAAAGGGTGTCGTCGTCTGGAGCTCCACTGCTACTATACACGAGAAGGAACATGTACGGGAAAGAACGAAGAAACGAGGAAGAAAAGAAAAAGAAGTGACTCGGTAGGACGTCGTCGGAGTCCTAGCCCTACGTATTCCCTCAGGAGCAGGAAAGTCAGAGTTAACATAGTTCAGACTACGGTTTTGGGGAAGGGTGAAAGGATTAGGAGAGATCTCGCACGATCTCCTGCCTATGTATCTCGCTTGCACGTGAGAATCAGAGCGACGTAGTTCCCCTCACTAGGGATGGATTGTGTTGTTTGTGTTTTAAGTGGAGTACCCCAAGGTTCACGCTCCAGCAGTTAGGTGTCGCAGCTCGTTGTACGGAGTCTTACGCGTTTACCTGTTTGTGGTAGAACGGAAATGACGCATCCTTTATGAACGGAGTGAGGAAGATAAGAAGAGAATTGTTTGTTTTTGTCTTTTAAGAAGAAGTGTTTTGATTATTTTGTGTTCATAACAAGTATTGCACTAAATTCTATGACATAGAATCGAATGCCTCGCATATCGACCCAAGACGGGACGTATGCTAAACACTCTAAGAAAGTGAAAGAAGATCCTCCACTATCTTATTTCCCACATGCAAGGCTCATGTGCAATAAATGTTAATCCTTTATTAGATGTTTTTGCTTTTTGTTTTGAGATAAGAAAGAGACTCAAGGGGTTTAAGAAAGGAAAAAGTCTAAGCGGGAGACTAGTAATCCTAAAGTTATCATGCATGGAGATCCTATGGTTGTGTGAGGTATAAGGACCACCTAAGCCTAAAGAAAAGAGAGGGATAGCACTACCTAATGCTTATCCTACCTCACCTTAATCAAATATTAAGGATGAGCTAAGATCCCAAAGGGGTGTGAAGAAGTTATACACAAAGCATTATATCATGCTATTCACAAAAGAGAAAGAGTAGAGAAGAAAAAGAAAAAGAAAAGAAAATAGAAGAAGAGGTGAACATGGATAATCATCCACATGTTCAAGTACTTTACCTCTGCCCCTACACAAAAGGTTAGTGCATTATTATCACAAGTAATTGAAAACAAAGGAAAAGAAGCAAGCCAAACCATACTAGTTGCTTAAAGAAGACAACTTGTGAAGCAAACAAGTGTTAAACTAAAATGGGAAAGTCCTAAGGGTTAAGGATCCTTCAAAGTCAGTAGGTACATGTCAAAGGGTCCTAATAATGTTCACATGTCATATGAAACCAAACAAAAGCAAACTATGCACCAAACAATCATACAAATGTAAGTTGAACACTAACTATGCAAGATGAATACAAATGGAAAGTAAACATGAGTAAATGCATATGTAAACACCCAAGTCAGAAGTAAATGGCACTTAAGAATGTGTGAAGAGGTTATTCAAATGGCATATGATTTGTAAGAGCAAGCATTGATCAAGCAAGTAAAAGCTGGGAGCAAACATCATTAAAGTTCCAACAATGTACCATACAAGACATGCAAGTAAGAATGAAGATGAAAATTGAATAACCAAGCAATATGAATTCAAGTCAGTAGCTTAGGACATTTTAAATGACATTTAGAGGTCAAGAATGTAAGCAAAAAGTTCATACAATTGTCATATTAAAGCATATTGAAAATTAAGAGCAAACAAGTTCAAGTTAGGTCAAACAAGTTCTCATATGTTCATGAAGTTTGGAAACATGCAAGATGAAGTTTAAATTCATGGCATAGGGTCAAGAATGATGGAAAACATAATTGGAACCAGGTTGAAGTGGATGTATAAGGTCATGCAAGCATTGATGCAAACAAGTGAACAAAGGATAACAAGTATAGATGAACAAGTTCACACCACATTCCAATTTTAAACAATTGCGCACAAATCATGTGAATGTGGAATACAAGTGACCTATAATGCAATGTGAATGACCTATAATACACATATCAATGATGTCAAAACATCCCAATAAGAATCACAAAGGAACATGATCAAAGCACACCCAAAAATCTAATGTAAGTCATCTAACAAACACACCTTCTTTGAGGCAATTAGGATGAATCAAAAGTAGGGTTAAAGGCTCAAGGTAATTGGGATATTCAAGTCATTTGAAGTTCAACCAGTACGTAAGCATGTCCCAAAATAATGGCTCAAAAATCATTATTAAACATACACAAACATGCCTCACAATATCATAAATAACAACCAAACAATTGGCCCAAAGACCTCACTCAAAAGTCATCAAGAAATGATTTAGAAAATTCACAAAAAAATTCATAACATGCCTCATCATATCATAAATGTACATACCAATTATTATACAAAAATTCAAGGTACAACTATGTCAAATAAAATCAAGATGTAGCATATGTCATGACGAAATGCACAAACAAAAGAAAATGAAAGAAAATTCATGGAAATATGGTAAAATATCATAAAATCAGAAAGTAAAATAATAAAAAATTATTTAAATGTTTTATTATACCTCAGGAATTTTTATGAAATTTTCTGATGCTTAGAAACAATTTTAAAAAATAAAAATGAAAACAATATGCAAAAGAAAATAAAAAACAAGAAATAGGACAGAGAGGTGTGACATTAGTAAAAAATTCAGTTGAAATGGCTTTGGGCTTGAAAACAAGGGGGTGTGCATAGTAAAACCATCCCAGTCTACAAATGCATAGTCAGCTCAGGTCTATGGCGCGTGGATCAGTCAAAAGTTGACTCAATGAGAGCCACTTGATTAAGTCAGCTCTTGATCATCAAAAGAAGTAATCCAATCAAATGGACCACAACCCGCGTGCATGGTAACAAAAATAAAACACACACACACACACACACACACACAATCCAACTAACGTCTAAAAGGAGGCACGTGAGAGGGATGATCCTCATTTATTCGCTGGCACATTAATGAGCGTTAGATCAAAAAGATCCAACAGCTGGGACTTAAACTGAGAGATGGTTAGGGTTCAAGTGAGATAATGAATTCAGGTGGCCGGAGAAGACTCCGTTCGTCTTCTCCGGCGAGTCTCCGCCATGGACCAAGTTCAGGTGACCAGAAACGCACAAATAGCACATCATTCTCTTCTTCTCACTGAGTAGATTAAGAATCCAGCAACAAAAAACACACACAACACACGTACACAGAGATTCAAAGCCACAAAGCTTGCCCTAATTTTTGAGATCTATACACCTAAGTGCCTATCAACTAGCCGGATAATCACATTGCTCCTACTGAGCATAAAAACCATCAAAATAAGCTTAAATCAGCAGAAAATGCAAGAGAAAAGATTGAAACAAAACCTGTGTGGTGGACGGAACTTTGAGCAAGAAAAGACCAGAGGTGAGATTCCTTGATTTGGAGATAATCACTGGCCAAATAAAGGCTTCACAAACTTCAAAAACTCTTGCAAAACTCAACTGATCAAGATGAAGAGGATTCAAGCTACTACATTTATCCAATCCTTTGCTACAAATATAGAATGATGATGAATGAAGATGAAGAATGTAGAGGAAGTTGGAATCTCAGAGCTTTGAGGGAAAGAGAGAGCAACTTTAGAGAGAGTGTGAAAATTTTCAGAGCAATGTGAAGAAATGAAGTCCCCCCTCCAATTCTGTTAAAGCTTACTTTATATATCTCTGGTCAAATTCTAACTGTCATAGTTGACAGTTAGAACTAAGGTTAAGTGAGTCAGTTTAAGTGATTGAGGTGAGTCAAATTTGTTATGCACGAGTCATGGTGGTTTTGCTCACATGTGGAGCCAATCATAGAGTTATGGTGTGGATTAAAGTGAATGTAGGGTGGTGATATTATCTCTGAACTTGCAGCAACTTCTCATGCAAGTTTCCTCTCTTTCTTGTTTGAACATATGAGGAATGCATAGTACATGAGCATGGTATATGATGTAATGGCTGGTTTGGCCTTAAAAGGAAAGGTTTAGACATGTGATGGTACATAAAGTACAATATGCGCATACATACTAGCAATACAACTTGTTCGGTCTGGTGTTTTTTTTTTGCTTGGTAATGAAGAAAAGCAGCCATCATGAGGTGAACTTGGTACATGCATATCTCCATGGTCATGGGGTGAAATGAAGTGGTTAAGGGCTTTTTGGAAAGAGGACATAGAGTAGAGCAATGTTGTTATGGAAATCAAATGCAAATGAAGCCTCTAAGACACTCAAAAGTGGTCATGAATATAGATGTTCATAACTGGTGTGGCAGGTCAACCTGACCTAGCCTGGCCAACTCTCATGCGTGTGGAAAATTCAGTGAGATACTACTCACTTTGCTTCATCATAACTCTCAAACCATTGATCAAATGAAAAAATGTCAAACACCAAAGTTGAAGAGGAGATGGAGATGAACAAAAGTCATGTTGAACTTTTTTCATTTGAAGTCTCTATCATGGAGAAATTTAACCATGAACTTGGGCACACCATGCACACCAAGTGTTTGTGGAAATTATGGCGCATTGGCTGGTCATGACTTGCCATTTTGCCTTGATTTCTCTCTACTTTGATCAATCATATCTCTCTCAATTTTGATCCCATGAGATGTCCTTGGTATGGATTTGAAGCTTGAAACATGAACTATTGATAGGCCTCCCTAACCTTTCCATTTGGCTCTTGGATTATGGAGAAAGAAAGCTCTAAAGTTGACCTCTCACCTTGCCAAAACTTGCCATAAATAGAAACCCTAATTTCTATTTTTGGCAACTTTGCACATTTCTTAATTTTTGATGAATCATCCAATGTTTCTTGATCAAATCCTCACCAATGATCATATTTGACATGAGGAACATGAATTTAACCTTAAAAAGTCAAAATTTGACATTTTCCTCTGCACAGTTAAGTTTTCCCCAATTCTCCTGATCCTCAATCAATTGACCAATTGAAACCCTTCCAAATCAAATTGATGGACAACTCTTCATCCTTAGACCCTTGAGGACATGTAGAATACCATAGAATCAAGTCTTGCCCAAAAAATCAGAAATAAACTGATTTTATGGCAACCCCTAATTTTGACCCCTTAGTCTAGGAGAAATCAGCACATCCTCCAAATCCAAATTCCTCTGAGTATGATGTGTATCCTCTCTAACAAAGATGAGATATGCCATTTAGAGATGATACAAGCTCAAAGATCTTGCCCATTGGTGTGTTATACCCCAGAATTCCAAAACCCTAGTTTGCACTGGTTAGGAGAATATGACTTCCTTTAATCTTCTATGGAATTCTCATCTTGTGATACCTTGAGGACTCACATGAGATGAATTGAGATGTGAGAAACCCTTGTGACTTGTTTGGAAAAGCTTTTCTCTTGTCCTTTGCCTTTGAGCTGTCCACACCTTGATGTACTTGATACCATGCCTTGCAACCAATGATGTGAATGATTTGGTATGACCTATTATGAAATGCAAATGAGTGAAACATAAGCCAATTATTGAGAAAAATAAGAGGGCAAATTTTAGGGTATTACAGCTGCCCCTATTCAATCAACTGTGGGCCTGAAGGGATGAGAGTAATGACTGTCAGTCATTCAAGGTACATAGGGATTGAATACAAAAATAACCAGAAAATTTGCACTTTGTGGGTAAAATGAAATGGATATACGATGAACACAGCAGATGTAGTGATGGATGCTGGTGAAAAAGAGTATGGGACAAGTGAAATTCAAAAGGTCGCCTGTCGGGAACGGCTAAAGTCTAAAGATGATAGTATGCCTGTCGGGAACGACTAAAGTTGTGCCTGTCGGGAACGGCTAAAGTTTAAAACTTACGGTATGCCTGTTGGGAACAGCTGAAATATGTCTGTCGGGAACGGCTAAGTTTAAAACACAAAAGGGCGCCTGTCGGGAACGGCTAAAGTTGAAAACCTATTGCTTACCTGTAAGGAACGGTAAATGAGCCAGTCGGGAATGACTAGGTTTAAAACTCAAAAGGGTGCCTGTCGGGAATGGCTAAAGTTAAAAACCTATTGCTTACCTGTCGAGAACGGTAAATGAGCCAGTCGGGAATGACTAGGTTTAAAACTCAAAAGGGTGCCTGTCGGGAACGGCTAAAGTTGAAAACCTATTGCTTACCTGTCGGGAACAGTAAATGAGCCAGTTGGGAATGACTCTGTTTAAAACTCAAAGGGGTGCCTGTCGGGAACGGCTAAAGTTGAAAACCTATTGCTTACCTGTCAGGAACGGTAAATGAGCCAGTCGGGAACGACTAGGTTTAAAACTCAAATGGGTGCCTGTCGGGAACGTCTAAAGTTGAAAACCTATTGCTTACCTGTCGGGAACGGTAAATGAGCCAGTCGGGAACAACTAGGTTTAAAACTCAAAGGGGTGCCTGTCGGGAACAGCTAAAGTTGAAAACCTATTCCTTACCTGTCGGGAACGGTAAATGAGCCAGTCGAGAACGGCTAGGTTTAAAACTCAAAGGGGTGCCTGTCGGGAACGGCGGAAGGAATCCTATCTTGAATGGTTCCTAAAAGACACAGTTAAGATGTAAAATCACAAGACTTACAAACCGATGGATGGGACTCTGTAAGGAGAACAGTGGTGAAACCCGGGTATTGCTTGAAATGTCCGTTGGGGAATGAACGAGGCGTTTGTTTTGGCTTTGTCAATTATGATAGAAGAAGAACAATTTTGGGCTCTCGCACGAGGTACCAAAACTGGCTTATGATTCGCATGCACATGTTTGAATTTTTCTATGGCGTAATGCTCCATCTCGAATGGAAATGCTACGGGTTCTGGGGATGCAATGATCACTATATGTAAAATGCAAGGAGGCTCCGCAGCAAAATAAATGCTGAGGAACAGAAGGCAACTCTGCTGGGGTTAGTAAACTGAATTGTCCTCGTGTTCGCACCCATGTTAGGGAAACAAAATGACCTGATCTCCTAATCTGGGCTCTGAACTGACAAATCTGTTGAGATTATTGTAAGTAATGATGACCTTGCTGGGGAGGTATCATCTGAATCAATCTGTTTGGGGAATAACTATAACCATAGAACTCCGCTGGGGAAATGATGACTTCCTGACCCGACTGCTAGGGAGTTGAGATCAAACGAACTCTTGCTGAGGAAGGAATACCTACTAAGGGACTGAGATCAACCGTATTCCTACTGGGGAAAGGAACACCTGCTGAGGGACTGAGATCAACCATGTTCCTACTGGGGAATGACAACCTCAAGGAAGAAACACCTGTTGAGGTAACCGCTTCTGCTTGGGGAGAACTATTATTTGAGTCCTGCTGGAAAAGACACTGAAGATATCTCATGATATCGATGGGCCAACCAGCGAACGTTAATACCTACAAACAAAAGGGTGTACACACACGCCGCAGGGTATTAATGAATTTTGAATTCATCACTCAAGAGTACCTAGCATTCAAAGCAATTTTAATTGTTTTCTTTTGCACGCACGTCATTGTAAAACCTCGATGTTTTCAAATGCAATGTTTATCAAAACTTGGACGTTTTTTGCAATCAAAACAAACTGTAAGAGAAAACACGAGAAATGGATATTCTGAATAAAGAAAGTTTTATTGATTGAAAGGCCTGAAAATAGGCGTTTACATCAGGAGGAAATTCCTAGAAAGAGGTAATTGCTTGAAAGAGAAAAGAAACTATCCTAATGGCAATGTAGAAAATGGAAATCCATTGAGTTTCAATCCTGCTATGATTAATATATCTTCAAGACTCTCCAAGTGCTTCACTTTCCGCGGGGGATGATTGGACCGATTCCTATCCTTCGGAATGCCTCTTGTTGAAACGAGATGGGATACAGGTTACTCAGATCTCAACCTTTCGCTAAATCCCTCTTTTGCCTGAATCGCCCTTTGCGGGTTTTCGATCCACCGGGATACCCATTTTTGCCTAAGTTGCCCTTTCGGGTTTTCAACTTACCGGGTGTACTCGTTTTCTTTTATTTTATCCCTAATTTTTGCCCGAATCTTTTTCTCTTCTTTTTTATTATTATTTTTTGGTTCGCCGGGATGCCCTTTTTTACCTAGACTCTCTTTTTACTGTCCAGTGGGTCCATTTATGCGAGGTATTTTTTGACTGTGTCTGAGTTCACAGGCGACGGAAAGTCCTCACCATCCATAGTTGTAAGCATCAAGGCTCCGCCCGAGAAAACCTTCTTGACAACATATGGACCTTCATAATTCGGGGTCCATTTGCCCCTGTGATCTGTATTAGGAGGAAGAATCCTTTTCAGCACCAAGTCACCCGTCTGATAATTCCGAGGCCGCACTTTCTGATCGAATGCCCGTTTCATCCTTCTCTGATACAGTTTCCCATGGCATACTGCTGCTAATCTCCTTTCTTCTATGAGACTCAACTCGTTGAAACTCTTTCGAACCCATTCAGCCTCATCAAGCTTGACATCCATCATGACCCTCAGAGAAGGAATCTCAACTTCAACCGGTAAGACCGCTTCCATACCATACACAAGAGAAAACATGGTTGCCCCAGTAGACGTGCATACCGATGTACGGTACCCATGCAAAGCGAAAGGCAACATCTCATGCCAATCCTTGTACATCACGACCATCTTTTGCACAATCTTCTTGATATTTTTATTGGCTGCCTCGACGGCACCATTCATCTTTGGGCGGTACGGAGAAGAATTGTGATGTTCAATCTTGAAGCTCTGGCATAGCTCTTGCATCATTTTATTATTAAGATTAGAACCATTATCAGTGATGATCCTCTCGGGCACCCCATATCGACAAATAATCTCTTTCTTAATGAACTGGGAAACCACCTGCTTGGTGACATTTGCAAACGAAGCAGCTTCCACCCACTTGGTGAAGTAATCAATGGCCACCAGAATAAAGCGATGTCCGTTAGAGGCGGTGGGCTCAATCTTCCCAATCATATCAATGCCCCACATGGCAAAGGGCCAAGGGGAACTCATCACATTTAACATATTCGGTGACACATGCACTTTATCAGCATAAATCTGGCACTTGTGGCATTTTCGAGCATATTTGAAATAATCAGCCTCCATGGTCATCCAGTAATAACCGGCTCACAATAATTTTGTTGCCATAGCATGTCCACCAGCATGGGTACCAAAAGAACCCTCGTGCACTTCTTGCATTAACATGTCTACTTCGTGTCTATCCACGCATCTGAGCAAGACCATGTCAAAATTTCTTTTGTATAATACACCATCTTCATTCAAGAAGAAGCTGCCCGCCAACCTTCTCAAAGTCTTCTTATCATTAGTGGATGCCCCAGTCGGATACTCTTGACTCTCTAAGAAACGCTTGATATCATGATACCAAGGTTTATCACTAGTCGCTGTATCGGCTGCAAACACATGAGCAGGTCTACCAAGCCGCATCACATCAATTTTGGGTATATGATTCGACCAGTTCACTTGAATCATAGAAGATAACGTTGCCAAAGCGTCCGCCATTTGATTCTCATCACGAGGTACATGATAGAGCTTTACTGTTTTGAAGAAAGTCAACAGTATTCTCGTATAATCTCTGTAAGGGATCAAGTTGGGTTGATGGGTATGACAATCTCCGTTGACCTGATTGATCACTAGAGCAGAGTCCCCAAATACATCAAGAGTCTTAATCCTTAAATCAATGGCTTCTTCAATACCCATAATACAGGCTTCGTACTCGGCTTCATTGTTGGTGACATCAAAAGTTAGTATGGCAGTGAAAGGTATATGTGCACCTTTCGGAGTTATGAGAACTGCCCGAACAGCACTACCATTCACATTAACAGCCCTGTCAAACATCAATTTCCACTTGTCATCAGGATCTGGTCCTTCATCAACTGGTGGCTCGTCACAATCTTTCATGTTCAAGTACATGATGTCTTCATTAGGGAACTCAAACCTCATTGGCTGATAATCATCAATCGGTTGCTCAGCAAGATAATCAGACAGAATACTACCCTTTATGGCTTTTTGGTAAGTATATTGTATGTCATACTCTGTCAACACCGTCTGCCAACGGGCAACCCTTCCGGTGAGAGCTGGCTTTCAAAAATGTACTTGACTGGATCCATCTTTGATATCAATAGAGTCGTGTGAGTCAGCATATATTGTCTCAAACGCTTAGCAGCCCATGCAAGTGCACAACATGTCTTCTCAAGCATTGAGTATCTAGAATTTTAATCTGTGAATTTCTTGCTCAGGTAGTATATGACCTGTTCTTTCCTACCTGTCTCGTCTTGTTGACCAAGAACACAACCCATCGAATTTTCACGTACCGACAGATACATTATCAGTGGTCTCCCTGGAACAGGAGGCATAAGAATCGGAGGTTTCTGCAAATACTCTTTTATTTTGTCAAACGCCCTTTGGCAATCATTATTCCAACGAATTGATTGATCTTTTCTCAACAGTTTGAAAATTGGCTCGCAAGTGGTTGTAAGATGAGAGATGAATCTAGCAATGTAGTTCAATCTCCCTAAGAAATCGTGAACTTGCTTTTCTGTTCATGGCTCGGGCATATCTTGTATTGCTTTTACTTTTGCTGGATCAACCTCGATTCCTCCTTCACTGACAATAAAGCCCAACAGCTTACCAGATCTCACCCCGAAAGTACACTTATTCGGGTTCAGTCTCAGTCTAAACTGACTCAATCGTTTAAAAAGCTTTTTCAGATTCACCAAGTGCTCTTCCTCAGTCTGCGACTTAGCAATCATATCATCAACATAAACTTCAATCTCTTTATGAATCATATCATGAAAGAGCGTCACCATAGCACGCTGATAAGTTGCCCTTGCGTTTTTCAGACCAAAAGGCATCACCTTATAGTAGAACGTGCCCCACGGGGTAATAAACGTTGTTTTCTCCATATCTTCCGATGCCATTTTAATCTGATTATAACCGGAAAAGCCATCCATGAAGGAAAATACCGAGAATTGAGCTGTATTATCTACCAACACTTCAATGTGAGGTAGTGGAAAATCATCTTTTGGGCTTGCTAGATTTAAATCCCGTTAGTCAACACACATCCGGACCTTGCCATCTTTCTTAGGTACCGGGACAATATTCGCAACCCATGGTGGATATCTGGTGACAGCCAGAAACCCCGCATCCCACTGCTTTTGTACTTCTTCTTTGATCTTAATGGCCATTTCTGGTTTAGTTCTTCTGAGCTTCTATTTGACGGGGGAGCAACCTTCTTTGAGAGGCAACCTGTGTACTACAATATCTGTATCTAACCCCGGCATATCTTGATAAGACCAGGCAAAGATATCGACGTATTCGCGCAATATCTCAATCAGCTCTTTCTTCACATTCTCTGCTAGGCTTGCCCCTATTTTGACATCTTTCTTCACGTCCTCGGTGCCAAGGTTGATGACTTCTAATGACTCGTGATGAGGTTGAATAGCTCTTTCCTCCTGTTTCAATAATCTGGCCAATTCTTCGGGAAGTTCACAATCTTCCTTACCCCCCTCTTCAGCTTGGTAAATTGGATTGTCAACGTCATATTGAACCATAGCAGAACCGTTATCAACAGAATCCAGAAGATCGTTTCTGCATGAATGATGATTCATGCTTTATTTTAGAAAGAGCTTTTGAAAAGAAAGAAAACAAACTATAGAGAAAACATTGCCATTTTTATTTAAAATGAAAAGTGTAAAATGAAAGACAGGGAACACAATTTTTTAATACAAAAAATGTCCTTTTATTGATGATAAACTTGCATATGAAACAAATGTGGCCCTATAATGAAATCACTAGGCCTTGGGCAGAGCCTAGGATTTTACATGCAACATGAAAAAACAAAGAAAATTACTCTTTCTGCAGGGTAACTTGGATGAGGTCTTCAGAGAACCAGTTATTCAGTTTCTGCCCCGAGACACATGGGCGCACCCAATTTTCCATATCATAGTTGCTATCCCCATCATCTTCACTTGCAGCAAAGACTTGACCAGGGTTGATAATCCCCCCACTAGAAAACATGACAGGTCCCTGACGTTTTTGGCCTTCTGGCTGCGCAGCTTGAGTAGGCTGATAACCAATTCCCCACTTGTCTTCCTTAAAAGGCAACTCAATCAACTCACCCCAACCTTCAGCATGGCCTGACTGTACCACTTCGAGAGTCTGTTTGTAAGAAACTATAGAAGTCCCCGCTCTTGCCTCACCGGAGGGAGTGTCATTCTCAATATTCACTGTTTCGAATGCTTGATAAAGAGTTTCATGGATCTCGCCGTCCATCTCCACATATTTGAATGACAACAAATGACTGACAAATATATCCTCCTCTCTGCATACTGTGACAACCTGACCATTCATGACAAACTTTATCTTCTGGTGGAGTGTTGACGAAACGGCCCCTGCAGCATGTATCCACGGGCGCCCTAGCAAGCAGTTATAAGCCGGCTGGATTTCCATCACATAGAAAACCGTATTAAACACCTGGGGTCCAATCTTCACAAGCAACTCTACCTCCCCAAAAACCGATCTTTTGGAGCCGTCGAAGGCGCGCACAACTAAATCACATGGTCGGAGTACAACCCCCTCAACATCCAACTTTGCCAAAGCCTTCTTCGGCAGCACATTCAGGGACGAGCCAGTATCCACCAATACATGGGAGAAGACTGCCCCCTTGCACTCCATGGAGATGTGGAGAGCTTTGTTGTGATTTCTTTCCTCCGGCGTCAGATCAAAATCAGTAAACCCCAACCCGTTATTGGCATTGACATGGGCAATAACACCCTCGAGCTGGTTCACCGATATCTCCTGTGGAACATACGCCATATTTAAACTCTTCAGCAGGGCATTGTGATGTGCCTTAGAACATAACATTAATGACAAGATAGAAATCTTGGAGGGAGTTTGATGCAGGTGATCCACTATTTTGTAATCGCTCTTTCGGATAATCCTCATAAACTCTTCAACGTCTTTCTCAAAGGAATTTCCGGGCTCCGCCCTCGGTACGGGCTCTTCACTTACTACCTGCTTGCCTTTAGTTTTCGCTGAAGTTTCAGCATCATCATTTCGGAGCATATGTGGAGCAAAGAGCCTTCCGCTACGGGTAAAACCACCCATTCCTCCTACATTCCCCACACTTGAACCAGTTTCGTTGGGAACCTCCACTTCCTGTTTCTGCCCTTGATAATAAACATCAGCCCCGTAATGCCATGGGATTGCTTTCTTACTTTCATATGGTATAGGGCCCGAAACAGTTATAGTCACAGGGGCTAACTGCTCATACACGGGGACCTGTACTGGCGTATGCACGGGAATCTTTGCCGAAGTAAAGTAAATGGTAATTGTTGAGACCGTATCATCCCTCTTTCTCATTTGATCAAACTGTAAACAACCATCGTCTATCAATTTCTGAAGGCCTTTCCTCAATTCATCACAACCATTCATCGCAGCTAAACATTCTGAACAGCTTTCCAGACAACCAGGGAACACGTCCCCTTTCAACAAACGTTCTTTCACAATCCTCAAAGGTGTTCTAACTTTGCTGATATCTGACACCAGATTCAAGCCTCTATCTTCTTCTATTGCATTGACTTTTGGTCCGCCATGCGGGGGCATGGGGTTTTGAATTACATTGGGATTAGGAGCGAAGTTGATAGCTTTCGAATCAACCAGGTCCTGAACTACGTACTTAAAAGCTTTGCAGTTCTCTATATGGTGGCCGGGCGCACCTGAATGGAATTCACACTTCGCATTTGCATCATACCCAATAGGTAGCCTTCCTGTTGGTGGTGCCAGCGTTCTTAACTGTACCAACTTTAAGCAGAGCAAATTCTGCAACATCTGAGCATATGTCATAGGTAAAGTGCCAAAGTGGCGATCACTCAATCTCTGCCTCGGTTGGTATTGTCTTTGAGACTGTGACTGAGATTCGGCAGCCGGAACCGGAATAGTTACAGCTGCTGCTTAATGGTACGAGCCCTGACGTCCTTTACCTTCGCCGCCCATGCCCATAGGCAGTACTAGTTTCACCTTCACGTTTCTTCGAGCCATTCCCGAAAAGCCTTTTTACATTGGAAGAGCTTGCCCCGCTTCCATCTTGAATTTTTTCCCGATTTCAATAGATTTTCAATTCTCTCTCTTGCTATCACAATGTCAGAGAACCCCGTGGATGAACATCCAGCCTAACGATCCAGATATGGGCCCCGTAAAGTATTCATGAATATATCAGCCATTTCCCTTTCCATTATCGGGGGTTGTACTCGAGCTGCTAGCTCACGCCACCTTTGGGCGTATTGCTTGAAACCTTCCTTCGAATCCTGTGTCATATTCTGCAATTGGGTACGCTTAGGGGCCATGTCATTATTATACTGATACTGCTTCAAGAAAGCATCGCCCAAGTCCCTCCAGTTCCTGATATAAGCTCTTTCCAGCTTTATGTACCATTCCAGTGAAGCTCCTGATAGGCTATCCTGAAAGAAGTACATCCACAGCTTTTCATCGTCAGAATATGCAGAAATATTTTGGAAATACGCCTGAATATGAGTCTTAGGACAGGTACTGCCATTATACTTGTCAAAGGTTGGGGGCTTAAACTTTGGAGGGATCTTCACCCCTTGCACCAGCCCCATGTCAGCAACATTAATTCCCATGGAGTTTTGACATTCTATAGCTCTTACCTTCTCAGCCAACTCTTTATACCTTCTGTCATTACCATCATTATGAATCCCCAGGTTAGAATTCACCACCGAGAACTGATCATCTTGATGGTCCTCCACCTGTTGTTGGTTGACATGGCCAACGCCACCAGGAGGATCAACCGCCACTCTACCAAGAGGATTAACTACCGCTCCACCAGGAGGATTAACATTCGCTCTGCTAGGAGGATTAGCATTGGGGATTTCTACTTCCAACCTCGGAACTATAGGTCTCAAATCTTGTTGCCCCTGGGCTATACCCTGCATAAGGTTCATGAACTGCTCCATACGGGCCCTCATTTCATTGAGCTCTTCCTGCACCTGTTCCATGATTCTGGCTTGATTTTATCGAGTCGCGTAGCGATGAATATTGATATCAGCTATTCTGCCTGCAACCAAACAAAGGTTAGAAATCCCCTGGGACGAGTACCTGTTATGCAAAATGATATGTTATGAAATGTATGCATATGCCATGTTTTTCATTCCCAAGGTGTTTTACACCCTGATTCCAGTCTTAATCACAAGAAGCTGAGTAATATACAGATATTGTTGAGAAAAATATTTGAGAAGGAATGTGTTGTGATAATGTGCTTGTGAACAAAACGCTGCTAAGGAGCCATTTCTGCGTAAACCAACCATTTGAATTAACAAAATGCCAAAAAGTGCTTAAGCATTCTACAACGAGTTTGCAAACTGAAAATACATCAAGAAAGTGGTTCCATCAACAAGCCTGATGGTAACCACAATACATCAACAAAACTACACTAGGAAAATAAAGAGGAAACTTATTAATCATTCAGCTCCAAATCTTTCAGCTTCTCGCTAGAGTACTTGATTTATTCAAAGAGTATTCTGGTGCGCTGATGGTTTGGCCTTTCAATCATTTCTTTGATCAAAATGTCCCTCTTCTTCAATTCTTCGGCTAATGAATCCATGTGTATCAAAAGAGCTTCGTCATCACTCCCCTGTTTAGGCCTTTTTACGCCAGCTTGTATCTTGAGTCTTCCCATCTCTACCATGGCATCTTTAAGCTCTTTCCTAGAAACTTTCAGCTCATCCCTGACATTCTTCAGCTGCTCTTGGCTTTTTCCAAAGTCCTCCCGATGTTTTCTCCGTTGTTCATGCGCTCTCTGAAGTTCATCGTCTTTGGCCTTTGATTGCTCTCGCAGCTCTGCATTCTCCATTCTGACTTCATCCCAGGCTTGCTGAAGCTTGGCTAACTTGGCTTTTGTCTGGGCCAAAGATTGCTTAGTCCGCTTATTAGTTAGAGTAAAAGTTTCAACAGCCATATTAACCTTCTGGTAGTGCCGGGCCCTGTCGACAAAATCTTCCTCTCTTGCTGCTAAGATCTTTTCTGCATCTTGGGCTTTGCGCTCCAACTCCTTATTAGTATGTATTGCATCTTGAAGCTGGCTGCTCATATCAGAATTCTCCCCTCTAAGCTCTTTCACCAAATTCTGCAATTTGTTGAATTCCTCAATGGCCATTGTGGTAGGTTGTTCTGGCATCACTGGATACAAAGGTGGCTCACGTGAAAAAGGCAAGAGAACTTCTTCAACCTTCCTCTGGATCCACTCTGTATATTGCGGGTAGGCTCTACAATCACCTTTCCCAAAAACAGTCTTCCCAGTCTTATGGATGTGCCCCCAAGCATGCACAACCTTCCTTAGCACCTCTGTATCTTCACTCCCATTAAAGAACAAGGACTCTTCCATATGTTGGTCTTCAGGAGTGTTCTTTGAGGCCTGATAGCCAGGATATGGTTATAATTAATTCCCCCTTTCCTGCCGATCAAAGGCACTTTCGAAAAGTTCCCACAGCTGGTAATGATCTCCATTCCTTGCAACTGATGGTTAAACCAAACAATATTATCAGCAGCTAATCCCATTATCTGTTTAGACCACTTTAGAGAATCCCTCGTATCTACAAAGGCGCCCGTCTGAGGTAAATGCTTCAAAAACCAGTTAGATAAAAGTGGAGTGCAGCAGTTGACCTGTCCTCCTCTTCTATTCTCATTCTTAAAATGCACGGAGTGGTAGAAATCACCCAACAGAGTAGTAACCGGATTTTTCAAGACAAAAACTCTTACTGCGTGCATATCCACAAAGTAGTGTGTGTTAGGAAACAAGACGATACCGTAGATACACAAGGCCAGGATAGAATGGTAGACTGCCCAATTCTTGACGTTAGCACACTCTTGAGCTTGGTTAGCAAGAAACTCCAAATGAAAACCCTTAACTCCATTTTTATCATCACCATTTCTCTTCAGTATTGATTGTTCTACCTGTAAGGCAGTTGCAATTTCTTCTATGCTAGGGTGATCTCCCGAAAAGAACGGTACTATTGATTTGACTAAGATATCCAGGATGAACGAAAACTCCTCCAAAGTAGGCATCAAGATATACTCCGGGAAGACAAAGCATCTCAACGACGGCTCATAGAACTGCAGCAATGTGTGGAGAGCATCATGCTCATACTTTGTAATGTTACGGGCCATTTTCACGAATCTCCCATATTTCCTTTGGAAAGTGATAAGAACACTCGTATCAACCATGACTATTGTTTTGTGGAGTAGATCCAATGTTGGCTCTAGAAATCTGTAAGCGACATTATTCTTCCTCTTAGCATCCGTCTCTGTCGAACCCATTGACTGGAATCAGAGGTAAAATGAGCACCTGGAAATGACAAACATGAATGTTATGATCTGATAATGCAATGCAAAAGGCATGGTATCAGAGTACCGCGTGTCTGTGCTGGACTGTGAACAGTGTCAGTGTAAATCTGAGAATATCATAGAACTGTGAACAAAGACCATCTGAATACAGTAGGATGAATATTCCCTCTTGCGTGATAATACCAGAAAACCGGGCATGTGGGAGGTTATGGTTACCTGCAAACCTGCAGACACCCGCCCATTCTCACATGTGGGTAATAGAAAGGCAAGGATCCTCAATATCACGGAATCTCAGGTCGAGAAATGATGATACGTTCACCATTTATGGTTTGGCATCATCACCAATCGAGGATGCCTCAACTGATTCCCCTAAAAAAGGATATCCTATAGCAGGTTCCCAGCATTGGGTCCTCGGATCAAGAATGTGTAATGGTTTTGCCATTTCTGGTCTGCCATTATCACATCTCGGGAGGAGTGCCGCAACCGAGTCCTCGGGAATGGTCACCAGAGTCGACAGCTTCCTAGGTTAACACCCCGAAATGCACAAGACGCGCAAATCAAAACATCTCCCAAGAAAACCTCGTCTGGGTGTGGATTTAGTGTAAACCATATGTACCAAGACGCTACGTAGGCCACACTACTTTCCACTCTAATCCTACATGTACTCTCAAGCCTGTGTAATGGGCTTATCTCTCAGATCACCCTGCCCGCCAAACAGAAAAATCCAGCACAGTCCAGCACAGTACAATATATATGGCAACAATAAAGGAAAAGCAAGTAAATGTAATAAAACAATAAACATGCAACAATGCCATAAATAAAGCGAGTAAAGCAAACAGATAAAACACCCTATAATCGAAAACAAGCAAGCGCTAGGATTGACTCGCTTAGGGAACCAGGTCCCCAGCAGAGTCGCCAGCTGTCGCTCCCGAGATTTTCATCCAAGTACAAACGCGAAAGTGACGCGGAAACAGAGTCGCCAGCTATGTGTATTTATCCCGAGAGAGGAAAGGAAACACTGCGTAAACCTGAGGGGAAGGAAAAAGCATGGTCTCGCGACCAAGAGAAACGGGTAAGGGAGTCGGTTACGCAAGGGGAAGGTATTAGCACCCCCACGCGTCCATCATACTCGATGGGATACATGCTGGTTGTCTCGATCAAAGGGTGTCGTCGTCTAGAGCTCCACTGCTACTAGACACGAGAAGGAACAGGTACGGGAAAGAACGAAGAAACGAGGAAGAAAAGAAAAAGAAGTGACTCGGTAGGACGTCCTCGGAGTCCTAGGCCTACGTATTCCCTTGGGAGCGGGAAAGTCAGAGTCAACGTAGTTCAAACTACGGTTTTGGGGAAGGGTGAAAGGATTATGCTCGGAGAGATCTCGCACGATCTCCTGCCTACGTATCTCGCTCGCACGCGAGAATCAGAGCGACGTAGTTCCCCTCACTAGGGATGGATTGTTTTGTTTGTGTTTTAAGTGGAGTACGCTAAGGTTCACGCTCCAGCAGTTAGGTGTCGCAACTCGTTGTATGGAGTCTTACGCGTTTACCTACTTGCGGTAGAACGGAAATGACGCATCCTTTATGAACGGAGTGAGGAAGATAAGAAGAGAATTGTTTGTTTTTGTCTTTTAAGAAGAAGTGTTTTGATTATTTTGTGTTCATAACAAGTATTACACTAAAGTCTATGACATAGAATCGAATGCCTCGCATATCGACCCAAGACGGGACGTACGCTAAACACTCTAAGAAAGTGAAAGAAGATCCTCCACTATCTTATTTCCCATATGCAAGGCTCATGTACAATACATGTTAATCCTTTATTAGATGTTTTTGCTTTTTGTTTTGAGATGAGAAAGAGACTCAAGGGGTTTAAGAAAGGAAAAAGTCTAAGCCGGAGACTAGTAATCCTAAAGTTATCATGCATGGAGATCCTATGGTTGTGTGAGGTATAAGGACCACCTAAGCCTAAAGAAAAGAGAGGGATATGACTACCTAATGCTTATCCTACCTCACCTTAATCAAAGATTAAGGATGAGCTAAGATCCCAAAGGGGTGTGAAGAAGTTATACACAAAGCATTATATCATGCTATTCACAAAAGAGAAAGAGTAGAGAAGAAAAAGAAAAAAAAATAGAAAATAGAAGAAGAGGTGAACATAGATAATCATCCACATGTTCAAGTACTTTACCTCTACCCCTACACAAAAGTTTAGTGCATTATTATCACAAGTAATTGAAAACAAATGAAAAGAAGCAAGCCAAACCATACTAGTTGCTTAAAGAAGACAACTTGTGAAGCAAACAAGTGTTAAACTAAAAGGGGGAAGTCCTAAGGGTTAAGGATCCCTCAAAGCCAGTAGGTACATGTCAAAGGGTCCTAATAATGTTCACATGTCATATGAAACCAAAGAAAAGCAAACTATGCACCAAACAATCATACAAATGTAAGTTGAACACTAACTATGCAAGATGAATACAAATGGAAAGTAAACATGAGTAAATGCATATGTAAACACCCAAGTCAGAAGTAAATGGTACTTAAGAATGTGTGAAGAGGTTATTAAAATGGCATATGATTTGTAAGAGCAAACATTGATCAAGCAAGTAAAAGATGGGAGCAAACATCATTAAAGTTCCAACAATGTACCATACAAGACATGCAAGTAAGAATGAAGATGAAAATTGAATAACCAAGCAATATGAATGCAAGTCAGTAGCTTAGGACATTTTAAATGAAATTTAGAGGTCAAGAATGTAAGCACAAAGTTCATACAATTGTCATATTAAAGCATATTGAAAATTAAGAGCAAACAAGTTCAAATTAGGTCAAACAAGTTCTCATATGTTCATGAAGTTTGGAAACATGCAAGATGAAGTTTAAATTCATGGCATAGGGTCAAGAATGATGGCAAACAGAAGTGGAACCAGGTTGAAGTGGATGTATAAGGTCATGCAAGCATTGATGCAAACAAGTGAACAAAGGATAACAAGTATTGATGAACAAGTTCACACCACATTCCAATTTTAAACAAATGCGCACAAATCATGTGAATGTGGAATACAAGTGACCTATAATGCAATGTGAATGACCTATAATAAACATATCAATGATGTCAAAACATCTCAATAAGCATCACAAAGGAACATGATCAAAGCACACCCAAAAATCTAATGTAAGTCATCTAACAAACACACCTTCTTTGAGGCAATTAGGATGAATCAAAAGTAGGGTTAAAGGCTCAGGTAATTGGGATATTCAAGTCGTTTTAAGTGAAACCGGTATGTAAGCATGTCCCAAAAGAATGGCTCAAAACTCATTATTAAACATACACAAACATGCCTCACAATGTCATACATAACAACCAAACAATTGGCCCAAAGACCTCACTCAAAAGTCATCAAGAAATGATTTAGAAAATTCACAAAAAATTCATAACATGCCTCATCATATCATAAATGTACTTACCAAAAAATTCACAAGATGTAGCATATGTCATGACGAAATGCACAAACAAAAGAAAATGAAAGAAAATTCATGGAAATATGGCAAAATATCATAAAATCAGAAAGTAAAATAATCAAAAATTGTTTAAATGTTTTATTATGCCTCATGAATTTTTATGAAATTTTCTGATGCTTAGAAACAATTTTAAAAAATAAAAATGAAAACAATATGCAAAAGGAAATAAAAAACAAGAAATAGGACAGGGAGGTGTGACATTAGTAAATAATTCAGTTGAAATGGCTTTGGGCTTGAAAACAAGGGGGTGCGCGTAGCAAAACCAGCCCAGTCTACAAATGCATAGTCAGCCGAGGTCTATGGCCCGTGGATCAGTCAAAAGTTGACTCATTGAGAGCCACTTGATTAAGTCAGCTCTTGATCATCAAAAGAAGTAATCCAATCAAATGGACCACAACCCGCGTGCATGGTAACAAAAATAAAACACACACACACAATCCAACTGACGTCTAAAAGGAGGCACGTGAGAGGGATGATCCTCATTTATTCCCTGGCACATTAATGAGCGTAAGATCAAAAAGATCCAACAGTTGGGACTTAAACTGAGAGATGGTTAGGGTTCAAGTGAGATCATCAATTCAGGTGGCCGGAGAAGACTCCGGTCGTCTTCTCCGGCGAGTCTCCGCCGTAGACCAAGTTCAGGTGACCAGAAACGCACAAATAACACACCATTCTCTTCCTCTCACTGAGTAGATTAAGAATCCAGCAACAAAAAACACACATAACACACGTACACAAAGATTCGAATCCACAAAGCTTGCCCTAATTTTTGAGATCTATACACCTAAGTGCCTATCAACTAGCTGGATAATCACATTGCTCCTACTGAGCACAAAAACCATCAAAACAAGCTTAAATCAGCAGAAAATGTAAGAGAAAAGATTGAAACAAAACCTGTGTGGTGGACGAAACTTTGAGCAAGAAAAGACCAGAGGTGAGATTCCTTTCTTTGGAGATAATCACTGGCTAAATAAAGGCTTCACAAACTTCAAAAACTCTTGCAAAACTCAACTGATCAAGATGAAGAGGATTCAAGCTACAACTTCTATCCAATCCTTTGCTACATATATTGAATAATGATGAATGAAGATGAAGAATGTAGACGAAGTTGGAATCTCAGAGCTTTGAGGGAAAGAGAGAGCAACTTTAGAGAGAGTGTGAAAATTTTCAGAGCAATGTGAAGAAATGAAGTCACCCCTCCAATTCTGTTAGAGCTTACTTTATATATATCTCTGGTCAAATTCTAACTGTCATAGTTGATAGTTAGAACTAAGGTTAAGTGAGTCAGGTTAAGTGAGTGGGGTGAGTCAAATTTGTTATGCACGAGTCATGGTGGTTTTGCTCACATGTGGAACCAATCATAGAGTTATGGTGTTGATTAAAGTGAATGTAGGGTGGTGATGTTATCTCTGAACTTGAAGCAACTTCTCATGCAAGTTTCCTCTCTTTCTTGTTTGAACATATGAGGAATGCATAGTACATGAGCATGGTATATGATGTAATGGCTGGTTTGGCCTTAAAAGGCAAGGTTTAGACATGTGATGGTACATAAAGTACAACATGCGCATACATACTAGCAATACAACTTGTTCGGTCTGGTTTTTTTTTTGCTTGGTAATGAAGAAAAGCAGCCATCATGAGGTGAACTTGGTGCATGCATATCTCCATGGTCATGGGGTGAAATGAAGTGGTTAAGGGCTTTTTGGAAAGAGGACATAGAGTAGAGCAATGTTGTTATGGAAATCAAATGCAAATGAAGCCTCTAAGACACTCAAAAGTGGTCATGAATATAGATGTTCATAACTGGTGTGGCAGGTCAACCTGACCTGGCCTGACCAACTCTCATGCGTGTGGAAAATTCAGTGAGAGACTACTCACTTTGCTTCATCATAACTCTCAAACCATTGATCAAATGGAAAAATGTCAAACACCAAAGTTGAAGAGGAGATGGAGATGAACAAAAGTCATGTTGAAATTTTTTTCATTTGAAGTCTCTATCATGGAGAAATTTAATCATGAACTTGGGCACACCATGCACACCAAGTGTTTGTGGAAATTATGGCGCATTGGCTGGTCATGACTTGCCATTTTGCCTTGATTTCTCTCCACTTTGATCAATCATATCTCTCTCAATTTTGATCCAATGGAGATGTCCATGGTATGGATTTGAAGCTTGAAACATGAACTATTGATAGGCCTCCCTAACCTTTCCATTTGGTTCTTGGAGTATGGAGAAAGAAAGCTCTAAAGTTGACCTCTCACCTTGCAAAAACTTGCCATAAATAGAAACCCTAATTTCTATTTTTGCCAACTTTGCACATTTCTTGATTTTTGATGAATCATCCAATGTTTCTTGATCAAATCCTCACCAATGATCATATTTGACATGAGGAACATGAATTTGACCTCAAAAAGTCAAAAGTTGACTTTTTCCTCTGCACAGTTAACTTTTCCCCAATTCTCTTGATCCTCAATCAATTGACCAATTGAAACCCTTCCAAATCAAATTGATGGACAACTCTTCATCCTTAGACCCTTGAGGACATGTAGAATACCATAGAATCAATTCTTGCCCAAAAAATCCGAAATAAACTGATTTTATGGCAAACCCTAATTTTGACCCCTCAGTCTAGGAGAAATCAGCACATCCTCCAAATCCAAATTCCTCTGAGTATGATGTGTATCCTCTCTAAAAAAGAAGAAATATGCCATTTGGAGATGATACAAGCTCAAAGATCTTGCCCATTGGTGTGTTATACCCCAGAATTCCAAAACCCTAGTTTGCACTGGTTAGGAGAATATGACTTCCTTCAATCTTCTATGGAATTCTCATCTTGTGATACCTTGAGAACTCACATGAGATGAATTGAGATGTGAGAAACCCTTGTGACTTATTTGGAAAAGCTTTTCTCTTGTCCTTTGCCTTTGAGCTGTCCACACCTTGATGTACTTGATACCATGCCTTGCAACCAATGATGTGTATGATTTGTTATGTCCTATTATGAAATGCAAATGAGTGAAACATAAGCCAATTATTGAGAAAAATAAGAGAGCAAATTTTGGGGTATTACACGCGTCTTCAGGAAAGGAGACCTCGTGCTCAAGAAGATGCAATCATTTCTCACTGATTCTCGAGGCAAATGGACTCCGAATTACGATGTCCCTTATGTTGTTAAGAAAACCTTTTTAGGCGGTGCCTTGAGACTCGCAACCATGGACGGAGAGGAATTTACCTACCCCACAAATGTTGACGTAGGTAAGAAATACTTCGCCTAAAAAAAAGAACGTCTCGGTGGATTGAAAACCCGAAAGGGCGGTCCAGGCAAAAATTAGAGATATGATAAAAAATCATCCCGGTGGATTGGAAATCTCGAAGTACAATCCAGGCAAAAATTAGGGATACTGGCAAGTAACTATGTTCAACAGGGGCAAGTCCCTCAGCAGCAGTCATGCCATCCTTCAGGAAAACTCCAGTCAAGGTCATCTTCGACAAAAGCTCAGGATATCCCGAATTCAAAGTTGGTAGAAGGATAGTGGTCGTTATGTTTCAATGTAGCCCTTTTCCCTTAAATTACCATTTTCTAAACTTTGTAAATACTCTATGGAATCACGCGCTTGGCTGATTTCCATCCTATCAATAAAATTTGAGCCCTTGTGCTTTTGTTTGTAATTCTTATTTGTTTTAGCTTTACAGAACGACGTTTAAACATGATTAACGATTCTTGAAATAAAACAAAATGAATTTACTTGTAAAATTTTCTGCTTTTTAAATAAAGATGGAAATTTCTTTTGACTGTTGAACATCGAAAGAACGTCGCTCGCTTCTCCAAAGGTGTTCGAACTTCAAAGTGCAGAATCAAAGTACTTCTTCTAAACCAGTGCGCCTGAATGAAGGATCAACTATGTCAGATGCGAATACTCCGTCTGACATCCCCGACTGAGTTCTTACCTCCTAAGCCCGACCAACGGTTGTTCCCCGCAGGGACTATCTCTCCTAAGCAAGGCAGAATTGCTATCTTGAACCAGCGATACCTTTTCATCCCCCGCAGTGGCTGAGTATCCAGTCGTGTTCATTCATCAGTTTGTATGTCGCGTCAGTTTTGTCAGCATATACATACATACACCATGCATTATTGATTTGCATTCACATTCATATTGCATCACTATCACTCTAGTCGGTCTTGTCCCCTAGTGATAGAAGTCCTCTCAATCGAGTTGTCAGTTCTTTCCTCGTCAGGAAATGTTGCGTCTGAACTATCTCTCTCCCCCAGTTTATTTCTGGATTAGAATTGGCCCTTGACCACTTTGATAACTTGAACCTCTGAAAAACCAGAGAACCTTCAACAAATGTCACTCTTCGCCATTGAAGATTATATTTTCGCTTTCCCGGATTAAGGAAAATCCCCAGAGAAAGCCTCTTAATCAAAGATTTGGCAATACAACAGTTTTTCTCCGAGAAGATCCCGAGAAAAGTATGATGTAATACCCAAGCGAAAGCAGTCTCTCAAGAGACTCGTTTTCCCCGATAGAGTCGACAAATGGCGTCTCCAACAGAGAAGTTTGTACACCTCTACAACTCAGACGACTGGGTTCCCCAGGAAGTCTGACGTCAAATTTTATTTTTTCCATCAAATGGCATCTCCCCAGGAAAAATCGGCGAGAAGTTTGAGGAAACCGCTACGAACAGCGTCCCTTGTCAAGAAAGTTTATTGACAAAAGAAACTGAGACCAGTTCCTTGGCTGAAGGCCAGGATCGAGGGGAAGTTTATATCAGAAACTGAGACCAGTTCCTTGGTAGGAAACCAGGATCGAGGGGAAGTTTATTTCAGAAACTTAGACTAGTTCCTTGGTAGGAAACCAGGATCGAGGGGAAGTTTATTTCAGCAACTAAGACTAGTTCCTTGGTAGGAAACCATGATCGAGGGTAAGTTTATTTCAGAGACTGAGTCCAGTTCCTTGGCTGAAGACCAGGATCAAGGGGAAGTTTACCTTTTCTAAGCATCATTGCTTAGCAAAAGAAGAAAGATGCGTGAACTACCATTCTTAACCACCATCAAAATTTCGGGTATTCCGATATTTAATCCTCTTGCACCCTGAATGCCCGAATACCTTCGCCATTCACACCTTCGGGTCCAAGAAGATTAAATAGAGGCATCTGTCATACCCCAAACTTTGACCACTAAGATTTCCCATCATTGTGCAAATCATCATCACAATATGGATGAACCATCATACCTCACCAGTCTCCTCAAAGATGGGTGAGCATTCACTACAATCAAACTTAGGGTTTCAGGCCCTCTCATAGCTCTTAGACAAAGGATCAATCAAGAAATGACATGATATTTAACTTTTCAAGCCTCTCAAACATCCACAATGGATCAAGAGGACCCTCACATCAAGGATCAAGCACAATGTTGCAGCATTCCAGGTGGATAAAGCCTTAAGATCGCTAGTGTCACCAAATTAGGGTTTTGGTTGACCAGGGCCTCCAGATGGAAATTTTCCTCTGGGCATGAGCCAATGCTTCAAAGCATAACCTAATATACTCCGTGGAACATCATGGACCCAATCATCAAGTCAATTTGACCTCAGGGGATGCATTCACTAAAAATCAGGAATTAGGGTTTCTTGACCTAATTCACCCCTAAGTTGACTTTTGGGACAAATCATGAGCCAAGACCTCAAGACATGATTTGAGGGTCTATAATACACCACATTGATCCATTTGCAATAATGGATTGATCCAAGAAGCTTGATTCCCAAGTTTCCAATTCATCAGAACCACAATTAGGGTTTCATAGAAAAAGTCAATTGTGCCTTTGACTTTTGACCCAGGCATGCTGCCAAACCCTAGGACATGATTCCATACACCCTATAACACCTATGAAACCAATCCATCAAGTTTGATTTAGGTCAAGGACTTGATTTCATAGAGGATCGCACAGTTTGGAATTCATCTGATAAAAAGTCAACTGTGCACAAAAGTCAAAGTTTGACTTTTTAATTTTTTGATCAATTATGGTTCTTTGACCCTAAAATGATGTTAATGTATGGTTGGAATAATCATTCATCAAGAAAAATCAAGAAAAGTGGGATAACTTGTAAAAGGGGTAACCATAAAAACTTAGAATTTTTTCTAAGTTATGGAACAAAGTGGCTAGGGTACCAACTTTGGAGGATCATATCTCCTAAACCACAAGGCCATTTTTCCCCATTCAAAGCTGGATTTGTAGCTCTCATGGCCCTCTACAAAAGCTTCAAACACAACTCATTCCAATTCCACATGGATTTTAAGTTATGGAATGATCAAAATCACAAAAAGTGAAAATGTCACTTTTTTTCCAACACTTAGTGAAATTTTCACTAAGTCAGAATCTTCCTTCACTTTTTTCCAAATGTAGGGGAATTTTTCACTTGGATCCAAAAGGTATCAAAACCAACTATGATCAAACAGTTGTTATATCATATGAGGGCTTTCCAAAATGGCCAAGAACTCCATCAAAGTCCACTTGAGCCATGAGATATGACAATGGCAACATGCCTTGCTGAAAACTGTCAAAGCAAGGCAGATTTGTGCATTTTGCTCGATTTGCCAAATTTGTGCAAATGACAAACACACTTATCCATCTGAACACCTCAGGGGGATACCAAGGAGGGACAAACACTGATTCATCAGCCTCCCAAGTCCTTGGAACCAAAATTAGCATGCCAAACCTAGAAATGCCTAAAAGAGGGACAAGACTCTAATTTTGTTTTGGAGCATTTAATGGATGCACCAAGGTGGCATGGACTGAGCCATTTCCAACTAAATTCAGTCAAGACTTATCCAACAATTAGGGAACCAGCAGCTTGTGCCCTAACCTCTAGTCAATGGTGTCGCTGCCGGCTAAAACTTTCGAGTCGCCATCATATTTTTTCTAAGGAAAATAAATGATAAACCTAAAATCCTTAATCCCAAGGGCAGAGATTGCTAAGGTTCGGGAGTCGGTTAAGTGAGGGAAAGGTGTTAGGCACCCCTCACTTCCATTGTAATCAATGGGATTCTCCTTAGATTTTAGGGTATGTTTGTTTGTTTGTCTAAATTATTTATTTACAAAGGAAACCTAAGTTTTTTATTATTATACTCACTAGGGTTTACAACCATATGCCTACGTACCTTCAATTTTGAAGGATCAGAGTAACCGTAGTTCACCTCCCCTATTCCTACCCCATAATCCTATTCCTAAATCCCAAAACCTAACCCTAAACCCCAATCCACTATTTATACTCTTAGATAAAGAGTTCTATCCCTTAAATCTAGTGTTTTTACTCCTAGATAAGGAGTTATATCCCTTAAATCCCTATCCATTGTTTATACTCTCGGAGGAAGAGTTTTATCCCTTAATCCTTTTATTTATACTCTCGGATATCAAGAGTTCTATCCCTTAGTCTTATTATTTATACTCCTAGACAAGGAGTTCTATCCCTTTGTCTATATTTATACTCCTAGACAAGGAGTTTTATCCCTTAAATCCCTATCCATTGTTTATACTCTCGGAGGAAGAGTTTTATCCCTTAATCCTTTTTTTTATACTCTAGGATAGAGAGTTTTATCCCAATATCCCTTGGCCTATATTTATACTCCTGGAACCTAGGAGTGTTATCCCTATATCCTATCCCTTATTTAGGCTCTCGGACCAAGAGTTTTATCCCAAAAGCTTAAATCCTTAAGAATCCCTTATATCCCTTATTTAAAAACTATAGAATCCCTAAATTCCAAAACCCTATTTCTTAAACAAAACAAAAAGGTAACTATTATGAAAAACCAATTAAATAACCAAACTACATAATATAAATTCAGTATTTCAAAACCCTAAATAAAAACCTACATGACCAATTAAATTAAGTTATTACTTTAATTGGCAAAACAAAAACCTAAGTTAAAAGAAAATCCACCCAATCTAATAATTAAATTAAGTTATTAATTTAATTTGATAGCAACCCTAATTTAACCCAAATAAACAATTAAATTAAGTCTAATAATTTAATTGATAAAAAACCTAATAAAACCTAAATGAACAATTAAATTGAGTTATCAATTTAATTGATCAAATTAACCCTAAATCCCCATTTATATGAAAAAAGACAATGATTAACCCACAAAATAGTTAAATTAACTATTAATCTAATTAAAGATAAGCCCTTAATTAAAACTCAATTATATGATTAAAATAAGTTATTATTTTAATCAAGAAAACCTAAACCCTAACTAAAAACTTAATCAACTAATTAAATTAAAT
Source organism: Lathyrus tuberosus (assembly GCA_022829125.1). Classification (NCBI taxonomy): domain Eukaryota; kingdom Viridiplantae; phylum Streptophyta; class Magnoliopsida; order Fabales; family Fabaceae; genus Lathyrus; species Lathyrus tuberosus. The sequence goes on from JALAZF010000516.1 coordinate 1,436,698, forward strand.
TATTAATTTAATTACATAAACCAAATTAAAACCCTAATTAAATAATTAAATTAAGTCGTCAATTTAATTACCTAAAAACCCTAATACCCTAATTAACATTAAAACCCAATTTCATAATTAAATTAAGTAGTTAACTTAATTATGAAAAAGAAAAAAAAAACCCGGGGTGTATTTTGTAATGAAAAAAAAACAATGGGCCTCTTAAAATGGGGGTGCGGATAACAATTAGGGCGTAAAGCCCATCACCTAAGCCCATGACTGCAAACGAAGTCCATGGTGGAGAGAGTCTGACTTTGACTCTCTCCTGGACGCAAGATGAAGATCAGACGGATCACTTTGAATCTGATATCCACCATCGATCTCAAAGTATGATGATCATATGGTCGAGATTGTGAGTCAACGCAAACCCATGGTATTCGCACACGCGTTGGATCCTCTGGCTGACTGGAAACTCAACCGATCCAAGGGCAACAAAGAACGCCACATGGCGCGAAACAACGGTAGGGAATACAAAAGACCAGCCCTCCTCACGACCCCTCATTTCTCCGGGTTCCTTCTCTCTCTAAACCTCTCCCTCTCTCTCTAAGCCTTTCAACGCTCTCTCACTTCTCTCTAACTCAAATCCTCCGACCACCACCCAGACGCCTCCGGCCACCCTCAAACCCAGATCGTCGGTTGACACTCAACCGGGATCTTTATGATCCATGAACCCTAACCTCACACAAGAACCCTAAACCTATCCCCAAACCCAGATTCCCCTTGGTTCGTTAGGGTTCGCGAGGAACCCTAAGAACCCTAACCCTAAACCTTAACTCAAAACCCAGAACAATCACCAAACTCTATGAACCCTATGGAGACCGAAGAACCCTAAACCCAGACGGATGAACCCTAGACTACGCGAAGAACCCTAACCCTCTTATGGATGAACCCTAACCCTCTTATGGATGAACCCTAACCCTAAATACACCCAGAAAACCCAGAAACCCAAACAAAGTCCAGATTCAAGCAACAACAGATCAAAAATCGAGACCTAAAAGCTAAGTTTTTTTTGTTTACCTTCCTTGTAGTGAATCTCGTAGTAAACTTGTTTATTTTTCCTCGTCTAATCCTTCTCTAATCTTTGATTTTCGCAGGTGCAAACGAAATTAATGTTCGTGGCCGTCTCCCTCTCCCGGAATCCAACCCTTTTCCTCTATTTTCTCCTTTTCTTTTATAGACTTCAGATTTAGGGTTAGGATTTTCTTACATTAAGATTTATTTAGGAAAGTTTTAATGTTAGTTGATCAGGTTTCCTTTGTTAGAATTAGGGTTACTTCTTCTCCAAGATGTGATTTTGATCTGACTTCCATTTGTACACGTTTTGACTTTAAACGAATTAATGAAAAAAGATCTTATTTCCGCTTCGATCTGATTTTGTCTCCTTGATTAAGCGCAATTAGGGTTTCCCCCTTTAGGGAAGAAGACAACTCTAAGTCAACTATTTTGACCATCCATAAAATAAAATAAAAATAAAAAAACATATTTTAACAACAATAATCAAATAAATAATAAATGAAAAAAAAATGATAAAAAGAAAAGGACCCAACCGGCCCCTCCTACAAAAATAACCCTAATTAAAAATTAATACATATAAATAAATTCTAAAACTTAACTTAAACCTAAATAAATTCAATTAACAATATTAAAAAATGATTTAAAAATAAATAACTACACAATACACTCTTGATTATCACCTAAATTCTATTTTTCTTAATTAATAACATGAAATTAACCTTAATTAATAACTAATAATATATTTAAAATCTAAACCATAATTAATAATGAAAAGAAACCTAGCAAAAAAAGAATTTTAATAAAATATAAAAGATACTAATAAAATGTTCTAACACTAAAATCAAACCTGATTATTAATCTAAAAAAACCCAAATTCCCAAAACAATACCTAATTAACTCTACCATAATAAAAAACTAAAATAAATTCTACAAATGAAATCCCAACTAAGAACACTTTGCTCCCTAATATTAACCCAAAATTCTAAATTTTATCTAAAAAAAAAAAAAACTAAGACTTCTAATTCCTAATTAGAAATAATAAATAAATAGTAAACCTTATAATAAACCAATTCCAAGATGAGCCTAAAAAATACTAACAAGCTCCTAATCAACCTAAATGGCATCTGAATGACACCCCCTGATAGCACAAAAACCCCTAAAAGGATGAAAAATCAGTGGTAAAAATTTAGGGTACTACAGCTGCCCCTATTTAATCGTCTTCGAATCAGAAGGATGATGTCGATGAGCCTTCCTCCTTTTGAGGAAGAGACGATTAAATACAAGAAGGACCCTAATTTTGACCGCAGAACCCGATAGGTGCAAAGTCGATATCCTAAAACCCCTAGTAATAAACCCTTAGCGAAAAACCCATTTAAACCCCTTGATAAATACCCTTTTGAGAAACCCCTTTTGATAAAACCCCAATGATGAAATATAGTGACACCCCTTGCTAGAAGCCTTTGATGACAAACCCAATAAACCCTTCTGATAAAATCTCTGATGGACCCCCCTAAAACTTAAATAAAAACCCCTTGACAGAATCCCCTGATAAAATCCCTTGATGAAATCCCTTTGATGAAAAATCCCTGGATAGGAATTTTTGTAAAACCCCTGATAAATCCCTTGATGAAAAATCCCTGGATAGGAATTTTTGTAGAACCCCTGATAAATCCCTTAATGAAATCCTTTTGGTAAATCCCTTTGGTGATTATGAACCCTATCCAAGCATGCATGTTTGCGTATGTATGAGTGCATGTTAGATGCTAGAGCGTAGCGACATGATTGATGCATGACTCGGGATGACGCCTCTTTTATGATATGTAATGCATGCGTTTGTATGTAAAAAAAATACTTTTCATAACTTCCTGACTCCCTGACCCTTGAAACTTTGATAATTATAGTAAGCCATGGTACCCTTGATTCCTGTGACGTGCCATTAAAGAACCTCCCATGTTGTTTAGATTGTAACGCATATTCCTGTTAGTGTATAGTCCCTATATCCTGCTTTGGAAGAATATGATCCCTTTGATGATTCCAAAAACCGAAGTAAAATCCCTTTTCCTTTTTTAAAGCTTTTATTTATACCCGATATTTCAATGCATTATTCCACAATTAATCGACATCTTGTAATCAAGCAGAATGATTCAGGAGGCAAAGAAATATATTTGAAAAACAAATTTTATTCAGAATTGGCCCGAAAATGGGCAATGATAAGTAAAGAGGGTAATTCTCATAAGGAGATATTACTGAAAATCCAGAAAAATATAAAATGGCAATAAGAAAACAAATTTATTTATGTCCCTATTAAATTTAACACCAGCTAATATCCCTAAGACTCCAAGATCACGACACTTCGCTTCTGAAAATGACGGCTGGAATGATCGCTCCCTTCTAAATTCCTGTTACAGGGTGACTTCAGTGTTTTCAGTCATATGCCTTTTGGATATCCCTAACTTTTGCCTGGACCTCTCTTTTTAGAGTCTTAGTCCACCGGGATGATATACCATTTTTTTTCGACTAAGTCGCCCTTTAGGGTTTTCGACTTGTCGGGTATCATTTTTATCCAAGTCCCTAATTTTTGCCTGGATTGCTCTTTCGAGTTTTCAATCCACCAGGACGCCCTAATTTTTTCCTAAGTCTCCCTTTAGGGTTTTCGACTTAACGGGCTTTTATCCTCTTTTTCTAGGCATAGCATTTTTGACCGAATCGGAGTTCGCCGGTCGCGGTAAATCCACTCCATCCACGGTTGTTAATATTAGTGCTCCGCCAGAGGAGGCACTCTTCACGACGTATGGCCCTTCATAGGGTGGGGTCCATTCGACGTTGTGGTCTTTATGGATGGGTAATATTTTCCTTAACCCCAAGTCTCCCTCTTTGCGTAGGCGAGGACGAATTTCTTTGTCAAACGCTCTCTTAATTCCCTATGGATATAGCTGCCCCCAGCCACACGTTTCCCTTATACGAGGTTAGTTGATTGAGCCTAGTTTGCACCCATTCTGCCTTATCCTGATTAGCTTCCTTTATGATCCTAAATTCTGATTGATAGCCCCTGTCCTTATGAAAACATAAGTTTCCCTCGAGATTCAGGTCTAGGTCCTTCATAGGAGTCCAAAGTTTCACAATCCATTGGATTCTCAATTATTGTTAAGTACATTATGAGTGATCTCCTTGGGCCTGGTAGCACCAATATAAGTGGCTTTCATTTTGTCCTTTATTCCCTTTTGACTGACCACGAACCCTAATAGTTTCCAGACCTGATTCCATAGGTACACCTTGTGGTCTTTAGTCATAACTTGAATTTCCTTAACTGATCCAACTACTTTTGCAAGTTAGTTGTGTGATCTTCTTCTTTTTGTGACTTGGTAATCGTATCATCCATATGAACCTCTATCTCCTTATGCCCCAAATTACCATAGTCCTTTGATAAGTTACTCCTACGTTCTTTAACCCAACAGGCGTTACCTTGTGACAAAAAGTCTAATTGCTTCTTGACTTCTTCCCTGGTCTGGAGGATCATATATGATCTAGTCTTCCTCAGCCTTTGCTTGATTGGCGTGCATTATAGTTTGAGTCATGGTATGTGCTCGACGATGCTTGCATCAAGTCTTGGCGTATCTTGGTATGACCATGCAAACACGTCAGAGTATCCTTGCAATAGCTCGATCAGTCTTTCCTTTATATCCTTATCCGGAGAAGCACGACTTTGACCTCTTTCCTATCTTCCTCAGTTCTCAGATTGATCACATCCACTGGTTCCTGATGAGGTCGTATTTCCTCGTCCTCTTGCCTCAACAGTCTGGCTAACTCTTCGGGAAGCTCACACTCGTCCTCATCACCCTCTTCCGCTTGGTTAATCGGTAATCCGAAGTCATTCGAGATTATAGCGGTGTCATTTTTAATAGGTTCATTTTTAAATTTGCACGAGGAAGATTTTTATTATCTCTTTTGGAAAGAAGTGCTAGAAATGAAAATATCGAAAGAAGGTATATTGCCATTTTGAACAAAACAGAAAATGAAAGAAAAAGATCTTGATTGAAAACAAAATGAAATTTTATTGATAGAAATAATCCAATGAAATAAAAGGTGGCCCTACAAAGCTTTGTCCACTTGCCTTGGGCATAGCAAGGGACTTGTTATTATTTAAAGTAAATTACTTCGAAACAAAAATCATCTCAGAAATCCCAATAGCTCTCCAATTGTCGAAATTAGGCATTCTTTCCTTCCTCTTCCAATAAGGCCACATGATCCCAAATTCCAAATCCCACACCATGGAAATCACCTTCTAATCCTTCATTAGCTGGTTTGTAACCCAGCCCAAACAAATCATTCTCCTCAAGTGACTCCTCTTGTTTACCCCAGTTTGTTATGTCTTCCTTATTAATAAGGAATTCATCCCCATCTCTTCCATGGCGCTGACTGTTGCCCCAATGTGCCCTAGTAATGCATCATCTCCCAAATTTGGATCTTCAGGGTCTATAACACTGACATCATTTTCCTTTGAGTTGTTCTCGGGATACCCCTTATTGTTATGTTGGTTAGAGGATGACTGCCGAATCTTTCCTGTCTTTAAACCATTCTCAATCCTCTCTCCAATGATAACCAAGTCAGTGAATCCCGTTGAGACTGCCCCAATCATCCTTTCATAATATAGTCCTTGTAGAGTTCCCATGAATGTATCCACTAGCTCGTTTTCCCGCAATGGAGGTTGAACACGAGAGGCTAGCTCCCTCCATCTTTGGGCATACTCCTTAAAAGACTCGTTCCCTTTTTGAGACATATTTTGTAATTGTATGCGATCAGGGGCCATGTCTACATTATATTGGTATCGCCTTATAAAGGCACTTGCCAGATCCTCCCAGTTCTTGATGTAAGTCCTCTCCAGTTATACGTACCAATCCAAGGATGCCCCACTAAGGCTGTCTTGGAAAACATGCATCATCAGCTTTTCATTTTTAGCATGAGCCCCCATCTTTCGGGAAAACATCCGGATGTGATTTTTGGGATAACTAACTCCTTTATACATCTTGAAGTTAGGTGCCTTAAACTTAGGAGATATGACCACATCGGGCACCAGACACATTTCCAAGGCATCCACTCCAAGAACACTGAATCCCTCCACGACCTTTAGCCTTTCCTCAAGTGCTTTTTACTTATCATCAATCCTTCTCCTTTCCCTAACAGTGGTTCCTTTATTTTCAAGGGCCACTTGACTCGAATTTTCACCCTCGTATGCATAGTTCTCACGTGGAATTGGTCTGTAAGTAGTACGAGGTTCCCCATTGGAAATAGGTGGAGAGACGGTTCCCTCGAGAGGTTGGTCAACAGTTTTGTGCTTAGCAGTTTCAGTCTCCTCATGTTCTAGATCATGGACGAACCCTAGTAGGGAGTTATTGTCTTCAACATGGGAGGTAGGAGTAGGAACCTTCCTTTGATGGCTTGAATTGGTTCTTCTGGCTATCAAATTCTGGACGACAAGTGTCAGTTGATCAATCTGGCTTTTCATTTCTTCCACGTTCTCCTTGATAGTATCCATTCTCCTCTTAGAGTAACCATATCCTTCTCCATCTGATCCATAGCTTTCCTTTGGTACGCTCGAGTGCGAGGTCGGGAAGTCAGATTGTTATGCCTGAGACGAAGTTTGAAAAAAAAAATGATTTTTTTTCCTTATATTGAATGCATGTTGGTGATGAATGTATGAATATGCATGATGTATGCTAAATAATTTTTAAAATTTTTATTTGGGGGGAATTCCAAAATCCATTGTAGTTATAGATGAATATACCCCAAAGGATGAAAACCATATATGTAGAATATCAAATCCAAATCCATTATCCAATCCCCAAATCCAAAATGCCTTCTAAACTTATAACAATAATTCCTCGGGAAGAACCCAAAACAATAATCCCAAGATGGAAGCTCCTAAACTTAAGAAGGCGTAAACTAAGTAGATGCCCCCAATGCCTTCCTAAAACTCCTCCAAGTACCCTTGCATTTCCCTATCCTCCTTGTGGTGAAACAATAGGTCTTGAATCGGTACAGCTAAGTCCTTAGGTTTGACCCTTCTTTTTTCCTTTTGATTATTATTTTTTGCTGTTTTTCCTTTTTTTCCCCCATGCCCCTTGTAAGTTTTTTCTCCTTGTAAATCCAAGTATAGCGTAAGAGCTAGTTGAAAATCCTTGAAGAAGAAGTCACATAGAGAAGGATCATCAAGTTGTACAAAAGCAATTATAGCCTCTACCTTCATAGGGATCCCTAAGAGATCGAGGATCCTTCCATACTTGGGTGTAAACATCCTTTGAGCAGATTTGACATTAAGTCTCAAAGGTCCTTGAGACTTTGTAAATCAACACTTAGCACTCTAATGCGTAGGGTAGTCCTTTTATTTGAATCAATCTTTCCCATATTCCTACAACACATCTTGAAATTCCCCACAAAAATGCATATATGCAAAAAATGTTTTTTAAATGCATGATGACATGGACATTTTGTTTTTTTTTTGTTTTTTACTTGGTTAGGGTGAGGTGAAAATGCAAGCACGACCCTAACGAGGTAGGCTCCCTATAATAGGTTTAGATCTAAAGCTTATATACCCAATCCCCTCACATGTAGGATATAAAGTTTGGACAGCATAACGGCCCCAAAATGTTCAGACTATACCCTTATTTTACCATGAGAAGGAGCAAGCCTTCCTATGGTAATCCTTCGGGATAAGTCTCATTTGGGGTAGGAGCCTAGTAACAGCCCTTGAGGGTTGAATACATAGGGTCTCCATAGATTGGTGTGGGGGTAGGTTAAAGGTTCTCAGAGTCTCGGACCACATCCAAATCATCCACTACGTCAGGGGCTAGCCCTTTCGTGAGGACAACTTTGGAAGGATCTATTCTGAGTGTGGCATCAATGCATTGTTAGGGATGTCGCATCCCCACCAAAAACATTTTCGTTCCACGTTATGTTCTAGGGTTATCCTCCAATCTTTGGGCTTTAGCTTCACACTTTTTTTTTTGTTTGCCCCAATCCCTTGCATGATGACAAAAAAGAAATAAACAACACAAGGGTTAAGCATAATAAATAAATATATAAAATAGAAATAAAATAAAAACATAAAAACAAAAATAAACACCCAAGACAAACACAACCCTAAATCCTAAGGCTAGGATGGACTCTCTCTAGGAAGGAGTCCCCAGCAGAGTCGCCAGCTGTCGCGGCCGGCTAAAACTTTCGAGTCGCCATCATATTTTTTCTAAGGAAAATAAATGATAAACCTAAAATCCTTAATCCCAAGGGCAGAGATTCCTAAGGTTTGGGAGTCGGTTAAGTGAGGGGAAGGTGTTAGGCACCCCTCACTTCCATTGTAATCAATGGGATCCTCCTTAGATTTTAGGGTATGTTTGTTTGTTTGTCTAAATTATTTATTTACAAAGGAAACCTAAGTTTTTTATTATTATACTCGCTAGGGTTTACAACCCTATGCCCACGTACCTTCAATTTTGAAGGATCAGAGTAACTGTAGTTCACTTCCCCTATTCCTACCCCCTAATCCTATTCCTAAATCCCAAAACCTAACCCTAAACCCCAATCCACTATTTATACTCTTAGATAAAGAGTTCTATCCCTTAAATCTAGTGTTTTTACTCCTAGATAAGGAGTTATATCCCTTAAATCCCTATCCATTGTTTATACTCTCGGAGGAAGAGTTTTATCCCTTAATTCTTTTATTTATACTCTCGGATATCAAGAGTTCTATCCCTTAGTCTTATTATTTATACTCCTAGACAAGGAGTTCTATCCCTTTGTCTATATTTATACTCCTAGACAAGGAGTTTTATCCCTTAAATCCCTATCCATTGTTTATACTCTCGGAGGAAGAGTTTTATCCCTTAATCCTTTTTTGTATACTCTCGGATAGAGAGTTTTATCCCAATATCCCTTGGCCTATATTTATACTCCTGGAACCTAGGAGTGTTATCCCTATATCCTATCCCTTATTTAGGCTCTCGGACCAAGAGCTTTATCCCAAAAGCTTAAATCCTTAAGAATCCCTTATATCCCTTATTTAAAAACCATAGAATCCCTAAATTCCAAAACCCTATTTCTTAAACAAAACAAAAAGGTAACTATTATGAAAAACCAATTAAATAACAAAACTACATAATATAAATTCAGTATTTCAAAACCCTAAATAAAAACCTACATGACCAATTAAATTAAGTTATTAATTTAATTGGCAAAACCAAAACCTAAGTTAAAAGAAAATCCACCCAATCCAACAATTAAATTAAGTTATTAATTTAATATGATAGCAACCCTAATTTAACCCAAATAAACAATTAAATTAATTCTATTAATTTAATTGATAAAAAACCTAATAAAACCTAAATGAACAATTAAATTGAGTTATCAATTTAATTGATCAAATTAACCCTAAATCCCCATTTATATGAAAAAAGACAATGATTAACCCACAAAATAGTTAAATTAACTATTAATCTAATTAAAGATAAGCCCTTAATTAAAACTCAATTATATGATTAAAATAAGTTATTATTTTAATCAAGAAAACCTAAACCCTAACTAAAAACTTAATCAACTAATTAAATTAAATTATTAATTTAATTACATAAACCAAATTAAAACCCTAATTAAATAATTAAATTAAGTCGTTAATTTAACTACCTAAAAACCCTAATACCCTAATTAACATTAAAACCTAATTTCATAATTAAATTAAGTAGTTAACTTAATTATGAAAAAGAAAAAAAGAAAAAGAAAAAAAAAACCCGGGGTGTATTTTGTAATGAAAAAAAACAATGGGCCTCTTAAAATGGGGGTGCGGGTAACAATCAGGGCATAAAGCCCATCACCTAAGCCCATGACTGCAAATCGAAGACCATGGTGGAGAGAGTCTGATTTTGACTCTCTCCTGGACGCAAGATGAAGATCAGACAGATCACTTTGAATTTGATATCCACCATCGATCTCAAAGTATGATGATCATGTGGTCGAGATTGTGAGTCAAAGCAAACCCATGGTATTCGCACGCGCGTTGGATCCTCTAGCTGACTGGAAAGTCAACCGATCCAGGGCAACAAAGAACGCCACATGGCGCGAAACAACGGTCACACGGAGGGAATACAAAAGACCAGCCCTCCTCACGACCCCTCATTTCTCCGGTTTCCTTCTCTCTCTAAACCTCTCCCTCTCTCTCTAAGCCTTTTAGCGCTCCCTCACTTCTCTCTAACTCAAATCCTCCGACCACCACCCAGATGCCTCCGGCCACCCTCAAACCCAGATCGTCGGTTGACACTCAACCGGGATCTTTATGATCCATGAACCCTAACCTCACACAAGAACCCTAAACCTATCCCCAAACCCAGATTCCTCTTGGTTCGTTAGGGTTCGCGAGGAACCCTAAGAACCCTAACCCTAAACCTTAACTCAAAACCCAAAACAATCACCAAACCCTATGAACCCTATGGAGACCGAAGAACCCTAAACCTAGACGGATGAACCCTAGACTATGCGAAGAACCCTAACCCTCTTATGGATGAACCCTAACCCTCTTATGGATGAACCCTAACCCTAAATACACCCAGAAAACCCAGAAACCCAAACAAAGTCCAGATTCAAGCAACAACAGATCAAAAATCGAGACCTAAAAGCTAAGTTTTTTTTGTTTACCTTCCTTGTAGTGAATCTCGTAGTAAACTTGTTTATTTTTCCTCGTCTAATCCTTCTCTAATCTTTGATTTTCGCAGGTGCAAACGAAATTAAAGTTCGTGGCCGTCTCCCTCTCCCGGAATCCAACCCTTTTCCTCTATTTTCTCCGTTTCTTTTATAGACTTCAGATTTAGGGTTAGGATTTTCTTACATTAAGATTTATTTAGGAAAGTTTTGATGTTAGTTGATCAGGTTTCCTTTATTAGAATTAGGGTTACTTCTTCTCCAAGATGTGATTTTGATCTGACTTCCATTTGTACACGTTTTGACTTTAAACGAATTAATGAAAAAAGATCTTATTTCCGCTTCGATCTGATTTTGTCTCCTTGATTAAGCGCAATTAGGGTTTCCCCCTTTAGGGAAGAAGAAAACTCTAAGTCAACTATTTTGACCATCCATAAAATAAAATAAAAATAAAAAAACATATTTTAACAACAATAATCAAATAAATAATAAATGAAAAAAAATGATAAAAAGAAAAGGACCCAACCGGCCCCTCCTACAAAAATAACCCTAATTAAAAATTAATACATATAAATAAATTCTAAAACTTAACTTAAACCTAAATAAATTCAATTAACAATATTAAAAAATGATTTAAAAATAAATAACTCCACAATACACTCTTGATTATCCCCTAAATTCTATTTTTCTTAATTAATAACATGAAATTAACCTTAATTAATAACTAATAATATATTTAAAATCTAAACCATAATTAATAATGAAAAGAAACCTAGCAAAAAAATAATTTTAATAAAATATAAAAGATACTAATAAAATGTTCTAACACTAAAATCAAACCTGATTATTAATCTAAAAAAACCCCAAATTCCCAAAACAATACCTAATTAACTCTACCATAATAAAAAACTAAAATAAATTCTACAAATGAAATCCCAACTAAGAACACTTTGCTCCCTAATATTAACCCAAAATTCTAAATTTTATCTAAAAAAAAAAACTAAGACTTCTAGTTCCTAATTAGAAATAATAAATAAATAGTAAACCTTATAATAAACCAATTCCAAGATGAGCCTAAAAAATACTAACAAGCTCCTAATCAACCTAAATGGCATCTGAATGACACCCCCTGATAGCACAAAAACCCCTAAAAGGATGAAAAATCACTGGTCAAAATTTAGGGTACTACAAATGGCTAGAGGAGACTTGGATTCTCATTGATCAACATTGGCCAAACCTCTGCAGCAGTTTCCAATCACTATTGCTCCCAAAAAAAACTTGCTCTACAATAAATATAGCTCATTTGTGAACTGTTTGAGTATACCAAAGCCATCAAATAGATGCTTTCCTCAAAATCACCTTCTCACTTCCAAATTTGCCTTCCAAAGCAAGTCACTTTCGGGTTTTGAGTTTGAGAGTTATTCCAACCAAACCAATCACACACACACCTCATAAACATCATATAGAAGTGATCCAAACACTTAAACAACATCTGGAACACTGATTTCTCAGAATCACCAGCCAACTGCTCAAGGTTTTAACAAAGTTGTAGTTGAGATACCATCTTCAGTTCCAGCTTATTTCAAACCATTCCAAGCATTCAGACACATCACTTGGCACATAGGGAAGCTATCCACATCATTGGAACCTAGTTGTAACACCTCTAACACAAAACACGATCACCAGCTGCAAGAGGTAAGCATGAGCTCTTCTAACTCTATGATCCATGCATTTTTTGCTGCACAATAATTTGGCCATATGTTCATAATCGTGCATAGAGTGTTTTCCCTCAAACAATTGCTTTGTTTGAATCGTGTATGAAATTTATGAGCCTTCATGCAAATTTTAGGGTTCTTGAGGTTTCTCTTTGATTTCTTATTCCATGCTTAAAATAAATGAAATTAAAGACCATAGACATGACCGTGAGGTGAAAACGAGCAAATTGATATGTAGATTGCATGATATAATCAAGTATTCAGTGAGATTGGATAGAAAATGTAAATCTGCAGAAACAGAGGGTGGCGCGTGTTCTTGCTATTGTTCTTGGCGCCCTTTTTCAAAATTTGAATATTTGAATTTTGTGATTTTATTTAATTGATTCAAAAATTAATTTCTCTCTGAGTTTTAATGATTTTGAATTGATTCTTTTTTCAATAATTCACAAAAATGTTAAAATATTTTATTTTTATCAAAAAATCCCAAAAATATTATTTATTTCATATATTTGATATTTTTGCAAAGAATTAATCTTTTATTTGTTTTTAACATTTAAAATATTTTTTCCTCCTTGATTTTCAAAATTTAATTGGTTTCCAATCATTTTTTGGATATAAACATGATTTTTGAAACATTAATCCAAGATCACAATTTGTTTTCACACATGTTTAACAATTTTGATCATTTTAATTGAATTTTTATTCAATTAAAATATACTTTTGAAAACAAATTAGGGTTTTGATTAATTCAACCCTCATCAAACTTTTTCAAACTCTTTGGGCCTCTAATAGAGTGTAAGACCCATCCCCTTTGTAAATACACCACCTTTTGGATCTCAGTCATTGTATAAGTCCCACTGTATTTTCAAAAAAACAACGGCGCGATCGTCGCCTTTTTAAAATCAACTGGGCCTCTCCTCGAGCTATAAGTCCCATTTCTTTTTCTTAAAACTCTTTGGGCCTCTAGTAGAGTGTAAGACCCAACCCTTTTTAAAAACCAAAATGATTTGGGCCTCAGTGTATTGTATAAGTCCCGACACCATCAAAAGGTTCGACGCGATAGTCGCCTCTTTAACAAAAACTTTTTGGGCCTCTCCTTGAGCTGTAAGCCCCACCACTTGTACAAAAATAAATCTTTGGGCCTCTTGAGAGAGTGTAAGACCCATCCCTTTGTACAGAAAACCTTTTTGGGCCTCAGTCACTTGTATAAGTCCCTATACAATTTCAAAACAACAGTGCAATCACTGATAAAACCCTGGGCCTCTCCTTGAGCTGTAAGCCCCAACAATCTTTTCAAAGTACTTTCTCCTTTGATTTTGAATATAATATTGTTATCAAAGTTTTCTTTGTTGAACAACTAACAAAACAGCATGGAAGCTCTATAACCGAGTAAGTGTTTACCCACTTTCATTATCCGCTTTCATATATATATATATATATATATATATATATATATATATATATATATATATATATAACTGTAATGTGGGGCTGCTCACTGTAAGTCTTCTTTCACGAACTTTTATATACTTGTCCAATATCCACTGTGTAATAATAGTATAGTTATTTAGAGTTTTCCCCGGCAACTACGTCTAGAACTAGGTAAAGCCTGTTGGTCACTCTTAAATACTAACAAAACTAGATCCCCATAGGATTACCAGATACAGTCTTCCCTCCTCTTGGGGTTAAACAATATGGATATGTGAAAGGCAGCATTCTCGGTGAACCTTTTCTCAGACTGTCACTCTTAGAAATTGTCAAAGAGACTCTACTCCCCAGAGTTGATCTATTCTCCGTGAATAGCATCTCTTGAGTTTCTTCCAAATTCAAGAACTTTCCTGGCTTGATCTATTCTCTGTGAATAGCATGTCTTGAAATTCTCTTGGTTTGGGGACCCACAGGCTTCCTAATAGCATCCCCGCCTCCTCTTGGGCGTTGTACAAGGACCCTACGGCTTCTTAAAAGCTCTCATGCCTTCTCTTGGGCTTAGTACAAGGACCCAGAGACCTCTACAGGTATAGGAACAAAACCTAGTCATCAATTTGCTAGAGCTGTCTTTCTGAGTCAAGTGTCAGACCAGTTAATGGGTTGACCTTCATCCCTTAACATACCAGCCTTCTTTTGGGCATCATACAAAGATCATTCACTATCTGAGAATCGATTTCTCAAAACACCAGCAGACTTGGACAGTCTCAATACCCTTTGGATTTCCCATTTCCTTAAAGAACAGGAAATAACCTTGATCCTCTGATCAGTACCAAAGCACAACCTTACCTTTAGTCGTTCCCTTTATAAGAACTGATTTTCTTTTTTGTCCGACATGATGGACCTGTCACTAAACTGAAATAGTCACCAACAAAGTTAGCCTCCTCTTGGGCTTTGTACAATGATTCTCCCTACACTCTCTGGTTGAGTATAAAAGACTCTCTTGTTGAGTCAACCACTTTTAGCCTCCATCTCGGGCTTCGTACGAGATAGAAAGCACTCTCTTGTTGAGTATGAAAGACCCTCTTGTTGGGTCACAAACACCTTTAGCCTCCGTCTTGGGCTTCATACAAGGCACATATGAATCACTCTCTTGTTGAGTATAAAAGACTCTCTTGTTGAGTCACACCTTTCAGCCTCCATCTCGGGCTTCGTACGAGATACCAAAACACTCTCTTGTTGAGTATAAAAGACTCTCTTGTTGAGTCAATCTCCCTTTTAGCCTCCATCTCGGGCTTCGTACGAGACACAAAAGCACCCTCTTGTTGGGTCACTAGCCTCCTCTTAGGCTTTGTATAAGGAAAACCCCAGTTGAGTCAATCAACCTATTAGCATCAATCTGTGCCTTGCTCACAACATACAAACATCAACAACTCCTCTTTAGAGATGACAAATTCTCTCTCAGTCAAACCTTTAGCTTCACATCTTGGGCTTTGAACAAGATACAAATCACCTTTAGCTTCACGTCTTGGGCTTTAAACAAGACACCAAAACATCTCTTTCCTCTCATAGAATAGGAGGAACTACGATCGCTCTGATTTTCCTATTTCGTTAAACGGGAATACGTAGGCATAAGATTGAAAAAATCTTAGCGAGCACACTAATCAAAAACCCAAAATCCAGTATCTCCACTAAATCAACCCAAAAGCATCAAATTTAAACACATTACCAAAAACCTCACAAATAATCCAGACATTGTGTTCTTAGCAAAATAACCAAAGATTGGGCCCCACCTCCACATAGCATCTGAAACCTAACAGACCGCTGTTCAAACTCAGTATGCAAGCAGGGTTAATTGGAGACATCTATTTTCCTTCCTTAATCATCTCAAAAGGATAAAAAATGAATCGAACTGTAGTACCCAAGCGATAGTGACTCAGGACCACAAAAATCGTGCTACACTAACATATGATTAATTTCCAACTCTTCTAAACTTACTAAT
Source organism: Lathyrus tuberosus (assembly GCA_022829125.1). Classification (NCBI taxonomy): domain Eukaryota; kingdom Viridiplantae; phylum Streptophyta; class Magnoliopsida; order Fabales; family Fabaceae; genus Lathyrus; species Lathyrus tuberosus. The sequence goes on from JALAZF010000516.1 coordinate 1,452,574, forward strand.
GATGCACCAATGGCAAAAGTTTCTTCGGCCAGAGGTTGACAAGTTCCATTTGATAGAGATGTCATACATGCATATATTGAAAATAATTATGTGACACATTATAGACGGTTGAACCCATTCAAAGTACAGTTAGCAAAAGGAAATTGGGATTATGATGCAATAACTTCTGACATCTGTAAGGTGGGTAAAACTTATCAGTTGGGAATAAACAAACTTCCTATTCATTTCAAAAGATCCGACATGACCATCCAAGCTTAAATCTGAATGACTTTCCTCCTGCACAATGTTACACCTATGAGCCACACATCCTCTACTACCCTTAAGACCGCACAAATAATATGGTACATAGTTAAAGGGAAGCAAGTGGATATAACAAGGGTAATCTCCAACAAGATTTGGGAGATTGTTGATTCGACAAAGAGACATGCCACTGGCTTTCTTGAATTGATCATGGGACTGTGTATACATTATGGTGTAAATATTTCTGATCATCATCATGTCTATCAAATATCTAATCTTAATGATGCTTTTACTGTATGATACTACACATGATGCATCGAGATAGTACCTCCACCTCCACCACCACCACTAGAGCCATTTGTTGCACCTACTAAGTCTCTACATGAAGCAACAGACTTTGATAACATGGATCCTGCTATGAGAGCTTGTTTCTCCTATGGTTGGGATGCCACTAAGGCATACCATAGAGGTATATTATCTCTTAATGATTCTATGAACAGGTTGCAAATAGAGATGCATGAACCACATGCTCTAATTGATCTAGTACCCACTCAGGACAAGTTTATTAGCTAATTGCAATGGCCTGCTAATATGACATTCTACTATGAGTAGGGAATTTGATATGCTAGTGGGAGTGGAGCAGCGGGAACATAAGCCCATGTAGGTGATTATGAAATTAAATAGAAAGATGATTAAGTAGAAGATGGTGATGAGGGTTACGGTGAGAGTAATTGACTGATGTAGCATTAGCAACATCATTGTGAAATGCTTACAATTTTTATCCTTTTTGTTTCAATACTTAATGAACATTTTTTGTTGAATTATGTTATTGTTTATGTAGTAGAAGTAATAACATTCTTCATGCACACACCCAAGCCTACAACATTTTTCTGAACAATTTGATGATGATTGGCCATCTACCTTCAAATAAGATGTGCATGTAACAAAGAAATCGAACAAGATAAAAACAGGTTTTAGTGCTATAGCAGAAGGTACGTTAGGCAAGACATATATGCGCTTAGTGCACTTTGATGCACAAACATGGCTATGAGAGAATCCTTGGGCTAGGCGAGGTCATCTAAATCCCACTCATTATTTTGTTCCCTAAGGACACACAAATGTTTTTGTATGAGGTGGAATGAAAAGATGATCAAAACTAGTCACCTATACTGGTTTAAGTTAAATTGTTTTCATGATTAATTATCAATTTCTAAAAAAATTTGAATTTTTTTAAAAGTATTGCCAAAGGAAGTTTGTCTCCATATGGTTCAAATGATGGTATGAACAAATAAAATGCATGGAACCACAAACGAAAGAATGAAAACAAAAGGTCAAAGAACAAATGACATGAAAAAGGTTTTATTATCTTTAAATGCTTTATTCATGGTTAATGTCTAATTATCTATGAAATATAACATGATTATGAGTGCTTTGTTTCATTGAAAGCTTGATTTTTCTACTGTCTATAGAAAACATATTGATATAAGTCAAAAATCATAAACCTACTCAAGTGAGATGTGTGAAATCTCATGTTTTACTTAAATAATGAGAATATACATGCATTCTAACCATGAAGACTTTACATTAGTCCTCCTATTATTTGAGATGTTTGAAAATCATGCATATGATCAAGGCGTTGTTTGTTATTGAGTGAAAAACTACTTGACGAAAAAAGCCTAACTTGTGAGGGTGAGAATCCTTTGACAAACCCCTTTGAGCCTTACAATGAAATTTTTTTGTTCTTTTCAAATGTTACAACCCTAATCTAATTTAAACGAAAAATAATATTTACCACATTATCTTTCGGATATGAGAGAATGCAAAAGGAAGGGTATGTCAAAATCAAAAGTTTGGGAGAAAAAGAAGATTCAAGTAGTAATTGTCTAATAAAAAATAAAAGAAACATTCTTTGACAAACAAAAATCAAAAATCAAAAGGCGGGCGTATAAAAATATAAAACACCAATATAAAATGGTTGTAAGAAAGTGGATGAAAAGAAAGAGAAATTTTGAAAAGAAATACTTTATGTTCTCATATCTTTAGGCTTTTTGAATCCAAAGAAAAACTAATATATTTGCAATCCCAACCACATTACAACCAAAAGAAAGACCTTAGTAATCCATGACTCATAATATATTAGTGATACTGTTTAGATGAAATGAAAAGTGTTTCTATAGTTCATGTATTGTCGGAGTTTTTTTGGAAACACTAATCATTGAGAGACACTCGATGAGATCGTGATTCTAATTAATGCTTAATTGTTGTTCTAGACATGTTTAAAATCTTACTTTGATCAAGAAAAGGATTTATATTTATGTTATGGTTTATGGATAGTCATGATATTGATTATGAACTTGCATTTGAAAGAATACCATGCCATAAAAACAAATTTCAAAATTCTTAACATTAGTCAGTTAGCCCTATCAGTAAAACAGGCATGCAAAATATTTTTGAACCAATTATTTGGTTTTGTTTGAGAACAAACAAAAATATAACTTGGGGAGAGTTGATAAGTGTCATATTTACGTAAAATATATAGGCACTTATTAAATTATTTTACAATCAATGAATAAAAATTCTCGGTTTTTCTATAAAAAGTGATAAAATATGTGTTTTGAATTTTCTAGCAAATATTAATTTAAAACGGGTAAAAAGAATTGGAAAACCATGTTTCAGCACGCAATAACCAAGCCAGAGCAAAATAATAAGAAGTAAGGCTTGTTAGGCCTGGGCCTGGGCATGCTAAGCGTAGAAAGAAGGAAAATTGACATGTCCAGATTCAAGTACTGCATGGTGAAGAAAATATTTGTGAGTTAAACGTAGAGGCAATGCGCTTAGCAGGCCAGACGACTAGGGTCATTTGTTAGATAAGTAGAATTTCTTAATGGAAAATGAAGCAAGCTCGCTAGGCATAAGGGCGGTGTTCCTTGCAAAGGGCCCAAATTCATGCCTATAAATAGAGGCTTCTAGTTTGTAACGTCCTGTATAATATATATATATATATAATAATAATAATAATAATATCATACAAGTGTTTTATTTGGTACTGACACCAATCATAAGTGCCTATTGGCATAATTTACATACTGGACCATTTAAAACACATAAAACAACCTATGATACAAGATATGGAAATTTACCAAAATAATAAAATACAAGATCTAAGTACAATATCCTTCATTGTACGAGATACAAAATACACAAATGCACAGTGGAAAAAGCATAAAATAAGCTTCTCTTGAAACATCCAAGTATGGCTCCACTTGTAAAATCATACATGCAAACAATAACTGAAAAACAACAACAATAATGGGGTGAGATAATATCTAGTGAGTTCCCCTATCTTATGGATTCACTCAGCTTTACAAGGTTCTAACCGATTTCTATCTCAAGTTAAAAGGGAAAGGGAATAAGACTTGAGTTCACACAATTTGAAATGTATGGAAACATGCCTCTTGAGTCCATCAACTCAACCAATCACTAGCTCGGAAACCTTACCAAGGCATCCCCTTTTCCCGTCCTCTCCAACGTCTAGGAGATTGGCACGTGTCATGGATCCCTGTAATGTACCTTGACATACGAAATGGATTCGGATCCACGAGACATATAATCCACATGAATCGTCACTTCTCATGGGTCCCCATCACAAGTCTCTTTACCCGTAAGCTCCATTCGTACTACACACGGGAATCAAACCTGTCAAGGTAATGGTGCGTACATCCCGGAGGATCTCTCTATATAAGCCTCCACTTTCGGAACGACATAACTCAAGGGAATTCGATTCCGACTATGTGATAAAGTATAACATAACGTATAATGGATTCGGATTCTAAGGGACACATAATCTACCTTACGAATCGTCACTTCTCATGGGTCGTACCCCAGGACAAGTCTCTTTACCCATAGGCTCCATACATCATGTAATCACAAAGGATAACGTGATTGTGTTCGACAATCACAAGGCGTCACATTCACCTTAACCATAAACAACACAACCATACATGTCTCATACAAAGCTCTCCTCACAACTAGACAACTACTTGCCAATGATGCACTCCTAGGCATCCTTGCACAAGTGTTGTCATCTATGGTATTCAGCATAACCTAATCATTTTACTAGTTCATTCCATTTATTAATATCAAAGGTTTCCTCACCATTCTTATAGTCTTTTAAGCATGTTATCTGAAGATGGCTGGTTTATACCTGAGTGAATCGCACACTCAAAGATAACACAAAGTCGCCACCGAACTTTATTTAGTCCCAAAGGACAGGGAAAATATCGATAAAACCCAAGGGGAAGAGAAACGGGAACGGGGGTCGGTTATACGAAGGAAGGTACTAGCACCTGAAGCATCCGTCGTACTCGACGGGAACAATTTCGCTTACTTCTAGGCTTGGATGGGTTATCTATCTAAAGGCTTCTAGCTAAAAGAAAGGAGAGAGAAGGAGAAAGGGAAAAGAAAAAAAGAAAAGAAAGTGCTCGCGGAGGATTGGGGCCCTCGTGCCTACGTACCCTCATAGTGCAATGAGGAAATCAGAGTGTCGTAGTTCATGGAACCAGGGGACAGAGAAAAAGGAAAGGAAGGAAGGAAGGAGGGGTGGAAGTGTGCTGGCCAAGACATCGCGTCTCGTGCCTACGTATCTGACATTCGAACGAATGCAGAATAAGAGCTTCCATAGTTCGGGGAACCGAACGGAAAACCAAGCAAAGAAAAGAAAGGAAAAAATGGCATAAAACCAAGAACCAAAGAGAGAGACACTCTACTGGGGAACTCTGAACAATAAGAGCGATTGCACAAGGAATTAGAAAGGAATGGTGTCAAAACCAAGAAAGAGAGGAAGAGAAAATTCGTTGGGGATAACAAAGAGGATTGGTGTAAAAACCAGGAAAATAAGAAAGTAAAGGAATAGAAAGGACTCCACTGGGGAGAAAATAAAGAACTGCAAGGGATCAGATGATAAGCGACCCGACTGGGGATCAAACGAAAGGGGCTGGTGTCAAAACCAAGAGAAGTAAGGAAACTCGGTATATTAACTGGCTGGCAGTGGTTAACCGAAGAGATAAAGAGACTTAGAAACTCTGTGGGGAAATGGAATTGGTGTCAACAGACAGACTGTGAAGAACCAAAAGGGAGAGTACTGAACCAAGAGAAGGTGTTTGACTCTAAGGGGCATCGGTATGTTAACTGATATACAGTGGTTAACCGAGGAAAGAAGGGATTGCAACTCTATTAGGGATAGAGAAGCGTTGGTCTTAATAGAAAAATTGTGATCAATCAAAAGAACAGGTGTAGGACCAATCGAAGGCCGTGACCCAAAAGGATGTTGGTATTGACTGAACAAACAACGATTGACCAACGAAGAAGGGTATTGAACCAAAAGAGGTTGCTAACCGCTGGAGGATTTGGTTTTAATAGAAAACTGTGATTAACCGAGGAGAATAAGTGATTAACCGAGAGGAGGTGATTAACTCAAAAGGCTCAGTATTTTAACAGGCGGACTGTGGTTAACTGAAAAAAGTAGGTGATTAACCAAGAAAAGGTGATTAACCCAAAGAACTCAGTGTATTAACAGACGGACTGTGGTTAACTGAGAAAGAGCAAATTGGTGTTTTAACTGACAGGCAGTGATTAACCAAACAAAGGGAGAAGAACCAAAAGAGGTTGCTAACCCCTGGGGATACGGTTGTAACAGAATTACTGTGTTTAACTGAAAGAAAAGAATTGGGACTCTTCAAGAGAATCGGAGAGTAATGATTTATTGCGAGAAGTGAACAGAGTATTGAAACAAAGAGAGTTTACTAACCCAAGGAACAAATGACCTTAACCGAGACGGCGATTGATCAAAAGGGAGAGGTTGAAAGAGAGGGGGTGACCAAAGATCGACTTGACTGAGAAAGAAGAGTACACTACCGCCTGGAGATAGAGGTGACTAAGCCAAACACAGGGTCATTCGTCCCCTACCTGAAGTAGTCAGAATGAGAGTAGGAATTCTCCCTTCTCATTCCTTCTCTAACACACAGGATGTAGTGCAGAAGTTGAAACGGCCAGCACAACAGCTCCAAGTTGTATAGTGCTCCTCGTGTCGCGAAACGAACGGCGTACCAGCTCATTTTGTTACAGTGCTCCAATGCAAAGCGTAGCACGAAACTCCAACTCCACGGGGGAAAAAAGAGAGAGAGCTCTAAAGGAAGCCTAAAGAGAGGGAAGGGGAAGATCAACTAATCGAAACATAGTTTCGATCAATTAATCAAAGGGAAAAGCTATGCTAGCAATTTTCTAAAGAGAATGAAAAACCATTAAAGCAAAGGGATGTGGATTATTGATTATACAAGATTAAATTTGTTCAATCAAGAACAAACTCAATGCAAAGCAAAGAATGTAATGCACAAACAGTACCAAATGCTAATTAATATGTCATGCAAAACATTTTAACAAGTGATCAAATGAAATGCAAGATGTTCATGAACAAGCATTGTCAAAATTGCAAATAATCGACAAATGAGCATCGAAAATTGTCAAGCATGCTTCAAACAGAAGTTAAACAACACTTAAAACATCCACCAATATCAAGCACATTAATCCATGGAAATTAAAGGAAGAAAACATGTGAAACACACTTGAAAATGCAAGAAAATGGCCATTCTGCACAGTGGTAACCGGTTACATACCACAGGGTAACCGGTTACTTGCTTGAAACTTGCATATTTTGGTGAAAATTGCACTGAGTAACCGGTTACTCACCATGTGTTAACCGGTTACTTATTTGAAAATTTACGTTTTTTGGTGAAATTTACACTGAGTAACCGGTTACTCACCATGTGTTAACCAGTTACCACTGTGACAGTGGCAAAAATAACAGAAAAACTCCTTTTCAAAAGTGATTTTCAGCACATAATCACTTATACCAATTACCACATACTATATCATGAGTTTGTGCACGAAAATTACACCATATGAGAGCAATTAACACACATTGCAAGCATCAATCTTGGAGATCATAAATAAAGCAAGTGCATAATATACCGAACCGAAAACGATCAAAATTACATCGTAAATGCGCAAAAATGATCGAAACAGAGAGCAAAGTAAGATTCACCAACCTACAAGGCTGAGAGGTGCCTTGGTAATTGTTGCAAATGGTTCTTGATGCAGAATATCAAAGAAAACCAGAGGAATCTTCAATTTATTGGCGAAGCGTGTCGAAATCGAGCAAAATGTAAAGAAACTCCTAAATGCGAATTCGAACCGTTGAAAGTTGCAGCAAATACTCAAGATCGATCCACAAGATGAAATAACTCCAGAAATCCCAGCGTAATAGCAATAATGATGAAGGTTGAGCTCAAGAAATAATCACTTTTGATGTAAAAGTGATTATCCTTCAATGTAGAAAAACAGCTTTGGTGAGGTTTTGGAAAAGAATTGAAATGAAGATGAAGATGTAGCAGAGAAAAATCAGAGAGAATGTGAGAGAATTGAGAGTGAAATGGAGCAAAAGTGGTTGAAGGTCCTTGAAAATGAGTGAAGGTGAGTTTATATAGACTTTAGGTTTGGAGTGTAGTGGCTTTGGAATGAGGTTTAGACTTAGCTTTGGGAGGTTTGGAGTGAGGGTTGGAGTTAGTTACACCTGACTCACTGAGTCAAGGTGGTTAACTCGGTTAGTTAGAACATACTCGGTAAAAATCCCAATGTGAGCTCCAACATCCAAAGGTTGATATGCTTGGAAAACAAGAAACATGGTGCACTTGATTCAAATAGAAGCATGGGAATAAATGCACTTGGAATGCCTTGAGATGTCTAGAGATGTCTAGAATATTCCACACATTGCTAGAATTGAGTAGACTCAAAGATCAAAGTGAGTGCACAGCTGCTGTCCCAAAAATGCAGCAGGAACTGCAAATTTGCACTGAGTAACCGGTTACTCACCAGGCGTTAACCGATTACTTCAGTCAATTTTTGCCCAAATTGCCTGGTAATGATGTTGAAGTCCCGGTTTCGATTTTCCACCTCTTGTCTTGATGAATAAACATGGAAACCTTCATTTTAAGCTTGTTTTGACGATGAAATAATCTTGAGAGGATGCGATTAATCGGGCTTAAAAATCCTGAAGATCCTGCAACAAAATCAAAGAGAGGAAAAGTGTGAATGCGTATGCTAGCGATGCGAATGCACATGCTTATGCAAAAGGCAAAAGAGGAGGTCAAATTTCGGGTTACGACAGCAGCCCCTATTTAATCCACTTGGACCTGAATGTATGAATTGTTCTAGCTTTTCGATGATTCGAGGTAAAAGGGGATTAAATAAAAGAGTAGCTCAAAAATTTGGCCGACAGCGACAAAAGAGAGGTGCAAGTGTAAGGAGTATTTGAAGTTTTGGATGAAAATCTGCTGGGAGATAAGTCAGGCAACAAGAAAGGGAGTATACTAAGATGCACATGCTCTGTATGCGTTCTACATGATGCTTGATATCATGCTATGCAAAGTGCGGGTTAAGGTAATGCACAACGGATTAGGCAGAGACTGTAGCAAAATGAGCTCGACATCCTCGGTCGGGGAGAGAACCCCCAGATGAAAACCAAGCCTGCCGGAGGAAAGGCCCTCAAAGGGTGATAACTCTTGCTGGGGAGACCCAAGGAAAAAGGTGAAGACCCCTCTGGGGAAGAGCCATCACCAACGATGTTGCAGGGGGTAAGAGAATCATGACAATCTTCACATCATGACTGACTTTGCTGGGCAATGGAACCAGGGAAATCCTATTTCTAGGCTTCCGCTGACTCTGCTGTGGATGTCCCGATTATCTCTGTCAGGGGAATTCACAAGGCTCGGAGAATCTTCTCTGCTTGGGGAAGACGAGGAATCAAGTCGTACCACTGCTAGTGCGTAAATGTTGGGAATGATGCGTGGCCCATGTTGTGGAAAAGAACAGCCCAGTCTCTGGTTGAAGTACATCCTTCGGCCGCTCTACTGGGAACGTTATGGACCTGTTGGGGAAATGGGTTGTAATCAATCCTTCCTGAGAACCACAATGGCGACTGCTGGAGAAATGATGGCTCTATTGGGGAGCATCAACTTCTTCAAAGAACCACCATATTGTAATCCGGGTATCACGTCTTGCAAATGAATATTACCGATTATCCTGCCGGAATTGCCAGTAACACATGTAATGCCTAATGCTTTCTCGTTTGACTTAGCTTGTTCTCAGCGTTTTATAGTATTATGTGATCACAAATAATTTTTTATTTTGCAAACAAAATACTGGAATGAAAACATTTGAGAAATTGAATAATGCAATTTTATTGAATGTGAAAATATTTGTACATAAGATGTGTACAAGGATGCAAGAAATCCTTGATGAGGAAATTTGCAATAAAATTGAAAAACAAGTGTAAATGGCAAAGGGAAATTATGCTTTGCATTGATTACAACATTGGCTCCCATCTACTGAAAGTCTAGGTTCCAATGCCTTGCACCAGTTGATGATGATTCGACTGCTCTGTTACCGTCTGAGGTCTAGCTGTAATGAAAAGAGGCTCAAGTGTTCACAGTCAATGCCTTTATCCCTAATTTTTTCCTGGACATGCTTTCTATTTTTTTTTCGTCCACCGGGATACCCATTTTTGCCTAAGTCGCCCTTTCGGGTTTTCAACTTAGCGGGTTGCTATTTTTCTTCATTGTCCCTAACTTTTGCATGGACATTTCTTTTTTTGGTCCATCGGGACGTCCATTTTTGCCTAGATTGTCCTTGCGGATGTCAATCTAGCGGACTCTTATCCATTTTTTTTCAGGCATAATATTTTTTAACTGTATCGGAGTTCACAGACGATGGCAACTCCTCCCCATCCATGGTGGTGAGGATCAGGGCTCCGCCTGAGAAGGCCTTCTTGACAACAAAGGGTCCTTCGTAGTTGGGAGTCCATTTGCCTCGTGGATCCAAGTGAACAGGTGAATATCTTTTGAGCACGAGTTCGCCTTCGCAGAATGTTTGAGGGAGAAATTTCTTGTCAAAAGCTCGCTTGAGGCGTCTCTGATACAATTGACCATGACAAATGGCTATAAGGCGCTTCTCTTCGATGAGATTCAGCTGGTCGTATCTGGATTGAACCCATTCGGCTTCGTCAAGACCTGCTTCCATGATAACTCTGAGTGACGGAATCTCGACCTCAACAGGTAAAACCGCCTCCATACCATACACAAGCGAATATGGAGTTGCCTCAGTAGAAGTACGGATTGAAGTTCTGTAGCCATGCAGTGCAAATGGAAGCATTTCATGCCAATCTTTGTAAGTCTTGACCATTTTCTGGACAATCCTCTTGATGTTCTTATTTGCTGCTTTAACGGCGCCATTCATCTTGGGCCGATATGGTGAAGAGTTGTGGTGCTCGATCTTAAATTCTTGACACAACTCCTTCATCATATTTTTGTTCAGGTTGCTTGCATTGTCTGGATAATGTTGCTAGGAATGCCATAGCGACAGATTATCTCTTTCTTGATAAATCTGGTAACCACTTGTCGTGTAACGTTTGCATAAGAAGCAGCTTCAACCCACTTGGTAAAGTAGTCGATAGCAACTAGAATGAATTGATGGCTGTTGGAAGCCTTCGGTTCGATCATTCAAATCATATCTATACCCCACATGGAGAATGGCCAAGGTGAAGTCAAAACATTCAATGGGGTTGGAGGCATGTGGATCTTGTCTTCATAGATTTGGCACTTGTGACATCTTTTGGCAAAGTTGTAACAATCTACCTCCATTGTTGTCCAGTAATACCTAGCCCGAAGGATCTTCTTGGCCATAGCAGGACCTTTAACATGTACACCCTCGCAGCCCTTATGTATGGACCTTATGATCGTGTTCGCTTCGTGTCTATCCACGCATCTGAGCAACACAGAATCATAATTCCTCTTGTACAGTCTACCACCACTTAAGAAGAATTTGGCGTAAAGTCGCCTAAGATTTTTCTTATCAGTGATAGTGATACCCTCGGGATATTCCTGTTTTTCAAGATATCTTTTAATGTCGTAGAACCAAGGCTTGTCATCAGACTCATCCTCGATTGCTAAACAGTGTGCTGGTTCGTTCAAGTGATTAATGCAGATATGAGGAGCTTTATTCTTCCACTTGACCTTGAACATGGATGCTAGAGTGGCAAGTGAATCGGCTAGTTGATTTTCCTCTCTGGGGATGTGATGAAAAGAAATCTCATAAAAGTAAGGAATCAACTTCGCAATGTGTTGTTGGTACGGAACCAGCTTAGAATCCCGAGTCACAAAATTCCCTCTGACTTGACCGATGACCAAGGCAGAATCTCCATAGACCTCAAGAATCTTGATTCTCATGTCAATAGTCGCTTCAATACCATAGATACATGCTTCGTATTCATCCATATTATTGGTGCATGCAAAGCATAATCTGGCAGTGAAGGGAAGGTGAAAACCTGTTGGAGAGATAAGGATAGCACCGATTCCACGACCTTTAGCATTGGAGGCACCATGGAACACGAGCGTCCATCGCGCCCCTGGTTCGGGTCCTATGTCATGGTAGGGAGTCTCATAATCTCTGATAAACAAAACATCCTCATCGGGAAAGTCAATAGGTTGATGAGCAAGGTAATCAGACAAGACGCTCCCTTTTATTACTTTCTGGGTAACATGCTGGATATCATACTCAGTTAACAGCATCTGCCACCGAGCAATCCTTCCAGAGACAGCAGGCTTTTCAAATATGTACTTTATTGTATCCATTTTGGATATCAACAAAGTAGTATGGTAAATCATGTACTGTCTTAGGCGTCGAGCTGCCCAGACCAGAGCACAACAAGTTTTCTCCAAAAGTGAGTATCTGGTCTCACAATCAGTGAACTTCTTGCTCAGATAGTAGATTGCATGCTCTTTTCTGCCAGTGTCGTCATGTTGACCCAATACACATCCCATTGATTCATCGAGAACTATGAGATACATGATAAAGGCCTACCAGGAACCGGCGGTACTAAGATCGGTGGTTCTTGCAAGTATTGTTTTATTTTGTCAAATGCTTCCTGACAATCATTGTTCCATTCAACCGATTGATTTTTTCTTAGTAATTTGAACATTGGTTCACAGGTAGCCTTCAAGTGGGAAAAGAACCTTGAAATGTAATTGAGTCTGCCCAGAAAGCCACGAACTTCTTTTTCTGTTTTGGGAGGTGGCATGTTCTGAATTGCCCTAACCTTGTCAGGATCAACTTCAATGCCCTTCTGACTCATAATAAAGCCCAATAGTTTACTAGATCGAACTCCGAAGGTGCACTTTGCAGTATTCAACTGCAATCTAAATTTCCGGAGTCTGCCAAATAGTTTCTTTAGATGAACCAGGTGATCATCTTCAGTTTTGGACTTTGCAATCATATCGTCCACGTAAACCTCAATCTCTTTATGGATCATATCGTGAAAGAGGGTTGTCATGGCACGTTGGTATGTTGCCCCTGCATTCTTTAGACCGAATGGCATGACTTTGTAGCAATATGTACCCCACGGCGTGATGAAAATAATCTTCTCCATATCAGCTAGGGACATCTTGATCTGATTATATCTTGAGAAATCGTCCATAAACGAAAATATAGAGAACTGCGATGTGTTGTCCGCCAGGACATCAATATGAGGCAAAGGAAAATCATCCTTTGGGCTTGCCTTGTTGAGATCTCAATAATCCACACACATTCTGACTTTCCCATCTTTCTTAGGAACTGGGACGATGTTGGCAATCCATTCAGGATATTCGAAAGTGGCTAGGAACCCAGCATCAAGCTGTTTCTTTACCTCTTCTCTGATTTTGAGTGCCATGTCGGGTCTAGTCCTTCTGAGTTTCTGCTTAACAGGAGGACATCCGGGCTTGAGTGGCAAGTGATGTTCAACGATGTCGGTATCTAACCCAGGCATATCTTGATAGGACCAGGCGAAGATATCAACATACTCCTTCAATAACTTGACCAACTTGGAGTGTACATGCTTAGCGAGGGACGCACCAACCTTGACTTCTTTTCTGACCTCATCAGTACCAAGATTGACAACTTCTACAGGCTCTTTGTGTGGCTGAATCTCTCTATGCTCCTGCTCAAGGAGCCTTGCTAGTTCAGCCGGTAATTCACAATCTTCCTCACCCTCTTCTTCGGCTTGGTTAATTGGAATCCCAGAATTACAATGGATGCTTGCCATGTTGTTATCAATGCTTTTATTATTTCTACATGTTTATGAATATGTTTAGAATGAGCTATTTTGAAAAGTGAAAGTAAAAGAAACTTTTGCCATTTGTTTGTGAAAAAGTAAAATAAAGAAAGAAAATAGAGCATGATTTTGAATGCAAAAACTTTTATTTATTGATCACATAATATTGCAAAAATGTGAGGCCCTTTATAAGCTATCCACTCATCTCAGGCGAGGACGAGGGAATGAGAAAGTAAAATGCCTTACATGTTATATGGGAAAACCACTGGAATCACGGTAAATGTCCAGTTGTTGAGCCTGAAACCCGGTGGACACTTACGCACAAAGCTTGAAGTCTGATTACTGGGACCAGCGTCATCAAGAGCTGCCACGATGTCACCTTGCTGGAAACCCACGCTATTGAACTTGATTGAATTGCATTGCCTTGACCCAAGTGAGTTAGATTGTCGACCAGGACGGTAACCCAATCCAAAACAATTATGCTTTTCAACCAAATCAATGACATGCCCCCAGCCTGGCAAGGCACCTCTCTCGATGGTCTCTTTAGCACTCTTAGCAGACGCTAAAGTCAATTGTGGTGATCTTCTTTAACTAGTTGAAGCAGAGCTGATATCCTCGAATTCGAGACACTGCAATGGTACCTCAGCTATGCCTTCCTCGGTCTCGACATATCGGAAAGATGATAACTCGCTTACGATCAAATCCTCTTCACCACAGACGATGACAAGCATATCTTCGAACATGAATTTCAAATTTTGATGTAAAGTGGAGGTAACTGCCCCTGCGGCGTGGATCCACGGACGACCCAGTAGGCAACTATACGCGGGATTAATGTCCATCACCTGGAAAGTAATGGTGAACAAATGCGGCCCAATATTGATGGGTAAGTCCACTTCTCCGATGACTTGCCTTCGAGAACCATCAAAGGCTCTGACAACTAATGCGCTCGGCCTCATCTCGCTCCCTTATACCAGTAATTGACTCAATGTACCCTTGGGCATCACATGGAGGGAAGAACCGGTGTCCACTAGAACACGAGATAACAGGACGTCAGTGTAAGTTACAGAAATATGCAGTGCTTTGTTGTGGGCAGTTCCTTCAGGAGGCAATTCTGATTCATTAAAACCCAAATACCGACTTGCAATTATGTTGGCCACCACATCATCAAACTCGACAACGGATATGTCATGCATCACGTGGGCACTGTTCAAGACTTTCAACAAAGCTGATCGGTGCGCAGGCGAATTCATGAGTAGGGACAAGATTGAGATCCTCGAGGGTGTTTGCCCTAGCTGATCCATAATCTTAAAGCCACTTTTCTTGATCAACTTAAGGAACTCTTGATCATCAAGTGTCTCTTTGTTCTTTGAAACATCTCCATACGGGATAGTCGGTGCTGGAATGGTAGTAGAAGATGCCCCTTGTTGACCAACAGGGGTTGCAGATGCAGGTATTTCTTTGGGAGGAACAATGGTTAGAACTTGAACCGGCTTTGTAGTGACCTTCGGAGCAAACACACGTCCACTACTAGTCATGCCTCCAACGACTGTAACATTTACAATCTCAGATTCCGCAAACCTTATCTCTTGATTACCGGAAAACATAGTCGATCCATATCTCCAAGGTACCTCTTTAGAATTTTGATACGGAAACGGCTTTGGCGGGTAAACCACGATAGGTTGCACCCTCTTCTGCTTAGGGGATTCCACAGGAACCTTCCTATAGACAGTGGTGAATGGCTCGATGGTAGCAACTTCCTCAACAGGTTTAGCTCTGGCAAACTGAACTTCACCTCGATTCATCAAAATCTGGACACAACCCTTCAGCCTTCGACACTGGTTAGGATTATCGTCACAAATCTGACACTTACCATGCAACCCTTTCAACAACCCATGCTCATTCAATCTCTTGAAAACCACAACCATCGGGGTCTTTACTTCGTCAACATCCATGATCAATTCAACCCTTGAATTATCTTAAATCATGTTCACTACAGGTCCACCGTGATTGGGTAATGGATTACTCTGAATGTTAGGTCCTTCCTCAGCAAAAGTTAGAATCTCCTTATCAATGAGTTCCTGAACCTTGGTTTTGAAAACAAAGCAATCCTCGGTTGCATGTCCTATGTTTCCAGCATGATAGGCACATGATGCATTTGGATTATGCTTCGAACCAAATGGAGGAATCGCAGGTGCAATCTGCTTAGAGACAATCGCCCCTTGGTGAACCAAGTAAGGAAACAATTCTGTGTATGACACCAAAATTCTGGCAAAATTTGGACGCTTACGATTTCCTTGATTGTTGTTGTTCTGACGATTTTGATTCTGCTGACTTTTATTGTTCTGTTGATTATGTTGTTGATTCTGAGCATTCTGAACTGGTTATTATGGATGATACTGATATGGAGGTTGTTGATATTGTGCAGCAGCAATGTACGTATATGGATAATATGGCATGAGAGCCATGGGTGCTTGATGTTGAGGAGAAACTTGGGCTGTCACAGCATTGGTTTCACCTTCCTTTTTCTTGGACTGGCTGTTCTGAGACTTTCTTGTAGCTGGCTGCTGGGACGCGGCTCCAGGAATCTTTCCAGTCTTCAAACCGTTCTCAATCCGTTCACCAATGGTTACAACATCAACAAAGTTCGACGAAGAACTATCCACCATTTTCTCATAGTAGGAACCTTACAATGTACCCATAAAGATGTCAACCAACTCATTGTCAGAGAGAGCAGGTCGTACACGAGATGCCATCTCACGCCATCTTTGTGCATACTCTTTGAATGTTTTGGCTGAGCACTGAGATTGATTCCGCAACTGCAATCTAGTAGGCGCCAGATTAAGGTTGTATTTTTTTCACGAATGCTTCAGATAAATCCCTCCAAGTACGGATCTTGCTGCGCTCTAAGCCCATGTATCAATCCAATGAAGCACCAGACAAACTATCTTGAAAACAATGAACAAGCAATTCATCATTATCAATATAGGATGCCATCTTCCTGCAGTACATAGTGATGTGATTACGCGGGCAACTCAAACCTTTATACTTTGAAAGCTCAGGTATTTTGAATTTCTACAGCAACATAACATTTGGAACCAAACACAAGTCCTTGGCCTCCATGCCAAAAGCAGAAAAACCTTCAATAGCTCCGATACGATCTTCTAACAACTTGTAGTCAGCAGGTCTATTCTGATTAATGGGTCTGACAAGAATATGAGGATTTGGCAACTGAGAAGCGGCAGGAGCGTGTACTTGTGGAGTAGCAAACTGAGATGCATACACCAAACCCGGATTAACCATCTGACCAGTATTCTGACCCATCTGAACACCAAACGGATAATTCGGAGGGGGTGTCACAGCTGTTGAGGAAGGTGCCACAGGATAGAACATCCCAGGATGAACATTCTGAACAGCAGTTTGAGCAACTTGAGATAAAACCGAAACATGAATAGGAGGATCCCTATACACATGTTCTTCTTCATCAGGAGTTTCAATGTCAGCTGATCCGGCAGTTTGAAGATTCTCATGATCATCATTCACCACTGGAGGTGGGACTGGAGTAGGCACGACCCATGGATATGAAGCAGCATTCCCATTAGGCATGGGCACAACAAAAGGCTGATATGGTACAAAGGCACCATTGTTATTAGCAATCTGAGGAGCGTAATTCGGAGGCATGCCCCAAGGAAAACCAGTGGGCATCTTGTTCAAACCGGATTGAGAAACTGTCAGATAAACAACAGGCTGATTCACAGGCTCAACTGGTACTTCAATAGTAGCAGGAGAAGAAATGACAGCAGGAGTAGTTGAAACAACAGGAGAAGTAGTCACAACAGGAGTAACAACAGTTGCGTCTGTAACTGTTGCAACAATAGTGGCAGCAGCAGCAGAAGCGACCCTCTGAGCGCGAAGGAGTTCCATAATGGTACCCATGTTCGTCTGAAACTGATCCATCCGGCCTTGGAATTGAGCTAGAGTTTCCTTGTAAGCAGCGTTCTCAGCTTCAAAGTCAGCCATGATTCTGGATTTGTTTGATCGAGTGAAATACCGATGTCGAGTCGTCGTCTTGCTACAAGGAAGGTGGACAAGGATGAGCACCGGTTTCGGATGAAGGGACGAGCATATGTGTGCAAATGAATGTATGATATGCATGCAAAAATAAAGTTTTAAATTCCAGGAATTCTTAAACTTATCTTTGTTGGCAAAAAATCATAAAGCATACAAGTAAAGGTGCGAAAGATAAAATTGGCAAGCAACTTCATTCATTCATTCAACAATAAAGGAAAGCAGTACATCAAATATCTGCCTTTTGGGCTACAACAAAATCTGCATGGATCCTATCAAAGACCACCCTGCAAACAGATAAGAAATGGAAAACAACCCAAGGAAGCTGGTGCGGCAACACATCAACATATGCATCCCTCAACAACCTAGGTAAGTCCTCGAGCCATGCTCAGCAAATCGGGCTAAACGACCATGTCTCTCACTCCAATACCTCGCATCCTTCATGAGGTTGCGTAGCAAAGAATGGTTAGTTCCCTGAAGCATATCCTGAAGAAAGGCCTCCTTTTGATCCAAGAGGTTCTGCAGATGACGACTTTGTTGCTCCCAATGAGTACTTTCTGTATTGAGCTGACTGATATGCTCTCAGCTCTGATGTTCTTGATCTTGCAGCTTCTGGATCTCACCGAAGACTTTGTCGAGCTTGGCTTGACACTGAGAATGGTCCTTTGCTAACTGATTAGCATGGTCTCGCTCACTTTGCCACTTTGTCTTGGACTCGGATAACTTCTCTCGAAGCTCTCCAAGTTGCTTGTTGTAGCTCAACTCATCTTTGTAGGCTTGATAATGAGCGTCGGCGAGTTGTCTCTTCTTTGAAGCAAGTCCTTCATAGGTGCTCTTCAAAGCATCACCCACCCTCCTACGCTTATTCTGTTCAACCTCCACCTTTTTGAGCATGCGCTCGTGCTTCTGGCGGAGCTCGATCTGTAGGTTTTCCTTCTCGGAAGTGACTCTATCAAGGTTGAGACGAAGATCAGCATTCTCCTTCTTCAACTTCTCAATAATCAGCTTGAGTTGGTCGACCTCAGATGGAGGAATAATGGCAAGTTCAGGAGGCTTGGCATTCATGGAAGGCTCGTAAGAAAATGGCAACAAGATCTCTTTGACATGCTATTTGACCTAAAGAGTGTAAGCTTCCATGGCTACGCAATTCTTCTTACCCAAATCGGCTCTACCCTCAAGATGAATATGAGTCCAAGCGGCGCTAAACCTCTTCAGCAAACCCATGTCATCAACCCCTTCATGAAAGATGAACTCCTCCACTACTTTAAGATCTGGCTTGGCAACCATAGGGTATCCCAACTGTCAAAAGGCCATTCTCGGATTGTAGTTAATTCCGCCCTTTGTACCCAAGAGAGGCACATTGGAGAATTTCCCGCAATGAAGAATTATTGGAATGTCGTCGAAGACTCGAGAATACCACGAAATGTCATCAGCAGTAAGAGACATGATTCGTTGAGACCACTTGAGATCACCCTTATTCTCAACAAAGGGACCCTTCTGTGGAAGGTGAGACATGAACCATCGGTACAGCAAAGGAGCACAACAGACAATGGTTCCTTTCTTCTTTTTATTCCTCAAATGAATAGAATGGTAGGTATCAGCAAGAAGCGTCGGAACAGGGTTCTTGGACAAGAAGATACTAATGGCAGCCTGATCTACGAAATCCTCCATGTTCGGAAACAAGATAATCCCATATATTAGCAGAGCAAGAACGACGTTGAAAGCCTTCCAGTTTCCATCCTTAGCAAAAGAAGTGGCCTTGTCAACCAAGAACTTCGAAGCAAACCCTCGAATACCCTTCCCCTTGATCTTGAGATTATCCTCCACATCCTTCTTACTAATGCAAAGTGCATCAGCAATCAGATGATACTTCGGACAACCACTAGTGTAAACATAAGGAACCTGCTTCTTGATCTCAACCCCCAGAATATAAGCATACTCCTAAAGTGTAGGTGCTAGCTGATAATCCTGAAATGTGAAGCACCTAAGTGGCAGGTCATAGAACTGAACCAGAGTATGAATAGTAGTGATGTTGACTTCAGTGTTGAGGATGGACAATAGATTACCATAAGTATCTATGAAAACCCCTCTGTGATCTCCAACCAACAAAGATGCTAGACCTCTCAAAATACCCAGCTTAGGCTCCACAAACTTGTAACTGAAAATGCCTCGGCAACCAGTACTCATCTCTATGATAATGCCAACAAAGAATAAGTCCTCAAAAACCTAGAAATGCACATGCAAAAATTAATTTACATGATGACATGATATGCAACACAACAACAAGAAGCCAACACTGTCTGAACAATCAAGTCTGAACAATCCAGATATCTGCATATAATTCTGTGTCGGTGCAACATAATCTGATGTGTCGGTGAAGAATCTGATACGTGTGAGAGAACAAAGGTATGAAATGGCCTGGTTTCCTGCAAAACCCATCCCCCTTACAAGTGTGATCTAGCCACAACAAGGTGGTCCCTAGAAATGTCGCCCAAACCATAGGACTCAGAATGAAAATCCCCCGCCGTAGTGAATTCTCACAGGACAGAAGTATTCTCAAGCGAATCACGATCTGGGATATGGCTCTCGTGATAACCCAACGCGCAAAACCCAGGCCTCACGACTATCCACATTCTAGCCTATGTGTATACTAGGCCCGGTGTTAGGACCTTTCTCTCCAATAATATCTACCCATCCCAACAACAGCAGAATATAGCAGATATAAAAAATATGCAGCATATGAATATTCAGAGCAGTAAAGAAATGTAGTAAATAAACATAAAGCTAAAGCATAAAAATAAAGCGAGCAAAGCGCGAAAGATAAACATCCAAGCAAGCAAGAAAAGGAAAAGGAAGGAAGGAAGGAAGTGTGGAAGTGTGCTCGCCAAGACATCGCGTCTCATGCCTATGTATCTGACATTCGAACGAATGAAGAATCAGAGCTTTCGTAGTTCGGGGAACCGAACGGAAAACCAAGCAAAGAAAAGAAAGGAAAAAGCGGCATAAAACCAAGAACCAAAGAGAGAGACACTCTACTGGGGAACTCTGAATAATAAGAGCGATTGCACAAGGATTTAGAAAGGAATGGTGTCAAAACCAAGAAAGAGAGGAAGAGGAAATCCGCTGGGGATAACAAAGAGGATTGGTGTCAAAACCAGGAAAATAAGAAAGTAAAGGAATAGAAATGACTCCACTAGGGAGAAAATAAAGAACTGCAAGGGATCAGAGGATAAGCGACCCGGCAGGGAATCAAACGAAAGGGGCTGGTGTCAAAACCAAGAGAAGTAAGGAAACTCAGTATATTAACTGGCTGGCAGTGGTTAACCGAAGAGATAAAGAGACTTAGAAACTCGGTGGGGAAAAGGAATTGGTGTCAACAGACAGACTGTGAAGAACCAAAAGGGGGAGTACTGAACCAAGAGAAGGTGTTTGACTCTGAGGGGCATTGGTATGTTAACTGATAAACAATGGTTAACCGAGGAAAGAAGGGATTGCAACTCTGTTAGGGATAGAGAAGCATTGGTCTAACGGGTGTAGAACCGATCAAAGGCCGTGACCCAAAAGGATGTTGGTATTGACTGAACAAACAACACTTGACCAACGAAGAAGGGTATTGAACCAAAAGAGGTTGCTAACCGCTAGAGGATTCGGTTTTAACATAAAACTGTGATTAACCGAGGAGAATGAGTGATTAACCGAGAGGAGGTGATTAACTCAAAAGGATCAGTATTTTAACAGGCAGATTGTGGTTAACTGAAAAAAGTAGGCGATTAATCAAGAAAAGGTGATTAACCCAAAGAACTCAGTGTATTAACAGATGGACTGTGGTTAACTGAGAAAGAGCAAATTGGTGTTTTAACTGACAGGCAGTGATTAACCAAACAAAGGGAGAAGAACCAAAAGAGGTTGCTAACCCCTGGGGACACGGTTGTAACAGAATTAATGTGTTTAACCGAAAGAAAAGAATTGGGACTCTTCAAGAGAATCGGAGAGTAATGATTGATTGCGAGAAGTGAACAGGGTATTGAAACAAAGAGAGTTTGCTAACCCAAGGAACAATTGACCTTAACTGAGACGGCGATTGATCAAAAGGGAGAGGTTGAAAGAGATGGGGGTGACCAAAGATCGACTTGACTGAGAAAGAAGAGTACACTACCACCTGGAGATAGAGGTGACTAAGCCAAGCACAGGGTCATTTGTCCCCTACCTGAAGTAGTCAGAATGAGAGTAGGAATTCTCCCTTCTCATTCCTTCTCTAACACACAGGATGTAGTGTAGAAGTTGAAACGGTCAGCACAACAGCTCCAAGTTGTACAGTGCTCCTCGTGTTGCGAAACGAACGACATACCAGCTCATTTTGTTACAGTGCTCCAATGCAAAGCGTAGCACGAAACTCCAACTTCGCGGGGGGAAGAGAGAGAGAGCTCTAAAGGAAGCCTAAAGAGAGGGAATGGGAAGATCAACTAATCGAAACAATATTTCGATCAATTAATCAAAGGGAAAAGCTATGCTAATAAATTTCCAAAGAGAATGAAAAACCATTAAAGCAAAGGGATGTGGATTATTGATTATACAAGATTAAATTTGTTTAATAAAGAACAAACTTAATGCAAAACAAAGAATGGAAGGCAAAAACAGTACCAAATGCTAATTAATATGTCATGCAAAACATTTTAACAAGTGATCAAATGAAATGCAAGATGGTCATGAATAAACATTGCCAAAATTGCAAATAATCAACAAATGAGCATCGAAAATTGCCAAGCATGCTTCAAACAGAAGTTAAACAACACTTAAAACATCCACCAATATCAAGCACATTAATCCATGGAAATTAAAGGAAGAAAGCATGTGAAACACACTTGAAAATGCAAGAAAATGGCCATTCTGCACAGTGGTAACCGGTTACTTACCACAGGGTAACCGGTTACTTGCTTGAAACATGCGTATTTTGGTGAAAATTGCCCTGAGTAACCGGTTACTCGCCATGTGTTAACCGGTTACTTATTTGAAAATTTGCGTTTTTTGGTGAAATTTACACTGAGTAACCGGTTACTCACCATGTGTTAACCGGTTACCACTGTGACAGTGGCAAAAATAGCAGAAAACTGCTTTTCAAAAGTGATTTTCAGCACATAATCACTTATACCAATTACCACATACTATATCATGAGTTTGTGTACGAAAATTACACCATATGAGAGCAATTAACACACATTGCAAGCATTAATCATGGAGATCATAAATCAAGCAAGTGCATAATAAATCGAACTGAAAACGATCAAAATTACATCGTAAATGCGCAGAAACGATCGAAACAGAGAGCAAAGTAAGATTCACCAACCTACAAGGCTGAGAGGTGCCTTGGTAATTATTGCAAATGGTTCTTGATGCAGAAAATCAAAGAAAACCAGAGGAATATTCAATTTATTGGCGAAGCGTGTCGAAATCGAGCAAAATGCAAAGAAACTCCAAAGTGCGAATTCGAACCGTTGAAAGTTGCAGCAAATACTCAAGATCGATCCACAAGCTGAAATAACTCCAGAAATCCCAGCGTAATAGCAATAACGATGAAGGTTGAGCTCAAGAAATAATCACTTTTGATGTAAAAGTGATTATCCTTCAATGTAGAAAATGAGCTTTTGTGAGGTTTTGGAAAAGAATTGAAATGAAGATGAAGATGTAGCAGAGAAAAATCAGAGAGAATGTGAGAGAATTGAGAGTGAAATGGAGCAAAAGTGGTTGAAGGTCCTTGAAAATGAGTGAAGGTGAGTTTATATAGACTTTAGGTTTGAAGTGTAGTAGCTTTGGAATGAGGTTTGGACTTAGCTTTGGGAGGTTTGGAGTGAGGGTTGGAGTTAGTTACACCTGACTCACTGAGTCAAGGTGGTTAACTTGGTTTGTTAGAACCAACTCGGTAACAATCCCAATGTGAGCTCCAACATCCAAATGTTGATATGCTTGGAAAACAAGAAACATGGTGCACTTGATTCAAACAGAAGCATGGGAATAAATGCACTTGGGATGCCTTGAAATGTCTAGAGATGTCTAGAATATTCCACACATTGCTAGAATTGAGTAGACTCAAAGATCAAAGAGAGTGAACAACTGCTGTCCCAAAAATGCAGCATGAACTGCAAATTTGCACTGAGTAACCGGTTACTCACCAGGCGTTAACCGGTTACTTCAGTCAATTTTTGCCCAAATTGCCTAGTAATGATGCTGAAGTCCCGGTTTCGATTTTTCACCTCTTGTCTTGATGAATAAACATGGAAACCTTCATTTTAAGCTTGTTTTGACGATGAAATAATCTTGAGAGGATGCGATTAATCGGGCTTAAACAACCTGAATATCCTGCAACAAAATCAAAGAGAGGAAAAGTGTGAATGCGTATGCTAGCGATGCGAATGCACATGCTTATGCAAAAGGCAAAAGAGGAGGTCAAATTTCGGGTTACGACATTATCACACAATCACATTCATATTTCATGCACCATGTCATAACACAATGGTATATAGCAATATCATTCATGGAACACACATAATAGCATAACATGTCAAACATAATCAACATAGTAGTTCACATACATATATAGGTATACAAGCCACTCCTACCATAAACTAAACATCCTTTATTAGTTCAAGACCTCACATCACTATATAATAACACATTGGATTCTCTTTTAAAGGCTTCAAGTCTCATATCAATCGGACTTCTGATTCATGAATTAAGGTGGGAAATAAGAATCACATAATCCACACTCACTTTAAATCCATCTCTATCCTATCAATCAATAACATAAATTCATGGTTTTACTTCACTATCACATAGATAACTTAAGTAGCTTTCCAACGATTCTGACCGTGCCTCATTCCGAGTTACGGTTCTCAAGTTATGGAAAAAACAAGAATCAAGCAATTTTTCTCAAGGAAACAGGGTATAGGTCGGCCTATGAAGATTTCAGGTTGGCCTATGAAGGTTTCAGGTTGGCCTATACGAGGCGACGCATGGGAAGAAGCCACAGGCTTCAATATTGATGTGTGGAAGTCGGCCTATAAAGGTTTTAGGTCGGCCTATACTGAAGGATGTCGACCTATATCACTATTTTCTGCATAAAAACCTAATTTTTGAAGCATGATTCCTATCCAAACCATTCTAAAACCTGCATAATTATTTGTTTCACCTCTAACAACTATGTTACTCAAACTACCATTGTAACATGACATGGTTTATCATCAAGGAACAACAAAAACATAGTTTACCATGTGAATTTGCAACATGAGCATCAACCACAGTCAACACTATAACATGATTTCAACACAATACCATAATATCATATTAGAGCAACAACAATAACATGGTAAATCACAATAACCATGGAAAGCTCATTGCAAAACATGAACCAACTTTCATAAAGGGATTAAGATCTATAACTCAAGAACAACCCACATCATATAACAACAACACAACATATAACATCAAGTTTCATCATCAATTTCATATACATAACAAACACACAAACCCTAATCCCCATTTATGAAATCTCCTTCCTAAAGTTAATGCTATCTATAGAACTCACCTCTTTAAGATGATGAAGTTGGTGAAGAAGATGATGAATGATGATGATGAAAAAGAGATGATGGTGGTGATGATAAGTTATTCCTCCTTCCTCTTTTTCTCTCACGTTTCTTTCCTTCTTTTCTCTTCTCTTCTTCTTTCTCTTTTTCCTTTTCTTTTTCTCTCTTTCTTTTCCTTTTCCTGATAACTCTCTTTCTCTTCCTTCTCATTCTTATCTTCTTCTATTTACTAACTACCACACATATACATATATAATATAATATTAAGTAGTGGTAGAAAATATCCCTAATGACATTTTATCTTCTAGTACCAATTTACCCATTATTAGTGTTACCAAAATGTCCCCTCTTGTACTTATTAACAAAGGTTAGTCTCTTTTTTTAATAATTAATCTCTTCAAAGTTTACTAGTTACTCTATTGATCTCAACTGATGACACTTATAGCACTTAAGAGCTTCAATAAATCCAATTGACACCCAATTGAACATTTAAGGGAAATATGGGGTATTACATAGTTCATTGTAAAGATAATTTTGAATGAGTGAAGTAGTACAAATTAGATTATGTTCACCTTTGTCTACATTTGGTGAATAAGAGATGGAGGCAGAAGGCGGAAGCGCTACTCAAGTGACAGGGTAGATAAACTTCCAAGCGCAGCTTCGCGGTACTATCGACGACTACAATTAGTAAGTGTAGCTAAAAAAACTCTCTACTGGGGGTTAAATAGATCATGACATTTTATGTAATTCTACTTAAGCTTTAATAATGATGACTTTTTAATCTGAATGTCTATTTTAGCTTTGCTACCTAAACTTGTTTTCATGGTGTTACATGACATCAAAAGGTGATTGTCAATATCAGATCCTAGATATTCATCTATTGGATGATAATGCCTAGAGATCCTCATGTACTGTAGTACGATCACTGTGGAGTCTTGTTTCTTTATAACTATTGGAACTTAATGCTCTGTGTTGCTTAATAGACTAAGATATCGGCTATTAGGTAATGCACTTATCTCACAGCATGGAAACTGAAAGTAGATACGAATGAGAGCAATAAGTGGAAATATTACTAACTGAGTAGAGGATCATATTACTGGCCTATAGTTATGCATGATAAATATGTAATGACAAAATCTATCCTGGAAAACTTTCTTACTATTAACACCAAAATCTCCATTTTACTTTCCGTCGTCTATTTTATGTCATTTACTTTCATGCATAAAAAAATATAAAACCCAATTTTACTTATAATCTTAAAAACTGTTAAACAGTCTTTGGAAACCACAAGTCTCTGTGGATTCGATAATTATAAAACTTGCTTTTGTTGCTCAGCGAACACAACTCCATAAGACAAACGACTTTTGAATGTTGAGATTTTCTGTGACAAGGGAGTTGATTTCAACTGTCAATTAACACTTTTGATGATGGCACCTAATCAAGAAGATATCTCAAGCCTCATCACTCAGAAAATTCAAGAATCCAATTAAAGTTATAATTAAATTGTTGAATCAAGCAGCGGATTTTGAAATCTGAAAGAGAGAAAGTGTGAAATCTCGCATGATCCCACACTTAGCGTCTTTAAGTGATTATTTTAAAAGTAAAAAAGTCAAGAGTACGTCTTAAAGTATTAAGGCAATCACACACAAAAAAAAGTTTTTCAACCCTCTTTGATTTCGTAAAACTTCTTGATAACCAATCATGGCTTGTATGGATTTGATTAAGAAGTATTTATAATTAATTGAGAAGTTTTTACACTGCCTAATCAATTAAGGACTTGGTCCAATCAATTAGAATAAGGTAAATGACTTCTTAATTGTTGGAATTCAACCACAACCTATGGAGAATTACACTCAATCTTGATCTCAAGATTGTTTCCACTCACGCAATGACAATGAAAGAAAAGGTTGAGAAAGAAAGAAAGAAAGTAACGTTGGAGAAGAAGATGAATTTTCTGCAGAGTTTTTCTCTGCCCACAACCTGTGGAAACCTTGTTAATATTGCAACTGCAAGTGATTACAAGTTCTGAATTGTATGCAAAATAAGGATTACTCCCTATTTATAGATTTAGGTTAGCTTGCACCCCAAGCCAAAGCCCAAAACTATAAAATCCCAAAATAGCTAACACTACTAAAAATAGGCCTAAATCGAAAACCTGTGTGAAGCAACCTATTTCGACACTTCGACACACTAATACAACTTGACACACACACACATTAGGCTAATTCGACTAATCTTTGTTTCTGTCGAGCTACACTGCTTCAACACAAGGAATTACAACTCAACATTAATCGATTATAAAATCTTTTAATCAATTCAACCATGTAGATGTTTTAGGGTTTCATTTTTTGAATTAGAGTTGTCGTATTTCTCAACATTCTATGGAGTGAACATAAACCATACTCATTTAGTTATCCCACTATCACTGATGGGAGATACTATGGAACTTGCTCTATGAATTGTAATCTTTAGTTATTCCTTTGGTCATTGCCCCTAAAAACCAATTTAAATTATAAGTTGTAAAACACAAATTTTAATAATAATTACCGGTTATTCAAATGAATAAAAAATAGTTACTTACCTCATAATATCATAAGTGTCTGGCAACACGCTGCTCGTATTGTACCAAAGATACTATCGTTCGACCCTCATAAAAACTGATATGACTGCTCCACATGCCCATATTCTTGCTCTTGTTGTGCATCAATAACTAATTGATTTTATAAGGCTCCTCGTCTTATGTCTCCGTGCTGAATAATTTTACTATCGCGTCCTCGTCTACCCACCACTAGTAAAAAAAAATAGACAAATGTTGTAAATGTGTCTTAAAACCTTTGTTGATGAAAAGAAAGAAAATATATTTTGGGGATTGCATTTACCGCGAAAATCTGAAGTTTTAGAAAGTCAGATGAAAAGTCAAGGAGAAAAAAAAATCGATTGGTGAATAGTGCTGTCGTACGGTGAATAGTGTTGTCCGCACAGTGAATAGTGTTTTCGAGTATTCGGGCTTTTTCGATTCGGTCCATGGAATCCATGTGATTTTGGACTTTGTTTGTTGGGTATTTGCTATTATAAATATGTATCTCTTATATGCTTGGTGTGTGACAATCTTAGGGTTTACACCAATAAGGGAGAGTAAGGGTTTAAATGTATAACATAGGGTTTTAGCTATTCACAAGAAAATTTTTAGAAAAGCAAAGGTTTAGGAAAACCTTTGGAGTTGTTTAAGGTTATAGTGATACACTATTACACCTTAGGTTTGAGTGATTCATATATTGAAAGTTGGAGAGGTTGGGAAACACTTGGGTAGAAAATAGGGTTGTTCTTGGGAACCGGAAGACGAAGTCTATTTTCTTGTAACTCATCTGTAATCTCTTGTAACAACTTTCTGATTATAGTGAATTGGAGAGTTGCTCTCTCCACCAGAGTAAATCGTTTGATCGAACTGCGTAAACAAACCTTCGATTTTTTTTCTTACCATATTCTGTTATATTATCTGTGTACAGATTATTACTGTTGAAGACCATTTATTTTAGTTGCTATTATTCTTTGTCTCACAAAGTACTATTGAATTTTGTCGTAATTCACAACAAAATTCACAGCAACACATTTTATAAAAAACACATCATCGAATGACTTTAACAAAGACCACCAATACAAATAAAAATTAACATTCAAGAAAATCTTATACTAAAGAAATCTAGTTGACTAAAATTAACTAGAATGTCTTTAATGTAAGACTCCAATCTTTAACTAAAAAAAGACCGGAGAACTTGCTTAGAAGACCTCCGAAAAGTTAATAAAGACCTTCGGTACAATACAAACAACTTCAGTACTTTTTCTCAAGGCAAACTACAGTCGTGGTTAAAATGTAGCGGTGGAGGATAATTGTAGAAATTTTCCTCATTTTAAAATGGGAAGAGTATGCCGCAAAGTTATTATAAAGGTGAATTTTTATCTACTCAATTTAAAAAGTGGGGTAAAGTTATTTTTAATGTAAAATATTTTGAAAACAACAAATAATTGTACTATTTAATAAATAATTAAATGTGTTAAAATTAAATGATATCATATGATTGATTTAAGGTACATTATTCACCTTTTAGTGATAGATAAAAAAGTTGGAACACCCTAAAGACACAGCAGCAAAAAGAAACACTCAAAATGTCTAGGGCCCACTGCCTATGCTCCAAAAACAAACTAAAACTAATAATAGCATCACGTAGGTATAATCAAAACCAAAGAGTCCCATCTCTCCCAACCTTGTTTTACTCGTGTCATTGTATGTCTATATCCACTACTATCTATGGCTTTTGCGTGTCCAAATTTCAACTATCATATTTCCACTATCTCATTCTTCCTTTCTCAAATTCACTAATTTGTTTATCATAACTATATATAAAGGGGATACCACTTTTTGGGTTGGCCTATTTTTTAGACTAATTTATCCTTTAACTCCTTTTATATATAATTTATTTGATAACTACTATGAAACTCACTATTATTAATTTCTATAAAACTAACTATTGATAACCTCCACATGCTATTTTCCTTTATTTAAACGAATTTTTGTAAATTTTATGACAAAATTTACAGGTTTTCTTTCTTTCTATAAAAAACTATTTCTCTCTTTCTATTTATCTCATCATTATTTTTATTATATTTTTGTTTTAGATGTTTTTGGAGACAAAGACTTGCTTGAATGAACATGAAACTTGATTACTATGAAAATCCACTTGCATCAACATGGAGTTTAATCACTAATGTTATTCATTCCATCCATATCTTTTTAAATTTATATGTGGGTTGTTTGGCAGAAAATAAATGATGGCAATAACAGATCTATAAAAACATCACAACTCATGTATTTTTTTCCATCTCTAATTATTTAACTACATATTTTACTGATTTATCATTGATCTTGCAATCCAATAGAAACAAACTCAAAGTAGTGCATGTTTATGTCTATTGTATTTTTTATTTTTTTCTATTATATACCATCAATTTTTTTCTTTATTTTTTATTTGATTCTATTTGTTGTTTTGTTTAGAAATATGGTAAATTTATACTTAGATCAATATTTAAATTGCACAAACATTTCAACATAAAGAAAACACACATTCAATAATACCAGCTTGGTGTTTTGCCTCATTTCTTTTCTGGATTAAACTGAAAGAATACCCTCTTCTTCCAAATGAGAGAGAGATATTTTTATAAAAATTATTACACAAATAATTTAAATTAAAATCAAAATTAAAAAAATACAGATTTATATTTTAACGCGTTAGTGCAGTAAAAAAAGCGGACAAACGTGCACGAGAGTGCCTGTTTGGACGCTAGTAGTAATAATAACCCTTTATAGAACTCTCTAATACAAAAAAGAAACAAAACATCAAAGCCGTGAAAACGATATTTTATTTTATTTGGCCCACTGTATCTATTAATAAATGAAAAATTAACAGTCCTTCAACATTACAATAGTGAACCAAACATATTATATATATGATACCAATCTTCTACCTACTCTCATCATATTCTCAAACAGCAAAATGAGTTTTGAAGATTATCTTTCTCTTCAATCTACCTTCACTTTCCTCTTCTTCTCTTTCACCTGGCCTTCTATTCTCAATCTTTTCTTTTCTCCTCTACATCTCTAGAATTAAACCATGGTGTAACTGCAACACTTGCAAAACTTTCATAACCATGAGTTGGTCAAAAAACTTCATAAACCTCTGCGACTACTACACACATCTTCTTCAAAACTCACCCACAGGAACAATCCATGTCCACGTCTTAGATAACATCATAACCGCAAATCCAGAAAATGTTGAATACATCCTCAAAACAAATTTCAACAACTACCCTAAAGGGAAACAGTTTTCAGCCATTCTCGGCGATCTTCTCGGCCGTGGCATCTTCAACGTTGACGGTGATTCATGGAAGTTTCAACGCAAAATGGCATCTCTTGAACTGGGTAGCGTAGCTATTCGTTCATACGCTATGGAACTTGTCACAGAAGAAATCAAAACAAGGCTTATTCCTCTCATAGCTTCGAAAACTGATCAAAACGATGATGCTTTTATTGACATGCAAGATATTCTTAGAAGATTCTCGTTCGACAACATTTGTAAATTCTCATTTGGTTTAGACCCATGTTGTCTTGTTCCATCACTTCCAGTTTCGAATCTCGCTGACGCCTTTGATATCTCATCAAAGCTTTCAGCTGAGAGAGGAATGAGTGCGTCACCGTTAATATGGAAGATGAAGCGTTTCTTCAACGTTGGGTCGGAGAAGAAACTCAAAGAAGCCATTAAAGTGGTGAACGACATGGCAAAAGAGATGATAAAACAAAAACGAGAAATTGAAATTGGAGTTGACTCGCGAAAAGATCTTCTCTCACGTTTTATGGGTTCTTTGAATTCAAACGAAGACCAATATTTAAGAGATATTGTAGTTAGTTTTCTTTTGGCGGGTCGTGATACGGTTGCTTCCACGTTAACTGGGTTTTTTATTTTATTGTCGAAGAACCCGGATGTTGAAAAAAAGATACGGGTTGAGTTAGACCGGGTAATGAACCCGGTTCAGGAAGTTGCTACTTTTGAACAAACACGGGAAATGCATTATCTAAATGCAGCGATTCATGACAGTATTAGGCTTTTTCCTCCCGTTCAGTTTGATTCCAAGTTTGCTTTGGAGGATGATGTGTTACCTGATGGAACATTTGTAAAAAAGGGAAGTCGGGTTACTTACCATCCTTATGCGATGGGTCGGATGGGGAGCATTTGGGGACCCGATTATTTGGAATTTAAACCGGAGAGATGGTTGAGAGAAGGCGTGTTTGTACCAAAATGTCCTTTTAAGTATCCAGTTTTTCAAGCTGGTGTGAGGCTTTGTTTGGGAAAGGAACTGGCTATTGTAGAGATGAAGGCTGTTGTTGCTGCCTTAGTGAGACGGTTTGATGTTCGGGTTGTTGGACCGAATCAAGAGCCACGGTTCGAACCGGGTCTTACTGCCACGTTTAGAGGTGGCTTGCCGGTTAAGGTTTTTGAAAGAGCAGAGTATGAATCTGAAGAATTAAGTTAATATTAGGTTGTAATAAATTTAGTACCATGCAAAAATTATGCGTGAATAAAGAAGGTAAATATATTTGTTAGCTTTGAGCTATTGAAAAATTGATTTTCTTTCTAGCTCTTTATTTGATTGATTTTCGTTTTCTAAATTTTAAAACTTATATGGAGTTTCTTTGATCGAAACTCATGTGTTTCCATATTCCATGTTGTTCTGGTGTATCCGATGTGATGCAGAATAATAATGCATCGCAAAATTGTTGGTTCCAGGCAGAGTATTTCTACTCTATGCTAAAAGTATCACATTCTTATTTGTAGGCAATTTAGAAAGGAATCCATATAAATGCTAATATAATTTCATCGTTTTTGAATGGTGGATGAAAAAAAAAATACAAGAAATTAAATACAACACTAAACATTTATATGAAAAACACACCTCTTACACGAAAAACACAAGAAAATAAAACTTGAATTCAATCCGTACGTAGAGCTGTCAAAAAAGTCCTATTTGACAAAGCCTCAATAATTAATCTTTGGCTTAATACCTTTTTTGGTCCTCTAGCTATAGGGGTAGGTCCAAATAAGTCCTCTAGCTTTTAAAAGTTCCAAATTGGTCCTATACGATTTTAAATAGGTCCACGTTAGTCCTCGCCGTTAGAAAAGTTAAAATTTCAAATAAAATATTGATGACATGGCATGGGTTGTGCTGAGGTGTACGTTTCTGAATGGGGATTTGGCACGGTGGTTATAGGCTCTTCATTTCCCACCTATTTTTCATCAAGTCATTTGTTCAGTTAGTCTTCCATCCATCTTTGAAACCCTAGCACAGCCAGACGAAGAAGAAGAAGCTCGTGTGTGAAGACGAAGACGACTATTACGTTTCCAGGACATACGATTGAAGACGAAGATTTATCCTGGTAAGTATCTATGTTCCTTTCGTAGAACAATAGTTTTCGGTAATCTAGGGTTTGTGTGTTGAAATTAGGGTTGTTTCAATCTTCTTTTTGTGAAGTTTCTGCTTGTTTATGATATTAGGTTGAAATGGAAGAAATGATAACCCTCAACATTCATCATAGTGGGGAATTTATGGATTCTGAAAAAACGAAATACGTGGGGGGTAAATCTAACGAATTAAAGGTAGATGTTGATAGGTGGTCTTATTTTGAGTTGATAGGTGTTTGAAAGATATAGGGTATAACGAGGTAAACAACATCTACTACAGGGATCCTACATTTGGGATTAATGAGCTTACTGATGATAGAGGTGCGTTGGACATAGCTGACCTATGTAGGGTACACCTCAAGGTTGACATATACATTGAACACCCATTATCCCAACCTGATTATGTTGATGAGGGTGACACATTACATGAAGAACCTATTAACATGGAGGAGGATATATTAAATGAAGAACCTTTGGATGTTGTGAATGAAGAACAATATGATATTGTTGCTGAACTTGTTGAACAAGTACTTAAGGATGTAAACACTTCTGTTGATAGTGCTGGTGAGGGAGTGAATTCTAGTGAGGGTGTCAAGGCTGGTGAGGGAGTGCATACTGGTGAGGGTGTGATTACTGGTGAGGGTGTGACTATTGATGAGGTTGTCTTGGATGGTGAGAATGTGAATTCTGATGAGGGTGCCTTGGATGGTGAGAATGTGAATTCTGATGTGGGTCTTGAGAAAGAGGGTGTAGAGAAAGAGAGTGTTGAGAAAGAGGGTGATGGGAATGGGGATGGGATTCATGGTCAGGTGCATGATACTTCATCTGATGACAGTGAGGATTCATCCTATAACTATGATAGTGCCTTGGAGATTGATTTCAGTGATTCTGATCCTAGTCTGGATTATGAGGAAGAACATGTTGCCAAAATGGTGGCATATGATGAGAAACAGGAAGGAACGAGTAAATTGAAGAAAAGGAAAGGGGGTGCAGATAGTGGAGAGGAGAATGGAGCTGTGTATGATAGTGAAGAGTTGGAAAGTGGAGGTGACACTGAGGATGAAGAAGAACCAAAGAAGAGGAAACATCCAATCTTCAAGGCAATGAAAGACATGCAAAACTATAAATGGGAGTTGGGAACCTATTTCAATACCAAAACTGATTTTAAAGAAGCCATTCAAACATATGCTGTGCAAAATGGGAGAGGTTTGAAGTTTCTAAAAAATGATAACATAAGAGTGAAGGTGGTATGTAAGCCTGGATGTCAATGGGAGGCATACTGTGGAAAACTTCCTGATGAGGAAACTTGGCAGCTTAGGAAACTAGTTGACACACATAACTGTGCTAGAGAGTATAATGTTAAGATGATGAGCACGAAATGGTTAAGCAAGAGATTGCAAAATACATTGAAAAACAATCCTAAGCTTAAGCTAAAGGATATTAAGGAGAAAGCCCTCAAGAAATGGAATGTAGGTGTTAACAAGATCAAGGCTATTAGGGCTAGATTTGCAGCCAGGGATATGGTAGATGGATCTTATTTAGGAGACTACACTAGGATTTATGACTATTGTCATGAAATTTTGAGGACAAATCCTGGGTCAACTATTAAGATACATGTCACACCAGTTCAAGAGGGAAGTGAGGATGCAAGACCTTATTTCAAGAGAATGTATGTTTGTTATGATGCTTGCAAGAAGAGCTTCAAGATGTGTAGACCAATAATTGGGCTTGATGGCTGTTTTTTAAAGGGTCTATGTGGTGGCCAGATTTTATCTGCAATAGGAACAGATCCCAATGATCAAATGATGCCTATTGCCTTTGCTGTGGTGGAAGGGGAAAATAGAGAATCATGGACTTGGTTTTTAAAGCTCCTCATTGATGATCTGGGTGGAAGAGAAGAGTGTAGGACCTACACTTTCATTTCTGATCAGCAAAAGGTACTCCTATATTTATTGCCTTTATTTAAGTTTGAATTATTTTTTTATTTAGAATTTAATCCTGAATTTATATGCATTTTCAGGGTCTTCTCCCAGCTATGGATGAATTGTTACCAGGTGTTGAACAAAGGTTCTGTGTGAGACACCTGTACAACAATTTCAGAAAGAAATTTCCAGGAAAAGTGTTGAAAGAAATCATTTGGAAGGCAGCCAGAGCTACTTATCCACAGGCCTGGGAAAGAGAGATGAGAGGCATGAGGAGGATAAATGAAGAGGCCTACAAACACATGATGCAAACCCCACCACGATTTTGGAGCAAGTCCTATTTCAGAACCACAACAAAATGTGATACTGTCTTGAATAATATGTCAGAAGCATTCAACAGTGTAATTGTGGAAGCAAGGTCAAAACCTTTGGTTACAATGTTGGAGGAGATAAGAGGATACATAATGGAAAAATGGGCGGCAAATAGGCTAAAGTTCTCTAACTTAGGTGATGATGAAGTCTTGCCAAACATTAAGAAGAAGGCGGAGAAAATCAGCAGTTTCACAAATTCATGGATTGTAAGGTAACTTAGGTGACTGACTGTTGTGTTTTTATAGGATGAAATTCTTTTGATAGGATATAGACTGACTGTTGTGTTTTTATAGGATGTCATCTGAACACATTTTTGAGGTGAAGCACTTTGAGAATCAGGGAGACATGTTCTCTGTCAACTTGAAGGAACATAGCTGTTCTTGCAGAAAGTGGGACCTGACAGGTCTCCCATGTGTCCATGTGATTTCCTCAATCAAGAGTAGAGGTCTTGATATTGACCAGTTTGTTCCTGAATATTACAAGAAGGCTAGGTACATTAGAGTGTATGAACCAATCATTTACCCTCTAAATGGTACAAATCTATGGGTGAGAACTGAATACCCTGATGTGCAGCCTCCCAAATTCAAGAAAATGCCTGGGAGACCAAAGAAGAAGAGGAATAGGGAACAGGGTGAGATTGATGGTTCTGAGAGGAAAATAAGAAAAATTGGTATGATTATGAGGTGCACTAGGTGCAGACAGACTGGCCACAACAAATCAACTTGTAAGATGGCTCAGCCACCACAACAGTCAAGCAACCAACTCAGAATAAAACAACTCAGTCAACTCAACCAACTCAGACAAGCAAATCAACTCAACCAAGTCAAGCAAGCAAAACAACTCAGACTACTACCATGAAGCCTCCAACACAAGCTAGGCACAAGTTTCCTTTTAAGAGACCAGCACAACTTTCACAGAGACCCACCACCAGATTAAGTGCATCACAGAATGCAGTGGGTCCTACTACTAGGAGGACAACACCAACTAAAAGGATCATTCAAAAGAAATCCTCTTAGGGTCTGTAGTTTATGTTGTATTGTGTAATGAACAAGTTCTACTATTTTGTGTAATGTTGTGAAGTTCTTTGGAAAACTTCTGTTATTTTGTGTAATGTTATGAACAACTTCTGTTATGATTACTTCTGTCATGATGTAATCAGATTATCCTATTTTGGGCAATGTTGATGTAATCAGATTATGGTATTTTGTGTAATGTGGATGTAATCAGACTATGTTATTCTGTTATGATGTAATGATTACTTCTGTTAAGCTGTTATCATATAATTGTCATAAATTATGGTGTACAAACTGTTACAAACTGTTACAAACTGCTAGGCTAAACTGTTAAATTAAGCTGCTAAATTAAGCTGCTAAACTGTTAAACAGGTGCAACATTTCAGGTTCACAAACTGTTTTATACCAACTAACACAACTTCAACATTCACAACACCTTAACCACTAAAACAAATAACACAACTTCAACATTCACATCAACTTTTTTATACCAACTGATAAACCAAATTGTACATGTCATGGAACCAACTTTTACATCAACTTCAATATTCACAACACCTTAACCACTAAAACAAATAACACAATAAAAAACAGGGACTTCCAGATCATCTT
Source organism: Lathyrus tuberosus (assembly GCA_022829125.1). NCBI lineage: Eukaryota > Viridiplantae > Streptophyta > Magnoliopsida > Fabales > Fabaceae > Lathyrus > Lathyrus tuberosus. The sequence goes on from JALAZF010000516.1 coordinate 1,489,582, forward strand.
CCTTTTCCTAGTGTTCTTCAAATCTTCTTCTAGAAGTAGATTATTGTCCTTCAACACTTCAACCATGCTTTTTGCCTCAGCCAACTCTTTTTGGGCTTCTTCCAACTCCTTAAATTGCATTTCAATCTTCCATTGCAGATTCCTCATGCGTTCCTCGTTCCCATCTCTTGAATCATCATAGAACCATTCAAAAAAACCGCATCCGGCATTCGTGTGTCCCTATACATATATGCAGCCAACTTGTTAACAGTGAAGCTGTAATGGATGGAATGTATGTGTTTAACAAAGAATATTACCTTAAAATGTTTACAACCCCAGAAAAGCTTTCCATAATTTTTTACGGTTCTTGCCTTGCGAAGTACACACAGGTCTCCACAAGCACACATAACTTGCCCAAAACTGGTATAAACTTGCGATGAAGATGAAGAAGAAACGTGACCAGAACTCATTATTGGGAAGAAAATGAAGAACAAACGCCGCCCAGATACTTGATTTCCCTTTCAATTTGGTGAATTTAGGATGAATTGTGAACCTAGGGTTTGAGATTGGGATTCAATTTATAAAGATTCAGATAAAACACTGTACCTAGCGAAGAAGATGATGACAATGCTTCACTCCCCAGCCAACTCAGCATACACATCAGTTATTTTAACACCGTTAGCATGTATTTAACGGAAAGGATCAATACGAAACTATTTAAAATCGTATAGGACCAATTTGGAACTTTTAAAAGCTAGAGGACTTATTTTTGGACCTACCCCTATAGCTAGATGACCAAAAAGGGTATTAAGCCTTAATCTTTTATTTGGCCTCTATTTTTTAGACCTCTATTAAATGAATATTTTTTTTGCCCTTATTTTTAAGTCCACTCATATTTTTGTTTTATATGAGGTCTAAGTGAGGGGCTCAAAATTTAATTTGTTTGAAAAAAATTACTTTTTTTAAAAAAATAAAAAAAATTGATTTTTTTCAAAAAAAAAAGTAGTTTTTTTTCGAAAATAAAAAAAATCAATTTTTTTAAAAAAATAAAAAACAGTCGATTTTTTTCAAAAATAAAATAAAAAGTCAATTTTTTTTCAAAAATAAAAAACTACTTTTAAGCTTAAATATCATTGGTATTCATACACAAAAAGGATGCACTAAATCATATTATTGCAGTTCATTTAAAATAATACGTGTTTTTAGGCTTAATTTACATTTTAATTATTATATGATTAAAAGTGTCCTAACTATTAAGATTCTACAAAGTTTGATTCATCACAATTTTTTTTCAATATGTTTCAATTCAACAAAATTCAAACTATTATCATTATTTACCCTTCATCAAGTCTACCACTAACAGAACCATCACTTTGAGTCCACTTTATTCAAACAACATTATTCTCCGTTGTTGAAAACATCATCATCAAACCACACCATCTCAATAAATTTTCATTATTCGAACAAAACAACCTCTTCAAAATTGGTAAAAAAAAACCTCTTCAAAACGATCACAAGCAACTTCAGAACAAAAAAAGAAAAGGATTTTGGTTCGGAACTTTCGTCGAATGTTTTATGAGCAGGAGTTGGAAATTAAAAAGTTAATTTTTTCAAATATAGAAAAAAGTTGAATTTTTTTCAAATATAAAAAAAAAGTCGATTTTTTTCAAAAATAAAAAAATCAATTTTCTTTAAAAATAAAAAAATAATCGATTTTTTTTAATTTAAAAAAATCAATTTAAAAAAAAATTGAAAAAAAAATCAACATTTGAAAATATTGGGGCCTTGAGGCCTTTCTTGAATTTTAAGGCCCTTCACTCTAGGGGGCCTACATATTTTGGGGCTCATTTATTTTTAAAATTTTGGGCCCCTTAAATTTTTGGGGCCTCAAAAGTTAGGCCTGGGCCCCTCAAATTGACGGCTCTATCCATATGTATGTGTTGGGTAGTTTGGGCTAGTCAGGAGTAATAATAGAACTAATATGTGTTGATTTGTTTGGGTGAGTCAGGAGTACTTGTGAAAAATCATAACGTTGTCGAAGTTAACGTAACTATGTGGAAATGTTTAAAAATATTTGTTGTGATTAGTTGTAAATGAGAAAAGTGTTCAAAGAACGAAGAGATTGAAATTAAAATGCAAGTAAAGTAAATAAAAGACTTTGAAATCAAAAGACAAAATACAGAAAAAGAAATGGTTGAAATTAAAGTGCAAGTAATGTAAATTGACAGAAAAAATAAAGAAAATGAAAAAGGACTTTAATGAATAAAAAGATTTTTAAGGTAAATGTGCTGGAAATGTATAAAATGGTGGAATGCATACGTACATCTTTTCTCACTCGTTTCTTAAGGCGCATCTACTTTGAGTTTATATAAATGTGTGTACAATTGCGGACCATTTACAAAATAAACCTAAGTGTCCTTATATACAACTTTATGATAACTGTCTAAGAATGGTAGATTACTCCCATGGTGACACGTGTCGCTACGCGAAAAACACCCGGCACAAACACAGAGTCGTCGTCGAACTTTATTTATCTCAACGGGGAAAGGAAAACATCGAGAAAACCTCATAAGGGAAAAAACACGGTCTCGCAACCAAATTCGGGGTTCGGAAGTCGATTACGCAAGAGGAAGGTATTATCACCCATCGTGTCCGTTGTACTCAAAGGGATCCACTCTTGTTGTTCTAATCAAAGGGTACGTGTATCTGAAGCTTACTTGCTAAGGGAATGCAAGAATGAATTATTTGGGGAAAAAACAAAAGGTTTTTATTATTCAGTTCGTCCAAATTTTGCAACCTAGTACCTACGTATCCCAGAGGGAATCAGAACTCCGTAGTTCTTATTGAAAATATTTGTTCTGTTTAGCGTTTTTTATGGACGATGCTAACGTTCGCATTCCAACCGCTAGGTTTAGCCTGTATTTACGGTGGAACGTAAATAACATGCCCTTTCTGAAAAAGTTGAAGAGAAAATCCCGAATGAAAAATGATTTGCATTTGTTGAAGTGTTTTTGTTAAGTTTTGAAAAGAGTTTGGGATGCGTATTGTACTAAAGTCTATGACAATAGGAACGAATATTTTGCATAAACGATCCGAGACGGCTCGCGCATAATGTATTCTAGAAGAAGTAAGGAAAAATTCCCGCTCATCTTTTCCCATGTACTTAAGGCTCGTAATGTACCATACACATCATATTTATTAGGTATTTTGATTTTGAGGCAAGAAAAGATTTTTGTCTTAAGAGATGCAAAAAGGAAAGGAAAATCTAGGGGGAAACTCCATCCTAAATGTTGTCATGCAAAGTGGTCCTAAAGTTAGGATGAAAGGGAATTTCTACCCTAATGTGATAATGCAAGATGGGCATATGGTTAAGGATGAAAGAAAAATTATCCTAATGTTGTCATGCTTGGATTAACATCCTAATGTCTATCCTACTCCAAACTTAATCGAAAATTGAGTTGGACTGGGAAGCCTTAAGGGAACATGCAAGAGCACCACCAGCATTAAATGCAATTAACATGAACATGTATCATGAACGTGTATCAACAATTAATCAAGCATCATTAACACTTAAACAAGTATCACCAACATGTAATCAATCATATGAACATGCGTCAAGCATATGAACAATGTACATGAACATGTAATCAACAATTAACAATGTCAAAAAACCCAAGTCAATAAAAAATTTACATATACATTGTAAACAGATGCTAAATAGCTCAAGAAATGTCAACAAATATCAACCATATCAAGCAATGAAGGATAGAAGTGGAAAGGAGTCAAAACAGCCACTAAAAAGCAACAAAACCACAAATTATGTCAGGTATAACCGGTTACCTGAAATGGTGTAACCGGTTACACCATGTACAAAACAACTTCCTAGGCGCAGGAAAAGGGGTGTAAGCGGTTACACCATATGCAGTAACCGGTTACACCTGCAAAAACAGTAGAAACGTAATTTTGAAAAGCACTTTTCAGAATCACTTATTTGATCTAAACACCAGGTGTTAGGGCATGCAATTGTACACAAAAATCACAACAATTATGAGCAATTAAGTACAAATTGAATTAATCAAACATAAATATCATCAAGCATGCAAATCAATGGATCAATTAACACTTAAATCACAAGAGACTACATTGTGAAAAATGCAAATTAAGTTAAAACAAGTTTAGATCCAAGAATTACCAACCTACAAAGCTGAGATTTACTTTGGTAATTGTTCCAAACAGAATTCAATAGATATAGCCAAGAAAACCAGAGATCCAATGAGTTCTTCACAAGAAAATGAAAGAACAATGCAATAATATGAACTTGCTTCTAAAATCACTTCAAGAATCAACTTCCAAAGCTTTGATCTAGATGAAAATCTGTTGTTGCAAAATATAACAATGGAAGAGCAATGTGATGAAGGTTTAGCTCAAGGATTAACATGTTTCAATGCAAAGCTTGTTAACTCCAATGGTAGAGCTCTAGTGAGGTTAGGGGTGAAGAGAAAAATGGAGATTGAGAGAGAAAATTTTACACAAAGTGAAAGAGAATGAGAGTGAAGTGTGTAGAAAATGCAGAAAATGATTGGATATCCTTGTGGAATAGAGCAAGTTTGTTTAAATAGCAATTAGGCTTGGAGCTCAAAGAGGTTTGGAATTGGGTTTGGAAATGTGACTTGGAGCTAAGTATGGAATTAGGTTTGGAATTTGGTGTGGAGTTTGTTATAACTTTGCATGTTCTAGATCCTTCCATCTGATATAATGGTGATGCATAGCAACAATGAAATTGAATGAATTCTGCTACAGTGCTGAAAAACTACTGTTCTTGGAAAAATCCACCTGATGTAACCAGTTACATGAAACATGGTAACCGGTTACATGCTTGCAAATTTGAATTCTAGCACCACTTGTGAAAGGTGTAACCGGTTACAGGCTTTTTGGATAACCGGTTACATCAGTGCAAAAATGAGATTTTTGGCCTGTTGCAACCTGTTTTGGACATGGCTTTGCTTCTGAACCTTCACCTTTGGTATGACACTTGAATGATGCTCGGAATATGATAAATAACTTGTCTTGAACAAATCATATGAACTTTGTGCTCTCTGTTCTTGATTTTGAAGTAATCAAACCAGTTGTTGGGCAAAATAATTTTTTGAAGACTTTGATGATTGTGAGTTTAGCTATGAATGATATTGAATCAATATTCCTCAAAGAACTTAGGTCTCTACACATTCTAAAATAAAGAAAACCATGAACCACAAGAAATAAGTTGTGATCCCATGTCTTAAGAGCTCATGCAAATGAATGATTGTGATGTCATGACCTCATGGAGATGCATATGAATGAGAAGCACAAGCCAACTAGGGTTAAAAATAAGAGGGAAAATTTTGGGGTGTAACAACACGTCCCAAGTCCATGCAGCGGTTTCCCTCGGCGTGCTACCACATTTCTCCGAATAACCGTTGATGCTAACATAATACCCGCCTTGTGATATCATTTGAATTCCTCAACTTCTTTCGAGGAGCCAAGAACTGATTATCCTTGTCGATCTCTTCGACATCGACCATGTTAAGATAGCATGCTCCATCGTATTGTCCATTGTAGTGATGAACTCCACATGTAGCATCCAAGTTAACATTGTTTCTATTATAGTGATGAACTCCACATGTGATGACTGAGTCGACATTACTTCCATTGTAGTGATAAACTCCAACCTTAGCCAACATAGCATAGTTTTCAATTTCACTAAGTCTCTAAGTTCCTCACCACATCCTTCAACCTTGCCACCTTCGACCAGTATGACATTATGTGACCTCCGACCTTGAGTCATATTGATCATGTGGACTCGCTCTATTTTGACCTTCCACGCGGCGTATTTATGCCTATTCTCATGAGTGCTTGCCAATTACAGCCAAGTCGAAAAATCCAGTGTAACAAAATGGAACTTTAACCATTCACACTTGCATCCAAAATATTCAACATTTCAAGTAATATGGGATTTTAATCACTCACACTTATATCCAACATTCTCTCCACAAGTGTGCGTCCCCCATTGTTTACTTGAAAATTTGGTAAAAAAAATAAGTTTCTATTGATACTTAAGGGATTAAACTCGAAAATATCCCAAAACATATTGTGTAAATTATAACCTTTAAACATCATGTTACTATGCAAATCGAAACACAATGCTTGGGAGATAATGATTTAAACTCGACCAAACTTGGAATGCAAAAGATTTTTTAAGACAAAATAACTAAAATTGAAATGTAGATTGAAAGTAAAATGACAGGAATCGAAATGTAAATCAAATGCAGAAACATAAATGTAAAATGCTTAAAGTTTATAAATGTGGAACACATACGTACGTTTCCTCACTCGTTTCTCAATCACACAAAGATTTTGAGTATGTAGAAATTTGAGTACAATTGTGGACCCTTACAACATAAGCAAATGTCTACTTATATACTAGTCTAGAATAACTACCTACAATAGTCAACTAAACACGTCACGACATCTCTTACTTCCATGAAACTCTTATCTTTGACAGACTTCCACGTGTTTTCGAGTAACCACCTGATTTTATCCAGTTCTCATTCTTTCGATTAAGAAAAATAACCAACCAAACATTGGAAATTTTACTAAGTCCAAAAACTCTACACACTCCTTGACCTTCAGCTACACACTTCGACCAACATCATCATATATGCCTTTCGACATGCCCAAGTCAGATCACCTTATAGTTATGATTTACCATGTTTGACTTCACCTCTCATCATGATATGTTCTTGTATTTCACTTGCCATTTAAATCTACGTCGAAAATCCAAGGTAACAAATTTCCCCCCAAAATGTCATGTTTCGATTTAAATCAGAAAAGAGAAAGGTGGTTTTTTATTGTATTTTCGATACTGTTTCAACTTCTCTACTGACGTCATCGTCATCATGACCATTTTACTGCGTGTTGTTATTTTCCATGAGATCTGTTCAGAATCTCATCGTCACTCCTATTTCTAGGACACAAATGCACACATTTTTACTTAGCTGCTCCACTCACATCAATGCAACCACTTGGTAACACACAAAAAAGTTCCATTATCTCCACGCGGATGCCACGTGTTCGACTATGAACACGCAATGAAACCATTATAAATACCCAGCTTCACCTTCCTTCTCATCTTCTTCATTCAGCCATTTTCTTAAGTCTCTTGCGCAAAGAAAAACCCTACACTTTCTTAAAAACTTCCACTTCCAACAATGGCATCCATCAAGACCTAAACTTCAAGGTTTGATATTAGGGAAAATCCATTTGCTTTCACGATTCCAGCAGAGGAAGATGAATAAGGTAGAGACTTTATTCCTGAACCCCCATTGTCAAAAGAGAAAAACTCAAACTGGACAAACCAGATACTCATTCCCTTCTCTCTATCTGAAAAACTCTTCGCATTCTTGGGGCCATTTCTGACTGCAAAGTCAAATGTTGGGAAAGTTAAGAACTTTTTCCCAGGCTCCTAGTTACCATGCCTTCAATGTTCGAATAACGCTCCCTCGATTTGTCCTTCATGGACAAACCTGCGCTTATGTTTCGATCTGCACCACCTACTTAAAGCAAGGAATACCTGGCTTGGCTCGATAAGGTTCAACCCTAAAGAAAATAACCATTGCAAGATTTGGGCATCTATGACATGATCAAAATCTCCAAAACTAGCCCTAGATACAACCTGTCCATGTTACTAGCATCAATATTCTTTTGGGAAGGTTCGACCAACACTTTCCAATTTCCTTTTGGTATGCTAACGCTGACCTTGTTCAGTGTAGCTGCTATAACAGGGCGAAACCCTCTAGGCGAAACCTTCTTAAACAACTGTGTCCTCAGGTTTGAATTTAAAATAATCTTCTCAAGATTTGCTTGGAAAGATTATATGAAGTGTAACTGGACAAGCTTCATAACTGATTCCCACAAATTTGAGCACAAGGATTCAAATATAGTCTGAGCATTAGACGTACCGATGATGTTGATATACTCAGAATCGAGATAGAGCACCTACCAGAATGCATCTACCTCTGAAGATATTTTCAATAAGCTTCTTCTGAGCTGGTGAGAGAGAATTTCAAACTTTGATCATCCCTACACTATCAACTTCTATAGTAATACCTCTTTCAAGGGTATTCTGCAGACCTTCACAAAACCCTTTACCAAGTCCAATGAATTAAAAATATATTTAACTTTTCCATCATTTAAATTCTGTGGAATCACCCTTTGAATATGGTAGGAAAAGCAATGTATTATTTTTCATGTGGCACTTGATTCCTTCTTGAAGGAAATTCTTTAACATACATACTTTTCTCATTGGATCATTATTTGCACCAATGTTAAGTGTTATCTACAAACCATGCTCTGATACCAATTGAAGATGAGAAAAAGTACACAAGAAGGGGGATTGAATTGTGTTTTTAATTTTCTTAATTTGCGTCTGATCAGAGTTTAGAATCTAAATTGGTGTTCAGATTCTGGTTATACTTAGTAGCGGAATGTTAACAGCAGCAAATAAATAATAGCAGAAGACACAAATATTTATACTGGTTCCTCCAAAATGAGAGTAGTCCAGTCCCCTTGCTTCACAAAAGATTTTCACTATAATTAAATCATGATTACAATCGCTTATGCATTATGCATAATACTTTTACAATGCTCAGACCCTAAGTCTGAGACTTATTGCTTAAACCCCTAAGGCCCAAGACTTCCTTGCTCAAGTCCTACAGACTCAAGACTTCCTTGCTTAGACCCTCAGCCTAAAACTTTCCTGCTCAGGACCCTCAGGCCCGAAACTTCCTGCTCAACCCCTTCTGGCCCAAGACTTCTTGCTTAAACCCCTCAGGTTCAAGACTTCCTGCTTAGACTGCAGCCTAAGACTTTTCTGCTCAAGCCCCTCAGGCCCAAGACTTCCTGCTTAAACCCCTCAGGTTCAAGAATTTTGCTCAGACCCTCGATCCGAGACTTCCTTGGTTAAATCTCATGGATTCAAGACTTTTTCTCAATTAATCCACTTGATTAAGACTTTCATTGCTCTAGCACATAACAAGAGACTTACATGGCTCAAGCATCTTGGCGAGAGACTTGGATGCTCAATCAATCCACTTGATTAAGACTTTCAATGCTTTAGCACATAGTAGGAGACTTACATGGCTCAAGCATCTTGGCAAGAGACCTTGTTGCTCAATCAATTTACTTGATGAAATTCTGGCATAGCAGACAGCAGATGTCCTAACACATGTTAAGACATTGTTCTGCATAATTATTTAAACAAGAACAGAACAGCAGACTAATACCTTGAATATCAGTAACTGCAAAAACACATATGTTTTGACATCTGTTCCAACATGTTAATCAATACTGAACTGTAAATTGCAGAATGATAAACAACACAGAATATGATGACCCAGTTCGGTGCAACTCACCTACATCTGGGGGATACCAATCCAGGAAGAAGAATTCACTATCAGTAGTATAGTTTTATGTAAACAACCTCAGGTTTACAGTAAACACCCACGCTTACCTATCACTATCCAATGAAGACTTTATCATTAGAAGTCACATCTAATTGATAAGAGAAACCCATCTCACTCCCTAAATCACAACCTTTGATTATCTAACAGTTACTACACCATAACTGTATCATCCCTATTGAAAGACACCCCTTCCAATACAAAGTTCAGTCAAGCATCCTTGACTAACAAGCTAACTTGGATTTGCTTCAAAGCTTCATCCAAGAACAATACACGATTTATTACCTATGGGTTTCTGAATCTATACTAGTACCTATGTCCGCCACATTGTATCAAATCGATACAGAGGGGGACTTACAAGAGAAACCTACGAATCTCAAAACCTAAACCCTACTTTACAAAATAGGATTCTTAAGTTTATGTCGTCCTCTCTCACTCTTCTGCGTTAGGTCTTGGTCTTCTTTTATAGCCTTCTGCTGAGTTGGGTTTCATATCTTTGATCCTTGATCCATTGCCAATCGCGCCTTGAATCTTGGAACAGATTTAAAGCAAACCTGTTGTAATGATCATGATGTCGAGTTGTCATGCTAGGAAATTTCACTCGACATCTTTGGTCTGAGGCAGAATCCTTCATGTTGGAACATTTTTCACAACATTATGTTTTACCAAAATTTAGTCAAACTTGGAGCCTTCAATCTCCCCCTTTTGACAAATTTTGGCTAAAACATTCTTCAGTTTGATAGTGCATGCAGTGAGAATACCTGCAGCAAGTGGCCAGAAAGAGAGAGAAAATGATTTCAAGATCCCCTCCTCATTCACCTTGTGATACTGAGTACATAGAGAATGTAACTCAGATCACAAAACACAACTTGCTCTCTAACTCTGATCACAAAACACAATTTACCCAAGATGTTAGCACCCAGAACGTCATAACATCCTTTGAGACATTTTTCTAGATGATCAGTAGCTCAAACGTATGCAAACAGTTCATAGTAACAACATAGCCATTCTCCCCCTTTTTAGCCAAAAGATGGCAAAAGTTACCCATGCAAGCCCAAACCCAGATTATGCTTACCCAAACACGGACAAAACCCATTTGTTCTTAACTTAAGGAAAATGTTCTAGCACGACCCGCCTTAATTACTAAAGAAACTAAGTAGGTAGAGCCAATCCATTTGACAGAAACAAAATATTAGTCAATGAGTGCAATAACTGCTGGTCAAGTTAGTTTCGAAAGAGTCCACCTGTTCTGACTTATCCTTGAAACTGCTTCTGAACAGTGTCCTGATACCTAACCTGATACTGTCAGATTTTTGGTTCCCACAGGCAGGACTATAATTACCCCCATCTTTTGTTTATCCTGAATTACTTCCTTAACCCAGAATTAGAAAACTCGTTTACTACAGAATTCTTCCATTGACCTTTCCATCAGCAGAAATTCCCAAGATACTTGTACCACTTCTAATTCAATCTATTGACACCAATGACGAAATTAGAATAACCTGGTAAGTTCACCCAGAACTTATGTTAGTAGGACAATGTCACGACATCTCGTCTGACATATCAACCTCACCAAAGGCAATCTATCACAAACTACTTGAAACCACAAACAATCTTGATAAATAATCTGCACCACTGCAGCTATATATCTGAAGCAGAAGTCTAATTCCCCCTGTCGTAGATAACCAGTGCTCCTTTGCCAGACGAACACCCTAAATGAATGGAAAACATAAGACACATCTTCATGTCTTCAAGAGTGCACCCTCTGTTCAACACACCCGCTGAACACATTCACCTAATGCTTGACCCTCAAGCAAACCATGTACCACACTAGTACATTTAATAGACATAAGTTCTCCCCCTATCTTTCTCAACTAATGCTTCTTCAATAATAAACACCTCAAAATCACCATATGATATCCCATGACAACTTCATGATCATACAATGAGAGTACCAGGAACGCATCCTTGTACCATAACTAACAAACTCTTGGATTGAGATCAAAGCTCCATTGATCCCTCTCGTCCAAAAACCATCTATACACCACACGAATTCCTCCTGAATTCTCATGTATAGATCTCCTTGTTCCCTGAGATACAACCCAATTGAATCTGGAATACTTCACATTCCTCAAAGAGACATACAGAGCCCCTTTGTTTGCTAGCTCCCCCAGATGTTCTTCACACTTGAAGGACATCAAACACATGCTCCAGAAATCCTTAGCCCATTTTCTCCACAAGCACCAAACTGATCCACTTCTAGCATGTAACATTCACATCAGACTTCCAAGACAATCCTTTACCCATCATTCTCCTGTACGATAAGATAAATACCTCTTAGACAAGATGTGAACTCAGAATCCTACTCCAAGGATAAATAACCCAGAAGATGTTCTAACATCATTTAGGACATCCTTCACATATCATAGACACCATAGTTCTTGATATGATCCACCACCGGACTTACTATCTGCATAGTAATCCAACTGAAGATCTTCAAACAACACTGCGCCACCAGCTTGATCAACAAGAACTCCAGATAACAAAAGAGAGAAATAAACTCTCATCCACCAAAAGAAGGTAATCTTCCATAAACTGAGAACTTCTGCCACAAGCTCCAAGATAGAAAAGAATCAATACCTTCTTAAGTCTTCAACTAACCACCCTTCTGCCCAAGAGTAATTTCTTCCAAGACACTCTCAAGAGTAATCAAATGCCACTATTTGATTATCTTGATTTCTCGAATCCATATATGAGAACTACCAAATGCCACTTTTGATTGCCTCATCCTTCTTGAATTCAAATATGAAACCAACCAAATTCCACTTTTTGACTGATCTCATCCTTCTTCAGAACTCCCACAAGATACACTGATCCACCAATGAAATCTGATCTTCAAGTTACATGAACTACTTGCTCCATAGCAAGCCATCTTAGATCCACAAAGCCTTAGACATGTAACATCTTCTCCTACTTGCAGCTCCCGCAAACTGCATGAGATAGACCTTTTTGAAGCATCCATAACTTCCATTCTCTTGTAGATCAACTTATCTTAAGCTGATGTGCCACATCACCAGCTGAGATCCTGATGTTAAGCTTGATGTCAGAACATTCTGATATGACATCCAGCTGCTGAATTCAGCTCCTAATTCTGCCACTTAGAAGAACCTCCTCCCTTTAACAGAACAAGAGTTCCATGCTCTCATAGACTTGATTCAACAACCAAGTTTGAGTTGACAACCTCCATCCCGCTTAATCTTAACACATGTATTCCATTCAAGCTCACACCTTGATGAATATCTGCTTCATAATTCCAAAGAACTCAACGTGCCAAGTCTGATTCTTTAGAAGAAAGTAGTCATAGACTACACCATAACTATACCAAAGAATGCCACTTTCCTTGAGTAGAGCAGTCTGTAGAAAGTCAGAGATAACTGCCACTTAACCTTGACTTCCAAGATGAGCAAAATCACATGCTCTTATGTACCTAGATCAGAAATAAACTGACCCAAGCTGTGCCATTACCAGCACCATATTCTGGACAAGTCTCTTGCAAGGACACTTTCTAGATAAACATCAGATGCTTCAAGTAAAAACTAGAACACACATGCTGCACTTCAATACTCCTAGATCAGAAATAAACTGATCTAAGAATTATGCATCAAGATTATGATGTCTTCTTCTTCATCTTCCACATCACCATTTTCTAGACCAGCTTCTTGCCAGGAAACTCTCCAGAGATTAGATGCTTCTGCCACACCAGATTGAAGCAGATTCTTAGGTCAACACCCAAGAGAAATAAACCCAAAAGCTTATGCAGTACCCCTCCTATGATTCTGTACAAACCAGATGAAGAGATGTTCCAACATCGTGTTGAACTTTAGCAATCTTGAACTCCACATACAAGGATAATCAATTAAATACTTGTGAATATCACAAATAGCAATTGATCTTAAATCCTTGTCCAATAACCCTGCTTCACTGCTGAAACTATACTCCCACATATCGCTCCATGAACACTTAACAAGTATTCAATCTTTTGTAAGTATCTTCTTTGACAAACAAAGTGTTGAGATACCAAGGCTGCCACCCTTGACTCAAGTAACTAAGATTCTCTCTGAACGAACCCTATTTACCTCAAAAGTTCTGAAATCTCCATTCAGATTGGATCCACCCTTAGGATTAAGAGAGATGAATCCTTCCTTGTTGTTTTGGATGGTGAAAATAAATCACCTCCACTTTGTTCAGGTTTATGTTTCACAGAAACACCCTCTAGTCAGAAGAATAACTAGAAGAGTCCAGGTGCACGACTGATATGCCTTTATGAGTGGACTTGAGAGAATTCTCAAGTATCTTTGACAACTTATCTGATCAATAATTTACCAAATTCCTAGAGCAAGAACTTGATAAAACCTAATCTCAACTCCCCTCGTCTTCAACTGACTTCAAACTGCACACTAGAACCAAGCTTCCAAGTATCAAATCACCATAACAGACATCTTCCAACAACTCTCTCCATTCCATCACTCCCGACTTTGGAATAAAAAGATGCAGATATCTTCAAATATAGAGGCCAACGATTGAGATCTTCCACCATCAGTCTTCAGTAAAAACTCCAGAACCCCATAAATTCCAGAGCTCTTCCATCAGAAACATATGCAGCGGAACCACCAAGGAAAAAATTTAGCTTTCCCTAATAAGATGTCAGAACATCTTATAAGACACCCCAACAAGAGAACAAGCCACTTCTCCTGCAGTTATTGTAGATCCTCCTCAGCAACATGAACAACCACCGGGTTGTTACCTTCGATCCAGAACATCCATCCCATTCATTAATACCCTTTAGTATGTCTGAGTTGATTGACCTGTTCTTCAAAACTCCTCCTTGTTTAAACGCCAGAAAGTATCTCCCAAAGATCTCATCCAGAAACAGACAGGATGCCTGTTCTGATACCAATTGAAATTCTGGCATAGCAGACAGCAGATGTCCTAACACATGTTAAGACATTGTTCTCCATAATTATTTAAACAAGAACAGAACAGCAGACTAATACCTTGAATATCAGTAACTGCAGAAACACAGATGTTTCGACATCTGTTCCAACATGTTAATCAATACTGAACTTAATTGCAGAATGATAAACAACACAGAATATGATGACCCAGTTCGGTGCAACTCCCCTACATCTGGGGATACCAATCCAGGAAGAAGAATTCACTATCAATAGTATAGTTTTATGTAAACAACCTCAGTTTTACAGTAAATACCCATTCTTACCTATCACTACCCAATAAAGACTTTATCATTAGAAGTCACATCTAATTGATAAGAGAAACCCATCTCACTCCCTAAATCACAACCTGTGATTATCTAATAGTTACTACACCATAACTGTATCATCCCTATTGAAAGACACCCTGATGACATGAAAATACATCGTTTATTTGACTTGATTAATGCATGTTTTCTAGTTGTTTTGATTTACATTTGCACTATTATGTTGGTAATTTGTTTGTTGGCTTAATTGCAATTTCGGTCCCTCTGTTTTCATTTCTTTTGAGTTTTAATCCCCCTATTTTAAAATCCGGAATTTTTGTCCCTCCATTTTTAGTTTTTTTTTTTTATTTTGGTCCCCCTATTTTAAAATCTAGAATTTTGGCCCCTATGTTTTCATTTTTGTTTAGTTTTGGTCCCCTATTTTATATTTTGTTTTGGACTTTAGTCCCCCTTTCTAATTTGGAACTAATTTAATAAGGGGACCATAAGTTTAAAAATATGAAAATAAGGTTTGTTTTCAGGTATTTAGCCATTTAAGAGTCACTTACGAAGAAACGAAGCAATTCGGATGAAAAACGGAAGAAATTGAGCAATTTGCACACAAGGCGTTCGCTATAGAGAAAGCCTAAAAGGAGAAAAAGGAAGGAAAAGTACAAGAAAGACAAGGGAAAGCCCACATGACAATTGATTACAGTCTTAGTGAAACCGAAGATGCTGTTTTTCCTTTGTAGTGTTGTCCGACGATTCTGGCCATAACTTTTGATCCGTATGTCGGAATAACGCACCGTTTAAAGCATTGGAAAGATAACCCATAGATCTAAATCATAGAAAATGGACCCATGGTGGGCGCCATGTAGAGCTGGCGGGCACTATCTTCCCAAAACGTGGATCAGTCAAGGACGGTTAGAGAAAGTGCCCCATGATCACCATTTTTCTCTCACACAAATATTGAAGGAGTTACGTGCATTCAAAGGCATGTACCACTATAAACAGGACTTAGTTCATTAGTTTTAATCATCCAATCTTAGTTACAACATTAGGCATAAATTTACTTTGTTAAAGCGATAATTCTTCACATCGGGGAGTTATCGCACCATTGTTGTAATCGAGTTTGGATCGATTTATTTTACAGCTTTTAATCTTGCCACCATTTACTTTCCGTCAAAGTTTATTTCTTGTATCAGATCCAAGTCTCCGGTTTGGAGCAGGTTCTTAATATATTCCGCATCGCTTTACTTTATTTTATTTCCTAGCACTGCCTTACTTTGTTTATTTTCTGTCTCGCCTTAAATTCGTTCACTTATTTGCACCACTTTTACATTCTTTATTTTATCGCATTGCTTGTTTAAATTTCTTTGTCTTAAAAGATTTGTTTTCAAACCGAACTTAAGCGTCACACTTTCGTTCTCACTTTTGAAAATCAATCGCACCCTTTACACATTTTTTTATTTCCAAAATTACTTACCCCGCAAATCTATTTCATGCCATATTTACCATAGTCATGTCTAGCTAAATCCGTTGTGCTGGGATGTTAGGACCGTCGTTTCGACGGTGCTCCGTATGTTGTATCTGTAGAAATGCTTTAGGGGCTATTTTGATTTTAATACAACTTTTCTGAATTTAACTTGATCGGCCATTACGTAAATGGGACCGTGTTTCTGTTTACGTAATGATCGTGACTATGTCGGGTAAGATCAAAAGCCGTCCGATACTTAAGATAAAAGTTGGTTAGTTGTTTATTGATAAAAACAGCGAAAGTGCTTTGTTAATTAACTAGGGAAATTTAATATTATTAGAAAGTGATTTTAAAACTATTTACGAAAGCGCGCCGTTTATAGATTTAGGATCCGGTTGGCCGAGCATATGCCGGAAACCCTTTGATGTTAAATATTTCCAATGAAAAGCACTTTTTAACCGAGTCTTAGAGGTGGTTATATAAAAAAGGACTTCATCACTTTAACGCAATACGCGACCGGTGCAGCGTGAGCGGCTGGTATAAATTAGAGGGTAAGTACGGTTCCGATCACGCTAACGCGACAGTTCCTTTTTAATTAACTCTTTTTCCAAGGAAGAAAATATTGCCCCGTAACTGTCTCTACTTAGACAATAGGAGTACTGTTTGATCGATGCGAATTACATTCCAGTACCATTTATCTAAATTCATTTTTACTGATTATTCTCTATTTTCTGTGCACTTTACACTCTATTTCTATTAGCCTTAGATAAACACCGTAACAATAGTAATTGATAGATTAACATTGGTCTCTGTGGGTTCGAAAATCTTTTATATTACTTCGATAGGTCAGTGCACTTGCGGATTACACCCATCAAGTTTTTGGCGCCGTTGCCGGGGACCAATTTTGTCAAATATCGTAACCCTGTTGTTACACTGTCTAGACTAAGGCACCATTTTCTCTATTACTATGGATCACGCAAATTTTCCCTATAATTACCACTCTCAGTACTTTGAGGAACCGCAATATACCCATAAATCCAACCTCAAAATAATAATGGAGAATTTCATTGAGACGCAGACTCTATGTAGGCTAGAATTTACGTGGATGAGGTTTGTGGAGACACAAACTCTCCAAAATAAGGAGTTTAGAAAACAAAGTCTTCAGATTAATGAAAACCTTAGGCAGCTAAACACTATGGTCGACTCCCTCGTGACTCATAGCATGGCATTGGAGACTCAAATTTCCTTGCTCGCACAAACACCCCTAGAACCCTTCCCTGAGAGACATGCAGATGTTGTAACAACCAGTAGTGAAAAAAAATTGAATATCCTAAGGAGAGTGATAATGAGGTTGAGGAGATTTTTGGTGAGAAAAGAGTAGAGATTGAGAAAAATCCACCGACACCACCTGAAAGGGAGGTTGTCGAAGAGGTAGAGAAGGAAGCACCTATTGTTGTTCCTCCTCCCTATAACCCACCGATCCTTTTCCCCAAAATAGTTATGGAAGCTAATGTAGACTCCCAATCCAAAACGTATGTGGAGGTATTGGAAACTATCCACACCAATGCACCTATGTCTGAGGTCATGCATAAAAAGAGACAATTGATGGACCACAGAACTAGGGGAATCTTCAGTATTAAGAGGGAAATGTTAGATTTTGAGGTAGTGGATGAAAGAACTAAACTAAAACCTGAGGAGCTAATACTTAGGATAGATTCAGAACTACCACAAGTTCAAAAGAATGAACCACCCCACAGAAGGAAGAAAAGAAAAGGTGAGGGATATGTGAGATGGCTTGATAAGTGGCCATGGAAACCAAAGATTATTAAAAGGTAGATCGAGGAATCATTCTCGAAAGAACCACCATGAGTACTTACACTCCTGGGTCGTCGAGCTAACGACGTAAAAAGAAGCGCCGTGTGGGAGGAAACCCACGAGCTTTTAATTTAATGATTTCCTTTATTGTTTGAATTTGCAGAAAATAAAGAGATGGATTGTTTGTCATGTCTCAGCTACTTCTAGGTGAAAAACCTCTAGATAACAATCCTAGAGATGAGCTGGTGCCCATGGACGTTCCTACGAATGTCGCTGCTGGTGGTGACACCGATGAGGAGTATGATAGGAGAGAGCATGTCTCTCCCGTTCGTAACTCACCTCCTTCTCGTTCTTCTCATGGTTAGTTTCCACCTGCACACACCGCACTGTATTTTTCTAACACTTTTTGCAGGCACTTCCTCTGGAAACGGGCAACATGATGAGATGCTTTAATAAACAACAGCTTCAACAAATGAAGGTATCTCAAAATTCCCGCAGTCGAAGTAGAAGTGGCCAGCGAAGACATGAACAACAAGAGCAGGATCAGAGAGGATTTGGCTGTGGTGGCACGTAGTAGCATTCATACAGGTTCTTCCATTCCTTTTCCACCTTATTTCAAAAACATTAAAGACAATGTTTGGTTTAAGTGTGGGAGGGATTTTTCTCGCTTTCTAGTTAGATTTATCGCTTTCTTTATTTTTCTTTGTCTGTTATCGAGTCATTGGATGCACTGTCAAGTCATTTATGTGTGTTTCCTATCGTTTATCCCGCATTCCCTCTTTTTTGAGCCATACCAGAAAAAGTGAATAAATTTTGAAATTTTTGAAATTTTTGGAAAAAACAGATGATAGGTTACAAAGACTAGGGAAAGTTCCTAAAAGATCGGCATCATCTTAACACCGTAGGTCTCTTGAATATAAGAATCAATTTGCATAATTATTATTCGAAAGCTTTGAATTCTCATTTCTGAAGTAGTCTTTAGTAGTTTATTTTAGCAGTCAGCACCATCTTGGTTACTACTATGCAAATGAACCAATGCAAATAAGTGAATGATCCCGTAAAAAGAATGAAAAAAGAAGAAAAATAAGTAATGAAAAGCAAACGATTTGAAAAGAGAATCCGCCTTCTAAGTTAGGTAACCCTCACCAGGTTATTTAGCCCAAACGGCAGAGGAACCTTTGAAATTATACTTGTACGTTTGTATTGAAAAAGTTAGCAAAAAGTGTTGAAATTAGGTATAAAAATCGGGATCATAATCACTAACAGGGCTGTTCACCATGCGAGTACAAGATAACGAGCTTAATGTGATTGCGCTTGAACGAAAAAGATGAAAGGTGAGATGAGTACGTTTGGCTTGAGCATAATAATATGATGCGGATCGGTAAGTATAGGAAAGAGACCTATGATGGCAAAAATGCGAAGTGTGTTGTTACGATATCCTTAGTTTTTGAGTTAGTACCTATCAGTGTGACCTTTTCCAAAGTAAAGTCCATAAGCTTAGTCACTATAAGAATCACTGTTCTTTCTGTTTACACGAGTCTTGCTTGAGGGCAAACAAAGGTTCAAGTGTGGGAGAGTTTGATGGCGTGAAAATACATCGTTTATTTGACTTGATTAATTCATGTTTTCTAGTTATTTTGATTTGCATTTGCACTATTATGTTGGTATTTTGTTTGTTTTCAGGTATTTATCCATTTAAGAGTCACATGCGAAGAAACGAAGCAATTCGGATGAAAAACAGAAGAAATTGAGCAATTTGCACACAAGGCGTTCACAATAGAGAAAGCCTAAAAGGAGAAAAAGAAAGGAAAAGTACAAGAAAGACAAGGGGAAGCCCACCTGACAATCGATTGCTGTCTTAGTGAAACCGAAGATGTTGTTTTTCCCTTGTAGCGCTGTCCGACGATTCTGCCCATAACTTTTGATCCGTAAGTCCGAATAACTCCCCGTTCGAAGCATTGGAATGTTAACGCAGAGATATACATCATGGAAAATGGACCCATGGTGGATGCCATCTAGAGATGGATGGCACCATCTTCCCAAAACTTGGATCAGTCAAGGACGCTTAGAGAAAGTGCCCCATGATCACCATTTTTCTCTCACACGAATATTGAAGGAGTTACGTGCATTCCAAGGCTTATACCACTATAAATAGGACTTAGTTCATTAGTTTTAATCATCCAATCTTAGTTGCAGCATTAGGCATAAATTCACTTTGTTAAAGCAATAATTCTTCACAGCGGGGAGTTATCGCACCATTGTTGTAATCGAGTTTGGATCGATTTATTTTACAGCTTTTAATCTTGCCGGCATTTACTTTTTGTCAAAGTTTATTTCTTGAATCAGATTTATGTCTTCGATTTGAGCAGGTTCTTAATATATTCCACATCGCTTTACTTTATTTTATTTCCTCGCACTGCTTTACTTTGTTTATTTCTTGTCTCGCCTTAAATTCGTTTACTTATTTGCACCACTTTTACATTCTTTATTTTATCGCATTGCTTGTTTAAATTTCTTTGTCTTAAAAGATTTGTTTTCAAACCGAACTTAAGCGTCACACTTTCGTTCTCACTTTTGAAAATCAATCGCACCCTTTACACGTTTTTTTTATTTCTAAAATTACTTACCCCGCAAATCTATTTCATGCCATATTTACCATAGTCATGTTTAGCTAAATCCGTTGTGCTGGGATGTGAGGACCGTCGTTTTGACAGTGCTCCGTATGTTGTATCTGTAGAAATGCTTTAGGGGCTGTTTTGATTTTTATACAACTTTTCTGCATTTAACTTGATCGGTCATTACGTAAATGGGACCGTGTTTCTGTTTACGTAATGATCGTGACTATGTCGGGTAAGATCAAAAGTCGTCCGATACTTAAGATAAAAGTTGGTTAGTTGTTAATTTATAAAAACAGCGAAAGCACTTTGTTAATTAACTAGGGAAATTTAATATTATTAGAAAGTGATTTTAAAACTATTTACGAAAGCGCGCCATTTATAGATATAGGATCCGGTTGGCCGAGCATATGCCGGAAACCCTTTGATGTTAAATATTTCCAATCAAAATAACTTTTTAACCGAGTCTTAGAGGTGGTTATATAAAAAAGGACTTCATCACTTTAACGTAATACACGACCGGTGCAGCGTGAGCGGCTGCTATAGATTAAAGGGTAGGTCCGATTCCGATCACGCTAACGCGGCAGTTCCTTTTTAATTAACTCTTTTTCCAAGGAAGAAAATATTGCCCCGTAAGTGTCTCTACTTAGACAATATGAGTACTATTTGATCGATGCGAATTACATACCAGTACCATTTATCTAAATTCATTTTTACTCATTATTCTCTATTTTCTGTGCACTTTACACTCTATTTCTATTTGCCTTAGATAAACACCGTAACAATAGTAATTAATAGATTGACATTGGTATCTGTGGGTTCGACAATCTTTTATATTACTTCGATAGGTCCGTGCACTTTCGGATTACACCCATCACACCCCTTCCAATACAAAGTTCAGTCAAGCATCCTTGACTAACAAGCTAACTTGGATTTGCTTCAAAGCTTCATCCAAGAACAATACACGATTTATTACCTATGGGTTTCTGAATCTATACTAGTACCTATGTCCGCCACATTGTATCAAATCGATACAGAGGGGGACTTACAAGAGAAACCTACGAATCTCAAAACCTAAACCCTACTTTACAAAATAGGATTCTTAAGTTTATGTCGTCCTCTCTCACTCTTCTGCATTAGGTCTTGGTCTTCTTTTATAGCCTTCTGCTGAGTTGGGTTTCATATCTTTGATCCTTGATCCATTGCCAATCGCGCCTTGAATCTTGGAACAGATTTAAAGCAAACCTGCTGTAATGATCATGATGTCGAGTTGTCATGCTAGGACATTTCACTCAACATCTTTAGTCTGGGGCATAATCCTTCATGTTGGAACATCTTTCACAACATTATGTTTTACCAAAATTTAGTCAAACTCTTGGAGCTTTCACTTGATTAAGACTTTCATTGCTCTAGCACATATCATGAGACTTACATGGATCAAGCATCTTAGCGAGAGACTTTGATCTAAACTGCTGAAACACATGTTCAACAGAATAGAGAATAAGGTGTACTTGATACAAATATCAGAGGTATAGGGAAATGACCATAGCAAAGACCTAAAGCTCTTAATATTTCTAAGATATTCAATGTTTAAGAAATCTTAAGGTTTTTACAATTACAAGCAACAACAGAAATTCTGTATAACCAATTGTGTTTATAATTGTTGATCTTGATACTCCTGCATTAGGTCGATCCTTGTTGAAGATTCAGTTTGAACCTTCAGCTGCATATACAACATTTGCAGAAGACTAGTCGCTGGAGAGATAACTTGATCAAGTGTCTTTGCTTTCTCCATAGTACATGAGAGGTTGAAGATAGATACACCAAAAGATCTTGATCCATTATGTAACGTGTTTAACCATTGAGTCATCAAAGAGATCTTGTACTATATAGCCGTTGAGAGTAGATATCTATAAAGCATGCCAACTTTTCTTGAGCCTTGTGAACTAAGACTCTAGCTGTAGTGTAGTGTGCGATTTTTGTCGGTGACGCGACCACCTTATCGCCATTGGTTGGAATTGGGTGCTACTTTCTGGTTTCTTATTTATCTTATGAAGCTGGAAAGGAAAGGGAAGATATCTAAAACTAACCTTGCACGCAAATGTTTTCTTTAACAAATGCTAAGAGATTGGGGGGTCTGGGGTCAGGTTATACAATGGGGAGTTGTTAATTACCCATCCTATATATGGTTATCCATAGATTATTTAGCAAACTGTACTGTTATCTACTTACTAGTGTTTATCTGTCATGGGTTGGGAAAGTTTCTTCTTTGGGAATGTTTAAGAGAGTATTTTTGTTGATTTTCGGGTTTTTCGATGTTTTTGGTAAGGTACTGGACCTAAAGTTTTTGATTTGTGTGCTCGCTAAGATTTTGCAATCTTATGCCTACGTATTCCTGTTAAAGAAAAAAAATAGGTAAATAAGAGCAATCGTAGTTCCTCCTATTCTATGGGAGGAAAATATGATGTTTGGTGTCTTGTTCAAAGCCCAAGATTAAAGCTAAAGGTTATTTGTGTCTTGTTCAAAGCCCAAGATTGAAGCTAAAGGTTTTGTGTCTTGTTTGAAGCCCAAGATTGAAGCTAAAGGTTTGACTGAGAGAGAATTTGTCATCTCTAAAGGGATATATCTCATCTGTTTATCACAGTTGTTGGGTAACTGATTATAAAGGATAATTACTTTAACTGGAATATATGGAGTCCAACAATGCCATAATTTCCTTTATAAGGGATTGATCCTGAAGGAGAAACCTTTAACTCTGTGTAGAGCAATGCCATTTTTCCTTAGGAATCTTTCATGCTAAGAGAGGGACATTTGCTTAGAGGTAAAAATCCAGAGGCTTGCCACTTACGGAAACTAGATGAAAGAAGGGGTTTACCAGGATAAAAGATGGAATACAACTTGGATTTTTGAATCAACAAGTGTGCCACTTACAGTAGTTATCTGGGATTAAGGTTTGTTTTGATTATCTGTTTCGATATGTGATGTACAGAGAAATGTCTTCCTACAGAGAGTTTTTTGATTTCCTCTGAGGGGAATTTGGTTTTATGTGTGCCTTGATCAAAGCCTAAGGTTGAAGCTAAAAGGTTGACTCTACTAGGAAGTTTTATATCTGTCTTGTACAAAGCCCAAGATTGAGGCTGAAAAGAGACTGACTCATTTGGGGAGATCATTATACAAAGCCTAAGAGGAGGCTGGAAGGAATTGACTCTTCCGGGGAAATATTTTGGCTGTCTTGTATAAAGCCCATGATTGAGGCTAAAAGGATTGACTCTACTGGTGAGAGGTTTTATCTGTCTTGTACAAAGCCCAAGATTGAGGCTAAAAAGGATTGACTCCACTAGGGAAGTTTTATTGGTGTCTTGTACAAAGCCCAAGATTTAGGCTAAAAAGGATTGACTGACTCAGCTGGAGAATATTTATAGGTGTCTTGTACAAAGTCCAAGATTAAGGCTAATAAAGATTGACTGACTCAGCTGGAGAATATTTATAGGTGTCTTGTACAAAGCCCAAGATTGAGGCTAAAAGGTGCTGAGGGATGATCATTATACAAAGCCTAAGAGGAGGCTAGTTGAGGAATTTCTTATATAAAGCCTAAGAGGAGGCTAAAAAGAATTTTCTTATATAAAGCCTAAGAGGAGGCTAGCTTCTGCTGAGAATTATGAGATCCAAAGACAGGTCCAAATTGGGGAATCAATTCTT
Organism: Lathyrus tuberosus; assembly: GCA_022829125.1. NCBI lineage: Eukaryota > Viridiplantae > Streptophyta > Magnoliopsida > Fabales > Fabaceae > Lathyrus > Lathyrus tuberosus. Next base: position 1,513,921 of record JALAZF010000516.1, read on the forward strand.
GCTGGGGACTGCAGAAGAGTTGAAATATCAGATGCCTTGAGGTTCAGATAAAGGGTTTATTGATAGTAATTTGACCCTAGCTGGGGAAATTTAAAGTGAGAGTTTAAAGATTGAGTTTTAAAAACCTATAGAGGTTTTATCTCTGTTGGTGATTAATCATATGATTAGGGTTTATCCTGTGTCTTTAGGAAACTTGAGAGTTTCTGGAGATCCAAAAGGAGGTGAGTCTGTCCAAGTCTACTGGTATGAAAAAGGTTTATCTTTGTATGATGCCTAAGAGGAGGCTGATGTTTTAAGGGATGAGAATCATCCCTAAACTGATCTGATGTTTTGAGATTCTGACTCTCTGGAGGATTCAACTATCAAAGGATGACTAAGTTCTGTCCTATACCTGTAGGAGGTCTTTGGGTCCTTGTACTAAATAATATATATATATATATATATATATATATATATATATATATATATATATATATATATATATATATATATTTCTAAGTTTTGACAGTCTTGAGAAAAGTTTCACCAGGAATAATGCCTTTCTTTGTTCCATATTGTATAAGCCCAAGAGGAGGCAAGACTGTATCTGGAATTTCCTATGGGGAACTAGTTTTGACTGTGTTGAAAGACTGACCATTTGTTTGATCTAATCCTAGACCTAGTTGCCGGGGAAAACTCTAAGCAAGATAATACAAGCATATATATATATATATATATATATATATATATATATATATATATATATATATATATATATATACAGATGAAATATATATATGAGCAAGTATGTAAAAGAAAGCTGATAAAACTTACAGGTGAGCAAGCTTCCAGCACTACAGCAGTATGGTTAGTTATTCCAGAAATTAAAGAAAGTTTTGATAAAAACTATGAATTTGAATCTAAATCAAAAGGGAAGTTGTTTTGAAAAGAAGATTGGGGCTTATACTCAAGGAGAGGCCCAGATGAAAGACAACAATCGTACTATTATTCTGAAAATTGTACCGGAACTTATACAATGACCGAGGCCCAAATTTATTGTATTTACAAAGAGGTTGGGTCTTACACTCTATTAGAGGCCCAAGAGTTTATTTTACAAAAGATGGGGCTTACAACTAAAGTAGAGGCCCAGATGATTTTTGTTTTGAAAGTGGCGATCGCGCCGAGATTTTTGAAATCGCATCGGGACTTATACAATGACTGAGGCCCAAAGATTGTTTTATTTACAAAGGGATGGGTCTTACACTCTATTAGAGGCCCAAAGTTATTTTTATACAAGAAATGAGGCTTACAACTCAATGAGAGACTAAAAAATAACAGTGATCACACCTTTGTTTTTGAAAATCGTGTCGGGACTTATACAATGACTGAGGCCCAAAAAGGTTTTTGTGTGACAAGGGATGAGTCTTACATTCTATTAGAGGCCCAAAGAGTTTGAAAAAAAAGAAAGATGGGACTTACAACACAAAGGAGGCCTAGAATGATTTTGTTTAAAAGGTGACGATCGCGCCGCGGTTTTAGAAACACAGTGGGACTTATACAATGACTGAGGCCCAAATTTTATTATATTTGATGAGGGATGGGTCTTACACTCTATTAGAGGCCTAAAAAAGTTTTGAAAAAGATTTGTGAGGGTCTGAATGATCAAAACACTAACTTGATTTTAAAAATGCATTTTAATTGAATAAAATTCAATTAAAAAGATCAAAGTTATCAAACATGTGTGAAAAACAAGTTGTGATCTTGGATAAGTATTTGAGAAATCATGTTTCATTCATAGAATGATTTGAAAATCATTTGAATAAAAGAAATCAAGAAAAAGAATTCATTTAAAATGTTTAAAAACAAATAAAAGGAATTATTTAAAAAAAAATCAAAATATATTAAATAAATAATATCTTTTTGATTTTTTTGTGGAATAAAATACTTTAACATTTTTGTGAATTTTGAAAAAAAGAACCATTCAAAAATGATAAAAAAATGAGAGAGAAATTAATTTTTGAAGTTATTAAGAATTTGTGAAGAGAAGTGAAAAGAAAAAGTGGTAAAAAATATGGGATGGTCCTCCCAAGGTTTGAACCCACGCCCTTGGCGTGGTGAGATTAAAAGTTTACCAACTGAGCCACTTGCGTGTGGCTGATAGAGAATGGAAAGTGATGATAATATATGAAAAAACCTTTTGAAAATGGTTAAAAAAATAAACCCAAAAGGTCTGGGGCGAGGGGAATTCGAACCACAGACCCTTTGCTCGATATACACACAAAACAAGCTGATCAACCACTAGGTCGTAATGCCAATTCAAATATATAATGGCAAGTGTATAATATATACTATGTTTGGTTCTAAAAACCTGAAGAATGGCGCCATGGCCATCTTCTTCCTTGGGCAATCATCAGACTTACGTGAAGCAAGCTATCTCCTTCGTTTCTTAACCATTTTGGAAGATGTAAAAATGAAATTTGACCATTTTTGGACGAGGAATAGAATGACATTACTCAATTTTATTTAAATTCAAAGAATCAAGAGATAACATGTTATAATCAAATGAACCCTAAAAAATGCAAGAACTAAATGAAATCTCGTACACACGAGATAGATAGCAATTGATTGAGGGAAAATGATCTATGAACATCTAGAAACACATTGGTAACTTGAAAACATGTTTATGATGCATGATTCTTTGAGTTCAGTTTTGAGGAAACTAACCTTGCAAGTGAGAATCGAATTCTCTTGTAGAGGTGTTACATAAGTTTTCTGATGATCTGGATAGCTTCCTTGACCCTCAAGGATGGTGTTCCAATGTTGAGATTGGATTGAAACCTTTTGAATCACTTGACACAACTCAATCTGCAACTTTGAGGCATAGTTGAGCAAAAAGACGGTGACTTGAAGATTTTGATGTTAAAGATTAAATGTAAGTGTTTAGATCACTCCTATATATTGCACATGAGGTGTGTGAATCATTGATTTGAGTTGCATTGGTCTCCAACTCCAAACCCGATAGTGATTTCTCAAGAAAATTGAGTTTTTGTGCTTAAGAAGGAAATGAGAGAAATCAATGTTGTAAGCTGCTTTGGTGTGCTCTAAATGATCAACAAGGAGATCTATTTATAGGTGAGTGAGTTTGTCTTGGTGGAATAGTGCTGCAGCAATGGATAAGAGCTCACTAAATGCATTTTGGCAAGGTGTGCTTGCTTCTCATGCAAGGCACAATAGCTCTGTAACTAGCATAGCCAACTTTTGACCAATTCCACATTCCTCAGATGTTTTTATTATTGTTTATGCATGAACCTTGACTGAGGAGAGTGGCTTTGTTGAAAGTTCACTATTATACATAAATGCATCCTTTGAATTCAACATAATGTGACAAAACTCATAAATTCGAAGTGTGATTCCTTTTGACTCAATGCTTGGTATTGGCAGGTTTGTTATGACTCACTCTTATCACATTGAGTTGGTTTGATCAAGAACATTGCACTTGACTCCAAAAATCATGGCTAGCAAGAAATGTTCCAAAATCTGTCTTGAAGACAGTTGTAGCAGGGTGACTTTGGAGGATCATAACTCCTTGCTCACATGGAGTTTTTGAGAGTTCTTGTACTCTTTGGAAAGCTCTAATGACATACTTAAATTTTGATGTTCACAAATGGACCTGGTTCAGCTTGGATCATGATGAAAGATGACCTCAAAGTTTGGAAAAAGTGAAACAGATTCTGACTTGTTGAAAATTTCACTAAGTGTTGGAAAAAGTGGCCATTTACCATTTTTGTGATTTTGATCAATCCATAACTCAAAATCCACAAGGATTTGAAATTTCTTGTAGTTGACATATTTAAGTATGTCATGTGAAATTTCATTTGAGCTTTGGATGGGAGAAAAAGGCCTTGTGGTTTAGGAGTTATGACCTTGCAAAGTTGGTATAAAATCACTTTTAGTTCCATAACTTAGAAAAATTTTGGTTTCTCATGGTTGCCCCTTTTGCAAGAAACCTAACTTTTCTTGATTTTTCTTAATGAATGATGATCAATACCATACATTAACATTGTTTTTGACTTAGAGGAACCATATTTGTGAAAAATTCAAACTTGATTTTGGGCACAGTTGACTTTTTGTCAGATGAAATCCAAACTGTGTGATCCTTTGTGCAATCAAGTTCTTGACCTAATTCAAACCTAATGTATGGATTCCATAGGTGTTTTAGGGTGTATTGAATCATGTCCCAAGGTTTGGGAGCATGTCTTGGTCAAAAGTCAAAGGTATAGTTGACTTTTTCTTCAAAACCCTAATTGTGGTCTTGATGAAATTGAAACTTGTGAATCAAGCTTCTTAGATAAATCCATTGTTGTAAATGGTTAAATGTAGTGTATTTGAGGCTATCAAATCATGTCTTGAGGTTTTGGTTCATGTCTTGCCTCAAAATTCAACTCAGGGGTGAATTAGGTCAAGAAACCCTAATTTCTAATTTTTTTGATGAATGCATCCCCTGAAGTTATTTTGACTTAATGATGGAACTCATAAGGTTCCTTGGAGTATCTTGGGTTATGCTTTGAAGCATTGGCTCATGCCTAGATGAAAATTTTCATTTGGAGGCATTGGTCGACCAAAACCCTAATTTGGTGACACTGGTGATCTCGAGGCTTGATCCAATTGGAATGTTGCACTCCTGTGCTTGATTCTTGATGTGGGAGTCCTCTTGATCCTTTATGGGTGTTTGAGAGGTTTAGAAAAGTTGAAGATCATATCATTTCTTGATTGATCCTTTGTCTAAGTGCTCTGGGAGGGCTTAAAACCCTAATTCTTGGTAGAGGTGAGTGCTCAACAATCCTTGAGGATATTGATGAGGTATGATGGTACATCCATATTGTGGTGATGATTCTCACAATGATGGGAAATCTTGGTGGTCAAAATTTAGGGTATGACAGATGCCCCTATTTAATCTTCTTGGACCCGAAAGTGTGAATGGCGAAGATATTCGGACATTCAGGGTGCAAGAGGATTAAATATCGGAATACCCAAAATTTTGACGGTGGTTATGCATGGCAGTTTGCTCATCCATCTTCTTTTGCTAAGTAACGTTACTTAGAAAAGGGTGAAACTTCCCCTCGATCAGCCACGGAACTGGTCTCAGTTTCTTTGTAATAAACTTCCCCCTCGATCCTGGTCTTCAGCCATGGAACTGGTCTTAGTTTTTTTTGAAATAAACCTCCCCTCAATCCTGGTTTTCAGCCACGGAACTGGTCTCAGTCTCTTGAAATAAACTTCCCCTCGATCCTGGTTTTTAGCCACGAAACTGGTCTTAGTTTCGTTTTAAATAAACTTCCCCTCAATCCTGGTCTTAGCCACGGAACTGGTCTCAGTTTCTTAAAATAAACTTCCCCTCGATCCTGGTCTTCAACCACGGAACTGGTCTCAGTTTCTTTTGAAATAAACTTCCCCTCGATCTTGGTCTTAGCCATAGAACTGGTCTCAGTTTCTTGAAATAAACTTCCCCTCGATCCTGGTCTTCAGCTACGGAACTGATCTCAGTTTATTTTCGAAATAAACTTCCCCTCGATCCTAGTCTTAGCCACGGAACTGGTCTCAGTCTCTTTTGAAATAAACCTCCCCTCGATCCTGGTCTTCAGCCACAGAACTGGTCTCAGTTTCTTGAAATAAACTTCCCCTCGATCCTGGTCTTCAGCCACGGAACTATTCTTAGTTTCTTTTGAAATAAACTTCCCCTCGATCCTGGTCTTCAGCCATGGAACTAGTCTTAGTTTCTTCTCGTCGAGTTTCTTCCTTGACAAGGGATGCTATTTGCAGCAGTTTTTCGTCATACTTCTCGCCAAGTTTTACTGGGGAGACGCCATTTGATGGAAAAGATTTGAGGTCAGACTTACTGGGGACACCCATTTGTCTGAGCCGTAGAGGGGTGCAAACTTCTCTGTTGGAGATGCCATTTGTTGACTCTATTGGGGAAAAATGAGTCTCTTGAAAGACTGCTTTTTGCTCGGGGATATTACATCATACTTTTCTTCGAGATCTTTTCGGAGAAATGCCATGTGATGTAATCCAATTTTGAGGTGCTGATGACATCATTAACATCGAATTTCTAGGGAGAAAAATCGATGTATTGCTGAGAGTCTTTGGTTGAAAGGCTTTCTCTAGAGATTTTCCTTAATCCGGGAAAGCGAGGTTATCATCTTCAATGGTGAAGAGTGATGTTCTAAAGGTGTTTTTCGACTGTCTTCTTGCCTTTCAGAGGTTCAAGTTATCAAAGTGGTCGAGGACCGTCTCCAATCTAGAAATAAACTGGGGAGAGATTGCTCAAACGATACATTTCCTAACGAGGAAAGAACTCAAACCGGGATTTTGTCTTATCCAGCGCGGAAAGGATAACTGACAAATTGATTGACAATATGGTTTTATCACTTGGAAATGAGACTGACCAGAGTGATAGTAATGCAATATGAATATGAACATGAATCAATTATGCATGATGTATGTATGTTTATGCTGACAAAACTGACGCAACATATAAACTAGTGGATGAACACGACTGGATACTCAGCCCCTGCGGGAGATGAAAAGTACCATCGGTTTCAAGATAGCAATCCTGCCTTGCTTAGGAGAGGTAGTCCCTGTGGGGGAGAAAAGTTGTCAATCGGTCTTAAGAGGTAAGAACTTTATCGTGGATGTCAGATGGGATATTATATCTGAAACGGTTGATTCTTCATTCAGGTGTACTGGTTTAGAAAGAGTACTTTGATTCTGCACTTTGAAGTTCAATCACTTCCGGAGAAGCTATCGATGTTCTTTGTGCGTTCAACAGTTTAAAGAAAAATGCCACCTTTATTTTAAAAGTGTAATAAAATTTGACAATTAAATTCATTTTTTGTTTTATTTCAAGAATCGTTGATCATGTTAAAAAATGTCATTCTGTAAAGCTAAAACAAATGAGAATTGCAAACAAAAGCACTAGGGCCCAAAGTTTATTGATAGGATGGAAATAAGCCAAGCGCGTGATCCCATAGAGTATTTACAAAGTTTAGAAAATGGTAATTTAAGGGAAAAGGGGCTACATTGAAACATAACGACCGTTATCCTTCTACCAACTTTGAATTCTGAACATCCTGAGCTTCTGTCGAAGATGACCTTGACTGGAAGTTTTTCGACGAACAGTGCTACCGCTGGGGATTTAACCTTATCGGACGTAGTTACTTGCCATGGATCCCTAATTTTTGCCTGGATTGCCTTTTGAGGTTTTCAATCCATCGGGATGATTTATGCTTATGTCTCTAATTTTTGCCTGGACCGCCTTTTCAGGTTTTCAATCTACCGAGACTTTTTTTTTTCATTTAGGGGAAGTATTTCTTGACTACGTCAACATTCGTTGGGTAGGTAAACTCCTCTCCATCCATGGTTGCGAGTCTCAAGACACCGCCTGAGAAGGCTTTCTTGACCACATAGGGGCCATCGTAATTCGGAGTCTATTTGCCCCGGGAATTAGTGAGAAATGATTGTATCTTTTTTAGCACAAGGTCTTCTTTCCTAAAGACGCGAGGTCGAACTTTCTTGTCGAATGCCTTCTTCATTCTTTGCTGATATAACTGACCATGGCATAGAGCCGTTATTCGATTTTCTTCGATCAGATTCAGTTTATCGTGTCGACTTTGACATCATTCAGCCTCTGTTAGCTTAGCTTCCATCAATACCCTGATTAATGGGATCTCTACTTCTATGGGAAACACTGCTTCCATGCCATATACTAGAGAGAAAGGGGTTGCCCCTGTTGAAGTGCGAACAGATGCGCGATAGCCATGAAGAGCAAAGGGTAGCATCTCATGCCAATCTTTGTAGGTTACAACCATATTTTGAACGATCTTTTTGATGTTCTTGTTAGCCGTTTCTACTGCCCCGTTCATCTTAGGCCGGTAGGGAGATAAGTTGTGGTGTTCGATCTTGAACTCAGCACATAACTCTTTCATCATCTTGTTGTTCAAGTTAGATCCATTATCAGTAATGATCTGGCTTGGAATGCCATAACGAAAGATGAGATTGTTCTTGATAAATCGGACCACGACTTGTCGGTTACATTGGTGTATGATGCCGCTTCGACCCATTTGGTGAAGTAGTCAATGGCTACTAGGATGAACCGATGGCCGTTTGAAGCTTTGGTTTCGATCATGCCAATCATGTCGATTCCCCATATAGAAAAAGGCCACGGGGAAGAAAGAACTTTGAGATGCGTTGGTGGTACATGGATTTTGTCAGCGTATACTTGACACTTGTGACACTTCCTCATGTACTTGTAGCAATCGGATTCCATTGTCAGCCAATAATATCTTGTTCTCAGTATTTTCCTTGCCATTGTATGTCCGTTGGCATGAGTGCCAAAGGATCTTTCGTGAATTTCTTTCATCAGCATGTTTTCTTCTTGTCTGTCTATGCATCTGAGAAAAACCAAGTCGAAGTTTCTCTTATAGAATGTATCACCGCTCAGGAAGAAGTTGCTTGCCAGTCTCCTGATGGTTTTCCTGTCTTTTCTTGATGCCCAAGGTGGGTACTCTTGTTTCTGAAGGAAGCATTTGATATCGTGATACCAAGGTTTGTCGTCTATGATTGCTTTGATTGTGAAGATGTAAGCGGGCATTTCAAGGCGCATTATGTCAATCTTAGGTACGTCATTCCATTGAACCATACTAATCATGGAAGAGAGAGTGGCTAGTGCATCAGCCATGTGATTTTCTTTACGAGGAATGTGATGAAACTCGATTCTGTTGAAGAATGGTAACAACCTACTCGCGTAATCTTTGTAAGGAATCAATTTTGATTGGTATGTGTTCCACTCTCCTTTAATCTGATTGATAACTAGGGCTGAGTCTCTATACACATCCAAGTTCTTAATCCTCAAGTCAATTGCTTCTTCGAGACCCATGATACAAGCTTCGTATTCGGCCTCGTTGTTTGTGCATTTAAAAGTCAGTCGGGAAGTGAAAGGAATATGGGTACCCTGAGGTGTTACGATGATTGCCCCAATTCCGTTTCCATAATTATTGGCAGCTCCGTCAAATATTAATCCCCATTGGGAACCTGGTTCTGGCCATTCACTGGGTAGCGGTTCATCGCAATCTTTCATTTTCAAGTACATGACATCTTCGTCTAGGAAGTCAAATCCGACTGATTCCTGATCATCAATCAGTTGATGAGCCAAATGATCGGCTAAAATACTTCCTTTGACGGCATTCTGAGCATGGTACTCGATGTCGTATTCCGATAACAACATCTACCAACGGGCGATCCTTCCCGTGAGAGCAGGTTTTTCAAAGACGTACTTGATCGAATCCATTTCAGAGATTAACCAAGTAGTATGACAAATCATGTACTGGCAAAGACGTTTGGCTGCCCAAGCTAGAGCACAGCAAGTTTTCCCAAGCATAGTGTACCGAGTTTCACAGTCGGTAAATTTCTTGCTTAAATAGTAGTTAGCAGACTCTTTTCTTTTGGTTTCGTCTTGTTGGCCAAGTACACAACCCATAGAGTCTTCTAAGACTGTTAGGTAGATGATCAGTGGTCTTCCTTCCATTGGAGGTGACAGGATTGGTGGACTCAACAAATATTCTTTGATACTGTTGAACGCTTTTTGGCAATCTTCTATCCATACACATCTTTGATTCTTTCTGAGTAGTTTGAAGATCGGCGCGCATGTCGTGGTCATGAGAGATATAAACCTTGAGATGTAATTTAGACGTCCCAAAAATCCTATGACCTATTTTTCAGTCTTTGGCGAAGGCATTTCTTGAATGGCCTTGACCTTGTCAGGGTCAACCTCGATTCCCTTTTGGCTGACGATGAACCCTAAAAGTTTTCCTGAGCGAACACCTGTAGCACGATTTTTGTGGTTTCGAATCACTATCACTTTGGTACTACAGTTCGATTCATTTTTTATCCTGTTGAGCTGATTAAGGAAGGGAAATAGATGTCTCAAATTAACCCTGCTTGCATACTGAGGTTAAAACAGTCAAAACTGTTGGTTTACAGATGCTATCAAAAGGGGGGTTTGCCTTTAGGGTTATTTGCTTAAAAACAGTGTCTAGACTATTGGCTAGGTTTCTGGTAAGGTGTTAGGTCTGATGCTTTTGATGGATGTATGAAGGTATTGGATTTTGGGTTTTTTTTGTTAGTATGCTCGCTAAGATTTTTGCAATCTTATGCCTACGTATTCCCGTTTAACGAAACAGAGAAATCAGAGCGATCGTAGTTCCTCCTATTCTATGGGAGGAAAGGGATTGTTTTGGTGTCTTGTTCAAAGCCCAAGACATGAAGCTAAAGGTGGTTTGTATCTTGTTCAAAGCCCAAGATGTGAAGCTAAAGGGTTTTGGATGAGAGAGAATTTGTTATCTCTAAAGCGGAGTTGTTGATGTTTGTATGCTGTGAGCAAGGCACAAATTTGATGCTAAAAGGTTAATTGACTCAACCGGGGTTTCTTTATACAAACCCTAAGAGGAGGCGCGAAATTTGACTTTTTCGGGGAAAATGTTCTTTCTGTATTGTACAAAGCCCAAGATTGAGGCTAGAAGGGATTTTGACTCCGTTGGGGAGAATGTATCTTGTATAAAGCCCAAGATTGAGGCTGAAAGGGTTTGAGTCAACAAGAGAGTACTTTTATCTGTCCTGTATAAAGCCCAAGACAGAGGCTAAAAAGGTTGACTCAACAAGAGAGTCTTGAAAAGGTGATTGACTCAACAAGAGAGTCTGAAGGTTGTTTGACTCAACAAGAGAATCTTTTATACTCAACAAGAGAGTGTTTTGCTGTCTCGTACGAAGCCCGAGATAGAGGCTAAAAGGGGATCGACTCAACAAGAGAGTCTTTTATACTCAACAAGAGAGTGTTTTATATGTCTTGTACAAAGCCCAAGATGGAGGCTAAAAGTGGTTGACTCAACAAGAGAGTCTGAAAAGGTTAGCTTTGCTAGGGAGAACCATTTGTACAAAGTCCAAGAGCAGGCTAACTTACTGCTGAGGATTATTTAGATCCTGAAGTGGGTCCAAGCGGGGGGGGGGGGGGGACTCTCATGAGAGAGACCGAGTTTCTGCTGGAGATTGATCCAGAGTGATCGGTGTTTTTTCCTATGTTCAAAAGGAACTTGAGAATGTCTTTGAGACTCAAGAGGTTTAGACTGTCCAAGTCTACTATTTTATCTTTTGTACAATGCCCAAGAGGAGGCGCGGGCATTAAAGGATGAGTATCAACCCTAAAATGGCTGGAGTTTCGACACTGGAAATACTACTCTAGCAAAGGATGACTAAGTTCTGTCTTATACCTTTAAGAGGTCGTCAGGGTCCTTGTATGATGCCCAAGAGAAGGCATGAGAACTTCTAAGAAGCCGAAGGGTCCTTGTACAACGCCCAGAGGAGGCGGGGATGCTTTTAGGAAGACTGTGGGTCCCCAAACCAAGAGAAGTTCAAGAAATGAAATTCACAGAGAAGAGATCATTCCAGGAAAGTTCGAGAATTTGGAAGAAACTTAAGAGATGCCATTTAAGGAGAAAAGATCATTTCTGGGGAGTTAGAGTTTCTTTGACAATTTCTAAGGGTGACAGTCTGAGAAAAGGTTCACCGAGAATACTGCCTTTCTCTTTGTTCCATATTGTTTAACCCCAAGAGAAGGGAAGACTGTATCTGGAATCCTACGGGGGATCTAGTTTTGTTTGTATTTAAGAGTGACCAACAAGGCTTTACCTAGTTCTAGACGTAGTTGCCGGGGAAAACTCTAAATAACTATACTAGTATTACACAGTGGATATGTCACAAGTATATAAAAGGATGTGAAAGAAGACTTACAGTGAAGCAGCCCCACAATACAGTTATATACAGATGAAAGCGGTAAATGAAAGTAGATAAACACTTACCCGTTGTAGAGCTTCCATGCTGTTTTGTTAGTTGTTCAATAAAGAAAGTTTTGATAACAACATATATTTGAATTCAAAATCAAAGGAGAAAGTGATTTGAAAAGATTGTTGGGGCTTACAGCTCAAGGAGAGGCCCAAGTTTTAGCGATGATCGCACTGTTGTTTTGAAAACCGTACAGAGGGACTTATACAATATGTGAGGCCCAAAAAGTTTTTATGTACAAGGGAATGGGTCTTACACTCTATTAGAGGCTCAAAGATTTATTTTTGTAAAAGAGATAGGGCTTACAACTCAAGGAGAGGCCTAGGGTTATTTGTTTGGCAACGACGATCGCGCCGAGGGTTTTTGAAAACACAGTGGGTCTTATACAATATCTGAGGCCCAAATTATTTTGTTTTCAAAAAGAGGTTGGGTCTTACACTCTATTAGAGGCCCAAAGAAGTTTAAAGAAAATAAATGGGGCTTATAACACGAGGGTAGGCCCAGAAGATTTGATTTTTGAACTGGCGATTGCGCCGAGATTTTTCTTTTAACGCAGAGGGACTTATACAATATCTGAGGCCCAAAATTATTTAGGTTAAAAGGGGATTGGGTCTTACACTCTATTAGAGGCCCAAAGATCTTGAAAATGAATAAAGATGGGTCTTATAGCTCAAGGAGAAGCCCAGTTGATTTTTGTTAAAAAGGCAACGATCGCGCCGAACTTTTTGACGGTATTGGGACTTATACAATACACTGAGGCCCCAAAAGTGGTGTATTTACAAAGGGGATGGGTCTTACACTCTAATAGAGGCCCATGAGTCTTTGAAAATGATTGATGAGGGTGGAATCAATCAAAACCCTAATTTTTATCATTTTAAAAGTTAATTCTCAAAGAAAATCAATAAAAAATGACAAAACACCAAATAAGCTTGAATAAATAACTTGTGATTTTTGGTAATGGTTTGAAAAATGAGGTTTTAATCACAAGGTGAATTAAAACTCATTTTGTTTTTATTTTTCAAGGTGAATATTCACTTTTAAAATGTTTAAAAATAATTAAAAATGAATTTATTCATAAAAATACCAACTATATTAAATAAATAATATAAATTTGATTTTTTTGTGGAATAAAATATTTCAACATTTTTGTGATTTTTTGCAAAAAGAACCAATAAAAAATAATTAAAATTGAGGGAGTTATTAATTTTTCAAATCATTAAAAATAATAAGAAAAATAATAAAATATGAAAAAGTGGTAAAAAAGAGGATCTGGGGCGAGGGGGATTTGAACCCCAGACCTCTTGTGTCCAGTGCACGCGTCCTACCACTGGGGTGGTGATACATCCGTGTATCAAACCCTAACCACAAATATACAAGGCTTGCCTTGTTTTCGGCCTGGCCAAGGCAAGGCAAGACAAGGTTTTGGCCAAAAACGTGAAGCTTGTAACTTTCTCATTTCTCCATGGATTGGGACAAAATTTAGGTCTATCCTGCCTAGAATTTCACAAGGAATCCAATGGTGGTGGTGGTTTTCTCAGATGAGGTCCCAATTTTAAAACCCGATAGTGGTTTTGAAATAGGTCTCCCTTTGCATTTTCTGTGCTACCTCTTGTTGCAGGTATGAATTACATGATGAATTGGTCCAAACACAACATATATAACATGTATAAGATGTGCATGATTAGTGGACCTCAAAGCAATGCATGTTTTAAAGAGTTCAAGTTGAGATGCTTACCTCTTTAGGAGCTTTTTGGGCAATCTGTCGAGTGCTTTGTTCCAAAAATGATTTGATGCTTTGGACACCCTCAAATGATCCCTTGGGAGCTTTTAGGATGATTGGAAACAGTTGGAAACCTCAGGAATGGAAACTGACCCTTTCTTGCAAAAGGGGCAAAAGTGACCAAAATAGAAACTCTCTCAAATGGTGTTCCAGATGTGGGGAACCATTTGGGACAGTTCAAGGATGATATTTGGAGTGTGTTTGAGGTTTTATCTGGTTTTCAAAGTGACTGAATCAAGACATGGCTTGAAAAATGCAAAAAAGTCCTATTTTGAGGTTTTGAGAAGGGACTTTGTGATTTTGGTGTTACAGGTCACTTGTGAGAGTTTGGATAGCTTAGATATGACATATTGGATGTGTTTGGATCATGAGCTATAATGGAATTGCTATCTAACTCAAAAACTCAGAGTTACCTTGCTAAAGAAGGCATTTTTGCCTGGCGAAAGAGATTTTGAGGAAAGCAAGTGTTGTAGTGCTTTGGTGTACTCAAAATGAGCGCAAATGAGCTCTATTTATAGTAGAGCAAGTTTTTTTTGCAAGAAATAGTGAATGGAGGCTGCTGCAGACCTTTAGCCAATGGGAGCATTTTGGAATCTCAATTGTCCTCTAGCCATTGACTAGAGGTTAGAGCACATGCCTTTGGTTCCCTAGTTCAGAGATCATCCTTGACTCATTCAGTTGGAAATGGCTCAGTTCATGCCACTTTGGTGCATCCATTGAATAATCCAAAACAAAATTGGAGTCTTGTCCCCTCTTTAGGGTTTTTTAGGTTTGACATGTTATTTTTAGTTCCAAAGACTTGGGAGGCTTATGGATCAGTGTTTGTCCCTCCTTGGTCTCCCCCTGAGGTGTTCAAGTGGATAAACTTGTTTGTCATTTGTACAAATTGCTCAAATCGAGCAAAATGCACAAATCTTCCTAGTTATGATAGTTGCAGCAAGGCATATTGCCACTGTCATAACTCTTAGCTCAAATGGAATTTCATGGGGTTCTTGGCCATTTTGGAAAGCTCTCATATGATACAACATATGTGTGATCATTGTTTGTCTTGACACTTTTTGGATCCAAGTAAAAAATGCCCCTACATTTTGGAAAAAGTGAAACAGATTCTGACTTAGTGAAAATTTCACTAAGTGTTGGAAAAAGTGACATTTCATGTTTTCAGCCATTTTGATCCAACCATAACTCAAAATCCATGATGAATTGGAATGAGGTGTAGTTGACACTCTTAAAGCATGTCGTGAGAGCTACAAATCCATCTTTGGATCAGCCCAAATGGTTGCTTGGATCTCAAGTTATGATCCTTGGAAGTTGGTACCCTAGCCACTTTGTTCCATAACTTAGAAAATTTCTAAGTTTTTCATGGTTACCCCTTTTACAAGTTATCCCACTTTTCTTGATTTTTCTTGATGAATGATGATTCCAATCACACGTTAACATCATTTTAGGGTTAGGGAACCATAATTGATCAAAAATCCAAAAGTCAAACTTTGACTTTTGGGCATAGTTGACTTTTTATCAGATGAATTCCAAACTGTACGATCCTCTATGAAATCAAGTCCTTGACCTAAATAAAACTTGATGGATTGATTTCATAGGTGTTATAGGGTATATTGAATCATGTCCCAAGGTTTGGGAGCATGTCCTAGTCACCAGTCAAAGGCACATTTGACTTTTTCCCGCGAAACCCTAACTGTGGTTCTGATGAGCTTGAAACTTGTGAATCAAGCTTCTTGGATTAATCCATTGTTGTAAATGGATCAATGTGGTTTATTAGAGACCCTTAAACCATGTCTTGAGGTCTTGGCTCATGTTTTGTCCCAAAAGTCAACTTAGGGGTGAATTAGGTCAAGAAACCATAATTCCTGATTTTTTTGGTGAATGCATCCCTTGAGGCTAAATTGACTTGATGATTGGGTTTATGATGTCCCTTAGAGTATTTGGGGTTGTGCTTTGAAGCATTGGCTCATGCCCATAGGAAAAGTTCCATCTGGAGGCCCTGGTCGACCAAAACCCTAATTTGGTGACACTGGTGATCTTGAGGCTTGATCCACTTGGAATGTTACAGCCTTGTGCTTGATCCTTGATGTGGGAGTCCTCTTGATCCATTGTGGATGTTTGAGAGGTTTAGACAAGTTGAAGATCATGTCATTCCTTGATTGATCCTTTGTCTAAGGCTCTGAGAGGGCTTGAAACCCTAAGTTTGATTGTAGTGGATGCTCACCCATCTTTGGGGAGACTAACGAGGTATGATGGTCCATCCATATTATGATGATAATTTGCACAATGATGGGAAATCTTAGTTGTCAAAATTTGGGGTATGACAAAAGCCCCTATTTAATCTTCTTGGACCCGAAGGTGTGAATGGCGAAGGTATTCGGGCATTCGGGGTGCAAGACGATTAAATATCAGAATACCCAAAATTTTGATGGCGGTTATGAATGGTAGCTTACTCATTCATCTTCTTTTGCTAAGCGATGATGCTTAGAAAAGGTAAAACTTCCCCTCGATCCTGGTTTCCTACCAAGGAACTTGTCTCAGTTTCTGATATAAACTTCCCCTTGATCCTGGTTTCCTACCAAGGAACTGGTCTAAGTTTCTGATGCAAACTTCCCCCTCGATCCTGGTTTCCTACCAAGGAACTGGTCTTAGTTTCTGATATAAACTTCCCCTTGATCCTGGCTTCCTACCAAGGAACTGGTCTTAGTTTCTGAAATAAACTTCCCCTCGATCCTGGTTTCCTACCAAGGAATTGGTCTCAGTTTCTTTTGTCAATAAACTTTCTTGACAAGGGACGCTATTTGTAGCGGTTTTCCTCAAACTTCTTGCTGAATTTTCCTGGGGAGATGCCATTTGATAGAAAAAATTTAATGTCAGAGTCGCTGGGGAACCCAGTCGTCTGAGTTGTAGAGGTGTACAAACTTCTCTGTTGGAGACGCCATTTGTCGACTCTACTGGGGAAAACAGGTATCTTGAGAGACTGCTGTCACTTGGGGGTGTTACATCATACTTTTCTCGGGATCTTCTCAGAGAAATGCCATATGATGTGATCCAATTTTGAGGTGCTGATGGCCTTTTCGTCAGCGGATTTTTCGGAGAAAAACTGCTATATTTCCGAATCTCTGATTAAGAGGCTTTCTTTGGGGATTTTCCTTAATCCGGGAAAGCGAAGATATCATCTTCAATGGTGTCATACCCCAAAATTTTCCCTCTCATTTTCCATATCATTTAGCCATGTGCTTTCATTGCATTGCATTGCATTCAAGACATTGAAAGATAAAGCATTCATCTTTGCATTTAGCATAGGGCATGTGATAAGTTGCTTCTCAAGTTATTGAGTATCCAAACAAGGGAGCTAAAGCCAAGGGTCTCCCAACAAGCCTCAAGGGTCTCTTATATCATATGTCATCCCATTTGATCCCACAAGTCATTGGAAGATGGGAATTCATCAAGAAGATTGGACAGTTCATTATCTCCTATCAAAAGCAGTCAAAATTAGGGTTTTGGATTCAAGAAGTCTCCTGATGAAATTTTGGTTCAAACTTGATCTCAATGTTTCCTACATAATATCAAATATCTAAGGATGGAAAATTGCTCATTGGTTCATTTCAGGAGAGGTTCAATTGATCAGTTGCTTGAGAATCAAGAAATTGGGGAGAAAGTCAACTGTGCAGTGGAAAAAGTCAACTCCTGACTTTTTAAGGTCAAATTCATGAAATTAAAGTTACATATGTTCATTGGACAAGATTTGACCAAGAAATGATGGGGGAATCATCAAAAATCAAGAATTGTACAAAGTTTCCATTAATAGAAACTTAGGGTTTCCAAAAATGGCAAGTTTAAGCCATTTCGCACTACACTTCAAGGCCTTCTTTCTTCAAGATAAAAGCTTAAAACTTCAGGCCTAAGTTGAGCCAATTGAAGATCACATTCTCAGCTTCAAAGCCATACCAAGAACTCTTCCATTGGATCAAAATTGAGGGAGTTATGATCAATCAAAGTTTGGTAAAATCAAGGCAAAATTCCAAGTCATGGCAAGGCAAGTTCAGGCCCCAGGCCATAATTTCATCAAACACTTGGTGTGCCAAATGTCAAGCTGGTTTTCTCCATCAAGAAGGCTTCAAATGGAATATTGTTGAACATCAAAGTTGTTCATCTCCATGTCCTCTTTAACTTTGATGTTGGGCATTTTTTCATTTGAACAAGTTATAAAGGTCATATGAGGGTTCAAAGAGGGATGCTCACAACTGAAAAATCACCCAAGAATGCTTGCCCCATGGGAGCTTTCTCTTGCCCACCAAAGTCAGTTTTGCACACTTGGTTTCTAAGCTATTTTTCATCATCTTCCAAACTTCCATTCAATTTGATTTCAACACTAAACATGTTCCATTATGTCTCCTCTTTCTAATGACACCAAAAACTCCTCATTCCATCCACCATACATAAAGAAATTCCTCCTCAAACTTCCACATTTCCACTGAATGTTTGGTTGCCAAAATAGAATGGTATGGCATTGTTTTTGCTTTGGTTCAGTCATTCACACGCATACTCATCACACATTACTTCATTTGGCCATACATGGTTCTTACACATTCATGTATTCATGCTACACCATACATCAAAGAGGAAAATGAAACAAACTTGTCCAACAAGCGTGCTGCAGCATCATCATACACATAACCACATCACCACCTCTCATTTCACTAAACCTCACCATAACTCCAAGGATCACTCCACACTCTAACCAAACCTTTCTAACTAGTGCCAATAACCAACTTCACTCACCAACTCAGTTAACCAGCTCCACTAACTCAACTTCTAACTGTTAACTACAATGGTTAACAAGTTAACTAGAGATATAAAGCTAAATTCTAACAGATTTTGAAGGGGAAGACTTCATTTTTCACTCTCACACCTCAAAGCTCTCAAAAGCTCTCTGAAATTCTCTCTTTCTCGAAGCTTCCATATCCATTTTTCTTTGCATTTTCTTCATATATCATCAACAAATTTCAATGGAACATTGAAGAAGAGTGTTGCTGCATCATTGAATCTTCATCAATTTCAATCTTCTCTCTGAATTATCAAACAGTTGCAAGTTCTCTCAAGCCTTTATTTGGCTCTTTTTGCAGTTCAAGGATCAAAGAAACACCTCTGGTATTCTTACAACTCAAAGTGCATCAGTTTCAGGTTCACATTCTTCAAACTTATCTTTGAATTTTTCATGCGATTTACATTTGTTTTTGACTGATTTGGAGTTTACTAGAAGCTATGAATGATCCGGCTAGTTGATAGGCTCTCTAAGAGCATAGTTGCAGAACCTCGGGCAAAATGTTTGTTGTCGATTCTCTCTGATTGTGCATTATTTGTGAAATCTTTTGCTGGGTTCGTGATCTACGTAACTTCCTCTTTCGATTGATGTGCATTTTATACATTTCTGGGACATGTGAGAGTTTCAGGTGGACGGAGGTGGCCGGAGAAGATGAACGGAGGTCATTCTCCGGCCGGTGAGGGTTTCAGCTAGGGTTTTGGTAATTTTAAAACACAGCCGTACGATTTGTTTGATCCTAAGGCCATTAGAGTGCCAGCGCATAAATGAAGCACAGTCCCCCTCACGTGATTCATTCTCTCTCAGATTGGACTTTGATCTACTTGCATGTGTGTGCGTGCGTGGTAATTGTGGTGTTAGTGCATTATGATCCATTGGATGCATTTACTTTTGATAAGTGATTTATTTGACTTGATCGTGTGGCTCTGATTGAATCAACGTTTGACTGAGGTTCCACCATGTTCCCATGTACCACACGCGTGTAATTGGACAGGATCAATATTACTATCTAAACCCCCTCTTTTAAGCCCAATCACTTTTTCAACGTGACTTTTACTATGTCTGCACCCCCTGTATTATTTCCTTTTGCATTTTATTTTTATTTTCATACTTGTTTCATTCTCTTTTATTAAAAATACTAAATAATTCCTAAAAATTCCAAATAAATTCCCATGGCATCTAAATGCATTTAACTAATTTTATATAATTTTTATTTCAGATTTTAATTGATTTTGGTCATATTTACATAATTTTCTTTTAATTTCTTTTTAAATGTGGTGTTTCATTACACATGCCCATTTCACATTTATTTTTGCATAGTTCTAAAATGTTTTTGCACTCATTATTTTTGTCATGTCTAAACAACATCTTAATGCACTTAAAAACATTTTTATTTTATTTTTAAAGTCATTTTATCATACTTTTTGATATTCATCTTTGTGCATTCTTGTGATGTGTTTCAATGTGACTTGGATGACTTGTTTGGATTAGTTTCTTCTTGAATTTTACCATGAACTTTTGACATGTCTTTAGTTTCTGACTTAGGTATTTTTTGAATTAATTTCATATTTTTTCCAAGTCTCTTTCTATTTTTTCCTTGTTGATTAATATATGTCACATTTGTGAATGTTCTCTTAACTGTGCAATCTTTATTTGATTAGGAGGCACTTGTGACATTGCATTAGAACTCATGTGATCATTTTATAGGTCATCCATGTTAGATTATAGGTCATTTGACATGTTATTTTGGTTCATAAATGTTTGGTGCTTATGTGAATTACTTTGACCTAGTTTGTGTGCATTTGCTTCTATTTTCCTTAACTTGTTTTGTGTGCATATTTGTGACACCATTCTTGCATTATAATATGATCAATCATATAATATTCTACTGAATTGCATCCATTTTTATTCATGTTCATGTTTCATCCTTCATTCATAACTTGCATTACAAGTATGTCTAATCTTTTGAACTTGAACATTGTTTGAACATCTTTTCATCTTGTCTTTATCTTCTTAAATCCTTGCACTCATGCCTTGTATGATCATTCATCCACATTAATATGCATTATAACATGTCATTCAATTCTGGTCCTTGACATTTCTTCATGCATTTATTCATGTTTGTATGCCATACACATTCAGACTTCATTTTTGTATGAACTTCAACTTGTGTTCTTTTCTTCTTAATATCTAATGTGACTTGTGTATGAACCAAACTTGTTCATTTGTGTATTATCATGTCATCTTATAACATGTATGCTACTAATCCATGTTCATTTTCATTCATAATTTCATTTCCCTCTCCTTTGTGACTTGTTTTGTAAGTGAACAACATTGTGCATTCTTGTGTGACATTGTTCTGCTTCTTCCCACTTCTTCTCCTTGAGTTTTGTTCTCATATTATGGATGATAATTCATGGATACTTAATGACATTTATGAATTGGTTTCCTACTGGTTGTGGTGTTTCATATTGCATCATTGCATGTTTTACATCTCTTAAATGTTCATGATGCATCTTTAGTGCATATCATTGTATTCCTTTGATGTTTGGTAGATTGTTTAAGCATAGATTGATATTGTGAGCCTTTGTAACCATTGGTAGATGTAAATAGGTTTTGCTACTTCCCTAGGCTAGTACCACCCTTTAGTGACTTATTCTTTTTAGGTTTAGCTCTTGAGAAGCTTCCTAGAGTTTCCTTTAGAACATTAGGATTTATTTGCTTACATTTTTCAATTATGCTTTCTTATTCCATTATTGAACTAACCATTTTGTGTAGGGACTAATGGTAAGTTGAGTGTGTGTATATGCTTCCACATACACCTTCTTACCTCATCTTTTAATGCTTTCTCTTTTGTGTTTGTGCAAAGCATTTCAATGCTTTCTTTGTGCAACTTCTTTCATCCCTTTAAGTTCTTAACTTAACTTCAATCTTTGAAGTAAGTTAGAATTTGTTCTTCTTCTCTCTTCTTTTAGACTTAGGCTTCTAAACCACACTAAACCATTAGGAACGTCCAAGCATGATAACATTAGGGTGAGTCTTAGTCCCCTTTAGTCTTTACCTTTGTTTCTTTTGAGTCTCTTCTTTCTCATCTAAAAAACATTTTCAAAACACTTAATAAAGGTTGAAACATCTTCATGTGTCATGAGCCTTATTCCATGGGGGGGCTTGCATACATTCCATCTTGGAATGTGTTGTAGGTTTTCTAGCATGATGTATAAGTCTTTAACATGAAGTGATTTCACAAACAAAATAAAAAACACATCTTCATTTAAAAACAACAAAAACATTTAATAAAGGGAATAGGCTAGTGTACTTAAGCCTTTAACCTTGGAAATAAGTTTGAGGATCTTCTTCATACTTAGTGTACTTCATCATCATTTCATTTTGGAATGATGCATGAGATGCACATTCCATTGAAAAAGACTTAAGTACACTTACCTATGCAAAACACTTCAAATAAAAAACTTCTAAAACACTTCAAACAAACAAAAACGTCTTTCCTTCGGGAATTCTCTTCTCATCTCACTCACTCTCAACGTACGAACGTGCTTCTCCTCGTTCTCTTGCAATACGGTAACTCACTCGATTCAGCGAGCCTGCAACACCTGAGCTAGAACATTAGCCGTTCCCTAAAAACATAAACAGTTTTCCCTTAGTCAGGGGAACTACGTCGCTCTAATTCTCATGTTCCCGATGAGATACGTAGGCAGTGGGGTAGGGCCCATTCGAGCACTTCTTTTATTTTCCCTACATTTTTTTCTCGTTCTCTTTCATTTCCTTTTCTAGCATCTTTTCTATCACCCTTTGAGCAGTACTTCGAGCGTGGATCTCGTCAAGTACGACGAACGTGAAGGGGTGCTAATACCTTCCCTTCATGTAACCGACTCCCTTACCCTTTCTCTTTGGTTCGCGAGACCTCGTTCTTTCCTTTCTCCTGGGTTTGTGCAGCATTACCTTTCCCTTTCTTTGGGATAAAAATGTCTGGCTGGCGACTCTTCTTTCTTTCTTTCGCGCCACTTTCGCGTTTGTACCTGGATGAAAATTCCGGGAGCGCCAGAATGTGGTCCCAAAAAGTGGTGTATTTACAAAGGGGATGGGTCTTACACTCTAATAGAGGCCCATGAGTGTTTGAAAATGATTGATGAGGGTGGAATCAATCAAAACCCTAATTTTTATCATTTTAAAAGTAAATTCTCAAAGAAAATCAATAACAAATGACAAAACACCAAATAAGCTTGAATAAACAACTTGTGATTTTTGGTTAAGGTTTGAAAAATGAGGTTTTAATCACAAGGTGAATTAAAACTCAATTGGTTTTGATTTTTCCCGGTGAATATTCACTTTTAAAATGTTTAAAAACAATTAAAAATGAATTTATTCATAAAAATACCAACTATATTAAATAAATAATATAAATTTTATTTTTTTATGGAAAAAAATATTTCAACATTTTTGTGATTTTTTGCAAAAAGAACCAATAAAAAATAATTAAAATTGAGGGAGTTATTAATTTTTAAAATCATTAAAAATAATAAGAAAAATAATAAAATATGAAAAAGTGGTAAAAAAGAGGATCTGGGGCGAGGGGTATTCGAACCCCATACCTCTTGTGTGCAGTGCGCGCGTCCTACCACTGGGATGGTGATACATCCGTGTATCAAACCCCAGCCACAAATATACAAGGCTTGCCTTGTTTTTGGCCTGTCTAAGGCAAGGCAAGGCAAGGTTTTGGCCAAAAACTTGAAGCTTGTAACTTTCTCATTTATCCATGGATTGGGACAAAATTTAGGCTTATCCTGCCTATAATTTCACAAGGAATCCAATGGTGGTGGTGGTTTTCTCAGATGAGGTCCCCATTTTAAAACCCGATAGTGGTTTTGAAATAGGTCTCCCTTTGCATTTTCTGTGCTACCTCTTGTTGCAGGTATGAATTACATGATGAATTGGTTCAAACACAACATATATAACATGTATAAGATGTGCATGATTATTGGACCTCAAAGCAATGCATGTTTTAAAGAGTTCAAGTTGAGATGCTTACCTCTTTTGGAGCTTTTTGGGCAATCTGTCAAGTGCTTTGTTCCAGAAATGATTTGATGCTTTGGACACCCTCAAATGATCCCTTGGAAGATTTTAGGATGATTGGAAATAGCTGGAAACCTCAGGAATGGAAACTGGCCCTTTCTTGCAAAAGGGGCAAAAGTGACCAAAATAACAACTCTCTCAAATGGTGTTCCAGATGTGGGGAACCATTTGGGACAGTTCAAGGATGATATTTGGAGTGTGTTTGAGGTTTTATCTGGGTTTAAAAGTGACTGAATTAAGACATGGCTTGAAAAATGCAAAAAAGTCCTATATTGAGGTTTTGAGAAGGGACTTTGTGATTTTGGTGTTACAGGTCACTTGTGAGAGTTTGGATAGCTTAGATATGACATCTAAATTGGATCATGAATTGTGTTGGAATTGCTCTCTAACTCAAAAACTCAGAGTTACCTTGCTAAAGAAGGCATTTTTGCCTAGAGAAAGAGATTTTGAGGAAAGCAAGTGTTGTAGTGCTTTGGTCTACTCAAACTGAGCGCAAATGAGCTCTATTTATAGTAGAGCAAGTTTGTTTTGGAAGCAATAGTGAATGGAGGCTGCTACAGACCTTTAGCCAATGGGAGCATTTTGGAATCTCAATTCTCCTCTAGCCATTGACTAGAGGTTAGAGCACAGGCCTTTGGTTCCCTAGTTCAGAGATCATCCTTGACTCATTCAGTTGGAAATGGCTCAGTTCATGCCACCTTCGTGCATCCATTGAATGCTCCAAAACAAAATTGGAGTCTTGTCCCCTCTTTAGGGTTTTTTAAGTTTGGCATGCTATTTTTAGTTCCAAAGACTTGGGAGGCTTATGGATTAGTGTTTGTCCCTCCTTGGTCTCCCCCTGAGGTGTTCAAGTGGATAAACTTATTTGTCATTTACACAAATTGCTCAAATCGAGCAAAATGCACAAATCTGTCGAGTTATGATAGTTGCAGCAAGGCATATTGCCATTGTCATAACTCTTAGCTCAAATGGAATTTCATGGGGTTCTTGGCCATTTTGGAAAGCTCTCATATGATACAACATATGTGTTATCATAGTTTGTCTTGACAATTTTTGGATCCAAGTGAAAAATGCCCCTACATTTTGGAAAAAGTGAAACAGATTCTGACTTAGTGAAAATTTCACTAAGTGTTGGAAAAAGTGGCATTTCATGTTTTCAGCCATTTTGATCCAACCATAACTCAAAATCCATGATGAATTGGAATGAGGTGTAGTTGACACTTTTAAAGTATGCCATGATAGCTACAAATCCATCTTTGGATCAGCCCAAATGGTTGCTTGGATCTCAAGTTATGATCCTTGGAAGTTGGTACCCTAGCCACTTTGTTCCATAACTCAGAAAATTTCTAAGTTTTTTATGGTTACCCCTTTTACAAGTTATCCCACTTTTCTTGATTTTTCTTGATGAATGATGATTCCAATCACACATTAACATCAGTTTAGGGTTAAGGAACCATAATTGATCAAAAAATCCAAAAGTCAAACTTTGACTTTTGGACACAGTTGACTTTTTATCAGATGAATTCCAAACTGTGCGATCCTCTATGAAATCAAGTCCTTGACCTAAATAAAACTTGATGGATTGATTTCATAGGTGTTATAGGGTATATTGAATCATGTCCCAAGGTTTGGGAGCATGTCCTGGTCAACAGTCAAAGGCACATTTGACTTTTTCGCGCGAAACCCTAACTGTGGTTCTGATGAGCTTGAAACTTGTGAATCAAGCTTCTTGGATTAATCCATTATTGCAAATGGATCAACGTGGTTTATTAGAGACCCTCAAACCATGTCTTGAGGTCTTGGCTCATGTTTTATCCCAAAAGTCAACTTAGGGGTGAATTAGGTCAAGAAACCCTAATTCCTGATTTTTTTGGTGAATGCATCCCCTGAGGCTAAATTGACTTGATGATTGGGTTTATGATGTCCCTTAGAGTATTTGGGGTTGTTCTTTGAAGCATTGGCTCATGCCCAGAGGAAAAGTTCCATCTGGAGGCCCTGGTCGACCAAAACCCTAATTTGGTGACATTGGAGATCTTGAGGCTTGATCCACTTGGAATGTTGCAGCCTTGTGCTTGATCCTTGATGTGGGAGTCCTCTTGATCCATTGTGGATATTTAAGAGGTTTAGACAAGTTGAGGATCATGTCATTCCTTGATTAATCCTTTATCTAAGGCTCTGAGAGGGCTTGAAACCCTAAGTTTGATTGTAGTGGATGCTCACCCATCTTCGGGGAGACTAATAAGGTATGATGGTCCATCCATATTGTGATGATAATTTGCACAATGATGGGAAATCTTAGTGATCAAAATTTGGGGTATGACAACACCAAACGTGCATTTGTTGGGATTCAAGCAGAGTTTGTATTTCCTCAGACGCTCGAATAACTTCGACAGGTGTGTCACATGCTCTTCTTCTGTTTTAGATTTGGCAATCATGTCATCGACATACACTTCGATTTCTTTGTGCATCATGTCATGAAACGGAGTAGTCATAGCCCTTTGATAGGTTGCCCCGACGTTCTTCAAACCGAACGACATTACCTTGTAACAAAAGGTGCCCCATGGGGTGATGAATGAAGTTTTCTCCATATCTTCCAGCGAGATTTTGATTTGATTATAGCCTGAGAATCCATCCATGAAGGAGAAGACTTTGAACTTTGTTGTACTGTCTACCTGCGTGTCTATGTGTGGTAAGGGGAAGTCATCCTTTGGACTTGCTTTGTTCAGATCCCTGTAGTCTACACACATTCTGACTTTTCCATCCTTTTTTGGAACTGGCACTATGTTAGCTAGCCATTGAGGATATTCTGAGGTGGCGAGGAAACCTGCGTCAATCTGTTTCTGCACTTCCTCTTTAATTTTGATGGCCATATCTGGATGAGTCCATCTCAGCCTTTGTTTCACCGGAGGACATTCTGTCTTTAGCGGTAAATGATGTTCCATGATTTTGGTATCCAACCCTGGCATGTCCTGATAGAACCAAGCAAATACATCTGGAAACTCTTTGAGAAGTTTTATCAAGCTTTCTTTGACAGTCGGACTGAGCAGTGCTCCAACCTTAACTTCTTTATTTTCTTCCTCTGATCCCAAATTGACTATTTCCAACGGCCTTTGTGAGGCTCAACAGACCTTTCCTCTTGTCTGAGTAATCGGGAGATCTCCTATGGAATTTCTGCATCCTCTTCTTCTTTTGCTTCAAATACCGGGAATTCAAAGTTGGGAGAAGGCATTGAATCGTATGTTTCAATGGGGTTTAAAACAAACAATCTGCATGACGTGATGATTCATTTTTTAGCAGAGATAGAGATAATGCAAAAGTGTGTGCAGTGTATTTTTTGAAAAATGCTTGTTTTTATTTTGGGTTGTTTTAGGATTACCATTTTCTGAAAAGTGAAAAATGAAAACAACAATAAATGCGGGAATGACAGAACGATGTTATTTATTTACGATTTGTCGATTCTTGAAATACAGCCCTATAAAACAAAACTCCGTTTCTTTGGGCAAAGCAAAGAGGGATATTTACAGAAAAGTGAGCCCTATAAAAACATCCGTTTCATCTGGGCAGGGTGAAAGGTTAAAACAAAGATGGCAATCACTTAGACTTATGGAAGATTTTTGGGACATCGACAGCAACCCATTGGCGACAAACTCCTCGGTGAATCACAAAGTATGGTACCTTCTTTCTTGGTTTGTCCTCAGAAATGATGCTGATTTCTGGAGGAGTGGGATCGTTGGAGTCTTCCTCCCAAGCAGAGTTATCATAAACGAACTCTTCTGTTGTATCTTCCCTAACGTTTTCACTCTCAAGAGGATTTCCCCATCCAGTTGGTTGGATATCCTCGTATCTGATGCGAGAGCTTTCAGGAGCGGTGTACTTGACTAAGAAGTAGTACTTGCCACTCGGCTGTCCTAAGGTATCCCATACTTCTGTGGGGATAGAGGAGTCATCCTTCTCAATGGCGTTGACCTCAGGAAAAGCATAGTTGATGAACTCTTGTCCTGTAATCTTAGCAGATTCATCAATGTGCTGGATATTTTCTGAATGTCCTGAGTAATGATCCCATGACTCGGTGGGGACGTGGGTATTCTTTTCAATATTACTCAGCTGATAGGCATCGTTGGGCTGACTCTTTTTCCTCAAGTCTTCTGGGTATGGCTTCCAGATAGGCAAGTCATCCAGGGGATCATAATAGTCCTGGTCGAAGTTGTTCCTCATTAGATAATCTTCTACTGAGTTAGGTGGAGCACGGAATCCCTCAGGATCACAATCTCCATAGATCATCCGAACGTCTGATCTTGGTATATATCTCGGGCCCTGCTTGGGAAAACAGAATAGCATGTGCGTTTCTTCCTGAGACATATAACCATTGTCGTTGAGATAAGATTTCCATTCCTCGTCCTATCGGAGGAGTCACTCTTGTTGATGGTGTGTACTTCTTGAGACACTGGGTGGAGGAAGCCTCCACTATGGAAGAAGTCCTGAATGGGATGAAAACTTTCAGCTTTAGTAGTCTGGGTACAGGCTGAGGAGAAACCAAGACCTTTCTTTGTCTTGTTATCAGTAGGAATTACGAGTTATCCCCATCCCTTTACGTTATTACTCTCGATCACTTGTAGAGCGTCTTTGTATGAGGAGATCGATGTGCCTTTTTCGGATCGATTCTCATTGCTCACCAAGAGTGCTTGAAACTGGGCTCCAACAACCTCCTCAGGTTCTACACAGGAGAATGATGATAAGTTGCTCACTATTAAGTTCTGCTCTCCGCATACAGTGACTAACTTGTCATTCTTGATGAACTTCAGCTTCTGGTGAAGTGTTGAAGTGACTGCCCCTGCCTCGTGTATCTAAGGTCTTCCTAATAAACAGTTGTATGCTGCCTAGATGTCCATGACCTGGAAAGTGACTTGGAAGGTGTGAGGACCGATGGTTATAGGAAGATCAACTTTGCCGATAATTGTTTTCTGGATCCGTCAAAGGCTTTGACGATGACCTCGCCGCCTCTCATCGGGGCTCCTTGAAATGATAGTCGTATCAGAGTTGATTTTGGCATAATATTCAAAGATGATCCTATGTCTACCAGAACGCTGGCTAAAGCATCGTCCTGGAAGTTGACTATAATGTTAAGCACCATATTGTGATTTTTGCCTTCTTCCGGCAGTTCTTTATCGCTGAATCCTAAATTGTTGCAGGAAGTGATGTTGGAAATGATGTTGTCAAACTGTCTTACCGTCACATCTTGTTCTACGAAAGCTTGCTCCAAGACTTTCTGCAGAGCTTCCCTGTGAGCCTCAAAACTAAGTAGGAGAGATAGCACAAAGATTCTAGATGGAGTTTACAACAGTTGGTCCACAATGTTGTACTCGCTTTTCTGGATGAGCTTCAGCATCTCATCGTTGTTTTTTACCAATTCCATATTACTGGATTGTCTGCCTGGTTGATTGGGAACTTCTGTTTGAGGTTCCTTTTCCTTAGCAGGCTCTCCAACTCCTCTGTTGAAGATCCGGCCGCTCCGTGTTACTCGACTGATGTCAACAATGTTCACAACGGATGGTAATAGAGTTTCCTTTCCATTTTCAATGGTAGTTGCATCGTACTTGTAAGGGATAGCCTTTTCCAATTTATACGGTATTGGACCTGGCAATTAGATAACCACAGGAGCTTTTTAATTACTCTGACCATTGTAGGTAACCTCAATCAGTTCCTGGTTGGGAATTTTTCTACTATCAAGAGGAACTCTTGATTCAACGAGTAGAGGGATTATGGTGCAAACGTCTTTAGTCCTCCCATGATCGGAGATTATGACAACGTCTTTGCTTTGATTAGGGGGATAGTCTTGTATCATGTTGATCGACCCAGAACTTGAACACGGTCGAATCTCTTTCTGGTTCAACTGATTTTGAAGAGCCGCTCGCACGAGATAACATCCTTGTTTGTTCTCTGAACAAACTCTACAACACTCATAATTTTGGGGTGGTACCCGACCACGCCCACTTTATATGCAGTGCATCTTTACTAGACCTGTTTCCATCGAGCGGACATCCTGACTTTGATGCCTACCAGGATTACCGTCAGTCATACTAATCTGTTGTGTAGCTTCATCCAAATAGATTGGAAGCCACCAGTGGTCCAACAAGTGTTGAACTATTTTTTGGACAAACGCACACTCTTGGTCGTCTTCACGACATTCTTCACAGTCTTGATAATTGTGTGAAGCCAGAAAGCCGAGTCTGACTTGCTTTGCATGTAATTCTACCAGACTAGTATTCATCAAGCGTATGTCAAAGATCTAAACCATATTGACTTGATGGTTATTTCTCTCACGGCAGTCTTGGATCTATCCGAGATTCATTTGACGTTGGAGGGCCTCTTCTACAAAAGAGCATCACTGATTGCTTGTTGAGCAGATCGGACAAGTGTTGTAATCGTGTCGTGGCAGATTATGATATTGACTTTGTCTTGAGTGCATCGCCATCAAATTGACATTCATCGCAAGAATGTTGCAGTTCTGAACAATGTTGGGATGTGCATGGGCCATGTTGACTTCATGGATTTGGTGATCCTGAATCCAGCCTAGATTCATTTGTTCTTGTAGACCTGATTGCACTACGGAACACCCCTGATTAGTCTTTGAGGAGATATCACACCGATGATAATTGTGAGACGGTACATGACCGTACCCGCTCTGTCTGCAATGCATACTTACCAAAATTGTTCCTAGTGAGAGTACATCGTGAATTTCATAACTGCGGCTAAATTCTTCCTCTATTAAATTTACTCCAATCTTTTTATGTTGCGGCAACGGGTTTGTCTGAACATTTGGATTGGTGTCTTTGAAAGATAGGATCCCATTCCTGACAAGCTTCTGTACATCAGACTTGAACCTGAGACAGTTCTCAATGTTGTGCCCCGATCCTCCTTGATGGTAAGGGCAAATTTGACCCTCTTTGAACCAAAAAGGCCAATTTTCCGGTACTGTAAGAGGAAACCTGGTTTGGACGTGCCCCTTGGCTAGTAGAAGTGGAAATAACTCTGCGTACAACATTGGTATAGGGTCAAACCTTGATGGTCGTATCGTACGATTGTTATTGTTGTACTGTGGACGAGCCTGCTGAAGAGGCTGTTGTGTCCTTTGTTGATACTGTTGTTGACTTGGTTGGCTCTGAGCAACCTGAGGTTGATAAGTCAGAGCCGGCGTTGGGTTGATAGCGGGAGTTATCGCCGCTACTGGTTGATACCTTCGCCTTTGCTTTCCCAGAGAGATATTACTAATATCTTTCTCTTTCTTCTTTAGGAAAGCACTACCGTATCTCTTAGTACTGCTAGATGGCTCTGCACCTTTGACCAATCGTCCTTCTCGGACTGCTTCTTCAAGGCGTACTCCCATGTTCACCATCTCAGAGAAGTCATTGGGCGCACTTACAACCATTCGGTCGTAATAGAATGAACTTAAGGTTTTCAAAAAGATCTTGGTTATCTTCTTTTCCTCAAGAGGGGGACAGATCTGGGCGGCAATTTCACGCCATCTCTGAGCATATTTCTGTAAAAGTTTCTTTGTCCTTTTGCGATATTGCTCTGAGCTGATCTCTATCTTGTGCCATGTCCAAATTGTATTTATACTGCTGAACAAAGGCTGCACCGAGATCTCTGAAAGTACTGATCTTGGTGCGGTTTAAACCAATGTACCATTTGAGTGCGGCACCGGTTAAACTATCTTGGAAGTAATGGATCAGTAGTTGTTGATTTTCTATCTGAGTTGACATTTTTTAGCGTACATCACTAGATGGCTTTGAGGGCAAGAGTTGCCTTTGTATTTTTCAAAGTCAGGCACCTAGAATTTGTGCGGTATCTTTAGATTAAGGACAAGAGAGAGGTGTGTCGCATCCTTTCCGAATAAGTCTTGACCGCGAATGGCATGCAGTTCCTTCTGCATTTCCAAGAATTGTTCCTGGAACTCATTCATTCTTTCGTACATGTCTTCGTTTCCACCAGAAATTACTTGTGGAATCTATCCTTCTAGGATAATGTGTACCACTGGTTGTGGTATAGACATTACATCGATGATTCTTGGCGCTTCCATGCCCCGAAGTTTGTAACCTTCAGGTGTTGCTGTTGTAATCCTTGCGTCTTCACTTTCCTGAAGTTTGTAACCTTTAGGTCCAGTGGTTCCTGCTGCGGTTTCTTGGTCATCAGTGACCGGCGGGATATATCACTACTACAAAATGCCCAAACAACAACGCGAGGTTTACAACGGCATCCTATACACCGTTCTTATAGTGCATACTAGATGCGCGCGCATTATTTTAATTAGAAATCTCAAGGCTATAATAACGGTTGTTATGGAAACCGTGCTGATACAATCTAGCTATCACGGGTTCGAACCTCATCGCCCTCAAATAGGTTATCCCTTTGACGTAAATGCTCCCTTTTTAAGTTTTATTAATATTTAACTAAAAAATAATAATGATATCACGACGACTTTTTCTTTAAACCGTTGATACAAACTGTTATGTATTTTAAACACCAAGTATATATCAATTTATCCATTGAAAAAAGAAACAAGACAAACCAACCCTAACACCAACGCCGTCACCATTGTCGGGAAGAAGACAACAACAACAAGAAAGTGTTCTACTTTAAGGTGTTGCAATGTCACATATGAAGACAAAATTATCCAAAGGTGTTTCTACGTCTTCTTCCAGTGTAAAATATCGATCTGGAAATTTTTGTGGTTGTGATGGTCATATGGTTTCCTATCAATGCAAGAAGGGACAAAATAAAGGAAGGCTTTTTTGGAGATGTCCATTTTGGAGGAGCGGTGAAACATGTAATTTGTTCATATGAGATGAAGACGTGGGAGAAAGAGATGGAAATGACTATGAGAGCATTATGAAGTCAGAGTTGGAAGCTGTGGGCAATCTGAAGGTTATGTATGAGGATTTAAAGAAAAAGAACAAGAATTTGAAGAACAAACTGAAATCAGAGATATTTTCTAGAAATATCAATATGTTATGTTTTCTTGTCTCCTTTATGTTTAATGTTTACTTTGGTATGAAATTTAATAGGTGAGTTAGGGTTTGAATTACATTGTTGATGTTTAAACTGCAGATCCATTGTGAATTACATTGTTGATATTTAAACTGCAAATGCATTAAGTGAGAAGTTAAGGCGCACCTTTTCTTTTTTATTTATTTTAAAATTCACAAATAAAAGGGTTATCACTACGGTTCTCCTGGTCAACCGTAGTGATATATTTATAATAAATAAATACCTATCTATAGGGTTTTTATTTATTTTAAAATTCACAGATAAAAGGGTTAGCACTACGGTTATTCTAGTTAACCGTAGTGATATATTTATAATAAATAAATACCTATTTATACGGTTGTTATTGCTAACGGTTGTGAAATAGTTTACCCATATATAAGCAAAATAACTTTCACTTAATTGACAGTAACGACGTTGCCTTCAAAGTGAAACCCTAGAACCCATTTTTTCTCTTCGTTTTCACCATTAGCCGTGAATCATACATTAAGGTATTCTTCTTCTTCCATCTATTGTTATATATTTCCCATTATCTCATTTGTTGCATGTTGTTTTTGTTGATTGTTCTCATTTTTTCAGATTCGTTTTCACTACCTTAACAGAGACCATACTTTGGAAACTTCATAATGTTTGTGTTGCTATGGAAAAATGTATAAGAAGTATGAAGCTATGATGGAAACTTCATCCACCTTATACTTTTTTTTCATAGCATCACGAACAAGATGTTAGTAAATGAAGAAATAACAGTGTAAGCAAACTTTATCTAGTTTTAGAAGCAATGAAAAGAAGTATAAGAAGTATGAAGCTTTTGTGTAAGCTTCTTCCTCCTTATATTTCTTTTTCATAGCTTCTCAAACTAGTCTAACATCATAATTGATTCCTGTTCCGTGATTAGTTTCATTAAAAGGTGCGTTATTCCTGTTCCTCTCTTTACTCATAACTGGATTATGGTTTTAGAGTTTGTTTTCAACTGAGGATGCTCATTTTTTAAGTTTGCTTTGTTTCCTTTCAGGTTAAGGGGATGATACAGGGTGATGATGTTGGTGGAAGCAAGCGTATTATATCAGTTTATAATTTTTGGATCTGGTATAGAATGTTGTTTGAGTTTATCATATTCTATTTACATTGTTTATTTAACTAACCCTCACTTAAAGTTTGCTGGAGGTAGCAAGCGTATTATATGAGTTTATAATATCTGGATCTGGTATAGAATGTTGTTTGAGTTTATTATATTCTATGTAGATTCTTTGTTTCACTAACCCTCACTTAAAATACATTAAGTTAATTTGACATAGATACTTATAATCTGCAAATTAAGTTGTATTTGAAAACCAACTTAAACAAACCATTGTTGTTTTCTGATTGCATGCCTCTCATCATTTATCTCACATTCTTTTATATATAGATTATGGTATAATGATCTGGCTCCTTAGATGCATCACCATCTTCCATTATAGTTAAATCAAAGATGAGGCAGATTATCCAATGTCTTGTTGATCTTATGGAAATTAACTATAATTGAATATAGCGATATATCGAAGGAGTCAGATCAATAAACCACAATATATGTAAAAGAGCGTGAAATGCACGATGAGACGAATGCAATCAGAAAACAACATTGGTTTGTTTAAGTTGGTTTTCAAGAACAATTTAATTTGCAAATTATAGACATCTTCATCAAATCGAATCCATGTATATTTATTTAGTGAGGTGTTTGGAAAACAAGCAATCTACATTTAATATAATAAACTTAGGGTACTTACAACAACGGTTATCCATTGTAACCGATATCATAAGTAACTTATGTTTTATATAATTTTGCTGCTGATGGGTTTCGAACCCAGAACCTAAGTGTATGTATCACAACGGTTTATTATCATAACCGTTGTGATATATGGCTCGCGCCCTACCTTTCAATAACAGTTTCCAACCCGTTGTAGAAACAGCTAACTTACAACGACAATCTACATAACAACGCCTTCGCCCGCGTCATTATACGTCATTTCCAACCGTTGTTAAATGGGTTTTTCGTAGTAGTGTATCCTTCAGGGACAAAGTTGAGAGGCATGCCCCAGGGGCGACCTTTAGGAATGTTGTATCGAGGATGATTCTCATGTGTCTCCATAATGGGCGTAGATGTAATATCTGAGATCACAGTCCTTTGTTGCTACTTTTGAGCTACTGCCAGGGATTGCAGGTCACTGTGAAGTTTTTCCAAACTTTTTTTTAGAGCTTCGATTTCTTCTCTCAGCTCTCAGTTCTCTTCCTCGAGATCGTCCACTTTCTTTTGTCGATTGGACAGAGTGTTGTATCAGTGAGACAGTTTGACTCTAGAATCGTGACACATACGTGAGACTCAAAGATTGAAGAAGGCACTATGTGAGAATGATGAATGATATACAAAGATATATTTTTAGTTTTTGTTTTAAAAAGAAACTTCAACAAATAGATTGCAAACATCATACAGTGGAGGGCAGAGACCCCTTTTTATTGAAATTGAAAGATTACAGTATGTTACAAGGAAAAGCACAGTATTTTACAAAGTGTTGTAAGGAAAATGGCTAAGCTTATGGATCCTGAGTCCTCTCTGAAGAGAGCTCAGATGCTGGTTCTGGTATTTTCCTTTTCTTTAATCGAGGCTCTTTAGCCGTTGTCGGGTCGTTAGTCCTTTGCCAAGTGAAAAGAGCGAGCAAATTTCTCCGGTCTTCTTAACTCTCTATAACATGTTGTTCTAATATTTTAATTAGAGCATCCTTCTCCTTTAACAGTTTTTGAATCTTGGTACATTCCACATTGAGGATTCAGTATTTGTTCTTCCAAGAGCTCTTCTCACGTTGAACTTTGTTGAGATCTACTTGGAGTTTTTCCGTATCAGACATGAAATAAAGGACAGATTCCTTTAACGGAAAAACTTCTTGACGAGGGTAAGGCATCCTTAGCTTGAGGGCACTAGTTTGCACCCAGTGGAGATAAGGCTCCATGGAGGTACAGTTTGGTCTTCCTAGAGACTCTCTTCCTTTTTTGTGAATATGTTGCCAGGCATGCACTATTTCTTTCTTTAGTGCCCTATCATTTTCCCCTTTGAAGAAAAAACCTTCCAGATGAACATTATGCGGGATATTCTTCATCGGGGTATCCGAGTTGAGGGCGAACTAAAATTGGATGATAGTTGATTCCTCCTTTAGTTCCAATGAGGGGTATGTTAGGGAAATTTCCACATCTGTTGTTGATCTGTATCCCCTCGTAAATCCTATTATACCAATCTATGTCAGAGTTGGTAAGGGACATAATCCTTTGTGACCAACGTAGAGTACTCTTGTGATCCCAAAAAGCAGCAGACTTGGGCAAATGGGAAATGAACCACTTGTAGAGTAAGGGTACACAACATGTGATCATTCCTCCGCTCACAAGTTCCTTAAGTGTACAGAATGATAAGCATCTGCGAGTAAGGTTGGTACGGGGCTTCCAATCAGAAATATCTTAACAGCGTTGGTATCAACGAAGTTGTCGATGTTGGGAAAAAGGAATAACCCATATGTGAGCAGAACGAAGACGTCCTCGAAGGCAGTTACGTTTCCTATACTGGAAAAGCACAGATCTTTCTCTATCAAGAAATTAGCTGGTAAACCCTGGATTCCTCCATTAGTGGTCATGTGAGTCCTAACTTCTGACTCGTCCAAAGAGATCGCTCTTGCAATGGTTTGTTCCTTTAGAATTTCTTTCAGTCCAGAAAATGGAGCTTGATCAGTGATAGGTAAATCAATCAGATGAGAGTACTCTTCCAGTGTTGGTGCCAGTTGGTAATCTGGAAATGTGAAGCAATGATAAACCGGATCGTAGAACTGAATCAGTGTAGACATGATTCCTTCAACTACGTTGACCCTTAATAGAGACAACAGTCCTCCGTGTTTGGCTCTGAAAGCTCCAGGGTTGGTAATCATCCTTCCCAATCTCCTTAAATCCTCTAGTTTCGGAGCCTTGAAGGTGTACTTGTGCAGCTTTCTTCTACCGAAATCCATAACGCAATCTCTCTGATATTTACAATTATTGTTTTAGTTTATTTTGAAAAAAGATTTGTTTTCTTTGCTTAAAAAGAGTTTTTTAGATGAATTCATGAATGCAACACTAAAAAACATTGAAAAAACATGGGTTCAAGGGTTCAACGTCACGAGCATGGAGTCATGGCTCTACCCATCCCCAAAGGTTGTACTATTCTGGTCAATTTTGGTACCTGTAGAACGGGTTTTGAGGTTCCCAAAATCATTGACCCCCCTAGGGATATCAACAGCAAGGTGATTCACTCGAGCGAGCTGTAATATCCTAGGGTAAATCCCATTTGAGTGTAGTATCGCATATCAACTATTCCCGATAGTTACCACACTACCAAATGGTCATACGGTTAATGTCTACTAAATCCTCAGGGTCATGGGTGCCGCACTGGGAAAACTATGCTTTCACGACAATCGGTCGTTCAACATTAAGTATCCACACGGGTACCTCGCCTGATTTGGTGGGCTACCAGGATTGCTTGTTCGGGATTCACTCCCTATAAGTTCTCCCGTCTGTGCCACCCCTTATCTTAATGTTCTCTCAAACTTTCCACATGCGTATCAATCGCATTCCCATTGACAGAAAAATAAACACGGATATCAAGTAGGAATATTAGTATGTATATATATATATATATATATATATATATATATATATATATATATATATATATATATATATATATATATATATATATATATAGTATGCTAAACAACCTAGACCTCTTAGGAATTCTAATCCTAGTTTGACTCCCCAGCAGAGTCGCCATTTTTCTGTAGCGAGCGATTTTTGTCGGTGACGCGACCACCTTATCGCCATTGGTTGGAATTGGGTGCTACTTTCTGATGTCTTATTTATCCTATGAAGCTGGAAAGGAAAGGGAAGATATCTAAAACTAACCTTGCACCCAAATGTTTTCTTTAACAAATGCTAAGAGATTGGGGGGTTCGGGGTCAGGTTATACAATGGGGAGTTGTCAATTACCCATCCTATATATGGTTATCCATAGATCGTTTAGCAAACTGTACTGTTATCTACTTACTGGTGTTTATTTGTCATGGGTTGGGAAAGTTTCTTCTTTGGGAATGTTTAAGAGAGTATTTTTGTTGATTTTTGGGTTTTTCGATGATTTTGGTAAGGTACTGGACCTAATGTTTTTTATTTGTGTACTCGCTAACATTTCGTAATCTAATGCCTACGTATTCCCGTTAAAGAAAAAAAATAGGGAAATCAGAGCAATCGTAGTTCATCCTATTCTATGGGAGGAAAAGATGATGTTTGGTGTCTAGTTCAAAACCCAAGATTGAAGCTAAATGTTATTTGTGTCTTGTTCAAAGCCAAAGATTGACGCTAAAGGTTTTTTGTGTCTTGTTTGAAGCCCAATGTTGCGGTGAGAATCGGATATCAAGCTATTGAATTAACTTGAATCACCCATCTTTGAAATTCACCACCGAGTTTTGATTTATCCAAAGGAAAGAGTAAAGAGCGAAAACCCTAATAAGAGATCTAAGGTTCGGGGGTTGGATTGTGAAGGAAAGGGTAAAGAACGAAAACCCTATTGAATTAAGTTGAATCACACATCTTTGAAGCTAAATGCTATCTCTTATGAAAGGATTGTGAAGGGTTTAGACCATCGTGAAAGAGAAGAGATTAATGGCTATCTCTTGCGAAGGTTAAAGAGAGGTTTAAGAGTTATAAAAGATTAATGGCTATCTCTTAAGAAAGGTTAGGTTAAAAGGGAATGAAATGTTCACGGGAAAGTAGGGTCTGACAGCAAGACACCTACGGGGAGTGCGGCGACTCCAAATCTAAGGCTAGGTTAAAAGGGTAATGAGTTATCTACGATCTTGCGGTCAATAGAGAGACTTTCCTTTGGAAGGCTGGATATAACTAGTTGTAAACAGAAGTTAAGTGGGATTGAAATTAAATGAACCATACGAGCACGTTAAAGGTAATATTTTAAGTTTTGAAATCAGAAACATGTCAAGTTATGAAAAATTAGCAACAGAAAGCCAATGCATATAAACAACATAAATGATGTTATTTAAGTTTCAGGAAAAAAAATCTCAAGCAGAGGAAACACACAAAAATTCTTAACAGTCCTCAGGAAACAGTTCATGATTCACAGAAATAAGTTCGAGAACGGAATGTAAAGTTAATGCATATTTTTTATCTTTTTAAATTTTTAAAAAGAAAATGAATATTATGATAAGAAGGTGAAATGAAAAATAAAAACAAACCAAAACTAATGCGGAAGTCGCCACACAATGGTGGCAGGTGCCACTTTGATTTATCAAGGCATTAAAAAATGGTGGCAAGTGCCACCTAGAATGTGGCAGGCGCCACTTCCATCATGTGGCAGGCGCCCTTAGTGATGTTATAAGGTGGCAGGAGCCACTTTGCTTCTTTTCCTTTTTTTTGTTCTTTTAAACAACATGTATAATAAAACCAAACAACAACCATTATAACATTATGTTTTCAAAATACATTTTCAGGAATCAACATATTAACATGCTAATGAACCTGATAAACAATAATCATGGTGTTTTGAAAATGGAATAACAAAAGGGAGTGAGTGTTACCTAGTGGAAACAGTCCACTGCTTCTTCACTAATACCGATTCTGAAAAAATAAATGACGAGCTTCTCTAAAGAAAATTTGCAAGAATAATTGAGGGCGAAAATGAGAAGGGTATTCAGACTATTTCTGGGGTGAATTCGGTGTGTTGTTGAAACTGAAGATGAAAGGTCCTATTTATAGGAGAAGGTGAAGAGAGTGCATTGCCAAGATTGCCCTTTTCCAAGCTTCTCATGCAAGCTGGCTGAG
Organism: Lathyrus tuberosus; assembly: GCA_022829125.1. NCBI lineage: Eukaryota > Viridiplantae > Streptophyta > Magnoliopsida > Fabales > Fabaceae > Lathyrus > Lathyrus tuberosus. The sequence goes on from JALAZF010000516.1 coordinate 1,553,403, forward strand.
ATTTGAAAAGATTTGAAAAATCTTCACTGATCAGAGGTTAGGTGGTGTTTGTGTGCTAAGGAGACGTGAGGAGACGTGAAGCCATGCTTTTCTGAAAAGCCTTTCCTATATTCATGATGAACTCGTATCCACTTGTATGGCTTTGGTTTAAAAAAATTATTTTTCTTAAGTGCAGAAAAGTGGAATTGAAAATACTAATGGAAAATGCCACATTAATTCATGGCAGGTGCCACAAATTAATGTGGCAGGCACTATTCAGATGGTGGTGGGCGCCACCATTTGAACATGGTATAGTGTGGCAGGCGCCACACTTAGAGAATGGTGGCAGGCGCCACCTTCTCCCTTTTTTTTTCTTTTCTTTTCTTTTTCTTTTGCTTTCTTTTTCCTTCTTTTCCTTTTTCTTTCTTTTCTTTTTCTTTTTCTTTTCTCTCTTATTTTTTCAAATAAAATTTCACAAAATGCCTTGTGATCTCATGTTCCAACTTCATTTCGGTCCAATATCATTAAAGTCGGAAGCTCGGTTTTTCGGTCAAAACTCTGATTTTCTCAGGAATTCCAACTAGATGATCTTTGAGGATTTTGCTTCTTCACTTTCTTCCAAGGTCCATAGATGGCCTATAGGGATGTCTAGTATCATGTGGAATCAAGTTCCAAAGCTTGAGAATATGTCCTGATCAAAACCAAAGGCAATGGTTGACTGTCATTGAGAAAACCCTAGTTTGAGGCATGGTGAATCCTGTGGCTCATGGCACTTGTAATAAGAACCAAACACACTTGGTTTCTTGTTGATTGAGACCTCTTGAAAGTATGTGAGCTCAGATGGTTGATGAACCCTTGAAACATGTAAGAGTCTGACTTATTGACTTTTGTTCTTTTTCCTGTGCACCTGGCTTTCACAAAAGAAACAAACTAACAAGATATTGTGGTTAGTTAACAATGCATGGATGAATGAAACCTAAATGTAAGTGCAAAATGTTATGACATCTAAGGGGTAAAATTTGGGGTACAACAGTTGGCCCTATTTAAATAACTTTACCGGATGGCACGAGGAATGGAAATCCTCAGTACATCAAGGTGAAATATATTTAAATATAGAAAACCGAAAATTTTTCCCTTAGATGGAATGCAGATGCTAAGAACAGAAAATAGACATGCCAAAGCTCACATGCCATGAACTTCTAATATGATGATATGATGTCATGATAGTACAAGAATGCAGACAAACGAGACACTAGAAATAAAGAGCAAACCACCACAGATGAGCCTACTGGGGAAGGATAAGGTTAATATTCAACAGGAAGACTCACTGGGGATACCGGCTGACCAACAAAAGAGACTCACTGGGGAGACTCTAAGGAAACACCGGGGATAGAAAAATAAAACTGAGGGAAAACCTCACAGATCCTCACTGGAGATAGGAGCCAAAGAGGTGCTCTCCACTGGGGAAAAGTCCAGGGAGATGGACGACAGGTTTATAGGTGACCGGACGACACTGGGGAAATGAAAGTACACTCTTACTGGGCATGAAACCAGAAAGAAGACATGATCTCCACTGGGGATCATTTTGAAATAAAAGGATAGACATCAAAAAAGATTTTCTGGGATTTTCTTATAGTGAAGAGTTCAAACGGGATCTTCAAGAAAATCCAGAAAAGACAGAAAGGCACATCCAGAAAAACATCAGATGTCAAAAGAAATCAGACATCCAATAATGGCTTTGAATGAAAGGTATAATCAAAATATCTGAGAAGGCATCAGATGAAAGTGAACAAAGATTCGATCTGGAAGATCATCATAAAGAGAAAGGCACATCCGGAAAAACATCAGATGGTAAAAGCAATGTTGTTCCGGAAAAGCATCAGAATAACGAAGCAAAATATCTGGAAAAACATCAGATAAGTTCTAGAAGAACATCAGAACAAAAGACTCAATCTGGAAAAAACACCAGACAGAGAGACACGCCCAGAAGAGCATTAGATGGTAAAAGCAATGTCGTTCCGGAAAAGCATCAGAATAACGAAGCGAAATATCTGGAAAAACATCAGATAAGTTCTGGAAGAACATCAAAACAAAAGACTCAATCTAGAAAAACATCAGATAAGTTCTCGAAGAACATCAGAACAAAAGACTCAATCTGGAAAAAAACATCAGACAGAGAGACACATCTGGAAGAGCATCAGATGGTAAAAGCAACGTCGTTCCAGAAAAGCATCAGAATAACAAAGCGAAATATCGGGAAAAAATTCAGAAGAGTTCTGGAAGAACATCAGAACAAAAGACTCAATCCGAAAAAACATCAGAAAGAGAGACACATCCAGAAAAGCATCAGATGGTAAAAGCAATGAAATTCTGGAAAAGCATCAGATAAGTTCTGGAAGAACATCAGAACAAAAGACTCAATTTGGAAAAACATCAGACAAAGAGACACATCCGGAAGAGCATAAGATGGTAAAAGCAATGAAATTCTGGAAAAGCATCAGAATAACAAAGCGACATATCTGGAAAAACATCAGATAGGTTCTGGAAAAACGTCAGAACAAAGACTCAATCTGGAAAAAACATCAGAGAGAGACAAATAAACAACATCCAAGAATGACATTGGATACAAAAGAGGAACAAACATATCCGGAAAAACAATCGGATAAGAAAGGTCATATCTGGCAGAACGTCAGATAGACACTACAATATCTGTTTGGTAGGTGCCAAGTGAGTTGGACTTTGACCACAAGGTAAGACATGGATAACGACACGACCTCAGGAGAAATGCAAATGAGGATAAAACACTCATGCTATGCATATGGTATAAATCATGCAGATGATATATGATCAAATGCAAATGCAGATGTAGATGTCGGTGACACGGCTCAACTCTTTTGTGGAGAAGACAATACTGAAAGGCTGATTCCTCAACACGGAGATCACTGTCATTCTGCTTAGGACTAGAGATGCTACTGCTGAACACATCATTGCCACACTGTTAAATTGTATCAAGTTGATCCTTGTATGAAAGATGAAGAGTTGCTTGGGGATTCCTCGAATAAAATGCCCCAGATTAGCTGACTGTTGTAGATAGACTGATCATTGCTTCAGTTTGTCTGATTTTGTAACTGGCTGCTTTGCTGTACACTAGGAAAGCTTACCCCAGTATGAGCCTTGAAAATGATTGTTTTACCGTACACTGGGAAAGCTTGCCCCAGTATGAGTCTTGAAAGGTCTTCTGGATAAACCATTTCTGAGATGGACTTGCCCCTGAACAACAAATCTTGAACGGATTCTTCAACATGATTTGGAAAGAACTTGCCCCTGATAGGATCACTGACCAAGTTTCATAATTGTTTGAAAATTCCTTGAGAGGAAAGCTAGTTTGCAAGCAAAAATGTTCATACAAACGTGGTAAATGCAAAGTTCATGCAACTTTTGAAATCAAAATCAATTTGCAAAATAAATGAATCACTGGTCTGAACACGGCGGTTCAAGACATTTAAAAGTGAAAGGTATGATGCCAAAATAGATGATCTGCAAATATCTTTGGGAGCCAGTTTACGCAACCTTGCTGTAGTATGCTTTTAAAATAACCTTGCTTCAGTTAGGTCTTTTGAGGGTTGTAACGTGGCCTGGTTCACGGTTTAAGAAACAAAGGATAAAGGCTCAAAGTTTATTTATGCCCCCCAATCTTCGTGATGAACTTCGGTCCTAATCTTAGTTAAAACATGATATGCATTCAGATTCCCATAGGCTAAGAATTGCATTGATGGTAATGATGATGGTTCAGAAGTTAAGGGACTTGAGATGGCGGTCACTGCTTCTTATAACATTTTGTTGTTTTTGATGAGGACCTCAGTCAACTTGTTTTGTCTTTGAGGATTTTGGTAACCTCTTGATTGATTTTTGTTATCCCTAACTTTTGCCTAAACTGTGTCATTTGAGCTTACTGCCATCGGGATGCCCCAATTTTTGCCTAAGTCTCCTTCATAGGTTTTGGCTTAGCGGGCTTTTATTTTGATTTTTTTTTGTTTTTTTTAGTGACTGTCTGGCTTAATGATTACAGTGAACCATCATTGGCATTTGACTTGAAAGACATCTTCGACACTTGCTTGCTGTGTGCGAAGGAAAACTTGTGAGTGCAACTTTTTGTTGAAAGGTGTCTTGTATTTGAATGCACACTCAAGTTAATTGAGAACTACCCTGCCCCAAGGTTGAGATTGCGGGTTTTTGTAACGAAAGAAACTTCTACTCCTAGGCTCAAAGGGTTTGACAAGAGATTAACTTCCTTATTTGTCTAGTGTTTGGGGATTGAAACAATGCCTTACATCGTCAGCAAAGTTTTGATTTGAAAGCATACCAACAGCAGTTATGAGTATAAATTTTTCATCATCCTCCCTCCAATCTTTGCACAATAAAAAATAAAGTGGAAAAGAGATAAAATATTTTGCAAAAGAACGCATAGAGATGTAAATAGCAGACAAAATGAATTGAATCAAAAGTTGCAATGCTCATTTCATTAATCACGAAAGCACAACATAATTTGAAAGCAAGCAACTAATACAAATAAGGAAAGTGCAAACAACAAGAAACATGGTCTAGTGATTAATCAGAAACAAAGATGAGTTGTCTTGTCTGAAACACTGAAGTCCGTTGAAGTCGACTGAAACTTCACTTGGTGTGCTCTGGCAGCATTGTACTCATAGAGAGGATTCTCAAAAGTAGCTCTAGTAGTCTGGGCAACAACATGAACCGTAGGTCTGGGTTCGGCAAAAACTGGAGCTTGAAATACTGGCATAGAAGTCTGGCCAGCCATAGCAGTAGATGCAATCGGTGGAGAGTAGTTGTGTGGCAAACCAAACTCGGGCCAAGTTGAAGGTGGCATTTGAACCGGTGGAGGCTCAGCACTTGAAACTTCCTGGATGACAGTTCTTTGGGGAGGTTCTCCTCTAGCAATCAAAACTTGAAGCATCTTAGTGAGTTTAGTCATACTTGATTTGAGGTCATCGATCTCTATTCGGACCTCAGCATTGTGTGCCTCTTGCTCTAACATCCTTCGTCTGTAGTTAGCTCTAGTCCGGTATTTGTGTCGAGGAATCAGCTTGGCGACTCACAGGTGACACACTGGAAGATAAAGACAGCTGGAAATGAGCCACTGGACAAACAGACGCGTGTAATGAATCATGCAAAGATGCAAATGATATGCAATGCGATGCAAACAGAATGCAAAACACATGCAACAAGATCAAGGGTTAAAGATCACAGTATGGAGTCTAGGTAAAGAACTAACCACAGGGTGTGTACTAGGGTTCTTGTATCCGTAAAATAGGGGTCTAAAAAGTTCTCAGAGTCAACGTAAATCCTTCGGATATTATCGACCTACGTGACTACTCATGCAGGTTAATAATATTCTCAAGATAAACTCGTCTGAGTGTAGTATCGCGTAACAACTATTTGGGAATACTCCCTCATAGCCATCGCACTACGTCCTAAAAAGGCCAAGTGGGGTGAAGGTAACTATGGTCCTCAGAATCACGGGCTCCCAAATCGGGAAGAGTGACATCAATGCGACTACTCACATCAGACATGACAAATCCCAAAGGGCCTCAACTGAGCGTGCTCATCATATGCCATAAATTGTTAGGACTACTCCGAATAACCGACTATTGATTACACACCACAATCCTATCATAAGTGTATGCTCAAGTCCGGGTTAGGACTTATCTCACTACTCAAAGTAAACAACCCTGCACACAGAAAAACCCAAGCACAACAGGTATATATACAGGTATAAATATACAAATGTACAAGCATACAAGTAAGCAAACATATAAATAACACAAATGCAAACAAGGTGGGGTTAACCCTCTTAGGGGAGAACCGGTCCCCAGTGAAGTTGCCATTTTCTGTTGCAGTGAGAATCGGATATCAAGCTATTGAATTAACTTGAATCACACATCTTTGAAATTCACCACCGAGCTTTGATTTATCAAAAGGAAAGGGTAAAGAACGAAAATCCTAATAAGATATCTAAGGTTTGAGGGTTGGTTACGTCTAGGGAAGGTATTAGCATCCTAAACATCTGTAGTACTCTACAGGAACCTCTTGTTTATGTTTGTGTTATGTTATGTTTGCTTGCTAAGAGAAATTGTGCTAAGGGAAGGACCTAGGGGTATATACACAAAGTATGCTCGCCAAGACATCGCATCTCGTGCCTACGTATCCTGACGGGAATGGAATTAGAGTAATCGTAGTTCCCCTCAATGGGGGTGAGGAACTGCTGATTGTGGTCTAGGTTCCAAGGGAAAGTAGGGTAAAAAGCTTGAAAGCAAAGCTTGAGAGGATTGATTATTTAGGAGAAGAGATTAATGGCTATCTCTTATGAAAGGATTGTGAAGCGTTTAGACCGACGTGAAGGAGAAGAGATTAATGGTTATCTCTTGCGAAGGTTAAAGAGAGGTTTAAGAGTTATAAGAGATTAATGGCTATCTCTTGGGAAAGGTTAGGTTAAAAGGGAATGAAATGTTCACGGAAAAGTAGGGTCTGACAGCAAGACACTTACGGGGAGTGCGGCGACTCCAAACCTAAGGCTAGGTTAAAAGGGTAAAGAGTTATCTATGACCTTGCGGTCAATAGAGAGACTTTCCTTTGGAAGGCGGGATATAACTACTTGTAAACAGAAGTTAAGTGGGATTGAAATTAAATGAACCATACGAGCACGGTAAAGGCAATATTTTAAGTTTTGAAATCGGAAACATGTCAAGTTATGAAAAATTAGCAACAGAAAGCCAATGCATATAAACAACAGAAATGATGTTATTTAAGTTTCAGGAAAAAAATCTCAAGCAGAGGAAACACACAAAAATTCTTAACAGTCCTCTGGAAACAGTTCATGATTCACAGAAATAAGTTCGAGAACGAAATGTAAAGTTAATGCATATTTTTTATCTTTTTGAATTTTTAAAAAGAAAATGAATATTATGATAAGAAGGTGAAATGAAAAATAAAAACAAACCAAAACTAATGTGGCATTTGCCACACAATGGTGGTAGGTGCCACTTTGATTTATCAAGGCATTGAAAAAATGGTGGCAAGTGCCACCTAGAATGTGGCAGGCGCCACTTCCATCATGTGGCAGGCGCCATTAGTGATGTTATAAGGTGGCAGGCGCTACAAAGCAATGGTGGCAGGCGCCACTTTGCTTCTTTTCCTCTTTTTTTTTGTTTTGTTTTGTTCTTTTAAATAGCATGCATAATAACACCAAACAACAACCATTACAACATTATGTTTTCACAATACATTTTCAGGAATCAACATATTAACATGCTAATGAACCTGATAAACAATAATCATGGTGTTTTTAAAACGGAATAACAAAAGGGAGTGAGTGTTACCTAGTGGAAACAGTCAACTACTTCTTCACTGATATCGGTTCTGAAAAAATAAATGACGAGCTTCTCTCCAGAAAATTTGCAAGAATAATCGAGGGAGAAAATGAGAAGGGTATTCAGCTTATTTCTGGGGTGAATCTAGTGTGTCCTTGAAACTGAAGATGAAGGGTCCTATTTGTCATACCCCAAAATTTTCCCTCTCATTGTTCATATCATTTAGCATATACTTTCATTGCATTGCATTCCATTCAAGCATAGAAAAATAAAGCATTGCATTCAGCATAGGACATGTGATCAAGGCATCTTCCTTGGGTTTGAGCTTTCCATATTTAGAATATTATCAGTGAGCATCAAGGACCTCCGGTTGATCATGTTTCTTTCTGCTTCATGACTTGTCTTCATTTTCAAGTTGTTCTCGGGGAATTGTTCTTGTATTGAGATTCTTGGTTATAAAGACAGGATATTTGTGGATTGAATTGCAATTCATTGGGTCATGGTCAACTGAGCTTATTGATTGAGTTGTTAAGATTCCTTGAAGATAGGAGTTTGGCGGGGATTTTAAAGCTTGATATGAATTGGACGTGTTAGGATCAGTCACGGGGATTACTTAGAAGTTAGGTCCCAAATCCATTTTTGAATACCAATTAACCATTGCCATGTTAATATCCCTATTCATTTTAAAACCTTTTTTTTCTCACTCTTAGAAACCACTTTTTTAGGCCATATCCATTTCATTTTATATCTATTTTAATCCATCCAAGTTTTGATCCACTTATCCGTTTGGATAACCATTTTCATCAAAATCCATTGTTCATTTTCAAATATCCAAATTACGAAACCAATTCCACTTTAAATCCATTTACAATCCATTTCGTATCCATTAAACCAAATAAAATACATATCCATTTTTCAACCCACATTCATCTTTAAAACCAATTTAAATCACATCCTTTATCCATTTCTAATTCATGTTCAATTACAAATATCCATTTTCATTCTATTTCATTGGCCATTAAACATTTTAATCATGTTTCCAAATATTCAATTTCAAATCCAATTTTTATCCACAACCTAAAAGTCCATATCTATTTCAATTTCGTCCAAATATCCAATTTCAATAATCCATTTTCTTCTAACAAATTATCCAATTCCAATAGCCATTTATCATACCCATTGTCCAAGCTCATTTCCAAATTCACATCTCTTGCTTTTGAGCATTGCTTCGAGACTTACGTTTTTCCATTCAACACACACAACATAGTTTAGAAATGAAGATGAAAAATAAAGCTGGTTAGTGAAATATAATGTCATCAGCATTATAAAATGTTCCAAAAAAAAGAATCCAACACAGTTCCTAACAACATTTACACCCAAAAAAATCCATTACACCGGAAATTGATTACACCAAAAAAAAAAGATAACAGAATTCTCTTCTTTCATTTTCGGGGCTAACCATCCTAACTGATAAACCAGAAATTCATCACAGAAGAAAAGGATTCTAACAACTCATTCTAACGGATTTTCTAACAAACTCAACCTCTAACAGAAAATTGATCACAGAAAAATCTAACAGAAAGTCTTCAATCATCATCTCCAACCTTCATCTTCAATTCTCTTCATCATCAACAACTCTTCTCGAATTCCAATTCTTGACTCTCGTTCAACTCTGCAACAATAGCAACAACCGATTCGAGAATCCACCGCAACATCGAAATCGATCTTCGCCAACAAAGTTTACTCAAAATTCTTCGCATCTTCGTTGATTTCACTCATCATCTTCATATCAACATTGAACCAAAAACCTGCAACCGCCTTCAACTGCCTACAATCCTCACCTTTGCCGCTGTCAATTTACGAACCTCCTTCAATCTCGCATCGTCACAGTCCTCTGGATTTCATAGCGAGAATACGTAACTGATTCGCAACTCTTCGCAACTTCAAGGACAAAGCGTTAACTCACGCAGAAAAAGAAGTAGAAGAAAGAAGAAGAAGTTAGATCGCGTGAAAGAAGCAAGAACGAGAAGCAGAGGTACCCGAAAATCAAGTCCAATCTTCACCAGAAGATTCACCCTCGTCGTCGTCGTTTCACCGGTAGGTTCCTCCATCTCTTGCATTCATCTGACTTCCTTGAAGCGATTTGCGTCTTGCTGAACCATAGCCATGTAGCCTTCGTTCAAAATCGGGATCTATTGAAGCGTTTAAACTCGAAAATTGCGACCTAGGGTTTGTAACGGTCCGTTTTTAATATTTCCTTTTCCCGTGCTTTTTGGTGTTAATTGGTCGAGTCTTTATTTTTAATTGAGCAATGTTTATGTTAATTGCTAATTGGTGTGATTATATGTTATTTTTGCACATTGTGTATTTTGACCGTTTTTGAGAGTTTGCGGGGAAAATTGGAATAGAGGGTATTTGACATATTTCATAATTAATAGTGTTAGTTAATAATAGTTAGTTTAGATATTTATTAGAAATGTTTAGAATTTTTAAGTTAAGAAAATATAAAAGAAAATAGTTAGTATAAGTTTAGAAAAAGAAGAAAAAGAAAAGTTAGTAAGAGTTTCCCTCTAGAGAAGAAAAAGAGAGAAGAGGAAAAGAGAAGAGAAAGAAGAAAAGAGAGGAAAAACTTGTGAAGGAAGAAATCAATCTCCCGACTTTCTAGAACACGATTAAATCAGGTAAGGGTGCGAAACTCGGTTATTATATTGATTGTGTATGATTATGTATGTTTTGTGTGGATGTTTTGGTTGGTTTTCCATATGTTTCCGTTTATGCCGTATTGGACGAAATCGATAGAAACCGATGTTTTTACGGTCGAAAAGTCGTATAAATACATGTGTTGGTTGGTTATATGTATGTGAGGTGCTGTTTAAAGTTTCATGAAGTTTGGTTATGTTTTGGTTAGCTTTCGTTATGTTTCCGTTATTTTGTCCGTTTAGGTCGAATTGTAGGAAATCGATAAAAACCGATGTTTTCGCGGTTAGAATTCAAAATAAACTACGTAGTTGTATCGAGTAAGGTTAGGTCGTCGTATAGCGTGCTTTTTATTCGATTTGGTGATGTTTGAAAATTCTGGTTTTTTTTTAGAGGTTGAAATTTAATCGAAAAATCGAACGTCGTAGAAATTTCGTTTATGTGTTCTAAATTGTTCTTATGTATTTGGTGGTTGGGCGTATATGTTTGTTTCGGTGAAAATGTTCGATTTAGTCGAGTTTCCGGGCATTTTGGAAAAAGGGACAGCAAAGGTGTATTTTGAGAAAATCTGGTTTTTGAGGAAAAACAGAGTTATGAATCGATACATAACAGCTATGTATCGATACGAAATGGTTTATGTATCGATACATAACCCTTATGCATCGATACATACTGAAGAAATTGGGAAAAACAGCATTTTCACTACAGCATGTGTCGACACATGCGTGCTATGTATCGATACATGTGGCTTTTTGTATCGATACATAAGCCTATGTATCGATACATACTGTGCTGAACCATAAAATTCTGGTTTGTCGGGGAAACTTCGGAAATTCATATCTCTTGAACCGTAAGTCGGTTTTGATCCCCGTTCGAAGCGTTGGGAAGCTAACGAGATGTTCTTTCTAGGAAAAATAGTTTTGGGGTCTAAACTTGGTCCAATCGGTACAGTTTTTACAAACCGTTTCGTAGTGTCGGGCGTCCGGTTTATGTTTTTGCGTTATTTTGAAATATTCATATCTTGTTAACCGTTCATCGTATTTAAGAGTTCTTTATACTGAATCGAATCTGTCGATGAATACTTTTTTATGATGATAGAAAATATTATTTTTGGCCAACTTTTAGCCGACTTTTCTGAGAAACCGTAAAAATGGAATTTTGAGTTATTTTCTATATTGTGCGATAGGATATGATATGTAACGTATGACTTGTGTGGGAGATGTTTGATGGGTATATGATGTTGTGGTGAAGATTTGTGGCCGTTTGGCAATTATGTGCATTGTATTATATGTACTTGAAATGCATGATTTAATATATGAGCCTCGATTTCCATGGGTCATTATATGACATGCATCATGTTGAAGACATTGTAAGATCCCTTTGTGGGTGTAAACAATGCATGAAGACATTGTAAGATCCCTTTGTGGGTGTAAACAATGCATGTTGAATTGTAGATCCCTTATGGGTGTAAGCAATTGTTGTATTGATCGTGTGCCTATTATAAAGGACTAAAAACGATCCATAACGTCGTATGCTTGTTGATAAGTGGTAGCGACGGGGAACATCGTATGCCCGACGGGGAGTTACCCTAAGTAACGAGCGATGATTCCAAGAGTTCCTGGGGGACTAATGGTACCGCATGCATAGAGTCGTTGTGTCGGTCTCTGTGCATTTGCAAAATTCATTACATAAATGTTTATGTGTTGAATTTTGAGAAGGATTTGTTATGCATTGTGTTAATGTATATGCTTATGTGGTTGATGTGTGAAATGGGTTTAATATGTCTTGTGTTGTTTACAAGTATCGTATTTGTGTGGTGAGAATAATTGTGCATATTTTACTAAGTGTTTTATAATGATATGCAATTATATTATAATCCTGTTTCTCACCCTTCTGTTGTGGTTTAATACTGTAATGGCATTGCAGATTAGACGATGGAGGTCTTTTGCGAAGATTAGTGTCTTCGTCTTTTTGTCGTTCCGTCGGCTCTGATATGTAACACGGGTAGTCGGGGTTCGAGTGTAGATGTTTCTTTGGGCTTGTATATAGTGGCTTTGTATGAACATGTATATGACATACTTATCTTTTGTGATGACATCAGTTATGGATGTTCCGCTTTAATTCTGTAACTGAACGATGATATTTTGGAACTGAGTTCCTATGTTTATATGACTATCAGGTTGTTATATATCTATATGAGCAGGTTGTTTTAGTTCACGTTGGTGTGGCATCTCTGGCTATATCATAATAAATTATTCTTTGCTCTGATGTTTTATTTATAAGATTAGTTTATTCCGGTTTTTGTACGGGGTATAGAAGGGGTGTTACATTAAGTGGTATCAGAGCTAATGTTTGGTTTGTCCGACCATGTTGTCGTGTCTGTTGTGTCTTGTTGGTCTGTTGCACTCTGTTGAGTGGTTGTTTAACCATAATTTGCTATCGTTGGGAACGTTCAGATTATGGCTGGAAGAGGTGTTGCTGCTATGACTGCGGCCATGCAAGCTATGGCGCAAGCGATGCATAATTTACCCAATGCTGCGGCGGACGAGGAATCGCGTAGTATGGATAAGTTTCAGAAGAATAATCCACCGAGCTTCAAGGGTACTCATGATCCTGAGGGAGCACAGATTTGGCTGAAGAAGATTGAGAAGATCTTCCGCTTCATTAGGTGTTCCGAGGATCAGAAGGTGCAGTTTGGTACTCATATGTTGGAAAAGGAAGCTGAAGACTGGTGGGCGAATGCTTCTCAGAGGTTTGAGGAGGATGAGATAGTGGTTACATGGGCTGTGTTCAAAGATGCTTTTCTTGAAAAGTATTTTCCGGAAGATGAGAGAGGTAAAAAGGAAATTGAATTTCTTGAACTGAAGTAGGATAATTCCTCTGTTGCGGATTATGCTGCTAAGTTTGAGGAACTTGTGAAGTTCTGTCCTAATTATAATACGGCTGGTTCTGAGAGGTCAAAGTGTTTGAAGTTTGTGAATGGCTTGAGGCCAGAAATCAAGCAGGGTATCGGTTATCAGGAGATAAGACAGTTTTTAGTGTTGGTGAACAAGAGTCGGATTTTTGATGAAGATAGTAAGGCACGTGCTACTCATTACAAGAATCTGAATGATAGGAAAGGAAAGGGGCAGTTCAGAGGTAGGCCTTATGCTACCCCTGTCGATAAAGGGAAATAGAAGTTTACTTTTGATAGGAAGCCTAGTGGAGGAGGAATGAATTCTTCGGTGAAATGTTATAATTGTGGTGGTTTAGGTCATCGTATATCGGAATGTAAGAGGAATATGAACAAGTGTTCTAATTGTGGTTTGACGGGTCATGTGGCTGCTGATTGTAGGAGGAATGCGATCAAGTGTTATAATTGTGGGGAGAATGGTCACTATAGTACAAAGTGCACGAAACCGAAGCAAGCTCAACCTAGAGGGAAAGTATTTGCATTGGCGGGAGCTCAGCCTACTAATGCAGATCGTTTGATCAGAGGTACTTGTTTTATTAATAGTAATCTTTTAATTGCTATTATTGATACTGGAGCGACTCATTCGTTTATTTCGAGTGATTGTGCGAAACGTTTGAATTTGGTGTTGTCTAAGATGGATGGAGAGATGGTTATCGATACTCCAGCTTCGGGGTCGGTAACTACTTCTTTCGTTTGTTTAAGTTGTCCTTTGACAATTTTTGGTAGAGATTTTGTGATGGACTTGGTATGTTTGCCATTGAAGGGTTTGGACGTGATTCTGGGAATGAACTGGTTAGAGTTCAATCGTGTTCATCTTGATTGTTATCTTAAGCGGGTGAGATTTCCTTCTCTTGAAGAAGAAAGGGAATCTGGTTTCTTATCTACCAAAGAGTTGAAGAAACTTTTGGCGGAGGAAGCTCAGTTGTTTGGATTGTTTGCATCGTTGTCTGTGGAGAGTCAAGTTGCAATTGGAAGTTTTCCTGTTGTGTGTGATTTTCAGGAGGTGTTTCCGGATGATTTTTCAGATGTGCCGCCAGAAAGAGAGGTGGAGTTTTCTATAGACCTAGTTCCTGGTACTAGACCTGTATCTATGGCACCATATCGGATGTCAGCATCTGAGTTGGTGGAGTTGAAAAGACAATTGAATGAGTTGTTGGAAAAGAGGTTTGTAAGGCCTAGTGTATCACCTTGGGGTGCTCCTATTTTGTTGGTAAAAAAGAAAGATGGAAATATGCTTTTGTGTATCGATTACCGGCAGTTGAATAAAGTGACGATTAAGAACAAGTATCCACTTCTAAGGATCGATGACTTGATGGATCAACTAGTGGGTGCAAGTGTGTTTAGTAAGATTGATTTGAGGTCAGGATACCATCAGATTCGGGTTAAAGAGGAGGATATTCAGAAGACGACCTTTAGGACACGATACGGACATTACGAGTTTTCTGTGATGCCGTTCGGGGTTTCTAATGCGCCGGGTGTGTTTATGGAGTATATGAATCGTATATTCCATGAGCATTTAGATCATTTTGTTGTTGTTTTTATTGATGACATTTTGGTTTATTCTAAGTCACAGGAGGAACATGCGGAACATTTGCGTATTGTGTTGCAGATTCTGAAGGAGAAGAAACTTTATGCCAAACTGTCCAAGTGTGAGTTCTGGTTGTCAGAAGTGAGTTTTCTTGGGCATGTGATTTCAGGTAATGGTATTGTTGTGGATCCATCCAAAGTAGAGGCAGTTCTACAATGGGAGGCTCCTAGATCTGTTACTGAAATTCGGAGTTTTCTGGGTTTGGCTGGATATTACCGGAGGTTTATCGAAGGTTTTTCCAAGTTGGCACTTCCATTGACCCAACTGACTTGTAAGGGTAAGGCATTTATTTGGGATATTCAATGCGAAGAAAGTTTCAACGAGCTGAAGAAGAGATTGACTACAGATCCGATTTTGATCTTACCGACTCCTAATGAATCGTTCGTTGTGTATTGTGATGCATCTCTAATTGGTTTAGGTGGTGTTTTGATGCAAGATGGTAAGGTGGTTGCTTATGCTTCGAGGCAGTTACGAGTTCATGAGAAGAATTACCCTACTCACGATTTGGAATTAGCTGCGATGGTTTTTGTATTAAAGATTTGGAGGCATTATCTCTACGGTGCTAGATTCGAAGTCTTTAGTGATCATAAAAGTTTAAAGTACTTGTTTGATCAGAAAGAGTTAAATATGAGGCAACGGAGATGGTTGGAACTTCTGAAGGACTATGACTTTAGCTTGAATTACCATCCTGGTAAGGCTAATGTGGTAGCTGATGCTTTGAGTCAGAAATCTTTGCGTATATCTGCTTTGATGGTGAAAGAGTGGGAACTTCTGGAACAATTTCGAGACTTGAGTTTGGTTTGTGAGCTTTCACATGAGAGTCTGAAGCTTGGTATGTTAAAGATCACTAATGATTTTCTGTTGTCTGTTATAGAGAAACAGAAGTTGGACTTGAAACTTGTTGATTTGTTGCTTGTTGGAAATCAAGAAGTGAACGGTGACTTTAAAGTGGATGATCAGGGTATTTTGAGATTCCGTGGTAGAATTTGTATACCGGATGATGCAGAGTTGAAAAAGATGATTCTTGAGGAAGGACACCGGAGTAGTATGAGTATACATCCTGGTGCTAATAAGATGTACCAAGATTTGAAGAAAATATTTTGGTGGTCTGGTTTGAAAAGAGATGTGGCTCAGTTTGTGTATGCGTGTTTGACTTGTCAGAAGTCAAAAGTGGAACATCAAAGGCCTGCAGGATTAATGCAACCGTTGGATATTTCGGAGTGGAAATGGGATAGTATTTCGATGGATTTTGTGATGGGTTTGCCTAATTCTCCGAGTGGGCATAATGCTATTTGGGTGATCGTGGATAGACTGACTAAATCGGCGTATTTCATTCTGATTGATATCAGTTATTCTATGGAGCGTTTGGCTGAGATTTATATCAGTGTGGTTGTGAAGTTACATGGCGTTCCGTTGAGTATTGTTTCTGATCGTGACCCGAGGTTTACTTCCAGATTTTGGGAAAGTTTGCAAAAGGCGTTAGGTTCTAAGCTGAGATTGAGTTCTGCTTATCATCCGCAGACTGATGGTCAGACGGAGAGAACAATTCAGTCATTGGAGGATTTACTGAGATCTTGTGTTCTTGAGCAAGGTAGAGTTTGGGACAGTTTTCTTTCATTGATCGAGTTTACGTATAACAACAGTTTCCATTCTAGTATCGGAATGGCACCTTTTGAGGCACTTTATGGAAGAAGATGTCGAACACATTTGTGTTGGCATGAATCTGGTGAAAGTGCAGTAGTTGGACCTGAGTTAGTTCAACAAACGACGGAAAAGGTGAAACTTATTCGGGAGAAGATGAAAGCTTCTCAGAGTAGGCAAAAGAGTTATCATGATAAAAGGAAAAGAGATCTTGAGTTTCAAGTGGGTAACCATGTGTTTTTGAGGGTTTCGCCGGTGACTGGTGTTGGACGTGCTTTGAAGTCGAGGAAGCTTACTTCACGTTTTATTGGTCCATATCAGATATCCGAAAGAGTTGGTGCAGTGGCTTACAGGATAGCATTGCCACCGAATCTTTCGAATCTACATGATGTTTTCCATGTTTCACAGCTACGGAAGTATGTTCCAGATCTGTCTCATGTGATTCCGATGGATGAGGTTGAGGTAAGAGATAATCTTACGGTTGAGGTTTTACCGGTGAGGATTTTAGATCGCGAGTTGAAAAGGTTAAGAGGCAAGGAGATTGCACTTGTGAAAGTGGCGTGGGGAGGCGCTGCTGAGGGCAATTTGACTTGGGAATTGGAAAGTCGGATGCGGGAGTCGTATCCGGAGTTGTTTGAATCAGGTAATATTTTCGAGGACGAAAATTTCTAAAGTGGGGGAGAGTTGTAACGGTCCGTTTTTAATATTTCCTTTTCCCGTGCTTTTTGGTGTTAATTGGTCGAGTCTTTATTTTTAATTGAGCAATGTTTATGTTAATTGCTAATTGGTGTGATTATATGTTATTTTTGCACATTGTGTATTTTTACCGTTTTTGAGAGTTTGCGGGGAAAATTGGAATAGAGGGTATTTGACATATTTCATAATTAATAGTGTTAGTTAATAATAGTTAGTTTAGATATTTATTAGAAATGTTTAGAATTTTTAGATTAAGAAAATATAAAATAAAATAGTTAGTATAAGTTTAGAAAAAGAAGAAAAAGAAAAGTTAGTAAGAGTTTCCCTCTAGAGAAGAAAAAGAGAGAAGAGGAAAAGAGAAGAGAAAGAAGAAAAGAGAGGAAAAACTTGTGAAGGAAGAAATCAATCTCCCGACTTTCTAGAACACAATTAAATCGGGTAAGGGTGCGAAACTCGGTTATTATATTGATTGTGTATGATTATGTATGTTTTGTGTGGATGTTTTGGTTGGTTTTCCATATGTTTCCGTTTATGCCGTATTGGACGAAATCGATAGAAACCGATGTTTTTACGGTCGAAAAGTCGTATAAATACATGTGTTGGTTGGTTATATGTATGTGAGCTGCTGTTTAAAGTTTCATGAAGTTTGGTTATGTTTTGGTTAGCTTTCGTTATGTTTCTGTTATTTTGTCCGTTTAGGTCGAATTGTAGGAAATCGATAAAAACCGATGTTTTCGCGGTTAGAATTCGAAATAAACTACGTAGTTGTATCGAGTAAGGTTAGGTCGTCGTATAGCGTGCTTTTTATTCGATTTGGTGATGTTTGAAAATTCTGGTTTTTTTTTAGAGGTTGAAATTTAATCGAAAAATCGAACGTCGTAGAAATTTCGTTTATGTGTTCTAAATTGTTCTTATGTATTTGGTGGTTGGGCGTATATGTTTGTTTCGGTGAAAATGTTCGATTTAGTCGAGTTTCCGGGCATTTTGGAAAAAGGGACAGCAAAGGTGTATTTTGAGAAAATCTGGTTTTTGAGGAAAAACAGAGTTATGAATCGATACATAACAGCTATGTATCGATACGAAATGGTTTATGTATCGATACATAACCCTTATGCATCGATACATACTGAAGAAATTGGGAAAAACAGCATTTTCACTACAGCATGTGTCGACACATGCGTGCTATGTATCGATACATGTGGCTTTTTGTATCGATACATAAGCCTATGTATCGATACATACTGTGCTGAACCATAAAATTCTGGTTTGTCGGGGAAACTTCAGAAATTCATATCTCTTGAACCGTAAGTCGGTTTTGATCCCCGTTCGAAGCGTTGGGAAGCTAACGAGATGTTCTTTCTAGGAAAAATAGTTTTGGGGTCTGAACTTGGTCCAATCGGTACAGTTTTTACAAACCGTTTCGTAGTGTCGGGCGTCCGGTTTATGTTTTTGCGTTATTTTGAAATATTCATATCTTGTTAACCGTTCATCGTATTTAAGAGTTCTTTATACCGAATCGAATCTGTCGATGAATAATTTTTGATGATGATAGAAAATATTATTTTTGGCCGACTTTTAGCCGACTTTTCTGAGAAACCGTAAAAATGGAATTTTGAGTTATTTTCTATATTGTGCGATAGGATATGATATGTAACGTATGACTTGTGTGGGAGATGTTTGATGGGTATATGATGTTGTGGTGAAGATTTGTGGCCGTTTGGCAATTATGTGCATTGTATTATATGTACTTGAAATGCATGATTTAATATATGAGCCTCGATTTCCATGGGTCATTATATGACATGCATCATGTTGAAGACATTGTAAGATCCCTTTGTGGGTGTAAACAATGCATGAAGACATTGTAAGATCCCTTTGTGGGTGTAAACAATGCATGTTGAATTGTAGATCCCTTATGGGTGTAAGCAATTGTTGTATTGATCGTGTGCCTATTATAAAGGACTAAAAACGATCCATAACGCCGTATGCTTGTTGATAAGTGGTAGCGACGGGGAACATCGTATGCCCGACGGGGAGTTACCCTAAGTAACGAGCGATGATTCCAAGAGTTCCTGGGGGACTAATGGTACCGCATGCATAGAGTCGTTGTGTCGGTCTCTGTGCATTTGCAAAATTCATTACATAAATGTTTATGTGTTGAATTTTGAGAAGGATTTGTTATGCATTGTGTTAATGTATATGCTTATGTGGTTGATGTGTGAAATGGGTTTAATATGTCTTGTGTTGTTTACAAGTATCGTATTTGTGTGGTGAGAATAATTGTGCATATTTTGCTAAGTGTTTTATAATGATATGCAATTATATTATAATCCTGTTTCTCACCCTTCTGCTGTGGTTTAATGCTGTAATGGCATTGCAGATTAGACGATGGAGGTCTTTTGCGAAGATTAGTGTCTTCGTCTTTTTGTCGTTCCGTCGGCTCTGATATGTAACACGGGTAGTCGGGGTTCGAGTGTAGATGTTTCTTTGGGCTTGTATATAGTGGCTTTGTATGAACATGTATATGACATACTTATCTTTTGTGATGACATCAGTTATGGATGTTCCGCTTTAATTCTGTAACTGAACGATGATATTTTGGAACTGAGTTCCTATGTTTATATGACTATCAGGTTGTTATATATCTATATGAGCAGGTTGTTTTAGTTCACGTTGGTGTGGCATCTCTGGCTATATCATAATAAATTATTCTTTGCTCTGATGTTTTATTTATAAGATTAGTTTATTCCGGTTTTTGTACGGGGTATAGAAGGGGTGTTACAGGGTTCCCTTTCTGAGTTCGATTTGAGATGTTGTAAGATTCATGTAAATTAACTTGGAATTGTGATGGAGGAGACAAATCCGATCAGGTTGATGCGTCGTGTGAATGACTTGGCTCTCCGCCATCGTAGAAGGAGATACCGATGCGATGTAGACGGAGAGAATACGGTGTTGTTTGAAATGATGAGGAGATGAACTGAGGGAGATGGAGCGAACAGTATGATGAGGTTTGTGGTGCTCCTCCGCCGATTGATGAATCACGGTGCTGCAGAGGTCGTTTGCATGGAGATGGTTCAGGAACTAGAATGCGAAGAGAATGAAGGGGATATGAGAACCATTAAGGTTCTCTTTGTTATGAGAACCGGATTTCGTCCAAGATGAACCGGGCCTGGGCTCATTCATTTTCCATTAACAGTCTATTCACACCCCAATTTGGCTTTTTTCTTAACTAGTTGGGGTTGTTTTTATTAGAATTTTTTTTAGGTAGATTTAATTCTGAATTATTTCTAGTTAGGATTAGATTTAGTTCTTAATGTCAGAATTAGAATTAGTTTTAGGTTGATATTTTAGAATTAGTTTATTAGTCTAGAATTCGATATTGATTTTGAATTAGAGATTAAACATGTTTGTAATTGGTTTGATAATTGATTTTAGGACTTAATCTTGACCTAGTTATACTTTGGTTTAATAATGGACCTTAGACCTTGATTTTGGTTAATTAGAGGAACCTTGATTTAGTTCACTAATCTTAGAATTATAGTTTTTAGAAATAAATCCTGATTTGTAGAATTTGTTTTCAAATAGAAAAGTAACTTTGATTTTAATCATGTTTTTAATTTGACTTTTTACATGGTTTAATAATTAACCTTGTAGACTAATGTTGACATAGGTTCGACTAATTGGATTTAAATTTTGCTAATGGTTTTTGGCTAATTGTTTTTGCTTAATTACATTACTCATTTTTTGCTTAATGGCATTAATTGTTTTTTGCTTACTTGTGCGCTAATTGTTTTGCAGAATTAGAAATAACTTTGAACTAATTGACATTGATATAGTTTGACTATACTTAGTCTTAATGCTAACTTTGACTAATTTTCTTAGTAGTTTCATTTGTTGACTTTGTTAATAGTCCTTAATATGTTTTGCATAGATTTTCGACTAAGTGTTGTTTACATTTTAGCATTGATTTCAATTACTTCTTATTGACATTTCCTTTTGATCTTAGTTGCTCACTTTGGTTATTTCCATTTGAACTTTGACTAATCTTTGAGTTTGTTTTGTAGTGTTTCTCACTTGACTTAGTTAATTGAATAAAGGTGGAAGTTGTTGTAGCATCCACTGCTGTAGTGAGCAAAATGGGTGGTAAAATGGTTCTATTCTGGCTGGTTGCATACATACCTATTCTGTTCTGGAAATAGTAGCTGTTATAGGCTGTTTTTACTTGTTGCTAGTTTTTACAGCTATGCAGGTGCTGGAGCACTGTTGTTGCTGCTGTTTACGGCTTATGGCCTTGTTTTATTGTTTTTTTGAAGAGCATTTGGTTCCATGTCTTTCACGGATCCGTTTCGCTTTCTAACACTCTTGTTCATTTATGCTAGGTTACTAGAAGCACGTCGGTTTGCTTATAGTTTGCTTGCGTTGCTACGGATCTATATCCGTTCGGTATTACTTCTCTTCTCTTTTACTAATTCCGTATTTTTCCTTTTTATGCCATGAGAAGTATGATTGGGAGTCTGTGCCACTTGGCCGACAATGATGGAAGTCCTCAAAGGAGGCTCTGTTTGTGATTGTTTAATATTATGCCTGAAGACCTCTAAAGAGGCATCCTATTCCCATATTCCCTTGTAAGACCTCAAAGAAGGCATCAGGCGGAATGAGAGTCCGCAATCGACTCCCGCCATTTCTAGTTGAGTCGTTCTTAGCTCTCATTACATGATTGAAGCTTTGAACATATCTTGCTCGTGTTATCGAGTCCGTCAGTGGAAGGAGGGTTTAGTAATCAAACCCCCACGCTTTGTCTTTAGCTCGCATTGACCAATGTTGATGCTTATGTGATCTGATTCACATCTTCCCCTTTCTTACTCTGCTCTCCATGGTTCTTGATACCATTCGAGGAGTACCTACTTCCCACAGCTAGCTTGTTTGCCTCGGTTGATATGACCCCTTGGCTAAAGCTCCCCATTTTTCTACTTTGATTATGTAACGTTACTGTTTATTGACACTGTTTACTCTTTCATTGCTTTTAGTTCATTTTGTGATTGATTTATCCTGTGTTTACTTGTCTGATGGCATGATCCCGTAGGATTCCTAGCTCCACTTAATTTTTTATTAAGTCGGAGGTAGGAGAGACATTAGGATAGCAATCCATGCCTGACAACATTAGGTAGACTTCCCTTGCTCCTGACCTTAGGGCCATATTTGCATGCTGACTTGTAGGACCCAGTTCCCCCTTAGACCTTTCTGTGAGTCTCATTTTTTTCTCTCGCCCTAGTGCGATCGAGACTGTTTCCTGTTCATCCGTAGTAGCGTGAACTACGGATGCTCTGATTCCTCTTTCTTTTCAGATTGAGGATACATAGGCACGAGATGCGATATCTCGGCGAGCACACTAACATCTAACTCCCATTTTCTCTTACACCCTTGAGTCTCTCTTCTCATCTCAAAACAAAAATAAAAAACACTTAACAAAGGGCATAACATTTATTGTATTTGAGACTTTCATGTGAGAATAAGATAGTGAGGGGTCTTCTCTCACTTCCTTAGAATGTTTAGCATACGTCCCGTCTTGGGTCAATATGCGAGGCATTCGATCCTATATGAAAGACTTAAATACAATACGTGTTACAAAACATAAAATAATCAAAACACTTCTTTCTTAAAAGACAAAAACAAACAATAAAGTCTTTCCTTCGGGAATTCTTTTCTCATCTCACTCATTCTCAACGTACGAACGTGCTTCTCCTCGTTCTCTTGCAAGACGGTAACGCCTAAGTCTCCATACAGTGAGCTGCAACACTTGATCTAGAACATTAGCCGTTCCCTAAAAAATGTAAAAAGTTTTCCCTAGGTGAGGGGAACTACGTCGCTCTGATTCTCATGTTCCCGATGAGATACGTTGGCAGTGGGGTAGGGCCCATTCAAGCACTTCTTTTATTTTCCCTACATTTGTTTCTCTTTCTCTCTCCCTTCCTTTTCCAGTTCTCCAGCTAGCAGTTCTTTTTCCAGTATCTTTTCTATCACCCTTTGATCGAAGCAGCGAGCATGGATCCCATCGGGTACGATGGACGCGAGGGGGTGCTAATACCTTCCTCTCGCGTAACCGACTCCCGAACCCAGTTCTCTTGGTCACAAGACCATGCTCTTTCCTTTCCCCTCAGGTTTACGCAGTGTTTCCTTTCCCTCTATTGGGATAAATACACATTGTTGGCGACTCTGTTTCGGTGCCACTTTCGCGTTTGTACTTGGCTGAAAATCCCGGGAGCGACACTATTTATAGGAGAAAGTGAAGAGAGTGCATTGCCAAGATTGCCCTTTTCCAAGCTTCTCGTGCAAGCTGGCTGAAATTTGAAAAGATTTGAAAAGTCTTCACTGATCAGAGGTTAGGTGGTGTTTGTGAGCTGAGGAGACGTGAGGAGACGTGAATCCATGCTTTTATGAAAAGCCTTTCCTATATTCATGATGAACTCGTATCCACTTGTATGGCTTTGGTTTAAAAAAATTATTTTTCTTAAGTGCAGAAAAGTGGAAATGTAAATACTAATGGAAAATGCCACATTAATTCATGGCAGGTGCCACAAATTAATGTGGCAGGCACTATTCACATGGTGGTGGGCGCCACCTTTTGAGCATGGTATAGTGTGGCAGGCGCCACACTTAAAGAATGGTGGCACGCGCCACCTTCTCCGTTTTTCTTTTTTTTTTCTTTTCTTTTCTTTTCCTTTTTCTTTCTTTTTCCTTCTTTTCCTTTTTCTTTCTTTTCTTTTTCTTTTTCTTTTTTCAAATAAAATTTCACAAAATGCCTTGTGATCTCATGTTCCAACTTCATTTCGGTCCAATATCATTAAAGTCGAAAGCTCGATTTTTCGGTCAAAACTCTGATTTTCTCAATAATTCCAACTGGATGATCTTTGAGGATTTTACTTCTTCACTTTCATACAAGGTCCATAGATGGCCTCTAGGGATGTCCAGAATCATGTGGAATCAAGTTCCAAAGCTTGAGAATATGTCCTGATCAAAACCAAAGGCAATGGTTGACTGTCATTGAGAAAACCCTAGTTTGAGGCATGGTGAATCCTGTGGCTCATGGCACTTGTAATAAGAACCAAACACACTTGGTTTCTTGTTGATTGAGACCTCTTGAAAGTATGTGAGCTCATATGGTTGATGAACCCTTGAAACATGTGAGATTCTGGCTTATTGACTTTTGTTCTTTTTCCTGTGCACCTGGCTTTCACAAAAGAAACAAACTAATAAGATATTGTGGTTAGTTAATAATGGATGGATGAATGAACCCTAAATGTAAGTGAAAAATGTTATGACATCTAAGGAGTAAAATTTGGGGTACAACACCCAAGATTGAAGCTAAAGGTTTGACTGAGAGAGAATGTGTCATCTCTAAAGAGAGATATCTCATCTATTTATCACAGTTGTTGGGTAACTGGTTATAAAGGAGAATTACTTTAACTGGAATATATGGAGTCCAGCAATGCCATAATTTCCTTTATAAGGGATTGATCCTGAAGGATAAAACTTTAACTCTGTGTAGAGCAATGCCATTTTTCCTTAGGAATCTTTCATGCTAAGAGAGAGACATTGGCTTGAATGTAAATAATCCAGAGGCTTGCCACTTACGGCAATTAGATGAAAAATGGGGTTTACCAGGATAAGAGATGGACTACAGCTTGGATTTTTGAATCAGCAAGGGTGCCACTTACAGCAGTTATCTAGGATTAAGGTTTATTTTGATTATCTGTTTTGATCTATGATGTACAAAGAAATGTCTTCCTACAGAGAGTTTTTTTATTTCCTCTGAGGGGATTTTAGTTTTTTGTGTGCCTTGATCAAAGCCCAAGGTTGAAGCTAAAAGGTTGACTCTACTAGGGAGTTTTATATCTGTCTTGTACAAAGCCCAAGATTGAGGCTGAAAAGAGACTGACTCTTTTGAGGAGATCATTATACAAAGCCTAAGAGGAGGCTGGAAGGAATTAACTCTTCCGGGGAAATATTTTGTCTGTCTTGTATAAAGCCCAAGATTTAGGCTAAAAGGATTGACTCTACTGGTGAGAGGTTTTATCTGTCTCATACAAAACCCAAGATTAAGGCTAAAAAAGATTGACTCCAGTGGGGAAGTTTTATTGGTGTCTTGTACAAAACCCAAGATTAAGGCTAAAAAGGATTGACTGACTCAGCTGGAGAATATTTATAGGTGTCTTGTACAAAGCCCAAGATTGAGGCTAAAAAAGATTAACTGACTCAACTGGAGAATATTTATAGGTGTCTTGTACAAAGCCCAAGATTGAGGCTAAAAGGTGCTGAGGGATGATCATTATACAAAGCCTAAGAGGATGCTAGTTGGGGAATTTCTTATATAAAGCCTAAGAGGAGGTGTAATACCCCAAAATTTGCCCTCTCATCTTTCACATCATTTAGCATATACTTTCATTGCATTGCATTACATTCAAGTCATAGAAAAATAAAGGCTAAAATACAGTTTTGGTCCCCCTGTTTGTCAAAATTCACAGTTTTGGTCCCTCTGTTTTTTTTTTAACAGTTTTGGTCCCCCACCCCAATTTTGGCCCAAAAAAAATGATGAACAGTAACTTGTCCGTACATGTCCGTACATGAACAGTACACGTCCGTACATGAACAGTGAGGGGTGGGGGACCAAAACTGTTAAAAAAAAAACAGGGGGACCAAAACTGTGAATTTTGAAAAACAGGGGGACCAAAACTGTATTTTAGCCAAAAATAAAACATTCATCACAAGTTGCAAAGGGCATGTGATCAGTTGTCTTCAGAGCATTGATCTTTCAAAGCAAGAGAGCTAAAGCCTAAGGTCTTCAAGCATGCCTTAAGAGTCTCTTATGTATCATATGACATCCCATTTGATCCCACAAGTCATTGGAAGATGGGAATTCATCAAGAAGTTGGACAGTTCATCATCTCCTAGCAAAAGCAGTCCAAATTAGGGTTTTGAGTTCAACCAGTCTCCTGATGAAATTTTGGTTCAAACTTGATCTCAATGTTTTCTACATGATGTCAAGTATCTAAGGATGGAAGATTGCCCTTTGGTTCATTTCAGAAGGTTTTCAATTGGTCAGTTGCTTGAGTATCAAGAAATTTGGGGGAAAAGTCAACTGTGCAAAGGAAAAAAGTCAACTCCTGACTTTTTAAGGTCAAATTCATGTTCCTCAAGTCAAATATGTCTAATGGTAAAGATTTGATCAAGAAAATCCAAGAGGTTCATGGAAAAATCAAGAAATCACAAAACTGCCCAAAATAGAAACTTAGGGTTTCTAAAAATGGCAAGTTTGGACCATTTTGCACCCTACTTCAAGGCATTCTTTCTTTAGGATAAAGGCTTCAAACTTCAGGCCTAAGTTGAGCTAATTAAAGATCACATCCTAAGGTTCAAATCCATAGCAATAACATCTCCATTGGATCAAAATTGAAGGAGTTATGATCAATCAAAGTTTGACAAAATCAAGGCAAAAAGCAAGTCATGACCAAGCAAGACTGGGCTGGCACGCAGTCATTCCATCAAACATGTGGCGTGCCCAATGTCAAGCCAATTTTCTCAATGAAGAAGGCTCCAAATGAAAAAATTTTGAACACCAATCTTGTTCATCTCCATGCCCTCTACAACCTTCATGTTTATCACTTTTTCATTTGATCAATGGATTGGAAGTTATGGTTGCTCAAAGTTGGTGATCTCCCACTGAAATTCACAAGTCATATTGCCAGGCATGACATGTATGTTGCCTCGCCCATAAACCAGTCATGTTTTCTCTTGTTCCAAGCTATTTTTAAGTGTGTTAGAGGCATTGTTTCATTTGATTCCAACAACAAACATGTTCTATGATGTATCTTCAATCCATAGCCATCAAAAACTCACCATTTCATGCAGTGTGCATAGAGAATTCCTTCTCTAAACTTCCATGTTTTCACTGATGTGGGGCTGCCAAAATAGAATGTTTGTATTGTTGTTGTTGATTCATGTTATTCTACACGCATACAAACACCTTCCCAGCCTTTGCCTCATTTGAACACACACCATCTTACACATACATGCACACATACATGTCCATACATCAAAAAGGAAATAAGGAAGCTTATGATACAAGCCATGCTGCTGCACTGGTATCAACATCAGCACCATATCATAACCTCGTCATCATTTCTTTTTCTCCTCATTCATCAACAACAACACAACACACGAAGCTTCTCTCTCTTTCACATTCAAATCTTCATTTTAATTTGCTCAGCACACCCTTTCATTGCTACACTCACCACTAACCTAACCCAGCTTCCAACTGTCAACTGAGTTGGTTAGATCTTAACCACACTTATAAAAGCTTCTCTAACAGAATTTGCAAAGAGAACACTTCATTTCTCACTCTCACATTCCAAAACACTCTCTGAACTCTCTCTCTCTCTCTCACTGCACGAATTCATCACTTTTCTTCCTCAATCCTCATCATCAAGCCACATTGAATCACTGAAGCATTGAAGAGTTCAAGCATCTTTGTTTTCAGATTTATCTCTTCTTCCAGATCAAGTTTCTATTAGCATTTATTTTGCTCAAGATCAAGCACAAGAAGCTCAGGATTCTCCTCTCCAACCTTCTTTTGATCTCAAGGTTCTTCAATTTTTAGGTTTCAGTTCACTTTTCCCTTGCTTGATTCACTGATTTTCAAGTTTGTTTCTATGGATTTTAGCTCAATAGGAGCTCTGGTACTTCCGGCTAGTTGATAGGCATGTTAGATGCATAGTTGCAAAACCTTGGGCAAGATTCATCCCTTCGATTCTCTCTGATTGTGTGTTGTTTGTGAAAAATAATTGTGGATCCATGTTCCTCATGAGCTCAGCTTTCGTTTGATATACATTTTATGCATTTCTGGAACATGTGAGTAGTTGCAGTTACCGGAGGTGGCTGGAGAAGATGACCGGAGGTCCTTCTCCGGCCGGTGAGGGTTTGCTAGGGTTTTAGAATCAGAACATAACACAGACGTTCGATATTAATCATCCTAGGGCTAGAAACTTGCCAGCGCATTAATGATCCAGGCTCTCCTCACATGCCTCTCTCTCTGAATGTTGACCTTGACTTGTGTGATGTGCGTGCGTTCATCATTATTACCATGTGCATGTCTTCTGATTCATTGGATCAGATTACTTTGATGATTGATTGTGATTGACTGCATCGTGTGGCTGTGAATGAGTCAACTATTAACTGAGTATCCACCATAATTCCATACACACACGCATTTATTGGACTGGACTATAATTGCTTTTCACACACCCTATTTGTGATCCCAATGCGCATTTTAACATGATAATTACTTTTCATACACCCCTGTTCTATTTCATTTCACATTTTATTTTTACTTTCATACATGTTTCATTTTCTATTTTTAAAAATACCAAAACCTTTAAAAAAAAATCTAAATAAATTCATGAAGCATCTTTAAACATTTAAATAATTTTCCACATTTTTTAATTCTGATTTTATTGATTTTTGCTCATATTTTCACAATTTCCTTTTAATTTCTTTTTCAATGTTCATCCTTCTTGATACTTGGTTCATTTTCATCTTAATTGAACTAGTTTCTTTCTGAATTTTTTAATGGCATTTGGTATGATCATATTTCACATATTGATGCATTTCATCCATATTTTTGTTGATTTTTTAAGGTCATTTTATCTTAGGGTTTAGAGATGATGCTTGTGCATTGTACTTGATTGATCTTTGTGAACTTGTGAAGCATATTTGAGTATGATCCTTAAGGGGTTTTGACCTATAATTTTGTAATGTGCTTGCTACCTGGTTACACTTCATGTGATAGGATTCTTGTAATTTTTCCCACCTCTCTAATGTGTTTTTAATTCATTTTAGGTGCACTAATACATGTTGATCCTTAAGTGAATTGTTTTGGAGTTTTATGTTTGGTTTGAACAAGTTGCTTTGCATTGATTGTTGAGATGTTTTATAGGTCATTTCTATGACATTAAAAGTCATCTTATATCATGATTATAGGTCATTTACTTCCATCTCTCATAACTTGTACATAATTGTTTCAACATGCATCCTTACTTGAATCCTTTTTTCTCTTCTTCTCACTTCTTCTTCATCTAACTTCTTTTACTCGATCATTCATTTTAATAACTTGTATGCTTGTTCATAGATATTATAGGATATTCAAATATGAGGCATGATTCTGACTTCCATCCATTTGCATTTATTTTCATGTTCTTTTCAACTTTTACTTGTGTTACAAGTTTCTTCCTTTCTTACTTGTACTTGAACATTGTTTGCTTCTATTTGCTTTATCTTCTTAAATCATTTCACTCATGCTTTGTATGTTAATTCATTGAATTACATATGCATTATAATATGCCATTCACTTCTGACTTTGACATTTCTTTATGCATTTATTCATGTTTGTATGTCATACACATTCATACTTCATCTTTGCTTCATAACTTGAACTTGTATGAATCTTTGGCATCTTTCTTGACATAGTTTGATACCATTAGGTACCCTAACCCTAATAGAATACCTTTAGACATAGCTACTGACTTTAGAAGTCCTTGAACACTTAGGGTCCTTTCCTTTTAGGTTTAGGCTTTGTTTGATTCTTAAGTTCATTTCATAAGTAGTTTGATGCTTAATTGTCTTCCTTCTTTTACTTATGCTTTCATATTCAATTGTTTAGCTAACCTTTGCTTGTAGGGGCTAATGGTAAGTTGAGTGTGTGGATGTGCTTCCACACACACCTTCTTCCCTCATCTTTTATTGCTTTCTCTTTTGTGTTTGTGCAAAGCATTTCAATGCATTCTTTGTTCAACTTCTTTCTTCTCCCTCTTGGTTCATAACTCATCTTCTATCTTAGAAGTGAGTTATGTTTCCTCTTGCTCTCTTCTTCTCTTCTTTTAGCTTAGGGTTCTCATACCACACTTAACCCTTAGGATCTCCAAGCATGATAACATTAGGGTGAGTCTTAGTCCCCTTTAGTTTTTACCTTTGTTTCTTTTGAGTCTCTCTTTCCTCAACTCAAAACAACTTCAAAACACCTAATAAAGGTTGAAACATCTTCATGTGCCATGAGCCTTATTCCATGGGGGGCTTGCATACATTCCATCTTGGAATGTGTTGTAGGTTTTCTAGCATGATGTACAAGTCTTTAACATGAAGTGATTTCACAAACAAACTCAAAAACACTTCTTCATTTAAAAACAACAAAAAATTTAATAAAGGGAGTAGGCTAGTGTACCTAAGCCTTTAACTTTGGAAGTAAGTTTGAGGATCTTCCTCCTACTTAGTGTACTTCATCATCATTTCATTTTGGAATGATGTATGAGATGCACATTCCATTGAAAAAGACTTAGGTACACTTACCTATGCAAAACACTTCAAATAAAAAACTTCTAAAACACCACAAACAAACAAAAGCGTCTTTCCCTCGGGAATTCTCTTCTCATCTCACTCACTCTCGATGTGCGAACGTGCTTCTCCTCGTTCTCTTGCAATACGGTAACACACTCGATTCAGCGAGCCTGCAACACCTGAGCTATAACATTAGTCGTTCCCTAAAAAACAAAAACAATTTTCCCTTAGTCAGGGGAACTACGTCGCTCTGATTCTCATGTCCCCGATGAGATACGTAGGCAGTGGGGTAGGGCCCATTCGAGCATTTCTTTTATTTTCCCTACATTTGTTTCTCATTCTCTCTCAGTTCCTTTTCATTTATCACCCTTTGAGCAGTACTTCAAGCGTGGATCTCGTCGAGTACGACGGACGTGAAGGGGTGCAATAACCTTCCCTTCACGTAACCGACTCCCTTACCCGTTCTCTTTGGTTCGCGAGACCCCGTTCTTTCCTTTCTCCCAGGTTTATGCAGCATTACCCTTCCCTTTTCTTTGGGATAAAAATGCCTGGCTGGCGACTCTCTTTCTTTCTTCCGCGCCACTTTCGCATTTGTACCTGGATGAAAATCTCGGGAGCGACAGCTGACGACTCTGCTGGGGATAGTTGACCTCTTGCTGGTCCCTCCCCGATGCGAGTCTCTCCTAGCGCTTGCTTGTTTTTTCTTTTTGGGTGTTTGATTTGTGTTTGCTTTAGTTTAGCTTTACTGCTTTTATTTACAGCTTTATCGCTTTACTTTACCGCCTTTATTGCATTTTATTTATATCGTGCATCATATATTCTGGACTGTCTAGCTTCCTTTGGCGGGATGGGATTGTTACTGTGAGATGAGCCCATTACCCAGGCTCGAGTATACTTTAGGACTTAGAGTGGACAGTCACAGGGCTCTCATGGTATTTAGCCACGGGAGTAGTTGTGAGTTCCACAGCCAGAGTGCGACTTTCTTAGGATTATCTTGCTTTGAGGGTTTTCCTCATTTAGGGTATGACTTTGAGGGTTATGTGGATCTGGTGACCGATCATTGAGGACCTTAGTGGAAACATCCCTCTTTAGTGGTGACAGTGGCAGACCACATTCTGTGGCAAACCCATTCGCACCCGAGGGCCCACTTTGGAACTTGCATAGGATGGCCTTTATTTTGTGGTGAATCAGATGACGATATCTTTGTTTGGCGATAGCATTGTATCCTACGGGCTGAATGTGCTATTACTTCTCATTCTGGGATCCGAATCTGAGGATCCTACCTTTTAGAACACACCTGTGAGATGGGGGGTTGTTTACAGGTTTGCAGGTAACCTTGACCTTCTACCTACCCTTTTGTGTGGTTCTCATATGATCAGTGATTTGGGTACTTTGTTCTGGTATTCTGGATCTGGTTCTTTACTAGTGCTTGGGTCTGATATTCTTGATATGATGCTACATAGACGCTTGGCTCCCTCACAGTTATTGCACCGACACTGCAGATTTTGGCTCTGATCACATGCCTAGCTGCATCACATTGCATACATCATAAACATTTTATGTTTTTCCCTTCCCAGATCTCAGTATTGTTTCCGATTCCGGTGGGTATTTTCTCTATTTCAGATGGAAGGTCCTCCGAGAAAGAATAACGTGCATTACTAGTTTTCGAAGCCTAAAGTAGGACAGATTAAAGAATTGGAAGATTTAATGAACAGTAATCAGCTGGATAGTTTCAGAAAGAGGTTTGGGAACATCTTGAGTTATGTGAGCCTTCTTACTCCAGATCAGCATGATACTCTGCACACACTCTTACAGTTTTATGACCCTCAGTTCCGTTGCTTCACATTCAATGATTATCTGCTGGTACCTACCTTGTAAGAGTTCTCTGATATTCTGAAGATTTCTGTCAAGGATACTCCTCCTCACTACAGTTCGAAGAAGGCTATTCCTAACAATGTCATTGCAGAGGCTATTCATCTGAGGGTATCTGTGGTTAAAGATAATGTTAAGGAAAAGGAGGGTTGTAAAGGGTTCCATCTAGACTTTCTGATTGAAGAAGCAAAGAAGAGTTTTGCTAATGGTGATTTGTTTACCTCTAATGCAATCTTAGCTCTTTATGTGTACGGAATTTGTCTGTTTCTGAATATAGCTAGATTTATTGATATGGATGCAATCAGTATCTTTGTCAAGAAGAATCCAATCCCCACTTTGTTGGGCGATGTATACCATTCCGTGCATTACAAGAATGAGAAAAAATGAGGAAAATTGGTAGTATGCTGTGCTCCCTTATTCCATGCTTGGTTTTATAGACATTTGCCAAAGACAGGAGCTTTTGTGGATCTCCGAGGAACTGTTAAGTGCTCCAAGAGGCTGATGGGTTTGACGGCTAAAGATATAGTCTGGTGGCATCGGAAAGATATGGTGGGTATACCTATTCTTATTAGTTGTGGAGCTTTTCCAAATGTGCCTCTGGTAGGAAGGAGGGGAGGAATCAACTACAATCCTGTCCTCGCGCTGAAGCAGTTTGGATATGCATTAAAAGAACCTCCTTTGGAAAAAGATGTGGCGGAATCCTTATTTTATCTTGCCAAAGATGGAGAACAGGTGTCTTTTTCTATTGATGAAGCCTGGAACACGCGGGTTAAGAAAGGTAAGATGGAGTTTGGGAGACCTGGTCCCATGACTTATCCTCCTTACATTGAGTGGCTGAAGCACCGGGTAGCCGTCACACTGTTGCCATTCTCTGTCGAGCCTCCGTTATATCCCAAGGTAGTGGAGCCAAGGACCTCAGTGCCAATTGAAGAATTTCGAAAGCTGGAAGTTTTAGTTCATGAACTCAGGGTTGAGAATGCGGACGTCACCAGCCTGTATCAGAAAGCTGTATTTGATAATAGAAGGTTGGAAGAGAAAGTCCACATTGCTGAGAAGATGGCTAAAAGCAGGAAAGAAGAACTCGAAGGGAAGCTGAATTATTTCCAAAGACGGGGCTTAATTGATAAGAATAATGCCAGAGAATGCCAGAATCTCAAGAAGGCTTTGAAGGAAGCTAATGAGGCTATTACCTTGTGGCAACAAAAATGGGCCGATGACCAGAAGCGCCAGGACAAGGTAGAGGAAGAGTTTAAAGCTAAGGTTGAAGAATTGGAAGCTAAGGCCAGGACCTCTGATGAAGAATTGAAAGCTGCACATGCTCAACGACAGAGTTACCAGAATAGTTTGAAAGAAAGTCAGAAGCTATTACAGGAAGCTCAGGCTGAAATAGCTGATCTTAAGATCCGGGCAGAAGTGAAGAAGTCCAGGACAGAGCCAGGCTATGGTAGTACTAATCGGGAAGAATTGTGTCAGAATATCAACACTTTGTACCAATCCTTCAGTTTGAGAGAACGCTTGATCAGAGGCCTGATTGAGGCACCGAAAGGTCCCGAGAATGCTGTGCTATTTGAGGAGGTCAAGAGGCTCAGTCTAGGGTTGCAGGATGTGGTGTTTCGTCTATTTTAGCTTTCATTATGTTGATGCTACCCGATTACCTACAGAATTATTGTAGGAATCGCTGCTTTAATTTCTGAATTTGGGTTATATGTTTTCAAATATTTGTCCAGACTCAGTTCCTTTGGGCTTTCACCCAGTTATGATATGCTCAGTATTTTCTCCAGTGGCTTTCCTGATATTACATCGCTGTTCACTGACACTTGGTCACGACACCGTTTCACAGGGTTCTACACCTATCTGTGCACTCGTCTGAATGAATGTTTTTATCAACTGTTGTATCTCGTGTGTTATCTGAATGCTGTGGACTGCTAAAATACCAGAATCGGGGCACGAAAAGGCCTGGGAATAAAAAACATAACATTGCATTGCATGCATTTCATTTTTGAATTTTGTTTGTTTTTCAGGTACCCTATCTGGTTCTCATGGTTATTCTGTTACAGGAAGTATTGCTACCGATCACATACATCGCTACTCCACACGAGGCAATCGAAACAGAATGGTTGATCAAATTCAGAATGATTTGGCTGAGATGAAGACCCGTATGGACCAGTTCATGGATCTCATGACTGGTATGGCACAGAACCAAGAGAGGTTAAGACTTATGGTCGAGCGTCCAGAGGTCACGCCGGAAGGTAATCACGTTGACAATTCACAGCCAAAAGACACTCCTCCTCCTATTGGTACTCTAACTCCTAATGGTAATCTGGTTACTAGGGCTGCCAGAAATGTTGGTGTTAATCCTCCTATGGAAGATGTTTAAGAAGATCAATTCACCTTGTTGGATGCTGATATGGGTAATCCCAATGACAGAAGGTATGATGAGCTGACTGAGAAAATCAGGGCTATGGAGTGGAAGAACTCTCTAGGCATTGATGTTACTAATTTGGGTCTGGTACCGGGGGTTAGAATTCCTCCAAAGTTCAAGCCACCCACTTTTGACAAATATAATGGCAATACGTGTCCCCAGACACATATTCAGGCTTACTTTGGAAGAATCTCAGCCCACACTGATGACGAGAAGTTGCGGATGCACTATTTTCAAGATAGTTTGGTTGAAGCTTCATTGACTTGGTACATGAAGTTGAACAGGGTTGCTGTGAGAAGCTGGAAAGATTTGGCAGAAGCGTTTCTGAAATAATATCAGTATAATATCGATATGGCTCCCAACCGCACTCAGCTGCAAGGGTTGTCGCAGGGCGCTAAGGAAAGCTTTAAGGAGTACGCGCAGAGATGGAGAAAAATGGCCGCCCAGGTTCAACCCCCTTTGCTTGAGAGAGAAATGGCGGATATGTTCATGGGTACCCTGTAAGGGACATTTCTTGACAGATTGGCTGCTTGTCCGTCGACAGGATTTTCTGATATCGTAATTGCTGGTGAAAGGATTGAGAATTTGTTGAAACTAGGGAAGATTCAGGATGTAAGTGGTGCTGGTTCTTCAGGAACAAAGAAACCCTTTGCTAATGGGCAGAGAAGGAGAGAAGGCGAGACAAGCGCTGTGTATAGAGGACGGGGAAAGGGCCATTCTCAGGCTTATCACCAAGTGGGTGCAGTGACAATTCCAACACCACCTGTTCAACAACAACAGCCACAACAGTAGGTACAACAGCAGCGACCACCGTTCCAACAAAGGTCTAGGCAGAGGGACCGCAAAATTGACCCTCTTCCTATGACTTACTCAGCATTGTTACCGCAGTTACTCCAATTTAAATTGGTCGAACTTCATACCATGAGACCTCCTGTTGCTGGTAACTTGCCACCCAATTATGATGCTAATGCCCGCTGCGATTTCCATTCAGGTGCTCCGGGGCACACCACCGAAAAGTGCTGGGCATTTCAAAATAAGGTGCAGGATCTGATAGATGCTAAAGCAATCAACTTTTCTCCACCTCCTAATGTTATCCAGAACCCTATGCCGAACCATGACGGGGCAAATGTGCACGCCATTGAGGATGGAAAGAGGTTGAACTTGGTGACAGATATCATTCAGGTGAAGACTTCATTACTGGTAGTGAAAGGTCGTCTGTTGAAGGGACAGGTGTTCCCGGGTTCTGACCGAGATTGTTTGGAATGTATGGGTCAAGATAATGGCTATGACAGACTGAGGATTGGTTTGCAGAATCTGATTAGTGAAGGTCGTTTACAGTTTGACCGTGTTGTGAAAGATAATGACGAGGTGTCAGCTGTGACAATTTATTATACCCCTACTGAAATTTAGGTACCTGCAAGGGCAACTCCTATAGCGATTATTGTGCCAGAAAGACCCAGCCCTGTTACCATCACGGTGCCGGGGCCGGTTCCGTTTACCTCTGAGAAAGCAGTCCCATGGCACTATGGGGGGATGTGTACCATGAGGGAAAGAAGCAGGAAGTTGGAACATTGGCTAGTTCAAATGTTGATAATGTGGGTGGTTTAGGCGGCTTTACCAGGAGTGGAAGGTTGTTTGCTCCACAAACTCTTCGAAGTGATAAAGAAGTCGAGGCTGCGGTGAGAGCTAAAGGAAAACAAGTGGCTGAGAGTGTGCCCGTGCCTGAAATAGATTCCAAAATTAGCTTCGACAGCGTGCTAGAGGAGTTTATGAGAATATAAAGAAAAGTGATTACAAAATCATTGATCAATTGAGCCAGACGCCCTCAAAGATCTCGATTTTGTCATTACTGATGTGCTCTGATGCACACCGAGAGGCTTTGATGAAGGTATTAAAGATGGCTTATGTTCCACAGGGAATTACTGTCAATCAGCTCGAGAGTGTGATTTCTAATGTCAATGTTAGCCATGGGTTGGGTTTCACGAGCCAAGACTTGAATTCTGAAGGTAGAAACCACAACAAGGCTCTGCATATTACAATGGAGTGTAAGGGCGCGGTGTTGTCCCACGTGCTGGTAGACACTGGTTCTTCACTTAATGTCTTGCCTAAGAAGGCGCTGATGAAGTCGGAGGTTGATGGATTGATTTTGAGGCCGAGTGATCTGGTTGTTAGAGCGTTTGATGGGTCGAAATGATCTGTTTTCGGTGAAGTGGAATTACCTTTACAAATTGGACCTCAAGTGTTCGAGTCTACATTCCACGTGATGGATATACAGCCTGCTTATAGCTATTTATTAGGTCGCCCATGGATTCATGCGGCCGGGGCTGTTACATCCACATTACATCAGAAGCTGAAATACGTGTTTGAAGGACAAGTAGTAACTGTGTGTGGTGAAGAGGACATTTTTGTCAGTCACTTGTCCACATTCAAGTATGTTGAGATGGATGGGGAAATCCATGAAACGCTTTGCCAGTCGTTTGAGGCAGTGAATATTGATAAAGTGCCTGAATCTTCTCCTACACCAGCTGGAGCCGGCATGTCAATTTCTTCTTATAAGCAGGTCGTCGAGGTTGTTAGAGCAGGTAATGCCCAGGGTTGGGGCAAGCTGATCGAGACATCAGTGAAAGAGGACAAGTTTGGTATTGGCTACCAACCATCTCTGGAGTCGGCTGCAAAGTACACGGGACCCATCACTTTTAGCAGGGGTGGAATCATATATACAGATTAATCTTGTGCGACTGCAGAGGATGGCATAGACAGTGATTGTGACTTGGACAATTGGGTACGCCCACGTGTTTCGGGACAACAATTGCAAAACTGGTCCGCTGAGGAAATCATTCCAGTTACTTTTCAAACAGAGTAATTTTCTTTCTTTTTCTCTAATCATCATGCATGTTAAAATCTTGCGCTCTGCACAAGGCGTACAAATTCATTTGTAGGGCCACACATTTTCATTTGCAATTTTTAATCATTAATAAAGGACGTTTTGCATTCAAATTTCATTCCCTGTCTTTCATCTTTTATTTTTGCACAAAAACATTAAAAATGCCAATGTCTTGTTTTCTTTTTGTTTTTCAAAAATAAAAAGAAAATAAAGCATGAACCCCCTCGTGCAGACTTGATCCTCCGGATTCCACTGATAACGGTTCTGCTATGGCCATGTATGACTTTGACAAACCGATTTATCAAGCCAAAGAAGGGGATGAAGAAGACTGTGAACTTCCCGAAGAATTGGTTAGATTGTTGAAGCAGAAGGAGAGGGTCATTCAACCTCACCAAGAGACAATTGAGGTTATCAACATTGGTTTCGAGGACGCAAGGAAAGAAACTAAGATTGGAGCCAGTCTACAGGCTGAGGTAAAGAAAGAGCTGATCAGTATGCTGCGGGAATATGTCGACATTTTTGCTTGGTCATATCAAGATATGCCGGGGTTAGATACAGACATTGTTGTGCACAGGTTGCCATTGAAAGAGGGCTGTCCTCCTGTCAGACAGAAGCTTCGGAGAACTAAACCAGAAATGGCTCTCAAAATCAAAGAGGAGGTACAAAAACAGTTAGATGCGGGATTTCTGGCCGTCACCAATTACCCACCATGGGTTGCAAATATTGTTCCTGTGCCGAAGAAAGATGGTAAGGTCAGAATGTGCGTTGATTACCGGGATCTAAATAGAGGAAGTCCGAAAGATGACTTTCCTTTACCTCATATCGACATGCTGGTTGATAATACAACTCAGTTTTCAGTGTTCTCATTCATGGACGGTTTCTCCGGGTACAATCAGATCAAGATGGCACCTGAGGATATGGAGAAGACCACGTTCATTACCCCATGGGGTACATTCTGTTATAATGTGATGCCTTTTGGGTTGAAAAACGCAGGGGTAGCGTATCAGCGGGCAATGGTAACATTATTTCACGATTTGATTCACAAAGAGATTGAATGCTATGTGGATGATATGATTGCCAAGTCGCGAACAGAAGAAGAACACCTGATTAACTTGAAGAAGTTGTTTGAAAGGTTGAGAAAGTTCCGTTTGAGGTTGAATCCGAACAAGTTCACTTTCGGGGTGCGTTCTGGAAAGCTGCTGAGTTTCATCGTAAGTGAAAAAGGGATTGAGGTCGATCCTACCAAAGTGAAAGCAATACAAGACATGCCAGAGCCAAAAACAGAAAAAGAGGTTCGTGGTTTTCTGGGTAGATTGAACTACATTGCAAGCTTCATATCTCACCTAACAGCCACGTGTGAACCAATATTCAAATTGCTAAGAAAAGATCAAACAGTCAGGTGGAATGACGATTGCCAAGTGGCATTTAATAAAATAAAAAAATACTTGCAGGAACCTCCAATTTTAATGCCTCCAGTTCCAGGGAGACCTTTGATAATGTACTTGACAGTGCTTGAAGATTCTATGGGTTGTGTTCTCGGTCAACACGACGAGACAGGTAGGAAAGAGCATGCTATCTACTACCTGAGCAAAAAATTCACCGACTGCGAGTCCCGATACTCAATGCTTGAGAAGACATGTTGTACACTGGCATGGGCTGCTAAGCGACTGAGGCGGTATATGCTCACGCACACAACTTTGTTGATTTCCAAAATGGATCCAGTCAAGTACATTTTCGAGAAACCAGCACTGACAGGCAGAGTTGCACGGTGGCAAATGGTTTTGACAGAATATGATATCTAGTATAATTCTCAGAAAGCCATCAAAGGAAGTATCCTGTCAGACTATCTTGCGCAACAGCCGATTGATGATTACCAACCCATGGAGTTTGATTTCCCTGATGAGGACATCATGTTTCTCAAAGTTAAAGACTGCGAGGAACCACTCCTAGAGGAGGGGCCAGACCCTGAATCCAAAAGGAGTTTGATGTTTGATGGGGCCGTCAACATGAATGGATGCGAAGTTGGAGCAGTTCTTATCACGCCGGAGGGTGTTCATATGCCCTTCACTGCCCGAGTAACTTTCGGATGCACCAACAATGAAGCAGAATATGAAGCTTGTATTATGGGGATTGAGGAGGAGATTAATTTGCGAATTAAGACCCTCGATATCTTCGGTGATTCAGCTTTGGTAATCAATCAAGTGAATGGGAACTGGTACACGCACCAGACATATCTGATTCCGTATAGAGATTATACGAGAAGACTGTTGACGTTTTTCACAACAGTAAAGCTGTATCATTTTCCTCGAGATGAGAATAAATTTGTTGATTCCTTGGCCACATTGTCTTCTATGATCAAAGTGCAAAGGTGGAACCATGTAGCCAAGATTGATGTGTCTCATCTTGACAGACCCGCATTTGTGTTTGTTGTTGATGCAACGTCCGATGACAAGCCATGGTTTCATGACATCAAGTGTTTTTTGAAAAGTCAGGAGTACCCGCCTGGGGCCTCTACCAAAGATAAGAAGACTTTGAGGAGATTGTCTGGTAGCTTCTTCCTGAACCAAGATGACGTGTTGTACAAACGGAATTTTGACATGGTTCTGCTCAGATGCGTGGATAGACACGGAGCAGACCTGTTAATGCAAGAAGTGCATGAAGGCTCTTTCGGTACCCATGTCGGAGGACATGCAATGGCAAAGAAACTATTGAGGTCGGGGTATTATTGGTTGACAATGGAGACAGATTGTTGCAAGTACGCCCGCAAATGTCACAAGTTCCAGATTTATGCAGACAAAGTGCATGTGCCTCCGAATCAGTTGAATGTCATGTCCTCTCCTTGGCCCTTTGCAATGTGGGGCATTGATATGATCAGAAAAATTGAGCCTACTTCTTCAAACGGCCATCGTTTCATCTTGGTCGCCATTGATTATTTCACGAAGTGGGTTGAAGCGGCATCTTATGCCAATGTCACTAAGCAAGTGGTAGCTCGTTTCCTGAAACGGGATATCATTTGTCGATATGGAGTGCCCGAGAGAATTATTACTGATAATGGCTCTAATTTGAACAACAAAATGATGGTTGAACTGTGTCGGGACTTCAAAATTGAACATCACAATTCTTCTCCGTATCGCCCGAAGATGAATGGCACTGTTGAGGCAGCCAATAAGAATATTAAGAAGATTGTGCAGAAAATGGTTGTCATATATAAAGATTGGCATGAGATGCTACCGTTCGCCTTGCATGGGTACCGAGCGTCAGTATGCACGTCTACTGGGGCAACACCATTCTCACTTGTGTACGGTATGGAAGCAGTCCTACCGGTTAAAGTTGAGATTCCATCCCTCAGAGTCCTGATGGATGTCAAGCTTGATGAGGCAGAATGGGTTCGCGCCAGGTTTAATCAGTTGAGCCTTATTGAAGAGAAACGACTGGAAGCTGTGTGTCATGGGCAATTATACCAATGAAGGATGAAGCGGGCATTTGATCAGAAGGTGTGTCCTCGGGTTTACAAAGTCGGAGATGTAGTACTCAAAAGGATCCTTCCTCCTAATACAGATCACAGGGGCAAATGGACTCCCAACTTTGAAGGTCCATTCGTGGTTAAAAAGGTCTTCTCGGGCGGAGCCTTATTGCTTACAACCATTGGATGGCGAAGACTTTCCATCCCCTATTAACTCAGACGCAGTCAAAAAATACTTCGCATAAATAGACCCACTAGATAAAAAAAAAGAGAGAGTCCAGGCAAAAAAGGGACTCCCGGCGAACCATAAAAACAGAATAAAAAGGTTCGGGCAAAAGTTAGGGATATAAATGAAAAAAATTGTACACCCGGTAAGTTGAAAACCCGAAAGGGCAACTTAGGCAAAAAGGGGTATCCCGGTGGATTGAAAACCCGAAAGGGCAGTCCATGCAAAAGAGGGAGTTAAGCGAACGATTGCGGTCTGAGTTATTTGTACTTCATCACCGTTTCAGCAACTGACATTCCCAAGGATAGGAATCGGGCCAATCACTCCTCAGAAGGCAAGGTCGGGGAGTTTTGAAGACATACTGGCTATAGCAGAATCGAAACTCTGTAGAATGCCATTTTCACATTGCCATTAGGATAGTTTCTTTTCTCAATTTACAGCAATCTCCTCTTTCCAGGGTTTGCTTCCTAATGTATTTTCCTATTTCAGGCATTTTTCAATAAATTGAATTTCAGTCAAAAGCTTCTTATTTTGTTTTTACTGCTTTGTTTGCAAAAACGTCCGAATTTTTGATAAAACATTGCATTTGAAAACATTGTGGCCTTACAATAACATGCGCAAAAAAACATTTAAAATCACTTTGAATGTTGAGTAATCCTGGATGGTGGATTCAAACCACGCAATATCTTGGGGCATGTGTGCGTATTCTTTTATTGCAGGTAACAGGTACAAGCCTTTTCTAGAGCAAGGGTCATTTCTTCCAGACAAGTAATCACTTACCCTTAAGTCAGAATACCGGGGCAACCATATTCTGAAAAGGGTTCCCATGTCACCCTTTTGTTGCAACTTTTACTGATTGAGTTCACCGTGTGAACGGCGGCTGCTTACCGCAAGATGAGATCAACGAGGCAAATCCAATAAGGGACCGTTGTATCCTATTAAGTCGTTTCTTCCATTCGAAACTTCCAACAGTTACAAGCTTTTCTATGTCGATAACGGTTGCAAATTCCCCAGTAGAGTTGCTTCACAGACCTCGCAGTTAATGTTCAAGACTCAATGAGTGTCCAGGAGTTTGAAGATGCCAAATCTTCTGTAAAATCCTCTTGGGACGATATCTTCAGATCAGCCGCGTAATCTGGGGTAAAAGTGAGTTTGTGACTCTCCTAAGCATGGGGATCGTGAAATCCCTCCGACAAGATGTGTTCCAGATCTATTATCTCCAGCAGAGTGGCCTTTCAATTATTGTATTTTAGCTCAAGTCTCGGCATTTGTTTAAGAGTTTAAAGATGCTTGGTCTTCTGTAAAATCCTCTTAAGGGGCATCTCCAACACGAGACGCTTTGAAGCGGTTTTCCCCAGCAGAGTTTGTTGTAAACTCATTATCCCCAGTGGAGTCGTCAAGCGGAAGGTTTGCCTAGCATGGGACATTGTGGCTCTTATTCTAAGCTCGACAGTTTTGTTCCTCAACAGATTACCGTGGATTTGCTTTGTGTTTTCCCAGCATATCTCTAGGGACTCTTTCTCAGCATGTTGCAACGGAATATCTTCCAACCAGGATTTGCGTACCCCCGACGGAGTAGTTCCGATCCTCAGCAAGATCGTATTTCCGACACTTGTATCCCCACAGAGTTCAGCATTGAATCTTGTCAGTAATACTCCCCAACTGAGTTGTTTTTTTTCTCCTCGCAGAGGTTTATCATACCAACAGAATCTCTTCCTCAGCAGAGTGTTAGTACATTCTTTCCCCAGCCAAGTCGGAAAGTTGTCATTCCTCCAGCGGAGTTGCTATGATCAGAATTCATCCCCAGACAGATGAAATAATTCCTGGCAGAGTCATCATTTCCCCATATCTCAAAGTCCAATTTATTTTTGGCAAGCATGGCAATTTGGAGTAGAAGGATTGTTCAGTCATTCTCCGGCAGAGATATTATCCTTTTAGGAGCTTCTGAGGTCAAATCATTGATCATTGTTCCTCAGCAGATTCAGCAGGGATGTCTGATATGTATGCAGAGCGTAATCCAGTGTTGAATTTTTGCAAAAGTCCACCCGCAGTGTGGTTAATCAGTAGTCAATTGACTTCATCCAAAAGGCATATTTCGAAAGTCCACCCGCAACTTGGCCCGTCGGCATTTTTCCGGTTTTATTCGAAAGACAGAGCAAGCAAAGTCCAACCACAGATTGGCAAAAGTCCATCTTAGGGTGGCAAATCAGCAAAGTCCAACCGCAGATTGGTGAAAGTCCAGCTTAGGGTGGCAAATCAGCAAAGTCCAACTGCAGATTGGCAAAAGTCCATCTTAGGGTGGCAAAGCAGAGCAAAGTCCAACCGCAGATTGGTAAAAGTCCATCTTAGGGTGGCAAAGCAGATCAAAGTCCAACCGCAGATTGGCAAAAGTCCATCTTAGAGTGGCAAAGCAGGGCAAAGTCCAACCGCAGATTGGTAAAAATCCATCTTAGGGTGGCAAAGCAGGGTAAAGTCCAACCATAGATTAGCGAAAGTCCACCCGCAGTGTGGCGAGTCAGTAGTCGTCTGACTCAATTTAAAAGACAGTTTTAAGACCAACCGCAGATTGGCGAAAGTCCACCCGCAGTGTGGCAAGCCAGTAGTCATCTGGCGTCATACAAAAGACGTTCTTAAAGTCCACCCGCAATGTGGCAAGCCAGTAGTCATCTGGCGTCGTTCAAAATACATTCTTAAAGTCCACCCGCAACGTGGCAAGCCAGTAGTCGTCTGGCGTCGTACAAAAGACGTTTTCCAAGTCCACCCGCAGTGTGGCAAGCCAGTAGTTGTCTGGCGTCGTACAAAAGACGTTTTCCAAGTCCATCCGCAGTATGGCAAGCCAGTAGTCGTCTGGCGTCGTTCTAAAGACATCTCTCCAGTGCTATTTTTCACATCAGAGTTTTATCCAAGCAAAGTTCAATTGGTTGGGTTTATATCCCTTTTCTTCTTCTCCACATAGTGCAAATTTCTGGTTATCTTCAGTATTCAATCCCTCCATACCTTGAAAGTATGAAAGCAATCGCTATCATCCATTCAGTTCTACAGTGATTGAATAAGGGCAGCTGTAATACCCCAAAATTTTCCCCCTCATCTTTCACATCATTTAGCATATACTTTCATTGCATTGCATTACATTCAAGTCATAGAAAAATAAAACATTCATCACAAGTTGCAAAGGGCATGTGATCAGTTGTCTTCAGAGCAT
The DNA here is from genome assembly GCA_022829125.1 of Lathyrus tuberosus. NCBI lineage: Eukaryota > Viridiplantae > Streptophyta > Magnoliopsida > Fabales > Fabaceae > Lathyrus > Lathyrus tuberosus. Next base: position 1,597,797 of record JALAZF010000516.1, read on the forward strand.
TGATCTTTCAAAGCAAGAGAGCTAAAGCCTAAGGTCTTCAAGCAAGCCTCAAGAGTATCTTATGTATCATATGACATCCCATTTGATCCCACAAGTCATTGGAAGATGGGAATTCATCAAGAAGTTGGACAGTTCATCATCTCCTAGCAAAAGTAGACCAAATTATGGTTTTGAGTTCAAGCAGTCTCCTGATGAAATTTTGGTTCAAACTTGATCTCAATGTTTTCTACATGATGTCAAGTATCTAAGGATGGAAGATTGCCCTTTGGTTCATTTCAGAAGGTTTTCAATTGGTCAGTTGCTTGAGAATCAAGAAATTTGGGGGAAAAGTCAACTGTGCAAAGGAAAAAAGTCAACTCCTTACTTTTTAAGGTCAAATTCATGTTCCTCAAGTCAAATATGTCTAATGGTAAATATTTGATCAAGAAAATCCAAGAGGTTCATGGAAAAATCAAGAAATCACAAAACTGCCCAAAATAGAAACTTAGGGTTTCTAAAAATGGCAAGTTTGGACCATTTTGCACCATACTTCAAGGAATTCTTTCTTCAGGATAAAGGCTTCAAACTTCAAGCCTAAGTTGAGACAATTAAAGATCACATCCTAAGGTTCAAATCCATAGCAAGAACATCTCCATTGGATCAAAATTGAAGGAGTTATAATCAATCGAAGTTTGACAAAATCAAGGCAAAAAGCAAGTCATGACCAAGCAAGACTGGGCTGGCACGCAGTCATTCCTTCAAACATGTGGTGTGCCAAATGTCAAGCCAATTTTCTCAATGAAGAAGGCTCCAAATGAAAAAATGTTGAACACCAATCTTGTTCATCTCCATGCCCTCTACAACCTTCATGTTTATCACTTTTTCATTTGATCAATGGATTGGAAGTTATGGTTGCTCAAAGTTGGTGATCTCCCACTGAAATTTACAAGTCATATTGCCAGGCATGACATGTAGGTTACCTCGCCCATAAACCAGTCATGTTTTCTCTTGTTCCAATCTATTTTCAAGTGTGTTAGAGGCATTGTTTCATTTGATTCCAACAACAAACATGTTCTATGATGTATCTTCAATCCATAGCCATCAAAAACTCACCATTTCATGCAGTGTGCATAGAGAATTCCATCTCTAAACTTCCATGTTTTCACTGATGTGGGGCTATTAAAATAGAATGTTTGCATTGTTGTTGTTGATTCATGTTATTCTACACGCATACAAACATCTTCCCAGCCTTTGCCTCATTTGAACACACATCATCTTACACATACATGCACACATACGTGTCCATACATCAAAAAGGAAATAAGGAAGCTTATGATACAAGCCATGCTGCTGCACTGGTATCAACATCAGCACCATATCATAACCTCGTCATCATTTCTTTTTCTCCTCATTCATCAACAACAACACAACACACGAAGCTTCTCTATCTCACATTCAAATCTTCATTTCAATTTGCTCAGCACACCCTTTCATTGCTACACTCACCACTAACCTAACCCAGCTTCCAACTGTCAATTGAGTTGGTTAGATCTTAACCACACTTATAAAAGCTTCTCTAACAAAATTTGCAAAGAGAAAACTTCATTTCTCACTCTCACATTCCAAAACACTCTCTGAAATTCTCTTTGAACTCTCTCTCTCTCTCACTGCACGAATTCATCACTTTTCTTCCTCAATCTTCATCATCAAGCCACATTGAATCAATGAAGCATTGAAGAGTTCAAGCATCTTCGTTTTCAGATTTATCTCTTCTTCCAGATCAAGTTTCTATTAGCATTTATTTTGCTCAAGATCAAGCACAAGAAGCTCAGGATTCTCCTCTCTGGCCTTCTTTTGATCTCAAGGTTCTTCAATTTTTAGGTTTCAGTTCACTTTTCCCTTGCTTGATTCACTGATTTTCAAGTTTGTTTCTATGGATTTTAGCTCAATAGGAGCTCTGGTACTTCCGGTTAGTTGATAGGCATGTTAGATGCATAGTTGCAAAACCTAGGGCAACATTCATCCCTTCAATTCTCTCTGATTATGTGTTGTTTGTGAAAAATAATTGTGGATCCATGTTCCTCATGAGCTCAGCTTTTGTTTGATATACATTTTATGCATTTCTGGAACATGTGAGTAGTTGCAGTTACCGGAGGTGGCCGGAGAAGATGACCGGAGGTCCTTCTCCGACCGGTGAGGGTTTGCTAGGGTTTTAGAACCAGAACATAACACAGCCGTTAGATCTTAATCATGATAGGCCTAGAAGCTTGTCAGCGCATTAATGATCCACGCTCTCCTCACGTGCCTCTCTCTCTGAATATTGACCTTGACTTGTGTGATGTGCGTGCGTTCATCATTATTACCATGTGCATGTCTTATGATTCAGTGGATCTGATTACTTTAATGATTGATTGTGATTGACTGCATCATGTGGCTGTGAATGAGTCAACTGTTGACTGAGTATCCACCATAATTGCATACACACACGCGTTTATTAGACTGGACTATAATTGCTTTTCACACACCCTATTTGTAAGCCCAATGTGCATTTTAACATGATAATTACTTTTCATACACCCCTGTTCTATTTCATTTCACATTTTATTTTTATTTTCATAAATGTTTCATTTTCTATTTTTAAAAATACCAAAACCTTTACAAAAAATCTAAATAAATTCATGAAGCATCTTTAAACATTTAAATAATTGTCCACATTTTTTAATTCTGATTTTATTGATTTTTACTCATATTTTCACAATTTCCTTTTAATTTCTTTTTCAATGTTCATCCTTCTTGATACTTGGTTCATTTTCATCTTAATTGAACTAGTTTATTTAAGAATTTTTGAATGGCATTTGGTATGATCATATTGCACATCTTGATGCATTTCATCCATATTTATTTTTATTTTTTAAGGTCATTTTATCTTAGGGTTTAGAGATGATGTTTGTGCATTGTACTTGATTGATCTTTGTGAACTTGTGAAGCATATTTGAGTATGATCCTTAAGGGGTTTTGACCTATAATTTTGTAATGTGCTTGCTCCCTGGTTGGACTTCATGTGATAGGATTCTTGTAATTTTTCCCACATCTCTAATGTGTTTTTAATTCATTTTAGGTGCACTAATACATGTTGATCCTTAAGTGAATTGTTTTGGAGTTTTGTGTTTGGTTTGAACAAGTTGCTTTGCATTGATTGTTGAGATGTTTTATAGGTCATTTCTCTGACATTAAAAGTCATCTTATATCATGATTATAGGTCATTTTCTTCCATCTCTCATAACTTGTACATAATTGTTTCAACATGCATCCTTACTTGAATCCTTTTTTCTCTTCTTCTCACTTCTTTTTCATCTAACTTCTTTTACTTGATCATTCATTTTAATAACTTGTATGCTTGTTCATAGACATTATAGGATATTCAAATATGAGGCATGATTTTGACTTGCATCCATTTGCATTTATTTTCATGTTCTTTTCAACTTTGACTTGTGTTACAAGTTTCTTCCTTTCTTACTTGTACTTGAACATTGTTGCTTCTATTTGCTTTATCTTCTTAAATCATTTCACTCATGCTTTGTATGTTCATTCATTGACTTCCATATGCATTATAATATGCCATTCACTTCTGACTTTGACATTTCTTTATGCATTTATTCATGTTTGTATGTCATACACATTCATACTTCATCTTTGCTTCATAACTTGAACTTGTATGAATCTTTGGCATCTTTCTTGACATAGTTTGATCCCATTAGGTACCCTAACCCTAATAGAATACCTTTAGACATAGCTACTGACTTTATAAGTCCTTGAACACTTAGGGTCCTTTCCTTTTAGGTTTAGGCTTTGTTTGATTCTTAAGTTCATTTCATAAGTAGTTTGATGCTTAATTGTCTTCCTTCTTTTACTTATGCTTTCATATTCAATTATTTAGCTAACCTTTGCTTGTAGGGGCTAATGGTAAGTTGAGTGTGTGGATGTGCTTCCACACACACCTTCTTCCCTCATCTTTTAATGCTTTCTCTTTTGTGTTTGTGCAAAGCATTTCAATGCATTCTTTGTTCAACTTCTTTCTTCTCCCTCTTGGTTCATAACTCATCTTCTATCTTAGAAGTGAGTTATGTTACCTCTTGCTCTCTTCTTCTCTTCTTTTAGCTTAGGGTTCTCATACCACACTTAACCCTTAGGATCTCCAAGCATGATAACATTAGGGTGAGTCTTAGTCCCCTTTAGTTTTTACCTTTGTTTCTTTTGAGTCTCTCTTTCCTTATCTCAAAACAACTTCAAAACACCTAATAAAGGTTGAAACATCTTCATGTGCCATGAGCCTTATTCCATGGGGGGGGGGGGGGGGGGGGGGGGGCTTGCATACATTCCATCTTGGAATGTGTTGTAGGTTTTCTAGCATGATGTACAAGTCTTTAACATGAAGTGATTTCACAAACAAACTCAAAAACACTTCTTCATTTAAAAACAACAAAAACATTTAATAAAGGGAATAGGCTAGTGTACTTAAGCCTTTAACTTTGGAAGTAAGTTTGAGGATCTTCCTCCTACTTAGTGTACTTCATCATCATTTCATTTTGGAATGATGTATGAGATGCACATTCCATTGAAAAAGACTTAGGTACACTTACCTATGCAAAACACTTCAAATAAAAAACTTCTAAAACACCACAAACAAACAAAAACGTCTTTCCCTCGGGAATTCTCTTCACATCTCACTCACTCTCGATGTGTGAACGTGCTTTTCCTCGTTCTCTTGCAATACGATAACGCACTCGATTCAGCGAGCCTGCAACACCTGAGCTAGAACATTAGTCGTTCCCTAAAAAGCAAAAACAGTTTTCCCTTAGTCAGGGGAACTACGTCGCTCTGATTCTCTTGTTCCCAATGAGATACGTAGGCAGTGGGGTATGGCCCATTCGAGCACTTCTTTTATTTTCCCTACATTTGTTTCTCGTTCTCTCTCAGTTCCTTTTCTTTTATCACCCTTTGAGCAGTACTTCAAGCGTGGATCCCGTCGAGTACGACGGACGTGAAGGGGTGCGATAACCTTCCCTTCACGTAACTGACTCCCTTACCCGTTCTCTTTGGTTCGTGAGACCCTGTTCTTTCCTTTCTCCTGGGTTTGTGTAGCATTACCCTTCCCTTTTCTTTGGGATAAAAATGCCTGGATGGCGACTCTCTTTCTTTCTTCCGCGCACTTTAGCGTTTGTACCTGGATGAAAATCACGGGAGCGACAGGAGGCTAAAAAGGATTTTCTTATATAAAGCCTAAGAGGAGGCTAGCTTCTGCTGAGGATTATTGAGATCCAAAGACAGGTCCAAATTGGGGAATCAACTCTTGCTGGGGACTGTAGAAGAGTTGAAATATCATATGCCTTGAGGTTCTGATAAAGGGTTTATTGATAGTAATTTGACCCTAGCTGGGGAAATTTAAAGTGGGACTTTAAAGATTGAGTTTTGAAAACCTATAGAGGTTTTAACTCTATTGGTGATTAATCAGATGATCAAGGTTTATCCTGTGTCTTTAGGAAACTTGAGGGTTTCTAGAGATCCAAAAGGAGGTGAGACTGTCCAAGTCTACTAGTATGAAAAAGGTTTATCTTTGCTTGATGCCCAAGAGGAGGCTGATTTTTTAAGGGATGAGAATCTACCCTAAACTAATCTGATGTTTTAAGATTCTGACTCTCTAGAGGATTGAACTATCAAAGGATGACTAAGTTCTGTCCTATACCTTTAGGAGGTCTTTGGGTCCTTATACTAAGCCCAAGAGGAGGCATGCGAACTTCTAAGAAGCCTGAGGGTCCTTGTACAAAGCCCAAGAGGGGGCTGAGGATGCTTTTAGGAAGCTCGTGGGTCCAAACCTAAGAATAGTTCAAGAAAGATTTCACCGGGAATAATCCTTTCTATAGTGAACAATTCTAGGGTTTGAAGAAATTCAAGAGAGTTTTCACCGGGAATTAATCCTCTCTGGGGGAAATGAATTTCTTAGACAAATTTCTAGTAGTGACAATCTTGAGAAAAGTTTCACCAGGAATAATGTATTTCTCTGTTCCATATTGTATAAGCCCAAGAGGAGGCAAGACTGTATCTGGAATTTCCTATGGGGAACTAGTTTTGACTGTGTTGAAAGAGTGACCATTGGTTTGATCTAATCCTAGACCTAGTTGCCGGGGAAAACTCTAAGAAAGATAATACAGGCATATATATATATATATATATATATATATATATATATATATATATATATATATATATACAGATGAAATATATATATGAGCAAGTATGTAAAAGAAAGCTGATAAAACTTACAGGTGAGCAAGCTTCCAACACTACAGCAGTATGGTTAGTTATCAAGAAATTAAAGAAAGTTTTGAGAACAACTATGAATTTGAATCTAAATCAAAAGGGAAGTTATTTTGAAAAGAAGATTGGGGCTTATACTCAAGGAGAGGCCCAGATGAAAGACAACAATCGTACTGTTATTCTGAAAATTGTACCGGGACTTATACAATGACTAAGGCCCAAATTTATTGTATTTACAAAGAGGTTGGGTCTTACACTCTATTAGAGGCCTAAGAGTTTATTTTACAAAATATGGGGCTTACAACTCAAGGTGAGGCCCAAATGATTTTTGTTTTGAAAGTGGCGATCGCACCGAGATTTTTGAAATCGCATCGGGACTTATACAATGACTGAGGCCCAAAGATTGTTTTATTTACAAAGGGATGGGTCTTACACTCTATTAGAGGCCCAAAGTTATTTTTATACAAGAAATGAGGCTTACAACTCAAGGAGAGGCCCAAAAATAACAGTGATTGCACCATTCTTTTTTAAAATCGTGTCGGGACATATACAATGACTGCGGCCCAAAAAGGTTTTTGTGTGACAATGGATGGCTCTTACACTTTATTAGAGGCCCAAACAGTTTGAAAAAAAAGAAAGATGGGACTTACAACACAAAGGAGGCCCAAAATGATTTTGTTTAAAAGGCGACGATCGCGCCGCGGTTTTAGAAACACAGTGGGACTTATACAATGACTGAGGCCTAAATTTTATTATATTTGATAAGGGATGGGTCTTACACTCTATTAGAGGCCCAAAAAAGTTTTGAAAAAGATTTGTGAGGGTGTGAATGATCAAAACCCTAACTTGATTTTAAAAATGCATTTTAATTGAATAAAATTCAATTAAAATGATCAAAGTTATCAAACGTGTGGGAAAAACAAGTTGTGATCTTGGATAAGTATTTGAAAAATCATGTTTCATTCATAGAATGATTTGAAAATCATTTGAATAAAAGAAATCAAGAAAAAGAATTCATTTAAAATGTTTAAAAACAAATAAAAGGAATTATTTTCAAAAAAATCAAAATATATTAAATAAATAATATCTTTTTGATTTTTTTGTGGAATAAAATACTTTAACATTTTTGTGAATTTTGAAAAAATTAACCATTCAAAAATGATAAAAAATGAGAGAGAAATTAATTTTTGAAGTTATTAAGAATTTTTGAAGAGAAGTGAAAAGAAAAAGTGGTAAAAAAATATGGGATGATCCTCCCAAGGTTTGAACCCACGCCCTTGGGGTGGTGAAATTAAAAGTATACCAACTGAGCCACTTGCGTGTGGCTGATAGAGTATGGAAAGTGATGATAATATATGAAAAAACCTTTTGAAAATGGTTAAAAAATAAAACCAAAAGGTCTGGGGCGAGGGGGATTCGAACCCCAGACCCTTTGCTCGCTACACATACAAAACCAGCTGATCAACTACTAGGGCGCAATGTCAATTCAAATATATAATGGCAAGTGTATAATATATACTATGTTTGGTTCTAAAAACCTGAAGAATGGCGCCATGGCCATCTTCTTCCTTGGGCAATCATCAGACTTACGTGAAGCAAGCTATCTCCCTCGTTTCTCAACCATTTTGGAAGATGTAAAAATGAAACTTGACCATTTTTGGACGAGGAATAGAATGGCATTACTCAATTTTCTTTAAATTCAAAGAATCAAGAGATAACATGTTATAATCAGGTGAACCCTAAAAAATGAAAGAACTAAATGAAATCTCATACACACGAGATAGATAGCAATTGATTGAGGGAAAATTATCTATGAATATCCAGAAACACATTGGTAACTTGAAAACATGTTTATGATGCATGGTTCATTGAGTTCAGTTTTGAGGAAACTAACCTTGCAACTGAGAATCGAATTCTCTTGTAGAGGTGTTACAGAAGTTTTCTGATGATCTGGATAGCTTCTTTGACCCACAAGGATGATGTTCCAATGTTGAGACAGGATTGAAACCTTCTGAATCACTTGCCATAACTCAATCTGCAACTTTGAGGTAAAGTTGAGCAAAAGGATGGTGACTTGAAGATTTTGGTGTTACAGATTGAATGTAAGTGTTTAGATCACTCCTATATGTTGCACATGAGGTGTGTGAATCATTGGTTTGAGTTGCATTGGTCTCCAACTCAAAACCCGATAGTGCTTTCTCAAGAAAATGGAGTTTTTGTGCTTAAGAAGGAAATGAGAGAAAGCAATGTTGTAAGCTGATTTGGTGTACCCTGAATGATCAACAAGGAGCTCTATTTATAGGTGAGTGAGTTTGTCTTGGTGGAATTGTGATACGGCAATGGATAAGAGCTCACTAAATGTATTTTGGCAAGGTGTGCTTGCTTCTCATGCAAGGTACAATAGCTCTCTAAGTAGCATAGCCAACTTTTGACCAATTCCACATTCCTCAGATGTTTTTATTGTTGTTTATGCATGAACCTTGACTGAGGAGAGTGGCTTTATTGAAAGTGCACTATTGTACATAAATACATCCTTTGAATTCAACATAATAAGACAAAACTCATAAATTCCAAGTGTGATTCCTTTTGACTCAATGCTTGGTATTGACAGGTTTGTTATGACTCACTCTGATCACATTGAGTTGGTTTGATCATGAACATTGCACTTGACTCCAAAAATCGTGGCTAGCAAGAAATGTTCCAAAATCTGTCTTAAAGACAGTTGTAGCAGGGTGACTTTGGAGGATCATAACTCCTTGCTGACATGGAGTTTTTGAGAGTTCTTGTACTCTTTGGAAAGCTCTCATGAAAAAATTCAATTTTGATGTTCACAAATGGACCTGGTTCAGCTTGGATCATGATGAAAAATGACCTCAAAGTTTGGAAAAAATGAAACAGATTCTGACTTGTTGAAAATTTCACTAAGTGTTGGAAAAAGTGGCAATTTCCCATTTTTGTGATTTTGATCAATCCATAACTCAAAAATCCACAAGGATTTGGAATTTATTGTAGTTGACATATTTAAATAATGTCATGTGAACTTTCATTTGAGCTTTGGATGGGAGAAAAAGGCCTTTTGGTTTAGGAGTTATGACCTTGCAAAGTTGGTACAAAATCACTTTTGGTTCCATAACTTAGAAAATTTTTGGTTTCTCATGGTTGCCCCTTTTGCAAGAAACCTCACTTTTCTTGATTTTTATTAATGAATGATGATCAATACCATACATTAACATTGTTTTTGACTTAGGGGAACCATATTTGTGAAAATTTCCAAAAAGTCAAACTTGATTTTGGGCACAGTTGACTTTTTGTCAGATGAAATCCAAACTGTGTGATCCTTTGTGCAATCAAGTTCTTGACCCAATTCCAACCTAATGGATGGATTACATAGGTGTTTTAGGGTGTATTGAATCATGTCCCAAGGTTTGGGAGCCTGTCTTGGTCAAAAGTCAAAGGTACAGTTGACTTTTTCTTCAAAACCCTAATTGTGGTCCTGATGAAATTGAAACTTGTGAATCAAGCTTCTTGATTCAATCCATTGTTGTAAATGGATAAATGTAGTGTATTTTAGGCCCTCAAATCATGTCTTGAGGTTTTGGCTCATGTATTTCCTCAAAAGTCAACTCAGGGGTGAATTAGGTCAAGAAACCCGAATTCCTGATTTTTTTTTATGAATGCATCCCCTGAAGTTATTTTGACTTAATGATGGAACTCATAAGGTTCCTTGGAGTATCTTGGGTTATGATTTGAAGCATTGGCTCATGCCCAGAAGAAAATTTTCATCTGGAGGCCTTTGTCGACCAAAACCCTAATTTGGTGACACTGGCGATCTCGAGGCTTGATCCACTTGGAATGTTGCACTCTTGTGCTTGATTCTTGATGTGGGAGTCCTTTTGATCCTTTATGGGTGTTTGAGAGGTTTATACAAGTCGGAGATCATGTCATTTCTTGATTGATCCTTTGTCTAACTGCTCTGGGAGGGCTCAAAACCCTAATTCTTGGTAGAGGTGAGTGCTCAACAATCCTTGAGGATATTGATGAGGTATGATGGTACATCCATATTGTGGTGATGATTATCACAATGATGGGAAATCTTGGTGGTCAAAATTTGGGGTATGACATGTAGTACGAATAGTTTCAGCTTTATCACTATCTTTGAAAGATCACTAGAAGCCAATTTACATTCACCAAGTGAAGAGACAATTATGTTGATTCTTCTGATGCTGAGACCTTCAATTTCATAGTCTATGCCAGACATCACTTAGAGAGTGTCACTACTATAAAATACACCTTCGGTAACTTAATATTACTACGGTTATGCCTTCCATCGTTGTAATATCGCAAACTGGAAGCGCCTAATGCTTATTTATTTTTTGAAAGTTATTTAATCACGGTTGATATAAACAACCGTGGTAATAAAGTGAGTGGTACAAGGTTCGAATCTTCGCAACTACTTTTTTTCCATTTTTCTTATTACAAAAAACATGTGTCACTTAATTTCATAAATAAATATAAAATTAAAAATGATTTAATCACGTTTTTAATATACAACCATTGTAATATGATCTGTACAACCTTTTCTCTTCCCAAAAGAAAGAAACACTCTTCCCAAAAGAGAGAAACGACTATAATGATGGTTGAAATTTTTCTTCATTTCTCAAGACGGTCATAAGTCATTCAAGAATATCAACCATTAAAAGTAATCATTTCTCAAGACAATCACAAGTCACAAGTCCATCTGTGAATGCTAACATAAATATGTCAAATGAAGTCACCACAGACCAACAACATTAGCAGTCAACTGAGGAGGTCAAGCCATCTGGATCGACTGTTGTCAGGGATGCACTGAGGGTGAGGAGGGCCAAGAAGAAGAAGAAGAAGAAGCTGGAGAAGAAAAAGAAAAAGGTGTCAATGAAGATTTTTTTACTATGATTATGATGAGGGTAATGAGGAGCGAGTCATAGATTATGAAGATTCCTTTAGTGCTAGGGGACATTGTTCCGATTTTAACAAAATTATGTAATGAACAAATTATGTTTTATATACTCTTCCCTTTTGGGTCTCTTAATGAACTTATTTATTAGTATTGTTTTATATAGTCTTGCCTTTATATACTCTTTCCTTTATACAAAAAAATAGTACAAGCCAACAAAAATAACAACAACAATAACAACAGGAATGAAGAATAACAATAACAACAATTAATAACTCCCTGACCATTGCGTTTATAAATAAATAAAAATTTGAAAGTTATTTAACCACGGTTTTACAATACAACCATTGTAAAATTTGAAAATTGCATCATGGTTTTTCTTTCTAACCATGATGAAAAGTGATATTTTTTAATATATAAGTGAAAGTATCATTCAGTACATAACAGTCGTTTCTCTCAAAAAGAAAGCCTAACATATTTCACTCTTCTCTCTCATAACATAACCCTAACATCCATGTCACTCTTTAAACATACTTCAACCTTCAGATTCGTCTTCACCAATCGCTAACTTGAGGTTCGTTCATTAAACTTATGCTTAGATTTCGTTTACGTTTCTTGTTAAAAATGGGTTCTTATTTTTTCATTTGGTGAATGTTCTCATTTTTTCAGATTCTTCTTCACCAGCTTAACAAAGCGTATACTTTGGCTATGATACATATAGTTTGTGTAGCTATGAAGAAAAATATAAGAAGTATGAAACTATTGAGTAAACTTCATTCACCCTGTACTTCTTCTTCATAGCTTCATAAACTAGATGAACTTTATAATTTGTTCAAGAACGATGATTAGTTTTAAGAAAGGCACGTTCTTGAAACATTACATAATATCTTGTGTTGTTTTATGTTGTTGTATGTTGTTGTTGTTGATTAATGTTCTTAGAACTTCATAATTTTTTATTGTTTTTGTTTATTATATCTTGCGTTCTTGAACCTTTTTTTTGTTGTATGTTGTTGTGTTGCCGATAAATGTTGTTGTTGATAAATGTTTTCAGAATAAGAACAAAACATTGCTAAGTCACAAGAAAGAAGCTTCTTGTGACTAGCAATGTTTTGTTCTTGTTCTGAAAACATTAATAAATGTTTTGTTCTTGTTAATAAATATTTTTGTATGTTGTTGATGTTGATTAATGTTTTCAGAACAAGAACAAAACATTTCTAAGTCACGAGAAAGAAGCTTTTTGTGACTTAGCAATGTTTTGTTCTTTAAATCCTTATATCCTATGTAGATGAAGTTGAGTTTATTATATGCTATGTAGATTGTTTGTTTCACTAACCTTTCACTGAAAATACATTTCATTTAAATTGACATAGAAACTTATAATCTAAAAATTAAGTTGTATTTGAAAACCAACTTATATCAATCAATGTTTTTCGAATTGCATTTGTCTCATCATTCATCTCCCGCTCTTTAACATATAGGATGTAGTTCAATGACCAGCTTCCTTCATCACATCCATATCTTCTCTTATAGTTTAATTTGAATAACAATAATTTATTGATATTATTCAAATTAAACTAGAATATAAGGAATTGATGTCATGAAGGACTTAGACCATTGAACCACATTCTATTTGTTAAAGAGCGAGAAATGAATGATGAGACGCATGCAATTTGGAAAACAGTGATTTGTGTAAGTTGGTTTTCAAGAATAGTTTAATTTTTAGATTATATACTTCTCCATCAATTTGAATGGTTGTATGTTGTTGTGAGGTTTATTGAAAAACAAGCAACCTACATCTTTTATAATAAATCTAGATACTTTCAATAACAATTATTTATTTTAACCGTGATTAAATCTTATTTTCATAAATGTATATACCACAACGGTTGATACTAGTAACCGTTGTGGTAGGTAGCCCGCGTCCTGCCTTACCATCATTGTCTCGTAACCGTGGTGGAAAGCACCAGACATACAATCATCCCTTACCTCACAACGGATGGTTAGGTGTTGTGGTATCCATTTTCAAACCGTTGTCGTATGGATTTCTGTAGTAGCGTGTTCTTCAGATTCTGCACCACCAGAAGCTAGCAATTCAGCTTCTCTCAAGTGTTTCCTTGTATATCAGATTCTGAATATATATTTAAATGTATTATAACCTGCATGAAGGTGTGAAATATACACAAGAAGGGGAGGTTGAATTGTGTTTTGTGTTTTCTTTAATTTAACTTATTATCAGAGTTTCAGAATCAGAACTGGTGTTCAGATTCTGTTTTTATTCATTGGCAGCTAATATAATAGAAGTAAACAAATAACAGCAGAAGACACAAAAGATTTATCTTGGTTCCTCCCCTAACTGAGAGTACTCCAGTCCACTTGCCTCACATGAGATTTTCATAATAACCACTTCATGATTACAATCGCTTATGCTTCTGTATAAGTCTTTTACACTTGCTCTGACAAACTGTTTGAGACTTTATTGCTTAGAGCACATGTCTAAGACTTCTACTCACATCCTCTAACCGAGCCACTTATTCTTCCGGCCATCCAGACTAAGACTTCCTTGCTCACATCCTCTGACCGAGCCACCTGCTCTTCTGGCCATCCAGACTGAGACTTCCTTGCTCAAGAAGCACTTAAGACTTCCTGTTCACGCCCCTTAGATTGAGACTTTCCCTTTGCTTAATTAGCCTAGCTAAATAATACTTTCATAACTCAAGCACTTAAGCAATGAGATTTATGTGGCTTAAGCATCTTGGCGTAAGACTTGTTGATTGAATCCCAACGAGCAAGACTTTTGCTCAAGCACATAGCAAGAGACTTTGATCTAAACTGTTAAACATGCCTAGCAGGATAGAGAACAAGGTGTACATGATACAAGTATCATATGTACGAGAAATCACCATAACAAAGACCTAAAGCACTTAAGATTTCTAAGATATACAATGTTTATGAAATCTTAAGGCTTTTACAATTACAACCTACAAACGGTAAATCTGCATATTACAATAGAGTTGATAATTGCTTGATCTTGCTATTCCTTCATCTGGAGAATCTTTGTTCTTATTTTCAGTAAGATCCTTCAGCCATATTTATAGCCTTTTCAAAAAACTAGTCGTTAAGGAAGTAACTTGATCAGGTGTCTTTGTCTTTGCCCCATAGTATAAGAGACGTTGAAGATGGATGCCCAACAGATTTTAAATCCAGTGTGTAAAATATTTAACCTTTGAGTCTTCAAGAGGTTCTTGTACAGATAGAGCCGTTAGAAGTAGTCATCCATAAAGTATGTCAGCTTTTCTTAAGCCTTGCAATCTATAGACTCTGACTGACAAGCTAATAAGATAGTACAATTTGCTTTCTGTAGTATGGACGACTTCCAGCTTTATCACCAACTCTGAGTGGTACTAGATTCTGATATACAATTGCCAAGTGTAGTGACTCATCTAAATACTGGACCTTTAACACTAGAGTCTGCGCCAAGCCACACCAGCATTCGTTCTTCAGATTCTGCCACCAGAAGCTAGTAATGAAGCAACTCCTAAGTGTGTCTAAGTAAAGCAGATTCTGATTATTTATGTGCAAGAACAAGAACCTACATAAATAAAACACAGATCAAGTAAACTATTATTCTTCCAATACTTTTGTTATCATCAAAACTAAAAGAGAATATGTCATGAACAAATCTTGTTCTAACAACCTGCCCCTTTTTGACGATGACAAACACAAGTATTTAAAGGACAATGTTAGGCATTTAATTTTCTCTGCAACATCAGGATGAAGTTTGTAAGCTCCCCCTGAGTCTGATAGTCCAAAGTTGAGTTCTATGGACTCTAACACTGAGAACTATTTTTTAAGAAAAAATAAATGAGTTTTCTTAGTGACACCAGGGTCTGAGGTTTGTAAGCTCCCCCTGAGTCAAACAGGTCCAAGGTTGAGGTTTGTAAGCTCCCCCTCAGTTCCATATTTAATAAAACTAAAATAACAATATCTTAACTTTCTTTGACAACATCAGAATGCGAGGTTTGTAAGCTCCTACTGAGTCGGTTAGGCTAAGTCTGAGGTTTGTAAGCTCTTACTCAGCACTATGTACAAGAAAGTTAAAATATGTTGCCTTTTTAACTACCTTTGGCAACACCAGAATACGAGGTTTGTAAGCTCCTTCTAAGTCTGATAGACTAAGTCTGAGGTTTGTAAGCTCTTACTTAGTTCTATGTACAAGGAAGTTAAATTATGACCTGGGCTAGGTAACCAAAACAGAAAGTAGATAACAAGAACTTAAATGACCAATATGTACAACTGAATGGGTACTCAGTGGGTTGATTTTCCACTTAAATACTTACTATTATTTCTCCCCCTTTGTCGCATAAAAAATAAAGAAATAAAAGAAGGAAAAAGAAGAAAAGAAGGAAAGGAAAATAAGTTCCACTAGTTAATACAATTCATATCATCATTACTTGATTAGTTTCCAAGAAAGAAAAGTAATCAAGTAGCAAGGGTCATTGAGGATTGTGCAAAATAGTTATTGGTCAAAAACAGTCTCAAGAATCAAGCAAGAGATCTCATTCCAACGATTAGGATACTCAAAAACTACAATAAAAAGGACCAACACCTAGTTCATATTAAACAACATCTTCTAGAGTAATAGAGTCATCAGTTGAGAGAAACAAGAAATCAGTGGTAACAGAGATCTTAAAGCATCCAACAAGACGAAAAATCCAAAAACGTCAGAAACAAACTGTTTCTGCATCATCCACTACTGACTTTGTGCTTCTTACAAAACCTACTCCAGATGAGGCAATGTTAGCAGCTCCAAAACAGCCCTAAAAGAAGGATCCTTTAGAAGCTGCTATGAGACCATGAAGAAAGATCATGAAGAGAATAGGAAGGAAGCGGCTCAATGAGATGTTTGACCAACTTGCGGTTCCAGAGCCAGAAATGGAAGATATTGTAGAATACGAAACATATATTGATTATGGTAGCTACTGATTTTGTAGAAAAAGAATGACATAGAACTATCTGTTTCTAGATCCATCCATTTTGCTTTTAGGAATTTTTTGTAATCCATTGACATGATTAATGAAAGATGTTTTGAGCAAATTATTTATTTACATAGTATGCAACAATCATCCAGTTAACCTTGAGACTTTCTGAAGGAGCATAAGCAAAGTGAAACTGACAATAGAAACATCAGTAAAACTAATCAAACATTAACTCATAGTTGTTCAGAGAATCTTAAATAGGTTAGACTGCTAGATAAAATTTCCAAGAGTTATTATTAGAGTACTGATAAGATTTAACCAATACTTAAATAATTTTAAACTCAAGACCATGTAAATTTCACGTCTATAAAAAGGACTCAAGTAAGGTTCCTTCCATCATCATTTAATCCCTAAAACACCAAGATGTACATGCAAAAGCAAATTTGGGTTCCAAATAGAGATTTCAGGAAGGTAGCATTACTGAATGCAGCAACTCAAGCGAATAAAGGAAAAGCAGCAGCTAAAGGATCTGCAAGTAAGAAGACAGCTTCAGAAGTGCTTTCATCAACAACATCTTTTGTGAAGACAACCAGAAGACGATCTTCTAGGTCCAGACGGAGACACCAGCTGAGAAAGGAGACTTTGGAGTTTGCTAAGGAAGAATGGCAAGATTACTTAGATAGTCTGGACATGTTAGATGATCCCAGGTAGTTCCTTAGGGCCAATCCAACAGACCAGCACCACAAGAAAATTGGCAAATTGCGATGGTTCATTTTAGCAGGTTACGACGGTTAGAACAACTACAATTTTCCTGTTACGATGGTTGCATCTGTGTCCCAGAAATGTGCGTCGCGAGGCTGTATAGCGACGGTTGTCAAAATCATCACACCAACCGTCATTCTCTTTCATGACGGTTAAGGAACTAACGTAACCTAAATATTGTGACGGTTATGTCATGGAATTTTGTTTTGATTTTTGTTTTTATTGTTTATTGTGACGGTAAATTGCGGCGGTTTGAACCGCTGTAAATTGCAAATATTTAAAAAAAAATTCTACCCTAAATTTCAAATTGACACTACGTAACACATACACTTAAGATTTAAGACGTGTTCGATCTGACACTTAACATAACAATGGGTGACCAACTTCCAGACTTAGAATTCAGCATCTCTCCAAGCCTAATTTCTCTAACATCATCCAACTTCCTAGCCCTCATACCAAATTAATGTCCACCATAACACTGACTATAAGACAGCCTATATAGAAGAAGGTCAATAATGGCTAATTGTAGCACACTAGCCAACCAAAAGATATGATAATATGTATTTCAACACTTACATTCCAACCAAAGGTGATGCACCAGAGAAGAAAAGGGGAAAATTTGGCCTTTCAATATCACAAAAACTACCTTGACAAGTTGTGAATAAACATTCACTTCACCTACCAATGTTAAGAATTTCCTTCTCTCTTTCATAAGAAATTCCTTATACTCACACAAACCTATCTCGACCACTGTCACATGGTCGTAATGCTTCCTGTGGCATTGAGTTATACTTTGTAGTCAGGACACGAGACCTACAAGTTTCCAATATATGGTTTTAAAGCATCCAAGGAACAAAGGACATAGAACTAATATGGTGGGTTGCAGTAACATAAAACGTATAATGTTGGCTATAATTTACCTACAGAACCCTGCATTTTATAATGCATCAATGCTTGACTCAGTCCCTCCAGCCACCATAACATCTACATCACCAAATTGAATCATTATCATTCCATCACCAATAGAATTTGACCCAGTAGCACAAGCAGTGATTACAGCATGATTTGGTCCCTGTATTCAAGAATAGGGAAACAATACAACTTATGATTAATAATTATCATAAAGGTCAACATAGAAAAATAACTGAATAGCTCTTCAACAAAAACCACAATCAGCTTTAGTACCTTATTTTTAGATGCTTCCTCTAGAGCTTCTCTAGTTATAAAATCTTTGCTTCCTTTCCTTTACTTGAAAATCAAAACATGATTATAATGAATATTTGAAGAAGCAAGATCACAATTGGAGATAAGTATCTAATGGCGATTCCAACAACAATGAAATTTTAGGGTATACGATAATCCATAAGGGTTTTGTGAGAGAAAGGTTAGAATCGCGAACAAAACCAGGTTTGTGTTTTTTAAAAGGAGAAGGTATATTACTGTCATTTATATTATAGCTATAAAAGGATAAATAATACATCCAAATGAAGAAAATTATTGTCTATTACCATCATTTATTTTGTATTTCTTAATTCATGTAAAAGAATGTATAGTTCAACTTAAAACAGTGGTATGCAAGGATTTTAGTGGAGACATGAGTGTTTTCCAATTGGGGTGGAGATACTGACACTGTATATTTCGAGCACCTGAATTTGTGGAGGAGTGTGTCTATGATATTTATTTGTCTTACTTTGTGGTTGATTACCAGTAGCATCAAGATTGTCGTCGCCAGAACCACCACCAATATGTCACTTCCATACCTACTTTCATAATATTGCAACTTATATTAATATCCAGCACAGATCATGAATTTGTAACATTGCAACAATAAATGCAGGTTAAATTTAATAAGCCAAACACATTATAAACATTAATAATTGCTTAATAATTATTAAGCCTGTTGATGAGTCCAAGCCTTTGAGGTTGGCATCAATTTTGGTAAAACTAACTTAACAGAAAGATGTTAGACAAGATATCCTAACATGTTGAACTGACTGAAGATTAAGATGTTAGACAAGATGTCGTATCATGTTGATTCAACATCTTTGTCTGTTACAGTTTGGGATAACTGTTATTTGGTTTCCAATTTTTATAGGAATGTTTATTTTTCCTAAGTGGCGTCCAAGATTGAGAAATCAAAGATTATGATTCTAAATGGAAGATGTTGTTTCTAAGTGTGGAGACACTTTAGGAAACTTAGGATTGAAGAAACTATTCTAGAGAAGAATAAGGTGCAGATTTTGTGGAGCTGAATTGCTGCGATTCTGAAGCCCAAATCCAATCTTGTTTATTGTTTTAAATAGGATGGATTTAACCTAGAATAGTTAGAGAATATACACGGATGTTAGTGAATACTAGGGTTTGTACTTTTGTGAGCCTCTCTTGTATTGCGTGAATACCTGAGTTGGACTGTGTTATTGAGTTGTAATTGTTCAGTCACTGCTGTAATTGAAAGGGAATTGAGAAGGGTCTCATACCTAGGAGTGTCTTAGGTAGAAATATAGCACGGGTAGTGATTAGGCGACAAGTTGTAAACGGTGGAGTTTAGCTTAGAACTAATACTGCTTAGTGCATTTCATTCCTGGCTTGGTAGCCCCCAGACGTAGGTGTTGTTGTTCACCGAATTGGGTTAACAATTCTTGTGTGTCTTTTTGCTTTCTGCTGTTTGTATTCTGCTCCTTATTATCCTTGTGTAAGAAGCAGAGATCAAGTGTCACGACATCCTGTCCGACATCTTAGTGATCTGCTTTACCAGAATTTCATTAGTATTGAAGCAGGCATCCTGCTCTGTATCTGGATGAGATTCAGGGACGATACTTTCTGGTTCAATGGATAAAGAAGAAGGAATGTTGAATAGACCACCCATACTTGATGGATCCAATTATGAATATTAGAAATTGCGCAAGGTGGCCTTCATCAAGTCCATGGATGGTAAAGCCTGGAAGTCGGTGGTCAAAGGGTGGGATCCACCTAAGGCTAAAGACAAGGATGGGAAGATTACTGATGAGCTAAAACCCGAGGAAGACTGGGATGATGAAGATGATAATCTTGCTCAAGGTAATTCCAAAGCTGTGAAAGCCTTGTTCAATGGTGTGGACAAGAACATCTTCAAGCTGGTCAAGAACTATATTGTTGCCAAGGATGCATGGGAGATCTTGAAGACTGCTCATGAAGGAACTTCGATAGTAAAATCTTCAAGACTTCAACTTCTCACCATGAAGTTTGAGAACTTGAGGATGAAAGAGGATGAAAGTATACAAGACTTTCATATGAACATTGTTGATATTACCAACACATCAAGTGACCTTGGAGAGAAAATTCCAGAAGCCAAGTTGGTTCCGAAAACCCTGAGGTCTCTCCCCAAGAGATTTGATATGAAGGTGACCGCTATTGAGGAAGCCCAGGATATAAATACTATGAAAGTAGATGAGCTCATGGGATCACTTCAAACTTTTGATATGGCAATCAGCAAGAAGGATGAAAAGAAGAAAAGTTTAGCCTTGGTGACTAACCAAGAAGAGTGTGACTCTAATGAGTAACTGTCCAAAGCTGTTGGATTTCTTGAAAAATAGTATCACCAACTATTGAAGAAGCTGAATGAGAAGTCTAGAACTAATGTCAGGGTTCATACTTCTGACATCTATAGAAGGAAAATTTTTGGAAGAAGAACTATCAATGATAAGAAACCCAACTGAGGAAAGGGAATTCAATGTTTTGAGTGTGGGGGGTTTGGGCACATAAGAGGTGAATGTACCACCTTCCACAAAAAGGAGAAGAAAGGTTTATCCACTTCTTGGTCTAAAGATGACTCCTCGAGCGATAAAGAAACTGCTAAACGTGTTTCTGCACTTAATGGAGTATACGATTCGGACAAGGAATCAGATATTGGAGATCTCACTCCTAGTGTACTAGCTGCCATTTATAAGGAGGTATGTATCAGAAGTGATGAATTGTGTCAATTAGGGCAAGATCAACATAATCTTATTGCCCAACTTTGTGATGAAAGACTAAATCATTTGGGCACCATCTCTGATCTAGAGGATGAAGTTGTGTTGTTAAATTCCAAACTTAACAACATGACTAAGTACATAAGAATGCTCAATAGCAGTTCAGATGTGCTGGATGAAATTCTTAATTCAGGAAGAAATGCTGGAAATGGAAGAGGTCTCAGCTACAATGATCAAGTTGAGAACAAAGGACAAAGGTCTGGTGTGAACTCAGTTCAATTGATGTCAAGTAGGATGTCTCGGCATCGCCAAAGGCCTCAGAACAACTTCCCAGGAAGAAAGAATCAGGACAAGAAGTGCCATCATTGTGGTAAGTATGGTCACTTAAAGGCTTATTGCTATAAGTTGAATGGTTATCCAAAATCATCAACTCGGCCCAGAAGGAGAAAGGAGGTTGCTAAAGAAAAGAAGAAGTGGATTCCTAAGAATCAAAATGTCGTCTTCATAGCTCATACCTCTTTGAGAGCTTCTGCTAAAGAAGACTGGTATTTTGATAGTGGTTGTTCTAGACACATGACTGGTGTGAAGAATTTCTTGGTTGACATCAAACCTCATTCCACTAGCTATGTCACCTTTGGAGATGGTTCAAAAGGTGGGATAAAAGGTGTTGGTAAGCTGAAGTATGTTGGTCAGCCTAGTCTAGATAAAGTCTTGTATGTCAAAGGATTGACAGCTAATCTGATAAGTATTAGCCAATTGTGTGACCAGAGCCTTAAGGTTAACTTCTCTAAATCTAAGTGTCTGGTAACAAATGATGAAGATGAACTTATCATGAAGGGTACCAGATCGAAGGATAATTGTTACTTGTGGGCTCGCCATGAAACTAAGGGTCCCTCCACCTGCTTGGTGTCAAGGGAAGATGAGGTCAAGATATGGCATCAGAAATTTGCTCATTTGCACTTGAAAGGAATGAAAGAAGTTGTCATACCCCCAAATTTTACCCTTAGATTCTTTGATCTTTTGCACATCATTTCTAGGTCAATCATCCATGCATGACTAACCAATTTTTTAGACTTTGTTTGTTTGGTTTCATTCATGAAATTAGGTCTGCTGCAAAAGGTTCAAGAGTCATGGAGGCCTTGTGTGTGCTCATTGGGATTATAGTTCTTTGCAAGTTGTGTTGAATTCCTGTGGAGATATGCCCTCGTTCTTATAGACCTTTAGTCAATATACAAGGTAAATTTTCCTCAAGTTTTCTCAGAAGGTTTCCCCAAGGAAGAATAGGGTTTTCTGTTCATTGGTTTTGAGCATGGTCATGTGAGAACTGGTTGGAGTTTTGTGACGAATTGCATTACAAGTGGTCCTTATTTCCAAGGATTCCTCAGACATGGTTCTTGTGTTAAAATCATCATCATCTAAAGGATCATTCAAATTCTCATTGAATCAAAGGGTTTATTGGATTAAGATCTTATCAGAACGAATATGGGTGCTTTGTGATTAAATTGAATATTAGGAGGATGTCTTGCGTGTATTTTTGGGGATTCAAGTAACGAATATGTTGTGCAGATTCACCGTTATCTTAGAATTCTCATATGTAGTGTGAACTTGTGGATATGCATCAATGAAAGATTGTGGAATTACAAGGGCCAATTTCAAGATCAATTCCATATCTCCCTTGTTTATTCAGGAATTTAAGCCTAATTCAAGAAGGATTCTCATAATTGTATTCCCATATGAAGGTCATGCTTTATTGCTAAAATTTAAGATCTAATCATGGTTTACAATTTAGATTCATAAATTCAAGAACTTCATGACAAGGTTACAAGGTTTAAGAATTCTTTACAATTCAAGATTACATCCAATCCATACCAAGATTTACAAGATTATTTCAAGATTTAAGATTAGGATCCATTCAAGAGTAGTTCCCAAGTTGCAAATGACATTCATCATGAGAATTACAAGCTCAAAAATGTTTTATCTTACTAATTTCAAAACACAAAGAATCCAAATTACAAAGTGCAAGGACTAAAGAAATGGTTCAAATTTTACACCATAGAGTGCATTACAAACTAAACCTTCAGCATGTTCCAAGAAAAGTGGTCTTGACCCTCTATAACCCAAAAGCCTCGCTAACTGCAAGTGTGGTGCCGTGTGATAATGAATTTTGCACTTCCACATATGATGGTCCGATTTCTGAACGCGGGCAAGAGATGTCTTGTCTGGCTCCTGTGTGCAGTATGTCTTTTAAGAAGTCAATCAGCTGCTCCAAAATATATGATACACCTGGGGAAGTACGAATGCTCTGATTCCATTCCCGTCAAGATATGTAGGCACGAGATGCGATGTCTTGGCGAGCATACTTAGGACTAACACCTTAGGTTTCCCTTTACCTTTTCACCCTTTAGCAGACAAAATAACAAATAACACAATAAAACAAGAGGTTCATGTAGAGTACTACAGATACTTAGGATGCTAGAATCTTCCCTAGGTATAACCAACCCCCGAACCTTAGATTCTCTCTTGCTTTGTTTTTGCATTGCATATTTTGGGTTTATTCATTCTTTTTCCCTTCCCTTGGATAAATTAAAGACCGGTGGTGAATTAAGATTTGTGATTCAAGTTAATTAATAGCTTAATATCCGATTCTCAGCGTGACAGAAGTCTTATCCAAGAAGGCTGTCAGAGGTATTCCTAATCTAAATCTAGATAAAGGCAAAATATGTGGCGAGTGTCGCTCCCGGGATTTTCATCCTAGTACAAACGCGAAAGTGGCACCGAAACAGAGTCGCCAGCAATGTGTATTTATCCCAAGAGAGGGAAAGGAAACACCGCATAAACCTGAAGGAAAGGATAGAGCATGGTCTTGCGACCAAGAGAATGGGTAAGGGAGTCGGTTACGCGAGAGGAAGGTATTAGCACCCCCTCGCGTCCATCGTACCCGATGGGATCCACGCTTGCTTGTCTCAATCAAAGGGTGTAAGAAAAGAATGCTGGAAAAAAGGGAACTGAAAGAAAGAAAGAGAAAGAGAAAGAGAAACAAATGTAGGGAAAATAAAAGAAGTGCTCGCATGGGCCCTACCCCACTGCCTACGTATCTCATCGGGAGCATGAGAATCAGAGCGACGTAGTTCCCCTCACCTAAGGGAAAGTTGTTTGTGTTTTTTAGAGAACGGCTTACGTTCTAGCTCAGGTGTTGCAGGCTCGCTGGTCCGAGTGTGTTACCATCTTGCAAGAGAACGAGTAGAAGCACGTTTGTACGCTAAGAGTGAATGAGGTGAGAAAAGAATTCCCGAAGGAAAGACGTTATTGTTTGTTTTTTGTCTTTTAGAAGGAAGTGTTTTGGATTTGTTTGCATATGACAGTGTATCTGGATCTTAGTCATTGGAATGTGTACATTCTCACATTCCAAGATGGAATGGGTAAGAAAGCACACTAAGGGTGAAGAAGACCCCCACACTTAGTTCCAATTGTCAAGGTTCAAACACACTAGCATACTTGTGTTGATTAAGTGTTTTTATTAATTAAGAAATGAAGAAGTGTTTTTTATTTGTACCTTCAACAAGTATTGCATTTAAGTCCCTCATACAAGATCAAATGTTTAACACATTGACCCAAGATGGGCTATATGCTATACATTCTAAGATTATAAGAGAAGACCCCTTATAACCTTTTCTTCATATGAAAGGCCTAAATGCAATAAATGCCTACCTTTATTAGATGTTTTGAGTTTCCTTTAAGAGATGAGAAGAGAGACTCAAGAGAGGAGAAAAGGTAAAACCTATGTGGACTAAGACTCAATCCTAATTGAAGATTAAAGGGAGTGATCCTAAAGGTTTGTGAGGTTTCAACCTAAAGTCTAAAGAAAGAAAGAATTAAACAATTCACTTCTAAAGTAGAAGATGAATTGTAATTCAAAAAGGGAAAGTAATGAGTTATTAAAAGAAAGCACATAAGTGCTTAACAAAACATAAAATGGAATTGTAAAAGAGAAAGGATAGAAGTTGAATGTGGATTCCTTATCCACACTCAATTGAAACTTACCAAAGCCCCTACATGGTTAGTAAACATGTATAAGAAGTATAAGAAGTAAAAGAACATGTAATGCATCATAAAACTCAAAAGAATTACATGAGAAACCAAATCCTAGAGCCACAACCAGAATGTACATCATATGGAAACAAATGGTTATTATCAATCAAACTCAAGTGGATAGGCAACAAACATCCTCCATGACATTAGAACATGATATCATAAGAAAAGGGAGAATGAAAGATGAAAGAGAAAAGAAGAAATGTGCATAAATGTAACATGTAATCCATGGATCAGAATTGAAATGATATGAAAAATGATTCACAAACATCTCACAAGTATTCATGCATGACACATCAAAGCATTTAAGAAGTGATAGAAGAAGTAGGATTGAAATGGAAGTTCCAAACAAAGGAAAGTGCAAACACAACATGTTAAAGGTGCACAAGGTTCAAATGATAATCAACAAGCAAAGATGACATATGATATGTATCAATGTCCTATAATGTCAAGAGTGTAGCTCACCAAATAGGCAAATGATCATGCAAGTATACACAAAAGAAAACATGTAAACATGCACAAAAGATTACAATGATATGACATGTTATAATGCTTTAAATGAAATGCATCAAAAAAAATCAAATGGCCTCATGAAAATTATGAAAACATGGTATTGAAGTTCACCAATCAGAGATGAATCACATATCAAAGTAGCATGCAAGGAACCAAGGCAAAATGAGGTCAAACAATGCACTTAGGTCAAATAGACATATCATACAAAGTAGCACAAAAGTGAACACCAAAAATGCCATAAAATGACCTAAAAAAATCAAATAAAAATCACTTATCATACCTCAAGATGCTAATGACTCAATGCAAAAAGAAGAGCATCAAAACAATTTTTAATGATCAAGAACAAAATTAAACAAGATCATGTACCATATTAAGAATGCACATCAAAGAAATTCAAAGAAAAATATGGAGAAGGGGTAAAAAGGTCATAAAATCAGAAAATAAAATCACCAAAAATTTTCTAAATGTTTTAATGATGCTCATGAATTTTTGTGGAATTTGATGATGCTATTTAGTATTTTTTTAAAAATTAAAAAACAAACGTGTAGAAAAATGGAAAAATAAAATGCAATGCAAAAATGAATGGGGGTGCATGCCTAGTAAAAATGAGTTCAAAAATCATTGGGCTTTTAGAAATGGAGGTGTGGATAGCAAAATAGTCTAGGTCCAATAAAACGCATAACACAATAACAAGCATACACTCTCAGTCAACCAAATTGACTCACTCATGGCCATTGGATCAAGTCAAGGTCAAACGAAAGTCAAAGTAACCAGATCTAACACACGCGCGTGAGTGACCACACAACATACAGTGTGCCACACCACATAATGTTCACTCTGATTAAAATAAAACATGTGCCACGCGTGTGACATTTTTATGCGTTGTCATCACACAAGCCACACGATGATGAACATCCAACGGTCCACGTTCAAACTGCAAATAAAACCCTAAACAAGTTCACCGGCCGGAGAGGGACCTCCGGTCACCTTCTCCGGCGAGAACCACCACCTGCAACACTCACATGTTCACCAAAACACACAAATCGCCTACCAAATTGAAGCTAAGCTCGTGTAGATCAAGAATATGCTCATAAAAACAACAAAACATGCACACACAGCAAGAACAGAGGAGATGAACTTGTGCCCTAACTTTTGGATCTAAGCCTTTAAGAAGCTCTATCAACTAGCCAGAGTTCAAATGCTCCTAGTGAGCTCATATCACCATGAAAACAACAGAATAAACAAGTAAACGTGAGAGGAGAGTTTGTAAGCTTCGGAACCTGATCTTGCAGTCCTTGTAGAGTCTGAGAAAACCAGAGGAAATGCTTGCTTCTTCCTTAAGCTTCACTTGGCCAAATAAAGGCTTTGATGAAGATGATGATTCAGGGGAGAAGAAATGAGATCCAAGCTCAAAAATCAGTTGCTCTTTGGTGAAGTTGAGAGAGAATCATAGAAGATTGAGGAGGAGGCTGAACAATATGAACTCGAAGCTTCCTTGCAATGGTGATGTTGAGAGTAGAGCAGAGAGAGTTTTTTGGAGAGAATGTGGAAGAATCAGAGAGAAAATTAGAGAGTGTTTGGGAGTGAAATGAGAAGAATGGAGTTGAAAATGAAATTAGAGTGTGAGTTTTCTATTTATAGTGTGAGTTTAACTATGGTTTAGTGAGTGGAGTTAAATGAGTTAGCATGGTTAAACTGAGTGCACCCTAACTAACTGAGCCAAGTTAGTTAGGGCGAGTTATCCATGGCTGTAATTGTGTGATGATGGTTCATGGTGAGTTATGGTGGGAATGAAGAGAAACTGGTGTGGCACGGCTGGTACAGCATGAAGCTTGTTCAACAAGTTATCTTTTTTTTCCATTCTTATGTATTATGAAGCACGTGGCATTATGAATGTGATGAGTGTTTGGTTTAATGAGGAAAGAAATGAGAAAGTGTTTGTGGTGTGTGTGAACCAAATCATGCAGCATGCCATCAATATATCAATGTCAACATAGGGTGGTTTATGGAGGTTTTTTTCCTCTACTCAATGACTGCATTAGGGAGTGTATGGGTTCATTGGAAAGAGGACACATAGGAGAGCAATGTTGATGTGCAACTTGAGTGGAAATGATGCCTCAAACATGTCTAAAAATGACCATAAACAGATGGGCCAAGAACTGGTACATGGGTGCGCAGACTTGTGGCATGACCTGGTTGTGACCTGGTCAAATTTCAGTTGCAATGACCATTCTTTGAGCCATCATAACTCCTTAACCTTTGATCAAATGAAAAATTGATAAACACCAACTTTGAAGATCTCACATAGAGGAACAACTTTGATGTTGAAAGATTTTCCATTTGAAGCCTCTAATCATGAGTAATTGATCAATACATTTGGCCCACCAAGTGTTTGAGAAAATGACTGCGCGCGTGCCCTGAAAATCTTGGTCATGACCTAGTTTTGGACCTACTTTGCTCAAACTTTGATCAATCATATCACACTCAATTTTTATCCAATGGAGATGTTCCACATATGGATGTGAAGCTTAAAACAAGATCTTTTGTTGTGGCCGAGTGGAATTTTCATTTGGTGCTTCAATTTTAAATGGCCTTGGTTCAAACTCTGATGCAAAATGGCCAAAACTTGCTATTTTTAGTAACCCTTCCTCTTCCAAAAATGGCAACTTTCCACCTCTTGATTTTTTCATGATTCCTTTGGAGTTTCTTGACCAAACTTTGTACATTGGACATATGTAACATGAATTTCATGATTTTGGGCTCAAAAAGTCAAGAGTTGACTTTTTCCTCTGATTATTTGACTTGGCCCCAATTTTCCTGATTTCTGATCTTTCTTCCAATTGAAACACTTCCAAAACCAATTGAGAGGCAATTTTCCATACACATACACTTAAGAACATGTAGAATACCATGACATCAAGTTTTGTCCAAAAAATCAAAGATTCCCTGATTTAATGGGAAACCCTAGTTTTGGTGCCCCCCTCCTAGGAGAAAAATGTGCAGTCTTCAATTTCAAATTCCTCAGAGTATGTTGTGTACCTTCTTAAAGGATGATGATATATGCCATTTGAGGATGATTTTGGATCAATGAGCTATCTCTTTTAAGGGTTTTCCTTCAGTTTTTGAACCTCTTGCATAGTGAAAGATGTAGTGCTTCAATCTCCCATTGATTCTCTCATTCTTGAGGTTGTGGATGTTCCATTGAGATAGTATGAGACATGAAAGGCCTCTTGGCTTGCCCTGAGGAAACTTGATTGACCTTTTTGTGCTTTGAATGATTCCTTGATTGTCCACCTTCCACCTGATCACATGCCCTGATGGTAAGAAGGATGTTATGCTTCATTTTTCTATGTTAAATGCAATGTAATGTTAATGAGGTGGATATGATATGATAGATGATAATGCCATGCTATGATGACAAAGAGGGAGAGCAAATTTTGGGGTATTACAGCTGCCCCTATTCAAGCGCTGTAGACCTGAATGCCTGAAAGCGATTGCTTTCGGACTTTCAAGGTATATAGCGATTGAATACCAAATATAACCAAAAATTTGCTCTGGATGATGAGGAAGAAACTTCCCCGACATTGCTGGATTGAATCTTCAATGAAACATTGTCGGAGAAAACTGTCTTTTGAACGACACCAGACGACTACTGGCTTGCCACACTGCTGGTGGACTTTAATAACGTCTTTTATGCAATTCCAGACGACTACTGGCCTGCCACGCTACTGGTGGACTTTAGAAATGTCTTTTTGAACGACGCCAGACGACTACTGGCTTGCCACACTGCTGGTGGACTTTAATAATGTCTTTTATGCAATTCCAGACGACTACTGGCCTGCCACACTACTGGTGGACTTTGCAGCTTCGTGCCACCCGAAGATGGACTTTTGCCAATCCACTGTTGGACTTTTGCCACCCGAAGACGGACTTTTGCCAATCCACTGTTGGACTTTTAGAATATGCCACCCTTAGATGGACCTTTCTCCAATCCACTGTTGGACTTTTGCCACCCGAAGACGGACTTTTACCAATCCACTATTGGACTTTTAGCTGCTTTGCCACCCGAAGATGGACTTTTGCCAATCCACTGTTGGACTCTTGCCACCCGAAGACGGACTTTTGCCAATCCACTGTTGGACTTTTGCCACCCGAAGACGGACTTTTGCCAATCCACGGTTGGACTTTGCTAACGTCTTTTAACAATGCCAGACGACTACTGGCTTGCCACACTACGGGTGGACTTTCGCAAAATTCCAATACTGGATTACACTCTGCATCCGTGTCAGACATCTCTGCCGACTTTGCTGAGGAACAATGATCAATGACTTGACTTTAGAGGTTCCTGAGAGGATAGCATCTCTGTTGGATAATGAATGAACAATCCGTCTGCTCGGAATTGTCAAGTTTGCCAAAAATAAATTGGACTTGAAGAATAATAGATCTGCCAGTAATCACTTCATCTGCTGGGGGAATGAATTCTGGTCACAGCGACTCCGCTGGGGATGAGAATTTCTTTGCATGGCGTCTTGCTAAGGAAGAAAAGTCATAAAAAAACTCTGCTTGGGGATCTATCCAATCCAAGACCCTTTGTAGGGGTTATCCACCTTTTGACCCGGCTGGGGAAAGCCTGTGCCATCCTTGTTGAGGAATAGATTCTGCCGATCTTATAAACCTCTGCGGGGAGAACAACAACTCAGCTGGGGAGTATTGCTGACAAGATTCGATGCTGACCTCTGTGGGGGATCATTACCAGAGACACAATCTTGCTGGGGATCATGGCTACTCTGCCAGGGATATGCAAATCCTGGTTAGAACATTCCACTGCAACTTGCTAGGAAAGAGTCCTTAGAGATCTGTTGGGGAAACCTAAAGCAAATCCACAGTAGTCTGCTGAAGAATATGACTGTCAAGCTTAGGATAAGTACCACAATGCCCCATGTTAGGCGAGCTTCCCTTTAGACAATTCCGTTAGGGATGACGAGTTTATAACAAACTCCGCTTGATGAAACTGCTTTAAAATGTCTCGTGCTGGGGAATGCCTTTTGAGAGGATTTTACAGAAGACCAACTGTCCTCGAACTCTACTGGGGATGATCAACACTTCATGCTGGGGAAACAAACATGCCCTATGCTTGGACAAACCAACAATTTGTCCCCGAAGAAGATGTCATAAGAGGATTTTACAGAAGATTTAACCTCTTCAAACTCTTGTGACTTCGCTGGGGATAATGACCATCAGTTTCGGTGTCGACGAAACCACTCTTTTGGGGAACCTGTGACCGTTATCGACACAGAAAAGCTTGTAGCTGCTGTTGGAAGTACTGTATGAGAGAATCGACTTAATAAGATACAATGGTACCCAGTTGAACTTAATTCACTGAGATCGACCCGTTATGAACAATCGTCGACCGAACGATGAACGCCGATCTCCTTACCCATAATTGCCCCAGTCTTTTGCGTGGGGTGATTTATTACTGGTCTTGTGCTTAACATCATCTGCACCTACTACCTGCAACAAAAGAAAATGCACACATGCCCCGAATATTGCGTGGCTAGAATCCACCATCCGGGTATTCAACATTCAAAGTAATTTCAAATGTTTTTTCTGCGCATGTTATTGCAAGGCCGCCATGTTTTCAAATGCAATATTTTATCAACAATTAGGACATTTTTGCAAACAAAGCAATAAAACAAAAATAGAAAGCCTTTTATTGAAATTCAATTTATTGACTGAGAGCCCAGAATAGGCAATTACATCAGGAAGCAATCCCTGGAAAGAGGTGATCGCTGAAAATTGAGAAAAGAAACTATCCTAATGGGAATGTGAAAACGGAATTCCACTGAGTTTCCATTCTGTTATGACCAGTATGTCTTCAAAACTCCCCGACCTTGCCTTCTGAGGAACGATCAGACCGATCCCTATCTTTCAGAACGTCAGTTGTTCAAACGGCAATGGGGTACAGATAACTCAGACCGTAGTCATTCGCTTAAATCCCTCTTTTGTGTGGACCGCCCTTTCAGGTTTTCGATCCACCAGGATACCCTTTTTTGCCTAAGTTGCCCTTTCGGGTTTTCAACTTACCGGGTGTACAATTTTTTTTCAATTATATCCCTAATTTTTGCCCGAACCTTATTCTGTTTTTGGTTCGCCGGGATGCCCTTTTTTGCCTGGATTTTTTTATTTTTATTATCCAGCGGGTCTATTCATGCGAAGTATTTTTTGACTACGTCCGAGTTGACAGGGGATGAAAAGTCTTCGCCATCCATGGTTGTAAGCAATAAAGCTCCGCCCGAAAAAACCTTTTTAACCACGAATGGACCTTCATAGTTAGGAGTCCATTTGCCCCTGTGATCTGTATTGGGAGGAAGGATCCTTTTGAGTACCACATCTCCGACTTTGTAAACCCGAGGACGCACCTTTTGGTCAAATGCCTGCTTCATTCTGCGCTGATATAGTTGCCCATGGCATACAGCCGCCAATCGCTTTTCCTCAATAAGGCTCAACTGATCAAATCTGGCTCGTACCCATTCAGCCTCATCTAGCTTAACATCCATCATGACTCTGAGGGACGGAATCTCCACTTCAACTGGTAGTACTGCCTCCATACCATATACAAGTGAGAATGGGGTTGCCCCAGTGGACGTGCGTACCGATGTTCGATACCCATGCAAAGCAAATGGTAACATCTCATGCCAATCTTTGTACGTGACAACCATCTTCTGCACAATCTTCTTGATATTTTTGTTGGCCGCTTCGACCGCGCCATTCATCTTTGGGCGGTACGGAGAAGAATTGTGATGTTCGATTTTGAAGTCCCGACATAACTCAGCCATCATCTTATTATTCAGATTAGAACCATTATCAGTAATGATTCTTTCGGGAACTCCATATCGGCAAATGATATCCCGTTTTAAGAAACGAGCGACCACTTGTTTTGTAACATTGGCATAGGATGCGGCTTCAACCCATTTGGTGAAGTAATCAATTGCCACCAAGATGAAACGATGACCATTGGAAGCTGTAGGCTCAATCTTTCCGATCATATCAATGCCCCACATGGCAAACGGCCAAGGCGACGACATGATACTCAACGGATTTGGAGGCACATGCACCTTATCTGCATAGATCTGGCATTTATGGCATTTGCGGGCATATTTACAACAATCTGACTCCATAGTCAACCAATAATATCCCGATCTTAACAACTTTTTAGCCATTGCATGTCCTCCGGCATGGGTACCGAAAGAGCCTTCGTGCACTTCAATCATCAACAAGTCTGCTTCATGTCTATCCACACATCTAAGCAGGACCGTGTCAAAATTTCTTTTATACAGCACGCCATCTTTGTTCAAGAAGAAACTACCAGCTAACCTTCTCAACGTCTTCCTGTCTTTGGACGATGCCCCGGACGGGTACTCTTGACTTTTCAAGAAACACTTAATGTCATGAAACCATGGCTTGTCATCAGACACTGCATCGACCGCAAACACAAATGCTGGTCTGTCAAGGCGGGATACCTCAATCTTAGGTACATGGTTCCATCCTTGCACTTTGATCATGGAAGACAAAGTGGCCAAGGCATCAGCGAACCTATTCTCATCTCGAGGAATATGGTACAGTTTCACTGTTGTGAAAAATGTCAGCAATCTCCTTGTATAATATCTATACGGCACTAGATTTGCTTGGTGCGTGTACCAACTCCCTTTCACTTGATTGATTACCAAAGCTGAATCACCGAATATATCAAGGGTTTTAATCCGTAGATTAACCGCCTCCTCGATCCCCATTATACAAGCTTCGTACTCTGCTTCATTGTTGGTGCATCCGAAAGTTATTCGGGCAGTGAAAGGCATATGAACACCTTCCGGCGTGATAAGAACTGCTCCAACTCCGCACCAATTCATATTGACAGCCCCATCAAACATCAGACTCCATTTGGATTCAGGGTCTGGCCCCTCCTCCGGAAGTGGTTCCTCGCAGTCTTTAACTTTGAGAAACATGATGTCCTCATCAGGGAAGTCAAATTTCATGGGTTGGTAATCATCAATCGGCTGTTGCGCAAGATAGTCGGACAAGATACTTCCTTTGATGGCCTTTTGTGAAGTGTACTGAATGTCATACTCTGTCAAGACCATTTGCCACCGTGCAACTCTGCCTGTCAATGCTGGTTTCTCGAAAATGTACTTGATAGGATCCATTTTTGAAATCAACAAGGTTGTGTGCCTAACCATATATTGCCTCAATCGCTTAGCGGCCCATGCAAGCGCACAGCATGTCTTTTCAAGCATTGAGTATCGGGACTCACAATCATTGAACTTTTTGCTCAGGTAGTAAATAGCATGCTCCTTCCTACCTGTCTCGTCATGTTGACCGAGAACACAACCCATGGAACCTTCAAGCACTGTCAGATACATTATCAGCGGTCTCCCTTCAATTGGAGGCATTAGAATCGGAGGTTCCTGCAAGTATTCTTTTATCTTATCGAATGCCAATTGGCAATCGTCATTCCACCTGACCGTTTGATCTTTCCTTAACAATTTAAATATTGGCTCACACGTGGCCGTTAGGTGAGATATGAACCTTGCAATGTAGTTCAATCTACCCAAGAAACCACGAACCTCTTTTTCTGTTCTCGGTTCAGGCATTTCTTGTATTGCTTTCACCTTGGCAGGATCAACCTCGATTCCTCTTTCGCTCACAATGAAACCCAGTAACTTTCCAGAACGCACCCCAAACGTGCACTTGTTTGGATTTAATCTCAGACGGAACTTTCTCAACCTTTCAAACAGCTTTTTCAGGTTAATCAGATGTTCCTCTTCTGTTCTCGACTTGGCAATCATATCATCTACATAACATTCGATCTCCTTATGAATCAAGTCATGAAACAATGTCACCATCGCCCGCTGGTACGTTGCCCCTGCGTTTTTCAACCCAAAAGGCATTACTTTATAACAATATGTACCCCACGGAGTAATGAACGTGGTCTTCTCCATATCTTCAGGTGCCATCTTGATCTGGTTGTACCCGGAGAAACCGTCCATAAATGAGAACACTAAAAACTGAGCTGTATTATCGACCAGCACATCAATATGAGGTAGTGGAAAATCATCTTTCGGGCTAGCTTTATTAAGATCTCGATAATCCACACACATTCTCACTTTTCCATCTTTCTTCGGTACTGGCATGATGTTGGCTACCCACGGAGGATATTTTATCACAGCAAGAAAACCAGCATCCCACTGCTTCTGGACTTCCTCCTTGATCTTTAAAGCCATGTCGGGGTGAGTCCGACGAAGCTTCTGCTTGACTGGCGGGCATTCTTCTCTTAATGGCAGCCTGTGCACGACAATGTCCGTATCCAACCCCGACATGTCTTGATACGACCAGGCGAAGATGTCAACATACTCGCGCAACATTTCCGTCAAAGTTTGCTTCACATCTGCTTGCAAGCTGGCACCAATCCTGATCTCTTTCTTGGCGTCCTTGGTACCAATATTGATGATTTCTACAGTCTCCTGATGAGGCTGGATGACCCTTTCTTCTTGTTTCAATAATCTGGCCAGTTCTTCAGAGAGTTCACAATCTTTCTCATCCCCTTCTTCGGCTTGATAAATCGGATTGTCAAAGTCATACATAGTCATATCAAAATCGTTATCAGTGGTATCCGGAGGATCAAGTCTGCATGAACGGGTTCATGCTTTATTTTAGAATTTATTTTTAAGCAAAACAAAAGAAAATGAAACATTGCCATTTTATTTTTGTGCAAAAATAAAAACTGAAAGACAGAGAACAAAATTTGATTGCAAAACGTCCTTTATTAATGATTAAACATTGCAAATGCAACCATGGTGGCCCTACAAATGAATCTATACGCCTTGGGCAGAGCGCAAGATTTTGACATGCATTATGGTTAGAAAAAAAACAAAGAAAAATTACTCTGTCTGAAGAGTAACCCGGATGACTTCTTCAACGGACCAGTTTTGCACTTGTTGTCCCGGAGCATGAGGGCGTACCCAGTTGTCTAGGTCACAATTACTGACAACATTATCCTCTGTGGCTGCACAAGACTGGTCCATGTAGATAATTCCCCCACTATTGAAAGTAATGGGTCCCCTGCTCCCCGCATCTGAAGTTGTAGAGGGATGATAACCAATACCAAATTTGTCTTCCTTCATTGGGGTCTCTATCAACCTGCCCCAACCTTGGGCGTTGCCTGCCCTGACGACTTCGACAGCTTGTTTGTAAGATGAAATGGAGGTACCGGCCCCAACTGGTACAGAAGAAGACTCAGGTGCATCGTCAATATTGACTGCTTCAAATGATTGGCACAGCATCTCATGAATTTCCCCATCCATTTCAATGTACTTGAACGTGGACAAGTGACTCACAAAGATGTCTTCTTCACCGCAAACCGTCACAACCTGCCCTTCAAACTCATACTTTAACTTTTGGTGTAAAGTGGAAGTAACAGCCCCGGCTCCGTGAATCCAAGGGCGCCCCAATAGGCAGCTATATGCAGGTTGTATGTCCATTACATGGAACGTGGATTTGAATACCTGTGGTCCAATTTGTACGGGCAATTCCACCTCACCAAACACAGATCGTCTAGTTCCATCGAATGCTCTGACCACCAATTCACTAGGCCTTAAGATCAACCCATCAACTTCCAGCTTCATTAATGCCTTCTTGGGCAAGACATTGAGTGATGAACCAGTGTCTACCAGTACATGAGATAACACTGCGCCCTTACACTCCATCGTGATATGCAAAGCCTTATTATGGTTTCTTCCTTCAACAGTCAAATCTTTACTTGTAAAGCCCAAGCCATGGCTAACATTAACATTGGAGATTACGCCCTCGAGCTGATTAACAGTAATTTCTTGTGGCACGTATGCACTCTTTAACACTTTCAACAACGCCTGCCGATGCGCATCAGAGCACATCAATAGTGACAAGATTGAAATCTTTGAAGGGGTCTGATTCAGTTGGTCCACAATCTTATAATCGCTTTTCTTGATTATCTTCATAAATTCTTCCATTTCCTTATCAAAAGTAATCTTTGTCTCTGCTTCAGGTGTAGGCGCATTTTCAACCACCTGTTTACCTTTAGCCTTTGCTGCAGCTTCTGCCTCTTTATCACTTCTCAAGGTTTGGGGAGCGAACAACCTTCCACTCCTTGTAAAGCCCCCTACACCCCCTACGTTATCAATATTTGGGCTGACTGATGACTCAACTTCCTGCTTTTTACCTTCGTAATATACATCTGCCCCATAGTGCCATGGGATAGCCTTCGTAGACGTGAACGGAATTGGTCCTGGCACCGTGATAGTGACAGGACTGGGCCCTTCTGGCGTAACACTCGCCACGGGAACTGCATTGACCGGCATTTGAATCTCAGCGGGAGTGTAATAGATGGTCACGGTTGATATCTCATCAGTGTCTTTCACGACTCTGTCGAACTGTAGACATCCTTCATTGATCAGATTCTGTAAACCCATCTTCAACTTATCACAGCCGTTCTCCTGATTCATACACTCATAGCAATCTTGATTACAGCCCGGGAACACCTGACCCTTCAATAAACGATCTTTTACAACCAACAAAGAAGTTTTCACTTGATGG
Organism: Lathyrus tuberosus; assembly: GCA_022829125.1. Lineage (NCBI taxonomy): Eukaryota > Viridiplantae > Streptophyta > Magnoliopsida > Fabales > Fabaceae > Lathyrus > Lathyrus tuberosus. Next base: position 1,634,936 of record JALAZF010000516.1, read on the forward strand.
ATATCTGTCACCAGATTCAATCTCCTCCCATCTTCAATAGCGTACACATTTGCTGCACTATGATCAGGCATGGGATGCTGAGTAATATTAGGAGCGGGAGAGAAATTGATGGCTTTAGCATCGATCAAATCTTGTACTTTATGATGGAAAGCCCAGCATTTTTCAATGGAGTGCCCCTGAGCACCTGAGTGGAACTCACAACGAGCATTAGCATCGAAGTTAGGTGGCAGGTTTCCAGCAACCGGAGCTTTCATAGTACGGAGTTCTACCAACTTTAACTCGAGTAGCCGGGGCAACAGCGCGGCATAAGTCATAGGGAGAGGATCCATCTTACGATCCCTCTGCCTAGACCTTTGCTGGAAAAAAGGTTGTTGCTGTTGAACTTGTTGTTGGGGTTGTTGTTTCTGAACAGACGGTGTGGGGATTGTTACAGCATCTACCTGATAATAAGCTTGAGAACGCCCTCTGCCTCGTCCTCTAAACACAGCATTCATATCACCTTCTCTTCTTTTCTGGTTACTAGCAAACGGTTTCTTCGTCCCCGAAGAGCCAGCCCCACTCACATCCTGGATCTTTCCAAGCTTTAACAGACTTTCTATTCTTTCTCCCGCAATCACAATATCAGCAAATCCAGTTGACGGACAAGCAGCTAATCTATCAAGATAGGCCCCTTGCAAGGTGCCCATGAACATATCTGCCATTTCTCTGTCTGACAAGGGAGGTTGAACCTGGGCAGCCATTTCCCTCCACCTCTGTGCATATTCTTTGAAACTCTCCTTGGCATTTTGTGACAACCCCTGCAATTGAGTGCGGTTGGGCGCCATGTCAATATTATACTGGTATTGCTTCAAGAACGCTTCTGCCAGATCTTTCCAACTCTTCACAGCAGCTCTATTCAACTTCATATACCAGGTCAAGGACGCCCCAGCCAGACTGTCCTGAAAATAGTGCATCCATAGCTTCTCGTCATCCGTATGGGCTGCAATCTTCCCAAAGTAAGCTTGAAGATGCGTTTGGGGACACGCATTGCCGTGATACTTATCAAAAGTATGAGGTTTGAATTTAGGGGGAATTCTGACTCCTGAGACCAGCCCCAAGCTGGTAACATCAATACCCATAGAGTTCTTGCATTCTATGGCCCTGATCTTTTCTGCTAACTCATCATACCTTCGATCACCTTGATTACCCACATCAGCATCTAGTAGAGTAAATTGGTCTTCCAGAGTATCTTCAAGAGTAACACCAGCATGCCTACCATTTCCATTACCCCGATTGTTACCACCAGGAGGAGGGTTGCCACCGGGAGGAGGGATGCCATGTCCCTGTGAATTGTCATGCTGATCACCTTCGGGCCCATTGTCTGGACGCTCGACCAGAAGCCTCAATCTCTCCTGATTTTGCGCCATGCCAGTCATGAGGGTCATGAACTGGTCCATACGCGCCCTCATTTCGGCCAAATCACTTTGCACTTGATCCATGATTCTTACTTGATTTCTTCGCGTCGAATATCGGTGAATATGACTCTCCGCTATACTGCCTGAAACCAAATAAAGGTTAGAGACCCTGCAACGAGTACCTGAAAAGCAAGTAACATAAATGCAGAATGTTATGCAATGCAATGCAATGTTATGTTTATCATTTCCAAAGTGCCTTACATCCTGATTCCAATCCAAACCACGGAAATCTGAAGACCAGAAATCGTGATATAAAGAGACGTGTAGTGGTCATGTGCTTGTGTGCAACTATCTGATAAGGAATAACTCTGAATAAAACTGCTCATACTCATTCAACGAAGTATTCAAGTACATTTAAGAAAGGTTCAACCGCAAATGCGATACAAGGAAAAATGGATCCATCAACAAGCCTGATGGTAACCATTAATAACAAAAAATAAAGAAAAGAACATCAATCTGACAATTCCACATCCTTCAGCCTGTCACTTGAGTATTTGATCTCCTCAAAAAGTATACGGGTACGCTGGTGAGTCGGCTTTTCAATCATTTCTTTGATCAAGACATCCCTTTTCTCAAGAGCTTCAGTTAAAGAACCCATATGCAGCATAAGAGCTTCGTCATCATGCACTCCTTTGTGTCTCTTTACGCCAGCTTGCGTCTTGAGTATCTCTCTTTCTATCATGGCTTCTTCAAGCTCTTTCTTGGTATTCTTCAGCTGGCTTCTAGCTTCTTCTAACTGTTCTTGACTTTTACCGAGACTTTCCCGATACTTTCTCCTCTGCTCATGTGCCTTTTTTAGCTCCTCGTCTTTAGTCTTCGACTGATCCTTTAACTCGGCATTTTCAATTCTGACTTCATCCCAAGCTTGACGAAGTTGAGCTAATGAATCCTTGCTTCGGGCTAAAGCCTGTTTTGTAATCTTGTGAGCCTGACTAATGTCATCTGCTCCCAAAGTAAGTTTCCGAAAGTACCGAGCTCTGTCATCAAAATCTTCCTCTTTGTCAGCCAAGGTTTTTTCCGCTTTCAAGGCTCTCTTTTCCAACTCTTTGTTGTCAGCTAGAGCTTTCTGAAGACATCTGCTCATTCCAGAATTCTCTATCTGTAACTCTCTGACCATTTTCTTCCACTTCTCACATTCTTCAATAGCCACCATAGTGGGTGGTTCTGGCTGTACTAAACATAAAAGAGGTCCCCTTGAAAAGGGTAAAAGCAATTCCTTTACTTTCGTCTCAATCAACCTGTCATATTCAGGATAAGATCTACAATCTCCTTTTCCAAAAACTGCTTTTCCAATTTTGTGCTTATCTTTCCAAGCATTCACTACTTCTACCACCTTCGCATCTTTAGTTCCTGTAAAGAATAAAGATTCTTCCACATCTTGCTCTGTAGGAGGATCCCTGGAAGCATACCCAAACTGTCAGATGGCCAAAACTGGATTATAATTGATCCCTCCTTTTCTGCCAATCAAAGGCACATTTGGAAAATTTCCGCATCTTGTGACAAGCTCTATTCTCAATAACCGGTGGTCAAACCATACAATGTTATCAGCAGTTAAACCCATCAATCGTTTAGACCATTTCGCCACATCTTTGGTTTCCACAAAGGCACCTGTCTGAGGCAAATGTTTGAAAAACCAATGACTCAGCAGTGGAGTACAACAACTAACAGATCCTCCCCTCCTTTTCTCATTCTTGTAATGCACGGAATGATAAAAATCTCCTAACAAAGTAGGGACTGGATTTTTAAGGACGAAAACTCTCGTTGCTTGCATATCCACAAAGTCTTGCTGATTGGGAAAGAAAACTAGGCCATATATGCAGAGAGCCAGAATGGAATTGTAAACCGTCCAATTTTTAGCACTTGCAGCCTCTTGGGCTTGTCCAGACAGAAATTCTAAATGAAATCCGCTAACTCCATTTTTACTGCTCACACCACTCTTTACCACTGCCTGATCCATTTGTAACGCAGCAGCAATTTCTTTTACGCTGGGAGAACTACCAGAGAAGAATGGTATTGCCGGCGTGATCGGAATTCCCAAAATAAATGAGAATTCTTCCAGTGTTGGCATCAAAATGTAATCTGAAAAAAGAAAGCATCTCAACGAAGGCTCGTAGAACTGCAGCAGAGTGTGCAAAGCATCATGTTCATACTTGGTGATTGTACGGACCATCCCAACCAAATTCCCGTAGCTCTTCTGAAACCTATCAAGAATACCCGGACCAGCCATATCTATAACTTTGAGCAATGAATCCAAGACAGGATCTGGAAACTTGTAAGACACATTGTTCTTTCTCTCGGCAACGATCTCTGTTGAACCCATGGATTGGAATCAGAAATGTATTATGCACCTGAAAATGACAAACATAACTGTTATGATATGATAATGCAATGCAAAAGGGCATGTGATCAGGTAATCAAGTGTCTGTGTCTGTATTGAACTGTGTGCACTGTGTCTCTGTACTGAATCTGGCAATATCTGAGATGAACACTTAAATCACTGTCATAGGATACAATGTCTGAAATCCTCATAGAATCACAAGTAAGGTAGGTAGGAGGCTGGGTTTCCTGCAAACCTGTAAACATCCCGCCCATACTCACATGTGGTTCTTAGAAAATAAGGCTTGTCAGCTTCGGAGGTTTGAGAAGCCATAGCACATTCAGCCCGTAGGATACAATGCTATGCCAATCAAAGAGGTCGTCCACTGACTCCCCTTAGAAAATAAAAGTCATCCTATGCAAGTTCCAAAGTGGGCCCTCGGGTGCGAATGGGTTTGCCACAGAATGTGGTCTGCCATTGTCACCGCTAAAGAGGGATGTTTCCACTAAGGTCCTCATGATCGGTCACTAGAGTCGACAGCTCTCTAGATCTACATCCTGGAATACGCAAGATGCGCATGCCACGACGTGTCCCAAGATAGCCTCGTCTAGCTGTGAATTTCGTGAACACCCAACGCACTCCAAACGGCACGTAGGTCCCACTACTCTCCACTCTAATTCTAAGTGTATCCTCAAGCCTGTGTAATGGGCTTATCTCTCAGAAATCCCATCCCGCCAAACAGAAAACAGCACAGTCTAGCATAGCATAATATACCATATGGAATAAAAATGCTAAAATGCAGTAAATGCAGTAATATACAGTAATATACAGTAAAATGGTAAATACAGCACAACAATAAACACCCAATGAAAGAAAAACACACAAGCGTTAGGATTGACTCGCTTAGGATGGACCAGCAATAGGTCAATCTGTCCCCAGCAGAGTCGCCAGCTGTCGCTCCCGGGATTTTCATCCTAGTACAAACGCGAAAGTGGCACCGAAACAGAGTCGCCAGCAATGTGTATTTATCCCAAGAGAGGGAAAGGAAACACCGCATAAACCTGAAGGAAAGGATAGAGCATGGTCTTGCGACCAAGAGAATGGGTAAGGAAGTCGGTTACGCGAGAGGAAGGTATTAGCACCCCCTCGCGTCCATCGTACCCGATGGGATCCACGCTTGCTTGTCTCAATCAAAGGGTGTAAGAAAAGAATGCTGGAAAAAAGGGAACTGAAAGAAAGAAAGAGAAAGAGAAAGAGAAACAAATGTAGGGAAAATAAAAGAAGTGCTCGCATGGGCCCTACCCCACTGCCTACGTATCTCATCGGGAGCATGAGAATCAGAGCGACGTAGTTCCCCTCACCTAAGGGAAAGTTGTTTGTGTTTTTTAGAGAACGGCTTACGTTCTAGCTCAGGTGTTGCAGGCTCGCTGGTCCGAGTGCGTTACCATCTTGCAAGAGAACGAGTAGAAGCACGTTTGTACGCTAAGAGTGAATGAGGTGAGAAAAGAATTCCCGAAGGAAAGACGTTATTGTTTGTTTTTTGTCTTTTAGAAGGAAGTGTTTTGGATTTGTTTGCATATGACAGTGTATCTGGATCTTAGTCATTGGAATGTGTACATTCTCACATTCCAAGATGGAATGGGTAAGAAAGCACACTAAGGGTGAAGAAGACCCCCACACTTAGTTCCAATTGTCAAGGTTCAAACACACTAGCATACTTGTGTTGATTAAGTGTTTTTATTAATTAAGAAATGAAGAAGTGTTTTTTATTTGTACCTTCAACAAGTATTGCATTTAAGTCCCTCATACAAGATCAAATGTTTAACACATTGACCCAAGATGGGCTATATGCTATACATTCTAAGATTATAAGAGAAGACCCCTTATAACCTTTTCTTCATATGAAAGGCCTAAATGCAATAAATGCCTACCTTTATTAGATGTTTTGAGTTTCCTTTAAGAGATGAGAAGAGAGACTCAAGAGAGGAGAAAAGGTAAAACCTATGTGGACTAAGACTCAATCCTAATTGAAGATTAAAGGGAGTGATCCTAAAGGTTTGTGAGGTTTCAACCTAAAGTCTAAAGAAAGAAAGAATTAAACAATTCACTTCTAAAGTAGAAGATGAATTGTAATTCAAAAAGGGAAAGTAATGAGTTATTAAAAGAAAGCACATAAGTGCTTAACAAAACATAAAATGGAATTGTAAAAGAGAAAGGATAGAAGTTGAATGTGGATTCCTTATCCACACTCAATTGAAACTTACCAAAGCCCCTACATGGTTAGTAAACATGTATAAGAAGTATAAGAAGTAAAAGAACATGTAATGCATCATAAAACTCAAAAGAATTACATGAGAAACCAAATCCTAGAGCCACAACCAGAATGTACATCATATGGAAACAAATGGTTATTATCAATCAAACTCAAGTGGATAGGCAACAAACATCCTCCATGACATTAGAACATGATATCATAAGAAAAGGGAGAATGAAAGATGAAAGAGAAAAGAAGAAATGTGCATAAATGTAACATGTAATCCATGGATCAGAATTGAAATGATATGAAAAATGATTCACAAACATCTCACAAGTATTCATGCATGACACATCAAAGCATTTAAGAAGTGATAGAAGAAGTAGGATTGAAATGGAAGTTCCAAACAAAGGAAAGTGCAAACACAACATGTTAAAGGTGCACAAGGTTCAAATGATAATCAACAAGCAAAGATGACATATGATATGTATCAATGTCCTATAATGTCAAGAGTGTAGCTCACCAAATAGGCAAATGATCATGCAAGTATACACAAAAGAAAACATGTAAACATGCACAAAAGATTACAATGATATGACATGTTATAATGCTTTAAATGAAATGCATCAAACAAAAATCAAATGGCCTCATGAAAATTATGAAAACATGTTATTGAAGTTCACCAATCAGAGATGAATCACATATCAAAGTAGCATGCAAGGAACCAAGGCAAAATGAGGTCAAACAATGCACTTAGGTCAAATAGACATATCATACAAAGTAGCACAAAAGTGAACACCAAACATGCCATAAAATGACCTAAAAAAATAAAATAAAAATCACTTATCATACCTCAAGATGCTAATGACTCAATGCAAAAAGAAGAGCATCAAAACAATTTTTAATGATCAAGAACAAAATTAAACAAGATCATGTACCATATTAAGAATGCACATCAAAGAAATTCAAAGAAAAATATGGAACAGGGGTAAAAAGGTCATAAAATCAGAAAATAAAATCACCAAAAATTTTCTAAATGTTTTAATGATTCTAATGAATTTTTGTGGAATTTTATGATGCTATTTAGTATTTTGTTTAAAATTAAAAAACAAACGTGTAGAAAAATGGAAAAATAAAATGCAATGCAAAAATGAATGGGGGTGCATGCCTAGTAAAAATGAGTTCAAAAATCATTGGGCTTTTAGAAATGGAGGTGTGGATAGCAAAATAGTCTAGGTCCAATAACACGCATAACACAATAACAAGCATACACTCTCAGTCAACCAAATTGACTCATTCATGGCCATTGGATCAAGTCAAGGTCAAACGAAAGTCAAAGTAACCAGATCTGACACACGCGCGTGAGTGACCACACAACATACAGTGTGCCACACCACATAATGTTCACTCTGATTAAAATAAAACATGTGCCACGCGAGTGACATTTTTATGCGCTGTCATCACACAAGCCACACGATGATGAACATCCAACGGTCCACGTTCAAACTGCAAATAAAACCCTAAACAAGTTCACCGGCCGGAGAGGGACCTCCGGTCACCTTCTCCGGCGAGAACCACCACCTGCAACACTCACATGTTCACCAAAACACACAAATCGCCTACCAAATTGAAGCTAAGCTCATGTAGATCAAGAATATGCTCATAAAAATAACAAAACATGCACACACAGCAAGAACAGAGGAGATGAACTTGTGCCCTAACTTTTGGATCTAAGCCTTTAAGAAGCTCTATCAACTAGCCAGAGTTCAAATGCTCCTAGTGAGCTCATATCACCATGAAAACAATAGAATAAACAAGTAAACGTGAGAGGAGAGTTTGTAAGCTTCGGAACCTGATCTTGCAGTCCTTGTAGAGTCTGAGAAAACCAGAGGAAATGCTTGCTTCTTCCTTAAGCTTCACTTGGCCAAATAAAGGCTTTGATGAAGATGATGATTCAGGGGAGAAGAAATGAGATCCAAGCTCAAAAATCAGTTGCTCTTTGGTGAAGTTGAGAGAGAATCATAGAAGATTGAGGAGGAGGCTGAACAATATGAACTCGAAGCTTCCTTGCAATGGTGATGTTGAGAGTAGAGCAGAGAGAGTTTTTTGGAGAGAATGTGGAAGAATCAGAGAGAAAATTAGAGAGTGTTTGGGAGTGAAATGAGAAGAATGGAGTTGAAAATGAAATTAGAGTGTGAGTTTTCTATTTATAGTGTGAGTTTAACTATGGTTTAGTGAGTGGAGTTAAATGAGTTAGCATGGTTAAACTGAGTGCACCCTAACTAACTGAGCCAAGTTAGTTAGGGCGAGTTATCCATGGCTGTAATTGTGTGATGATGGTTCATGGTGAGTTATGGTGGGAATGAAGAGAAACTGGTGTGGCACGGCTGGTACAGCATGAAGCTTGTTCAACAAGTTATCTTTTTTTTCCATTCTTATGTATTATGAAGCACGTGGCATTATGAATGTGATGAGTGTTTGGTTTAATGAGGAAAGAAATGAGAAAGTGTTTGTGGTGTGTGTGAACCAAATCATGCAGCATGCCATCAATATATCAATGTCAACATAGGGTGGTTTATGGAGGTTTTTTTCCTCTACTCAATGACTGCATTAGGGAGTGTATGGGTTCATTGGAAAGAGGACACATAGGAGAGAGCAATGTTGATGTGCAACTTGAGTGGAAATGATGCCTCAAACATGTCTAAAAATGACCATAAACAGATGGGCCAAGAACTGGTACATGGGTGCGCAGACTTGTGGCATGACCTGGTTGTGACCTGGTCAAATTTCAGTTGCAATGACCATTCTTTGAGCCATCATAACTCCTTAACCTTTGATCAAATGAAAAATTGATAAACACCAACTTTGAAGATCTCACATAGAGGAACAACTTTGATGTTGAAAGATTTTCCATTTGAAGCCTCTAATCATGAGTAATTGATCAATACATTTGGCCCACCAAGTGTTTGAGAAAATGACTGCGCGCGTGCCCTGAAAATCTTGGTCATGACCTAGTTTTGGACCTACTTTGCTCAAACTTTGATCAATCATATCTCACTCAATTTTTATCCAATGGAGATGTTCCACATATGGATGTGAAGCTTAAAACAAGATCTTTTGTTGTGGCCGAGTGGAATTTTCATTTGGTGCTTCAATTTTAAATGGCCTTGGTTCAAACTCTGATGCAAAATGGCCAAAACTTGCTATTTTTAGTAACCCTTCCTCTTCCAAAAATGGCAACTTTCCACCTCTTGATTTTTTCATGATTCCTTTGGAGTTTCTTGACCAAACTTTGTACATTGGACATATGTAACATGAATTTCATGATTTTGGGCTCAAAAAGTCAAGAGTTGACTTTTTCCTCTGATTATTTGACTTGGCCCCAATTTTCCTGATTTCTGATCTTTCTTCCAATTGAAACACTTCCAAAACCAATTGAGAGGCAATTTTCCATACACATACACTTAAGAACATGTAGAATACCATGACATCAAGTTTTGTCCAAAAAATCAAAGATTCCCTGATTTAATGGGAAACCCTAGTTTTGGTGCCCCCCTCCTAGGAGAAAAATGTGCAGTCTTCAATTTCAAATTCCTCAGAGTATGTTGTGTACCTTCTTAAAGGATGATGATATATGCCATTTGAGGATGATTTTGGATCAATGAGCTATCTCTTTTGAGGGTTTTCCTTCATTTTTTGAACCTCTTGCATAGTGAAAGATGTAGTGCTTCAATCTCCCATTGATTCTCTCATTCTTGAGGTTGTGGATGTTCCATTGAGATAGTATGAGACATGAAAGGCCTCTTGGCTTGCCCTGAGGAAACTTGATTGACCTTTTTGTGCTTTGAATGATTCCTTGATTGTCCACCTTCCACCTGATCACATGCCCTGATGGTAAGAAGGATGCTATGCTTCATTTTTCTATGTTAAATGCAATGTAATGTTAATGAGGTGGATATGATATGATAGATGATAATGCCATGCTATGATGACAAAGAGGGAGAGCAAATTTTGGGGTATTACAGCGAGTGTCAAATTGGAAAACAGACTAGGATATCACATAAAACGCTTCAACATCAGACCAACTCAAAAAACTTAGAGCTTCTCCATATAGATTTGATGGGACCTATGCAGGTTAAAAGCCTTGGTGGAAAGAGGTATGCCTATGTTGTGGTGGATGACTTCTCTAGGTACACATGGGTGCATTTCATCAAAGAGAAGTCAGAAGTATTTGAAGTTTTCAAAGGACTGTGTCAAAATCTTCAAAGAGAGAAGGATTATGGCATTGTCAGAATCAGAAGTGACCATGGGAAGAAGTTTGAGAACAGTAAGTTTAATGAGTTCTGCTCCTCAGAAGGAATCAGTCATGAGTTCTCATCACTCATCACTCCTCAACAGAATGGTGTGGTTGAGAGAAAAAATAGAATAATTCAAGAATGTGCAAGGGTCATGCTTCATGCCAAAAAACTTCCTTATCACTTTTGGGCAGAAGCTATGAACACAACTTGCTACATTTTAAACAGAGTAACCATCAGATCTAGGACATCTGCCACATTGTATGAGCTGTGGAAAGGTAGAAAGCCTACTGTGAAGTACTTCTATGTCTTTGGAAGCAAATGTTACATCCTGGAAGACCGTGAGCAAAGAAGGAAAATGGATCCCAAGAGTGATGAAGGAATCTTCCTAGGATACTCTACAAATGGCAGAGTCTACAGAGTCTACAACTCAAGAACTCAAGTGGTATTGGAGTCCATAAATGTTGTGGTTGATGACTCACCTATAGAAGCCGAAGTTACTGATGATATTGGAGCATTCTTTCCCACGGGGGATGAAGATGTCCCAAAGGATGTTGGAACATCACAAGATGACTCTGAGGGTGCTATAGAATCTAATGATGTCAATCCTGAACCTACAGTAACTGAGAAGGTTGACAAGGGACCCTCCACCAGACTTCGGAAAGATCATCCTAGGGAACTCATAATAGGAGATCCAAATGGAGGAAGGATGACCAGGTCACGTGATGTTGTTGCTAGTGCCTGTTTTGTGTCGAAGATGGAACCCAAGAATGTCAAGGAGGCCTTGACTGATGAATTCTGGATCAATTCTATGCAAGAGGAGTTGTGGAAGTTCAAGAGGCATGAGGTCTGGGACCTTGTACCAAGACCAGAAGGGTCAAATGTGATTGGGACAAAATGGGTATTTAAAAACAAGTCTGATGAGCAAGGTGTAGTCACAAGAAACAAGGCTAGACTTGTTGCTCAAGGTTACACTCAAATTGAGGGAGTGGATTTTGATGAAACTTTTTCTCCTGTTGCTAGATTGGAGTCTGTGAGACTATTACTTGGAGTAGCCTGCCTGCTGAAATTCATGCTTTTTCAAATGGATGTCAAGAGTGCCTTTCTGAATAGATACCTGAATGAAGAAGTTTATGTGGAATAACCCAAATTTTTTGTTGATCCTACATTTCTAGATCATGTATTCAAGCTGAAGAAAGCCTTGTATGGGTTGAAACAAGCTCCAAGGGCTTGGTATGAAAGGCTAACTGAATCCCTTATCACCCATGGTTACAAACAAGGTGGAATTGATAAAACCTTGTTTGTCAAAGAAAGAGAAGGAAAGCTCATGATAGCTCAAATTTATGCCGATGATATTGTGTTTGGAGGGATGTCAGATGAGATGGTTCAACACTTTGTCAAGAAAATGCTGACTGAATACAATGTCATTCAAGATGTTATGACACTCTTCTGTGACAACTTGAGTGCAATTAATATTTCAAAGAATCCTATTTAGCATAGCATAACTAAACATATTGACATCAGGCATCACTTCATTAGAGACCTTATGGAAGACAAAGTCATAACTCTGGAGCATGTTGCCACAAAGAATCAGTTAGCTGAAATCTTCACTAAAGCTTTGGATGCTAATCAATTTGAAGTGTTGAGGGGAAAGCTTGGAGTTTGCCTATCTGAAGATCTATAACATTCCACTGGGTGTGGGAATGATATTCAAATAACCGGATATGTATTCCCATCAAGTTTGAGAGGGCTTTCAAGACTTCTCTCAAGTTCTACCTTGTTTTGGTTTTGTAAGGGCTTAATGCCCAGGATAATTTTTTTTTGTGCTTCATGTGTACTTTAAATACTTTATGCTTTTTTCTTGGTTATTTAGTTAGTCTTTCTGCCTTTGTCATATTATGGCTAAAATGGGGGAGTAATACTAACTTTACTAACCACTGCTAACTGCTGCTAACCATTGAGGGGAAGTTTATTATTGCTGCTTATAGAAGAAAGAACTGGTTGAGGGGGAGACAATAAGATGTTTCACGCTTTTTTCGCTGATGATCTGTTTCTTGCCTCCGATTAAGGTTTTCTGTCTGCAGGTTACTTGTAGTTAGTTTTAGCCAAAATCAGCCAAATGGGGAGATTGATGAGTCCAAGCCTTTAAGGTTGACATCAATTTTGGTAAAACTAAATTAACAAAAAGATGTTAGATAAGATATCCTAACATGTTGAACTGACGGAAGATTAAGATGCTAGACAAGATGTCCTATCATGTTGATTCGACATCTTTGTCTGTTACAGTTTGGGATAACTGTTATTTGGTTTCCAGTTTTTATGGGAATGTTTATTTTTCCTAGGTGGCGTCCAAGATTGAGGAATCAAAGATTTTGATTCTAAATGGAAGATGCTGTTATTAAGTGTGGAGACACTTTATGAAACTTAGGATTGAAGAAACTATTCTAGAGAAGAATAAGGTGCAGATTTTGTGGAGCTGAATTGCTGCGATTCTGAAGCCCAAATCCAGTCTGGTTTATTGTTATAAATAGGATGGATTTAACCTAACTAGGTAGAGAATATACACGGCTGTTAATGAGTACTAGGGTTTGTACTCTTGTGAGCCTCTCTTATATTGCGTGAATACCTGAGTTGGATTGTGTTATTGAGTTGTAATTGTTCAGTCACTGCTGTGATTTAAAGGGAATTGAGAAGGGTCTATACCTAGGAGTGTCTTAGGTAGAAATATAGCACGAGTAGTAATTAGGTGTCAAGTTGTAAACGGTGTAGTTTAGTTTAGAACTAATACTGCTTAGAGGATTTCATTCCTGGCTTGGTAACTCCTAGACGTAGGTGTTGTTGTTCACCAAATTGGGTTAACAATTCTTGTGTGTCTTTTTGCTTTCTTCTATTTGTATTCTGCTCCTTATTATCCTTGTGTGAGAAGCAGAGATCAAGTGTCACGACATCCTGTCCGACATCTTAGTGATCTGCTTTACCAGAATTTCACCTTTTATCATATAATTATCTGAAACTTTTTTTATGGAACACATGCTCAAGTTACAACCTTGAATTTGTTCCAACTTACAGACCATGATCAAAAGAAATAAGAAATGTACGTGACACACTCATCTTAGTGACTTGTGCATGTGTGAGGAAATCAACTATTATGTGCTACCTAATAAGAAGAGGAAAGATAATGAAACTTACTTGAAAATGCTAATATGAGGAAATCTTTGATGAACAAAACTGAAATCGAACAAAATTTGAAAAATCATGAGTCGAACAAACTGAAATTTAACCCAAAAATAGATAATTTTGCAATGGAAGACAACAAGAAATTTGGTATTGTTCTACATTGAGTACTAGAGAATAAAGAAACTATGATTAATTATATAAGTCTCTAATGAATAAAAGCCTTTATAGCAAGAAGTTCTTCGCTGAGTACTTGATCGGAAAATAGCAAGTGTACTATTTTAACTGATGCAGTAATAATAGGCGTTTTATCCCTAGTATCGATCTCGAGGACTGCGTAGGAAATACAAGTTCTATAATAATTCAATTGAACAAAAAATAATTGGGGGTTTGGTAATTGTTTTGAAAATAGTAATTTCGCAACAGGAAAATAAAACAGAGTAATAAAATTGAGTCTTGAACAAATATGAGAATCATGCTAGGGTACAGTGTATGAATTGCCTTGTAACAACCTTAATCCTTATTTCAAAGACATGGCTTAGATTTATCAATTTCTTGACTGTAAATTGTTTACTCCTAAGTCCTTAGTGATAATATCTTTGATTTCAAACCTAATTACTACGTCCATAAACAATTAGGTCGAAATCAAGAGTTACGAATAATAATGTCAACGGTGTTCCAAGTACTACAGGGCATCCCTAGTCCTAGGTGATATCTACTATAGTCTTATCGTACAAAAGCGTTAACAATGGTTTAGCCTACCTAAGGTTAACCTTAAATCAGATTCTATTTGTCCGATAGAAAAAGCATTAAGAACGTTGTACGGTAAAAATGATTATAAAATAAGCACTTATGTCATTGAATAAAGAAAACCAAGATCATTACAATAAGCAATATAGGGACACCCCCTAGCAATGGGGGGTTTAGCTACTCATAGTATTAAGAGAAAATACAAAATAAAATTGAGACATTACAAGATAATCAGATTCCTTCGAGCTTCAATGGCTTCCGCACATAAAAACCTTTCGTTCCCCGATTGCCTTGATCTCTCCAATCTTGATCGTATATTCTTCTCTCGTTTCCAAAAGTCAAAAGGTCAAAAGTATCTTTCTTCTTCTCAAAACATGTCTAAAATACTCTCCAGTCAAATACAACAATAAGGAAATACCCAAAGTACCCTCAACGATCCCAAAAATCACAAAATCAAGAAAATCAACAAATGCCACGCCTCACCCAACACGGGCCATGTCAACTGACACGGGCACCCGTGTTGGCCCTCTGTTCCTCTGATAAAAATATGACAATGCTCCAGGCTTGCTGACACGGGCACCCGTGCCAGCCTTCTGTCTCTTCTTAAATCTTCATGCTTTTGGTACCTTCCTGACACGGCCCGTGTCAGGTGACACGGGTGGCTGTGTCAGGCCACTGTAACTCTTCCAAAAACTCGTCTGAACTTCCAGAAATCCCGTTTTCTTCGCACGAGTCTTTTGGACTTTTCCATACAGACCTGACATCATAAAAACTACCAAACAGACGCATAAAATGCAACAAAAGTGAAATAAAACAAAAATGCGAGAATAAATAAGAAACGTAAATTTAACTTGAAAAAAAACGAAAAGACAAAAGAAAAGATTACCGATTCATGGATAAAGTGCCGAATAAGTGACGGAAACGTAGTAGAAATGGTGACCGATCACAACCCCAAACTTATCTCATTGCTTGCCCTCAAGCAATGCTCAAGACAACAGAAAGGTCACTCCCAAATTACCCACTATCAACTTACCACAATACCGCTGAGATCTTTTGCAACTTTCTTTTCACTGTACCAACAAATTTTCCTGCTTCCCAGATCCGAAAAGTCTGCTACACTTCCACATCACAGCACCTTCTTTACCTGTCAGCTTATTCTCACTCTCACCAAAATCTCTCCAGGTTAAAGTGTTTACCCTCAACAATCAGTGTATGCAAAATTAACTCATAAAATTGAATACCATCTATTTTCATTTCACACACACACCACACACACTTTTTGAGGATTTTACAGGTTGTAACGGGGCTTAGGGTTAAAGGTGGGATAAACAAGAAAATGGGAAAACAAGTGGTTTTGGACTCAGAATCAGTGTCGTTATTCTTTTAACTGTGTTATTTGCACTACTCAACATCGGGGTATCAGACACTTTTTCATCAAGATTCTCTAGCTTCTACTCAATTATTTCTCTTGAGCATGATTTCTTACTTTTCAAGCTAAATTCCTCCTCTAGGTAAGTGCATTATTCTTTTCTCATATATTTTTTTCTTCTCTTTTCTTTTTTTTCTATCACATTTTTTTCTTTTTCTCTTTTTTTTTTTACACTTACTTAGTTGTTATTAGTGTCTTAACCCCAAACTTAGAATTTTTATACAGATAAAAAACTAACAACACCTATCTGAGCGGGTAGGGAAGTGTTTAGGCTTAAGGTTTACAAGATGTGGTTATAAACAAACAAAGGAAACATGGCTCAAATTGGGTTAACAACGAATAACATACAAAGGGTGGCTAGAAAGTCTCGGGGTTAAACAAAAATAAGTGCCTCAGTGTGTATAAGTGTGCAGTCAACTTACAATAGACAATACGCAAGCTCGGAGTGATAGAGACATACCTGAACAACTCTCATGATGACTAATTATTTGGCTTTTATCACTCACCATGGTTGGTCTAGCTTGACAGGTTTCGAAGTTCTCCTAGTGTGGTGCAGCTTCCTATCCGGCTCGGGTGCACAGTGTAGCGGCAAAAATCGTGAGTGTAAGCTATTGATTAACTTAACTCGAAAATGCAAGAGTCGCCACCGCACTTTTATTTTATCCGAAAGGAAAGGAAAAAGAGCGAACAAAACAAAAACATGTTTTGAACAAAAACAAGTAAATAGAGACTAGGTAAGGGGGTTGGTTACGCTAAGGGACGGTGTTAGCACCCAAAACGTCTATAGTACTCTATAGGAACCGTTTGAAATATCTACGCTTTTTGGTTTGAAAATGTTTGTTTGAAATGAGATTGGGGAGATGAGAAAAGAAATATATTTTTTAAGATTTTTGTGTTTGGAGAGACTTGTCGCCTCATGCCTACGTACCCACAAAGTGCAATATAGGATCAAAACCTCGTAGTTCATGGTACAAATGACAAAATTGGTTTGTTATGGTTGATTTTAAATTTAAAGACAAGTCGTCATTTCCAAGCGAATAATTCCGCTTAAAGAGATGAATTATGTCTAAGCTTGTGAAAAAGTTTTAAAAGAGAAAGTGCATAAGGCACAAAAGAGTTTGAATGAGTTTGAATGTTTTTTATGTTTTTTTTTAAGAGTCAAAGTATGGTTAACATTGATTGACATTTATTAAAGAAAAATGAAGTTTGAAAATGCACTTGACAAAAGTCAAGGTTTATTGTGAAAGAGGTTTTAGGTTTGAAAACAAGAAGGTTTTGAAAAAGAGAAGAGATTTTGAAAATTGAAGAAATGGTGGAGAAAAAGTGACTATCCTAAAGCAAAAGATAAAAGCTAAGGATAAGAACGATATAACCATACAAGTAAGCTCCAAAGCATAAGCATTTATTCCTTTAGATTAGGCCTTGATCAAAATAAGTCTTCAAAAGAGAACTCCAAGTACCCAAAATCCAAGGTTTGATATCACAAGCTTCCAAGCATAGATTAAGATCCTAATTCTAGGTCCAAAGTTCCATGTCCAATGCAACAGATAGTAACTGTAGCGTACGATTTTTGTCGGTGACGCGACCACCTTACCGAAAAATGCTTTTGGGTGCTACTTTTTTATTTCTGTATTTCTCCTATGAAGCTGGAAAGGAAAGGGAAGATATCTAAAACTAACCTTGTACGCAAATGTTTTCTTTAAAAACTGCTAAGATATCGGGGATCGGGGTCTGGTTATACAAAGGGAAGCTACTAACACCCAGTGTATCTATGGTAATCCATGGGAATTTTAATTTGCATGTATTTCTGTTAACTTGAATTGCTTTCTTTTGTTTATCTACTGTGGATTGGGAAAGTTTCTCCATTGGGAGTGCTGAGGGAATATTTTTGTTGTTTTCGGGTTTTCTGTTGTTTTTGGGAAGGTACTGGACCTAAAGTTTTTGGTTTGTGTGCCCACTTAGATTTTGCAATCTTATGCCTATGTATTCCCGTAAAGAGATTTGGGAAATCAGAGCAATCGTAGTTCCTCCTATTTCTATGGGAGGAAAGATATTTGGTGTCTTGTTTAAAGCCCAGGATTGAAGCTAACTGAGTATTTGTGTCTTGTTTAAAGCCCAAGATTGAAGCTAAAGGTTGACTGAGAGAGAATTTTTCATCTCTAAAGGGAGGTATCTCACCTATTCACCACAAAATATTGAGTTAATTGGTTATAAGGGAAATTACTTTAACTGGGATGTATTGAATCAAGCAATGCCATAATTTCCTTTATAGGAGGGATTCCATGAAGGAAGAAAGCTTTAACTCAGTGTAGAGCAATGCCACTTTTTCCTTTATGAATCTTTAATGCTAAGAGAGGGACATTGGCTTGGATGTATAGAATCCAGAGGCTTGCCCCTTACAGCTGTTAGTTGAAAGATAAGTTTTAGCCAGGATAAGAGAAGGACTCTATATTGGATTATTGAATCAACAAGTGTGCCACTTACAACAATTATCTAAAATAATTTTGGATTGTTTGTTTTGATATGTGATGCATAGAGAAAATATCCTCCTGAGAGTGGACTCATGGTCTCATATGAGGGGATGTTGATTTTTGTGTGCCTTGATCAAGGCCCAAGGTTGAAGCTAAAGGAAAATGACTCCTCTGGTGGGATTTTATCTATCTTGTACAAAGCCCAAGATTGAGGTTCACTGAGGAAATTCTTATATGAAGCCTAAGAGGAGGTTGTCTCTTGCAGAGGATTTATTGAAATCCAGGAGCAGGTCTAAATTATATTGGGGGGGTCCAAAAGGATTTACTCTTGCTGTGGTGTTAGTGCAGAGTTGAAGTATCAGATGCCATGAGGCTCTGGTTCTATTCAGGATTTTTTAATGGTAAATTGATCCTAGTTGGGGATTCTTGAACCTTGTTAGGGATCAAAGAAGTTTAAAGGTGAGTTTGAAAACCTTAAAGATTTTTGGCTCTTCTGGAGACTAGTATATTGGTATAGTGATCAGGGTTTTTCCTATTCTTTTAGGAAATTTAAGGGTCTCTGTGTGAGATCCCAGAGTAGTTGAGATATTCTAAATCTACTTGTAACAAGCCCAAGAGGAGGCTGAGACTATCCAAGTCTCTTAGGAAGAGGTAGACTCTGGTTGGAGAGAAATCTTTGTATGATGCCCAAGAGGAAGCTTTTGGTTTAAGGGATGAAGATCACCCTTTAGATGGTAATGTGTTCTGGAAATTTGACTTCACAGGGGATTGGACTAGCAAAGATGACTAATTTCTATCCTTTACTTTTAGGAAGCCTTTGGGTCCTTGTACTAAGCCCAAGAGGAGGCTGGGGAACTTCTAAGAAGCCTGTAGGTCCTTGTACTAAGCCAAAGAGGAGGCTGGGGATTCTTTTAGGAAGCCTGTGGGTCCTAGCCTAGGAAAAGCTCCAGAAAGGTTTCACCGGGAATTAATCCTTTCTTTACTAAACAGTTTTAAGGCTTGAAGAAGTTCAAGAAATGAATTTCTTATATATATATATATATATATATATATTCTAAGTTTTAACAGTCATGAGAAAAGTTTCACTGGGAATAATGTCTTTCTCCGTTCCATATTAAATAAGCCCAAGAGGAGGTGTGTATATATATATATATATATATATATATATATTCTAAGTTTTGACAGTCTTGAGAAAAGTTTCACTGGGAATAATGCCTTTCTCTGTTCCATATTGAATAAGCCCAAGAGGAGGCAGTCTGTATAGGGAATTTCCCATGAGGGAACTAGTTTTGACTATGTTAGAAAGTAACCTCTGGTTTGACCTAAGTGTAGACCTAACTGTTGGGAAAAACTCTAAACAAATATGCACAAGAATATATATACAGATGAATTAACAAATATATAAATAAGTATGCATTGAGTTGAAAAGATGTTGGGACTTATTGTCATACCCCAAATTTTGACCACTAAGATTTCCCATCTTTGTGCAAATCATAATCACAATATGGATGAACCATCATGCCTCATCAATCTCCTCAGAGATGTTTGAGCATTCACTACAATCAAGAATTAGGGTTTCAAGCCCTCTCAGAGCTTTTAGACAAAGGATCAATCAAGAAATTACATGATCTTCAACTTTTCTAACCTTTCAAACATCCAAAATGGATCAAGAGGACTCCCACATCAAGGATTAAGCACAAGGTTGTAACATTCCAAGTGGATTAAGCCTCAAGATCGCCAGTGTCACCAAATTAGGGTTTTGGTCGACCAGGGCCTCCAGATGGAATTTTTCCTCTGGGCATGAGCCAATGCTTCAAAGAATAACCTAAGATACTCCAAGGGACCTCATGGACCCAAGCATCAAGTCAATTTAACCTCAGGGGATGTATTCATAAAAAATCAGGAATTAGGGTTTCTTGACCTAATTCACCCCTAAGTCGACTTTTGGGACAAAACATGAGCCAAAACCTCAAGACATGATTTGAGGGTTCCTAATACACTACATTATTCCATTTGCAACAATGGATTGATCCAAGAAGCTTGATTCACAAGTTTCAAGTTCATCAGAACCACAGTTAGGGTTTCGTAGGAAAAAGTCAACTGTGCCTTTGACTTTTGACCAGGACTGGCTCCCAAACCTTGGGACATGATTCAATACACCCTATAACACCTATTAAATCAATCCATCAAGTTTGATTTAGGTCAAGGACTTGATTTCATAAAGGATCGCACAGTTTGGAATTCATTTGATAAAAAGTCAACTGTGCCCAAAAGTCAAAGTTTGACTTTTTTATCAATTATGGTTCCCTAACCCTAAAATGATGTTAATGTGTGATTGGAATCATCATTAATCAAGAAAAATCAAGAAAAGTGGGATAACTTGTAAAAGGGGTAACCATAAAAAAACTTAGAAATTTTCTAAGTTATTAAACAAAGTGGTCAGGGTACCAACTTCCAAGGATCATAACTTGTGATCCAAGCAACCATTTTGGCTGATCCAAAGATGGATTTGTAGCTCTCATGGCATACTTTAAAAGTGTCAACTACACCTCATTCCAATTCTTCATGGATTTTTAGTTATGGAGTGACCAAAATGACAAAAACATGAAAATGCCACTTTTTCCAACACTTAGTGAAATTTTCACTAAGTCAGAATCTGTTTCTCTTTTTTCAAAATGTAGGGGTATTTTTCACTTGGATCCAAAAAGTGTCAAGATAAACTATGATCACACATATGTTGTATCATATGAGAGCTTTCCAAAATGGCCAAGAACTCCATCAAATTCCATTTGAGCTAAGAGTTATGACAGTGGCAATATGCCTTGCTGCAACTGTCATGGCAAGGCAGATTTGTACATTTTGCTCGATTTGATCAAATTGTGCAAATGACAAACAAGTTTATCCATCTTAACACCTCAGAGGGAGACCAAGGAGGAACAAACACTGATCCATAAGCCTCCCAAGTCTTTGGAACTAAAAGTAGCATGCCAAACTTAAAAATGCCTAAAAGGGGGACAAGACTCCAATTTTTGTTTTGGAGCATTCAATGGATGCACTAAGGTGGCATGAACTGAGCCTTTTCCAACTGAATGAGTCAAGGATGATCTCTGAACTAGGGAACCAAAGGCATGTGCTCTAACCTCTAGTCAATGGCTAGAGGAGACTTAAGATTCCAAAGTGATGCAATTGGACAATGAGCTGTTGCAGTTGCCATTCACTATTGCTTGCAAAACAAACTTACTCTACTATAAATAGAGCTCATTTGTGCTCAGTTTAAGTACACCAAAGGTCTACAACACTTGCCTTTCTCAAAATCATCTTCTCACTCTTAAAAATGCCTTTCTTAGCAAGTCACTATCGAATTTTTCAGTAGAGAGCAATTCCACTCAAACCAATTGCTCTAACACCTCATAAACATCATATGTGAGCTGACCAAACACTAAACACACAACTGTAACACTGATTTCTTAGAATCACCAGCCAGTTGCTCATGTTTTCAACCAAGTTGCAGTTGAGATGCCATGAAGTGATCCAGCCATTTCCAATCAAGTCCAAGCATTCAAACACACTCCATATGGTGTAGGGAAGCTGTCCAGATCATCACAACTCATCTGTAACACCTCCAACTCAAAAATCATTTTCCTCTTGCTGTCACGACCTTCAAGTAAGCCTAAACTTGGTCATCTCTTAATCTATACATATTTCCTCGCATAATACTTTTGCCAAATGTTCATAATCATGCATAGAATGTTTCCCCTCAATTAATTGCTTTGTTTGAATCCTGTATCAAAATTCTCAGCCTTCATGCAAATTTTAGGGTTCTTGAGGTTTTGTCTTGATTTCTTATTCCATGCTTAAAATAAATGAAATTAAAGACCATAGAAATGATCGTGAGGTGAAAACGAGCAGATTGATAAGTGGATTGTGTGATTTCATCAAGTATTTAGTTAGATTGGATAGAAAATGCAAATCTGAGCAAAACTCCCTTCGCGCGTGTTCTTGGCCCATGTTCTTGGCGCCTTTTTCACAAATTTGAATATTTGAATTTTGTGATTTTATTTAATTGATTCAAAAATTAATTTCTCTCTGAGTTTTAATGATTTTGAGTTGATTCTTTTTTTAATATTTCACAAAAATGTTAAAATATTTTATTTTGCCAAAAATTCCCAAAAATATTATTTATTTCATATACTTGATATTTTTGCAAGGAATTAATCTTTTATTTGTTTTTTAACATTTAAAATATTTTTTCCTCCTTGATTTTCCAAATTTAATTGGTTTCCAATCATTTTGTGGATATAAACATGATTTTTGAAACATAGATCCAAGATCACCACTCATTTTTCACATGTTTTCAATACTTTTTATTATTTTTTTAACAAAATTAATTCCTTTTTAAACAAAATTAGGGTTTTGAATAATTCAACCCTCATCAATCATTTTCAAACACTCATGGGCCTCTAATAGAGTGTAAGACCCAACCCCTTTGTAAATAATACCTTTCTCCTTTGATTTTGAATTCAAATATATGTTGTTATCAAAACTTTCTTTAATTTCTTTGTTGAACAACTAACAAAACAACAAGGAAGCTCTACAACGGGTAAGTGTTTATCCGCTTTTATTTACCGCTTTCATATGTATATAACTGTATTGTGGGGCTGTTTCACTATAAGTCTTCTTTCACATCCTTTTATATACTTGTCACATATCCACTGTGTAATACTAGTATAGTTATTTAGAGTTTTCCCCGGCAACTACGTCTAGAACTAGGTAAAGCCTGTTGGTCACTCTCGAATACAAATAAAACTAGATCCCCCATAGGATTCCAGATACAGTCTTCCCTTCTCTTGGGGTTAAACAATATGGAACAAAGAGAAAGGCAGTATTCTCGGTGAACCTTTTCTCAGACTGTCACCCTTAGAAATTGTCAAAAAAACTCTACTCCCTAAAGTTGATCTATTCTCCGTGAATATCATCTCTTGAGTTTCTTCCAATTTCTCAAAGTTTCCTGGAATGATCTCTTCTCTGTGAATTGCATTTCTTGAATTTCTCTTGGTTTGGGGACCCACAGGCTTCCTAAAAGCATCCCCGCCTCCTCTTGGACGTTGTACCAGGACCCTTCGGCTTCTTAAAAGTTCTCATGCCTTCTCTTGGGCTTCGTACAAGGACCTTCACGACCTCTTAAAGGTATATGACAGAACTTAGTCATCCTTCGTTAGAGTTGTCTTTCTAAAAGGAGTCAAAACCTTCAGACCAATTAAAGGGTTGATACTCATCCCTTAAATGAGTCGGCCTCCTCTTGGGCATCATAAAAAAGATAAAACTCTACCAATAGGCTTGGACAGTCTAAACATCCTTGAGTCTCAAATACATTCTTAAGTCACCTTTCAAACATAGGAGAAACCCGGATTCTGGATTAATCTCCAGCCGAGTTAGAACTTTGCGGGTTCTAAAACCCCGTTCTTCTCCCAAAATCCCCCAACCCGGGTCAGTTTAACACTATCTCAAACCAGAGCCTCATGGTTTCTGATCTATCAATTCCTTTTGCATTCCCTTGCAAAGATTGATTCCCTTCTCGGACCTGCCTCGGGATCTCAAGAATCCCCGACAGAATTATAGCCTCCTCTTAGGCTTTGTATAATGATCCTTCCTCAGCAAAGTCAGCCTCCTCTTGGGCTTTGTACAATGATTCCCCCTAGCGGAGTTAACCTTTTCAGACTCTCATGTTGAGTCTATCACTTTTCAATACTCTCTTGTTGAGTCACTTTCCTTTTAGCCTCTATCTCGGGCTTCGTACGAGACAGCAAATCACTCTCTTGTTGAGTATAAAAGACTCTCTTGTTGAGTCAATCAACTTGTCAGACTCTCTTGTTGAGTCAACCTTTTTTAGCCTCCGTCTTGGGCTTCGTATAAGACAGATAAAGGTACTCTCTTGTTGAGTCAAACCTTTTTGGCCTCCGTCTTGGGCTTCGTACAAGACATATAAAAGACTCTCTTGTTGAGTCAATCAACTTGTCCGACTCTCTTGTTGAGTCAACCTTTTTAGCCTCCGTCTTGGGCTTCGTATAAGACAGATAAAAGTACTCTCTTATTGAGTCAACCCTTTTAGCCTCTATCTCGGGCTTCGTACGAGACAAATTATAAACACCCTCTTATTGGGTCAATATCCTCCTCTTAGGCTTCGTATAGAGAAATCCTCGGTTGAGTCAATCAACCTTTTAGCATCAAACTTGTGCTTTAATCAAGGTATACGAACATCAACAGTTCCTCTTTAGAGATGACAAGTTCTCTCTCAGTCAAACCCTTTTAGCTTCAATCTTGGGCTTTGAACAAGACACAAAAAAACCCTTCAGCTTCATATCTTGGGCTTTGAACAAGATACAAATACCCTTTTAGCTTCAATCTTGGGCTTTGAACAAGACACCAAAACATCTTTTTCCTCCCTTAAAATAGGAGGGAACTACGATCGCTCTGATTTCCCTGTTTCGTTAAACGGGAATACGTAGGCATAAGATTGCGAAATCTTAGCGACCATACTAATCAAAAACTCAAAGTCCAGTACCTCCATACATCAATCAAAAAGCATCAGACCTAACACCTCACCAAAAGTCTCGCAAATAGTCCAGACACGGTATTCTTAAGAAAAATAACCTAAGACAGACCCCCCTATTTTGATAGCATCTATAAACCATCAATCACCCGTTTAAGCTCAGTATACAAGCAGGGTTAATTAGAGACATCTATTTCCCTTCCTTAATCAGCTTCACAGGAGATAGTGATTCGAAACCACAAAAATCGTACTACAGAAGAATAGCGACCACAGTGGGAGGCATTTCTCTCTCACAGTCTTAGGTAGAAAGCCTTAAATTGACTAGGTACCACAGAAATGGCGACTCAGCTGGGGAGTCAATGTCTGTATAGGGTCATAGGACTAGAGGTCTAGGATGTTAGGACAAATATATATACTGCTTTTCCTAATTGATGTCCGTGTTTATCTTTCTGCTAATAGGAATGCGTGTGATGCCGCATCTGGAAAGATTGAGTTTACACCTAAGATAAGTGATGGCACTAGACGGGTAATCTTACAGGGAGTGACTCCCAAATAAGAGGTCCCGGTCGACCATCGAATCAGTGGAGATGCCCTTTGCAGATTCAATGCCTATACGAATTCGTTTGTTGAAAGCAGATTGTTCGATTGGGTTATCTGAGAAGCTGAGCATTTTAGTAGACTGAAACCATTTTGTAGTGCGAAAGTTATCGAAAATAGTTGTCACGCGATACTACCCTCATTTGAGATTACTCTAAGATGCTACAGCTCGCTTGGTGATCCGCTTGCTGTCGTTATCCCAAGAGGGGTCAATGATTTTGAGGACAGGTACAAAAATCACCAATATAACCTTTGGGGATGGGTAGAGCCTTGACTTCATGACACCGACCCTTTGACCCCATGTTTTTTCTATGTTTTTGTGTGCTGCATTCATACATTCATTTAAAAAACATTAAAACAAAGAAAAATTTTCTCTTCTAGTCTCTCCTTTTTCAAATTAAACTAAGACAATGATTGCAAATGTCAGAGAAAAAGATTGCGTTATGGATTTCGGAAGAAGGAAGACTCACAAGTACACCTTCAAGGTTCCAAAACTAGAGGATTTAAGAGGTTTGGTGAGGATAATAACCAACCCTGAGGCTTTTCGAGCTAAGTATGGAGGACTACTGTCTCTGTTAAAGGTCTATGTAATTGAAGGAATCCTTTCCACGCTAATCCAGTTCTACGATCCGGTCTATCACTGTTTCACATTCCCGGATTATCAGCTAGCACCAACACTGGAGGAGTACTCTCACCTGACTGATTTAGCTATCAGTGATCAAGCTCCCTTTTCTGGACTGGAAGAAATTCCAAAGGATCAAACCATTGCAAGAGCAATCTATTTGGACGAGTCAGAAGTCAGGACTCACATGATCATTAAGGGTGGTATCTAGGGTTTTCCAGCTCAATTTTTGATAAAAAAAGGCTCTATACTTTGCTAGTATAGGGAACGTGGCCGCTTTCGAAAGCATCTTTGTTTTGCTTACCTATGGGTTATTTCTGTTTCCCAACATTGATAACTTCGTTGATATCAATGCCATTAAGATTTTTCTGATTGGAAACCCTGTACCGACCCTGCTCGCAGATGCTTATCATTCTGTACACTTAAGGAATTTGTACAGCGGAGGAATGATCACATGCTGTGTACCCCTGCTATACAAACGGTTCATTTCCCATTTTCCAAAGTCTGTTGCATTTTGGGATCAAAAGAGTACTTTACGTTGGTCGCAGAGAATCATGTCTCTTACCAACTCTGACATCGATTGGTACAATCGAATCTATGACAGGATCAGAATCATTGATCGTTGTGGAAACTTCCCAAATGTACCCCTTATAGGAACTAAGGAAGGAATCAATTATCATCCAGTTTTAGTTCGTCGTCAACTCGGATACCCGATGAGGCATGTTGTAGCACCCCAAAATTTGCCCTACCTTTTTCTAACTTTTTCGGGCTTATGTTTCTTTTCACTTTGCATCTCATTAGGTCATAACTCATAATCATATCATTGCATTGGTCTTCTAAGACATGGGATCAAAGGATCTTCTTGGCCTTATTCATAAGGGATTCAGTCAGTTTCTATTCCCGATTAAGTTGGAGCAAGAGGTTGAGTTCTCCTCGTTGTAATCTTCCTGATCTGAGGGTTTCCTAGTCACTTTGGATCTGAAGTTGGATGTGGATTGAATGTAATCATGTGACTTACTTGGAATTCGAGACACAACTCCTTTTTCTAACCCATAACCATTTGATATTCGTTTTAAATCATTTTCTAACCCATATTCATTTAATACCATTTTTCATTAATTCCAAAGTCAATATCCAATATTCATTTTGTAAATCCATTTTTTTACAACCTTTTCTTAAACCATTTTCTTTGATTAATCCATTGCAAGATCCCATTTCCTAAATATCCATATTCAAATATCCAAAACCTTTTTTTTTTGTCTATATCCATCTCATTTTAATATCCATTTTTCTAAACCAATTTATCCACATCATTTTTAGATATCCATTTCATCTCATAACCGCGTTTCATTTTAAAACCATTTAAATCCATATCCATATTTTCCAACAACCAAATTCATTTTATCCGTTACACTTCATATCCAAATTTATACATTTGTTATCTTTTTAATTCCAAATATCCATATCCATGTTATTAAAAATCCATTTTTAACCATGTTTAGATATCCACATCTATTCTTGTTTATACCCATTTTTCAATCCAAATCCAATTAAATTCACTTCATCCAAATTAAAACTAGTCCCATTTTGACTTTTAGGTTCAAATAACCAATTCATTATCCATACATAAAACAATATCCACAATCCATATGGAAAGCTGCAGCATAAAGAAAAGAGAAGAGTTTAAGCGCACGTCCAAAATGCACAGCAAAGTTAAAAACCAATTTTTTCCATAACAGTTTTCAAACTACACTAACCAAATTCTAAACCAGAAAATCATAGTTCACCAAGCTTCTAACAGAAGTTTCTAATAGAATCCTAACTAACTCTAACTGAATTTCAATTGAAAAGCCAATTTTACCCTCCCTGATTCCTGCTATAAAAACTTCATCCTCTTCATTCTTCAGGATCTCTGATTCATTCTGCATAATTCTCACCAATCTTCACTTCTCTAATCCCTCTCATTCACTAATCTCTGCACTCTGCACTTTCATGAACTCTGAAATTCTCATCATCTTCAATACGCTTCTTCAGATATTCTCCATTCTCAAACACCAGTGATCTCATTCTTCTTCTCTTAAATTCATCTGCACATTTCAAGCTCTTCTCCAATTCTCATCAATCAATACTCTGCGTCATTTTTCTTCATAAAATCCACAAATCTCGCACAAATCCAGGCTCCAGCGATCCAATTCTACAAACCAGTAACTACAGAAATCGCAGCGAGAATCGGTATCTGGAAAAAGATGAATATACAACAGGTTCAACCAATTCTCCTGCAAATCATCAACAATGAAGCGAATTCAAAATCACGAAAAAGAAGAAGAAGAGTTCAATAGCAGTAACATCAAACTACAACTTCGGTATCACGATTTAGGAGTTCAACTCGCAACAGACACACCGCGGAGTTCTAAGAGAAGTAGCAGAAGAGTTGAAAGAAGCGGAAGAATCGAAGGCAAAATTACGCATACCTGAGCCGATTATCTTTGGTTTTTTCTTCGTTTTCATCAACTTTGAAGAGTCACCGGAACTGCTCCGGTAGGTAAGTTAGGCTCGATCCGAACTTTGATTATGTGTTGATGTTGTTCTTCAATTTCGTTTTCGATTGATCACGTCGTGAGAGAGAGACCGAGGTTGTTGTGCATCGTGGTTGAATAGCGGAGACTGAGTGAGTGAGGATGCGATTTGATGAGGTCGAGCGAACAAGATGAATCCAAGGATGGAGAGAAGAGTTGACGAAGGTGGACGGCACGGCGGATTTTCTTTCCTCCTCCGACGATGTGTTGTATCATGTGCTATGGGTGAGAAACGGCGAAGGCGTTTTGGATTAACGAGCGAAAATGTGAACGGAGTCGAGTATGTCATAGCGTGGCGTCGAACCTTTTCCGGCGAGCACGCGGTGAGAATTAAGGAGAGTGTTGTGTAGGGAGGAATCACACGGCAATTGTTTTGTGAGCGGAGGATATGGTGATGTCGGAAGAGGAGGATCGGCGGCGTAGAATGAAGAGGATGGTGGAGGCGGTGGTCGGCGTGGAGAAGAAGGAAGGAGGAGTTTGAGTGAGAGACTGAGAGTTGCTCATGGAGGGACTTAGGGTTTTTGTTAAAAGAGAACCATCTGTTTCAATACCAGACCGGGTTGCATTCAAGGCCCATGTGATTTTTTTATTTTTTTTCTTCTTTTCACACCCTCCGCTTCACTTGTTCACTTGTTAGCATTTTAATTCTAACTTGGATTATCTTGCTTATTCTGATTAAATGCTCCTTTGCTTACTTAATTTTCTTCATCCCTCTTTAAGATCAACTTAACTTCCATCTTGGAGGTAAGTTGCTTCTTATGTTCTTCTCCTCTTTTCTAGGATAGTGCTCTTCAAACCACACTTGACAATAGGAACATCCATGTATGATAACTTTAGGGTTTGAGTCTTAGTCTCCCTCATTAGATTTTACCTTTGTACCCTTTGAGTCTCTTTCTCCTCTCAAAACAAAAAGCAAAAAACACTTAATAAAGGCATAACATATATTGTATTTGAGCCTTTCATGTGAGAATAAGATAGTGAGGGGTCTTCTCTCACTTTCTTAGAATGTTTAGCGTACATCCCGTCTTGGGTCAATATGCGAGGCATTCGATCCTACATGAAGGACTTAAATACAATATGTGTTAAAAAACACAAAAACAATCAAAACACTTCTTTCTAAAAAACTTCAAACAAACAATAACGTTTTTCCTTCGGGAATTCTTTTCTCGTCTTACTCATTCTCAACGTACGAATGTGCTTCTCCTCGTTCTCTTGCAAGACGGTAACGCCTAAGTCTCCATACAGCGAGCTGCAACACCTGAGCTAGAACATTAGCCGTTCCCTAAAAAACACAAATAGTATTCCCTAGGTGAGGGGAACTACGTCGCTCTGATTCTCATGTTCCCGATGAGATACGTAGGCAGTGGGGTAGGGCCCATTCGAGCACTTCTTTTATTTTCCCTGCATTTGTTTCTCTTTCTCTCTCCTTTCCTTTTCCAGTTCTCCAGCTAGCAGTCCCTTTTCCAGTATCCTTTCCTTACACCCTTTGATTGAAGTAGCAAGCGTGGATCCCATCGGGTACGATGGACGCGAGGGGGTGCTAATACCTTCCTCTCGCGTAACCGACTCCCGAACCCAGTTCTCTTGGTCGCGAGACCATGTCCTTTCCCTTCCCTCAGGTTTATGCAGTGTTTCCTTTCCCTCTCTTGGGATAAATACACATTGTTGGCGACTCTGTTTCGGTGCCACTTTCGCGTTTGTACTAGGATGAAAATCTCGGAAGCGACAGCTGGCGACTCTGCTGGGGAAAGGTTGACCTCTTGCTGGTCCATCCCCTTTTGCGAGTCAATCTAGCGCTTGTCTGTTTTTGTCATTGGGTGTTTATCTGCGGTGTTGTGTTTTGATGTTTTACTGTTTTACTGTATTTGCTATTTACTGCATTATTGCTTTACTGTATTACTGTATTTACCGCATTTATTGCATTTGCCTTTCATTATTATGCTGGACTGTGCTGTGCTGTACTGGATTTTCTGTTTGGCAGGTTGGGATTTCTGAGAGATAAGCCCACTACCCAGGCTTGAGCATACACATAGGTATTAGTGTGGGTGGACATGTCGCTCCCGTGGTGTTTGGCCACGTGTGGGTGTTCACGAGACCTACAACCAGACGAGGTTCTATCCGGAGCTATCTGCTACTGTATGTTTGATACAGGCCAGTAGATATTCTCTGGAGGAATTGTCGACTCTGGTGACCATTCCCGAGGACTCAGTAACGACACTCCTCCCGAGTTGTGATAATGGCAGACCAGAAATGGCAAACCCATTACACATTCTCGATTCGAGGACCCAATGCTGGGAACTCGCCATAGGATATCCTTTTTGAAAGAGAATCAGTGGAGGCACTCCTCGATTGGCGATAGTACTGTACCCCAAGGGATGAATGTACTATTGCTTCTCGACCTCAGTGCCTGAAGCTGAGGACCTTTCGTTTTGGAGAATCAGTTGAGGCCTCCTCGATTGATGATGATGCCAAACTAGAAATGGTGAACGTATCATCATTTCTCGACCTGAGAGTCTGTGATATTGAGGATCCTCTTTTTTCTAGAACCCACATGTGAGAGGGGTTGGGTGTTTGCAGGTTTGCAGGTAACCATAATCTTCTACATACCCGGTATTCTGGATTTCCTATCAGTGTGGACTCATCAGCCTGGTATTCTGGTTATTCTGGGTATTCTGGTATTCTCTCCAGAGCAGACTCATGAGCTTATTCAGTCATCAGCACAGCACAATGATTATTCAAATTATATGGAAGCTTTGATCCCATGTCTTATTGCATTCATAACATTGTACTTTCATAATCATTTGCATAATAGGTGTTCGAGGCTCGATTATTCTTATCCTGATCTGGTTTTCTTCAGAATTGTAGACTTAACTGCTCAAGACATTCGGAAGTTGACCATGGATCTGGTTCAAGCAGAGTTGAGGGAAATGCGAAGCCAAATGGGGCAGTTTATGTGGGACATGGAAGCTTTGATTCAAGACCAGAAAATGTTGAAGGAGGAGGTCCACCAACTAAAGACTCAGATGAGTCTGGTTATGGAAGTCGTGAGAGCTGTGCTAAGCAAAGATAATACTCCCATGCCTAAGGCCGCGACTGGAATTGTCTCCCCTCCATTGATTGAGGGATCCCTCCGAAAGAGTGATGTGCCTCATAGATTTTCTACACAACTTGGGGTTCCAGAATTTCCTCATCAGCAGTTACCTCTCGTTTCCCAAGACAACCCCAAGGCTAAGAAGTACCCACCAAAGTCGAAGAAAGCTGACAGAATCTTTGATCCGGTTCCTATGTCTTATGCCCAACTATTGAGGTATTTACTTCAGCTCCAATTGGTTAAACTTTGGACGATAAATCCTCCTCGTGGAAAGCTCCCATTCGATTACGATGCAAATGGCCATTGCGATTTTCACTCTGGTGCGCCGGGGCATAATATGGTAAATTGTAAGGCCTTTCAGCATGCCGTACAGGATCTGGTCGATTCGAGGGAAATTGAATTCACGCCGGGCGGCGTAAGCTTTCATGGTGGTTTCAATCCTACTTCAGAAAAAGAAGTGAATATCCTGGTTTTTCCTCCTGAAGTTGCACCAAGTCAGGGGCATTTCTCGCAACCTGTGGTTTTGGAATCTTCTCGTCCTCAACTGTTTCCTGTTCCTAAGCTAAGTCTAACGAGGAAAGCACCCAAACGAGAGGAAGGTACAAGTCGGTATCGGCAACAGAGCTATCATATGAAGAGTCAACAAAAGTCCAAAAGGCAGGAGAGAAAGTTTGATCCCATTACTGTTCCTTATAGTTATCTGCTTGCCCGTTTACTTCAAGACTCTTTAATCGAGCTAAAGGAAGCTTCGCCTGTTCCGTATTCCCTTCCTCCAAATTATGACAAGAGTGTTAGATGCGAGTACCACTCAGGGACACAGGGGCATACCATTGAAGATTGCAAGGTGTTCAGACACAAGGTGCAAGATCTCATTGACGTTGGGTTTATCATTTTCACTGAAGACGGTCTGTACATTAACTGAAGCTTCCCAAGTGAGCACTTGAGACTACAAAGACATTTCCTGAAGCAATCAGTCCAGTCGGAGCCAAGCCTCCTCAACAATGGCGAACATCATTTTTCTTTTACTGCATTTTCATTTGTAATTTGCATTACTGGTTAATGTTTGCATGTAAAAAACTTGTTTGTTCTTGAATGATGATTTTAATGCAATAAGTATGTTTTCTCGAAGAAGGTCATTCGTATTCACTCATTTAATGTTGGTATGCACTGCAATATTAACTGTCTTATTTAAACTCTTGGAGGGAGGATGATGAAGTACAAACACACAGTCTTTGGTTGTATGCTTTTGGATAAAACCCTGTTGAGGATGTACAGGCATTGTTTCAAATCCCCAAACACCGGAGATATAAGGGAGTGAAACCTTTGTCAAACCCTGTTGAGCCTAGAAGTAGGAGTTTCTTTCGGAAAACGAAAAACCCTCAATCTTAACCTGGGGCAGGGTAGGTGTCAGTTAATTTGACTGAGCGTTCAAATTTCAAA
The DNA here is from genome assembly GCA_022829125.1 of Lathyrus tuberosus. Taxonomy (NCBI): domain Eukaryota; kingdom Viridiplantae; phylum Streptophyta; class Magnoliopsida; order Fabales; family Fabaceae; genus Lathyrus; species Lathyrus tuberosus. The sequence continues at coordinate 1,667,956 of JALAZF010000516.1, forward strand.
AGGAATGTGCCTCTAAGGATCAATTACACCTACGGTTATCCCTCACCAACCGAAAAGTGAGGCAGTCACCACCCTTTACAAGTCAAGACAAGCCAGTGTCACACGATTTGTTCAAAAGAAAAAGAGAATCAAAAGAAAAAAGAGCCCGCTAAGTCGAACTTGAAAACAAGTGACTTAGGCAAGAGTTAGGGCATCCCGCTGGACTTCAAGATCGAAAAATTCAAAAAAGGGATAAGTCCAGGCAAAATCAGGGGAAAACAAAAGAACGAAAAGCGAAAAAATGAGAGGAACAAAAAGAAAAATCCTCGAGCAAAGAACAAGTCGTGTGACCACAGACACCAAAGGACAAAAGGGGTGAATGTCAATATGTAAACCGTGTGGGTTCCTTAACCATCCTCATACCGTTCATAACCTTTTGAAAGGTGAGCGCTTGTGTCGAGTTAGCTGAACATAGGACTGGAGAACATCAAGGAGAATGGGTGAGTACAAACAAAATTTTGAGCCATAAATCCTTTTTTCTTAAACCGCGAACCAGACCACGTTACAACCCTCAAAAGTCCTAATTGAAACAGGGTTTATTCTGAAGGCGTATTTCAATAAGATAGCGTTCTTGACTCCCATGAGTTGTGCTCAAAGACCTTTGTTGGTATTGCATGTGCATGCTATTTTCCATTTTAAAAAATTTGTGTCGCACCTTAACCAGTGATTCATTCACAGGTATTGGCGATATCTTTTCGATAAACACTTTGAGATTAATATACGTGTTACATTATAATCTTCATTCTTGGAATAGATATTGTATGCTTGCTTACATGTATTTGACACCCGTAAGGCTTACAAAGTGAACATCAGTCGAGAATTTTGATCACGCCAAAGTGAGATGCATGAAAACTCCGAGGGATGAGAGTGACAAGAGTCATGTTACTAAGTGATTATGCTGGGTGTGTGCTTTCACGGCAGTTCGTGCTAAGAAGTTGTCAATCCGGGGCAGTTACATTGTGAAATATCTCTGCAGTTCGGTTAATCTGGGGCAATTATGTTGAGAATCTGGGGCAATCAAGTCGAGATTCAACAAATCTCTCAAAGGTCAGTTAAAGGTACTCCTTCACAGATCAGCCAGACAGGGGCACAAATCATTTCAAGGCTGGGGCAGGCCGCCTCAAGAGCACAAAAATTTATTCTCTCCGGAGGACGGTTAATCAAAAGCCATGGGGCAATCTATGTCAGATCTTCACGAGACATCCTGAAGACATGTTCATTTACAGGTTATGCCGCATCAGAGCACCTCTTTTGGTCATATCATACTTGCAGGTTCATGTTGATAGCTGACGCGTGACATCCCCAGTAGAGTTTTTCTCCTCGGCAGAGATGGCTGAAGTTTTATCACTCAGCAGAGCATTATGGAGATGGTGATTATTCTCCCCCAGCAAGAGTTCATGAGTTCGCTCTCTCCTATCTAGGTTGGTGAAGTTTACTGCTTTTCAGCAAGAGTTCATATAAGAGTATGGGGTTTGTGTTTCCCCAGTTTGCGGTAAAAGTTGTTCCCGTCTCCCCAACGGAGTAAGGGTAGAAGGTAGATTCCCAACAGAGGAGTAAGTCTGATCTTGTCCCCTAGCAGAGTTGATGTCATCAACCATTGTCCCCAAGCATATTTTTGGGTGGTGGTTAGCTTTCCCCGGCAATTCAAAGACTTGTCATTGACACTTTTCTTCAGTAGATTACTGGGATGTTTCTCCAGCAGACGTTTGTGATGCGTACTTTCCTGCAGAATGGAGATTCAGTTGGGATCTCGAGCAGTTGTGACACTGAAGGCGATCTAGTTTGTTATCCCCAGCGGAGTTGGCCTCATCTCTTCAGCATTTATTTTGCTGGAGTGTTCCTGTTGCATATCATAAACATCATTGCATAATCATTGTCATTGCATAATCATCAGCATAGCATTTCATGAAGCCTTGTAAAATCGAACAGAAACCCATAGCCCAACCTTGCTCGGCACCTTCATCCATAGCCCACTTTGCTGGCATCTTTCAAAAACCTGAAGCCCTATCATTATTGGCGTCCCCTTTAAGCAAAAGTCCAATCCCTATTGGCACTTCATTCAAAATCCAATCCCTATTGGTACCCCATAAGATTTCTCCTTTGAAAAAAAACAATCACCATCAGGTTTCACCTGTCATAGCCAGCAAAGTTCAATTATACTTGGCACATCCTTCTTTTCCTGGCAGCCCGAGCATATGTTGGTTTTTAGCATATAGTGATCATTGCATCCTCAAAACGCGTAGCATTTCCATTTACTATAGAGCATTACGCCATAGAAAGAAAATTCAAACATGTGCATGCGAAGCATAAGCCAGATTTGGTACCTTGCGCGAAAGCCCGAATCAACTCACAATCAAGACGGTGACATATCCCCAGCAGACATTACAATCAACCCCTCTACTTGCCTTTCTTTTGGGTCGTAGATCATATGTCAATCTTACCCTCGATCAGTCCTTGTCCATCAACCCTTTGATGACGACATTCCAAAAATAGGTTTACTTTCCGTCATCCCTATGACAATGTGTCTCTTTCGGTCAAGTTCTCTTTCTGTCATCCCCATGATAATGTGTCCCTACGGTGGAATTTTCTTCCTGTCATCCCTATGACAATGTGTTCCTTCAGTTGGGTCATCTTCCTGTCATCCCTATGACAATGTATCGCCTTTGATCGAGTCTTCTTCCCGTCAACCCTTTGACGATGTGCTCCTTCGGTCCGGTTTTCTTTCTGTCATCCCTATGACAATGTGTTTCCTTCAGCCAGGTCTTCTTTCCGTCAACCCTTTGACGACGTGTTCTTTTCAGGTCTTCCTTCTGTCATCCCCATGACAATGTGTTGTCCTCGGTCGGGTCTTCTTTCTGTCATCCCTATGACAATGTGTTCCCTTGGGTTAAGTCTTTGTTCTGTTATCCCCATGACAATGTGTCCTTTTGGTCGAGTCTGCTTTTTGTCATCCCTATGACAATGTGTTTCCCTCGGTCGAGTCTTCTTTCTGTCATCCCCATGACAATGTGTTTCCCTCGATCGAGTCTTCTTCCCGTCAACCCTATGACAATGTGTTCCTTCGATCGGGTTTCCTTTCTGTCATCCCTATGACAATGTGTTTCCTTCGATCGAGTCTTCTTTCTGTCATCCCCATGACAATGTGTTCCCTTTGGTCGAGTCTGCTTTTTGTCATCCCTATGACAATGTGTTTCCCTCGGTCGAGTCTTCTTTCTGTCATCCCCATGAAAATGTGTTTCCTTTGGTCGAGTCTTCTTTCTGTCATCCCTATGACAATGTGTTTCCTTCGATCGAGTCTTCTTTCTGTCATCCCTATGACAATGTGTTCCTTCGATCTGGTTTCCTTTCTGTCATCCCTATGACAATGTGTTTCCTTCGACCGAGTCTTCTTTCTGTCATCCCTATGACAATGTGTTGCCTTCGATCGAGCCTTCTTTCTGTCATCCCTATGACAATGTGTTTCCCTCGGTCGAGTCTTCTTTCTGTCATCCCCATGGCAATGTGTTGCCTTCGATCGAGCCTTCTTTCTGTCATCCCTATGATAATGTGTTTCCCTCGGTCGAGTTTTCTTTCTGTCATCCCGATGACAATGTGTTTCCTTTGGTCGAGTCTTCTTTCTGTCATCCCTATGACAATGTGTTTCCTTCGATCGAGTCTTCTTTCTGTCATCCCCATGACAATGTGTTCCCTTTGATTGAAGCAGCAAGCGTGGATCCCATCGAGTACGATGGACGTGTTGGGTGCTAACACCTTCCCTTCGCATAACCGACTCTCGAACCCAGATCTCTTGGTCGCAAGACCATGCTCTTTCCTTTCCCTCAGGTTTACGCAATGTTTCCTTTCCCTCTCTTGGGATAAATACACATTGCTGGCGACTCTGTTTCGGTTCCACTTTTGCGTTTGTACCTGGATGAAAATCTCGGGAGCGACAGCTGGCGACTCTGCCGGGGATCGAACCCAAAATCTTTGGTCGCAAGACCATGCTCTTTCCTTTCCCTCAGGTTTACGCAGTGTTTCCTTTCCCTCTCTTGGGATAAATACACATTGCTGGCGACTCCGTTTCGGTGCCACTTTCGCGTTTGTACCTGGATGAAAATCCCGGGAGCGATACATGTCCCGCGTAATGCTCATCTGGAAGGTCTTTTCTTCAAGGAAGGAGAAAATGACAGAGCACTAAAGACAGAAATAGTGCATGCCTAGAAACACGTTCATAGAAAAGGACAAGAGTCTCTAGGAAAACCAGACTGTGTCTTGGTGGAACCTTATCTCCACTGGGTACAAACTAGAGCTCTGAAGCTGAGGATGCCTTACCCTCTTCAAGAAGTTCTTCCATTAAGGGACCCTGTCTTTTATTTTATGTCTGATACAGAAAAACTTCAGGTTACTCTCAACAAAGTTCAACAGGAGAAGAAGTCTTGGAAGAACAAGTACCGTATTCTCAATGTGGAGTGTAAGAAAATACAACAGCTATTGAAAGAAAAGGATGCTCTGATCGAGATCTTAGAGCAACTTACTATAGAGAATCAAGAAGACCAGAGGAATTTGCTCGCTCCTTTCACTTGGCAAAGGAATGACAACCCGACAATGGCTCAAGAGCCCCGGTCAAAGAAAAGGAAAGTACGAGAACCAACATCTGAGCTCTACTCAGAGAGGACTCGTGACCCATAAGTTTAGATTTCCTTTTACAGCACAATGTAAATTATTGTATTTCCAATTCCGCAATCTTTGAATTCAATAAAACAGGTTTCCTCACTGTTTGATATTTGCAATCCAATTGTCGAAGTTTACTTTGAATAACAAAAAAAACTAAATATAATCATTGCATATCATTCATCATTCTCGCATAAACGCATTATTCTTCCCTGCAAATCTCATATCTGTGTCTTGATTCTAGCGTCAAACTGTCTCATTCGTACAACACTGTCATACCCCAAATTTTGACCACTAAGATTTCCCATCACTGTGCAAATCATCATCACAGTATGGATGAACCACCAATCTCCTCAAAGATTGTTGAGCCTTCACTACAATCAAAATTAGGGTTTCAAGCCCTCTCAGAGCTCTTAGACAAAGGGTCAATCAAGGAATGACATTATCTTCAACTTGTATAACCTCTCAAACATCCACAAAGGATCAAGAGGACTCCTACTTCAAGGATTAAGCACCAGGCTGCTCCCTTCTAGGTGGATTAAGCCTTAAGATCGCCACTGTCACCAAATTAGGGTTTGGTCGACCAGGGCCTCCAGATGGAAATTTTCCTCTGGGCATGATCCAATGCTCCAAAGCATAACCTAATATACCCCATGGAACCTCATGGACCCAATCATCAAGTCAATTTGTCCTCAGGGGATGTATTCACCAAAAATCAGGAATTAGGGTTTCTTGACCTAATTCACCCCTAAGTTGACTTTTGGGACAAAACATGAGCCAAGACTTCAAGACATGATTTGAGGGTCTCTAATAAACCACATTGATCCATTTGCAACAATGGATTGATCCAAGAAGCTTGATTCACAAGTTTCAATTTCATCTGAACCACAATTAGGGTTTTGATGAAAAAGTCAACTGTAGCTTTGACTTTTGACCAGGACATACTCCCAAACCCTAGGACATGATTCAATACACCCTATAACATCTATGAACTCAATCCATCAAGTTTGATTTAGGTCAAGGACTTGATTTCATATATGATCGCACAGTTTGGAATTCATCTGATAAAAAGTCAACTGTGCATAAAAGTCAACTTTAACTTTTTGAGATTTTTCACAATTATGGTTCTTTGACCCTAAAATGATGTTATTGTGTGATTGGAATCATCATTCATCAAGAAAAATCAAGAAAAGTGGGATAACTTGTAAAAGGGGGTAACCATAAAAACTTAGAAATTTTCTAAGTTATGGAACAAAGTGGATAAGGTACCAACTTTGGAGGATCATAACTCCTAAACCATAAGGCCATTTTCCCCCATCCAAAGCTGGATTTGTAGCTCTCATGGTACTCTACAAAAGCTTCAAACATAACTCATTCCAATTCCTCATGGATTTTAAGTTATGGAATGATCAAAATCACAAAAAGTGAAAATGTCACTTTTTTCCAACACTTAGTGAAATTTTCACTAAGTCAAAATCTGCCTTCACTTTTTTCCAAATGTAGGGGCATTTTTCACTTGGATCCAAAAACTATCAAAACCAACTATGATCAAACAGTTGTTGTATCATATGAGGGCTTTCCAAAATGGCCAAGAACCCCATCAAATTCCACTTGAGCCATGAGATATGACAATGGCAACATGCCTTGCTGAAAACTGTCAAAGCAAGGCAGATTTGTGCATTTTGCTCGATTTGCCAAATTTGTGCAAATGACAAACACACTTATCCATCTGAACACCTCAAGGAGAGACCAAGGAGGAACCAACTCTGATCCCAAGCCTCCCAAGTCCTTGGAACTAAAAATAGCATGCCAAACCTAGAAATCCCTAAAGAGGGGACAAGACTGCAATTTTGTTTTGGAGCATTCAATGGATACACCAAGGTGGCATTGACTACGCCATTTCCAACTGAAGTCAGCCAAGACTTATCCAAGACCAAGGGAACCAGCAGCCTGTGCCCTAACCTCTAGTCAATGGCTAGAGGAGACTTGGATTCTCATTGATCAACATTGGCCAAACCTATGCAGCAGTTGCCATTCACTATTCCTTGCAAAACAAACTTGCTCTACTATAAATAGAGCTCATTTGTGATCATTTTGAGTACACCAAAGCCATCAAACGGATGCTTTCCTCAAAATCTCCTTCTTCACTCCAAAATTGCCTTCCAAAGCAAGTCACTATCGGGTTTTGAGTTTGAGAGCTATTCCAACCAAACCAATCACACACACACACACCTCATAAACATCATATAGAAGTGATCCAAACACTCACACAACATCTGGAACACCAAAATCACAAAATCACTAGCCAATTGCTCAAGTTCTTGACAGATTTGCAGTTGGGGTACCATCTCAAGTTCCAGATCATTTCCATTCATTCCAAGCATCCAGACACACTCCATAGCACCTAGGGAAACTGTCCATATCCTTGGAACCAAGCTGTAACACCTCTAACACAAAACACGATCACCAGCTGCAAGAGGTAAGCATGAGCTCTTCTAACTCTATGATCCATGCATTTTTTGCTGCACAATAATTTGGCCATATGTTCATAATCATGCATATAGTGTTTTCCCTCAATCAATTGCTTTGTTTGAATCGTGTAAGGAATTTCTGAACCTTCATGCAAATTTTAGGGTTGTTGAGGTTTCTCTTTGATATCTTATTCCATGGTTAAAATAAATGAAATTAAAGACCATAGACATGATCGTGAGGTGAAAACGAGTAGATTGATATGTAGAATGCATGATATCATCAAGTATTCAGTGAGATTGGATAGAAAATGCAAATCTGCAGAAACAGAGGGTGGCGCGTGTTCTTGCCATGTTCTTGGCGCCATTTTTGAACATTTGAGTATTTGAATTTTGTGATTTTTATTTAATTGATTCAAAAATTAATTTCTCTCTGAGTTTTAATGATTTTGAGTTGATTCTTTTTTTAATAATTCACAAAAATATGAAAATATTTTATTTTCCCAAAAAATCCCAAAAATATTATTTATTTCATATACTTGATATTTTTGTAAAGAATTAATATTTTAATTGTTTTTGAAATTTAAAATATTTTCTCCCTCTTGATTTTTCAAATTTTAGTGATTTCCAATCATTTTGTGAATAGAAACATAATTTTTGAGACAATAATCCAAGATCACAATTTGTTTCCACACATGTTTAACAATTTTGATCATTTTAATTGAACTTTTATTCAATTAAAATATATTTTGAAAACAAATTAGGGTTTTGATCAATTCAACCCTCACCAAATCTTTTTTCAAACACTTTGGGCCTCTTGGTAGAGTGTAAGACCCAACCCTTTGTAAATACAAACCTTTTTGGGCCTCAGTGCGTTGTATAATTCCCGATACCGTCAAAAGGTTCGACATGATCGTCGCCTTTTTCACAAAAATCTTTGGGCTTCTCCTTGAGTTATAAGACTCGTCTTTAATCATTGGGCCTCTAATAGAGTGTAAGTCCCAACCCTTTTTGTACATAAACCTTTTTGGGCCTCACTTATTATATAAGTCCGTCTGTACATTTTTAAAACAACGGCGCAATCGTCGTTCTCAAACAAAAACCATTTTTGGGCCTCTCCTTGAGCTGTAAGCCCCACCACTTGTATAAAAATAAACCTCTGGGCCTCTTGAGAGAGTGTAAGACTCATCCCTTTGTACATAAAACCTTTTTGGGCCTCAGTCACTTGGATAAGTCCATGTACAAAACAACAGTGCAATCACTGATAAAACCTTGGGCCTCTCCTTGAGCTGTAAGCCCCAACAACCTTTTCAAAGCACTTTCTCCTTTAATTTTGAATATAATATTGTTATCAAAGCTTTCTTTGTTGAACAAACTAACAAAACAACATGGAAGCTCTACAACTGAGTAAGTGTTTACCTATTTTCTTTATCCGCTTTCATATATATATAACTGTATTGTGGGGCTACTCACTATAAGTCTTCTTTCACAAACTTTTATATACTTGTCAAAATATCCACTGTGTAATACTAGTATAGTTATTTAGAGTTTTCCCCGGCAACTACGTCTAGCACTAGGTAAAGCCCTGTTGGTCACTCTTAAATACAAACAACACTAGATCTCCATAGGATTACCAGACACAGTCTTCCCTCCTCTTGGGGTTAAACAATATGGAGACGTGAAAGGTAGCATTCTTTGTGAACCCTTCCTCAGACTGTCACCCTTATAAATTGTCAAAGAGACTCTACTCCCCAGAGATGATCTTTTCTCCGTGAATGGCATCTCTTGAGTTTCTTCCAAATTATCGGACTTTTCTGGCTTTATCTATTCTCGGTGAATGGCATGTCTTGAACTTCTCGGGATTTGGGGACCTGCATGCTTCTTAAAAGCATCCCCGCCTCCTCTTGGGCGTTGTACAAGGACCCTTCGGCTTCTTAAAAGCTCTCATGCCTTCTCTTGGGCATAGTACAAGGACCCAGAGACCTCTACGAGTATAGGAACAGAACCTAGTCATCAATTTGCTAGAGGTGTCTTTCTGAGTCAAGTGTCAGACATGTTAATGGGTTGACCTTCATCCCTTAACGTATCTGCCTTCTCTTGGGCATCATACAAAGATCACTCACTATCTGAGAATTGATTTCTTAAAACACCAGTAGACTTGGACAGTCTCAATACCCTTTGAATTTCCCATTTCCTTAAAGAACAGGAAATAACCCTGATCCTCTGATCAGTGCCAAGGCACAACAATACCTTTAATCGCTCCCTTCATAAGAACTGGTTTTCTCTTTTATCCAACATATTGGACCTGTCAATAAACTGAAACAGTCACCAGCACTTTCAGCCTCAATCTCGAGCTTAATACGAGATACTAAAACACTCTCTTGTTGAGTATAAAAGACTTTCTTGTTGAGTCAATCACTTTTAGCCTCCATCTCGGGCTTAGTACGAGATACTAAAACACTCTCTTGTTGAGTATAAAAGACTCTCTTGTTGAGTCACTTCCCTCTCAGCCTCCATCTCGGGCTTCGTACGAGATACAAAAACACTCTCTTGTTGAGTATAAAAGACTCTCTTGTTGAGTCAAACACCTTTAGCCTCCATCTCGGGCTTCGTACGAGATACAAAAACACTCTCTTGTTGAGTATAAAAGACTCTCTTGTTGATTCACCCACTTTTAGCCTCCATCTCGGGCTTTGTACGAGATACAAAACACTCTCTTGTTGAGTATAAAAGACTCTCTTGTTGAGTCAAACACTTTTAGCCTCCATCTCGGGCTTCGTACGAGATACAAATCACTCTCTTGTTGAGTATAGAAGACTCTCTTGTAAAGTCAATCACCTTTTAGCCTCCGTATTGGGCTTCGTACAAGTCACATATAAAAGCACTCTCTTGTTGAGTCAGTCACTTATTAGCACTCTCTTGTTGAGTCAACCCTTTTAGCCTCTCTCTCGGGCTTCGTACGAGACACATAAAAGCACCCTCTTGTTGGGTCAATAGACTCCTCTTAGGCTTTGTATAAGGAAACCCCGGCTGAGTCAATAAACCTTTTAGCATCAAAATCTGTGCCTTGCTCACAGGATACAAACATCAACAACTCCTTTCCCTTCATCTAAATTGCTGTAAGCGGCAAGCCTCTGGATTATTTACATCCACGCCACTGTCCCTCTTTTAGCATGAGAAATTCCTAAGGACAGATGGCATTGCTCTAAACTGAGTTAAAGTCTTCTCGTTCAGGTTAAAAATCCCCTATAAAGGAAATTATGGCATTGCTGGATTCACATATCCCAGTTAAAGTAATTCTCCTTTATAATCAGTCACCCAACAGTTGTGACAAACAGACCAAATATCCCCCTTTAGAGATGACAAATTCTCTCTAAAGTCAAAACCCTTCAGCTTCACATCTTGGGCTTTGAACAAGATACAAACCACATTTAGCTTCACGTCTTGGGCTTTGAACAAGACACCAAAACAATCTTTTCCTCCTATAGAATAGGAGGAACTACGATCGCTCTGATTTCCCTGTTTCGTTAAACGGGAATACGTAGGCATAAGATTGGAAAAATCTTAGCGAGCATACTAATCAAAAACCCAAAATCCCGTACCTTAATACATCAATCGAAAAGCATCAGTCCTAACATCCTACCAATAGCCTAGACACTGTTTTTTTAACAAAATAACCTAAGAGAGACCCACAATCGTAATAACATCTGTAAACCAACAATCATCTGTTTAAACTTAGTTTGCAAGCAGGGTTAATTGGAGACATCTATTTCCCTTCATCGGCTTCAATAGGATAAAAAATGAATCGAACTGTAGTACCCCAAAGCGATAGTGCTTCGCAACCACGCAAAAATTTGTGCTACAGAAAAATGGCGACTTCACTGGGGAACGCGAGATCTTGTTCTCTTCCCATCTCTTAGGTAGAAACCTTAAAAAGTGCCACAGCAGAGTGGCGACCACAGTGGGAGGCATTCTTTCTTGCCTTCTCAAGGGACGAAACCCTAAATTCATATCACAGAAATGGCGACTCTGCTGGGGAGTCATTGTTTGTATAGGATCATAAGACTAGAGGTCTAGGATGATTAAGACAAATATATATACTGCTTTTCTTAATTGATATCTGTGTTTATTTTTTTGCTAATGGGAATGCGTGTGATTCCACATGTGGAAAGATTGAGTATACACCTAAGATAGGTGATGGCAATGCGGGTAATCTTACTGGGAGTGAATTCCAATTAAGAGCCCCCGATTGACCATCAAACTCAGTGGAGACTCCCTTTGCAGATACATTGCCTATACGACTTCAGTTGTTGAAAGTAGTGTGGTCAACTGGGTTATCTGAGAAGTTGAGGTTTTTAGTAGACTTAAGCCATTTTGTAGTGTGGAAGCTATCGGAAATAGTTTTCATGCGATACTACCCTCATCTGAGATCACTCTAGGATACATCAACTCGCTGGCGATCCGCTTGCTGTTGTTATCCCAAGAGGAGTCAATGATTTTGCGGACAGGTACAAAAAATACCAGTATAAACCTTTGGGGGGGGGGGGGGGGTAGAGCCTTGACTTCATGACACCGACCCTTTGACCCCATGTTTTTTCTATGTTTTTGTGTGTTGCATTCGTGCATTCATTTAAAAAACATTAAAACAAAGAAAATCTTCTCTTCTAGTCTCTCGTTTTCAAATTAAACTGAGACAATGATTGCAAATGTCAAAGAAAAGAGATTGCGCTAATGGATTTTGGTAGAAGGAAAACTCATAAGTACACCTTCAAGGTTCCAAAGTTAGAGGATTTGAGAGGTTTGGCAAGAATGATCACCAACCACGAGGCTTTCAGAGCTAAGTATGGAGGACTGCTATCTTTGTTAAGGGTCCACGTAATTGAAGGAATCCTGTCCACACTAATCCAGTTCTACGATCCGGTCTATCATTGTTTCACATTTCTGGATTATCAGCTTGCACAAACGCTGGAGGAGTATTCTCACCTGACTGATTTACATATTACTGATCAAGCTCCCTTTTCTGGACTGGAAGAAATTCCAAAGGATCAAACCATTTCAAGAGCAATTTATTTGGACGAGTCAGAAGTCAGGACTCACATGACCACTAAGGGTGGCATCCAAGGTTTTCCAGCCCAATTCTTGATAAAGGAAGCTCTATAATTTGCTAGTATAGGGAACGTGGCCGCTTCCGAGAGCATCTTTGTTTTGCTCACCTACGGGTTATTTTTGTTTCCCAACATCGATAACTTTGTAGATATCAACGCCAATAAGATTTTCTTGATTGGAAACCCTGTACTGACCTTACTCGCAGATGCGTATCATTCGGTACACTTAAGGAATTTATACAGCGGAGGAATGATCACATGCTGTGTACCCCTACTATACAAATGGTTCACTTCTCATTTGCCCAAGTCTGCTGCATTTTGGGATCAAAAAAATACTTTACGTTGGTCGCAGAGAATCATGTCTCTTACCAACTCTGACATCGATTGGTACAATTGAATCTACGACGGGATCAGAATTATTGACCGTTGTGGAAATTTCCCAAATGTACCCCTTATAGGAACTAAGGGGGGAATCAACTATCATCCGGTGTTAGTTCGTCGTCAATTTGGATACCCGATGAGGCATGTCCCGCGAAATGCTCATCTGGAAGGTCTTTTCTTCAAGGAAGGAGAAAATGATAGGGCACTAAAGACAGAAATAATGCACGCTTGGAAACACGTTCATAGGAAAGGACGAGAGTCTCTAGGAAAACCAGGTTGTGTCTCGATGGAGCCTTATCTCCATTGGGTACAAACTAGAGCTCTCAAGCTGAGGATGCCTTACCCTCGTCAGGAGGTTCTTCCATTAAGGGACTATGCCCTTTATTTAATGTCTGAGACGGAAAAACTTCAGGTTACTCTCAGCAAAGTTCAGCAGGAGAAGAGGTCTTAGAGGAACAAGTACCGTATTCTCAATGTGGAGTGTAAGAAAATACAGCAACTGTTAAGAGAAAAAGATGCCCTGATTGAGATTTTAGCGCAACATACTGTAGAGAATCAGGATGATCAAAGGAATTTGCTCGCTCCTTTCACTTGGCAAAGGAATAACAACCCGACAACGGCCCAAGAGCCCCGGTCAAAGAAGAGGAAAGTACCAGAACCATCACTTGAGCTCTCCTCAGAGAGGACTCAGGATCCATTAGTTTAGGTTTCCTTTTTCAGCACTTTGTAATTTACTGTATTTCCATTTCCGCAACCTTTTAAATTCAATAAAACGGGGTTTCCCCACTGTTTGATATTTGCAATCTAATTGTCAAAGTTTACTTTGAATAAACAAAAATAATTAATAATCATTGCATTCATCATTCTCATAAACGCATTCTTCTTACCTACGAATCTCACGTTTGTGTCTCGGTTCTAGAGTCAAACTGTCTCATTCGTACAATGCTCAGGCCAATCGCCAGAAAAAGATGGATGATCTCAAGGAAGAGAACAGAGAGTTGAGAGAAGAGATCAACACTCTGAAAGAGGATATGAGAAAGCTTCATAACAACATGCAAGCTCTAGCAGAAGCTCAAATGCAGCAACAAAGGACTGTGATCTCAGAGATCACATCGACGCCCATAGTGGAGAAGTCCGATCCTAGGTACAAAATGCCGAAGGATCGTCCCTGGGGCATGCCACTCAACTATATCCCAGAAGGATATATTCCGCCGATCATGGAAGTTCTGGAAAACGCAGCAGGAACCGCTGGGCCTGAAGGTTACAGACTTCGAAAAAGCGAAGATACCAGGGGCATGACAGCAACTCCTGAAGGTTACAAACTTCGTGAGGCACCGAGAGTCTCGGCCGTAATGACTATACCACCGCCCGTGGTACACACTGTCCCGGAAGGACAGATTCCCCAGATACCTTCTGGTGGAAATGACAGCGTGTTCGATAGAATGAATGAATTCCAGGAACAGTTCCTGGAAATGCAGAAAGAACTGCAAACCCTTCGCGGTCAGGATCTATTTGGAAAGGACGCCGTGGACCTCTGCTTGATCCCTAATGTGAAAGTTCCACACAAGTTCCAAGTACCCGACTTTGAAAAGTACAAGGGTAACTCTTGCCCTCAGAGCCATTTAGTGATGTACGCTCGGCGAATGTCAGCTCAGACAAAGAACTATGAGCTACTAATTCACTACTTTCAGGATAGTTTAACCGGTGCCCCATAAAAATGGTACATGGGGTTAACCTACACGACGATCGGCACATTCAGAGATCTGAGCACTGCCTTCATTCAGCAGTTCAAATATAACCTGGACATGGCACCGGACAGAGATCAACTCAGATCGATGTCACAAAAGGACAAGGAAACCTTTAAGGAATACGCTCAGAGATGGCGTGAAATTGCCGCCCAGATTTGTCCACCTCTTGAGGAAAAAGAGATGACAAAGATCTTCTTGAAAACCTTAAGCTCATTTTACTATGACAGAATGGTCGCCAATGCGCCCAGTGACTTCACCGAGATGGTGGGCATGGGAGTTCGTCTTGAGGAAGCTGTCCGAGAAGGACGTTTAGTTAAAGACGTTGGATCATTAAGTAGTACAAAACAATACGGTAGTGCTCTCCCTAAGAAAAAAGAGCAGGATATTGGGAATATCGCTCTTGGAAAGTAAAGGCGACGGTACCAACCAGTAGCAGCTGTAACTCCTGCTATCAACCATGCGCCTGTTCCTACGTATCAACCTCAGGTTGCGCAGAGCCAACCGAATCAACAACAATATCAGCAAAGGACACAACAACCTCTTCAGCAGGCTCGTCCTCAGTATAACAACAACCGTACAACGCGACCACCAGGGTTCGATCCTATACCCATGTTGTACACAGAACTGTTTCTGTTACTACTTGCCAAGGGGCATGTCCAAACCAGGTCTCCTCTTATAGTACCGGAAAATCTGCCTTTTTGGTTCAAAGCGGATCAGACGCGTCCTTACCATTAAGGAGGACCAGGGCATAACATAGAAAACTGTCTCAGTTTCAAATCCGAGGTGCAAAAGCTTGTTAGGAGCGGGGTCTTATCTTTCAAAGATACGAATCCGAATGTTCTCACGAACCCGCTGCCTCAACACGAGAAAGCTGCGGTAAATTTGGTAGAGGGAGAGTCTAACAACAACTATCAAATTCATGATGTACTTTTATTAAGGGCCAACTTGGTCAAGATGCATTGTAGACAGAGTGGATATGGCCATGTGCCACCTCATAATTATCACCAGTGTGATATCTGCTCTAAAAATAATCAGGGATGTTTTGTGGTGTAATAAGCTCTACAGGAACAATTGGATCTCGGATGGATCCAAGAGCACCGAATTCGTGGGGTCAACATGACTTACACAAATTCCAACATCATTCAAAACCACGACGTCCATGCGATGAATATCAACTTATTGGAAATGCACTCAAGGCAAAGCCAATATCATAATCTGCCACGGCATGATTACGATCCCTATCTGACATGCTCGGTAAACAAATAGGGATGCTCTTTTGTACAAGAGGCCCTTCAGCGTCAGATGGATCTTGGATGGATCCAGGACTACCGCGATAGAAATCCCTATCAGATTAACATGATTCAAATCTTCGATATTCGTTTGATGAATACCAGCTTGGTGGAGTTACACGCCAGACAGGTCCAACTCGGTTTTCTCACTTCACATGATTATCTGAGCTGTAATGTATGTTGTGAGAGCAACCAAGGGTGCGCTCTCGTGCAAAGAACACTGCAACACTTGTTAAACCACTGGTGGCTTCTGATCTATATGGACGAAGACAAGCAACAAGTCAGTATGATCGATGGGAACCCTACTAGGCATCAAAGTCAGGGTACTCGATCAATGGAAACAGACCTAGTGAGGTTACACTGCATTCAAAGCGGACGTGGCCAGGTGCCACCACATAATTTTGAACGATGTAGAGTTTGCTCGGAAGATAATCAAGGATGTTACCTCATGCGAGCAGCCCTTCAGGGTCAGCTGGACCGCAAAGAGATTCAACCATATTCAGTTTCGGGGTCCATTAACTGGATGCTAGACTACTTCGCTGATCAAATCAAAGATGTGGTTGTAATCTCTGATCCTGAGAGGACTAAGGATGTTTGTGCCATCATGCCTCTACTGGACGAATCGAAGGTTCTTAACCAGGAATTGATTGAAGTTACTTACGACAGTCAGAAAAATCAGAAGGACCCTGTAGTTATCTATCTGCCGGGACCGCTACCGTATGAATCAGCTAAGGCGATCCCTTACAAATACGGTGCAACCATAATTGAGAATGGAAAGGAAATTCCATTACTCTCCGTCGTGAATATCGCAGACATCAGTCGAGTAACACGGAGCGGTCAAATCTTCAATCGAGGAGTTGGAGAACCTAACAAGGAAAAGGAACTTCCGACATAAGCTCCTGATCCACCAGTCGGTCAATCCAGTAATCCCGACCTTTTAAAGAACAATGATGAGATGCTGAAGCTCATCCAAAGGAGTGAGTACAACATTATTGATCAGCAGTTACAAACTCCTTCAAAGATCTCAGTGCTATCACTTTTACTCAGTTTTGAATCCCACAGAGAGGCTTTACAGAAAGTCTTAGAGCAGGCCTTTGTGGAACAGGATGTGTCAATATGACAGTTCGATAGCATCATCTCTAACATCACTTCCTGCAACAACTTAGGATTCAGTGATGAGGATTTGCCAGAGGGGGGAAAAGTCACAACATGGCGCTCAATATCACAGTTAACTGCCAGGACGATACTTTAGCAAGCGTACTGGTAGACACAGGATCGGCCATCAACGTTATGCCGAAGACCACTTTAACGCGACTATCATTCAAAGGATCCCCAATGAGGGGCAGTGAGGTCATCGTCAAAGCCTTTGACGGATCTCGGAAAGCAGTTATTGGCGAAGTCGACCTTCCCATAACTATCAGTCCTCACACTTTCCAAATCACTTTCCAGGTCATGGACGTCCGGGTAGCGTACAACTGTTTATTAGGAAGACCTTGGATACACCAGGCTGGGGCTGTCACTTTGACGCTGCACCAAAAACTGAAGTTCTTCAAGAACGATCAACTCGTCACGGTCTGTGGAGAACAAGCCTTGATCGTGAGTAACCTGTCATTATCTACTTATGTAGAACCTGAGGAGGTTGTTGGAACTCAGTTCCAGGCACTTTCGGTAAACACGGAGAATCATTCAGAGAAGGGAACCTCGATTTCTTCATACAAAGATGCTCTCAAGGCAATTGAAAGTAATAATACGAAAGGATGGGGACAACTTATCATTCCTACTGATAATAAAACAAAGAAGGGTCTTGGTTTTTCTGCAACCTGCACCCAGACAGCTGCTAACGATGAAAGTCTTCATCCCATTAAGGACTTCTTCCACAGTGGAGGTTTCCTTCACCCAGTGCCTCAAACAGTCCATACTATCAACGAGGGAGATCCCTCTGATACGAATGAGGAATGGAAGTCCTATCTTAACGAGGACGGTTATATGTCTCAGGAAGAGGTGCCTACGCCATTTTCCTATCCCGCACAGAGTTCGAGATTTATACCCAGGTCAAACGTCAAAATGATATATGGAGATTGTGATCCGGAAGGATGTCGTGCTCCACCAAACTCATTAGAGGAGGACACTTTGATGAAAGACAACTTTGACCACGACTATTACGGCCCAATGGATGGCCTGCCTATCTGGTAGCCGTATCCAGGAGACTTGGGGGAAGAAAATCAGCCGAACAATGAAAATCAGCTGAGCCTCATTGAAAAGAATACCTGTGTCCCCACCATGTCATGGGATCAACATTCCGGTCATTCAGAACCTATCCAGTACGACGATGAATTGGCAAAGCTTGCCAGACTAGAATTCATCAACTATGCTTTTCCTGAGGTCAACGTCATCGAGAGAGATGACCCCTCTAGTTCCAAAGAAGTGTGGGACACCTTAGGACAACCAAGTGGAAAATACGACTATATGGTCAAGTACACTGCTCCTAAGAGCTCTCGTATCAGGCTCAAAGACATCTAGCCAACTGGATGAGGAGATTTACCTGAGAGAACAAATACTATGCAAAATACAACAGAAGAGTTCGTCTACGACAACTCTGCCTGGGAAACAGATTCTAATGATCCTGCTCCGCCAGAAATCAGCGTTATTTCTGAAGACAAACCAAGGAAGGTACCAGACTTTGTGATTCACCGAGGAGTTCGTCGCCAATGGGTTGCAGTCGATGTTCCGAAGATCGTTCATAAGTCAAGGTAATTACCATCTTTATCTTAACCTTTCACCCTGCCCAGGTGAAACAGATGTTTTGATAGGGCTCGCTTTCTGTAAAGTATCCCTCTTCACTTCGCCCAAAGCGATAGAGTTTTGTTTTATAGGCCTGTAGTTTCAAGAATCGACTTGTTCATAAATAAAATAACGTCGTTCTGTAATTTCCGCATTAATTGTTGTTTTCTCTTTTTGCTTTTCTCAGAAAATGGTAATCCTAAAAAACAAATAATAATAAACAAGCAGTTTTTCCAAAGAAAATACACTGCACACACTCTTGCATTTTCTCTATCTCTTCTAAACACAAATCATCACGTCATGCAGATTGCTTGTTTTAAACCCCGTTAAAACATACGATCCAATGCCTTCTCCCGACTTTGAGTTCCCGGTATTTGGGGCTGAAGAAGAAGTTGACGATGAAATTCCAGAAGAGATCTCCCGATTACTCAGACAAGAGGAAATATCCATTGAACCTCACAAATAGCCGTTGGAAGCGATCAACGTGGGTTCAGAAAAAGATTGAAAAGAAATCAGGATTGGGGCACTGCTCAGTCCAACTGCAAAAGAGAGTTTGACAAAGCTTCTCAGAGAATTTCCCAATGTGTTTGCTTGGTCCTACCCGGACATGCCAGGGTTGGATACCAGCATCATGGAACATCATTTACCATTGAAATCAGAATGTCCACCAGTAAAACAAAGGTAGAGATGGACTCACCCGGACATGGCCATCAAAATCAAAGAGGAGGTACAGAAACAGATTGACGCGGGTTTCCTTGCTACGTCTGAATATCCTCAATGGTTAGCCAACATCGTACCCACTCCAAAAAAGGACGAAAAAGTCAGAATGTGTGTCGATTACAGAGATCTAAACAATGCTAGTCCAAAGGACGACTTTCCTTTACCACACATTGACATGCTGGTTGACAGTACAGCAAAGTTCAAAATTTTCTCCTTCATGGATGGATTCTCGGGCTATAATCAAATCAAAATGGCACCGAAAGACATGGAGAAAACTTCGTTCATCACCCCATGGGGCACCTTTTGTTACAAGGTTATGCCGTTCGGTTTGAAGAACGTCGGGGCAACCTATCAAAGGGCCATGACTACTCTATTTCATGAGATGATACACAAGGAGATCAAGGTATATGTCGATGACATGATATCCAAATCTAAAACAGAAGAGGAGGATGTGACCCACCTGTAAAAACTATTCGAGCGGCTGAGAAAGTACAAACTCCGCTTGAATCCCAATAAGTGCACATTTGGTGTCCGTTCAGGGAAATTTTTAGGGTTCATCGTCAGCAAAAAAGGAATTAAGGTTGATCTTGACAAGGTCAAGGCCATTCAAGAAATGCCTTCTCCGAAAACTGAAAAACAAGTCAGAGGATTCCCTGGACGTTTGAACTACATTTCTAGATTCATATTCCTCATGACCGCGACATGTGCGCCAATTTTCAAATTACTTAAAAATAATCAGGATTGCATTTGGACAGAAGACTGCCAAACCGCCTTTGACAGTATCAAGGAATATTTGTTGAACCCACCGATTCTATCACCTCCAGTGGAAGGAAGACCACTGATCATCTACCTCACAGTCTTGGAAGACTCTATGGGTTGTGTACTTGGCCAACAAGACAAAACAAAAAGAAAAGAGTTTGCCATCTATTATTTGAGCAAGAAATTCACCGACTGCGAGACTTGGTACACTATGCTTGAGAAAACTTGTTGCACTTTGGTTTGGGCATCCAAACGTCTTCGCCAGTACATGATTCATCACACTACTTGGTTAATCTCCGAAATGAATCCAATCAAGTATGTCTTTGAAAAACTTGCTCTCATGGGAAGGATTGCCCGTTGGCAGATGTTGTTATCAGAATATGACATCGAGTACTACGCTCAGAAAGCCGTTAAAGGAAGTGTTTTAGCCGATCATTTGGCTCATCAACCGATTGACGATCAGGAATCAATCGAGTTTGACTTCCCAGATGAAGATGTCATGTATTTGAAAATGAAAGACTGCGATGAACCGCTACCCAGTGAAGGGCCAGAACCAGGTTCCCAATGGGGACTAATCTTTGACGGAGCTGTCAATCATTACGGAAATGGAATTGGGGCAATCATCATAACACCTCAGGGTACCCACATTCCTTTCACTGCCATACTTACATTCAAGTGCATAAACAACGAGGCCAAATACGAAGCTTGTATCCTGGGTCTCGAGGAAGTGATTGACGTAAGGATCAAGAACATGGATGTATATGGCGACTCAGCTCTAGTTATCAATCAGATCAAAGGAGATTGGAACACATACCAATCCGGATTGATCCCTTACAAAGATTATGCAAGAAGGTTGTTACCCTTCTTCAACAGAATCGAGTTTCCTCACATCCCTCGTGATGAGAACCACATGGCTGATGCATTAGCCACTCTCTCTTCCATGATTAGTGTAGGTCAATGGACCGACTTACCCAAGATCGACATAATGCGCCTTGAACGACCCGCTTACATCTTCACGATTGAAGTAGTCATAGACGACAAACCTTGGTATCACGATATCAAATGCTTCCTTCAGAAACAAGAGTACTCACTTGGGGCATCCAAGAAAGACAGAAAACCCTCAGGAGGCTGGCAGGCAGTTTCTTCTTGAGTGGTGATACACTCTATAAGAGAAATTTTGACATGGTCTTGCTTCGATGCGTAGACAGACCGGAGGCAGACATGCTTATAAAAGAAATTCACTAAGGATCCTTTGGCACTCATGCCAACGGACACACAATGGCCAGAAAAATTCTGAGAGCAGGGTACTACTGGTTGACCATGGAATCCGATTGCTACAAGTACATGAGGAGGTGTCACAAGTGTCAGATATACTCCGACAAAATCCATGTACCACCTACACATCTCAAAGTTCTCTCTTCCCCATGGTCTTTTTCCATATGGGGAATCGAAATGATTGGCATCTTGAGCCCAAGGCTTCAAACGGACATCGGTTCATCCTGGTAGCCATTAATTACTTCACCAAGTAGGTCGAAGCAGCGTCATACGCCAATGTGACCCGACAAGTGGTGGTACGATTTATCAAAAACAATATCATCTGCCGTTATGGTGTTCCGAGCCAGATCATTACAGATAATGGATCTAACTTGAACAATGAAATGATGAAGGAGTTGTGCGCAGAGTTCAAGATCGAACACCATAACTCATCTCCCTACCGACCCAAGATGAACAGGGCGGTAGAAGCGGCTAACAAGAACATCAAAAAGATCGTTCAGAAGATGGTTGTAACCTATAAAGACTGGCACGAGATGTTACCCTTAGCTCTTCACGTTTATCGCACATCTGTCCGCACTTCAACAGGGGAAACCCTTTTCTCTCTAGTATATGGCATGGAAGCAGTGCTCCCCATCGAAGTAGAGATCCCATCGATTTGGATATTGATGAAAGCTAAGCTAACAGAGGCTGAATGGTGACAAAGTCGACACGGCGAATTAAACCTGATCGAAGAGAAGCGAATCACAGCACTATGCCACGGTCAGTTATATCAGCAAAGAATGAAGAAGGCGTTCGACAAAAAGGTTCGACCTCGTGTCTTCAGAAAAGGAGACCTTGTGCTCAAGAAGATACAATCATTTCTCACTGATTCCCGGGGCAAATGGACTCCGAATTATGATGGCCCATACGTGGTCAAGAAAGCTTTCTCAGGCGGTGCCTTGAGACTTGCAACCATGGACGGAGAGGAATTTTCCTACCCCACAAATGTTGATGTAGTCAAGAAATACTTCGCCTAAACTAAAAAAAAGACGTCTCGGTGGATTGAAAACCCGAAAGGGCGGTTCAGGCAAAAACTAGAGACATAATAAAAAGAAATCATCCCGGTGGATTGGAAATCTCAAAGTACAATCTAGGCAAAAGTTAGGGATACTGGCAAGTAACTACGTCCAACAGGGGCAAGTCACTCAGCAGCAGTTACACCATCCATCGAAAGAAAACTTCAGTCAGGGTCATCTTCGACAGAGGCTCAGGATGCCCAGAATTCAAAGTTGGTAGAAGGATAGTGGTCGTTATGTTTCAATGTAGCCCTTCTCCCTTAAATTACCATTTTCTAACTTTGTAAATACTCCATGGAATCACGCGTTTGGCTGATTTCCATCCTATCAATAAAATTTGAGCCCTTGTGCTTTTGTTTGCAATTCTTATTTATTTTAGCTTTACAGAATGACATTTTAACATGATTAACGATTCTTGAAATAAAACAAAAAACGAATTTACTTTCAAACTTTTTTGCTTTTAAAATAAAGATGGCAATTTCTTCTGACTGTTGAACATCGAAAGAACATCGATCGCTTCGCCAAAAGTAATCGAGCTTCAAAGTGCAGAATCAAAGTACTCCTTCTAAACCAGTCGCCTAAACGAAGGATCAGTTATGTCAGATGCGAATACTCCATCTGACATCCTCAGCGATTTCTCATCTCCTAAGCCCGATCAACGGTTGTTCCCCCACAGGGACTACTTCTCCTAAGCAAGGCAGAATTGCTATCTTGAACCAGCGATACTTTTTATCTCCCACTGTGGCCGAGTATCCAGTCGTGTTAATCTACTAGTATGTATGTCGCGTCAGTTTTGTCAGCATATACATACATGCATCATGCATTATTGATTTACATTCATATTCATATTGCATCACTTTCACTCTAGTCGGTCTTGTCCCCTAGTGATAAAAGTCTTCACAATCGAGTTGTCGGGTCTTTCCTCGCCAGGAGATGGTGCGTCTAAAAAATACCTCTCCTCCAGTTTATTTCTGGGATAGAGTTGGTCCTCGACCACTTTGATAACTTGAACCTCTGAAAAACCAGAGAACTTTCGACAAACATAACTCTTCGCCATTGAATATGATATCCTCGCTTTCCCGGATTAAGGAAAATCCCCAGAGAAAGCCCTCTTAATCAAAGATTTGGCAATACAGCAGTTTTTCTCCGAAAAATCCGCTGACAAAAAGGTCATCAACACCTCAAAATTGGATCATATCATATTGTATTTCTCCGAGAAGATCCCGAGAAAAGTATGATGTAATATCCCCAAGCGACAGCAGTCTCTCAAGAGACTCGTGTTCCCTGGTAGAGTCGACAAATGGCATCTCCAACAGAGAAGTTTGTACCCCTCTACAATTCAGACAGATGGGTTCCCCAACAAGTTTGACATCAAAAGTTTTTCCATCAAATAGCATCTCCCCAGGAAAATTCGGCGAGAAGTTTGAGGAAAACCGCTACGCATAGCGTCCCTTGTCAATAAAGTTTATTGACAAAAGAAACTAAGACCAGTTCCTTGGTAGGAAACCAGGATCGAGGGGAAGTTTAAATCAGAAACTGAGACCAGTTCCTTGGTAGGAAACCAAGATCGAGGGGAAGTTTACATCAAAAACTATGACCAGTTCCTTGGTAGGAAACCAGGATCGAGGGGAAGTTCATTTCAGAAACTTAGACCAGTTCCTTGGTAGGAAACCAGGATCGAGGGGAAGTTCATTTCAAAAACTTAGACCAGTTCCTTGGTAGGAAACCATGATCGAGGTGAAGTTCATTTCAGAAACTAAGACCAGTTCCTTGGTAGGAAACCAGGATCGAGGGGAAGTTTTACCTTTTCTAAGCATCATCGCTTAGCAAAAGAAGATGAATGCGTAAGCTACCATTCATGACCACCATCAAAATTTCGGGTATTCCGATATTTAAACATCTTGCTCCCCAAATGCCCAAATACCTTCGCCATTCACACCTTCGGGTCCAAGAAGATTAAATAGGGGCATCTGTCATACCCCAAACTTTGACCACTAAGATTTCCCATCATTGTACAAATCATCATCACAATATGGATGAACCATCAATCTCCTCAAAGATTGTTGAGCCTTCACTACAATCAAAATTAGGGTTTCAAGCCCTCTCAGAGCTCTTAGACAAAGGGTCAATCAAGGAATGACACGATCTTCAACTTGTCTAATCCACAAAGGATCAAGAGGACTCCCACTTCAAGGATTAAGCATCAGGCTGCTCCCTTCTCAGTGGATCAAGCCTTAAGATCGCCAGTGTCACCAAATTAGGGTTTGGTCGACCAGGGCCTCCAGATGGAAATTTTCCTCTAGGCATGAGCCAATGCTCCAAAGCATAACCTAATATACCCCATGGAACCTCATGAACCCAATCATCAAGTCAATTTAGCCTCAGGGGATGCATTCACCAAAAATCAGGAATTAGGGTTTCTTGACCTAATTCACCCCTAAGTTGACTTTTGGGACAAAACATGAGCCAAGACCTCAAGACATGATTTGAGGGTCTCTAATAAACCACATTGATCCATTTGCAACAATGGATTAATCCAAGAAGCTTGATTCACAAGTTTCAATTTCATCTGAACCACAATTAGGGTTTTGATGAAAAAGTCAATTGTAGCTTTGACTTTTGACCAGGACATACTCCTAAACCCTAGGACATGATTCAATACACCCTATAATATCTATGAAATCAATCCATCAAGTTTAATTTAGGTCAAGGACTTAATTTCATACACTACGCCAAAAATAGCCTTAGGCAGCACTAAAAAGACAGCGCTTTTTTCACAAAGCGCTGCTATAAGGAATAAAAAAAATTCGCTAAAAAAAAGCGCTGGTAAAGGATACCTTTAGAAAGCGCTTTCTAAAAGCGCTGCTAAAGGCCTTAAATAGTCCCCACCTTAGAAAGAGCTTTTTTAAAAGCGCTGCTAAAGGTATAACATTAGAAAGCGTTTTTAAAAAGCGCTGCTAAATGATAGCCTTAAAAAGCGCTTTTAAAAAGCGCTGCTATAGGCCAATTAAAAGATAACCTTAGAAAGCGCTTTTAATAAGCACTGTTATAGGCCAATTCAAAGAAAGCGCTTTATTAGGAAAAAACGCAATCTTAGGTCAATTATTATTAAAAAATAAAATAACACTAAATTTTCAGAACCCTATTCATTTTCACTCAAGACTTCTACCTCCTTTCTCTCTCGCGATTTCTCCGACCACCATCGTTCTCCCACCAGCATCCTGTTCTCCGACCACTGCTGTTATGTTTGTTCTCCCACCGCCGTTGTTCTGTTCGTTCTCCCACCACCGTTGTTCTGTTCGCGTCTGTTCTCGCGACTGCTCCCTCATCTCTCTCTCGCGTGAAGTAAGAAGAGGTATGTTGTTGTTGATACAATGCGTTTGGTTTACCATTTTCTATGACTGTCTTTTTCTGGTTTGCCATTTGTTATCTATTTCGATTCAAGAATGAAGAAGATGACATCACAAGATGAAATAAATTTTTGCAGAAAATCACTGTTTGAGGCTATGACAACAATATTATGAATACATAATGACGTGTCTATATCTGGCATTTAGTGTAAGAACAATTTTCGCAGAAAAAAACTGTTTGATGCTATGACAATAGAGAGCTATGTACTGGCCTACCAATTTTTCCATTCACATTATCATTAATGTTTGCTGCTCCACTCATTGATCCACTGTTATTGCTGGTTGGAATCATTGTTTGACTATTTTGTACAGTTTGGGGACCGTATCAGTACATATTCATCGGCTACAATATAAACAGACAATAACAAAGCATTTAAGCTATAAGTTGTTTTCATAAGTTATAAGTTACCTCAGAGAAGAAGCTAATTACCTAAAAAGCGTTTTGCATAAGATGATAGTTCATGTAACGCGCGTATTGCTCTGAAAGAGCTGGTTTGCCATTATGTATTCATAATATTTCGATTCAAGAATGTGTTGCATCTGTTTTACGATAGTAGAACTGAATTTATTTTATCATTTTTTAACCCGTCTATATATTTTTAAATTCTTGACATACTTTTTATTGTTTTATCAGCTTTCTTGGTTTTTGTTGGTAGAAGTTGTAAAGAATTACTCTAAATGCTTCATTCTTGGCAGAATATATGTGTTTGATTACTTGTTGGAATAAAGGAATAATCCTTGGCATAATATATGTGTCTGGTTTTTTAAGTTACAATGAAATAATATAAATTCATATAAAGAATCACGTTTTATATCTGCCAGACTACAAAAAATCTCTTACAAAGAGGACATCATAATCACAAAATGCTTCAAACCCTCTTTGATTTTGTATCTTCATCTTGTTTTATGGTGTGATGTTGGACTTCTCATGAATAAATTACTATTAGAATTTGGCATAGGATATATCTTGTTGAAGAGACATTGAAAAGTGAAAAGTTGGATTGATATTGATAGTATGATTGTTTTACAGGTGCAGAGTGAAAGTCTGATCGTTGGAGGAATCTTACATTGTGTGGGTCCAGAACTTGATTACTTCTCTACAGGTAATTAGTTGTTCTTTTGCTATAGTTGCGTGAATAATTAACGGTTTTGTTTAGCTTAATTAGTAAAACCATTTGAATGAATTGCTTTGAATGAACTACTATGATGGATGAGCATTGCTTGCAATGATTGAGAACTAACTTATTGAATTTGCTATATATAGGGGTTACTTGTGATCAAAGTGTGAAAGTCGGATCGTTTCCCTACAGGTAAATATTTTTTATTTTGTTTTTGTTTAGCTTAATTAGTATAACTATGGATAAGAAATGGATGTCTTCAAGTCGATTGTCGAAAGAGTACGAGAATGGGGTATCGGAATTCGTTAAGTTTGCTGTTGCGCACACCGATGACCCCAGTCGAATGATATGTCCTTGCTTGGGTTGCTGTTTTGGGAGTCGGGTTGACGCGGTTCAGTTGGCCTCGCATTTAAAGAGGCGTGGAATTGATAAAAGTTATACATGTTGGAATTTGCATGGTGAGAAAATTACACGAAAGATAAATTGGAAGAAATCAAGGAGGAATTGTGTGAATACCTTATTGAGAAAAGAATCATATAAGGTATGGAAGTTGGTGTGTAGTTATGGAGTGTAATTGTATAGTTTTGGAAGTTGTTGTTAGGAGATCTTTAGAAGTTAAAGGATTAGAATGGTTTAATTATGTGAATGATTTATGTGAATGGTTTATGGATTAGAATAGTTTAATTATGTGAATGGTTTATGTTTAATTATGTGAATGGCTTATGGATTTGAATGGTTTAATTATGGAAATGGTTAATGGAAATGGCCTAAAATGTGAATCATGGATTAGAATGGTTTATGTGATTTATAAAGATTAGAAATGGCCTAAAATGTGAAGGATTGGAAATGGCCTAAAATGTGAAGGAAAATATATGCAGGTTTCTGCAGAAAAAAGAAGGAAAATTTGATTTTTTTTTAAAATCATTAAAAAAAAACGTGAAGAAAAGACAGCGCTTTTAATAAAAAGCGCTGCCTATAGTGAAAATAAAAAAAAAATTAGACAGCGCTTTCAAAAGCGTTGTCTAAAGGGGGAAATAGAAAGCGTTTTTCCTGAGAAAGCGCTGCCTAAAGGTGAAAATAAAAAATAAATTAGACAGCGCTTTCAAAAGCGTTGTCTAAAGGGGGACAATAGAAAGCGCTTTTTCCTATGAAAGCGCTGCCTAAAGATGCCAATAGAAAGCATAAAAGGATAGAAAAAGCGCTGCTAAATGGCCACTTTAGAAAGCGCTTTTTCAGTTAAAAGCGCTGCTAAAGGCCTATTTTAGAAAGCGCTTTTAAAGGTAAAGCGCTGCCTAAAGTAGGCCTTTAGCAGTGCTTTCTCATAAAAAAAAGGGTTGTCTTTACCTACGTCAGCGCCACCTTAGGCGGCGCTTTTAAGCGCTGTTCAAGGCCAAAAAAAGCGCTGTCTTTTCCTTTCTTTGGCGTAGTGATAGAGGATCGCACAGTTTGGAATTCATCTGATAAAAAGTCAACTGTGCACAAAAGTCAACTTTGACTTTTTGAGATTTTTCACAATTATGGTTCTTTGACCCTAAAATGATGTTATTGTGTGATTGAAATCATCATTCATAAAGAAAAATCAAGAAAAGTGGGATAACTTGTAAAAGGGGTAACCATAAAAACTTAGAAATTTTCTAAGTTATGGAACAAAGTGGCTAGGGTACCAACTTTGGAGGATCATAACTCCTAAACCATAAGGCCATTTTTCCCCATCCAAAGTTGGATTTGTAGCTCTAATGGCACTCTACAAAAGCTTCAAACATAACTCATTCCAATTCCTCATGGATTTTAAGTTACGGAATGATCAAAATCACAAAAAGTGAAAATGTCATTTTTTTCCAACACTTAGTGAAATTTTCACTAAGTCAGAATCTGCCTTCACTTTTTTCCAAATGTAGGGGCATTTTTCACTTGGATCCAAAAAGTATCAAAACCAACTATGATCAAACAGTTGTTGTATCATATGAGGGCTTTCCAAAATGGCCAAGAACCCCATCAAATTCCACTTGAGCCATGAGATATGACAATGGCAACATGCCTTGCTGAAAACTGTCAAAGCAAGACAGATTTGTGCATTTTGCTCGATTTGCCAAATTTGTGCAAATGACAAACACACTTATCCATCTGAACACCTCAAGGGGAGACCAAGGAGGAACCAACTCTGATCTCAAGCCTCCCAAGTCCTTGGAACTAAAAATAGCATGCCAAACCTAGAAATCCCTAAAGAGGGGACAAGACTCCAATTTTGTTTTGGAGCATTCAATGGATGCACCAAGGTGGCATGGACTGAGCCATTTCCAACTGAATTCAGTCAAGACATATCCAAGACCAAGGGAACCAAGAGCCTGTGCCCTAACCTCTAGTCAATGGCTAGAGGAAACTTGGATTCTCATTGATCAACATTGGCCAAACCTATGCAGTAGTTGCCATTCACTATTCCTTGCAAAACAAACTTGCTCTACTATAAATAGAGCTCATTTGTGATCAGTTTGAGTACACCAAAGCCATCAAACAGATGCTTTCCTTAAAATCTCCTTCTTCACTCCAAAATTGCCTTCCAAAGAAAGTCACTATCGGGTTTTGAGTTTGAGAGATATTCCAACCAAACTAATCACACACACACCTCATAAACATCATATAGAAGTTATCCAAACACTCACACAACATCTGGAACACCAAAATCACAAAATCACTAGCCAGTTGCTCAAGTTCTTGACAGATTTGCATTTGGGGTACCATCTCAAGTTCCAGATCATTTCCATTCATTCCAAGCATCCAGACACACTCCATAGCACCTAAGGAAGCTGTCTATATCCTTGGAACCAAGCTGTAACACCTCTAACACAAAACACGATCACCAGCTGCAAGAGGTAAGCATGAGCTCTTCTAACTCTATGATCCATGCATTTTTTGCTGCACAATAATTTGACCATATGTTCATGATCATGCATAGAGTGTTTGCCCTCAATCAATTGCTTTGTTTGAATCGTGTATGGAATTTCTGCAGAAAACGCAAATCTGCAGAAACAGAGGGTGGCGCGTGTTCTTGCCATGTTCTTGGCGCCATTTTTGAACATTTGAATATTTGAATTTTGTGATTTTTATTTAATTGATTCAAAAATTAATTTCTCTCTGAGTTTTAATTACTTTGAGTTGATTCTTTTTTTAATAATTCACAAAAATATGAAAATATTTTATTTTCCCAAAAAATTCCAAAAATATTATTTATTTCATATACTTGATATTTTTGTAAAGAATTAATATTTTAATTGTTTTTGACATTTAAAATATTTTCTCCCTCTTGATTTTTCAAATTTTAGTGATTTACAATCATTTTGTGAATAGAAACATAATTTTTGAGACAATAATCCAAGATCACAATTTGTTTCCACACATGTTTAACAATTTTGATCATTTTAATTGAATTTTTATTCAATTAAAATATATTTCAAAAACAAATTAGGGTTTTGATCAATTCAACCCTCATCAAATCTTTTTTCAAACACTTTGGGCCTCTTGGTAGAGTGTAAGACCCAACCCTTTATAAATACAAACCTTTTTGGGTCTCAGTGCGTTGTATAAGTCCCGATACCGTCAAAAGGTTCGACACGATTGTCGCCTTTTTCACAAAAATCTTTGGGCTTCTCCTTGAGTTATAAGACCCATCTTTAATCATTAGGCCTCTATTAGAGTGTAAGTCCCAACCTTTTTTGTACATAAACCTTTTTGGGCCTCACTTATTGTATAAGTCCCTCTGTATATTTTTAAAACAACGGCGCGATCGTCGTTCTCAAATAAAAACCATTTTTGGGCATCTCCTTGAGCTGTAAGCCCCACCACTTGTATAAAAATATACCTTTGGGCCTCTTGAGAGAGTGTAAGACCCATCCCTTTGTACATAAAACCTTTTTGGACCTCAGTCACTTGTATAAGTCATTGTACAAAACAACAGTGCAATCACTGATAAAACCTTGGGCCTCTCCTTGAGCTGTAAGCCCCAACAACCTTTTCAAAGCACTTTCTCCTTTGATTTTGAATATAATATTGTTATCAAAGCTTTCTTTGTTGAACAAACTAACAAAACTGTATGGAAGCTCTACAACCGAGTAAGTGTTTACCCGCTTTCTTTATCCGCTTTCATATATATATATATATATATATATATATATATATATATATATATATATAACTGTATTGTGGGGCTGCTCACTATAAGTCTTCTTTCACAAACTTTTATATACTTGTCAAAATATCCACTGTGTAATACTAGTATAGTTATTTAGAGTTTTCCCCGGCAACTATGTCTAGCACTAGGTAAAGCCCTGTTGGTCACTCTTAAATACAATGAATACTAGATCCCCATAGGATTACCAGACACAGTCTTCCCTCCTCTTGGGGTTAAACAATATGGAGACGTGAAAGGCAGCATTCTCTGTGAACCCTTTCTCAGACTGTCACCCTTAGAAATTGTCAAAGAGACTCTACTCCCCAAAGATGATATTTTCTCTGTGAATGGCATCTCTTGAGTTTCTTCCAAATTCTCGGACTTTCCTGGCTTGATCTATTCTTGGTGAATGGCATGTATTGAACTTCTTGGGTTTGGGGACCCACGGGCTTCTTAAAAGCATCCCCGCCTCCTCTTGGGCGTTGTACGAGGACCCTTCGGCTTCTTAAAAGCTCTCATGCCTTCTCTTGGGCTTAGTACAAGGACCCAGAGGCCTCTACAGGTATAGGCACAGAACCTAGTCATCAATTTGCTAGAGCTCTCTTTCTGAGTCAAGTGTCAGACCTGTTAATGGGTTTACCTTCATCCCTTAACGTACCCGCCTTCTCTTGGGCATCATACAAAGATCACTCACTATCTGAGAATTGATTTCCCAAAACACCAGTAGACTTGGATAGTCTCAATACCCTTTGAATTTCCCATTTCCTTAAAGAACAGGAAATAACCCTGATCCTCTGATCAGTGCCAAGGCACAACAATACCTTTAATCGTTCCCTTCATAAGAACTGATTTTCTCTTTTATCCAACATACTAGACCTGTCAATAAACTGAAACAGTCACCAGTACTTTCAGCCTCCATCTCGGGCTTAGTATGAGATACTAAAACACTCTCTTGTTGAGCATAAAAGACTCTCTTGTTGAGTCACTTCTCTCTCAGCCTCAATCTCGGGCTTCGTACGAGATACAAAAACACTCTTTTGTTGAGTATAAAAGACTCTCTTGTTGAGTCAAACACCTTTAGCCTCCATCTCGGGCTTCGTACGAGATACAAAAACACTCTCTTGTTGAGTATAAAAGACTCTCTTGTTGAGTCACCCACTTTTAGCCTCCATCCCGAGCTTTATACGAGATACAAAACACTCTCTTGTTGAGTATAAAAGACTCTCTTGTTGAGTCAAACACTTTTAGCCTCCATCTCGGGCTTCGTACGAGATACAAATCACTCTCTTGTTGAGTATAAAAGACTCTCTTGTAAAGTCAATCACCTTTTAGCCTCTGTCTTGGGCTTCATACAAGACACATATAAAAGCACTCTCTTGTTGAGTCAGTCACTTGTTAGCACTCTCTTGTTGAGTCAACCCTTTTAGCCTCTCTCTCGGGCTTCGTACAAGACACATAAAAGCACCCTCTTGTTGGGTCAATAGCCTCCTCTTAGGCTTTGTATAAGGAAACCCCGGTTGAGTCAATAAACCTTTTAGCATCAAAATCTGTGCCTTGCTCACAGGATACAAACATCAACAACTCCTTTCCCTTCATCTAAATTGCTGTAAGCGGCAAGCTTCTGGATTATTTACATCCACGCCACTGTCCCTCTTTTAGCATGAGAAATTCCTAAGGAAAGATGGCATTACTCTAAACTAAGTTAAAGTCTTCTCCTTCAGGTTAAAAATCCCCTATAAAGGAAATTATGGCGTTGCTGGATTCACATATCCCAGTTAAAGTAATTCTCCTTTATAATCAGTCACCCAACAGTTGTGACAAACAAACCAAATATCCCCCTTTAGAGATGACAAATTCTCTCTAAAGTCAAAACCCTTCAGCTTCACATCTTGGGCTTTGAACAAGATACAAACCACATTTAGCTTCACGTCTTGGGCTTTGAACAAGACACCAAAACAACCTTTTCCTTCCATAGAATAGGAGGAACTACGATCGCTCTGATTTTCCTGTTTCGTTAAACGAGAATACGTAGGCATAAGATTGGAAAAATCATAGCGAGCATACTAATCAAAAACCCAAAATCCCGTACCTTCATACATCAATCGAAAAGCATCAGTCCTAACATCCTACCAATAGCCTAGACACTATTTTGTTAACAAAATAACCTAAGAGAGACCCACAATCTTAATAGCATCTGTAAACCAACAGTCATCTGTTTAAACTCAGTTTGCAAGCAGGGTTAATTGGAGACATCTATTTCCTTTCCTTCATCTGCTTCAATAGGATAAAAAATGAATCGAACTGTAGTACCCCAAAGCGATAGTGCTTCGCAACCACGCAAAAATTCGCGCTACAAATACTCGGGCCAACATTCAGAAGAAAATGGATAATCTCGAGGAAGAGAACAAAGAGCTGAGAGAAGAAATCGATGCTCTGAGAGAGGATCTAAGAAAACTTCACAGTGACATGCAAGCTCTGGCAACAGCTCCGAGGCAAAAACAACAGACTGTGATCTCAGAGATCACATCGACGCCCATAGTGGAAAAGTATGACCCTCGGTATACCATGCCTAAAGATCGTCCCTGGGGCATGCCACTCAACTATATCCCGAAAGGATATATTCCGCCGATCACTGAAGATCCGGAAACTGCAGCAGGAACCGCTGGGCCTGAAGGTTACAAACTTTGGGAAAGAAAAGATGCCAGTGGCATGACAACAACTCCTGAAGGTTACAAACTTTGGGAGGCGCCAAGAGTCTCTGCTGTAATGACTATACCACCGCCCGTGGTACACACTGTCCCGGAAGGACAGATTCCACAGATACCTTCTGGTGGAAACGACAGTATGGATAACCGAATGAAGGAGTTCCAGGAACAATTCCTGGAAATGCCGAAGGAACTGCAAGCCATTCGCGGTCAGGATCTATTTGGAAAAGACGCCGCAGACCTTTGTCTGGTCCCCAATGTGAAAGTTCCGCACAA
Organism: Lathyrus tuberosus; assembly: GCA_022829125.1. Lineage (NCBI taxonomy): Eukaryota > Viridiplantae > Streptophyta > Magnoliopsida > Fabales > Fabaceae > Lathyrus > Lathyrus tuberosus. Next base: position 1,701,900 of record JALAZF010000516.1, read on the forward strand.
GTTCAAAGTGCCCGAATTTGAAAAGTACAAGGGTAAATCTTGCCCTCAAAGCCATTTGGTGATGTACGCTCGGAGGATGTCAACACAGACAGAAAACCACCAACTACTGACACTACTAAAAAAATGCAAATTAGGGACGGAAATTTGTGAGGGAAGTAAATCCCTCACTAATTGCGATGAATTTTGTGAGGGAAAACTATATAGTTGATAAATCGTAAATGAATATAAATTAGTGAAGAAATTTGTGAGGTAATTTTTCCGTCACAAAAAATCCCTCGTAAAATCCCTCACAAACTTGAGAAAAGTAAAGGAATTTGAGATGAAAATTATTCTTTGCCAATATGTCCTTCACAAATTCCCTCATAAATGTGTTACATATTTTTGTGAGGGAAATATTCCCTCTCTAATATAATAATTTATATAAAATTTATTAAATTTAAAAAATCTTTTTAATGACATTGTAGCTTAAATTTTAATTAAAAATAATATTAAAAATATTTTTTAATATAAATAATTATTTTATCATATAAATATTCATTCTCTAATGACGTTTTTAATTGATTATGAAAAAAGAGAACCTTTTAATGACATTGTAGTTTAATTTTTTTAAAATAAAAATCATTTTGTTATATGACTATTTAAATTTCTTTAAAATTAAAAGTCTAAAAAAATATATTGTATTAAAATTAAATTTAAAAAATCCATAATTTATTAAACACTACATTTTTTTAATATAACCCTCAAATTTAGAATATTATTGAATAAACAATTAATATGAAATTATATAATACTAAAAGCTCAAATATTTAATTCCAATATTTTGTTTAAAGATATATAAATATATTTGTCTATGTAATTTTTATAAACATGAAAATAGAGAATGTTAGTAAGATAAAGTAAATTATAAAATTATAACGCATTAACATATGAAATAAGCTCCTAAATTTGCTCTCCTCCTTTCCACTCCCGAGCAACCTTCTACCTTCCATCTCATTAGCAAAAATTTTAAGTTTCCCTCTCACGCCCTATTTTCATTTTCTCCTTTCCCGCTCATATTTTTCGTTTTCTCCTTTTCAGCTCCTATTCTCGTTTCAATACCCCATAACGACATAAGAAATTAGTCTAAAAAAGTTCTCAATCTTCACAACTTGGAACCTGATACACTATACACAACCCAAAACTCAAGAGGAATGAGGTTTTCGATGACGACATGAACAAAGATATGAAAATCAATCGGAATAGAGAAACTGAGATTTAGGTTTTCGAAGGTACCAATTCACTAAACCTAATTTCCCTCTTTGTCTCTCTCGTTCCCGATTCTTCAATTTATGTTTTTCTTATAACGCTTAATGTTTTCTAAAATTTCATTGTTTCATTGTTTTTTTTTCATGCTTGGATATGCCTAAAAATAAGAAGAGATACATTTAGAGGGATAATAACATAGAGGTATGTTTTTCTTGAATTTCTTCCCTTATAGTATATGGTTAAACCCCTTTTTAATCATGTTTGGTATGTCCTGAATATTATTCCAAGCTTTCAGTTAGTGTATGGGATTATCCTTCGACATCTATTGGCAGTAAAGGATTACAGTTTTCAAATGAGGAAGCATATTTATTTCAGTAAATTTGTGCAAACATTAAGCATACAGATGTGACATCCCACCGCGGCCGTTTCAATGTCGCGGTGAGTGTTTATATTTTTATCCATTTTATAATTTTATTGAAGAATCTTTTGGCAGTTTATGACAAATCCTGATGGACATTCTACATAGGGGTGATTGAAATGATAATGATAAACTTGGAACTTTGAGTAGCTCACAATGTGACTTAGTGTAGCTTGCAGCAGTTTATTTGTTTGGAGAAGGATGCTCAGTTAATTTTGGGCTTCTCTTTATCGATAGGCTTAGAGTGTGTTTGTTTCAAGGCATACAAATTATTCCTTGAAAATTGAGGTAGGAAATGTAACATCCCAATGTTTGAATCAAGCTCTTAAAAGACATTCCAGTATTTGTGACTTGACATGTATTTATATTCATTTAATAAAGAATAATAATTTTGAATAAGAGTGAGGTCATTTCTTTTATAACTTGGTTGACATGATTAGGTAATAGTTGACCATCTTATTAATGTCAATCATGTCTTGCTTTATATCAAAAACATAGGTTCAAATAAAAGTACTAATCTGAGTATAAAGTATTAAATTGACATTAAGTACTATTTTAATTAGGCAATCTTAGTTGAATCAGTTGTAATTGATGGTATCCTCACAATCCATGAGTTCCTCTAACAATTTTTTTATCTAGATACTCAAACTCTATGGCCTGTTCATCAGGTTCCCATTTAACTTTTGAAGATGCTGATGATGATGAGGTTAAAGTGAAGGAGGCTAGAGGTTAAAGAAGAGGGCTTAGAAGGACTATAAGCTACATGGCATGGAAAATTTTCACGCGTAAAGTTGAGAATAGCCAAGAACCTCTCATATCAGATGTACCACGATCATAAGCTCTTGCAGCTTCCTTAGCCATGTTGAATGTACCAAGCCAAACTTGAGCACCATGCCTAGTAGAATCTCGAATCTGTGCTGCAAATTTTCCCCATGGCCTTTATTCTTACTCCTCTACAATTTATTTGCCTCGGTAATTCACTTTTATTTATCTTCTTCTTTATTTCATCTTTCATTGTGTGAACAAGAATTTTATTAGAAATTTGACATATAACAGTGTCTGCATATGAGAGTTAAAGTTTATAATAATTAATCTTTTCATGAAGAAAAAAAAAAGGGGCATTAATTAGAAACTTATATAACTTATCACTTCAAATGTAGAACAAAGGGATGAAACTCATGCTCCGGAAGTCATTATAAATAGGAATCAAACTTATTGCCTTTTGTTTCTTTTGGAAAAACATGACAATGATGCAAAACTAATTTGCTATTTTAAAATTTTAGAGAGAAAACAAGTATATTAAACTTGTGTATCTAATAACTAAATGAACTTTTGGGGTTGAAAATGAAAGTATAGCTTTACTCGCTGTCAAATGTAGAGTGTATATTAAACTTGTGTATTTAATAACTAAATAGCATTTTTATTTTTATTCTAGACATGTTATTTTTATCATATCTATTCATGTATTAAATTGTTCTCTTACTTATAAAATATTGTTTCCACCAGGACAACCAAAAGAAACTTGAAGTTCCTTTTATACTGCTAAATGGTATATACCTATTTTGTGAATAAAGTGTTGCAGTTCTGTTTGTAAGGTTAAAGATTGTATACTTATTTATCGCCATCAATTACTCCCATGTGTTCAAATGATGGTTTCACTGCTGAGTTTAAAAATGTAAGGTATACCTATTTTCTATGCTGACCCACATGACGAGAATATATATCATAATATATTAGCATGAGAAGTTTTGTTGAGAATTTTAGTAGGCTTTTATTCAAATTCATTTCCTTTATGAATTATGTTTTTTTTGTATGTTACACATCTGATGCTTACTCAATACAGGAGCGAAGCACTTTTCACGAGTCTTTATCTCCTTGAAGTTTCTACAATTGGCTCCATGATATTATAACTATTTTTTTGATTCTGGCATGGTGTCTAAAAGGGTTCAACCTTGAGTGCCCATGTTTCATATCAATAATCATCTTTTGATATTTTTGAAAGTATTATTGTAATTTCACAATATTATATCTTCAAAACTAAGTTATTGAATCAATATGTATTATTTTTTATGTATTATTTTGATCTTTGTATTATTTTTATATGTATATAGAGATGACAAACAATTCTAGATAAATGAGAAGTTAAGTTGTGTACTGTATGGAAAGTTGTTTTGCCACGGAATAATGTTTGGTTTAAGAGAACCATATTTATATTTTACACTTAGCTCAAAAAATCCATATCTTATTTACATTTTTAATAAATAATTAAATTAGTGAGGGAATTTCAAATCAATCACTAATTTGTTAGGGAATTGAAATATGTCACTAATTAGCGAGGGTAGTTAAATCAATCATTAATTTGTGAGGGAATTTATACCCGTCATTAAACACTGACGGATGTTTAAGAATAAATATTTTATTTTTAGTTAATTGTTAGTGACGGAATTATTTATTTTGTGACGATTTTGTTCCATCACAATTTGTGACGAAATAAAAATTCCCTCACTAATTTTTGCAACATGTAAATTCGTTACGAATTTTGAATTGTCACAAAATCCGTCACTAATAGAGTTTGTGACGGAATTTTAAAAGATTAGTGACGGATTTGTACCCTCTCTAAATTTAATTTTTTTAGTAGTGTGATCCACTATTTCCAGGATAGTTTAACCGGTGCTGCACTTAAGTAGTACATGGGTTTAAACCGCACTAAGATCTCTACTTTCACAGATCTCGGCGCTGCCTTCGTTCAACAATATAAGTATAACCTAGATATGGCACCAGACAGAGATCAACTCAGAGCCATGTCGCAGAAGGACAAGGAAACCTTTAAGGAATACGCTCAGAAGTGGCATGAAATTGCCGCCCAGATTCATCCACCTCTCGAGGAAAAGGAGATGACAAAGATCTTCTTGAAAACCTTGAGCTCATTTTACTACGACAGAATGGTCGCCAGTGTGCCCATTGACTTCACCGAGATGGTGGGCATGAGAGTTCGTCTTGAGGAAGCAGTCAGAAAAGGACGTTTAGTTAAAGACGCTGGATCATCAAGTAGTATAAAACGATACGGTAGTGCTCTTCCTAAGAAAAAAGAGCAGGATATTGGGAATATCTCTCTCGGAAAGAAAAGGCGACGATACAAACCAGTAGCAGCTGTAACTCCTGCTATCAATCCTGCGCCTATTCCAACGTATCAACCTCAGGTTGCGCAAAGCCAACCGAATCAACAACAATATCAGCAAAGGACACAACAACCTCTTCAGCAGGCTCTTCCTCCATATAACAACAACTGTACAACGCGACCACCAGGGTTCGATCCTATACCGATGTTGTACGCAGAATTGTTTCCACTCTTCCTGGTCAAAGGACACGTCCAAACCAGGTCTCCTCTTATAATACCGGAGAATCCGCCTTTTTGGTTCAAAGCGGATCAGACTTGCCCTTACCATCAAGGAAGACCAGGGCATAACATAGAAAACTGTCTCATTTTCAAATCCAATGTGCAAAAGCTTGTTAGGAGCGGGGTCTTATCTTTCAAAGATACGAATCCGAATGTTCTCGCGAACCTGTTGCCTCAACACGAGAAAGCTACAGTAAATTTGATAGAAGAAGAGTCTAACAACAACTATCAAATTCATGATGTACTCTTATTGAGGACCAATCTGGTCAAGATGCATCGCAGACAGAGCGGGTATTGCCATATACCACCTCACAATTATCACCAGTGTGATATCTGCTCTAAAGACAATCAAGGATGTTCTGTGGTGCAATCAGCTCTACAGGAACAATTGGATCTCGGGTGGATCCAAAAGCATAGAGTTCGTGGAGTTAACATGACTTATGCAAATTCCAACATCATTCAGAACCACGAAATTCGTGCGATGAATGTCAACTTAATGGCAATGCACTCAAGGCAAAGCTAGTATCATAATCTGCCGCGGCACGATTACAATTCCTGTATGATTTGCTCGGTAAATAATCAGGGATGCTTTTTTGTACAAGAGGCCCTCCAGCGTCAGATGGATCTTGGATGGATCCATGAAAACCATGATAAAAATCCTTATCAGATCAACATGATTCAGATCTTCGATATTCACTTGATGAATACCAGCTTGGTAGAATTACACGCTAAGCAAGTCCAGCTCGGCTTTCTGACTTTGCATGAGTATCAGAACTGTACAGTATGCTGTGAGAGTGACCAAGGACGTGCTCTCGTTCAAAGAACTTTGCAACACTTGTTAAATCATTGGTGGCTTCCGATTTATCTAGACGAATACACGCAACAAGTCAGCATGATTAATGGGAACCCTACTAGGCATCAAAGTCAGGATGTTTGATCTTTGGAAGAGGACCTAGTGAGGTTACACTGCATTCAAAGCGGACGTGGACAGGTGCAACCACATAACTACGAGCGCTGTAGAGTCTGCTCGGAAAATAACCAGGGATGTTACCTCGTGCGAGCATCCCTCCAAAGTCAGTTGGACTGCGAAGAGATTCAACCATGTCCAGTTTTGGGGTCCATCAACTTGATGCCCGACTATTTCGCTGACCAGATCAAGGATGTTGTTGTAATCTCTGATCGCGAGAGGACCAAAGATGTTTGTACCATCATCCCTCTACTTGACGAATCAAAGGTTCTTAACCAAGAACTGGTTGAAGTTACTTACGACAATCAGAGAAATCAGAAGGCTCCTGTAGTTATCTATCTGCCGGGACCAGTGCCGTACAAGTCTGATAAACCTATCCCTTACAAATACAGTGCAACAACAGTTGAGAATGGGAAGGAAATTTCATTACCCTCCGTCGTGAATATTGCAGACATCAGTCGAGTAACACGGAGTGGTCGAATCTTCAACAGAGGAGTTGGAGAACCTAACAGAGAAAAGGAACTTCAGACAGAAGCTCCCAATCCACCAGTCGGCCAATCCAGTGATCCCGACCTTTCAAAAAATGATGATGAGATGCTAAGCTCATCCAAAGGAGTGAATACAACATTGTTGATCAGCTGTTACAAACTCCTTCAAAGATCTCTGTGTTATCTCTTTTACTCAGTTCCGAAGCCAAAAGAGACGCTCTACAGAAAGTCTTAGAACAAGCCTTTGTGGAACAGGATGTGTCAATAAGACAATTCGACAGCATCATCGCCAACATCACTTCCTGCAACAACTTGGGGTTTAGTGATGAGTAATTGCCAGAAGAAGGCAAAAGTCACAACATGGCGCTCAATATCACAGTTAACTGCCAGGACGATGCCTTAGCCAGCGTACTGGTAGATACCGGATCGACTCTCAACGTTATGCCGAAGTCCACTCTAATGCGACTATCATTCAAAGGATCTCCGATGAGAGGCAGTGAGGTCGTCGTCAAACCATTTGACGGATCCCGAAAAATAGTTATCGGTGAAGTCGACCTTCCCATAACTATCGGTCCTCACACTTTCCAAGTCACTTTCCAGGTCATGGACATCCGAGCAACATACAGTTGTTTTTTGGGAAGACCTTGGATACACCAGGTTGGGACAGTCACTTCGACACTTCACCAGAAGCTGAAGTTCGTCAAGAATGAGAAACTCGTCACGGTCTGTGGAGAACAAGCCTTGATCGTGAGTAACCTTTCATTGTCCACTTGTGTAGAACCTGAGAAGGTTGTTGGAACTCAGTTCCAGGCACTTTCGGTAAGCAATGAGAATCAATTAGAGAAAGGAACATTAATCTCCTCGTACAAAGATTCTCTTGAGGTGATCAAAAGTAACAATGCAATGGGATGCAGATAGCTTGTCATTCCTACTGACAATAAAACAAAGAATGGTCTTGATTTTTCCTCAACCTGTACCCAGACTGCTACTAATGATGAAAGTTTTCATCCCATTCAGGACTTCTTCCATAGTGGAGGTTTCCTCCACCCAGTATCTCAAGAAGTACATACCATCAACGACGGTGATTCCTCCAATACAGATGAAGAGTGGAAGTCCTATCTTAACAAGGACGGTTATATGTCTCAGGAAGAAGTGCCTACGCCCTTTTCCTATCCCGTACAGAGTCCGAGATTTATACCAAGGTCAGATGTCAAAATGATATACAGAGGTTGTGATCCGGAAGGATGTCGTTCTCCACCAAACTCATTAGAGGAAGACACTCTGATGAAAGACTACTTTGACCACGACTATTATGGCCCGATGGATGGCATGCCTATCTGGCAGCCGTACCCTGGAGACTCGGGGCAAGAAAATTAGCCGAACAATGAAAATCAGCTGGGCATCATTGAAAAGAATACCTGCGTCCCCACCATGTCATGGGATCAACACTAAGGTCATTTAGAAAATATCCAGCACGACGATGAATTTACAAAGCTTGCAGGACTAGAGTTCATCAACTATGCTTTTCCCGAGGTCAACGTCCTCGAGAGAGATGACTCCTCCAGTTCCAAGGAAATATGGGACACCCTAGGACAACCGAGTGGCAAATACGACTTCTTGGTCAAGTACACTGCTCCTAAAAGCTCTCGTATCAGGCTCGAGGACATCCAGCCAACTGGATGGGGATTTTTACCTAAGAGCACAAATACTATGCAAAATACAACTGAGGAATCCTCCTACAACAACTCTGCCTGGGAGATAGATTCCAATGATCCTGCTCCACTAGAAATCAGTGTTATTTCTAAAGACAAATCAAGGAAGGTACCCGACTTTGTGATTTACAGAGGAGTTCGCCGCCAATGGGTTACAGTCGATGTTCCGAAGATCGTTTATAAGTCAAAGTAATGGACATCTTTGTTTTAACCTTTCACCCTGCCCAGGTGAAATGGATGTTTTGATAGGGCTCACTTTCTGTAAATATCCCTCTTCGCTTCGCCCAAAGCGACAGAGTTTTGTTTTATAGGGCTGTAGTTTCAAGAATCGACAAGTTCATAAATAAAATAACCTCATTCTGTAATTTCCGCATTAATTGTTGTTTTCTCTTTTCGCTTTTTCAGAAAATGGTAATCCTAAAAGACAACAAAATAATAAAAACAAGCATTTTTCAGAAAATACACTGCACACACTCTTGCATTTTCTCTATCTCTTCTAAAAACAATCATCACATCATGCAGATTACTTGTTTTAAACCCCATTGAAACATACGATCCATTGCCTTCTCCCAAATTTGAATTCCCGGTATTTGAGGCTGAAGAAGAAGATGACGACGAAATTCCCGAAGAGATCTCCCTATTACTCAGACAAGAGGAAAGGTCCATTAAACCTCACAAAGAGCCGGTGGAAACGGTCAACTTGGGCTCAGAGGAAGAGAGAAAGGAAGTCAAGATTGGGGCACTACTCAGTCCAGCTGTCAAAGAAAGTTTGACAAAGCTTCTCAAAGAATTTCCTGATGTATTCGCTTGGTCCTATCAGGACATGCCAGGGTTGGATACCAGCATCGTGGAACATCATCTACCATTGAGATCAGAATGTCCGCCGGTAAAACAGAGGTTGAGAAGAACTCACCCAGACATGGCCGTCAAAATCAAAGAGGAAGTACAGGAACAGATTGACGCGGGTTTCCTCACCACATCAGAATATCCTCAATGGTTAGCCAACATCGTACCAATTCCGAAAAAGGACGGAAAGGACGACTTTCCTTTACCACATATTGACATGCTGGTTGACAGTATAGCAAAGTTCAAAGTCTTCTCCTTCATGGATGGATTCTCAAGCTATAATCAGATAAAAATGGCGCCGAAAGACATGGAGAAAAATTCGTTCATCACCCCATGGGGTACCTTTTGTTACAAGGTAATGCCGTTCGGTTTGAAGAAGGCCGGGACAACCTATCAAAGGGCCATGACTACTTTTTTTCATGACATGATACACAAAGAAATCGAGGTATATGTCGATGACATGATTGCCAAATCTAAAACAGAAGAGGAGCATATGACCCACCTGTCAAAACTATTCGAGCGATTGAGGAAGTATAAACTCCGCTTGAATCCCAAGAAGTGCACCTTCGATGTCCATTCAGGGAACCTCTTAGGGTTCATTGTCAGCCAAAAAGGAATTGAGGTTGATCCTGACAAGGTTAAGGACATTCAAGAAATTCCTTCTCCGAGGACTGAAAAATAAGTCAGGGGATTCCTGGGACGTTTGAATTACATTTCCAGATTTATATTCCTCATGACCGCGACGTGCGCGCCGATTTTCAAATTACTAAAAAAGAATCAGGATTGCATTTGGACAGAAGATTGCCAAACCTCCTTCGACAGTATCAAGGAATACTTGTTGAATCCACCGATTCTATCACCTCCAGTGGAAGGAAGACCACTGATCATCTACTTAACAGTCTTGGAAGACTCCATGGCTTGTGTACTTGGCCAACAAGACGAAACAAAAAGGAAAGAGTCTGCCATTTACTATTTGAGCAAGAAAATCACTGACTGTGAAACTCGGTACACTATGCTTGAGAAAACTTGTTGTGCTCTGGCTTGGACAACCAAACGTCTTTGCCAGTACATGATTCATCACACTACTTGGTTAATCTCAGAAATGGATCCAATCAAGTACGTCTTTGAAAAACTTGCTCTCACGGGAAGGATTGCCCGTTGGCAGATGTTGCTATCAGAGTACGACATAGAATACCACGCTCAAAAAGCTGTTAAAGGAAGTATTTTAGCCGATCATTTGACTCATCAACCGATTTACGATCAAGAATCAGTCGGATTTGACTTCCCAGACGAAGATGTCATGTATTTGAAAATGAAAGATTGCGATGAACCGCTACCCAGTGACGGGCCAGAACCAGGTTCCCAATGGGGACTAATTTTTGACGGAGCTGTCAATCATTATGGAAACAGAATTGGGGCAATCATCATAACACCTCAGGGTACCCACATTCCTTTCACCGCCCGACTTATGTTCAAGTGCACAAACAACGAGGCCCAATACGAAGCTTGTATCATGGGTCTCGAAGAAGCAATCGACTTAAGGATCAAGAACTTGGATGTATATGGCGATTTAGCCATGGTTATCAATCAGATCAAAGGAGATTAGAACACATACCAATTAGGACTGATTCCTTACAAAGATTACGCGAGAAGGTTGTTACCATTCTTCAACAGAATTGAGTTTCACCACATCCCTCGTGAAGAGAATCACATGGTTGATGCATTAGCCACTCTCTCTTCCATGATTAGTGTAGGTCAATGAAATGATATACCTAAGATTGACATAATGCGCCTTGAACGGCCCGCTTACATCTTCACGATCGAAGCAGTCATAGACGACAAACCTTGGTATCACGATATCAAGTGTTTCCTTCATAAACAAGAATACCCATCTGGGGCGTCCAGAAAAGACATGAAGACTATCAGAAGGTTGGCAGGCAACTTCTTTCTGAGCGGCGATACACTTTATAAGAGAAATTTTGACATGGTCTTGCTCCGATGTGTAGACAGACCAGAGGCAAACATGCTGATAAAAGAAATTCATGAAGGATCCTTTAGCACTCATGCCAATGGGAACACAATGGTGAGAAAAATTATGAGAGCAGGGTACTAGTGGTTGACAATGGAATTCGACTGCTACAAGTACATGAGGAGATGTCACAAGTGTCAGATATACTCAGACAAAATCCATGCACCGCCAACACATCTCAAAGTTCTATCTTCCTTATGGCCTTTTTACATATGGGGAATCGACATGATTGGCATGATCGAACCCAAGGCTTCGAACGGACATCAGTTCATCCTGGTAGCCATTGATTACTTCACCAAGTGGGTCGAAGAAGCGTCATACACCAATGTAACCCGACAAGTGGTAGTCCGATTTATAAAAAATAATATCATTTGTCGTTATGGTGTTCCAAGCCAGATCATTACTGATAATGGATCTAACTTGAACGATAAGATGATGAAAGAGTTGTGTGCTGAGTTCAAGATCAAACACCATAACTCATCTCCCTACCGACCTAAGATGAACGGTGCGGTAGAAGCGGCTAACAAGAACATCAAGAAGATCATTCAAAAGATGGTTGTAACCTGCAAGGACTGGCACGAAATGCTACCCTTTGCTCTTCACGGTTATCGCACATCTGTCCGCACTTCAACAGAGGCAACCCCTTTCTCTCTAGTATATGGCATGGAGGCAGTGCTCCCCATAGAATTAGTGATCCCATCAATCCGAGTAATGATGGAAGCTAAGCTAACAGAGGCTGAATGGTGTCAAAGTTGACACGATGAGCTGAATCTGATCGAAGAAAAGCGAATAACGGCACTATGCCATGGTCAGTTGTATCAGCAAAGAATGAAGAAGACGTTAGACAAAAAGGTTCGACCTCGTGTCTTCAGGAAAGGAGACCTTGTGCTCAAGAAGATACAGTCATTTCTCACTGATTCTCGGGGCAAATGGACCCCGAACTATGACGACCCCTATGTGGTCAAGAAAGCTTTCTCAGGTGGTGCCCTGAGACTCGCGACCATGGATGGAGAAGAATTTGCCTACCCCACAAATGTTGACGTAGTCAAGAAATGCTTCGTCTAAATAAATTAAAAAAAAGGAAAACTTCTTGGTGGATTGAAAACCCGAAAGGGCGGTCCAGGCAAAAATTAGAGACACAAGCAAAAAAAAAATCATCCCTGTGGATTAGAAATCTCAAAGTACAATCCAGGCAAAAGTTAGGGATAATGGCAAGTAACTATGTCCAACAAATGGGCAAATCCCCCAGCAGCAGTCATGCCGTTCATCAGAAAACTCCAGTCAAGGTCATCTTCTACGGAAGCTCAGGATGCCCTGAATTCAAAGTTGGTAGAAGGATAGCGGTCGTTATGTTTCAATGTAGCCCTTTTCCCTTAAATTACCATTTTCTAACTTTGTAAATACTCCATGGAATCACGCGCTTGGCTGATTTCCATCCTATCAATAAAATTTGAGCCTTTGTGCTTTTGTTTGCAATTCTTATTTGTTTTAGCTTTACAGAACGACATTTTAAGATGATTTACGGTTCTTAAAATAAAACAAAAATGAATTTACTTGTCAAAAATTTTCTGCTTTTCAAAATAAAGATATCAATTTCTTTTGACTGTTGAACATCGAAAGAACATCGATCGCTTCTCTAGAAGCAATTGAGCTTCAAGGTGCAGAATCAAAGTACTCCTTCTAAACCAGCACACCTGAATGAAGGATCAGTTGTGTCAAAGACCATGGTTCATCTGACACCCCTCGGCCGAGTTCTTATCTCCTAAGCCCGATCAACGTTGTTCCCCGTAGGGACCATCTCTCTCCTAAGCAAGGCATAATTGCTATCTTGAACGAGTGATACTTTTCATTCCCCACAACGGCCGAGTATCCAATCATGTTCATCTATTAGTCTGTATGTCGCGTCAGTTTTGTCAGCATAAACATACATACGTCATGCATTATTGATTCACATTCATATATTGCATCACTATCACGTTGGTCAGTCTTATCCCCAAGTGATAAAAACTCTTCTCAATCGAGTTGTCAGTTATTTCCTCATCAGGAAACGCCTCATCTGAGCAATCTCTCCTCCAGTGTATTTCTGGGATGGAGAAGGCCCTTGACCACTTTGATAACTTGAACCTTTGAAAAACAAGGAAACTCTCAACGAACATCACTCTTCTCCATTGAAGATGACATCTTTGCTTTCCCAGATTAAGGAAAATCCCAGAGAGAGCCCCGCAACTAAAGACTCTCAGTAACACAGTGGTTCTTCTCTCTAGAAAATCAATGTTAATGAAGTCATCAGCACCTCAAAGTTGGGGTACATTGTATTGCATTTCTTCGAGAAGGTCTCGAAGAAAAGTATCATGTAATAGCCCCAAGCAGGAAATAGTCTCTCAAGAGACTCATTTTCCCCAGTAGAGTCAGCAAACGGCGTCTCCAACAAAGAAGTTTGTACAACTCTACAGCTCAGACCAACGAGTTTCCCAAGAGAGTCTGATATCAAAGGTTTTTCCCATCAAATGGCATCTCCCCAGGAAAATTCGGCGAGAAGTTTGAGGAAAACCGCTACTAATAGCGTCCCTTGTCAATAAAGTTTATTGACAAAAGAAACTGAGACCAGATCCTTGGTAGGAAACCAGGATCGAGGGGAAGTTTACACCAGAAACTTAGACCAGTTCCTTGGTAGGAAACCAAGATCGAGGGGAAGTTTACACCAGAAACTTAGACAAGTTCCTTGGTAGGAAACCAGGATCGAGGGGAAGTTTATTTCAGAAACTGAGACCAGTTCCCTGGCTGAAGACCAGATTCAAGGGGAAGTTTTTTACCTTTTCTAAGCATTATTGCTTGGAAAAAAAAGATGAATGCGTAAACTACCATTCCTAACCACTGTCAAAATTTTGGGTATTCCGATATTTAATCATCTTGCACCTTGAATGCCCGAATACCTTCGCCATTCACACCTTCGGGTCCAAGAAGATTAAATAGGGGCATCTGTCATACCCCAAATTTTGACCACTAATATTTCCCATCATTGTGTAAATCATCATCACAATATGGATGAACCATCATGCCTCATCAATCCTCTCAGAGATGTTTGAGCATTCACTACAATCAAGAATTAGGGTTTCAAGCCCTCTCAGAGCTTTTAGACAAAGGATCAATCAAGAAATGACATGATCTTTAACTTGTCTAACCTCTCAAACATCCACAATGGATCAAGAGGACTCCCATATCAAGGATCAAGCACAAGGCTGCAACATTCCAAGTGGATTAAGCCTCAAGATCGCCAGTGTCACCAAATTAGGGTTTTGGTCGACCAGGGCCTCCAGATGGAATTTTTCCTCTAAGCATGAGCCAATGCTTCAAAGCATAACCTAAGATACTCCAAGGGACCTAATGGACCCAAGCATCAAGTTAATTTAACCTCAGGGGATGTATTCATCAAAAATCAGGAATTAGGGTTTCTTGACCTAATTCACCCCTAAGTTGACTTTTGGGACAAAACATGAGCCAAAACCTCAAGACATGATTTGAGGGTCCCTAATACACTACATTGATCCATTTTCAACAATGGATTGATCCAAGAAGCTTGATTCACAAGTTTCAAGTTCATCAGAACCACAGTTAGGGTTTCGCGGGAAAAAGTAAACTGTGCCTTTGACTTTTGACCAGGACATGCTCCCAAACCTTGGGATATGATTCAATACACCCTATAACACCTATGAAATCAATCCATCAAGTTTGATTTAGGTCAAGGACTTAATTTCATAAAGGATCACACAGTTTGAAATTCATCTGATAAAAAGTCAACTGTGCCCAAAAGTCAAAGTTTGACTTTTTGATTTTTTGATCAATTATGGTTCGCTAACCCTAAAATGATGTTAATGTGTGATTGGAATCATCATTCATCAAGAAAAATCAAGAAAAGTGGGATAACTTGTAAAAGGGGTAACAATAAAAAAACTTAGAAATTTTCTAAGTTATGGAACAAAGTGGATAAGGTACCAACTTTCAAGGATCATTACTTGTGATCCAAGCAACCATTTTGGCTGATCCAAAGATGGATTTGTAGCTCTCATGGCAATATTTAAAAGTGTCAACTACACCTCATTCCAATTCTTCATGGATTTTTAGTTATGGAGTGACCAAAATGAGAAAAACATGAAAATGCCACTTTTTCCAACATTTAGTGAAATTTTCACAAAGTCAGAATCTGTTTCACTTTATTCAAAATGTAGGGGTATTTTTCACTTGGATCCAAAAAAGTGTCAAGATAAACTATGATCACACATATGTTGTATCATATGAGAGCTTTCCAAAATGGCCAAGAACTCCATCAAATTCCATTTGAGCTAAGAGTTATGACAGTGGCAATATGTCTTGCTGCAACTGTCATAGCAAGGCAGTATTGTGCATTTTGCTCAATTTGATCAAATTATGCAAATGACAAACAAGTTTATCCATCTGAACACCTTAGGGGGCGACCAAGGAGGAACAAACACTGATCCATAAGCCTCCCAAGTCTTTGGAACTAAAAGTAGCATGCCAAACCTAAAAATGCCTAAAAGGGGGACAAGACTCCAATTTTGTTTTGGAGCATTCAATGGATGCACCAAGGTGGCATGAACTGAGCCTTTTCCAAATGAATGAGTCAAGGATGATCTCTGAACATGGGAACCAAAGGCCTGTGCTCTAACCTCTAGTCAATGGCTAGAGGAGACTTAAGATTCCAAAGTGATGCAATTGGACAATGAGATGCTGCAGTTTCCATTCACTATTTCTTGTAAAATAAACTTGCTCTACTATAAATAGAGCTCATTTGTGCTCAGTTTAAGTACACCAAAGGCCTACAACACTTGCCTTTCTTAAAATCATCTTCTCACTCTCAAAAATGCCTTTCTTAGCAAGTCACTATCGAATTTTTCAGTAGAGAGCAATTCCACTCAAACCAATTGCTCTAACACCTCATAAACATCATATGTGCTGATCAAACACTAAACACACAACTGTAACACTGATTTCTTAGAATCACCAGCCAGTTGCTCAAGTTTTCAACCAAGTTGCAGTTGAGATGCCATGAAGTAATCCAACCATTTCCAATCAAGTCCAAGCATTTAAACACACTCCATATGGTGTAGGGAAGCTGTCCAGATCATCACAACTCATCTGTAACACCTCTAACTCAAAAATCAAATTGCTCTTGCTGTCACGACCTTCAAGTAAGCCTAAACTTGGTCATCTCTTAATCTATGCATATTTCCTCGCACAATACTTTTGCCAAATGTTCATAATCATGCATAGAATGTTTCCCCTCAATTAATTACTTTGTTTGAATCGTGTATCAAAATTCTCAGCCTTCATGCAAATTTTAGGGTTCTTGAGGTTTTGTCTTGATTTCTTATTCCATGCTTAAAATAAATGAAATTAAAGACCATAGACATGATCATGAGGTGAAAACGAGCAGATTGATATGTGGATTGTGTGATTTCATCAAGTATTCAGTGAGATTGGATAGAAAATGCAAATTTGAGCAAAACTCCCTTCGTGCGTGTTCTTGGCCCATGTTCTTGGCGCCTTTTTCACAAATTTGAATATTTGAATTTTGTGATTTTATTTAATTGATTCAAAAATTAATTTATCTTTGAGTTTTAATGATTTTGAGTTGATTCTTTTTTTAATAATTCACAAAAATGTTAAAATATTTTATTTTGCCAAAAATTCCCAAAAATATTATTTATTTCATATACTTGATATTTTTCCAAAGAATTAATCTTTTATTTGTTTTTTATCATTTAAAATAATTTTTCCTCCTTGATTTTCTAAATTTAATTGGTTTTCAATCATTTTGTGGATATAAACATGATTTTTGAAACATAGATCCAAGATCACCACTCATTTTTCACATGTTTTTAATACTTTTTATTAATTTTTTAACAAAATTAATTCTTTTTTAAACAAAATTAGGGGTTTGAATAATTCAACCCTCATCAATCATTTCCAAACACTCATGTGCCTCTAATATAGTGTAAGACCCAATCCCTTTGGGCCTCTAATAGAGTGTAAGACCCAACCCCTTTTTGAAACCAAAATGATTTGGGCCTCAGATGTTGTATAAGACCCACTGTGTTTTCAAAAACCTCGGCGCGATCGTCGTTTGCAAACAAATAACCCTGGGCCTCTCCTTGAGTCTTAAGTCCCATATCTTGTACAAAAATAAACTTTGGGTCTCTAATAGAGTGTAAGACTCAACCCCCTTGTACATAAAAACTTTTTGGGCCTCACATATTGTATAAGTCCCTCTGTACTGTTTTCAAGACAACGGTGCGATCATCGTTAAAACTTGGGCCTCTCCTTGAGCTGTAAGCCCCAACAATCTTTTCAAAGCACTTTCTCCTTTTGTTTTGAATTCAAATATATGTTGTTATCAAAACTTTCTTTAGTTTCTTTGTTGAACAACTAACAAAATAACACGGAAGCTCTACAACGGGTAAGTGTTTATCCGCTTTCATTTACCGCTTTCATATGTATATAACTGTATTGTGGGGCTGTTTCACTGTAAGTCTTCTTTCACATCCTTTTATATACTTGTCACATATCCACTGTGTAATTCTAGTATAGTTATTTAGAGTTTTCCCCGGCAACTACGTCTAGAACTAGGTAAAGCCTATTGGTCACTCTCGAATACAAACAAAACTAGATCCCCCATAGGATTCTAGATACAGTCTTTCCTTCTCTTCGGGTTAAACAATATGGAACAAAGAGAAAGGCAGTATTCTCGGTGAACCTTTTCTCAGACTGTCACCCTTAGAAATCATCAAAGAAATTCTACTCCCCAGAGTTGATCTATTCTCCGTGAATAGCATCTCTTGAGTTTCTTCCAAATTCTCGAACCTTCCTAGAATGATCTCTTCTCTGTGAATTGCATTTCTTGAATTTTTCTTGGTTTGGGGACCCACAGGCTTCCTAAAAGCATCCCCGCCTCCTCTTGGGCATTGTACAAGGACCCTTCGGCTTCTTAAAAGTTCTCATGCCTTCTCTTGGGCTTCCTACAAGGACCTTCACGACCTCCTAAAGGTATAGGACAGAACTTAGTCATCCTTCATTAGAGCTGTCTTTCTAAAAGGAGTCAAAACCTTCAGACTAATTTTAGGGTTGATACTCATCCCTTAAACGAGTCGGCCTCCTCTTGGGCATCATACAAAAGATAAAACTCTACCAATAGGCTTGGACAGTCTAAACATCCTTGAGTCTCAAAGACATTCTCAAGTCAGCTTTCAAACATAGGAGAAACCCCAGATTCTGGATTAATCTTCAGCCGAGTTAGAACTTTGCGGGTTCTAAAACCTCATCCTTCTCCCAAAATCCCCCAACCCGGTTCAGTTTAACACTATCTCAAACTAGAGCCTCAGGGTTTCTGATCTATCAATTCCTTTTGCATTCCCCTGCAAAGATTGATTCCCTTCTCGGACCTGCCTCGGGATCTCAAGATTCCCCGGCAGAAGTATAGCCTCCTCTTAGGCTTTGTATAATGATCCTTTCTCAACAAAGTCAGCCTTCTCTTGGGCTTTGTACAATGATCCCCCTAGCAGATTTAACCTTTTCAGACTCTCTTGTTGAGTCCATCACTTTTCAAGACTCTCTTGTTGATTCACTTTCCTTTTAGCCTCTATCTCGGGCTTTGTACGAGACAACAAATCACTTTCTTGTTGAGTATAAAAGACTCTCTTGTTGAGTAAATCAACTTGTCAGACTCTCTTGTTGAGTCAACCTTTTTTAGCCTCCGTCTTGGGCTTCGTATAAGACAGATAAAGGTACTCTCTTATTGAGTCAAACCTTTTTGGCCTCCGTCTTGGGCTTCGTACAAGACATATAAAAGACTCTCTTGTTGAGTCAGTCAACTTGTTTGACTCTCTTGCTGAGTCAACCTTTTTAGCCTCCGTCTTGGGCTTCATATAAGACAGATAAAAGTACTCTGCTGTTGAGTCAACCCTTTTAGCCTCTATCTCGGGCTTCTCATGAGACAAATAATAAACACCCTCTTTAGAGATGTGAATAGGAATTATTTGCTCATCCATCTTCTTTTGCTAAACAATGCCACTTAGAAAAGGGTAAAACTTCCCCTCAATCCTGGTCTTCAGCCCAAATTTTTACCCCTAAGATTTCCCATCATTGTGCAAATCATTACCACAATATGGATGAACCATCTTGCCTCATCTATCTCCTCAAAGATGATTGAGCATTCACTACAACCAAGACTTAGGGTTTCAAGCCCTCTCAGAGCCTTAGACAAAGGATCAATCAAGGAATGACATGATCTTCAACTTGTCTAACCTCTCAAACATCCAGAATGAATCAAGAGGACTCCCACATCAAGAATCAAGCACAAGGCTGCAACATTCCAAGTGGATCAAGCCTCAAGATCGCCAGTGTCACCAAAC
This sequence comes from Lathyrus tuberosus, assembly GCA_022829125.1. NCBI lineage: Eukaryota > Viridiplantae > Streptophyta > Magnoliopsida > Fabales > Fabaceae > Lathyrus > Lathyrus tuberosus. The sequence goes on from JALAZF010000516.1 coordinate 1,721,428, forward strand.
TAGGGTTTTGGTCAACTTAGGCCTCCAGATGGAAATTTTCCTCTGGGCATGAGCCAATGCTTCAAAATATAACTTAAGATACTCCAAGGAACCTCTTGGACCCAATCATCCAGTCAATTTTGCCTCAGGGGATGCATTCATAAAAAATCAGGAATTAGGGTTTCTTGACCTAATTAACCCCTAAGTTGACTTTTGAGACAAAACATGAGCCAAGACCTCAAGAGAGGATTTGAGGGTCTCTAACAAACTACATTGATCCATTTGCAACAATGGATTGATCCAAGAAGCTTGATCAACAAGTTTCAAATTCATCAGAACCACAATTAGGGTTTCGCGAGAAAAGTCAACTGTGCCTTTGACTTTTGACCCAGGCATGCTCCCAAACCTTGGGACATGATTCAATACATCCTATAACACCTATGAAATCAATCCATCAAGTTTGATTTAGGTCAAGGACTTGATTTCATAGAGGATCACACAGTTTGGAGTTCATTTGAAAAAAGTCAACTGTGCACAAAAGTCAACTTTGACTTTTTGAGAGTTTTCACAATTATGGTTCTTTGACCCTAAAATGATGTTAATATGTGATTGGGATCATCATTCATCAATAAAAATCAAGAAAAGTGGGATAACTTGTAAAAGGGGTAACCATAAAAAACTTAGAAATTTTATAACTTATGGAACAAAGTGGCTAGGGCACCAACTTCCAAGGATCATAACTTGAGATCCAAGCAACCATTTGGGAAGATCCAAAGATGGATTTGTAGCTCTCATGGCATACTTTAAAAGTGACAACTACACTTCATTCCAATTGATCATAGGTTTTGAGTTATGGTTGGATCAAAATAACTGAAAACATGAAATGTCACTTTTTCCAACACTTAGTGAAATTTTCACTAAGTCAGAATCTGTCTTGTTTTTTTTCCAAAAGTAGGGGGATTTTTCACTTGGATCCAAAAAGTATCAAGACAAAATATGATCACACATATGTTGTATTATATAAGGGCTTTCCAAAATGGCCAAGAACTCCATGAAACTCCACTTAAGCCATGAGATATGACAATGACAATGTGCCTTGCTGCAAACTGTCATGGCAAGACAGATTTGTGCATTTTGCTCGATTTGAGCAAAATTTGCAAATGACAAACAAGTTTATCCATCTGAACACCTCAGGGGGAGACCAAGGAGGGACAAACACTGATCCATAAGCCTCCAAGTCCTTGGAACCAAAAGTAGCATGCCAAACCTAGAAATGCCTAAAAGAGGGACAAGACTCCAATTTTGGTTGGAGCATTTAATGGATGAACCAAGGTGGCATAGACTGAGCCCTTTCCAACTGAATTCAGTCAAGACTTATCCAAGAACTAGGGAACCAACAACCTGTGCTCTAACCTCTAGTCAATGGCTAGAGGAGACTTGGATTCCTATTGATCAACATTTGCCAAACTTCTGCAGCAGTTGCCATTCACTATTGCTTGCAAAACAAACTTGCTCTACTATAAATAGAGCTCATTTGTACTCAGTTTGAGTACACCAAAGCCATCAAACAGATGCTTTCCTCAAAATCTCTTCCTTCACTCCAAAATTGCCTTCCAAAGCAAGTCACTATCGGGTTTTGAGTTTGAAAGCAATTCCAACCAAACCAATCACACACACACACCTCATAAACATCATATAGAAGTGATCCAAACACTCACACAACATCTGGAACACTGATTTCTTAAAATCACTTGCCACCTGCTCAAGTTCTTGACAGAGGTGCAGTTGAGGTACCATCTTCAGTTCCAGCTTGTTTCAAACCACTCCAAGCATTCAGACACATCACTTGGCACCTAAGGAAGCTGTGCAAATCATTGGAACCAGCTTGCAACACCTCTAACACAAAACACGATCACCAGCTGCAAGAGGTAAGCCTGAGCTCTTCTAACTCTATGATCCATGCATTTTTTGCTGCACAATAATTTGGCCATATGTTCATAATCATGCATAGAGTGTTTACCCTCAATCAATTACTTTGTTTGAATCGTGTATGGAATTTCTGAGCCTTTATGTAAATTTTAGGGTTCTTGAGGTTTCTCTTTGATTTCTTATTCCATGCTTAAAATAAATGAAATTAAAGACCATAGACATGATCGTGAGGTGAAAACGAGCAGATTGATATGTAGATTGCATGATGTCATCAAGTATTCAGTGAGATTGGATAGAAAATGAAAATCTACAGAAACAGAGGGTGGCACGTGTTCTTGGCACCATTTTTTGAATATTTGAATATTTGAATTTTGTGATTTTATTTAATTGATTCAAAAATTAATTTCTCTCTGAGTTTTAATGATTTTGGGTTGATTATTTTTTTAATAATTCACAAAAATGCTAAAATATTTTATTTTACCAAAAAATCCTAAAAATATTAATTATTTCATATACTTGATATTTTTACAAAGAATTAATATTTTATTTGTTTTTCAACATTTAAAATCTTTTTTCTCCCTTGATTTTCCAAACTTAATTGATTTCCAATCATTTTGTGGATAGAAACATGATTTTTGAAACATTGATCCAAGATCACAATTTGTTTTCACATATGTTTAACAATTTTGATCATTTTAATTGAATTTTTATCCAATTAAAATATATTTTGAAAACAAATTAGGGTTTTCATTAATTCAACCCTCATCAAACTTTTTCAAACTCTTTGGGCCTCTAATAGAGTGTAAGACCCAACCCCTTTGTAAATACACCACTTTTTAGGCCTCAGTCATTGTATAAGTCCCACTGTATTTTCAAAAACAACGGCGCGATCGTCGCCTTTTTAACAAAATCAACTGGGCCTCTCCTCGAGCTATAAGTCCCAATTCTTTTTCTTAAAACTCTTTGGGCCTCTAATAGAGTGTAAGACCCAACCCTTTTTTTTAAACCAAAATAATTTGGGCCTTAGTGTATTGTATAAGTCCCGATACCGTCAAAAAGTTCGGCACGATCGTCGCCTTTTTAACAAAAATCATTTGGGCCTCTCCTTGAGCTGTAAGCCCCACCACTTGTACAAAAATAAATTATTGGGCCCCTAATAGAGTGTAAGACCCAATCCCCTTTTAACCAAACCCTTTTTGGGCCTCAGACATTGTATAAGTCCCTCTGCGTTAAAAGAAAAACCTCGGCGCGATCGCCGTTGCCAAACAAATCATCTAGGCCTACCCTCGTGTTATAAGCCCCATCCCTTTTCCTTTCAAAATCTGTGGGCCTATAATAGAGTGTAACACCCATCCCCTTGTACATAAAAACTTTTTGGGCCTCACGTATTGTATAAGTCCCTCTGTACAGTTTTTTAAACAACGGTGCAATCATTGTTAAAACTTGGGCCTCTCCTCGAGCTGTAAGCCCCAACAATCTTTTCAAAGCACTTTCTCCTTTGATTTTGAATTCAAATATATGTTGTTATCAAAACTTTCTTTGTTGAACAACTAACCAAACATCATGGAAGCTCTATAACGGGTAAGTGTTTATCTGCTTTCATTTACCGCTTTCATATGTACATAACTGTATTGTGGGGCTGCTTCACTATAAGTCTTCTATCACATCCTTTTATATACTTGTCACATATCCACAGTGTAATACTAGTATAGTTATTTAGAGTTTTCCCCGGCAACTACGTCTAGAACTTGGTAAAGCCATGTTGGTTACGCTTAAATACAAACAAAACTAGATCCCCCGTAGGATTCCAAATACAGTCTTCCCTCCTCTTGGGGTTAAACAATATGGAACAAAGAGAAAGGCAGTATTTTCAGTGAACTTTTTCTCAGATTGTCACCCTTAGAAATTGTCAAAGAAACTCTAACTCCCTAGAGATGATCTTTTCTCCGTGAATGGTATCTCTTGAGTTTCTTCCAAATCCTCGAACTTTCCTGGAATGATCTCTTCTCGGTGAATTGCATTTCTTGAACTTCTCTTGGTTTGGTGACCCACAGGCTTTCTAAAAGCATCCCCGCCTCCTCTTGGGCATTGTACAAGGACCCTTCCACTTCTTAGAAGTTCTCATGCCTTTTCTCAGGCTTAATACAAGTACCTTGACGACCTCTTAAAGGTATAAGACAGAACTTAGTCATCCTTTGCTAGAGCAGTCTTTCCCGCCTCAAAACTCTGGCCATTGTAGGGTTGATACTCATCCCTTAATGCCCATGCCTCCTCTTGGGTATTGTACAAAAGATAAAACTCTAGACTTGGACAGTCTAAGACCCTTGAGTCTCAAAGACATTCTCAAGTTCCTTTTAAACATAGGAAGAAACCATGGTCTCTCCTATGAGAGTTCCCCACACTTGTACCCGCTTCAGGACCTCCAGAATCCACAGCGCTAAGGAAGCCTCCTCTTGGGCTTTGTACAAATGATTCTCCCTAGCGGAGCTAACCTTTTCAGACTCTCTTGTTGAGTCAAACCCCCTTTAGCCTCCATCTCGGGCTTTGTACAAGACATATAAAACACTCTCTTGTTGAGTATAAAAGACTCTCTTGTTGAGTCAACCTCCTTTTAGCCTCCATCTCGGGCTTCGTACGAGATAGAAAAACACTCTCTTGTTGAGTATAAAAGACTCTCTTGTGGAGTCAACCACTTTTAGCCTCCGTCTTGGGCTTTGTACAAGACATATAAAACACTCTCTTGTTGAGTATAAAAGACTCACTTGTTGTGTCAACCTCCTTTTAGCCTCCATCTCGGGCTTCGTACGAGATAGAAAATCACTCTCTTGTTAAGCATAAAAGACTCTCTTGTTGAGTCAACCACTTTTTGCCTCCGTTATGGGCTTTGTACAAGACATATAAAACACTCTCTTATTGAGTATAAAAGACTCTCTTGTTGAGTTAGTCTCCTTTCAAACTCAATCTCGGGCTTCATACGAGACAGCAAATCACTCTCTTGTTGAGTATAAAAGACTCTCTCGTTGAGTCAAACAACCTTCAGACTCTCTTGGTGAGTCAATCACCTGTTCAAGACTCTCTTGTTGAGTCAATTCTTTTAGCCTCCATCTTGGGCTTTGTACAAGACACATACAAGCACTCTCTTGTTGAGTCAAACCCTTTCATCCTCCATCTTGGGCTTTATACAAGATACATTCTCCCCAACGGAGTCAAAATCCCTTTTAGCCTCAATCTTGGGCTTTGTACAAGACAGAAAGAAAATTTTCCTCGGAAAAGTCAAACTTCCCGCCTCCTCTTAGGCTTTGTATAAAGAAAACCCCGATTGAGTCAATCAACCTTTAGCATCAAAGTTGTGCCTTGCTCACAGCATACAAACATCAACAACTCCTCTTTAGAGATGACAAATTCTCTCTTAGCCAAAACCCTTTAGCTTGACATCTTGGGCTTTGAACAAGATACAAACCACCTTTAGCTTCATGTCTTGGGCTTTAAACAAGACACCAAAACACCTCTTTCCTCCCATAGAATAGGAGGAACTACGATCGCTCTGATTTTTCTGTTTCGGGATTACGTAGGCATAAGATTGCAAAATCTTAGCGAGCATACTAATCAAAAACCCAAAATCCCGTACCTTCACACATCAATCGAAAAGCATCAGACCTAACATCTTACCAATAGCCTAGACACTGTTTTTAAGCGAATAATCCTAAAGAAGAACCCCCTCTTGATAGCATCTGTAAACCAACAGTTTTGACTGTTTAATCTCAATTTGCAAGCAGGGTTAATTGGAGACATCTATTTCCCTTCCTTAATCAGCCCAATAGGATAAAAAATGAATCGAACTGTAGTTCCAAAGCGATAGTGATTCGAAACCACAAAAATCGTGCTACAGAAAAGTGGCGACCACAGTGGGAGGCATTCTTTCTAGCCTCTTTTAGGGTGAGAGATTTAAATTCAACAAAATGTCATAGAAATGGTGACTCTGCTGGGGAGTCATTGTCTGTATAGGATCATAAGACTAAAGGTCTAGCATGATTAAGACAAATATATATATATATATATATACTGCTTTTCCTAATTGATATCTGTGTTTATTTTTCTGCTAATGAGAATGTGTGTGATGCCACATGTGGAAAGATTGAGTATACACCTAAGATAGGGGATGGCATTATACAGGTAATCTTACGGGGAGTGAATCCCAGTTAAGAGTCCCCGGTCGACCATCAGACTCAGTGGAGACTCCTTTTGCAGATACATTGCCTATACGACTTTGGTTGTTGAAAGTAGTGTGGTCGATTGGGTTATCTGAGAAGCTGAGGTTTTTAGTAGACTGAAACCATTTTATAGTGCGGAAGCTATCGGGAATAGTTGTCACACGATACTACCCTCATTTGAGATCACTCTAAGATACATCCGCTCGCTGGCGATCCGGTTGTTGTTGTTATCCCAAGAGAGGTCAATGATTTGGCGGACAGGTACAAAAAATCACCAGTATAAACCTTTGGGGATGGGTAGAGCCTTGACTTCATGACACCGACCCTTTAACCCCATGTTTTTTCTATGTTTTTGTGTGCTGCATTCATGCATTCATCTAAAAAACATTAAAACAAAGAAAAATCTTCTCTGCTAGTCTCTCCTTTTCAAATTAAACTAAGACAATGATTGCAAATGTCAGATAAATGATTGCGTTAATGGATTTCGGTAGAAGGAAAACTCACAAGTACACCTTCATGGTTCTAAAACTAGAGGATTTAAGAGGTCTGGAGAGAATGATCACCAACCCCGAGGCTTTTAGAGCCAAGTATGGAGGACTGCTATCTCTGTTAAGGGTCCATGTAATCGAAGGAATCCTGCCCACACTAATCCAGTTCTACGATCCGGTCTATCACTGTTTCACATTTCCGGATTATCAACTAGCACCAACACTGGAGGAGTACTCTCACCTGACTAATTTGCATATTACGGAACAAGCTCCCTTTTTTGGACTGGAAGAAATTCCAAAGGATCAAACCATTGCGAGAGCAATCTATTTGGACGAGTCAGAAGTCAGGACTCACATGACCACTATGGGGGAATCCAGGGTCTGCCAGCCCAGTTCTTGACAAAGAAATCTCTATACTTTGCTAGTGTAGGGAACGTGGCCGCTTTCGAAAGCATCTTTGTTTTGCTTACCTAAGGGTTATTTTTGTTTCCCAACATCGATAACTTTATAGATATCAATGCCATTAAGGTTTTTCTGATTGGAAACCCTGTACCAACCTTGCTCGCAGATGCTTATCATTTGGTACACTTAAGGAATTTATACAGCGGAGGAATGATCACATGCTGTGTACCCCTGCTATATAAATGGTTCACTTCCCACTTACCCAAGTCTGCTGCATTTTGGGATCAAAAGAATACTTTACGTTGGTCACAAAGAATCATGTTTCTTACAAACTCTGACATCGATTGGTAGAATCGAATCTATGACGGGATCAGGATCATTGACCGTTGTGGAAATTTCCCAAATGTACCCCTTATAGGAACTAAGGGAGGAATTAACTATCATCCAGTTTTAGTTCGTTGTCAATTTGGATACCCGATGAGGCATGTCCCGCATAATGCTTATCTGGAAGGTATTTCTTCAAGGAAGGAGAAAATGACAAGGCACTAAAGACGGAAATAGTGCATGCCTGGAAACATGTTCACAGGAAAGGAAGAGAGTCTCTAGGAAAACCAGATTGTGTCTCGGTGGAGCCTTACCTCCAGTGGGTACAAACTAGAGCCCTCAAGCTGAGGATGCCTTACCATCGTCAGGAAGTTCTTCCATTAAGGGACTCGGTCCTTTATTTTATGTCTGAGACGGAAAAACTTCAGGTTACTCTCAACAAAGTTCAGCAGGAGAAGAGGTCTTGGAGGAATAAGTACTGTATTCTCAATGTGGAGTGTAAGAAAATACAGCAACTATTGAAAGATAAAGATGCTCTGATTGAGATTTTAGAGCAACATGATGTAGAAAATCAGGATGACCAAAGGAATTTGCTCGCTCCTTTCAATTGGAAAAGGAATGACGACCCGACAACGACCCAAGAGCCCCGATCAAAGAAAAGGAAAGTTCCAGAACCAGCACCTGAGCTCGCTTCAGAGAGGACTCAGGACCCATAAGTTTAGATTTCCTTTTACAACACTTTGTAAATTACTGTATTTCCATTTCCGTAATCTTTGAATTCAATAAAACGGGGTTTCCCCATTGTTTGATATTTGCAATCTAATTGTCGATGTTTACTTTGAATAAACAAAAAATATATACAATTAATATAATCATTGCATATCATTCATCATTCTCACGTAACGCATTCTTCTTACCTACGAATCTCACGTTTGTGTCTCGGTTCTAGAGTCAAACTGTCTCATTCGTACAATACTCGGGCCAATCTTCAGAAAAAGATGGATGATCTCGAGGAAGAGAACAGAGAGTTGAGAGAAGAGATCAACACTCTGAAAGAGGATTTGAGAAAGCTTCATAACAACATGCAAGCTCTAGCAGAAGCTCAGATGCAACAACAAAGGACTGTGATCTCAGAGATCACATCAACGCCCATAGTGGAAAAGTATGATCCTAGGTACAAAATTCCGAAAGATCATCCCTGGGGCATGCCACTCAACTATATCCTGGAAGGATATATTCCGCCAATCACTGAAGATCCAGAAACTTCAGCAGGAGCCGCTGGGCCTGAAGGTTACAAACTTCGGGAAAGCGAAGATGCCAGGGGCATGACAGTAACTCCTAAAGGTTACAAACTTCGGGAGGCACCGAGAGTCTCGGCCATAATGACTATACCACCACCTGTGGTACACACTGTCCCGGAAGGACAGATTCCACAGATACCTTCTGGTGGAAACGAAAGTATGTTTGACAGAATGAATGAGTTCCAGGAATAATTCCTGGAGATGCAGAAAGAACTGCAAGCCCTTCGCGGTCAGGATTTATTTGGAAAGGACGCCGCAGACCTTTGTTTGGTCCCCAATGTGAAAGTTCCGCACAAGTTCCAGGTACCCGATTTTGAAAAGTACAAGGGTAACTCTTGTCCTCAAAGCCACTTGGTGATGTACGCTCGGTGAATGTCAGCTTAGACAAAGAACCAAGGGCTACTAATTCACTACTTTCAGGATAGTTTAACCGGTGCCGCACTCAAATGGTACGTGGGTTTAAATAGCACTAAGATCGGCACTTTCAGAGATCTTGGCACTGCCTTTATTCAAAAATATAAGTATAACCTGGACATGGCACCAGACAGAGATCAACTCAGATTAATGTCACAGAAGGACAAGTAAACCTTTAAGGAGTATGCTCAGAGATGGCGTGAAATTGCCGCTCAGATTTGTCCACCTCTTGAGGAAAAAGAGATGACAAAGATCTTCTTGAAAACTTTAAGCTCATTTTACTACGACCGAATGGTTGCCAGTGCGCCCAGTGACTTCACCGAGATGGTGGGCATGGGAGTTCGTCTTGAGGAAGCAGTCCGAGAAGGACGGTTAGTTAAAGACGCTAGATCATCAAGTAATACAAAATGATACGGTAGTGCTCTCCCTAAGAAAAAAAAGTAAGATATTGGGAATATCTCTCTCGGGAAGCAAAGGCGATGATACCAACCAGTAGCAGCTGTAACTCCTGCTATCAACCCCGCGCCTGTTCCTACTTATCAACTTCAGGTTGCTCAGAGCCAACCGACTCAACAACAATATCAGCAAAGGACACAACAACCTCTTCAGCAGGCTCGTCCTCCATATAAAAAGAACCGTACAACGCGACCACCGGGGTTCGACCCTATACCGATGTTATACGCAGAATTGTTTCCACTCTTACTGGTCAAGGGACATGTCCAAACCAGGTCTCCTCTTACAGTACCGGAGAATCCGCCTTTTTGGTTTAAAGTGGATCAGACTTGCCCTTACCACCAAGGAGGATCAGGGCATAACATAGAAAACTGTCTTAGTTTCAAATCCGTTGTGCAAAAGCTTGTTGGGAGCGGGGTTTTATCTTTCAAAGATACGAATCCGAATGTTCTCACAAACCTGCTGCCTCAACATGAGAAGGCTGCAGTGAATTTGATAGAGGAAGAATCTAACAACAGCTATCAAATTCATGATGTACTCTTATTAAGGGCCAACTTGGTCAAGATGCATTATAGACATAGTGGATACGGGCATGTGCCACCTCATAACTATCACCAGTGTGATATCTGCTCTAAAAATAATCAGGGATGTTCTGTGGTGCAATCAGCTCTACAGGAACAGTTGGATCTCAGATGGATCTAAGAAGATCGAGTTCATAGAGTTAACATGGCTTACTCGAATTCCAACATCATCCAGAATCATGACATTCTAGCGATGAATGTCAACTTGGTGGCAATGCACTCAAGGCAAAGCCAGTATCATAATCTGCCATGGCATGATTACAATTCCTGTCTGACTTGCTCGGTAAACAAACAGGGATGCTCTTTTGTACAAGAGGCCCTCCAGCGTCAGATAGATCTTGGATGGATTCAGGACTACCATGATAGAAATACCTATCATATCAACATGGTTCAAATCTTTAATATTCGTTTGATGAATACCAGCTTGGGAGAATTACACGCCAAGCAAGTCCAACTCGATTTTCTCACTTCACATGATTATCTGAACTATACAGTATGCCGTGAGAGTAACCAAGGGTACGCTCTCGTTCGGAGAACTTTACAACACTTGTTGAACCACTGGTGGCTTCCGATTTATATAGATGAAGACACGCAACAAATCAGTGTGGTTAACGGGAACCCTACTCGGCATCAAAGTCAGGATGTCTGATCTCTGGAAACAGATCTAGTGAGGTTACACTGCATTCAAAGCGGACGTGGCCAGGTACCACCACACAACTACGAGCGCTATAGAGTATGCTCGAAAAATAACCCAGGATATTACCTCGTGCGAGCAGCCCTCATGAGTCAGTTGGGCTACAAGGAGATTCAACCGTGTCCGAGTTCAATCAACTGGACGCCAGACTATTTTGCTGATCAGATTAAGGACGTTGTCATATTCTCTGATCACGAAAGGACAAAAGATGTTTGTACCATCATCCATTTACTTGACTAATCGAAGGTTCTTAACCAAGAATTGATTGAAGTTACTTACGACAGTTAGAAAAATCAGAAGGCTCCTGTAGTTATCTAACTACCAGAACCACTACCGTATGAATCAACTAAGGCTATCTCTTACAAATACGGTGCAACAACAGTTGAGAATGGAAAGGAAATTACATTACCCTCCATCGTGAATATTGCAGACATCAGTCGAGTAACACGAAGCAGTCGAATCTTCAACAGAGGAGTTGGAGAACCTAACAGAGAAAAGGAACCTCAAACGGAAGTTCCCAATCCGCCAGTCGGTCAATCCAGTGATCCCGACCTTTCAAAGAATGATGATGAGATACTGAAGCTCATCCAAAGGAGTGAATACAACATTGTTGATCAGCTGTTACAAACTCCTTCAAAGATCTCTGTGTTATCTCTTTTACTCAGTTCTGAAGCCCACAGAGAGGCTCTACAGAAAGTCTTAGAGCAGGCCTTTGTGGAACAGGATGTGTCGATAAGAAAATTCGACAGTATCATCTCTAACATCACTTCCTGCAACAACTTGGGGTTTAATGATGAGGAATTGCCAGAAGAAGGCAAAAGCCACAACATGGCGCTCAATATCACAGTCAACTGCCAGGACGATGCTTTAGCCAGAGTACTGGTAGACACCGGATCGGCTCTCAACCTCATGCCGAAGTCCACTCTAATGCGACTATCATTCAAAGGATCTCCAATGAGAGGCAGTGAGGTCATGGTCAAAGCATTTGACGGGTCTAGAAAAATAGTTATCAGTGAAGTCGACCTTCCCATAACTATCGGTGCTCACACTTTCCTGGTCACTTTCCAGGTCACGGACATCCGAGCAACATACAATTGCTTATTAGGAAGACCTTGGATACACCAGGCTAGGGCAGTCACTTCGACACTTCACAAAAAGCTGAAGTTCGCCAAGAACGACCAACTAGTCACAGCCTGTGGAGAACAAGCCTTGCTCGTGAATAACTTATCATCGTCTACTTGTGTAGAACCCGAGGAGGTTGTTGGAACTCAGTTCCAAGCACTTTCGGTGAGCAATGACAATCAATTAGAAAAAGGAACATCAATTTCCTCATACAAAGATGCTCTCAAAGTAATTGAGAGTAACAACGCAAAAGGATGGAGACAGCTTGTCATTCCTACTGATAATAAAACAAAGAAGGGTCTTGGTTTTTCTGCAACCTGTACCCAGACTGCCGCTAACAGCGAAAGTCTTCATCCCATTCAGAACTTCTTCCACAGTGGAGGTTTCCTTCACCTAGTGTCTCTTGAAGTACATACCATCAACGAGGGAGATTCCTCCGATACAGATGAAGAATGGAAATCTTATCTTAACGAGGACGATTATATGTCTCAAGAAGAGGTGCCTATGCCATTTTGCTATCCCGCACAGAGTCTGAGATTTATACCAAGGTCAGACGTCGAAATGATATACGGAGATTGTGATCCGGAAGGATGCCGTGCTCCGCCAAATTCATTAGAGGAAGACACTCCGATGAAATACAACATTGACCACGACTACTATGGCCCAATGGATGGCCTGCCTATCCGGCAGCCGTACCCAGGAGACTTGGGGCAAGAAAATCAGCCGAACAATGAAAATCATCTGAGCATCATTAAAAAGGATACATGCGTCCCCACCATGTCATGGGATCAACACTCATGTCATTCATAAAATATCCAGCACGATGATGAATTTGCAAAAATTTACAGGACTAGAATTCATTAACTATGCTTTTCCCGAGGTCAACGTCATCGAAAGGGATGACTCCTCCAGTTCCAAAGAAGTGTGGGACACCTTAGGACAACCAAGTAGAAAATTCGACTTCATGGTCAAGTACACTGCTCCTGAAAGCTCTCGTATCAGGCTCGAAGACATCCAGCCAACTAGATGGGGAAATTTGCCTGAGAGCACAAATACTATGCAAAATACAACTGAGGAATCCTCCTACGACAACTCTTCCTCAGAGACAGATTCCAATGATCCTGATCCACCAGAAATCACCGTTATTTCTTAAGATAAATCAAGGAAGGTACCAGACTTTGTGATTCACCAAGGAGTTCGCCGCCAATGGGTTGCAGTCGATGTTCCGAAGATCGTTCATAAGTCAAAGTAATGGTCGTCTTTATCTTAACCTTTCACCCTGCCCAGGTGAAACTGATGTTTTGATAGGGCCCACTTTCTGTAAATATCCCTCTTCGCTTTGCCCAAAGCGGTAGAGTTTTGTTTTATAGGGTTGTAGTTTCAAGAATCGACAAAGTCATAAATAAATAAACGTTTTTTTTTGTAATTTTCGCATTAATTGTTGTTTTTTCTTTTCGTTTTTAAGAAAATGGTAATCCTAAAAAACAATTCAAATAATTAAAATAAGCAGTTTTCAGAAAATACATTACACGCACTCTTGCATTCTCTCTATCTCTTCTAAAAATAATCATCACGTCATGTAGATTGCTTGTTCTAAACCCCATTGAAACATACGATCCAATGCCTTCTCCCAACTTTGAATTCCTGGTATTTGAGGCTGAAGAAGAAGATGACGACGAAATTCCAAAAGAGATCTCCAGGCTACTCAGACAAGAGGAAAGGTCCATTGAACCTCACAAAGAGCCGTTGGAAACAGTAAACTTGGGTTCAGGAGAAGAGAGAAAAGAAATCAGGATTGGGGCACTGCTCTGTCCAACTTCCAAAGAAAGTTTGATAAAGCTTCTCAAAGAGTTTCCCGATGTATTTGCTTGGTCCTATCAGGACATGCCAGGGTTGAATACCAGCATCGTGGAACATCATCTACCGTTAAGATCAGAATGTACGCCAGTAAAACAGAGGTTGAGACGAACTCATCCAGACATGGCGATCAAAATCAAAGAGGAGGTACAGAAACAGATTGACGCGGGTTTCCATGCCACATCAGAATATCCTCAATGGTTAGCCAACATAGTACTAGTTCCGAAAAATGATGGAAAAGTCAGAATGTGTGTAGACTACAGGGATCTGAACAAAGCAAGTCCGAAGGACGACTTTCCCTTACCACACATTGACATGCTGGTAGACAGTACAACAAAGTTCAAAGTCTTCTCCTTTATGGATGGATTCTCGGGCTATAACCAAATCAAAATGGCACCGAAAGACATGGAGAAAACTTCGTTCATTACCCCATGGGGAACCTTTTGCTACAAAATAATGTCGTTCGGTTTGAAGAACGCCGGGGCAACCTATCAAAGGGCCATGACTGCTATGTTTGATGACATGATACACAAGGAAATCAACGTACATGTCGATGACATGATTTCCAAATCTAGAACAGAGGAGGAGCATGTGACCCACCTGTCAAAACTATTTGAACCGTTGAGAAAGTATAAACTCCGCTTGAATCCCAACAAATGCACATTCGGTGTCCGTTCAGGGAAACTTTTAGGGTTTGTCGTCAGCCAAAAAGGAATTAAGGTTGATCCTGACAAGGTCAAGGCCATTCGAGAAATGCCTTCTCCAAAGACTGAAAAACAAGTCAGGGGATTCCTGGGACGTTTGAACTATATCTCCAGATTCATATTCCTCATGACCGCAACATGTGCATCGATTTTAAAATTACTCAAGAAGAAACAGGACTGCATTTGGATAGAAGATTGCCAAACCGCCTTCGACAGTATCAAGGAATATCTGGTGAACCCACCGATTCTATCACCTCCAGTGGAAGGAAGACCACTGATCATTTACTTAACAGTCTTGGAAGACTCAATGGGTTGTGTACTTGTCCAACAGGACGAGACCAAAAGGAAAGAGTCTGCCATTTACTATTTAAGCAAGAAATTCACCGACTGCGAGACTCGGTACACTATGCTTGAGAAAACTTGTTGTGCTCTGGCTTGGGCAGCCAAATGTCTTTGCCAGTATATGATTCGTCACACTACCTGGTTAATCTCCGAAATGGATCCAATCAAGTACGTCTTTGAAAAGCCTGCTCTCACAGGAAGGATTGCCCATTGGCAGATGTTGTTATCCAAATACGACATCGAGTACCATGCTCAGAAATCCGTCAAAGGAAGTATTTTAGCCGATAATTTGGCTCATCAACCGATTGACAATCAGGAATCAGTCGGATTTGACTTCCCAGACGAAGATGTCATGTATCTAAAAATGAAAGACTGCGATGAACCACTACCCAGTGAAGGGCCAGAACCAGGATCCCAATGGGGATTAATTTTTGACGGAGCTGTCAACCATTACGGAAACGGAATTGGGGCAATCATTGTTACCCCTCAGGGTACCCACATTCCTTTCACTGCCATACTGACATTCAAGTGTACAAACAATGAGGCCGAATACGAAGCTTGTATCATGGGTCTCGAAGAAGCGATCGATTTGAGGATCAAGAACTTGGATGTATATGGCGATTCAGCCCTGGTTATCAATCAAATCAAAGGATATTGGAACACATACCAATCAGGACTGATTCCTTACAAAGACTATGCAAGAAGGTTGTTACCATTCTTCAACAGAATCGAGTTTCATCATATCCCTCGTGAAGAGAATCACATGGCTGAGGCATTAGCCACCCTCTCTTCCATGATTCATGTAGGTCAATGGAACAAATTACCTAAGATTGACATAATGCGCCTTGAACGGCCCGCTTACATCTTCACGATTGAAGCAGTCATAGACGACAAACCTTGGTATCACGATATCAAATGCTTCCTCCAGAAACAAGAGTACCCTCCTGGGGCATCCAGAAAGGACCGAAAGACCCTCGGAAGACTAGCAGGCTGCTTCTTTCTGAGCGCTGATACACTCTATAAGAGAAACTTTGACATGGTCTTGCTCTGATGCGTAGACAGACCAGAAGCAGACATGCTGATAAAAGAAATTCACGAAGGATCCTTTGGCACTCATGCCAACGGACACACAATGGCGAGAAAAATTATAAGAGCAGGGTACTACTGGTTGACCATGGAATCTGACTGCTACAAGTACATGAGGAAGTGTCACAAGTTTCAGATATACTCAGACAAAATCCATGTACCGCTAACGCATCTCAAAGTTCTTTCTTCCCCGTGGCCTTTTTCCATATGGGGAATTGACATGATTGGCATGATTGAACCTAAGGCTTCGAACAGACATCGGTTTATTCTGGTAGCCATTGATTACTTCACCAAGTGGGTCGAAGCTGCGTCATACACCAATGTAACCTGACAAGTGGTGGTCCGATTTATCAGAAATAATATCATTTGTCGTTATGGTGTTCCAAGCCAGATCATTACCGATAATGGATCCAATTTGAACAATAAGATGATGAAAGAGTTGTGCGCAGAGTTCAAGATCGAACACCATAACTCATCTCCCTACCGACCTAAGATGAATGGAGCGGTAGATGCGACTAATAAGAACATCAAGAAGATCGTTCAAAAGATGGTTGTAACCTACAAAGACTGGCACGAGATATTACCCTTTGATCTTCACAGTTATCGTACATCTGTACGCACTTCAACAAGGGTAACCCCTTTCTCTCTAGTATATGGCATGGAGGCAGTGCTACCCATAGAAGTAAAGATCCCATCAACCCGAGTATTGATGGAAGCTAAGCTAACAGAAGCTGAATGGTGTCAAAGTCGACACGATGAACTAAATCTGATCAAAGAAAAATGAATAACGGCACTATGCCATGGTCAGTTGTATCAGCAAAGGATGAAGAAGGCGTTTGACAAAAAGGTTCGACCCCGCGTCTTCAGGAAAGGAGACCTTATGCTCAAAAAGATACAATCATTTCTCACTGATTCTCGGGGCAAATGGACTCCGAACTATGACGGCCTCTATGTGGTCAAGAAATCTTTCTCAGGCGGTGCCCTGAGACTTGCAACCATGGACGGAGAGGATTTTTCCTACCCCACAAATGTTGACGTAGTCAAGAAATACTTCGCCTAAATAAATAATAAAAAAACGTCTCGGTGGATTGAAAACCCGAAAGGGCGGTCCAGGCAAAAATTAGAGACATAATCAAAAATCATCCCGATGGATTGGAAACCTTAAAGTATAATCCAGGCAAAAGTTAGGGATTAATGGCAAGTAACTACGTCCAACAAAGGGGCAAATCCCCCAGCGGCAGTCATGCCATCCATCAGGAAAACTCCAGTCAAGGTCATCTTCGACGGAAGCTCAGGATGTCCAAAATTCTAAGTTGGTAGAAGGATAACGGTCGTTATGTTTCAATGTAGCCCTTTTCCCTTAAATTACTATTTTCTAAACTTTGTAAATACTCCATGAAATCACGCATTTGGCTGATTTCCATCCTATCAATAAAATTCGAGCCTTGGTGCTTTGTTTGCAATTCTTATTTGTTTTACCTTTATAGAACGACATTTTAACATGATTAACGATTCTTGAAATAAAACAAAAATGAATTTACTTGTTAAAACTTTTTCTGCCTTTAAAACAAAGATGGCAATTTCTTTTGACTGTTGAACATCGAAAGAACATCGATCGCTTCTCCAGAAGTAACTGAGCTTCAAAGTGCAGAATCAAAGTACTCCTTCTTAGCCAGTACACCTGAATGAAGGATCAACTGTGTCAGAGACCATGTTTCGTCTGACACCCTCGGCAGAGTTCTCATCTCCTAAGTCCGACCAATGTAGCTCCCCGCAGGGACTATTTCTCCTAAGCAAGGCAGAATTGCTATTTTCTGAACCAGCGATACTTTTCATCTCCCGCTGTGGCCGAGTATCCAGTCGTGTTCATCCACTAGTCTGTATGTCGCGTCCGTTTTGTCAGCATATACATACATACATCATGTATTATTGATTTACATTCATATTCATATTGCATCACTATCACTCTAGTCGGTCTTGTTCCCTAGTGATAAACGTCTTTTCAACCGAGTTGTCAGTTCTTTCCTCGTCGGGAAAGGTGGCGTATGACCAACCGCTCCTCCACTTTGTTGCTGAATTGAAGTGGGTCCCTTGACCACTTTGATAACTTGAACCTATGAAAGGCCAGAGAACCTTCAGCCGACGTCACTCTTCGCCATTGAAGATGATGTCTTCGCTTTCCCGGATTAAGGAAAATCCCCAGAGAAAGCCTCTTAATCAGAGATTCGGCAATGCAACCATTTTTTTTCGAAAAAATTCACTGACGAAAAGGTCGTCAGTACCTCAAAATTGGATCACAGCATATGGCATTTCTCTGAGAAGATCCCGAGAAAAGTATGATGTAACACCCCCAAGCGACAGCAGTCTCTCAAAAGACCTGCTTTCCCCAGTAGAACCGACAAATGGTGTCTCCAACAGAGAAGTTTGTACACCTCTACAACTCAGACGACTGGGTTCCCCCAGTAACTCTGACATCAGATCTTTTTCCATCAAATGGCATCTCCCCAGGAAAATTCGGTGAGAAGTTTGAGGAAAACCGCTACGAATAGCGTCCCTTGTTAAGAAGTTTATTGACAAAAGAAACTGAGACCAGTTCCTTGGTAGGAAACCAGGATCGAGGGGAGGTTTGTTTTAGAAACTGAGACCAGTTCCTTGGTAGGAAACCAGGATCGAGGGGAAGTTTATTTCAGAAATTGAGACCAGTTCCTTGGTAGGAAACCAGGATCGAGGGGAAGTTTATTTCAGAAACTGAGACCAGTTCCTTGGTAGGAAACCAGGATCGAGGGGAAGTTTATGTCAGCAACTAAGACCAGTTCCTTGGTAGGGAACCAGGATTGAGGGGAAGTTCATTTCAGCAACTAAGACTAGTTCCTTGGTAGGAAACCAGGATCGAGGGGAGGTTTATTTCAGAAACTGAGACCAGTTCCTTGGTAGGAAACCAGGATCGAGGGGAAGTTTATTTCAGAAACTGAGACCAGTTCCTTGGTAGGAAACCAGGATCGAGGGGAAGTTTATTTCAAAAACTGAGACCGGTTCCTTGGTAGGAAACCAGGATCGAGGGGAAGTTTATGTCAGCAACTAAGACCAGTTCCTTGGTAGGAAACCAAGATCAAGGGGAAGTTCATTTCAGCAACTAAGACCAGTTCCTTGGTAGGAAACCAGGATCGAGGGGAAGTTCATTTCAGAAACTAAGACCAGTTCCTCGGTAGGAAACCAGGATCGAGGGGAAGTTTAACTTTTCTAAGTATCATTGCTTAGTAAAAGAAGATGGATGAGCAAACTGCCATGCATAACCACCATCAAAATTTCGGGTATTCTGATATTTAATCCTCTTGCACCCTGAATGCCCGAATAACTTCGCCATTTGTAATGCCCCAGTTTTGTCTGTTTTATTTAATTGAGTCGTTTTGATTATTTTATTATTATATTAATTTATTTTTGACTTTTATTTACAAATATGTTATTTTTTATCGTGATTATATTTTATCGCGTTTTGGGAACGTTTGCGAGATATTTGAGTGTAGGGGTATTTTGGTCTTTTGTTTGGGTAGATATTATATTTTTCATATGAATAGAAAGAAAAGAGAGAAAATAGAAAGGAAAGAAAAAGAAGAGAAGAAAAAGAGGAAGAAAGAAAAGAGAAAGAAAAGGAGAAAGAAAGAAAACTTGGAAATCTAGGAACCGATTCAACCGACTTTTCAAACGCGATTTAACCGGGTAAGGGTGCGAAACTCGATTATACTATGTTTGTGTATGATTAAGTATGTTTGTGTGGAAGTTTTATTAGTTTTCAATATAGGTCAAAATGTGATAATCGGATAGAAATCGATGTTTCTGCGGTTGGAAATCGGTGTAAACGCAGTAGAATACTTGTTACCATGATTAGATGATGTTCTGATTGTTATGTGTTGTTTTGAATGTGTTTTGGTGGGGGAAAAGAGGATTTTTGGTGTGTAACAGCGTTGCTGGGTTTTGTGAAATCGCAGGTTCGCACTGCGAATCCCCAAGCGAAGGGGAAAGCGAGCATTCGCTGGCAATTCGCACTGCGAAGGTGTGGGCGAGCATTCGCCAAAGGTTCGCACTGCGAACTTTGTGTGATTTTGGGTTGTTTTCTTTCTGCCACTGTTCGCTGGGGAACTCGCACTGCGAATGGGGAAGCGAGCATTCGCTGGGACGTTCGCACTGTGAATGTTGGGAAATTTTTAGGCTATTTTCAGTTCTGACTTGGTTCGCTGGGACATTCGCACTGCGAATGAAGAAGCGAAGGGCTCGCTAGGAGCTTCGCAATGCGAATGTGACAGTTTTTCCCAATTTGTTTTCTTTATAACTTTTGATCCGTGAGTCGGTTTGAGGCGTGGTTTGATGCGTTGGGAAGCTTTTGACATGTTCTTTATTATTTTATTAGTTTTGAGATTAGTGGCCGATTAAATTATGCCGGGAATTGGAATGGTGTCATTTTGTTAACTTGTACCATTGTAAGTGTGTGTAGTTGTTGTGTATTATGCAATATGCTGTTGATATGAATGTTGTATGACTTGTGATGATTGTTTGTGACCTAAGAGCTGGTAAATGCAATATGTTATATTTGATGATATATG
Organism: Lathyrus tuberosus; assembly: GCA_022829125.1. Taxonomy (NCBI): domain Eukaryota; kingdom Viridiplantae; phylum Streptophyta; class Magnoliopsida; order Fabales; family Fabaceae; genus Lathyrus; species Lathyrus tuberosus. The sequence continues at coordinate 1,741,913 of JALAZF010000516.1, forward strand.
CATGATTATGGATGTGTATATGTGTGCATTTGAATGTCATGAGTCATTGTATGTCAAGCATCATGATATGCATGTTGGTGATGGATGATGTCGTGTGCCCTAGTGGGTGTGAGCGACGAAACGGTTCCAGAGGGAATCTGCTATAACATCGTGCGCCTTATACAAAGAGGACTGAAAGTGATGATTATAGACGATCGTGCACCTTATACAAAGAGGACTGAAAGCGATCGGATCGTGCGCCTTATACAAAGAGGACTGAAAGAGATCCATAAACGCCGTGCGCCTTATACAAAGAGGACCGAAAGCGACGGGGAACATCGTTTGCCCGACGGGGAGTTACACTAAGTAACAAGCGATGATTCCAATAGTTCCTGAGTGAACTAGTGTTGAGATGATGGATGGATGGTACCGCATGTGCATGGCATAGAGTCGTTGAGTCGGTCTCTGTGCATTTGCATAAATCATGAATAGATGGATTATGTTTGAGAATTGTGAATGTATGCATTATGTGTGGAAAATCATGAATGGATTTATTGTGTGTGGAATTGTGAATGAAATTGATGAGTTGATATATGTATGTATGTTGGTGATATGTGTATTGTGTATGGTTGATATACCTTGGTGATTGATATATGAAATATACATTGAGTGGTTTTGTGATTGAATTCTGGTATAAGTTATGGTGAGAATATTTTATATGTGTATTTTTGTGTTATATATAATTATATGCAACTATATTATGATTGTGTTTCTCACCCTTCTGCTGTTTTAAATGCTCTACGAGGCATTGTAGATTAGATGCTGGAGGTCTTTTTGTGAAGCTTAGGTCTTCATTCTTTTGTCGGTCGGCTCTGATATGTGGCACCGGGTAGTTGGGGAGATCGAGTGTGATTATTTTGTATTATGTATACATGTATCTTTGGGATAGTATGTGTATGAATTGTTGTATATGGCAGACAAACTCTTTATGTGATATATATATATATATATATATATATATATATATATATGAGATTCAGTACAGATTTTCCGCTTTTATTCTGTATCTGAATTGTGGGTGTTAGGAACTTTGTTCCTTTGTTTCGTGCTACCTGAATTGTTGCATATCTATATGAGCGTGTTGTTGTATGTTTGTTCCAAATTGATGTGGCCCCTCGGTCTATGCCGTGAATGTTTTAAATATACTCTGATGAAATTTTGAATTTTATTTATCGCTTTGTAGTTTGGGGTATAGATTAGGGGTGTTACATTAAGTGGTATCAGAGCCAGTCCGTGTCAGTTTGTGTCAGTCCTGGTCGATGTTTGTGCTTGGATTGAGCTGTTTGTTAACCTTAGTTGTTGTTATTGGAAATGAACAGAATATGGCTGGTCGGAATGATGCTGCTTTGGCTGCTGCTATGCAAGCTATGGCTCGGGTTGTGCAGGGTGCACCTAATGCTGCTGGTAATGATGAGTTCAGGAAGAACAAACCGCCTGTCTTCAAAGGAAGATACGATCCTGATGGTGCTCAGATTTGGCTTAAGGAGATTGAAAGAATCTTTCGAGTGATGGATTATGCTGAGGATCAGAAGGTGAGACTGGGTACTCACATGTTGCTGGAAGAAGCTGATGATTGGTGGGTTAGTACACGTCATCTGTTGGAAGCTGCAGAGGAAGAGATTACTTGGGTTGTGTTTAGCGTTGAGTTTCTGAGGAGGTATTTTCATGAAGATGTAAGAGGAAAAAAGGAAATTGAGTTCTTGGAATTGAAACAAGTTAGTATGTCTGTTGTTGATTATACTGCTAAGTTTGTGGAGCTGGTGCAGTTTTATCCACATTATGCTAAAGCAACTGCAGAGTTTTCTAAGTGTGTGAAGTTTGAGAACGAATTGCGTCCTGAGATAAAGCAGGCAATCGGTTATCAACGGATTAGGAGGTTTTCTAATTTGGTGGATTGTTGTAGGATTTATGAGGAGGATAGTAAGGCTCGTTCTACTCACTATAAGAGTGTGAACAAGAGGAAAGGGAAACAACCGTTTCGTAGTGGTCCTTATGTAACACCAGCTGATAAGGGTAAACAAAGGGGGAATTTTGAGAAAAGGCCAAGTGGAGGAGGTATGTCTAATTATTTGAGATGTTATAGATGTGGTGATGTGGCACATCGTAAGTTTGAATGTAGGAAGGATTTGAGGAAGTGTTCTAATTGCGGAGGTTTAGGGCATGTTGCAGCTGAGTGCAAGAGGAAGAATGTGGCGAAGTGTTTCAATTGTGGTGAACCTGGACATATTAGTACAAAGTGTCCGAAACCGAAGCAAGCTCCAGCTGGTGGGAAAGTTTTTGCCTTGGCAGGAACTCAGACTACAAGTGCAGATCGTCTGATCCGAGGTACTTGTTTTATTAATAGTACGCCTTTAGTTTCTATTATTGATACTGGAGCGACTCATTCGTTTATTTCATCTGAGTGCACGAAGCGTTTGAATCTTGTGTTGTCTTTGATGGATGGAGAGATGGTTATTGATACTCCAGCAATGGGGTCAGTAACTACTTCGTTGGTTTAAGTTGTCCTTTGACCATTTATGGTAAATACTTTGAGATGGATTTGGTGTGTTTGCCGTTGGAGGGTTTAGATGTGGTTCTGGGTATGAATTGGTTGCAGTTTAATCAGGTTCATATTGATTGTTATCATAAGCTAGTAAGGTTTCCTTCTCTTGAGGAAGACGAAGACTCGAGTTTCTTATCTACCAAAGAGTTGAAGAAACTTTTGGCGGATGAAGTTCAGTTGTTCGGGTTGTTTGCGTCGTTGACTGTGGATAGTCAAGTTTCACTTGATGTGTTTCTTGTTGTGTGTGATTTTCCGGAAGTGTTTCCTAAGGATATTTCAGACTTGCCGCCAGAGAGAGAGGTGGAGTTTTCTATAGATCTAGTTCCTGGTGCTAGACCGGTATCGATGGCACCATATCGAATGTCGGCATATGAGTTGGTTGAGTTAAAGAAGCAATTGAATGAATTGTTGGAAAAGAGGTTTGTGAGACCGAGTGTGTCGCCTTGGGGTGCTCCAGTTTTGTTGGTGAAAAAGAAAGATGGAAGTATACGATTGTGTATTGATTATCGCCAGTTGAATAAGGTAACAATTAAGAATAAGTATCCTCTTCCGAGAATTGACGATCTGATGGATCAGTTGGTAGGTGCGTGTGTGTTTAGTAAGATTGACTTGAGGTCGGGTTATCATCAGATAAGGGTGAAAGAGGAAGATATTCAGAAGACGGCTTTTAGGACACGGTACGATCATTATGAATATTTTGTGATGTCGTTCGGGGTTTCTAATGCGCCAGGTGTGTTTATGGAGTACATGAATCGTATTTTCCATGAGCATTTGGATCGATTTGTTGTTGTGTTTATTGATGATATCTTGATTTATTCTAAGTCTCGGGAGGAACATGCGGAGCATTTGCGCATTGTGTTGCAGGTTTTGAAGGAAAGGAAACTTTTTGCCAAGTTGTCAAAGTGTGAATTCTGGTTGTCAGAAGTGAGTTTTCTTGGTCATGTGATTTCAGGTAACGGTATTGCTGTGGATCCATCTAAAGTAGAAGCAGTTCTACAATGGGAGGCTCCGAGATCTGTTACTGAAATAAGAAGCTTTTTGGGATTAGCCGGATATTATCGAAGGTTCATTAAAGATTTTTCTAAGTTAGCACTTCCTTTGACCCAGTTGACTTGTAAAGGGCAAACGTTCATTTGGGATATTCGGCGTGAGGAAAGTTTTAGTGAGCTGAAGAGAAGATTGACGACAACTCCGATTTTGATTTTGTCGAATCCTACTGAACCATTTGTGGTGTACTGTGATGCGTCTTTGATCGGTCTAGGTGGGGTGTTGATGCAAGAAAGTAAGGTTGTGGCTTACGCTTCGAGGCAGTTGAGGATTCCTGAGAAAAAATATCCTACTCATGATCTTGAGTTAGCGGCTGTGGTTTTTGTGTTGAAGATTTGGAGGCATTATCTCTACGGTGCAAGATTTGAAGTCTTTAGTGATCATAAAAGTTTGAAATACTTGTTTGATCAGAAAGAGTTGAATATGAGGCAACGTAGATGGTTGGAATTTTTGAAGGACTACGATTTTAGCTTGAATTACCATCCTGGTAAAGCTAATGTGGTAGCCGATGCATTGAGTCGGAAATCGTTGCATATGTCTGCTTTGATGGTTAAGGAGTGGGAACTTTTGGAATCGTTCAGAGATTTGAGTTTGGTGTGTGAATTGACGTCTGACAGTGTAAGGCTTGGTATGTTGAAGGTTACTAATGATTTTCTGTTGACCGTTAGCGAGAAACAGAAATTGGATGTGAAATTTGTGGATTTGTTGACGGTTGGGGATAAAAGTGAAAATGAGGACTTTAAAGTGGATGGTAATGGTGTCTTGAGGTTCCGAGGCAGAATTTGTATTCCTGATGATGCGGAGTTGAAAAGGATGATTTTGGAGGAAGGACACCGGAGTAATTTGAGTATACATCTGGGAGCTAATAAGATGTACCAAGATTTGAAGAAGATTTTCTGGTGGTCTGGATTGAAGCGAGATGTGGCTCAGTTTGTGTATTCCTATTTGACGTGTCAGAAGTCGAAGGTAGAACATCTGAAGCCTAGTGGTTTGTTGCAACCGTTGGATATTCCTGAGTGGAAATGGGATAGCATTTCCATGGACTTTGTGACAGGGTTGCCGAATACACTGAGGGGAGATAATGCGATTTGGGTGGTTGTGGATAGCCTGACTAAATCGGCGCATTTCATTCTGATAGACATCAGTTTTTCTTTGGAGAGGTTGGCTGAGATTTATATCAGCGTGATTGTGAAGTTACATGGGGTTCCGTTGAGTATTGTTTCAGATCGAGATCCGAGGTTTACTTTGAGATTTTGGGAAAGTTTGCAAAAGGCGTTGGTTTCTAAATTGAGATTGAGTTCAGCTTATCATCCTCAGACGGATGGACAGACGGAGAGAACGATTCAGTAGTTGGAAAACTTGTTGAGGGCTTGTGTTCTTGAACAAGGTGGTGCGTGGGATAGTTATCTTGCATTGATTGAATTCACGTATAATAACAGTTTCCATTCTAGTATTGGAATGGCACCGTTTGAAGCGTTATATGGACGAAGATGTCGAACACCGTTGTGTTGGCACGAATCTGGTGAGAGTTCGGTGGTTGAACCGGAATTGATTCAACAGACTACAGACAAGGTGAAACTTATTCGTGAGAAAATGAAGGCTTCTCAGAGTAGGCAAAAGAGTTATCATGATCGAAGAAGGAAAGATCTTGAGTTTCAAGAGGGTGATCATGTATTTTTGAGAGTTACACCGGTGACGGGTGTTGGTCGTGCATTGAAGTCGAAGAAGCTTACTTCTCGGTTTATTGGTCCTTACCAGATATCCGCGAGAGTTGGTGCTGTGGCTTATAGGGTGGCATTGCCGCCGAGTCTGTCGAATTTGCATGATGTGTTTCATGTTTCACAGCTTCGGAAGTATGTTTCGGATCTGTCGCATGTGATTCCGATGGACGAGGTTGAGGTAAGGGAGAATCTTACGGTTGAGGCGTTACCAGTTAGGATTTTGGATCGCGAGTTGAAGCGGTTGAGGGGCAAGGAAATTGCACTTGTAAAAGTAGCATGGGGAGGCGCTGCTGAGGGCAATTTGACTTGGGAGTTGGAGAGTCGGATGCGGGAGTCGTATCCAGAGTTGTTCGTCTCAGGTAATATTTTCGAGGACCAAAATTTCTAAGTGGGGGAGAGTTGTAACGCCCCAGTTTTGTCTGTTTTATTTAATTGAGTCGTTTTGATTATTTTGTTATTATATTAATTTATTTTTGACTTTTATTTGCAAATATGTTATTTTTTATCGTGATTATATTTTATCGCGTTTTGGGAACGTTTGCGAGATATTTGAGTGTAGGGGTATTTTGGTCTTTTGTTTGGGTAGATATTATATTTTTCATATGAATAGAAAGAAAAGAGAGAAAATAGAAAGGAAAGAAAAAGAAGAGAAGAAAAAGAGGAAGAAAGAAAAGAGAAAGAAAAGGAGAAAAAGAGAAAACTTGGAAATCTAGGAACCGATTCAACCGACTTTTCAAACGCGATTTAACCGGGTAAGGGTGCGAAACTCGATTATACTATGTTTGTGTATAATTATGTATGTTTGTGTGGAAGTTTTGTTAGTTTTCAATATAGGTCGAAATGTGATAATCGGATAGAAATCGATGTTTTCGCGGTTGGAAATCGGTGTAAACGCGGTAGAATACTTGTTACCATGATTAGATGATGTTATGATTGTTATGTGTTGTTTTGAATGTGTTTTGGTGGGGGAAAAGAGGATTTTTGGTGTGTAACAGCGCTGCTGGGTTTTGTGAAATTGCAGGTTCGCACTGCAAATCCCCTAGCGAAGGGGAAAACGAGCATTCGCTGGAAATTTGCACTGCGAAGGTGTAGGCGAGCATTCGCCAGAGGTTCGCACTGCGAACTTTGTATGATTTTGGGTTATTTTCTTTCTGCCACTGTTCGCTGGGGAACTCGCACTGCGAATGGGGAAGCGAGCATTCGCTGGGACGTTTGCACTGCAAATGTTGGGAAAATTTTAGGCTATTTTCAGTTCTGACTTGGTTCGCTGGGACATTCGCACTGCGAATGAAGAAGCGAAGGGCTCGCTAGGAGCTTCGCAATGCGAATGTGACAGTTTTTCCCAATTTGTTTTCTTTATAACTTTTGATCCGTGAGTCGATTTGAGGCGTGGTTTGATGCGTTGGGAAGATTTTGAAATGTTCTTTCTTATGTTATTGGTTTTGAGATTAGTGGCCGATTAAATTATGCCAGGAATTGGAATGGTGTCGTTTTGTTAACTTGTAGCATTGAAAGTGTGTGTAGTTGATGTGTATTATGCAATATGCTGTTGATATGAATGTTGTATGACTTGTGATGATGATTTGTGACCTAAGAGCTGGTAAATGCAATATGTTGTATTTGATGATATATGCATGATTATGGATGTGTATATGTATACATTTGAATGTTATGAGTCATTGTATGTCAAGCATCATGATATGCATGTTGGTGATGGATGATGTCGTGTGCCCTAGTGGGTGTGAGCGACGAAACGGTTCCAGAGGGAATCTGCTATAACATCGTGCGCCTTATACAAAGAGGACTGAAAGCGATGATTATAGATGATCGTGCGCCTTATACAAAGAGGACTGAAAGCGATCGGATCGTACGCCTTATACAAAGAGGACTGAAAGCGATCCATAAACGTCGTGCGCCTTATACAAAGAGGACCGAAAGCGACGGGGAACATCGTTTACCCGACGGGGAGTTACACTAAGTAACAAGCGATGATTCCAATAGTTCCTGAGTGAACTAGTGTTGAGATGATGGATGGATGATACCGCATGTGCATTGCATAGAGTCGTTGTGTCGGTCTCTGTGCATTTACATAAATCATGAATAGATGGATTATGTGTGAGAATTGTGAATGTATGCATTATGTGTGGAAAATCATGAATGGATTTATTGTGTGTGGAATTGTGAATGAAATTGATGAGTTGATATATGTATGTATGTTGATGATATGTGTATTGTGTATGGTTGATATACCTTGGTGATGGATATATGAAATATACATTGAGTGGTTTTGTGATTGAATTCAGGTATAAGTTGTGGTGAGAATATTTTATGTGTATTTTTGTGTTATATATAATTATATGCAACTATATTATGATTGTGTTTCTCACCCTTCTGCTGTTTTAAATGCTCTACGAGGCATTGCAGATTAGATGCTGGAGGTCTTTTTGTGAAGCTTAGGTCTTCATTCTTTTGTCGGTCGGCTCTGATATGTGGCCCCGGGTAGTCGGGGAGATCGAGTGTGATTAATTTGTATTATGTATACATGTATCTTTGGGATTGTATGTGTATGAATTGTTGTATATGGCAGACAAACTCTTTATGTGATATATATATATATATATATATATATATATATATATATATATATATATATATATATATATATATATGAGATTCAGTACAGATTTTCCGCTTTTATTCTGTATCTGAATTGTGGGTGTTAGGAACTTTGTTCCTTTGTTTTGTGCTACCTGAATTGTTGCATATCTATATGAGCGTGTTGTTGTATGTTTGTTCCAAATTGAAGTGGCCCCTCGGTCTATGCCGTGAATGTTTTAAATATACTCTGATGAAAATTTGAATTTTATTTATTGCTTTGTAGTTTGGGGTATAGATTGGGGGTGTTACACCATTCACACCTTCGGGTCCAAGAAGATTAAATAGGGGCATCTGTCATACCCCAAATTTTGACCACTAATATTTCCCATCATTGTGCAAATCATTACCACAATATAGATGAACCATCATGCCTCATCTATCTCCTCAAAGATGGTTGAGCATTCACTACAACCAAGACTTAGGGTTTCAAGCCCTCTCCGAGCCTTAGAATAAGGATCAATCAAGGAATGACATGATCTTCAACTTGTCTAACCTCTCAAACATCCATAATGGATCAAGAACACTCCCACATCAAGAATCAAGCACAAGGCTGCAACATTCCAAGTGGATCAAGCCTCAAGATTGCTAGTGTCACCAAACTAGGGTTTTGGTTGACCAAGGCCTCCAGATGGAAATTTTCCTCTGGGCATGAGTCAATGCTTCAAAATATAACTTAAGATACTCCAAGGAACCTCTTGAACCCAATCATCCAGTCAATTTAGCCTTTGGGGATGCATTCATAAAAAATCAGGAATTAGGGTTTCTTGACCTAATTCACCCGTAAGTTGACATTTGGGACAAAACATGAGCCAAGACCTCAAGAGAGGATTTGAGGGTCTCTAACACACTACATTGATCCATTTACAATAATGGATTGATCCAAGAAGCTTGATCAATAAGTTTCAAATTCATCAGAACCACTCAATTGTGCCTTTGAATTTTGACCCAGGCATGCTCCCAAACCTTGGGACATGATTCAATACACCCTATAACACCTATGAAAGTAATCCATCAAGTTTGATTTAGGTCAAGGACTTGATTTCTTAGAGGATCACACAATTTGGAGTTCATCTGATAAAAAGTCAACTGTGCACAAAAGTCAACTTTGACTTTTTGAGATTTTTCACAATTATGGTTCTTTGAAACTAAAATGATGTTAATATGTGATTGGGATCATCATTCATCAATAAAAATCAAGAAAAGTGGGATAACTTGTAAAAGGGGTAACCTTGAAAAACTTAGAAATTTTCTAAGTTATGGAACAAAGTGGCTAGGGTACCAACTTCCATGGATCATAACTTGAGATCCAAGCAACCATTTAGGCTGATCCAAAGATGGATTTGTAGCTCTCATGGCCTACTTTAAAAGTGTCAACTACACCTCATTCCAATTCATCATAGGTTTTGAGTTATGGTTGGATCAAAATGGCTGAAAACATGAAATGCCACTTTTTCCAACACTTAGTGAAATTTTCACTAAGTCAGAATCTGTCTTATTTTTTTTCCAAATGTAGGGGGATTTTTCACTTGGATCCAAAAAGTATCAAGACAAACTATGATCACACATATGTTGTATCATATAAGAGCTTTCCAAAATGGCCAAGAACTCCATGAAACTCCACTTAAGCCATGAGATATGACAATGACAATGTGCCTTGCCGCAAACTGTCATGGCAAGGCAGATTTGTGCATTTTGTTCGATTTGAGAAAATTTTGCAAATGACAAATAAGTTTATCCATCTGAACACCTCAGGGGGAGACCAAGGAGGGACAAACACTGATCCATCAGCCTCTCAAGTCCTTGGAACCAAAAGTAGCATACCAAACCTAGAAATGCCTAAAAGAGGGACAAGACTCCAATTTTGGTTGTAGCATTTAATGGATGCACCAAGGTGGCATGGACTGAGCCCTTTCCAACTAAATTCAGTCAAGACTTATCCAAGAACTAGGGAACCAGCAGCCTGTGCTCTAACCTCTAGTCAATGGCTAGAGGAGACTTGGATTCCTATTGATCAACATTTGCCAAACTTCTGTAGCAGTTGCCATTCACTATTGCTTGCAAAACAAACTTGCTCTACTATAAATAGAGCTCATTTGTGCTCAGTTTGAGTACACCAAAGCCATCAAACAGATGCTTTCCTCAAAATCTCTTCCTTCACTCCAAAATTGCCTTCCAAAGCAAGTCACTATCGGGTTTTGAGTTTGAAAACAATTCTAACCAAACCAATCACACACACACACACACCTCATAAACATCATATAGAAGTGATTCAAACACTCACACAACATCTGGAACACTGATTTCTCAAAATCACTTGCCACCTGCTCAAGTTCTTGACAGAGGTGCAGTTGAGGTACCATCTTCAGTTCCAGCTTGTTTCAAACCAATCCAATCATTCAGACACATCACTTGGCACCTAAGGAAGCTGTGCAAATCATTGGAACCAGCTTGCAACACCTCTAACACAAAACACGATCACCAGCTGCAAGAGGTAAGCCTGAGCTCTTCTAACTCTATGATCCATGCATTTTTTGCTGCACAATAATTTGGTCATATGTTCATAATCATGCATAGAGTGTTTACCCTCAATCAATTACTTTGTTTGAATCGTGAATGGAATTTCTGAGCCTTTATGCAAATTTTAGGGTTCTTGAGGTTTCTCTTTGATTTCTTATTCCTTGCTTAAAATAAATGAAATTAAAGACCATAAACATGACCGTGAGGTGAAAACGAGCAGATTGATATGCAGATTGCATGATATGATCAAGTATTCAATGAGATTGGATAGAAAATGAAAATCTGAAGAAACAGAGGGTGGCGCGTGTTCTTGGCATGTTCTTGGCGCAATTTTTTGAATATTTGAATATTTGAATTTTGTGATTTTATTTAATTGATTCAAAAATTAATTTCTCTCTGAGTTTTAATGATTTTGAGTTAATTCTTTTTTTAATAATTCACAAAAATGATAAAATATTTTATTTTACCAAAAAATCCTAAAAATATTAATTATTTCATATACTTGATATTTTTATAAAGAATTAATATTTTATTTGTTTTTCAACATTTAAAATGTTTTTTCTCCCTTGATTTTCCAAACTTAATTGATTTCCAATCATTTTGTGGATAGAAACATGATTTTTGAAACATTGATCCAAGATCACAATTTGTTTTCACACATGTTTAACAATTTTGATCATTTTAATTGAATTTTTATTCAATTAAAATATATTTTGAAAACAAATTAGGGTTTTGATTAATTCAACCCTCATCAAAATTTTTCAAACTCTTTGGGCCTCTCATAGAGTGTAAGACCCAACTCATTTGTAAATACACCACTTTTTGGGCCTCAGTCATTGTATAAGTCTCACTGTATTTTCAAAAACAACGGCGCGATCGTCGCCTTTTTAACAAAATCAACTGGGCCTCTCCTCGAGCTATAAGTCCTAATTCTTTTTCTTAAAACTCTTTGTGCCTCTAATAGAATGTAAGAACCAACCCCTTTTTTAAAACCAAAAAAATTTGGGCCTCAGTGTATTGTATAAGTCCCGATACCGTCAAAAAGTTCGGCACGATCGTTGCCTTTTTAACAAAAATCATTTGGGCCTCTCCTTGATCTGTAAGCCCTATCACTTGAACAAAAATAAATTATTGGGCCCCTAATTGAGTGTAAGACCCAATCCCCTTTTAACCAAACCCTTTTTGGGCCTCAGACAATGTATAAGTCCCTCTGCGTTAAAAGAAAAACCTCGGCGCGATCGCCGTTGCCAAACAAATCATCTGGGCCTACCCTCGTGTTATAAGCCCCATCCATTTTCTTTTCAAAATCTATGGGCCTCTAATAGAGTGTAAGACCCATCCCCTTGTACATAAAAACTTTTTGGGTCTCACATATTGTATAAGTCCCTCTGTACAGTTTTTTAAACAACGGTGCAATCATCATTAAAACTTGGGCCTCTCCTCAAGCTGTAAGCCCCAACAATCTTTTCAAAGCACTTTCTTCTTTGATTTTGAATTCAAATATATGTTGTTATCAAAACTTTCTTTGTTGAACAACTAACCAAACAGCATGGAAGCTCTACAACGGGTAAGTGTTTATCCGCTTTCATTTACCGCTTTCATATGTACATAACTGTATTGTGGGGATGCTTCACTGTAAGTCTTCTTTCACATCCTTTTATATACTTGTCCCATATCCATTGTGTAATACTAGTATAGTTATTTAGAGTTTTCCCCGGCAACTACGTTTGGAACTAGGTAAAGCCATGTTGGTCACTCTTAAATACAAACAAAACTAGATCCCCCGTAGGATTCCAGATACAGTCTTCCCTCCTCTTGGGGTTAAACAATATGGAACAAAGAGAAAGGTAGTATTCTCGGTGAACCTTTTCTCAGAATGTCACCCTTAGAAGTTGTCAAAGAAACTCTAACTCCCCAGAGATGATCTTTTCTCCGTGAATGGCATCTCTTGAGTTTCTTCCAAATCCTCAAACTTTACTGGAATGATCTCTTCTCGGTGAATTGCATTTCTTGAACTTCTCTTGGTTTGGGGACCCACAGGCTTCCTAAAAGCATCCCCGCCTCCTCTTGGGCGTTGTACAAGGACCCTTCGGCTTCTTAGAAGTTCTCATTCCTTCTCTTGGGCTTAATACAAGGACCTTGACGACCTCTTAAAGGTATAAGACAGAACTTAGTCCTCCTTTGCTAGAGCAGTCTTTCCCGCGTCAAAACTCCGGCTATTGTAGGGTTGATACTCATCCCTTAATGCCCGTGCCTCCTCTTGGGCATTGTACAAAAGATAAAACTCTAGACTTGGACAGTCTAAGACCCTTGAGTCTCAAAGAAATTCTCAAGTTCCTTTCAAACATAGGAAGAAACCCCGATCTCTCCCATTAGAGTTCCCCACACTTGGACCCGCTTTAGGACCTCTAGAATCCATAGCGGTAAGGCAGCCTCCTCTTGGGCTTTGTACAAATGATTCTCCCTAGCGGAGCTAACCTTTTCAGACTCTCTTGTTGAGTCAAACCCCCTTTAGCCTTCGTCTTGGGCTTTGTACAAATGATTCTCCCTAGCGGAGCTAACCTTTTCAGACTCTCTTGTTGAGTCAAACCCCCTTTAGCCTCCGTCTTGGGCTTTGTACAAGACATATAAAACACTCTCTTGTTGAGTATAAAAGACTCTATTGTTGAGTCAAACTCCTTTTAGCCTCCATCTCGGGCTTCGTACGAGATAGAAAAACACTCTCTTGTTGAGTATAAAAGACTCTCTTGTTGAGTCAACCACCTTTAGCCTCCGTCTTGGGCTTTGTACAAGACATATAAAACACTCTTTTGTTGAGTATAAAAGACTCTCTTGTTGAGTCAACCTCCTTTTAGCCTTCATCTCGGGCTTCGTACGAGATAGAAAAACACTCTCTTGTTGAGTATAAAAGACTCTCTTGTTGAGTCAGCCACTTTTAGCCTCCGTCTTGGGCTTTGTACAAGACATATAAAACACTCTCTTGTTGAGTATAAAAGACTCTCTTATTGAGTCAACCTCCTTTTAGCCTCCATCTCGGGCTTCATACGAGATAGAAAAACACTCTCTTGTTGAGTATAAAAGACTCTCTTGTTGAGTCAACCACTTTTAGCCTCCGTCTTGGGCTTTGTACAAGACATATAAAACACTCTCTTGTTGAGTATAAAAGACTCTCTTGTTGAGTTAATCTCCTTTCAGCCACAATCTCGGGCTTCATACGAGACAGCAAATCACTCTCTTGTTGTGTATAAAAGACTCTCTCGTTGAGTCAAACAACCTTCAGACTCTCTTGGTGAGTCAATCACCTGTTCAAGACTCTCTTGTTGAGTCAATTCTTTTAGCCTCCGTCTTGGACTTTGTACAAGACACATACAAGCACTCTCTTGTTGAGTCAAACCCTTTCAGCCTCCATCTTGGGCTTTATACAAGATACATTCTCCCCAACGGAGTCAAAATCCCTTTTAGGCTCAATCTTGGGCTTTGTACAAGACAAAAGAACATTTTCCCCGGAAAAGTCAAACTTCCCGCCTCCTCTTAGGCTTTGTATAAAGAAAACCCAGGTTGAGTCAATCAACCTTTAGCATCAAAGTTGTGCCTTTTGCTTCACATCTTGGGCTTTGTACAAGATACAAACCACCTTTTAGCTTCATGTCTTCGGCTTTGAACAAGACACCAAAACACCTCTTTCCTCCCATAGAATATGAGGGACTACGATCGCTCTGATTTCCCTGTTTCAGGAATACGTAGGCATAAGATTGCAAAATCTTAGCGAGCATACTAATCAAAAACCCAAAATCCCGTACTTTCACACATCAATTAAAAAGCATCAGACCTAACATCTTACCAATAGTCTAGACATTGTTTTTAAGCGAATAACCCTAAAGAAGAACCCCCTCTTGATAGCATCTGTAAACCAACAGTTTTGACTGTTTAATCTCAGTTTGCAAGCAGGGTTTATTGGAGACATCTATTTCCCTTCCTTAATCAGCTCAATAGGATAAAAAATGAATCGAATTGTAGTTCCAAAGTGATAGTGATTCGAAACCATAAAAATCGCGCTACAGATGGGGGTATCTCTGGAGATTCTGAAGGTAGTACTTTTGTTTGGGAACAGGGATCCCTGCGTTTGTTTTGGTTCCCGGAGGTACAAACCTTCTAGGGATAGAAACTCGTTCTTGCTTTTTGTAGCGTGCGATTTTTGTTGGTGACGCGACCACCTTATCGCCATTTGGTTTCTCCTCACCCAATGATTGGAGTTGGTTGCTACTTTTCTGATTTCTTATTTATTCTATGAAGCTGGAAAGGAAAGGGAAGCTATCTAAAACTAAGCTTGCACACAAATGATTTACTGAACAAATGCTAAGAGATTGGGGAGTTCGGGGTCAGGTTATACAATGGGGAGTTGTCAATTACCCATCCTATATGTGGTTATCCACAGGTCGTTAGCAATTATACTTACTGTTTTCTACTTACTGGTGTTTGTCTGTTGATTGGGAAAGTTTCTCCTTTGGAAGGGTTTGAGAGAGTTTTTTTGTTGATGTCGGGTTTTTTCGATGTTTTTGGTAAGGTACTGGACCTAAGGTTTTTGATTAGTGTGTGAAGGTACTGAACCTAGAGTTTTGGATTGGTGTGCTCGCTAAGATTTCGCAATCTTATGCCTACGTATTCCCATTAAAGAAAATAGGGAAATCAGAGCAATCGTAGTTCCTCCTATTCTATGGGAGGAAAAGATATTTGGTGTCTTGTTCAAAGCCCAAGATTGATGCTAAAAGGTTGAGTATTTGTGTCTTGTTCAAAGCCCAAGATTGAAGCTAAAGGTTTGACTGAGAGAGAATTTGTCATCTCTAAAGGGAGTCATCTCGTCTGTTTATCACAACTGTTGGGTGACTGATTTATAAAGGAGAATTACTTTAGCTGGGATATGTGTATCCAGCAATGCCATAATTTCCTTTATACGGGTGTTGTCCTAGAGGAGAAAACTTTAACTCAGTGTTGAGCAATGCCATTTTTCCTTAGGAATCTTTCATGCTAAGAGAGGGACAGTGGCTTGGATGTAAATAATCCAGAGGCTTGCCACTTACAACAATTATATGAAAGATGATTTTCCAGGATAAGAGATGGACTACGACTCGGATATTTGAATCAACAAGTGTGCCACTTACAGCAGTTATCTGGGATTAGGGTTTGTTTTGATGGCGATTGTACAGAGAAATGTCTTCCTACAGAGAGTTTTTTATTTCCTCTGAAGGGATGTTGATTTTTGTGTGTCTTGATCAAAGCCCAAGGTTGAAGCTAAGAGATTGATTGACTCTACTGGGGAGGTTATTATACAAAGTATAAGAGGAGGCTGGAAAAGACTGACTCAACAAGAGAGTGTTTATCTATCTTGTACAAAGCCCAAGATTGAGGCTAAAAAAGAGACTGACTCTTTTGGGGGATATCATTATACAAAACCTAAGAGGAGGCTGAAAGTTAACTTTTTCAGGGAAATATTTTGTCTGTCTTGTACAAAGCCCAAGATTGAGGCTAAAAAGGGGTTTTTTGACTCCACTGGGGAATATTTGTATGTGTCTTGTACAAAGCCCAAGATTGAGGCTAAAAGGGGAAATTGACCCTACTGGTGAGAGGTTTTATTTGTCTTGTACAAAGCCCAAGATTGAGGCTAGAAGAAGTTGACTGACTCAGCTGGAGAGTATGATTTGTCTTGTATAAAGCCTAAAATTAAGGCTGAAAGGAGGATTGACTCTGCTTAGGGAGATATATATGTGTCTTGTACAAAACCCAAGATTGAGGCTAAAAGATATTTAATTGACTCAACAAGAGAGTGTTTATGTGGGTGTCTTGTACAAAGCCCAAGATCGGGGCTGACTTTTGCTGAGGAAAAGAAGGATCATTATACAAAGCCTAAGAGGAGGCTGAAAATAATTGACTCAACAAGAGAGTGTTTTTATCTGTCTTGTACAAAGCCCAAGATTGAGGCTGAAAAGATGATTGACTCAACAAGAGAGTGTTGAAAGATCCTTATACAAAGCCTAAAAGGAGGGTAAAAGTGATTGATTCAACAAGAGAGTTTGGAAAGATCTTTATACAAAGCCTAAGAGGAGGCTAGTTAGGGGAATTTCTTATATAAAGCCTAAGAGGAGGCTAACTTCTGCTAAGGATTATTGAGATCCAGAGACAGGTCCAAAGTGGGGGATCAACTCTTGCGGAGGATTATAGAAGAGTGGAAATATCAGAGACCATGAGGAAAAATTAAGTGAGAAGTTTAAACTCTATTGGTGATTGATGAGATGATCAGGGTTTATCCTGTGCTTTTGGGAAACTTGAGGGTTTATTTGAAATCCAAGAGAAGATTAGACTGTCTAAGTCTACTGGTATGAGAAGGTTTATCTTTGTATAATGCCCAAGAGGAGGCAGGTGTTCTAAGGGATGAGAATAAACCCTAAATTGTTTTGATGTTTTGACTCTTTGGAAAGACTGCTGTAACAAAGGATGACTAAGTTCTGTCCTATACCTTTAAGAGGTCTTTGGGTCCTTGTACTAAGCCCAAGAGAAGGCATGAGATGCTTTTATGAAGCCCGTGGGTCCAAACTTAAGAAAAGTTCAAGAAAAGTTTCATCGAGAATAATCTTTTCTTTAGTGAATAGTTCTAGGGTTTGAAGAAATTCAAGAGAGGTTTCACCGGGAATTAATCCTCTATGGGGGAAATGAATTTCTTAGATAATTTTCCAATAGTGACAGTCTGAGAAAAGTTTCACCGGGAATAATGCCTTTCTCTTTGTTCCATATTGTATAAGCCCAAGAGGAGGCAAGACTATATCTGTAAATTCCTATAGGGAACTAGTTTTGACGGTGTTGAAAGAATGACCACTGGCTTTATCTAAATTCTAGACCTAATTGCTGGGGAAAACTCTAAGCAAATATATACAAGCATATATATATATATACAGATGAAATATATATTGTATGTAAAAGAGAGTAGGAGGACTTACAAGTGAGCAAGCTTCCAGCATTACAAACAAATATATATATATACAAGTTGTAAAAGAAAGCTGATAAAACTTACAGGTGAGCAAGCTTCCATTGCAACAGCTGTATGGCTAGTTATTCAAGAAATTAAAGAAAGTTTTGATAACAACTATGAATTTGTACCTAAATCAAAAGGGAAAGTTGTTTTGACAAGAAGATTGGGGCTTATACTCAAGGAGAGGCCCATATATAACAATGATCGCACCGTTGATCTGGAAATTGTATCGGGACTTATACAATGACTGAGGCCCAAAAAAGGTTTTTATTTACAAAGGGGTGGGTCTTACACTCTATCAAGAGGCCCGGAGAATGTTTGAAAAGAAAATAAATGGGACTTACAACACAAGGGTAGGCCCAGATGATTTTGTTTGAAAACGGCGATCGCGCCGAGATTTTTGAAATCGTATCGGGACTTATACAATGACTGAGGACCAAAAATGGTTTATTTACAAAGGGATGGGACTTACACTCTATTAAGAGGCCCAAATGTTTTTGTTTAAAGGGTGACGATCGCACCGCGGTTTTAGAAAACACAGTGGAACTTATACAATGACTGAGGCCCAAAAAGGTTTATGTACAACAAGGATTGGGTCTTACACTCTATTAGAGGCCCAAAAGTTTATTTTTATACAAGAGATAGGGCTTACAACTCAAGGAGAGGCCCAGATGAAAAATAACGATCGCACCGTTATTTTGAGAATCGTATCAGGACTTATACAATGACTGAGGCCCAAAATTATTTATGTACAAAAGAGGGTTGGGTCTTACACTCTATTAGAGGCCCAAAGTGTTTTGAAAAAGATTTGTGAGGGTGAAAATAAGCAAAAAACCTAATTTGATTTAAAAATGTATTTTAATTGAATGAAAATTCAATTAAAATAATCAAAAGTATTAAACATGTATGAAAAACAAGTTGTGATATTGGATTAATGTTTGAAAAATCATGTTTCATTCATAGAATGTTTTGAAAATCATTTGAATTTGCAAAATCAAGAGAAAGAAATATTTTTAAATGTTAAAAAAAACAAATAAAACATAATTCTTTACAAAAATACCAAATATGTGAAATAAATAATATTTTTGTGAAATTTTTATAGAATAAAATATTTTAATATTTTTGTGAATTTTCAAAAAAAAGAACCAATAAAACATAATTAAAATTGAAAGATAAATTAATTTTGGAATTAATTAATAAAAACCATAAAATATGTGATAAATAGCAAAATATGCAAAAATGGCAAAATGGCCTGTGTGGGTCTTGAACCCACGACCTCCCAACCAAACACACATGCGCGCTACCACTGGGGTGGTGATACATCCGTGTATCAAAACCACCTCATAAACATATATGGGTGACTTGGTTTTTATGCCAGGCCAAGGCAAAAAACCAGGTTTTGGTGGATTTACATGAAGGCTCTAACTTCCTCGATTCTCCATGGATTTGGACAAAATTTAGGTGTATCCTGCCTAGAATTTCATGAGGAATCCAATGGCGCTTTTAGATTTTTCTAAAGAGGTCCCTATTTTAAAATCCGATAGTGATTTCAAAATAGGCCTAGATTTGCATGTTCTATGCTATCTCATTATACAGACAATAAAAGCAGGGCAAATTGGTTAAAACACAACATATATAATATGTATGAGATGTCCATAATCAATGGACATCAAAGCAATGCATGATTTAAAGAGTTCAATTTGTGATGCACTTACCTCTTGAAGCTCCTTGTGCTAACTATCAAGATCCTTGTGCCAGAAGTGATTCAATGCTTTGGACACTCTTGATTGATCCCTTAGAAGCTTTTAGGGTGATCAAAACCAGCTGGAATCCTCAGGAACAAGTATTGGCTCTTTCTTACAAAAGTGGCAAATGTGACCAAAATGGTAGCTCTCTCAAATGGTGTTCCAGATGAGGGAAACCAATTGGGACAGTTTGAGGATGATATTTGGAGTGTGTTTGAGGCCTTGTTTGGTTTTGAAAGTGACTGAATCAAGACATGGCTTGAAAAATGCAGAAAAGTCAAAATTTGAGGTTTTGGAGGTTGACTTTCTGATTTTGGTGTTTCAGATCAAGGGTGAGTGTTTGAACAGCTTATATATGATACATTGGATGTATTTGGATCATGAGCTGTGGTGGAATTGCTCTCTAACTCAAAAACTTAGTGGTGACTTGCAAAAGAAGGTATTTTGGCCTAATGAGAGAGATTTTGAGGAAAGCAAGTGTTGTAGTTCTTTGGTGTACTCAAACTGATCACAAATGAGCTCTATTTGTAGTAGAGCAAGTTTGTTTCGCAAGCAATAGTAAATGGCAGCTTGGACAGTCCTTTGGCCAATTGTAGCAAAAGGCATCTTTAGTCTCCTCTAGCCATTGACTTGAGGTTAGGGCACAGACCTATGGTCCTTTGATTCAGAGCTGAATCATGACTCATTCAATTAGATCTGCTTCAGTCCATACCACCTTGTATCCATTGAATACTTTGAAACAAAATAGGAGTCTTTGAGGTTTTTAGCCTTTTTAGGGCACTTATGGCTACATGTAGTTCCTTGGACTTGGGAGGCTTGTGGATCAGATCATTCCTCTTTGATTTTATCCCTTGAGGTGTCCAAATGGATGACAAGGCTTGAAATTATCTGATTTGGCCAAATCGAGCAAATGACCTATAATCTGCCTTGAACAAAATCTGTCCACGATGCCATGTTCTAAGGGTTGGAACTCCCTACTCTAATTGAATTTGGAGATGATCTAGTACTTGTTGGAAAGCCCTCATGGCATACTTCAACTTTGATGTCCAACATTGGTCATGGTTTAGCTTGGATCAAAGTGACAAATGCCTCTATATTTTGGAAAAAGTAAGACAGATTCTAACTTATTGAAAATTTCACTAAGTGTTGGAAAAAGTGGCCATTTTCACTTTTTGTGATTTTGATCAATCCATAAATCAAAATCCATGAGGATTTAGAATCTCTTGTAGTTGACATATTTGAAGTATGTCAGATGGACTTTCATTTGAGCTTTGAATGGGAGAGAAAGGCCTTGTGGTTTAGGAGTTATGACCTTGCAAAGTTGGGTAAAAACCACTTTTGTTCCATAAATTAGAAAAATTTTGGTTTCTCAAGGTTGCCCCTTTTGCAAGAAACCTCACTTTTCTTGATTTTTCTTGATGGATGATGATCAATACCATACATTAACATTGTTTTTGACTTAGGGCAACCATATTTGTGAAAAATTCCAAAAAGTCAAACTTGATTTTGTGCACAGTTGACTTTTTGTCAGATGAAATCCAAACTGTGTGATTCTTTGTGCAATCAAGTTCTTGAACCAATTAAAACCTAATGGATGGATTCCATAGGTATTTTAGGGTATATTGAATCATTTCCCAAGGTTTGGGAGCATGTCTTAGTAAAAAATCAAAGATACAGTTGACTTTTTATTCAAAACCCTAATTGTGGTCCAGATGAAATTGAAACTTGTGAATCAAGCTTTCTTGGATCAATCCATTGTTGCAAATGGATCAATGTAGTGTATTTGAGACCCTTAAATCATGTCTTGAGGTCTTGGCTCATGCCTTGCCTCAAAAGTCAACTTAGGGGTGAATTAGGTCAAGAAACCCTAATTCCTGATTTTTTATGAATGCATCCCCTGAGGCAAAATTGACTTGATGATTGGGTTCATGAGGTCCCTTGGAGTATCTTGGGTTGCGCTTTGAAGCATTGGCTCATGCCCAGATGAAAATTTTCATCTAGAGGCCTTGGTCGATAAAAACCCTAATTTAACGATAATGTCGATCTTGATGTGGGAGTCCTCTTAATCCTTTATGGGTGTTTGAGAGGTTCTAAAAGTTGAAGATCATGTCATTTCTTGATTGATCCTTTGTCTAAGTGCTCTGAGAGGGCTTGAAACCTTAATTATTGATTATAGTGAATGCTCAACCATCTTTGAGGAGATTGATGAGACATGATGGTACATCCATATTGTGGTAATGATTTGCACAATGATGGGAAATCTTAGTGGTCAAAATTTGGGGTATGACAGATGCCCATATTTAATCTTCTTGGACCCGAATGTGTGAATGGCGAAGATATTCGGACATTCAGGGTGCAAAAGGATTAAATATCGGACTACCCAAAATTTTGACGATGGTTATGAATGGCAGTTTATTCATTCATCTTCTTTTACTAAGCAGTGTTACTTAGGAAAGGATAAAACTTCCCCTAGATCCTGGTCTTCAGCCACAAAACTGTTCTTAGTTTCTTTTTGTAATAAACCTCCCCTCGATCCTTGGTCTTTAGCCATGAAACTGGTCTTAGTTTCTGAAATAAACTTCCCCTCGATCCTGGTCTTCAGCCAAGGAACTGGTCTCAGTTTCTGAAATAAAATTCCCTTCGATCTTGGTCTTCAGCCACGGAATTGGTCTCAGTTTCTTCTTGTCGAGTTTCTTCCTTGACAAGGGATGCTATTTGCAGCGGTTTTCATCAAACTTCTCGCCGAGTTTTACTACTGTGGAGACGCCATTTGATGGAAAAAAGTTTTGATGTCAGACTTGTTGGGGAAACCCATTCGTATGAGCTGTAGAGGTGTGCAAACTTCTCTGTTGGAGATGCCATTTGCTGACTCTACTGGGGAAAAACGAATCTCTTGAGAGACTGCTTTTCGCTTGGGGATAGTACATAACACTTTTCTTGGAGATCTTCTCGGAGAAATGCCATGTGATGTAATCTAATTTTGAGGTGCTGATGACTTCATTAACATTGACTTTCTTAGGAGAAAAACCAATGTGTTGCTGAGAGTCTTCGGTTGAGAAGCTTTCTCTGGGGATTTTCCTTAATCCGGGAAAGCGAAAATATCATCTTCAATGGTGAAGAGTGACGTTTGTCAAATGTCTTCTTGCCATTCAGAGGTTCAAGTTATCAAAGTGGTCGAGGACCGTCTCCAATCAGACAAAACATTTCCTGACGAGGAAAGAACTAACAACTCGATTGATAAGAGGAATTTTATCACTTGGGAAATGAGTATGACCAGAGTGATAGTAATACAATATGATTATGAATATGAATCAATAATGCATGATGTATGTATGCTTATGCTGTCAAAATTGACGCGACATACAGACTAATAGATGAACACTACTGGATACTCGGCCACGGCGGGGGATGAAAAGTATCACTGGTTCATGATAGCAATCATGTCTTGCTTAGAAGAGGTTGTCCCTGTGGGGGAGAAAGAATCGTCTAATCAGTCTTAAGAGGTAAGAACTCTGCCGGAGATATCAGATGGGAAAATCACATCTGAAACAGTTCATCCTTCGTTCAGGTGTATTGGTTTAGAAGGAGTACTTTGATTCTGCCTTCTTAGGTTTGATCACTTCTGGAGAAGCTATCGATGTTCTTTTTGAAGTTCACAGTCAAAAGGAATTACCATCTTTATTTTAAAAGCAGCAAAATTTTGACAAGTAAATTCATTTTTGTTTTATTTCAAGAATCGTTGATCATGTTAAAAATGTCATTCTATAAAGCTAAAACAAATGAGAATTGCAAAAAAAAGCACTAGGGCTTAAATTATATTGATAGGATGGAAATCAGCCAAGCGCGTGATCCCATAGAGTATTTACAAAGTTTAGAAAATGGTAATTTAAGGGAAAAAGGCTACATTGAACCATAACGACCGTTATCCTTCTACCAACTTTGAATTCTGGACATCCTGAGCTTCTGTCGAAGATGACCTTGACTGGAAGTTTTTCGACGAACGGTATTACCGCTGGGGATTAAGCTTGTCGGGCGTAGTTATTTGCCATGAATCCCTAACTTTTTCCTGGATTGTACTTTGAGATTTCCAATCCATCGGGATGATTTTTGCTTATGTCTCTAATTTTTGCCTGGACCGCCCTTTCGAGTTTTCAATCCACCGAGACGATTTTTTTAGGCGAAGTATTTCTTGACTACGTCAACATTCGTAGGGTAGGCAAACTCCTCTCCATCCATGGTTGCGAGTCTCAAGGCGCCGCCTGAGAAGGCTTTCTTGACCACATAGGGGCCGTCATAGTTCGGAGTCCATTTTCCCCGGGAATCAATGATGAATGATTGTATCTTCTTAAGCACGAGGTCTCCTTTCCTGAAGACGCGAGGTCGGACCTTTTTGTCAAACGTTTTCTTCATTCGTTGCTGATACAACTGACCATGGCATAGAGCCGTTATTCGCTTTTCTTCGATCAGGTTCAGTTCATCGTGTCGACTTTGACACCATTCAGCCTCTGTTAGCTTAGCTTCCATCAATACCCGGATCGATGGGATCTCTACTTCTATGGGGAGCACTGCTTCCATACCATATACTAGAGAGAAAGGGGTTGCCCGTGTTGAAGTACAGACAGATTTGCGATAACTGTGAAGAGCAAAGGGCAGCATTTTGTGCCAGTCTTTGTAGGTTACAACCATCTTTTGAACGATCTTCTTGATGTTCTTGTTAGCCACTTCTACCGCTTCGTTCATCTTGGGTCGGTAGGGAGATGAGTTATGGTGTTCGATCTTGAACTCGGCGCACAACTCTTTCATCATCTTGTTCTTCAAGTTAGATCCATTTTCAGTAATGATCTGGGTTGGAACACTATAACGGCAGATGAGATTGTTCTTAATAAATCGGACCACGACTTTTCAGGTTACATTGGTGTATGACACTGGTTCAACCCATTTATTGAAGTAATCAATGGCTACCAGAATGAACCGATGTCCGTTCGAAGCCTTGGGTTCGATCATGCCAATCATGTCGATTCCCCATATGGAAAAAGGCCATGGGGAAGAAAGAACTTTGAGATACGTTGGCGGTACATGGATCTTGTCTGCGTATATCTGATACTTGTGACACTTCCACATGTACTTATAGCAATCGGATTCCATTGTCAACCAATAGTACCCTGCTCTTAGAATTTTTCTCGCCATCGCGTGTCCGTTGGCATGAGTGCCAAAGGATCCTTCGTGAATCTCTTTCATCAACATGTTTGCCTCTTGGCTGTCTACACATCGGAGCAAGACCATGTCAAAGTTTCTCTTATAGAGTGTATCACCGCTCAGGAAGAAGTTGCCTGCTAGCCTTCTGAGGGTCTTCCTGTCTTTTCTGGGCACCCCAGGTGGGTATTCCTGTTTTTGTAGGAAACACTTGATATCGTGATACCAAGGTTTATCGTCTATGTCTACTTCGATCGCGAAGATATAAGTGGGTCGTTCTAGGCGCATTACGTCAATCTTATGTACGTCGTTCCAATGACCTACACTAATCATGGAAGAGAGAGTGGCTAGTGCATCAACCATGTGATTCTCTTCACGAGGGATGTGATGAAACTCGATTCTGTTGAAGAATGGTAACAACATTCTCACGTAATCTTTGTAAGGAATCAATCCTAATTGGTATGTGTTACAATCTTCTTTGATCTGATTGATAGCCAAGGCTGAGTCTCTATATACATCCAAGTTCCTTATCCTTAAGTCAATTGCTTCTTCGAGACCCATGATACAAGCTTCGTATTCGGCCTCGTTATTTATGCATTTTAAAGTTAGTCTGGCAGTGAAAGGAATATGGGTACCCTGAGGTGTTACGATGATTGCCCCAATTCCGTTTCCATAGTTTTTGACAGCTACATAAAAAATTAGTCCCTATTGGGAACCAGGTTCTGGCCCTTCACTGGGCAGCGGTTCATCGCAATCTTTCATTTTCAAGTACATGGCATCTTCGTCTGGGAAGTGAAACCTGACTGATTCTTGATCGTCAATCGGTTGATGAGCCAAATGATCGGCTAAAATACTTCCTTTGACGACCTTCTGAGCATGGTACTCGATGTCGTATTCTGATAACAACATCTGCCAATGGGCGATCCTTCCCGTGAGAGCAGGTTTTTCAAAGACGTACTTGACCGGATCCATTTCGGAGATTAACCAAGTAGTGTGACAAATCATGTACTGGTGAAGACGTTTGGCTGCCCAAACCAGAGCACAGTAAGTTTTCTCAAGCATAGTGTACCGAGTTTCATAGTCGGTAAACTTCGTGCTTAAATAGTATATGGCCGACTCTTTTCTTTTTGTTTCGTCTTGTTGGCCAAGTACACAACCCATAGAGTCTTCCAAGACCGTTAGGTAAATGATCAGTGGTCTTCCTTCTACTGGAGGAGATAGAATCGGTGGATTCGACAGATACTCTTTGATACTGTCGAAAGCTTTTTGGCATTCTTCTGTCCATTCGCAGCTTTGATTCTTTTTTAGTAGTTTGAAGATTGGCGCGCATGTCGCGATCAAAAGGGATATAAACCTTGAGATGTAATTCAGACGTCCCAAAAATCCTCTAACCTGTTTCTCAGTCTTTGGTGAAGGCATTTCTTGAATGGCCTTGACCTTGTCTGGATCAACCTCAATTCCTTTTTGGCTGACGATAAACCCTAAAAGTTTGCCTGAGCGGACACCAAACGTGCATTTGTTGGGGTTTAAGCGGAGTTTGTATTTCCTCAGACGCTCGAATAACTTTGATAAGTGGGTCACATGCTCCTTTTCTGTTTTAGATTTGGCAATCATATCATCGACATACACTTTGATTTCTTTGTGCATCATGCCATGAAACAGAGTAGTCATGGCCCTTTGATAGGTTGCCCCGGCGTTCTTCAAGCCGAATGGCATTACCTTGTAACAAAAGGTGCCCCATGGGGTGATGAATGAAGTTTTCACCATGTCTTCCGTCGCCATCTTGATTTAATTACAGCTCGAGAATCCATCCATGAAGGAGAAGACTTTGAACTTTGCTGTACTGTTTACCAGCATGTCTATGTGCGGCAAGGGAAAGTTATCCTTTGGACTGGCTTTGTTCAGATCCCTGTAATCTACACACATTCTGACCTTTCCGTCCTTTTTCAGAATTGGTACTATGTTGGCTAGCCATTGAGGATATTCTAAGGTGGCAAGGAAACCTGCATCAATCTATTTCTGTACTTCCTCTTTGATCTTGATGGCCATATCAGGATTAGTCCGTCTCAGCCTTTGTTTCACCGCGGACATTCTGATCTTAACGGTAAATGATGCTCCACGATGCTAGTATCTAACCCTGGCATGTCCTGACAGGACCAAGCAAACACATCTGGAAACTCTCTGAGAAGTTCGATCAAGCTTTCTTTGACAGTCAGACTGAGCAGTGCTCCAATCTTAACTTCTTTCTTCTCTTCTTCTAAACCCAAATTGACCGTTTTCAATGGATCTTTGTGAGGTCCAATGGCGGAACAGGATCGTTGGAGTCTTCTCCCAAGCAGAGTTGTTGTAAACGAACTGTTCTATTGTATCTTTCTTAATGTTTTCCTCTCAAGAGGATCTCCCCTTCCAATTGGCTGGATGTCCTCATATCTTATGCGAGAGCTTTCAGGAGCGGTGTACTTGACCAAGAAGTCGTACTTGCCACTCGTCTGTCCTAAGGTGTCCCATACTTTTGTGGGGATAAAGGAGTCATATTTCTCGATGACGTTGACCTCAAGAAAAGCATAGTTGATGAATTCTTGTCCTACAATCTTTGCAGATTCATTATTGTGCTGGATATCTTCAGAATGTTCTGAGTAATGATCCCATGATTTGGTGGGGACGCATGTATTCTTTTCAATATTGCTCAGCTGATAAGCGTTGTTTGGCTGACTCTTTTGCCCCAAGTCTTCTGGGTACGGATGCCAGATAGGCAAGTCATCTAGGGGGTCAAAATAGTCATAGTCGAAGTTGTCTTTCATCAGAGTGTCCTTCTCTAATGAGTTGGGCGGAGCATGGCAACCTTCCAGATCACAATCTCCGTACATCATCTTGACGTCTGATCTTGGTATATATATCGGACCCTGCATGGGGAAACAGAATGGCATATACGCTTCTCCCTGAGACATATAACCGTCCTCGTTGAGATAGGACTTTCACTCTTCATCTGTATCGGAGGAGTCACCCTCATTGATGGTATGTACTTCTTGAGACACTGGGTGGAGGAAGCCTCCACTGTGGAAGAAGTCCTGAATGGGATGAAAACTTTCATCTTTAGTAGTCTGGGTACAGGCTAAAGAGAAACCAAGACCTTTCTTTGTCTTGTTATCTGTAGGAATTACGAGTTGTCCCCATCCTTTTATGTTATTACTCTCGATCACTTTGAGAGCGTCTTTGTATGAGGAAATCGACGTCCCTCTCTCTGATCGATTCTCATTGCTCACCGAGAGTGCTTGAAACTGGGTTCCAATGACTTCCTCGGGTTCTACACAGGAAAATGATGATAAGTTGCTCACTATTAAGGCCTGCTCTCCACATACTGTGACTAACTTGTCATTCTTGACGAACTTCAGCTTCTGGTGAAGTGTCAAAGTGACTGCCCCAGCTTCGTGTATCCAAGGTCTTCCTAATAAACAGCTGTATGCTGCCCGGATATCCATGACCTGGAAAGTGACGCGGAAAATGTGAGGACCAATAGTTATGGGAAGATCAACTTCGCCGATAACTGTTTTTCTGGATCCATCAAAGGCTTTGACGATGACCTCGCTGCCTCTCATCAGGGCTCCTTGAAATGATATTCGTATCAGAGTTGATTTTGGCATAACATTCAGAGCTGATCCTATGTCTACCAGTACGCTGGCTAGAGCATCGTCGTAGCAGTTGACTGTAATGTTAAGCGCCATATTATGATTCTTGCCTTCATCCGGCAGTTCTTCATCACTGAATCCTAAGTTGTTGTAGGAAGTGATGTTGGAAATAATGCTGTCAAACTGTCTTATCGTCACATCTTGTTCCACAAAGGCTTGCTCTAAGACTTTCTGTAGAACTGAGTAAGAGAGATAGCACAGAGATTCTAGATGGGGTTTGCAACAGTTGGTCTACAATGTTGTACTCGCTTTTCTGGATGAGCTTCAACATCTCATCATTGTTTTTTACCAGTTCTGGATTACTAGATTGATCAACTGGTTGATTTGGAACTTCCGTTTGAGGTTCCTTTTCTTTGGCGGGTTCTCCAACTCCTTTGTTGAAGATCCGGCCGCTCCGTGTTACTCGACTGATGTCGGCAATGTTTACGACGGAGGGTAATGGAGTTCCTTTTCCATTTTCGATTATTGTTGCACCGTACTTGTAAGGGATAACCTTATCGAATTTGTACGGTATTGGCCTCGGCAGATAGATAACCACATGAGCCTTTTGATTTTTCTGACCATCGTAGCCGGCCTCAATTGGTTCGAGGTTGAGAATCTTTCTACTATCAAGAGGGAGTCTTGATTCATGGAGTAGAGGGATTATGGCGCATACGTCTTTGGCCATTTTATGATTAGAGATTAGGACAACGTCTTTGCCTTGATCAGAAAGACAGTCTTGTATCACGTTGATCGAACCAGAACTTGAACATGGTCAAATCTCTTTTCGGTCCAACTGATTTTGAAGAGCTGACCGTACAAGATAACATCCCTAGTTGTTCTCTGAGCAAACTCTACAGCACTCATAATTAGGTGGTGGCACCCGGCCACGT
The DNA here is from genome assembly GCA_022829125.1 of Lathyrus tuberosus. Lineage (NCBI taxonomy): Eukaryota > Viridiplantae > Streptophyta > Magnoliopsida > Fabales > Fabaceae > Lathyrus > Lathyrus tuberosus. The sequence goes on from JALAZF010000516.1 coordinate 1,770,954, forward strand.
CCGCTTTGTATGAAGTGCAACTTTACTAGATCAGTTTCCATCGAGCGGACATCCTGACTTTGATGCCTATCAGGATTCTCGTTAGTTATACTGATCTATTGTGTAGCTTCATCCAAGTAAATTGGAAGCCACCAGTGGTCCAACAAGTGTTGAAGTTTTCTTTGGACAAGTGCACACCCTTGGTCGTCTTCATGGCATTATTCACAATCCTGATAATCATGTGAAGCCAGAAAGCCGAGCCTGACTTGCTTAGTGTGTAATTCTACCAGACTGGTATTCATCAAGCGTATGTCAAAAATCGGAATCATATTGACTTGATGGTTATTTCTCTCACTGTAGTGTTGGATCCATCCGAGATCCATCTGACGCTGGAGGGCCTCTTGTACAAAAGAGCATCCCTAATTGCTTATTGAGCAAATCGGACAGGTAGTGTAATCGTGCCGTGGCAGATTATGATATTGACTTTGCCTTGAGTGCATCGCCACTAAATTGACATTCATTGCACAGATGTCGTGGTTCTGAATAATGTTGGGATTCACATGGGCCATGTTGACTTCCCAGATTCGGTGATCTTGGATCCAACCGAGATCCATTTGTTCTTGTAGAGCTGATTGCACTACGGAACACCCCTGATTATTCTTTGAACATATATCACACTGGTGATAATTGTGAGGCGGTACATGACCGTACCCACTCTGTCCACAATGCATCCTGACCAGATTAGTTCCTAATAGGAGTACATCGTGAATTTGATAACTACGGCTAGATTCTTCTTCTATTAAATTTACTGCAGTCTTCTCATGTTGAGGCAACGGGTTCGTCTAAACATTCGGATTAGTATCTTTGAAAGATAGGACCCCGTTCATGACAAGGTTCTACACATCAGACTTGAAGTTGAGACAGTTCTCAATGTTGTGCCCCGTTCCTCCTTGATGGTAAGGGCAAGTTTGATCCGCTTTGAACCTAAAAGGTGGATTTTCTGGTACTGTAAGAGGAGACCTGGTTTGGGCGTGCCCCTTGACCATTAGAAGTGAAAATAGTTCTGCGTACGACATCGGTATAGGGTCAAACCCTGGTGGTCGTGTCGTACGATTGTTATTGTTGTACTGAGGACGAGCCTGCTGAAGAGGCTGTTGTGTCCTTTATTGATATTGTTGTTAACTTGGTTGGCTCTGAGCAACCTGAGGTTGATACGTTGGAGTCGGCGCAGGGTTGATAGCAGGAGTTACCGCTGCTACTGGCTGATACCTCCGCCTTTATTTTCCGAGAGAGATATTACCAATATCTTGCTCTTTTTTCTTTGGGAAAGCACTACCGTATCTTTTGGTACTGCTTGATGGCTCTGCATCTTTGATCAATCGTCCTTCTCGGACTGCTTCTTCAAGGCGTACTACCATGTTCACCATCTTAGTGAAGTCACTGGGCACACTGACAACCATTTGGTCGTAATAGAATGAGTTCAAGGTTTTCAAAAATATCTTTGTCATCTCTTTTTCCTCAAGAGGAGGACAAATATGGGTTGCAATTTCATGCCATCTTTGAGCATACTCCTTGAAAGTTTCTTTGTCCCTCTGCGACATTGCTCTGAGTTAATCTCTGTCTGGTGCCATGTCCAGGTTATACTTATACTGCTGAACGAAGGCAGTGCCGAGATCTCTGAAAGTATTGATCTTGGTGCATTTTAAACCCATGTACCATTTGAGTGCGGCACCGGTTAAACTGTCTTGGAAGTAATGGATCAGTAGTTGTTGATTCTCTGTCTGAGTTGACATCTTTCGAGCGTACATCACCAAATGACTTTGAGGGCAAGAGTTGCCCTTGTATTTTTCAAAGTCAGGCACCTTGAATTTGTGCGGTATTTTCACGTTAGGAACCAAATAAAGGTCTACGGCGTCCTTTCCGAATAAATCCTGATCGCGAATGGCATGCAGTTCCTTCTGCATTTCCAGGAATTGCTCCTGGAACTCATTCCTTCTTTTGTACATGTCTTTGTTTCCACCAGAAATTACTTGTGGAATCTGTCCTTCCGGGACAGTGTGTACCACTGGTTGTGGTATAGTTATTATGCCGGTGACTCTTGGTGCTTCCATGCCCCGAAGTTTGTAACCTTCAGGAGTTACTGTCATAACTCTTGCATCTTCGCTTTCCCGAAGTTTATAACCTTCAAGCCCAGTGATTCCTGCTACAGTTTCTGGGTCTTCAGTGACCGGCAGGATATATCCCCCAGGGATAAAGTTAATAGGCATGCCCCAGGGGCGACCTTTAGGCATGTTGTACCGAGGATCATATGTCTCCACTATAGGCGTAGATGTGATCTTTGAGATCACAGTCCTTTGTTATTGCCTCTGAGTTGCTGTCAAGGATTGCATGTCATTGTGAAGTTTTTCCAAACTTTCCTTTAGAGCGTCGACTTCTTCTCTCAGCTCTATGTTCTTTTCCTCGAGATTGTCCATTTTCTTTTGTCGATTAGCCCGAGTATCGTACGAATGAGACAATTTGACTCTAGAATCGTGACACATACTTGAGACTCGAAGATAAGAAGAATGCGTTATGTGAGAATGTTGAATGATATGCAATGATATATTATATATTTTTTTATAGTTTTTTTGCTTTAAACAAAAAGAAACTTCAACAAATAGATTGCAAATATCATACAGTGGGGAGACCCCCTTTTATTGAATTTAAAAGATTGCAGAAAGGGAAAATACAATATTTTACAAAGTGCTGTAAAGAAAATGTCTAAGCTCATGGATCCTGGGTCTTTTCTGAGGACACCTCAGATGTTGGTTCTGGTATTTTCCTTTTCTTTGGTCGGGGTTCTTCAGCCGTTGTCGGGTTGTCAGTCCTTTGCCAAGTGAAAGGAGTGAGCAAGTTCCTTTGATCTTCCATAGCATGTTGTTCTAGAATATCAATCAGAGCATCCTTTTCTTTTAACAGTTCCTGAATTTTGGTACACTCCACATTGAGGATTCGGTACTTGTTTTTACAAGAGCTTTTCTCCCATTGAACTTTGTTGAGAGCGACCTGGAGTTTTTCCGTATCAGACATAAAATAAAGGACATATTCCTTTAACGGAATAACTTCTTGACGAGGGTAAGGCATCCTCATCTTGAGGGCTCTAATTTGTACTCAGTGGAGATAAGGTTCCATGGAGGTACAGTCTGGTCTTCCTAGAGACTCTCTTCCTTTCCTGTGAACATGTTGCCAGGCATGCACTATTTCCTTCTTTAGTGCCCTGTCATTTTCTCCTTCCTTGAAGAAAAGACCTTCCAGATGAACATTATGCGGGATATGCTTCATCGGGTAACCGAGTTAACGGCGAACTAAAATTGGATGATAGTTGATTCCTCCTTTAGTTCCTATGCGGGGTACATTAGGGAAATTTCTGCATCTGTCGATGATCCTTATCCCCTCATAAATCCTATTAAACCAATCTATGTCAGAGTTGGTAAGAGACATGATTCTCTGTCACCAACGCAGAGTACTTTTGTGATCCCAAAATGCAGTAGACTTGGGTAAATGGGAAGTGAATCATTTGTAAAGTAGGGGTACACAGCATGTGATCATTCCTCCGCTCTACAAATTCCTTAAGTGTACAGAATGATAGGCATCTGTGAGCAAGGTTGGGACGGGGTTTCCAATCAGAAATATCTTAATGGCATTGGTATCGACGAAGTTATCGATGTTGGGAAAGAGGAATAACCCATATGCGAGTAAAACAAACATATCTTCGAAAGCAGTTATGTTTCCTATACTGGCAAAGTATAGAGCTTTCTCCATCAGGAATTTAGCTGGTAAACCCTGGATTCCTTCCTTAATGGTCATGTGAGTCCTGACTTCTGACTCGTCCTAATAGACTGCTCTTACAATGGTTTGATCCTTTGGAATTTCTTCTAGTCCAGAAAATGGAGCTTGGTCGGTGATAGGTAAATCAGTCAGATGAGAGTACTCTTCCACTGTTGGTGCTAGTTGATAATTCGGGAATGTGAAACAGTGATAAACCGGATCATAAAACTAAATTAACGTAGACAGGATTCCTTCAACTACGTGGACCCTTAACAGAGACAGCAGTCCTCTATAGTTAGCTCTGAAAGAATCGGGGATGGTAATCATCCTTGCCAACCTCCTTAAATCCTCTAGTTTTGGAGCCTTAAAGGTGTACTTGTGTGTCTTTCTTCTACCGAAATTCAGAACGTAATCTTTCTGATATTTGGAATTATTGTTTTAGTTTATTTTGAAAAAGAAAGAGAGGGGAAAAGAGATTATTTTTCTTTGTTTAAGAGTTTTTTTAAATGAATGCATGAATGTAGCACACAAAAACATTGAAAAAACATGGGTTCAAGGGTTCAAGGTCACGAGCATGGAGTCATGGTTCTACCCATCCCCAAAGGTTGTATTCTGGTCAATTTTTGTACCTGTAGAACGGGTTAAAGGTTTCCATAATCATTGACCCCCTAGGGATATCAACAGTAAGCTGGTTCACTCGAGCGAGTTGTAGCATCCTAGGGTAATCTTATTTGAGTGTAGTATCGCGTATCAACTATTCCCGATAGTCACTACACTACCAAGTGGTCATATGGTTAATGTCTACTAAATCCTTAGGGTCATGGGTACCGTACTGAGACAGCGTCTGTTTTCACGACGATCGGTCGTTCAACATAGTATCCACACGGGCCCTCGCCTGATTTGGTGGTCTACCAGGATCGCTTATTTGGGAATCACTCCCTGTAAGTCCACCCGTCTATGCCACCACTTATCTTAGGGTTCTCTCAAACTTTCCACATGCGTATCAATCGCATTCCCATTGCCAGAAAAATAAACACGGATATTAAGTAGGAAATGCAATATATATATATATATATATATATATATATATATATATATATATAATTCTAACAACCTAGACCTCTTAGGAATTCTAATCATAAAGACTCCCCAGTAGAGTCGCCATTTTTCTGTAGCGTGCGATTTTTGTCGGTGACGCGACCACCTTATCGCCATTTGGTTTCTCCTCGCCGCAATGGTAGGAGTTGGGTGCTACTTTCTGATTTCATATTTATCCTATGAAGCTGGAAAGGAAAGGGAAGCTATCTAAAACTAACCTTGCACGCAAATGTTTTACTGAACAAATGCTAAGAGATTGAGGAGTTCGGGGTCAGGTTTTACAATGAGGAGTTGCCAATTACCCATCCTATATGTGGTTATCCAAAGGTCGTTAGCAATTATACTTACTGTTTTCTACTTACAGGTGTTTGTCTGTTGATTGGGAAAGTTTCTCCTTTGGGAGGGTTTGAGAGAGTTTTTTTGTTGATGTCGGGTTTTTCCGATGTTTTTGGTAAGGTACTGGACCTAAGGTTTTTGATTAGTGTGTGAAGGTACTGGACCTAGAGTTTTGGATTGGTGTGCTCGCTAAGATTTCGCAATCTTATGCCTATGTATTCCCGTTAAAGAAAACAGGGAAATTAGAGTAATCGTAGTTCCTCTTATTCTATGGGAGGAAAAAATATTTGGTGTCTTGTTCAAAGCCCAAGATTGAAGCTAAAAGGTTGAGTATTTGTGTCTTGTTCAAAGCCCAAGATTGAAGTTAAAGGTTTGACTGAGAGAGAATTTGTCATCTCTAAAGGGAGACATCTCGTCTATTTATCACAACTGTTGGGTGACTGATTTATAAAGGAGAATTACTTTAACTGGGATATGTGTATCCAGCAATGCCATAATTTCCTTTATAGGGGCGTTGTCCTGAAGGAGAGAACTTTAACTCAGTGTTGAGCAATGTCATTTTTCCTTAGGAATCTTTCATGCTAAGAGAGGGACAGTGGCTTGGATGTAAATAATCCAGAGGCTTGCCACTTACAACAATTATATGAAAGATGATTTGCCAGGATAAGAGATGGACTACAACTCGGATATTTGAATCAACAAGTGTGCCACTTAGAGCAGTTATCTGGGATTAGGGTTTATTTTGATTATCTCTTTTGATGGTGATTGTACAGAGAAATGTCTTCCTACAGAGAGTTTTTGATTTCCTCTGGGGGGATGTTGATTTTTGTGTTCCTTGATCAAAGCCCAAGGTTGAAGCTAAGAGATTGATTGACTCTACTGGGGAGGTTTTTATACAAAGCCTAAGATGAGGCTGGAAAAGACTGACTCAACAAGAGAGTGTTTATCTGTCTTGTACAAAGCCCAAGATTGAGGCTAAAATAGAGACTGACTCTTTTGGGGGATATCATTATACAAAACCTAAGAGGAGGCTGAAAGTTAACTTTTCCGGGGAAATATTTTGTCTGTCTTGTACAAAGCCCATGATTGAGGCTAAAAAGGGGTTTTTTTTTACTCCATTGGGGAATATTTGTATGTGTCTTGTACAAAGCCCAAGATTGAGGCTAAAAGGGAAAACTGACTCTACTGGTGAGAGGTTTTATTTGTCTTGTACAAAGCCCAAGATTGAGGCTAGAAGAAGTTGACTGACTCAGCTGAAGAGTATGATTTGTCTTGTACAAAGCCCAAGATTGAGGCTGAAAGGAGGATTGACTCTGCTTTGGGAGATTTATATGTGTCTTGTACAAAGCCCAAGATTGAGGCTAAAAGATATTTGACTGACTCAACAAGAGTGTGTTTATGTGGGTATCTTGTATAAAGCCCAAGATCGAGGCTGACTTTTGCTGAGGAAAAGAATGATCATTATACAAAGCCTAAGAGGAGGATGAAAATGATTGACTCAACAAGAGAGTGTTTTTATCTGTCTTGTACAAAGCCCAAGATTGAGGCTGAAAAGATGATTGACTCAACAAGTGAGTGTTGAAAGATCCTTATACAAAGCCTAAGAGGAGGCTAAAAGTGATTGACTCAACCAGAGAGTGAGGAAAGATCTTTATACAAAGCCTAAGAGGAGGCTAGTTGGGGGAATTTCTTATATAAAGCCTAATAGGAGGCTAACTTCTGCTGAGAATTATTGAGATCCAGAGACAAGTCCAAAGTGGGGGATCAACTCTTGCGGAGGATTACAGAAGAGTGGAAATATCAGAGACCATGAGGTTCTAATAAAGGTTTATTGATAGTGATTTGACCCTAGCTGGGGAAAAATAAAGTGAGAAGTTTAAGCTCTGTTTGTGATTGATGAGATGATCAGGGTTTATCCTGTGCTTTTGGGAATCTTTGAAATCTAAGAGGAGATTAAACTGTCCAAGTCTACTGGTATGAGAAGGTTTATATTTTTATAATGCCCAAGAGGAGGCAGGTGTTCTAACGGATGAGAATCAATCCTAAATTGTTTTGATGTTTTCACTCTTTGGAATGACTGCTCTAACAAAGGATGACTAAGTTCTATCCTATACCTTTAAGAGGTCTTTGCGTCCTTGTACTAAGCCTAAGAGGAGGCATGGAATACTTTTGGGAAGCCTGTGGGTCCAAACTTAAGAAAAGTTCAAGAAAAGTTTCACCGGGAATAATCTTTTCTTTAGTGAACTGTTCTAGGGTTTGAAAAAATTCAAGAGAGGTTTCAACGGGAATTAATCCTCTCTGGGGGAAATGAATTTCTTTGACAATTTTCTAATAGTGACAGTCTGAGAAAATTTTCACTGGGAATAACTCCTTTCTCTTTGTTCCATATTGTACAAGCTCAAGAGGAGGCAAGACTGTAACTGGAAATTCCTATGGGGAACTAGTTTTGACGGTGTTGAAAGATTGACCACTGGCTTTATCTAAATTTTAGACCTAATTACCGGGGAAAAATCTAAGCAAATATATACAAGCATATATATACAGATGAAATATATACTGTATGTAAAAGAGACTAGGAGGACTTACAGGTGATCAAGCTTCTAGCATTACAAACAAACATATATATATATATACAAGTTGTAAAAGAAAGCTGATAAAACTTACAGGTGAGCAAGCTTCCATTGCAACAGCTGTATGGTTAGTTATTCAAGAAATTACAGAAAGTTTTGATAACAACTATGAATTTGAACCTAAATCAAAAGGGAAAGTTGTTTTGAAAATAAGATTGGGGCTTATACTCAAGGAGAAGCCCAGATATAACAGTGATCGCACCATTGATCTGAAAATTGTATCGAGACTTATACAATGACTGAAGCCTAAAAAATGTTTTTATTTACAAAGGGGTAGGTCTTACACTCTATCAAGAGGCCCAGAGAATATTTGAAAAGAAAAGAAATGGGACTTACAACACAAGGGTAGACCCAGATGATTTTATTTGAAAGCGGCGATCGCGCCGAGATTTTTGAAATCGTATCGGGACTTATACAATGACTGAGGTCCAAAAATGGTTTATTTACAAAGGTATAGGACTTACACTCTATTAAGAGGCCCAAAATGTTTTAAAAGAAAAGAGAATGGGGCTTACAACTCAGGGAGAGGCCCAAATGATTTTGTTTAAAGGGTGACGATCGCACCGCAGTTTTAGAAAACACAGTGGGACTTATACAACGACTGAGGCCTAAAAAGGTTTATGTACAACAAAGATTAGGTCTTACACTCTATTAGAGGCCCAAAAGTTTATTTTTATACAAGAGATGTGGCTTACAACTCAAGGAGAGGCACAGATGAAAAATAACGATCACACCGTTATTTTGAGAATCGTATCGGGACTTATACAATGACTAAGGCCCAAAATTATTTATGTACAAAAGAGGGATGGGTCTTACACTCTATTAGAGGCCCAAAGTGTTTTGAAAAAGATTTGTGAGGGTGAAAATAAGAAAAAACCCTAATTAGATTTAAAAATGTATTTTAATTGAATAAAAATTCAATTAAAATGATCAAAATTATTAAACATGTAAGAAAAACAAGTTGTGATCTTGGATTAATGTTTAAAAAATCATGTTTCATTCATAGAATGTTTTGAAAATCATTTGAATTTGCAAAATCAAGAGAAAAAAATATTTTTGAATGTTAAAAAAAACAAATAAAACATAATTCTTTACAAAAATACCAAATATCTGAAATAAATAATATTTTTGTGAAATTTTTGTAGAACAAAATATTTTAATATTTTTGTAAATTTTCAAAAAAAGAACCAATAAAAAATAATTAAAATTGAAAGAGAAATTAATTTTAGAATTAATTAATAAAAACCATAAAATATGTGAAAAATAGCAAAATATGCAAAATTGGTAAAATGGTCTGGGTGGGTCTTGAACCCATGACCTCCCAACCAAACACACATGCGCGCTACCACTGGGGTGGTGATACATCCGTGTATCAAAACCACCCCATAAACATATATGGGTGACTTGGTTTTTAGGCCTGGCCAAGGCAAAAAACCAAGTTTTGGTGGATTTGCATGAAGACCCTAACTTCCTCAATTCTCCATGGATTTGGACAAAATTTAAGTGTATCCTGCCTAGAATTTCATGAGGAATCCAATGGTGCTTTTATATTTTTTTAAAGAGGTCTTTATTTTAAAATCCGATAGTGATTTCAAAATAGGCCTAGATTTGCATGTTCTATGCTATCTCATTATACAGGCAATAAAAGCAGGGCAAATTGGTTTAAACGCAACATTTATGATATGTATGAGATGTCCATAATCAATGGACATCAAAGCAATGCATGATTTAAAGCGTTCAAGTTGTGATGCACTTACCTCTTGAAGCTCCTTGTGCTAACTGTCAAGATCCTTGTGCCAGACGTGATTCAATGCTTTGGACACTCTTGATTGATCCCTTAGAAGCTTTTAGGGTGATCAAAACCAGCTGGAATCCTCAAGAACAAGTATTGTCTCTTTCTTGCAAAAGTGGCAAAAGTGACCAAAATGGTAACTCTCTCAAATGGTGTTCCAGATGAGGGAAACCAATTGGGACAGTTTGAGGATGATATTTGGAGTGTGTTTGAGGCCTTGTTTGGTTTTGAAAGTGACTGAATCAAGACATGGCTTGAAAAATGCAGAAAAGTCAAAATTTGAGGTTTTGGAGGTTGACGTTCTGATTTTTGTGTTTCAGATCAAGGGTGAGTGTTTAAACAGCTTATATATGATACATTGGATGTGTTTAGATCATGAGTTATGGTGGAATTGCTCTCTAACTCAAAAACACAGTGGTGACTTGCAAAAGAAGGCATTTTGGCCTAATGAGAGAGATTTTGAGGAAAACAAGTGTTGTAGTGATTTGGTGTACTCAAACTGATCACAAATGAGCTCTATTTATAGTAGAGCACGTTTGTTTTGCAAGCAATAGTGAATGACAGCTTGGACAGTCCTTTGGCCAATTGTAGCAAAAAGCATCTTTAGTCTCCTCTAGCCAATGAGTTGAGGTTAGGGTACAGGCCTATGGTCCTTTGATTCAGTGCTGAATCTTGACTCATTCAGTTAGATCTGCTTCAGTCCATGCCACCTTGATGTATCCATTGAATGCTTTGAAATAAAATTGGAGTCTTTGAGCTTTTTAGCCTTTTTAGGGCACTTATGGCTACATGTAGTTCCTTGGACTTGGGAGGCTTGTGGATCAGATCATTCCTCTTTGATTTTATCCCTTGAGGTGTTCAAATGGATAACAAGGCTTGGAATTATCTAATTTGGCTAAATCGAGCAAATGACCTATAATCTGCCTTGAACAAAATCAATCCATGATGCCATGTTCGAAAGGTTGGAACTCCCTACTCAAATTGAATTTGGAGATGATCCGGTACTTGTTGGAAAGCCCTCATGGCTTACTTCAACTTTGATGTCCAACATTGGTCCTGGTTTAGCTTGGATCAAAGTGAAAAATGCCTCTACATTTTGGAAAAAGTAAGACAGATTCTGACTTATTGAAAATTTCACTAAGTGTTGGAAAATCGACCATTTTCACTTTTTGTGATTTTGATCAATCCATAACTCAAAATCCATGAGGATTTGGAATCTCTTGTAGTTGACATATTTGAAGTATCTCAGATGGAATTTAATTTGAGCTTTGAATGGGAGAAAAAGGCCTTGTGGTTTAGGAGTTATGACCTTGAAAAGTTGGGTAAAAACCACTTTTGTTCCATAACTTAGAAAAATTTTGGTTTCTCAAGGTTGCCCCTTTTGCAAGAAACCTCACTTTTCTTGATTTTTCTTAATGGATGATGATCAATACCATACATTAACATTGTTTTTGACTTAGGGGAACCATATTTGTGAAAATTTCCAAAAAGTCAAACCTGATTTTGTGCACAGTTGACTTTTTGTCAGATGAAATCTAAACTGTGATTTTTTGTGCAATCAAGTTCTTGAACAAATTCAAACCTAATGGATGGATACCATAGGTATTTTAGGGTGTATTGAATCATGTCCCAAGGTTTGGGAGCATGTCTTATTCAAAAGTCAAAGATACAGTTGACTTTTTCTTCAAAACCCTAATTGTGGTCCAGATGAAATTGAAACTTGTGAATCAAGCTTCTTGGATCAATACATTGTTGCAAATGGATCAATGTAGTGTATTTAAGGCCCTCAAATCATGTCTTGAGGTCTTGGCTCGTTCGTTGCCTCAAAAGTCAACTTAGGGGTGAATTAGGTCAAGAAACCCTAATTCCTGATTTTTTATGAATGCATCCCCTGAGGCTAAATTGACTTGATGATTGGGTTCATGAGGTCCCTTAGAGTATCTTGGGTTGTGCTTTGAAGCATTGACTCATTCCCAGATGAAAATTTTCATCTGGAGGCCTTGGTCGACAAAAACCCTAATTTGGCGATTGTTGTACCCCAAATTTTACCCTTAGATCCATTGATCTTTTGCATGTCATCTTAGGTCAATCATATTGCATAGCTAACCAGTTTACCAGGTTTTGTTTGTGTTTGTTTCATTTGTGAATTAGGTTTTATTTCAAGAGGACTCAAGGTTTGATCAGTCAAGATTTTTGATGGAGCACTGAATCAAGCAAGTTTCTCATGTTCAAAGAGACATCTCCATAACCTTCTCCATAACAATTTTTATCCACTTTATTCATCCTCATGTCCCCTCTTCAATTGTTATTCTTAATTCCAAACCAATTTCAATAGTCATCCATTAACCAATTTCTATCCAATTTCATTTCTATTTGTCAATAACAATTTTCCTAAACCATAACCATTTCACCTACCAAAATTCACTTTTTCTTTTATTTTCCTTTCTAAGTCATTTAAAAAAAAAACATTTTCTTTTATTTTTCTATAACTAAAAAGAGAGAAAACCAAGTCTTAAGCCCATTTCATAAGCCCATTTATGTTACAAAATAAATGTTACAAAAATGATGTTGGAAATGAGAGAAATTACTTGCTGATGACCAATAGGACGTGCAATATAGTTTTGACTTTTCAACTTATTTCCTTCAGCCAATGAGAGGCTGACGCGTGGCTTGGCATGGAGCAAATAATGGAAACAATTTCCTCTACTTCGTCGTGGCTTTGCGTTTCAAAAGAGAGAAGAAGAAAATTCATGCCAAGAGGATTCGTGTCCAAACTCAACGTAAACCATTTCTACAATCCAATACTTGGCGCGCTTTTCATCCTTTTGAAATCTCCAAGTCATTTCCCTTTTGAGCTTTCGTGCCTGGGTTCATTAAAAGTTGCTCTGAAGATTTACTTGGTTCAGCATAAGGACCGCCCTCGCCTGCAGAAATCTTCATGGAATCCCAACCATTGCCTCATTTGATACCCACTCTCATGACAACAAAGAAGGAGGTTTTAAGCAATACACAAAATCATGAAAACGTGCCCTGCATCTCTGAGGTCCTTGCGCAGCAGAGGAAGCGTTTTTGTCTCCAAGAATTGACCGGATTTGAATTTGAAAGGAGACCGTTGCAAACCCTAATCACTTACTCAGCATACCATGTGTTTGTCCATTGGTCTCAAGGAATCAAAGCCAGTCTGCTCAGCCTATAAAAGGAGGTCATCCCAGCACTTTAAAATCACCAACAATTCTCATAAAATATTCTAAAGTCTCTGAGTTTGAATTCCACGAGCAAGGAAAAGGAGAAGGGCTTTGGAGTCTTGCTAGTTCAGAAAGGAGAGAATTCAGCACACTTGAAGGTGCAGTGGACATTACTCATGCTCAACTGATATCATCATATCATATCTCAATCATAACTGTTGTAATGTGCTTTATGTTGCTTTTCACTAATCTATAACGTGCTAATGTGTATTTGAATCTGTACTATCTGTCCATGGCTTGATATCATGAAGTAGGATGGTTTTATTTGCTTTGCTGATGTGTTGAGATAGATATGTATTCTGCTTTTAATTCTAAGTTATTATGCTTGAGATGTCAATGCATTGGTCTTGTTCATTAACTGGCTGTAAGCATATAAGGTTTCATTTTGGTGTTGTACTGTCAAACTTAGATGGATAGAAATGCTAACTTACCTATGTATGTCTTAATGCTTGGATGTTATTTTGAGATAAGAGATTCTTGAATTTTAGTCCACCCATGTTTCTGAGATGCTCATGTATTTTATGATTAGTAAACCTATCTATCAATGCTTGATTGAATGTTGCTAAGTTACTTTCATTAAATGCCACTCGTGTTCCTTTCTGTCATAATCAATGGATGATCATTTTGTATACTTAAAATCATGGCCTTGTTTTGTATCCAAAACTTTGGTATTGTTGATACTTGTTGTGTTTAGATGCTGACACTTTTGGTATTCATGTATTCATCTACATTTTGATATGCACCACTCTGTCATGGCATGATCTTGGTTGACTTATGTGCTTGATATTTGGTGTTTGAATTGCTAAAATGTTTGGTGTTGACTTGCTTAACTCAAGACCTGTTGCTAGCTTTTTAACTTAAAGTTTTGATGTTCTAACCATGTACTTGTAAACACTTCACCACTTGATTGGAGTTGTGCATTACCTCATGACTCATCTGTTGGTATGCCTAAGATTGATTCATCTAAAACTGTTGTCCTGTTAGAATTAAATAACTAAATGCACTCTGAAAGTTTACTTGTTGTGTTTACTTGCTGCTGTGATAGGTTCAGAAATCTTTTACCAAGCATGCTTATCTTTGTTTTACCAGTTTTTGGTACATAATATGCCATCTTTGCCTTGCTGCCTCTGTGATTTGTGACCAATTTGTAAACCTATAATCCATATTGGGTATACCTTACAATGTTTGAAACTTGTGTTGTCCATATGCCACTGCTGTCAGTATGTTGTATTCATATGTGCAAGCCTTTAAAGTGTTCAAATATGATTACTGATCTGCTTGTCTACCATGTAGCCTTGGTTGTATTGATGGCTAAATCTTTTGAAGTATTTGTCTTGGTACCATATGCTTGCTTCCATCGAACTATGTGCACATTCTTTCTTAAGTTTTGCTCTGCATTGCCCTGAGTCTTTGTTGTACCTAACTGTCTAAATGTTTGTCTTGAATGCTACTGATAATACTTGATCATAGCTTTGATATGTCTTTACTTCATGACCATTGGAATGCCTTTTGCCTTAAATTAGAGCTGGTTTTGATCCATGCCTTTAATTTTGTTTTATATCTATTGAATGTTAGTGCAACAAGTATTTGTTTTCACCATGCCATTCCATTGCTTGTTTTGAATGACATTACTTGGGTAAACTTATTGCTATGCTGTCATGCCTTGTGTCTTGTTTTGCTCTGAATACATGTATTGGCCTTTGTCTATCAGGATTTTGCTTCTATGTGGTATTCTTGCCTAATTGTTATTTGATGTGTACAAATTCTGTTTGAGCCTATGTTCTATGACATCTTTGTGAATCCAAAATGCCATGAACCTATGTCTTCTACCATCATGTCATTAGGTTTAAATGTAAACATTCCTTGACATTGTGTTTAGTTTGTGTACCTATAATCTGGCCTTGATGTATGAACTGTTACCATGCCTCATATGCCATCTATTCTGAAGTTTTGTCTGCTGCTCTGTTCAATGTATCATGACATAGAGATCTTGTTACTTGACTAGTATGCTAGCATTAGTGTGCATTTAATCTTTTGAACTTATTGCCCTTTGAACTATAGCTTCTCTAAATGACATTGTTTCTTATCTGCACTGAATGTTGTTTAGTGGCATCCAAGTCGTGTTTAATTTCCATGGTTTTCAATGAGTGTGTCATGTTATTTGTTGAATCTTTGTGCAATGTTTGTAATCTGTTATACCATTTACTCAAAATTGTTTCATTGGTCTTGCTGTATGTTTGCATTACCAAAGTGAGAGTTTACTTGGATGTTTGGTTTGTGTGGTTTGGCATTGTTTAGTATTTCATTTATTTTTTAATCCATATGTTTTTTAGAGTTTGATTAAATGTTTATGTCCTTGTTTGTTGATAATTGTCTGCATAAATGAGGGCATGGCGTAATGTTTGGGCTGACTGCTATATGATGTTTGGTTTGCTTTGCTTCTTCTGGTTTATGCACGCGTGAGGACTTATGTATTAATTAAGTCATGTTTTGTAACGGATGAAACAGCCACCCCAGTGGCAAGTACACACATGCACACTCGCCTTTCACCCTTGGGACTGGGGTTCGAATCCCCCTCGCCCCAGTCCTTTAATTTTAATTTTTAAAATTTGCATCACTTTACATATATATCACTGCTACCATTATTTGTTAAAGCACGCGCGTTGGTTTGGCTGGTAAGGTTTTAGGGCTGCATGCGCATGGTCCTGGGTTCAATCCCTAGGAGGGCCTTTCTCTTTATTTTTACCACAAGTTTATTTTATTTCTTTTAAGTTTATGCACTACATTTCAAACCTTCATAACTTATTCGTTTTCCATCCTTTTTCTTTCATTCTTTTTGCTAATTGTTTCTAATTGGATTCACTTGTTGAATATAAGAAGAAATGGCTGAAAATATTTAATCTTGATAGCTTTTATTCATGTTGAGATTGGAAATTCTTTTAGGGTTTTTATTACACTATTTTATTATGTTATACTTGTTTATTTTGTTTAAGCATTGTTTAATATATTTAATTTCAACCTTGTATGATGATAAACTTTGTTTCACCCTAATATCTTATTTATATCTAGTTACATCATCATTTAAATTCATATAGCTCTTTATTTCATAGTAATCTTAAAATTGTTATCTTCCCGCATTCTAAAGGAAAGTCCTCCTAAATTGACTCATGAGTCACTAAACAAACCACCCTACCTTAGCCTCATAAGAGCTTATCCCATTTCTTGGCCTCATGAGAGCCATGGAATCTTAACTTAGCAATAGCTTAGATTTTTGAACTCTATGTGATTTTCACCATCATGAGAACTCACTTTTCCCCATTACAACTTAGACTTAGAGAGTTTCTTTGACTTTATATGAGCTCATACTCATTCCCCTTGGAACTTTGGCCATAGTCAATGGTTCCTCTCTCACCCTTAGTTAGGTGAACTACGATTGCTCTGATTCTTTAGTCAAATATGTAGGCACAAGATGCGATGTCTTGGCGAGCAAACTTAGTGTACATACCCCTAGGTCTTCACCTTACTCTTAGCAAGCAAACATAACATAACACAAACTAAACAAGAGGTTCCTGTAGAGTACTACAGATACTTAGGGTGCTAATACCTTCCCTTAGTATAACCAACCCCCGAACCTTAGATCTCCCCCCTTTAGGTTTCCTCGATCTTGAACCTTTCCTTTGGATAAATCAAAGTCGGTGGTGAATTCAAAGTTTTGTAATGAAAGTTAATTAATAGCTTGTTATCCGATTCTCACCGCAACAGAAATGGCGACTTCACTGGGGAAAATTTTTGAGAGTTAAGCCCACCTTGTTTTTACTTGTATTATTTATGCTTGTTTGCTATATTTGTACATATCTGTATGACTACCTATATATATGCTTTGCTTGAGATCTTCTGTTGGCATGGTACTTTTGAGTGGTGAGATAAGTCCTAACCCGGATTTGAGAGCACTTATGATAGGATGATGGTATATTCAAGGAGGCTTTGAGGGAGTCAATTCCTGAAAAAGTTGACTTGAGACACCATCACTCAATTGAGGCCCTCTTGAGAGTCTAGTCATGTTGAACGAGTCTATTCGTGAAAACGTGCTACTCTCGACCTAGGTGCCCTTGATATTGAGGATCGTAGTTACCAAACCCCGCTTGGCCTTTAGGATGTAGTTCGGTGACCATGAGGGAGTCTATTTCTGAATTGGTTGTCACACGATACTACACTCAGACGAGATTCTCTTGAGAATTTTATTGATTACCAAGTCATTTGGGAAGTCGATAAAATCTGAAAGATGGGTTGTCTACTCTTGGAACTTCTTAGAACCCTGTTCAACAGATGAAAACCCGTAGTACATACCAATGGGAAGGGTAAACCTTGGCTCCATGCTCAAACCTAGACCCTTTGCTTATGTGTATCTTTGTGTGTGCTTTGCATTCATACATCATAAGCATTCATGGCGCATCTGTTTCATGGAACTCAGACTTCTCTTTTTTTTTTTGAAATATCAGAGGGATATCATGGACAGTTCAAGAAGGAATACCATCAAATACACTTTCAAGAGTCCAAAATTGGATGACCTAAGGAGATTGGGATGTTTTCTAACAGACCCTGAGGGATTCACAGACAGATATGTGAAGTTGTGGATCATGTTAAAGAAAAACATTGATGAAGGACTCCTCTCAACTCTGCTTCAGTTTTACGACCCAAAGTATCACTGCTTCACGTTTCCTGACTATCAACTCTTACCTACCCTTGAGGAATACTCTCAGATAATTGGTTTGTCTATCAAGGACGATTCCCCGTTTCCTATCTTCGAAAAGAATCCTAAAGAAGAAGAGATAGCCAAGAAAACTCATTTGGAGTTAGTTGACATCAAAAGCAATTTAACTTCCAAGGGAGGGATTTTTGGGTTAACTGCTAAGTTTTTGTTTGAAAAGGCTCATTATTTTGCTAAACATTCCAATCGGGATGCCTTTGAAGCTGTTTTTGCTTTACTTATCTATGGACTTTTCTTGTTTCCGAATATTGACAACTTTGTGGATCTAAATGCAATCAAAATTTTCTTGAAACAAAATCCAGTACCTACCCTACTTACTGAAGCTTATCACTCAGTCCATACGAGAAATGCCCATGGTAATGGACAAATTACTTGCTATGTCCTCATGTTGTATAGATGGTTTATTTCGCATCTACCGAAGGCAGGCGCATTCTGGGATTCCAAGAAAGTATGGTGGTCCCAGAGAATTATGGCACTCTCTCATGCAGACATTGAGTGGTATAATCGGGTGTATGATGGAATTCTGATTACAGATAGCTATGGAAACTATGCCAACGTGCCTCTTCTTGGCATTAGAGGTGGAATTAGCTATAACCCTGTATTGGCACGACGCCAATTAGGGTACCCTTTGGAGGATAAACCTCTTAGTGTTCATTTGGAAAACATCTACTTTGAAGAATATGACAAGAACGAAGAGCAGAAGAAGTTTATCTTAAACGCTTGGGGTAGCAAGCGTAAAAGAGAAAGGAGTTCTTTGGGAAAATCTAACTGAGTGTCATTGGAGCCCTACCTCCAATGGGTCCGAAGAAGAGCCATCAAGTTAAAGATGCCCTACAAGAGGAAGGAACCAATTGCTTTGAAGAAAGAACCTGCTCTATACTTTATGTCAAGAGAAGAAGAGCTAGAGATTTCTTTGAGACAAGCCCAACAGTCAGAAGAAGCCTAGAAACTCAAATATCAAGTGGTTGTTGAAGAAAACCTGGAACTCCAGAAATAACTACAGGCCAAGAATGAAGAGTTACTTTCATGCAAGAAGAGAAAAGCCCAGGAAGATCCAAGTTCCTCTAACACTCAGCCTCCTGCTTGGAAATCCATCATCAACAACCTCGTCACAGAAAGGGACCAGATGGAGAAAGAAATCAGAAGACTCAACATGAGACTCTTAGGAGAATCTCCTTAGGACTTTCTAGCTTTTATTTAGCTTCGTGTTTAGGGCTTTTGAAAGTGTATCAAGTCTTGTAATTCACCTTTTTATTAATGAGAATGAGGTCTTTTGATATCTTTTGATATTCTGCGAGTGTCTGAATTCCATGAAACGTTGCATTACATCTTGCATTCTTTGCTAAACTATCAAGATACCAATTTTGTTTTGCAGATTTTGTAGAAATGGATGCTGCAGGGAAAAGAGTCTGGCCTTATTTCTTTGAACTCCCAGAGTTGGAACAGTTGTTGTGGTTGGGAGATATGGTTGAAGACCAGTTAGCCTTCGTTGATAGATATGGGTGCATCATTCCACTGATGAGAGTACCAGTGACTGTAGGGCCCCTTGAAGTTTTGGTCCAGTTGTATCATCCCACATACCGCTGTTTCGTGTTCCCTGAATTCCAGTTGGTGCCAACCCTAGAGGCATTCTCCGCTATGATAGGAATTCCTGTCAGAGAAGCTCCCATCTTTTCTGGGATTGAAGCAATGCCCTCCGCTAGAGATATCGCCAGAGCAACCAGAATCAGATTGTCTGACATCCAGGCTAACTTGACTTACAAAGGAGGAAAGCACAGACTTCCCTCCCAGTTCTTGCTAGAAAAGGCTCTTTACTTCAAGGACAGAGGAAATACCGTACTGATTGAGTCAAATTTTGCTCTGCTACTCTACGGCTTGTTCTTGTTCCCAAATGCAAAGAACTTTGTGGATGTTCAAGCTATCCAGTTATTCACAATCAACAATCCGGTCCCAACACTGCTAGCCGATGTCTACCACGCCATTCAAACCAGGTATACAAGAGGCTGTGGGTAAATTGTCTGTTGCGTGGCTCTTTTCTATAAATGGTTTAAAACCTACTTGTCAAAAATGCCAGCCTTTTGGGATGTTGAGGCCTGCAAGATTTGGTCCAAGAAGCTGATGGAATTGAAGCATACCAACATCGAATGGTATGATTCAACCAATGAAGGAATTATTATAATCCATAGCTGTGGGGATTGCCCCAATGTGCCTCTTATGGGGAGAAACGGTTGTATCAATTACAACCCTGTCCTTGTCCGCCGTTAGCTGGGTCATCTGAAGGAAGGAATTCCAGATAATAAGGATATGCAGATGATGTATTATAATGAGAAGGAAGGATTTGAAATGAAGATGCGATTGGAGCGCGCCTGGCGCCAAATTAATAGACAACTACGGAAAGCTGAATGCCCAGTCACTGAAGCCCACTTACAATGGTCTCATGACATAGCTCGTGTAATGATGAAGTCACTTCCTCGCCACGAATCACCCTCAAAGGCAAAGCAGAGGATGGTGGAAGCTTTAGGAGAACCGGTTCTTGCGAGAGAAGAGACAAAAAAGCGTATCAGTAAATTGATGAGATTGATTAATGGAGGGGAAGAACCATCAACCAGTGGATCCAATCCTTAGTTTCTTTGATATTACCATTGTTATTTCCTTTGTTGTTAATGTTCCCTTTCGTATTGATGTATTTCTACTTATGTACTTGAAGTATGAGGACACACTGCTCCTGATGTAATGCTCACCAGATTCTTGAATGAAGAAGTTTATTTTGTTAAAGATTCTATTATCTACATTATTTGCATAAATTTCTTTGGTTTCTTGATAGTTTAGCTTGCATTTGCTTTTGCATCCTCATTTGCATCATCATGTGCATTTTTCCTTGTCTTTATCTCATGTCACTGTGTTCTCTCCAGAATCGTCACACTGAATCCCAGACACAACTATAACACCCGGGTCTAAGCTCGATTAAAGATGTCAGAAGCATACGGAGAAATGGATAGAGTCAACAACGAATTGAATGAGATACGATGAGGGATGGGACAAATCCTCGAGGCTATCAATGTCATGAGAGCAAAAATGGACACCCAGGCCACTATGGTCTCCGAAATCATCACTACAACGGTAGAACCTCCTATCATCCCTGTCATGAACCACACTTTGGGTATGCCCGGTGATTTTATCCGTGCTACAGTTCTTTTGTCTACTCAGCAAACAGTTCCTCTGGTCAATGAGACTCTGCAAGCCATTCCAACTTTTGCTCCACCAGCAGTACAAACACAGGTGCATCCGGTTTTTCAAAACCATCATCCTTACGATTACATTGATGTGTCAGAAGAAGGGGGTGATCGACACGAAAAGTTGAGAGAGAGTGTCGAGACAATGCAAAGAAAAATGAAAGCAATGGAGTTAAGTAATGCATTTAGCACTGACATTAAGGATATGTGCTTGGTTTCAGACTTGGTGATTCCACCTAAGTATAAATTGCCAAATTTTGAGTTGTATTCAGGAGCCACATGTCCCAAGTCCCATCTGATCATGTACTATCGAAGAATGGCTGCGCATGTACGTAATGACAAACTAATGATCCATTATTTTCAAGACAGTTTAAAAGGGGTTGCTGCTAAGTGGTATTTAAGCCTAGACCAATCCTAAGTCCATTGTTTCCAGGATGTGACTGATGCTTTTATGAAACACTACAAGTACAATATGGATCTGGCCCCTGACCGCAGGCAGCTATTGAGTATGGCCCAGAACAGTACTGAATCCTTCAAAGAATATGCACAGCGATGGAGAGAAACGGCATCTCAAGTTGAACCGCCCTAGACTGAGAAGGAGTTGGTTGATTGGTTTGTAGACACAGTAAAGCCTGAATTTTATGAGAGAATGATCAGCAGTGTCAGTGCTAACTTCGCTGATATTGTTGCAGTTGGCGTGAAGGTGGAGGCAGGATTAAAGAGTGGAAAGGTAATCAGTTCTCTGAGCAGTTCAACTGGCGTCAGTACTAAGAAGTCTCTTAGTCACTCTCACAAAAAGAAGGAAGGGGAGACTAATGCCGTCATGACAGGAAAGAAACAGAGCCCTCGATGGAAACAGCCAATGTACCAGCAACAGCCGAAACCAAACTTCTCTCAGCATCCAATCTACCAAATGTAGTATGCTCAGCAACCCTACATAGCTGCTGTTACGCCTACTTTCAACCACCAAGCAGCGCAGCAGGCGCTAACCTATCAACAAATAGCCTATCAGCAATGGCCTAAAACCCATAATCATCAACAACCAAGGCAACAGGTTCCACAGCAGAATTCTCCCCACAAAAGGCAAGGAGGAAAGCCAACGTTCCCGCCTATACCGATGTCATATACGGAGCTCTACCCTTCCCTAGTGGAGCAAGGTTTGATCATTACTAGACCTTTGGGACCACCAACCGAGAAGTCTATGCCTTTCTTCAATCCAAATGCGAATTGTTCTTTTCATCAAGGAGGGGCCAGTCACGATTTGGAGAGTTGTTTGGCGTTGAAAAATATAGTCAAAGGATTAATGGAGAATAATATCCTATCATTTGCTGATAATCAACCGAATGTGAAAAACAATCCTTTGCCTACCCATGGGGCTACTAATGCCATTGAAGATGAAAAGGATGAGGTATTGGTTTTAGATGCAACAAAGATCAAAACTCCTATCAAGGCCTTTCATGCTAAGTTGTTTGAAGCTGGGTTAGTTAATGTTTGCCATGATGACTATGAAGAATGTAATGTTAGCATCAAAGGTTGTCATTTAGTCCAAGACGATGTTCAGTATTTGAACAATGAAGGGTTCCTACAAGTGTTCAGCAAAGAAAAGGAAAATAAAGTTGCAGCAATCGAACCTGTGTTTAACCTACCAAAGCCAAGAGGGCAGGTATCCGGGTCCAACACACCTAAGTTTGGGTCTGTAGTTCCTGTATTCAATAAACCAGTACCAGTTTACAATAATTATGGATCAATTGATGCTTCCACTGTCAATCATTTCAAGTAATGTGACACCCAACAACCTATGCCGTTTAGGTTCAGAGGTACTAAGGCTGTACCATGGCTCTATGAGAATTCCATGGGCAACAAAGGACAAAAAGACGTGATTCCAAGGAAAGATGTGGGAATCACTGTTGAAGGCGTAGTTCCAAGGAAAGAGGTGGGAACTATTGTTGAAGAAGTGACCAACATAGTTGGAACTGGAAAGATAACCCGAAGCGGTAGAGTATACACTCCTTCTTTCAAAGAAACCACACCCAGGGAAACTGTTGTCCCTATACTGCCTAGAGACAAAGGAAAAGAGGTAATTTCTAAAGAAGAAGATGACGAGTTCCTAAGGATTATCAAGAGGAGTGATTACAAAGTGGTATATCGGCTCCATCAGACCCCATCCAAGATTTCGATCTTGTCTCTGTTAGTCAATTCACCTGTTCATAGATCAGCTTTGCAGAAGGTATTGGCTCAGGCACACGTGGCCCAAGATATAACAGCTGGACAGTTCGACCATGTCGTTGCCAACATTACAGCTTGTAACACTCTTAGCTTCAGTGACGAGGAGTTACCTCGAGCAGGAAGGAATCATAACCTCACCTTACATGTATCAGTGAAATGTCAGGAGGATACGATGGACAGGGTTCTTGTAGATACCGGTTCATCCTTGAATGTTTCGCCAAAAAGAACTCTTGAGAAGTTATCTTACCAAGGAGCTATAATGAGACCCACCTCACTCATTGTTAAAGCCTTTGATGGCTCAAGAAGATCGGTGATGGGTGAGATTGAGCTGCCTGTCTTGATTGGTCCTCAAGTATTCAACATCCTTTTTCAGATCTTGGACATCAATCCTGCCTATAGTTATTTGTTGGGTAGACCATGGATCCATGAGGTTGGCATTGTAACCTCTACTCTACATTAGAAGATGAAGTTCATGGCCGAAGAGAAGTTGGTTATTATACACGGGGAAGAAGACCTAATGGTTAGCAATCTATCCTCGTTTCGTTATATTGAAGCGGATGAAGATGCTTTGGAAACCTCTTTCCAGGCTCTTTAGATAGAAAATGCCGTTATTCTTGATGATAAGGAACTAGTGGCCTCCGGTTGTCCATCTTTTGCTTCCTTCAAAAGCATTCAATCTTCTCTACGAGGAGGAGTACCTGAAGGCTGGGGCAAGATCGTCGAAGTCCCTGAAAGAGAGAAGTACCAAGGGTTGGGTTACAAACCAACTCTTGAGGGAAAAGCTGCTCCAACAAGGGGAAGACCAAGGACCATTCAAGAGGTGTTCGTCAGCGGAGGACAGCAAGTCCATGCCATCATTGAAGACGCTGAAAATGAAGATATCAACCACTTGTTGTTTCGGTGTGACGTCGCTTTAAGTAATTGGGAAGCCATTGAGATACCTACTTTGTACCCTATGGCAGAGTAATTTGTTTGCTTTTGTTGATGTTTTCAATTCCGCAGCCTTGCCCGAGGTTATCGGATTATTTTGTATGGGCCACCACTTTTAAATCTTAATCAATGAAAGTGATTGTTTTGTTAAAATTCTTTGTCTTTATTCTTGTTTTTACTCTGAGAAAAATGGCAATCTTTTCAAAACTACAAACTTCTTTTTCTTGCGTTCATATTTGTGCATTTTAATAAAATAAATCCCTCCATCATGCAGAGTAAATTCTAAACCCGTTGTATTCAATAACCCTACTCCCACTATCGACTTTGATTCGCCTATTTATCAAGCTGAGGAAGAGGAGGATTATGAGTTCCCCGATGATTTGGCAGAAATGTGTGAGTATCAGTACACGGATCTTCAGCCGCATGAAGAAAAAGTTGACGTCATCAACCTTGGCACCGAAGAAAAGAGGAAAGAGGTCAAGATCGGGGCAACACTTGGGGCAGAAGTCAGACAACGGCTAGTACTGCTTTTGGAGGAATATGTAGATGTGTTTGCTTGGTCTTATCAAGACATGCCTGGCTTAGATACAGACATAGTAGTTCATAAGCTACCACTCAAGCCTGAATGTCCGCCTGTGAAACAGAAGCTCCGTAGAAGTAGACCTGATATGGCTCTCCAAATCAGAGATGAGGTTAAGAAACAATTGGATGCAGGTTTCTTGGCAATTTCGAAATATCCGGAATGGGTAGCCAACATTGTACCAGTAATGAAGAAAAACGGTAAAGTGCGAATGTGCGTAGATTACAGGGATCTCAACAAAGCTAGTCCCAAGGATGATTTTCCCCTACCGCACATCGACACTCTTGTGGATAATACGGCCAAGTTTGCAGTTTTCTCCTTCATGGACGGTTTCTCGAGTTA
Organism: Lathyrus tuberosus; assembly: GCA_022829125.1. Classification (NCBI taxonomy): domain Eukaryota; kingdom Viridiplantae; phylum Streptophyta; class Magnoliopsida; order Fabales; family Fabaceae; genus Lathyrus; species Lathyrus tuberosus. The sequence continues at coordinate 1,795,920 of JALAZF010000516.1, forward strand.
CAATCAAAACAGAATGGACCCAGCTGATATGGATAAAACTACATTCATTACCCCATGGGGAACCTACTGCTACAAAGTCATGCCCTTTGGTTTGAAAAACGCAGGGGCAACCTATCAAAGAGCTATGGTGACCTTATTCCATGACATGATCCACAAGGAAATTAAAGTATACGAGGATGATATGATTGCTAAATCTCAGAGCGGGGAGGAACATTTGGACCATCTCTTAAAGTTATTCAAAAGACTCCAGAGATATCAGTTGAAGTTGAATCCGACCAAATGTACTTTCGGTGTCAGGTAAGGGAAATTGGTTGGTTTTATCATCAGTCAGAGAGGAATTGAAGTAGATCCTGACAAGGTACAAGCTATTCAAGAGATGCCAGCTCCGCAGACCGAATCTCAAGTGAGGGGTTTTCTGGGTCGCTTGAACTATATATCCAGATTCATCTCCAACATGACTCCTATTTGCGAACCGATCTTCAAATTACTCCGCAAAGATCAGACTGTAGAGTGGAATTCTGATTGTCAACAAGCTTTTGAAAAACTCAAGAACTATTTGCAAGAACCACATATTCTGATTCCTCCTGTTCCTGTAAGGCCTCTCATTATGTACATGACTGTTTTAGAAGGATCCATGGGTTGTGTATTGGGCCAACGAGATGAAACTGGTCGCAAAGAGCATGCCATTTATTACTTAAGTAAGAAGTTCGCTGATAGCGAAAGTCGTTATTCACTGCTTGAGAAAACCTGTTGTGCTTTAGCATGGGCTGCAAGACGTTTGAGGCAGTATTTGATATGTCCCACTACTTTGTTGATCTCGATAATGGATCCAATAAAGTACATCTTTGAGAAGCCTGCTCAAACAGGAAGACTTGCTCGGTGGCATATGCTATTGTCAGAATATGATATCCAGTATGTTCCTCAGAAGGCTATCAAGGGAAGCGTTTTATCAGAGTACCTTGCAGATCAGCCTGTTGAAAATTATGAACCTCTTAAGTTTGATTTCCCGGATGAAGACATCATGGTAGTAAAAGATTGTGAAGAGCCCGTCCCTGATGAAGGTTCTGAGCCCGGTTCTAAATGGAAGATGATGTTTGATGGTTCCTCCAATTTCAAAGGACATGGTGTAGGTGTTGTATTGATAAGTCCCGATGGCGGTTATACTCCTTTCACAGTAAGGTTGGACTTTGGATGCACAAACAATATTGCCGAATACGAAGCATGTATTTTGGGTCTAGAAGCTGCAATTGATCTTGGAATCAATATTCTGGAAGTTATGGGTGATTCTGCCTTGGTCATTTACCAAGTCAGGGGTGAATGGGAAACTAAGGATGAAAAACTTATTCCATACTATGCTTACATTATGGAATTGATTAAGTGCTTTGATGAGATTACTTTCCGTCATGTTCCTCGATCAGAGAATCACATAGCTGACTTCCTAGCAATGTTAGCTTCAATGTGGCAAGTCATATTTTTCAATGAAGCACCTCTCATCAGTATTGAGCGCAAGACCGAACCAGCTTACTGCCAGTCAGTTGAAGAAGAGATGGATGGAAAACCATGGTTTCACGACATCATGAATTATCTGAAGACTTAGGAGTACCCTGCCAATGCTTCAAGTCTTGATAAGAAAACTTTGCAAAGATTGTCGTCCAAGTTCTTCCTCAGTAATAACGTACTTTACAAGAGGAATCATGACATGGTCCTGCTAAGATGTGTTGATAAGCGAGAAGCAGACTTATTGATTCACGACATTCATGAAGGAGCCTTTGGCACTCATGCCAATGGGTATGACATGGTGAAAAAGATCTTGGGGGCTGGATATTATTGGTTGACTATGGAAGCTGACTGTATCCAATACGCTAGAAAGTGTCATAAGTGCCAGATCTACGCTGATAAGATGCATGTTCCTCCGACCTTGCTGAATGTATTGTCATCTCCGTGGCCTTTCACTATGTGGGGCATTGACATGATTGGAGCAATTGAGCCGAAAGCTTCTAATGGACATCGTTTCATTCTAGTGGTCATCGATTATTTTACCAAGTGGGTTGAAGGTGCTTCCTATACCAATGTGACCAAGCAAGTGGTCACTCGTTTCATCAAGAATAATATCATTTGTCGTTATGGAATCCCCAGCAAGATCATAATTGACAATGGGGAAAATTTGAACAACAAGACAATGAAGGAGTTATGTGACAATTTCAAGATTGAGCATCATAATTCTTCACCTTACCGTCCCAAGATGAACGGAGCTGTCGAAGCTGCTAACAAACACATCAAGAAGATCCTGCAGAAGATGGTAAAGACTTATAAGGATTGGCACGAAATGTTACCATTTACCTTGCACGGATACAGAACTTCGGTTCGAACCTTAACAGGTGCAACCCCTTTTTCTCTGGTATATGGAATTGATGCTGTCCTCCCTATTGAAGTGGAAATACCGTCTTTAAGAATCATGATGGAAACTAAGCCTGACGAAGCTGAATGGGTCAGAGATAGATATGATCAACTTAACCTCATCGACGAGAAGCGACTAACTGCTATGTGTCACGGCCATCTATATCAGAAAAGGATGAAGAAAGCTTTTGACAAGAAGGTTTGTGTTCGGGAATTTCGAGAAGGAGAGCTTGTACTCAAGAAAATCCTGCCATCTCAAAGGGATGCTCACGGAAAATGGGCACCCAACTACGAGGGTCCATTTGTGGTAAAGACTGTGTTCTCAGGAGGTTCTTTACTCCTCACAATAATGGATGGTGAACAGCTCACACACCCTGCAAATGCCGATTCAGTACGAAAATATTACGCCTGAAAAGCGTGCTAAGTCGAAAACCCGAAAGGGCGACTTAGGCAAAAGTTAAAGACAAAGGCGTCTCACTGTATCAGAAGGGGTTGTCACCTACATCCAGAAATGCATGAAGAAAATCCAGGCCCATTTGTCCTCATCAGCAAAAGAATTCTATGATTTTTAGTCATTAGGGATGGTAGTGGTCATTGAATATGATGTAATCCTTTCCCAAATTTCCATTTTTCAATTGTAATGATCCATGGAACTTCGCTATTGGCAAGTTACCATTCTAATGAAATCAGATTTTTGAGCCACTCTTCGTTTGATATTTATCATTACTCTGATATTTTCCTTATTATGCAAAACTTCACTTATTTATTAATAACAGTTTTAAAAGCGGAAAATGTTTTGAAAACATTGAATTCGCCTTTCTTTGTTACTAAAAGAGGATTGACATTACTTCCCTGAATTAAACATTTCAATAATGCCTGACCACTAATTCAAAGGACTTCTCACCAGTCTTCACGAATGTGATTCCCCAGCAAAATAAGGACGTTCTCGCATTTAGCTTCACGACTGTCTACTGTTCAGATTTCAGTTTGATTCTTTATAGTTGACACAACGTTTTTCCTTCCTGTTTCCAGTCTGTTGCCTGAGTTGTTTCTTGCATATCATTAAGCATTCGCATCATACCATAGCATTGAGCATCATTGCATTTGGGTGTTTTGTTTGTTTGGTCCTTATCTCTCTCTTTTTCCCTTTTTTCTGGTCTTTGGATCTTTGTCTTTGTTTTGCTTGCGTCCGATTTTCACCTTTGTGCACCAGGTTTTGACTCTTTGTGCAGTATTCCCCAGGGAGTCTAACCTGCAACCCTGGTACCGATTTATTTGATACTTAATCACCTTATTCGGGATACCTAAAGTCCAGTAACTGCTGGCATTGTTTATACCAGGTCAGATGTGAACCTAAACTTCAGGTTATCGTGAACCCGTTGTTTGAAACCAAGTCAGATATGAACCTAAACTTCAGTTATCGTGAACCTGTTGTTTGAAACCAGGTCAGATATGAACCTAAACTTCAGGTTATCGTGAACCCGTCATTTGAAACCAGGTCAGATGTGAACCTAAACTTCAGGTTATTGTGAACCCGTCGTTTGAAACTAGGTCAGATATGAACCTAAACTTCAGGTTATCGTGAACCCGTTGTTTGAAACCAGGTCAGATATGAACCTAAACTTCAGGTTATCGTGAACCCGTCGTTTGAAACCAGGTCAGATGTGAACCTAAACTTCAGGTTATCGTGAACCCGTTGTTTGAAACCAGGTCGGATATGAACCTAAACTTCAGGTTATCGTGAACCCGTCGTTTGAAAACAGGTCAGATGTGAACCTAAACTTCAGGTTATCGTGAACCCGTTGTTTGAAACCAGGTCAGATATGAACCTAAGCCAAAACAAATCCAGCTCATACTGATATTCAAAATCCAACTCGTTAATGAATCATTAATCTTGTTCCCGATTAAAATCTAGTTGTCCTTTATCCTCTAGCGCGCAGAGTTCGTCTCTATCTTTTCTGGTTTTTCTTGAAGACCCTGTTTGAACTCTTCAATATAAGAAAATCCCCGAAAATCTTTTAGCGGGTGTCTATCCTTTTATTTCAAACTGATCCCCAGTGGATCATGTATTCTTTCCGGTTTCATGTCCCGTAAGAATGCGTCTTTTTTCCCCTGTATCATCAGGTCACATATGAACCTGTCGCCCATCTCCCTGGATCATTCCCCAGTGGAGAATACCTTTCTGGGTTTTATCTCCAATAAGGACCCGTGGGTTTTCCCTCGGCTTCTTTTTTTCTATCCCCGGTGTTTCCTTGGAGTCTCCCCGGTGAGTCTCTTTTTTTGGTTAGCCTGTATCCTCAGTGAGTTTTCCTCATGGATACTAACCTTCATCCTTCCCTTTGGGCTCACTTGTGTTTGTTTTCTTTCTTTTTGTCTTTTGGTGTCTTGTTTAGTCTGCATCTTTGCACTATCATGGCATCATATCATCATACTAGTAGCATTGCATATCTTTGCATCTAAGGGCAAAATTTTCGGTTATCTGTATTTAAATATCTTTCACCATGATTTCATGAGGATTTTTCATCTCTCATGTCATCCGGTGAAGATATTTAAATAGGGGCAACTGTTGTACCCCAAATTTTACCCTTAGATCCATTGATCTTTTACATGTCATCTTAGGCCAATCATATTGCATAGCTAACCAGTTTACCAGGTTTTGTTTGTGTTTGTTTCATTTGTGAATTAGGTTTTATTTCAAGAGGATTCAAGGTTTAATCAGTCAAGATTTTGGATGGAGCACTGAATCAAGCAAGTTTCTCATGTTCAAAGAGACATCTCCATAACCTTCTCCATAACAATTTTTATCCACTTTATTCATCCTCATGTCCCCTCTTCAATTGTTATTCTTAATTCCAAACCAATTTCAATAGTCATCCATTAACCAATTTTTATCCAATTTCATTTCTATTTGTCAATATCAATTTTCCTAAACCATAACCATTTCACCTACCAAAATTCACTTTTTCTTTTATTTTCCTTTCTAAGTCATTTATTTAAAAAAAAAACGTTTTCTTTTATTTTGCTATAACTAAAAAGAGAGAAAACCAAGTCTTAAGCCCATTTCATAAGCCCATTTATGTTACAAAATCAATGTTACAAAAATGATGTTGCAAATGAGAGAAATTACTTGCTGATGACCAATAGGACGTGCAATATAGTTTTGACTTTTCAACTCATTTACTTTAGCCAATGAGAGACTGACGCGTGGCTTGGCATGGAGCAAATAATGGAAACAATTTCCTCTCCTTCGTCGTGGCTTTGCGTTTCAATAGAGAGAAGAAGAAAATTCATGCCAAGAGGATTCGTGTCCAAACTCAACGTAAACCATTTCTACAATCCAATCCTTGGCGCGCTTTTCATCCTTTTGAAATCTCCAAGTCATTTCCCTTTTGAGCTTTCGTGCCTGGGTTCATTAAAATTTGCTCTGAAGATTTACTTGGTTCAGCATAAGGACCACCCTCGCCTGCAGAAATCTTCCTGGAATCCCAACCATTGCCTCATTTGATACCCACTTTCATGACAACAAAGAAGGAGGTTTTAAGCAATACACAAAATCATGAAAACGTGCCCTGCATCTCTGAGGTCCTTGCGCAGCAGCGGAAGCGTTTTTGTCTCCAAGAATTGACCGGATTTGAATTTGAAAGGAGACGGTTGCAAACCCTAATTACTTACTCAGCATACCATGTGTTTGTCCATTGGTCTCAAGGAATCAAAGCCAGTCTGCTCAGCCTATAAAAGGAGGTCATCCCAGCACTTGAAAATCACCAACAATTCTCACAAAATAGTCTAAAGTCTCTGAGTTTGAATTCCACGAGCAAGGAAAAGGAGAAGGGCTTTGGAGTCTTGCTAGTTCATAAAGGAGAGAATTCAGCACACTTGAAGGTTCAGTGGACATTACTCCACTTGGTAACTACACTTCCCATTTTAATATTCATGCTCAACTGATATCATCATATCATATCTCAATCATAACTGTTGTAATGTGCTTTATGTTGCTTTTCACTCATCTATAACGTGCTAATGTGTATTTGAATCTGTACTTTCTGTCCATGGCTTGATATCATGAAGTAGGATGGTTTTATTTGCTTTGCTGATGTGTTGAGATAGATATGTATACTGCTTTTTATTCTAAGTTATTATGCTTGAGATGTCAATGCATTGGTCTTGTTCATTAACTAGCTGTAAGCATATAAGGTTTCATTTTGGTGTTGTACTGTCAAACTTAGATGGATAGAAATGCTAACTTACCTATGTATGTCTTGATGCTTGGATGTTATTTTGAGATAAGAGATTCTTGAATTTTAGTCCACCCCTGTTTCTGAGATGCTCATGTATTTTATGATTAGTAAACCTATCTATCAATGCTTGATTGAATGTTGCTAAGTTACTTTCATTAAATGCCACTCGTGTTCCTTTCTGTCATAATCAATGGATGATCATTTTGTATACTTAAAATCATGGCCTTGTTTTGTATCTAAAACTTTGGTATTGTTGATGCTTGTTGTGTTTAGATGTTGACACTTTTGGTATTCATGTATTCATCTACATTTTGATATGCACCACTCTGTCATGGCATGATCTTGGTTGACATATGTGCTTGATATTTGGTGTTTGAATTGCTAAAATGTTTGGTGTTGACTTGCTTAACTCGAGACCTGTTGCTAGCTTTTTAACTTAAAGTTTTGATGTTCTAACCATGTACTTGTAAACACTTCACCACTTGTTTGGAGTTGTGCATTACCTCATGACTCATCTGTTGGTATGCCTAAGATTGATTCATCTAAAACTGTTGTCCTGTTAGAATTAAATAACTAAATGCACTCTGAAAGTTTACTTGTTGTGTTTACTTACTGCTGTGATAGGTTCAGAAATCTTTTACCAAGCATTCTTATCTTTGTTTTACCAGTTTTTGGTACATAATATGCCATCTTTGCCTTGCTGCCTCTGTGATTTGTGACCAATTTGTAAACCTAGAATCCATATTGGGTATGCCTTACTATGTTTGAAACTTGTGTTGTCCATATGCCACTACTGTCAGTATGTTGTATTCATATGTGTAAGCCTTTAAAGTGTTCAAATTTGATGTGTACAAATTCTGTTTGAGCCTATGTTCTATGACATCTTTGTGAATCCAAAATGCCATGAACCTATGTCTTCTACCATCATGTCATTAGGTTTAAATGCAAACATTCCTTGACATTGTGTTTAGTTTGTGTACCTATAATCTGGCCTTGATGTATGAACTGTTACCATGCCTCATATGCCATCTATTCTGAAGTTTTGTCTGCTGCTCTGTTCAATGTATCATGACATAGAGATCTTGTTACTTGACTAGTATGCTAGCATTAGTGTGCATTTAATCTTTTGAACTTATTGACCTTTGAACTATAGCTGCTCTAAATGACATTGTTGCTTCTCTGCACTGAATGTTGTTTAGTGGCATATAAGTCATGTTTAATTTCCATGGTTTTCAATGAGTGTGTCATGTTGTTTGTTGAATCTTTGTACAATGTTTGTAATCTGTTATACCATTTACTCAAAATTGTTTCATTGTTCTTGCTGTATGTTTGCATTACCAAAGTGAGAGTTTAGTTGAATGTTTCATTTGTGTGGTTTGGCATTGTTTAGTATTTCATTTGTTTGGTAATTCATATGTTTTTGAGAGTTTGATCAAATGTTTCTGTCCTTGTTTGTTGATAATTGTCTGCGTAAATGAGGGCATGGCGTAATGTTTGGGTTGGCTGCTATATGATGTTTGGTTTGATTTGCTTCTTCTGGTTTATGCACGCGTGAGGACTTATGTATTAATTAAGTCATGTTTTGTAACGGATGAAACAGCCACCCCAGTGGCAAGCACACACATGCACACTCGCCTTTGACCCTTGGGATTGGGGTTCGAATCCCCCTCGCCCCAGTCTTTTTATTTTAATTTTTAAAATTCGCTTCGCTTTACATATATATCACTGCTACCATTATTTGTTAAAGCACGAGCGTTGGTTTGGTTGGTAAGGTTTTAGGGCTGCATGCGCATGGTCCTGGGTTCAATCCCTAGGAGGGCCTTTCTCTTTATTTTTACCACATGTTTATTTTATTTCTTTTAAGTTTATGCACTATATTTCAAACCTTCATAACTTATTCGTTTTCCATCCTTTTTCTTCCATTCTTTTTGCTAATTGTTTCTAATTGGATTCACTTGTTGAATATAAGAAGAAATGGTTGAAAATATTTAATCTTGATAGCTTTTATTCATGTTGAGATTGGAAATTCTTTTAGGGTTTTTATTACACTATTTTATTATGTTATCCTTGTTTATTTTGTTTAAGCATTGTTTAATATATTTAATTTCAACCTTGTATGATGATAAACTTTGTTTCACCCTAATATCTTATTTATATCTAGTTACATCATCATTTAAATTCATATAGCTCTTTATTTCATAGTAATCTTAAAACTGTTATCTTCCCGCATTCCAAAGGAAAGTCCTCCTAAATTGACTCATGAGTCTCTAAACAAACCACCCTACCTTAGCCTCATAAGAGCTTATCCCATTTCTTGGCCTCACGAGAGCCATGGAATCTTAACTTAGCAATAGGTTAGAGTTTTGAACTCTATGTGATTCTCACCATCATGAGAACTCACTTTTCCCCATTACAACTTAGACTTAGAGAGTTTCTTTGACTCTATATGAGCTCATACTCAATCCCCTTGGAACTTTGGCCATAGTCAATGGTTCCTCTCTCACCCTTAGTTAGGTGAACTATGGTTGCTCTGATTCTTTAGTCAGATACGTAGGCACAAGATGCGACGTCTTGGCGAGCAAACTTAGTGTACATACCCCTAGGTCTTCACCTTACTCTTAGCAAGAAAACATAACATAACACAAACTAAACAAGTGGTTCCTGTAGAGTACTACAGATACTTAGGGTGCTAATATCTTCCCTTAGTATAACCAACCCCCGAACCTTAGATCTCCCCCCTTTAGGTTTCCTCAATCTTGAACCTTTCCTTTAGATAAATCAAAGTCGGTGGTGAATTCAAAGTTTTGTGATGAAAGTTAATTAATAGCTTGTTATCCGATTCTTACCGCAACATCGATACTGTCGATCTTGAGGCTTGATCCACTTGGAATGTTGCAACCTTGTGCTTGATTCTTGATGTGGGAGTCCTCTTGATCCTTTATGGGTGTTTGAGAGGTTAGAAAAGTTGAAGATCATGTCATTTCTTGATTGATCCTTTGTCTAAGTGCTCTGAGAGGGCTTGAAACCCTAATTCTTGATTATAGTGAATGCTCAACCATCTTTGAGGAGATTGATGAGACATGGTGGTACATCCATATTGTAGTAATGATTTTCACAATGATGGGAAATCTTAGTGGTCAAAATTTGGGGTATGACACTTTTTACAGGGTAGATCCTATTGGGGAGAAAAACCAATCATTGGTTCTCAGGGGTAAGAACTCTACCGGGGATGTCAAATGGGACATTCCGTCTGAAGCAGTCGAACCTTTATTCAGAATGTACTGGTCATCAGGAGTATTTCGATTCTGCATTTTGGAGTTTGAGCACTATCGGAGAAGCAGTCGGTATTCTTTTTTGTGTTCATTAATCAAAAAGAAATTGCCATCTTTGTTTTAAAAGTAGAAGTAAAGTTGAAAACAAAAGTAAATCCATTTTTTTTCAAGAATGTTAATCAAATAAGCATGTCATTCTGTATAGCTGATTAAAACGAGGATTGCAAACAAAGGGCACAAAAGCTCATTTTTTATTGATATAATGGTAATAAGCCAAACGCATGATCCCATAGTGTAGCGTGCGGTTTTTGCCGGTGACGCGACCACCTTACCGCAAAGGGATTCGAATTTGGGGTGCTACTTTTTGATTTCTGTATTTATCCTATGAAGCTGTTTAAGGAAGGGGAAGATATCTTAAACTAACCCTGCTGTAACACCTCAAAATCTTCCCTCTTACTTTTAACACTAACTGGCTTATGTTCCATTTCATTCTTTGCATTAGCATTTGTGCATATCACGGGTTCTTAGCATGGGATCAAGGTGTCGGAGCCAACTCAAGGGAAAAAAGATGTTTCCCAGAGCTTCAAGCAAAGTTCATGTGTAGTGGCCAAGATGTGAAGGAGAGAAATAGTTCTTGATACCATCATTGATTGAGCCACAAGGGGGTCTTGAACCTCAAGGTGTCTTATAATGTCCATCACCTCATCAGAGGGTTGAAATTGGTAAGAAATTTCAAGGGAACCACCCTCTCCTAACCAATGCAAGATTAGGGTTTTGGAATTTTTGAGTATAATGCCCCAATGGGAAAGATATTTAAGCTTTTATCATCTATAAATGGTATATCTCCTCATTGTTTGAGAGGATACACATCATACTCAGAGGATTTTGGATTTGGAGGATGTGCTGATTTCTCCTAGACTGAGGGTTTAAAACTAGGGTTTGCCATGAAATCAGTTTATTTCTGATTTCTTGGGCAAAACTTGATCTCATGGTATTCTATATGTCCTTAAGTGTCTAAGGATGGAGAATTTTCCATCAATTTGTTTAAGAGGAAATTCAATTGGTCTTTTGATTGGAAATCAGGAGATTTGGGGAAAAGTCAACTATGCAGAGGAAAAAGTCAACTCTTGACTTTTTGAGGTCAAAACCATGTTCCTCATGTCAAACATGATCATTGGAGAGGGTTTGGTCAAGAAATAATGAAAGATTCATAAAAAATCAAGAAATGTTCAAAGTTGCCAAAAATAGAAATTAGGGTTTCTATTTATGGCAAGTTTTGGCAAGGTGAGAGGTCAACTTTGGGGCTTTCTTTCTCCATGTTCCAAGAACCAAATGGAGGGGATAGGGAGGCCTATCAAAAGTTCACATTTCAAGCTTCAAATCCATACCAAGAACATCTCCATTGGATCAAAATTGAGAGAGTTATGATTGATTAAAGTTGGAGGTTTGTAGGGCATTTTTGACTAGCAAGGCAAGTTATGGGCGAGCCAGCACGCAGTCATTTCATCAAACATCTTGTGTACATGTTTTGTCCAACTTCCAAGCCAAATTTCTCAATGATGCAAGCTTCAAATGTAAAATTGTTCAACATCAATCTTGTTCATTTCCATCTCCTCTTTAATTTTAGTGTTGGACAAATTTTAATCTGGTCAACCATTTGAGAGTTATAGTGGCCCAAAGTGGTGAACTCAACCTGATTATCTCATAGGCCATGGTGCCAGGCACGGGTAGGGCAAGACTTGTTCACACTGCAGTGTTGTTCTAGTGATTTTCATGGTCAATTTTAAGCATGTTAAGGGGCTCCATTCCAAGTATTTTCAACTCCAATATTATTCTCCTCCATTTCCTCTTTCTAAGGACCCAAAGGTCTTGTTATTTCATCCATTGATTAGTGAGTTATGTCTTGGTAAAGTCATCACCATGACTTTGTTGTTCTTGTCACCAAGATATGAAACATGTGAATGGTTATTTCTCATGCACATCAGCCATGCACGTGCTAAACCTTACCATATAAAGCCAAACATTCTCTTACATTGCATACCAGGCTAATACACACCATTGCCTCATTAGTTTAAACCCAAAAGAATAGAAACTTGTACAACAAGTTGTTGTGCTGCAAGTTCAGTGAAACACATCACCACCCTCCATCTTAATCACCACTATAGCATGCCATGTTCTTCCCACACTTAAACAAATACTCCCAACTCGGACATAAACCAACTCTAACCCAACTCTAACCCAACTCTAACTCAACTCTAACCTTGATTAATTCTCCTTAAGCTCTAACCAAAAATGGTTGCAACCATAACAAATTTTCACTCTCAGAAATTTCTCAATCTTATCTCTCTTCGAAGTTCCTCTTCCACCATCTTTTTCTAGCATTTCCTCCTCTATTCTTCACCAGATATCATCCATGGAAGCTTTGACGACAAAGGAGTAAGGAGTGCTGCTTCACCTTGTCCATCTCAAGATCTATCTCAATTCACAGTTGGAATCTCAAGGAAATTTACAGAATCAGTTCGCCTTTATTTGGCCGGTGGTGGAGCTACAACTATCAAGGATTGCTCTGGTGTTCTTGTATTGAAAAGTTTCACCAAAAGTTCAGGTCATCTTAAAACTCTTCTTGCACTTTTTCATGTATGGTAAGCTTACTTTTCGCTGCTTTGAAGTCCCCTAGGGTTTGTTGGGAAATCTGGCTAGTTGATATGCACATTAGGTGCTTAGTTCAATTTTTAGGGCTCAATTGTTTGCTTTCGATTTGGATGATTTATGCTTGATCTTTGAAAACGAAGGCCATATTTGGAATCCTCAGGAATTTTTTAGTGGAATAGTGTATTTGTGTGCATTTTCTGGGTTGGTCAGCCACCGTGGACGGCGGAGATGTCACCGGAGAAGGTGACCGGAAAGACCAGCCCGACCACCATCCATAAACCCTAACAATCTCAGGCCGCTCTCTTGTTCTAATCTGGGACGTTGAATGAATTGGATCCTAAGGCTGGGAAAGCGCCAATGCATTAAAAACCCATCTCCCTAGCACGTGATCCTTTTTTCTGATTTATTTTGAAATAATTGTTCACATGTGGCAGTTCCATGTTAAGGTATCATGTGCGTGCGTTTTGGACCCTTAGATGGGCGTATTTTCTTGATCATTACGTGTTTGACTGAACCAATGGCCATGATTAAGTCAATTTGTTGACTGAGCAACATCACATGCGCTGCAGGCTAGTTGGTATATTGGGCCTAACTCTTTTGATATGCACACCCCCTCCTTCTGGGTCCAGCGTGTATTATAATTGCTTATTTGCTTTCGTTGCACCCCCCCATGTCATTTTCTCATTTCTTCCTTTTTTATATACACGTTTCAAAAGTTTTTTTTTTAAATAGTCCCTTTTCACTAAAAATTCTGATAAAATTCATGGCTGGTCCTAAACCTCTCTTTTAATTTTTGGTAATTTTTATTTCCATGTTTGATTAATTTTGATGCCTGTTTGGAATTTTCTTTGTGTTGTGCTTTAATGATCATAGTATGTGATACTTGGTGCACTAATCATTTTCTATAAGAAGTTTGGTACTGATTTTTCACATGGAATTTGACATGAGATATTAGGATATATTGAGAACTACTATGTAATTTTTAGGATTTTTTTAGGTGATATTTGATTGGCTTTTGAATGTCATCTTGTATGTGTTTGTTCAATGACTATAGTGCACATTATAGGTCTTGTTTAAACATGATAACAAATTAATTTTGGCTCATTATTTTGTATATTGTTTAGCATCTGATTACAATCCATCTCACTTGGCTCCTTTGAATTTTTACAACATTTAATCATGCTTGTGTTAATTGTTAAAGTGCACCTTGTTTGTGTAGACGTTTAGAGTGCTAGTTCTAGGGCTTTATGTTCATTGTGTAACCATTCAACATGATACTTGTGCATTCATTTGTATACATGTTTAGGCATCCTTATAGGTCTTCTAAAACCATATTATAGGTCCTTGAATCTTAACCTTGATTGATTTGTATAGACTTAATTGAACCTGGATTGATACTTGGTGTTTGATCTTTCTTTGTCCATTTTTTCTTGTGTGTTGCGTGGCATATCTTCATGAGGACTTATAGGACCTAAAAGCTATCCAAACTAGACTCACTTTCTATTTTAGATCATCTATAACCATTCATGTGACTCATAACTTCATTTTTACTTGTTTGAAAGCCCATGACTTGTGAGCATTGTTTGTGTGATCCATTTGGTTCTAAATTGAGTTGTTTGTATGATGTGATCAAAATGATGCATCTATTTCACATCCCACCTCATTGCACATGACCTATGATATTCCAAGACATACACATTCACTTTCTCATACCATATTGCATATAATTTCTTTGCATACTTCACAAAACTTGAACTTGATTTGTCTTTTCTAAAGTGAACTTTGTTTGTTAAGATTGTTTGAACCTTGTGTGATCTACTTCTTCCCTTTCTTTTAGGACTTATATGAGACCTATTAGAGGTCAATACCCTCTGACCTTGACATGTCTAAAGTTCCTTTAGCTCATTCTAATTTCATATGTCTTCACTCATTTCATAAATCATCCATGCTTGACAATTTTGAACTTGTTTTGCTTTTAACCTTTAACAAGTAGTGATGTGAGTTATGTATGAACACTATAGGAGTCTTATTTTGATTTCCGTTTCATGTAAAGGGTGATATGCTACTGACTTGGATGTTCATACATGATTCATTTCACTTACATGACTTCTTTTTATTTGTTTTGTCTAGTATGTGCATAGTTTGAACTTGTATGAATTTGTTTGGACCTAGTTGTTCTTATTCTTCAATGTGCTTCAATGTGAGACTTGTATGGACTTTGTAAGAACATTCTTGACTTCTAAATGACATTCCAAATGTCATGAGCTACTTCCTTGGATCCATATGCGTGATTGTTCATCTTTCATTTTCATTTCTTACTTGCTTTACAAGTATGTTTCATTGTTAAACTTCAATAGTTGTTTGTTCACTTCTTCTTGCTCCATTTCTTAAATGCTTACATCCATGACTTGTATGTTCATTTAATGACATTCATATGCATTCATAAATGTCATTTAATTCTGACATTGATTTATGTGCATGCATTAATACATGTTTACCATTCATAAGCATTCATTTTTCATAAGTGGTACACACATTGCCTTTGCATGATTGTTTGGTGCATAGTTTGTTTTTGTTTGACTTCATATGGCATGTTTACATTAGTAGGATCCCTTAAGACATACCTACTGACTTAGGATGGTTCCTAACCCTTAGGACTTCTTCCTTCTTGGTTTGACCTTTGTTTGGTGTTTAGAACATCTCCTTAGAACATTAGGACTTGTTTGCTTCCTCCTTTTCACTTGTACTTCAATATTTGAATTGTTTTGGTACTAACCATTTTCTGTAGGGGCTACGGTAAGTCTTGAGTATGTGGATGCTTATCCATACTCATATATCTTCTCTCTTATCTCTTTCACTTTCTCTTAAGTGTTTGTGAATAGCATGATATAATGCTTTGTGTGTACAACTTATCCACACCCCTTAGGGATCCTAGCTCAACTTTAATCTTTGATTAAAGTGAGGTGGGATAAGCATTAGGTAGTGCTATCCCTCTCTTCTCTTTAGACTTAGGTTCTAAAACCTTGACCTTAGGGCCACTTTTGCATGATAACATTAGGAACAAATTAGATTTCCTTTAGTGTTTTCTTTTCGACTTGAGTCTTCTCTTCTCATCTCATAATCTTTCTAAAACACTTAATAAAGGTTAAACGTGTATTGCGCATGAGCCTTATATGTGGGAAGTGAATAATGGGGGGTCTCCCTTCATTCTTCTAGGGTACTTAGTGTATGTCGTGTTGGGGACGATACGCGACGTATTCGTTCCTATGTTGTAGACTTGGGTGCAATGCAAGTTACAAACAACTTCAAAAACACTTCTGTCTAAAAACACAAAACAAATTCAAACCTTTTTATCCTTCGAGGTCGTTAAGTTTCAAACCTCATTTTCAGAAAAGGGCACGTTACTTCCGTCTCGTCGCAAACAGGCATCGACCCTAACTGTCGGGCGCGAACTTAACGTCGCTCATAAAAAACACCGACCTTGTTAAGTCGAACTACGACTGCTCTGATTTCCCCTCTCTGGTTAGATTGAGGATACGTAGGCACAAGACGGCGATGTCTTGGCAAGCAACCTCCCCCCTTAGTTCGTGTCCGAACTACGTTGACTCTGATTTTCCCGTTCCCGGGGGAATACGTAGGCCTAGGACTCCGAGGACGTCCTATCGAGTCACTTATTTTTCTTTTCTTCTTCGTTTCTCCATTCCTTTACGTGCTCGTTCCTTCTCCTTTCCAGTAGCAGTGGAGCTCCAGGTGACGACACCCTTTGATCGAGACAACAAGCGTGGATCCCATCGAGTACAATGGACGCGTGGGGTGCTAACACCTTCCCTTCGTGTAACCGACTCCCTTACCCATTTCTCTTGGTCGCGAGACCATGTTCTTTTCCTTCCCTCAGGTTTACGCAGTGTTTCCTTTCCCTTTCTCGGGATAAATACACAATTCTGACGACTCTGTTTCCGCGCCACTTTCGCGTTTGTACTTGGATGAAAATCCAGGGAGCGACACCTGCACACAAATGTTTTCTTTAACAAATGCTAAGAGATCGGGGAACGGGGTCTAATTATTCAAATGGAAGCTATTAACACCCAGTGTATCTATGGTAATCCATAGGAACCTTCTTTTGCATGTATTTTTGTTAATTTGAAATTCTTTCTTGTGTTTATCTACTGTGGCTTGGGAAAGTTTCTCCTTTGGGAGTGTTGAGAGAATTTTTTTGCTGTTTTCGGGTTTTCTGTTGTTTTTGGGAAGGAATTGGACCTGAAGTTTTTTATTTGTGTGGTCGCTAAGATTTCGCAATCTTATGCCTACGTATTCGTGTAAAGAGATTTGGGAAATCAGAGCAATCGTAGTTCCTCCTATTCTATGGGAGGAAAAATGTTTGGTGTCTTCTTCAAAGCTAAAGATTGAAGCGATTGAAGTATTTGTGTCTAGTTTAAAGCCCAAGATTGAAGCTGAAAGGGTGACTGAGAGAGAACTTTTCATCTCTAAAGGGAGATATCTCACCTATTCATCACAGATGTTGAAAAATTGATTATAAGGGAAATTACTTTAACTAGGATATGAGGAATCCAGCAATGCCATAATTTCCTTTATAAGAGGGATGTCATGAAGGAAGAAAGCTTTAACTCAGTTTAGAGCAATGCCATTTTTTCCTTATGAATCTTTCATGCTAAGAGAAAGACATTGGCTTGGATGTATGGAATCCAGAGGCTTGCCACTTACAGCTGTAAGATGAAAGATGAATTATAGCTAGGATAAGGGAAGGACTCCAGCTTGGATTCTGAATCAACAAGTGTGCCACTTCTAGCAATTATCTGGACAAAGGTTTTGATTATTTGTGTGTGATGTATAAAAGTGGTATCTTCCTGTAGAGTGGACTCATGGTCTCACCTGAGGAGATGTTGATTTTTGTGTGCCTTGATCAAAGCCCAAGGTTGAAGATAAAGGAAACTGACTCCACTGGGGAGGGTTATATCTGTCTTGTACAAAGCCCAAGATTGAGGCTGACTGAGGAATTTCTTATATGAAGCCTAAAAGGAGGTTGTCTCTTGCTGAGAATTTATTGAAATCCAGGAGTAGGTCCAAATTGTATTGGGGGAAATCCAGAGGATTTACTCTTGTTGTGAATCAGGGAAGAATTGAAGTACCAGATGCCATGAGGCTCTAATTCTGTTAGGGATTTGTTGATGGTAAATTGACCCTGGCTGGGGTGTTTGAGGTGAAAGTTTAAAGATGAGTTTGAAAACCTATGAGGTCTTCAATTCTGTTGGAGACTAGTGTATTGGTATAATGATCAGGGTTTTTCCTGTGCTTTTAGGAAACTTAAGGGTCTCTGTGTGAGATCCAAGAGGAGTTGAGACTTTCCCAGCCATACTTGAATGAAGCCCAAGAGGAGGCTTAGACTATCCAAGTCTCTCTAGAAGTGGTAGGCTCTGGTGTAGAGAGGGGTCTTTGTATGATGCCCAAGAGGAGGCTGTTGGTTTAAGGGATGAAGATCAACCCTAGAATGGTCTGATGTTCTGGAATTTTGACTCTCCTGGGGATTGAACTAGTACTGATGACTAATTTCTATCCTATGCTTTTAGGAAGCCTTTGGGTCCTTGTACTAAGCCCAAAAGGAGGCTGGGGAACTTCTAAGAAGCCTGTTGGTCCTTGTACTAAGCCCAAGAGGAGGCTGGGGATACTTCTAGGAAGCCTGTGGGTCCAAGCCTAAGAAAAGTTCAAGAAAGGTTTCACAGGGAATTAATCCTTTCTCTGTTGAACAGTTCTAAGGTTTGAAGAAATTCAAAAGAGATTTCACCGGGAATTAGTCCTCTCTCGGGAAATTAATTTCGTATTGTATATATATAAGTTTTGACAGTCTTGAGAAAAGTTTCACCGGGAATAATGCCTTTCTCTGTTCCATATTGAATAAGCCTAAGAGGAGGTAGACTGTATAGGAAATTTCATATGAGGGAACTAGTTTTGACTAAGTTAAAAGTAACATCGGTTTGACCTAAGTGTAGACCTAACTGCTGGGGAAACTCTAAACAATTATGCACAAGTATATATACAGATAAGTGAATTGACATGTATATACACAAATATGTAATGAATTGAAAAGATGTTGGGCCTTACACTCTGAGAAGAGGCCCAAGTGTATGGTGATCTGTTGTATGATTTTAACTATATGGTTAGTGTTTTATGAAATTGAAGAAAGTTTTGAGGAAACTTTGAATTTGAATTTGAATTAAAAAGACATTTTATTTGTTTAAGAAAAGAGTGTTTGGGGCTTATAACTTAAAGAGAGGCCCTAGTGGTCTAAAAGTAGTTTCACCGGGAACAATGCTCCTCTTAGTACCAGTTAAAACAGATAGATGATTTTGAAAATAGAGGTATGAGGCTTACAACTTAAGGAGAGGCCCATGAAAGTTGTTTAATGTTAAGATAAAGCTTATGTACAAAAGATTGGGGCTTATACTCAAGTAGAGGCCCACATGACTTATTTGAAAAGGCGACGATCGCGTCACGATTTTGAAAACCACAGAGGGACTTATACAATGACTGAGGCCCCAAAAATTATTTACACAAAGGGATGGGTCTTACACTCCACAAAGAGGCCCAAAAAGTTATTTTTATACAAGAGTTGGGGCTTATAGCTCAAGGAGATGCCCAGATGAAAAAACACTGATCGCACTGTTTATTTTGAAAATCGTATCGGGACTTATACAATGACTGAGGCCCAAAATGATGTATTTACAAAGGGGTTGGGTCTTACACTCTATTAGAGGGCCAAAAGTGTTTCAAATGAAGTTTGAAAAAATTAAAATCAAGGAAAACCCTAATTTTAATTAAAAAAACAATTTTTCAAAGTAAATTAGATAAAAAATGATATAAAATATCAAACATATTTAAAAATAAGTTATAAATTTTGAAAAATGTTTTGAAAAATCATGTTATGTTTATATGAAAGTATGAAAATCATTTGAATTTGAAAAATCAAGAGGAAAATTTCATTTAAAATGTTTAAAAACAAATAAAAATGAAATTCTTTTCAAAATTCAAACTATATTAAATAAATAATATAAATTTGATTTTTTTTTGTAGAATAAAATATTTTAACATTTTTGTGAAATTTTAAAAAAAGAACCAATAAAAAATGATCAAAATTGAAGTAGAAATTAATTTTTGAAATTAATTATGAAAATAATAAAAAATGAGAAAAAAAAAAGTAAAAAGGAGAGGGAACCGAAAATGGTCTGGGTGGGTGTTGAACCGACGCCCTCTAACCAAACAAACACACGCTACTACCACTGGGATGGTGATACATCCGTGTATCAAAACCACCCCATAAACATATAAGGGTGGCCTATTTTCTAGGCCATGCCAAGGCAAAAAACCAGATTTTGGGGCATTTGCAAGAAGGCCATAACTTCTTCATTTCTCTATGAAAATGGATGAAATTTAGATGGATCCTACCTCTTGAAGCTCCTTGTGCTAACTTTCAAGATGCTTGTACCAGAAGTAATTCTATGCTTTGGACACTCTTAATAGACCCCTTAGAAGCTTTTAGGATGATCAAAATCAACTGGAAAGCTCTGGAACAGAAATTGACTCTTTCTTGCAAAAGTGGCAAAAGTGACCAAAATGGTAACTCCCTTAATTGGTGTTACAGTTGAGGGAAACTTGTTGGAACAATTTAGGGATGACATTTGGAGAGTATTTGAAGTGTTGTTTGGCTTTGAAAGTGATTGGATCAAGACATGGCTTGAAAAATGCAGAAAAGTCAAAATTTGAGGTTTTGATGGTTGACTTTCTGATTTTGGTGTTGTACAATGAGGATGAAGGTTTGAACACCTCCAAGGGATAGTTTGTGAGGTGTTTGGATGGTTGTTCGAGGAATTTATGCTCTGTTTTTGAGAATTCCCAAATTCCTCCTTTGAAACTTGAAATTTAAATAAGAGAGGGAGAGTGAGAAAACAAGGCTTTGGTATTGTTTTGGTGTGGTTTGAAACATCATAAATGACCTCTATTTATAGTAGAGGAAGTTTGTTTTTGAAGGAATAGTGAATGGGGGCTGGTTCACTCTATTATCCAATGAATATGCCAATGTATCACTTTCTTAAATGCCAAGGTACCAAGTCTCCTCTAGCCATTGACTTGAACTGATCTTTGTAGCTTTAGGTCTTCTGATTTTTTGAAACAAGCTTGACTTAAATGGACAGTCATGGACTGATGCATGCCACCTCAATGCATCCTTTCAATGCTTCATGACAAACTTGATTTTTGGATTTGCAAATTGATGATCACATGCCAAAAGGATTGGTTCTTGACTTATTGGTCTTATGGTTCAGATCCCTTATCATTTAGGTTGATATTGGACAGAAATAAAGTGATGCAAGTGTCCAAATTGGCTCAAGAAATCGTTGGAACCAAGTTATGTTTAAATGTCTTTGTGTGGGCAGGGTGCAAAATGCCATTTTTGGAGGCTTATAACTCCTTGCTCAAGTTGAATCATGGGGGCTCTTGTACTTTTTGGAAAGCCTCTATATCATACTTCAACTTTGATGTTTAACTTTGGTCTTGAATCATCTTGGATCATAATGAAAAATGGCCTCAAAGTTGGTGAAAACACAAAACAGATTCTGTCCAAAATTTCACTAAGTGCTGAAAAAGTGTCCATTTTCCATTTTTTGTGATTTTGATCAATCCATAACTCAAAATCCATGAGGATTTGGAATATGTTGTAGTTGACAATCTTGAAGTATGTAATGAAAGCTTTCATTTGAGCTTTGGATGGAAGAAAAAGGTTACTTGGATCACAATGGTCTTGCAAAGTTGGGTAGAAATCACTTTTTTTCATGACTTAGTGAAAATTCAAGTTTCTTAAGGTTGCCCCTTTTGCAAGTAACCCTACTTTTCTTGATTTTTCTTGTTGGATGATGATCCAAACCATAAGTTAACATGGTTTTTGACTTAGAAAATCCATGTTTGTCAAGAAATCCAAAAAGTCAAACTTGATATTTGGGCACAGTTGACTTTTTGTCAGATGAATTTCAAACTTTGTGATCCTCTATGAAATCAAGTTCTTAACCTTATTCACACCTAATGGATGCATTCTATAGGTGTTTTAGAGTGTTTTGAATCATGTCCCAAAGTTTGAGATGATGTCTTGGTCAAAAGTCAAAACTAGGGTTGACTTTTTCTTAGAAACCCTAGTTTGGGGTCCAGATGAATTTGAATCTTCATATTGCTCATGAACCAATTTCTTTGTGTCCATTTGAACTTATAAGAGGGTCAATATGAGATATTTGAGGTCTTCAAAACATTTCTTGAGGGCTTGGCTCATGTCTTGCTCCAAAAGTCAACTTAGGGGTGAATTAGGTCAAGAAACCCTAATTCCTGATTTTTGATGAATGCATCCCCTGAGGTTATTTTGAACTTTTGATTGGGTCCATGAGGTCCCTTTGAGCTTCTTGAATCATGTTTTGAAATATTGGCCCATGTCCAGATGAAAATTTCTCTCTGGAGGCAATGGTCGACCAAAACCCTAATTTGGTGACACTGATGATCTCGAGGCTTGATCAACTTGAGATGTTGTATTTTCATGCTTGATTCTTGATGTGGGAGACCTCTTGATCCTTCATGGATGTTTTAGAGGATTGACAAGTTGAGGATCATGTCCAATCTTGATTGATCCTCTGTCTGAATACTCTGAGAGGACCCAAAACCCTAATTCTTGGTTGAGGTGAATTCTCAACAATCTTTGAGAGGATTGATGAGGCATAAAGGTACATCCATATTGTGGTGATGATTTGCACAATGATGGGAAATCTTGTGGTTAAAATTTAGGGTATGACAGATGCTCCTATTTAATCTTCTTGGACCTGAAGGTGTGAATGGCGAAGACGTTCGGACATTCAAGGTAAAAGAGGATTAAATATCGGAATACCCAAAATTTTGATTGTGGTTATGAATGTGTAGCAGTTTGCTTATCCATCTTCTTTTGCTGAGCTATGTTGCTTAGAAAAGGCTAACACTTCCCCTCAATCCTGGTCTTCAGCCACAGAACTGGTCTTAGTTCTCTTTTGAGATACACTTCCCCTCAATCCTGGTCTTCTGCCATGGAACTGGTCTCAGTTTATTTTTGAGATAAAATTCCCCTCGATCCTGGTCTTCTGCCATGGAACTGGTCTCAGTTTTTTCTTTTTGAGATAAACTTCCCCTCGATCCTGGTCTTCTGCCATGGAACTGGTCTCAATTTTTTTTAGATAAACTTCCCCTCGATCCTGGCCTTCTGCAATGGAACTGGTCTCAGTTTTTTTTAGATAAACTTTACCTCGATCCTGGTCTTTTGCCAAGGAACTGGTCTCAATTTTTTTTTGAGATAAACTTCCCCTCGATCATGGTCTTCTGCCATGGAACTGGTTTTAGTTTCTTCTTGTCGAGTTCTTCCCTGGACAAGGAGCACTATTTGTAGTGGTCTTCATCAAACTTCTCGTCGAGTTTTATTGGGGAGACGTCATTTGATGGAAAAAGATTCGATGTCAGACTTGCTGGAGAGAACCATTCGTCTGAACTGCAGAGGTGTGCAAACTTCTCTGTTGGAGATGCCATTTGTCGACCTACTGGGGAAAACAAGTCTCTTGGGAGATTGCTTTTTGCTTGGTGATGTTATATCATACTTCCCTTTGAGACCTTTTTCGGAGAAATGCAATGTGATGTAATCCAATTTTGAGGTGCTGATGATTTCACTGAAAGCAAAATTATTTTTTGAGGAGAAACTTCCGTATTGCCAAGAGTCTTTTGATGGAGAGGTTTTCTCTAGGGATTTTTTCCTTAATCCGGGAAAGCGAAATATCATCTTCGACAGTGAAGAGTAATGTTCCAAAAGGTGTCTATCTAAATGTCTTCTTGCCTTTCAGAGGTTCAAGTTATCAAAATGGTTGAAGACTGATTTCAATCCAGGGATATACTGGAGAGAGGTTGTCAGACTGTGTTTCCTGATACGGAAAGAACTCATACCAGGATTTTGGTCCAATCTAATGTAGAAAGGAAGACTGGCGACTCTATTGAAGAGAGAACGCTTATCACTTGGGGATAAATATGACCAGAGTGATATTAATGCAATATGTGTATGAATATGAATCAATTATGCATGATGATGTATCTTTATGCTGACAAAACAGACACGACATACAGATTGGTGATGAACACAACTGAATACTCGGCCACTCTGGGAGATGGGGGTATCACTAGAGATTCTAAAAGTTGTACTTTTGCTTGGGAATAGGGATTCCAGCATTCGTTCCGGTTTCTGGAGGTACAAACCTGCTATGGATAGAAATTCGTTCTTTTTTTAAGAGGTGGACCTTACCGGGGAGAACAATCAACAATTGGTTTTCAGAGGTAAGAACTCTGTCGGGGATGATAGATGGATCATTTCGTCTGAAGCAGTTGATCCTTCCTTTAGAGTGTACTGATCACAGAGAGTACTTTGATTCTGCATTTTGAGGTTTGATTACTTCTAGTGCTCATTAATAAAAAAGAAATTGCCATATTTATTTTAAAACCAGAAGTAAATTTGAAAGCAAAAGTAAAACTCATTTTTTTTGTTTCAAGAATGTTAATAAAATAAACATGTCATTTTGCGAAGTGGAATGAATGAGAATTGCAAACAAAAGGCACAAGGGCTCAAAATTTTTTATTGATAGAATGGTAATCATCCGAACGTGTTACAAAATTCGGGGTCACAGAGAGCCTCAAGGCACTGCCTGAGAAGGATTTCTTAACAACATAGGGGCCATCGTAATTCGGAGTCCATTTTCCCCGGGAATCAGTGAGAAATGATTGTATCTTTTTTAGCACAATGTCTCCTTCTCTAAAGACACGAGGTCGTACCTTTTTGTCAAATGCCTTCTTCATTCTTTGTTGATACAATTGACCATGGTACAAAGCCGTCATTCTCTTTTCTTCTATCTGATTCAGTTCATCGTGTCGGCTTTGACACCATTCAGCTTCTATTAGCTTGGTTTCCATCAATATGTTTATTGACGGGATCTCTATTTCTATGGGGAGCACTACTTCTATGCCATATACTAGAGAGAAAGGGGTTGCCCCTGTTGAAGTGCGAACAGATGTGCGATAACCGTGAAGAGCAAAGGGCAACATCTCATGAAAATCTTTGTAGGTTACAACCATCTTCTGAATGATTTTCTTGATATTCTTGTTAGCCGCTTCTACCGCTCCATTCATTTTAGGCCGGTAGGGAGATAAGTTATGATGTTCGATCTTGAACTCGACACACAACTCCTTCATCATCTTGTTGTTCAAGTTAGAACCATTATCCGTGATGATCTGGCTCGGAACACCATAACGACATATGAGATTGTTCTTAATAAGTCGGACCACCACTTTTCGGGTTACATTGGTGTATGATACTGCTTTGACCCATTTGGTGAAGTAATCAATGGCTACCAGGATGAACCGATGTCCGTTTGAAGCTTTGGGTTCAATCATGTCAATCTTGTCAATTCCCCATATAGAAAAAGGCCATGGAGAAGAAATGACTTTGAGATGCGTTGGCGGTACATGAATTTTGTCAGCGTATATCTGACACTTGTGACACCTCCTCATGTACTTGTAGCAATCGGATTCCATTGTCAGCCAATAATATCCTGCTCTCAGAATTTTTCTTGCCATTGTATGCCCATTGGCATGAGTGCCAAAGGATCCTTCGTGAATATCTTTCATCAGCATATTTGCCTCTTGTCTGTTTACGCATTTGAGCAAAACCATGTCGAAGTTTCTCTTGTAGAGTATATCATTATTTAGGAAGAAGTTGCCAGCCAGTCTTCTGAGAGTCTTCCATTTTTTCTGGATGCCCCAGGCGGGTATTCTTGTCTTTGAAGGAAGCATTTGATATCGTGATATCGGGTTTGTCGTATATGACTGCTTCAATCATGAAGATGTAGGCGGGCCTTTCAAGGCGCATTATGTCAATCTCGGGTACGTCGTTCCATAGACTCACATTAATCATAGAGGATAAAGTGGCTAATGCATCAGCCATGTGATTTTCTTCACGAGGGATATGATGAAACTCGATTCTGTTGAAGAATGATAACAACCTTCTTGCGTAATCTTTGTAAGGAATCATCCTGCTTGATATTTGTTCCACTCTCCTTTGATTTGATTTATAACCAGGGTCGAGTCTCCATACACATCCAAATTCTTTATCCTTAGGTCAATAGCTTATTCGAGACCCATTATATAAGCTTCGTATTCGGCCTCATTGTTTGTGCATTTGAATGTCAATCTGGTAGTGAAAGGAATATGAGTACCTTGAGGTGTTACGATGATTGCCC
The DNA here is from genome assembly GCA_022829125.1 of Lathyrus tuberosus. NCBI lineage: Eukaryota > Viridiplantae > Streptophyta > Magnoliopsida > Fabales > Fabaceae > Lathyrus > Lathyrus tuberosus. The sequence goes on from JALAZF010000516.1 coordinate 1,821,822, forward strand.
CAATTCTGTTTCCATAAGCATTAACGGCTCCGCCGAATATAAGTCCCCATTGGGAACCTGGTTCTGGCCCTTCGTTGGGTAGCGGTTCATCGCAATCTTTCATTTTTAAGTACAACACATCTTCGTCTGGGAAGTCAAATTTGACTGATTCCTGATCGTCAATCGGTTAATGAGCCAAATGATCGGCTAAAATACTTCCTTTGATGACCTTTTGAGCATGGTACTCGATGTCATATTCCGATAACAACATCTGCTAACGGGAAATCCTTCCCGTGAGAGCAGGCTTTTCAAAGACGTACTTGATTGGATCCATTTTGGAGATTAACCAAGTAGTGTGACAAATCATGTACTGGAGAAGACGCTTGGTTGCCCAAGCCAGAGCGCTGCAAGTCTTCTCGAGCATAGTGTATCGAGTTTCATAGCCTGTGAACTTCTTGCTTAAGTAGTAAATGGCAGACTCTTTTCTTTTTGTCTCGTCTTGTTGGCCAAGCACACAACCCATGGAGTCTTCCAAGACTATTAGGTAGATGATCAGTGGTCTTTCTTCCACTGGAGGAGACAGAATAGGTGGATTCAGCAGATATTCTTTGATGTTGTTGAAAGCTTTTTGGCAATCTTCTGTCCATACACAGCTTTGGTTCTTTCTGAGTAGCTTGAAGATTGGTGCGCATGTCGCAGTCATGAGAGATATGAATCTTGAGATGTAATTCAGACATCCCAAAAATCCTCTGACCTGTTTTTCAGTCTTTGGAGAAGACATCTCTTGAATGGCCTTGACTTTGTCAGGATCAACCTCAATTCCTTTCTAGCTGACGATGAATCCTAAGAGTTTTCATGAGCGGACACCGAATATGCACTTATTGGGATTCAAGTGGAGGTTGTACTTTTTCAGATGCTTGAATAACTTTGATAGGTGTTGCACATGCTCTTCTTCTGTTTTAGATTTTGCAATCATGTCGTCGACGTACACTTCAATCTCTTTGTGCATCATGTCGTGAAACAGAGTTGTCATGACCCTTTGATAAGTTGCCCCTGCATTCTTTAGACCGAAGGACATTACCTTGTAATAAAAGGTGACCCATGGGGTGATTAATGAAGTTTTTTCCATATCTTCTGGCACCATTTTGATTTAATTATAGCCCGAGAATCCATCCATGAAGGAGAAGACTTTGAATTTTGTTGTGTTGTCTACCAGCATGTCAATGTGTGGTAGGGGGAAGTCATCCTTTGGACTTGCTTTATTCAAATCCATGTAGTCTACATACATTCTGACTTTTCCGTCCTTCTTTGGAACTGGCACTATGTTTGCTAGCCATTGAGGATATTATGAGGTGGCAAGGAAACCTGCGTCGATTTGCTTCTGCACTTCTTCCTTAATTTTGATGGCCATATTTGGATGAGTCCTTCTAGGTCTTTGTTTTACTGGAGGACATTCTGTTTTTAGTGGTAAGTGATGTTCCACGATTCTGGTATCCATCCCGGACATGTCTTGATAGGACCAAGAAAATACATCGGGAAATTCTTTGAGAAGTTTTATCAAGCCTTTTCTGACAGTTGGACCGAGCTGTGCTCCAATCTTAACTTATTTCCTTTCTTCTTATGAACCAAAATTTACCGTTTCCAACGACTCTTTGTATGGCTCAATGGGCCTTTCCTCTTGTCTGGGTAGTCAGGAGATCTCTTCTGGAATTTCTTCATCCTCTTTTTCTTCGGCTTCAAATACCGGAAATTCAAAGTTGGGAGAAGGCATTGGATCGTATGTTTCAACGGGGTTTAAAACAAACAATCTGTATGACGCGATGGTTCCTTTTTAGAAAAGATAGAGAAAATCCAAATGTGCGTGCAGTGTTTTTTTTAAAACGCTTGTTATTATTTCGGGTTGTTTTTTAGGATTACCATTTTCTGAAAAACGAAAAGTTAAAATAGCAATGAATGCGAGAATTCAGAATGACATTATTTATTCATGATTTTTCGATTCTTGAAACACAACCCTATAAAACAAAACTATGTCGCTTTGGGCAAAGCGAAGAGGGACATTTACAAAAAAGTAAGCCCTATAAAACATCCATTTCACCCAGGCACGGTGAAAGGTTAAAACAAAGATGTGGCATCGACCGCAACCCAATGGCGACGAACTCCTATGTGGATCACAAAGCCTGGTACTTTCCTTCTTGGTTTGTCTTCAGAAATAACACTGATTTCTGGAGGAGTATGATCATTGAAGTCTTCTTCCCATGCAGAGTTATCATAAGAGGACTCTTCTGCCGCATCTTCCATAGTATTTTCACTCTCAAGAGGATCTCCCCATCCAGTTGGCTGGATGTCCTCGTATCTGATGCGAGAGCTTTCGGGAGTGGTGTATTTGACTAGAAAGTCATATTTGTCGCTTGGCTGTCCCAAGGTATCCCAGGTTTCTGTGGGCATATATGAGTCATCTTCCTCAATGACGTTGACCTCAGGAAATGCGTAGTTAATGAATTCTTGTCTTGTGATCTTTGCAAATTCATCAACACGGTGTTGGATATTCCTGGAGTATTCAGGGTAAGGGTTCCATGATTCTGTGGGAACATGTGTATTCTTTTCAAGATTACTCAGTTGATAGGCATTGTCCGGATGACTCTTTTGCCCCGAGTCTTCCGTGTATGGCTTCCAGATAGGCAAGTCATCCAGGGGACCATAAAAATCATAGTCAAAGTTGTCCTTCATCAGATTGTCTTCCTCTAATGAATTGGGTAGAGCACGGCATCCTTCAGGATCACAATCTCAGTAGATCATTCTGACATCTGATCTCGGTATATATCTGGGACTTTGCTTTGGAGAGCAGAATGGTGTGTACATTTCTCCCTGAGATTTATAACCTTCGTCGTTGAGATAAGATTTCCACTCCTCATCTGTATCGGAAGAGTTGTTCCCATCGATGGTGCAGACTTCTTGAGGTACTGGGTGGAGGAAACCTCCACTATGGAAGAAATCCTGAATGGGATGAAAACTTTCATCCTTCTTCGTAGTCTGGGTACAGGTTGGAGAGAAACCAAGAGCTTTTCTTGTCTTGTTATCAACAGGAATTACAATCCGCCCCCATCCTTTTATGTCACTACTCCCCATTACTTTGAGAGTGTCCTTGTATGAGGAAATCGATGTTCCATTCTCTTGGTGATTCTCATTGCTCACCGAGAGTGCTTGAAATTGGGTTACAACAATCTCCTCTGGTTCTACACAGGAAAATGATGATAAGTTGCTCACGATTAAAACTTGCTCTCCACATACCGTGACTAATTTGTCGTTCTTGACAAACTTCAGTTTCTAGTGAAGTGTCGAAGTGACTGCCCCGGCTTCGTGTATCCAAGTTCTTCCTAACAAATAGCTGTATGCTGCTCGGATGTTCATGACTTGGAAAGTGACTTAGAAAGTGTGAGTACCAATGGTTATGGGAAGATTAACTTCGCCGATAACTGTTTTTCTAGATCTGTCAAAGGCTTTGACGATGATCTCACTACCTCTCATCGGAGTACCTTGAAAAGATAGTCGTACCAAAGTTGACCTTGGCATGACGTTCAAAGATGAACCTGTGTCTTCCAGTATGTTGGTTAAAGCATTATTCTGGCAATTGACTGTGATATTGAGTGCTAGGCTATGATTCTTTCCTTCCTCTGGAAGTTCTTCATCACAGAATCCTAAATTGTTGTAGGAAGTGATGTTGGAGATAATGCTGTCTAATTGACCTACTGTCACATCTTGTTCTACAAATGCTTATTCCAAGACTCTCTGTAGGGCTTCTCTGTGAGCTTATGAACTAAGTAGGAGAGATAGTACAGAGATTCGAGACGGAGTTTGCAACAATTGATCCACAATGTTGTACTCGCTTTTCTGAATGAGCTTCAGCATCTCATCGTTGTTCTTTACAGGTTCTGCATTGCTGGATTGACCGACTTGTTAATTAGGAACTTCGACTTGAGGTTCCTTTTCTTTGGTAGGTTGTCCAACTCCTCTGTTGAAGATCCGACCGCTCCGGGTAACTCGACTGATGGCGACAATGTTCACAATGGAGGGTAATGGAGTTTCTTTTCCATTGTCTATGGTTGTTGCACCGTACTTGTATTGGATAGCCTTTTCTGACTTGTATGGTATTGGACCTGGCAGGTAGATAACCACAGGGGCTTTTTGGGTCTTTTGACCGTCATAGGCAACCTCGATCAGCTCTAAGTTTGGACTTTTCCTATTGTCAAGAGAGATTTTGGACTCATTGAGTAGAGGAATTATGGCACACACATCCTCGGTTATTCCATGATTGGAGACTATGAGAGTGCTTTTGTCTAATAGACCTTAGTCCTTGTTTTGAACAGGGAGGTAATCTTGTATCATGTTAATTGATTCAGAATTCAAGCGTGGTTGAATCTCCTTTCGGTTTAACTAATGTTGGAGGGATGCTCGCACAAAATAACATGTTTGGTTATTTTCCGAGCATATTTCACAGCGTTCATAATTGTGAGGTGGTACCCGACCATATCCGCTTTGTATGTAGTGCATCCTTGCTATATCCATTTCTAATGAGGGGACATCACAGCTTTGGTGTCTACCAGGATTCCCATCAGTCATGCTAACTTGTTGTGTTTCTTCATCCAGGTAGATCGGAAGCCACCAGTGGTCCAACAGATGTTGAAGACTCCTTTGCACAACTGCACACCCTTGGTCGTTTTCGTAGCATTCCTTACAGTCTTGATAATCGTGCGAGGCTAGAAAACCAAGTCTGACCTGTTTGGCATGTAACTCCACTAGAATGGTATTCATTAGGCGGATATCAAATATTTGAACCATGTTAACCTGATGATCATTCCTTTCATGGTAGTCTTGGATCCACCCGAGATCTATTTGACGCTGGAGGGCCTCTTGTACAAAAGCGCATCCCTGATTGTCTTTTGAGCAAATCGGGCAAGTGCTTTAATCGTGCTGCGGTAAATTGTAATACTGACTTTGTCTTGAATTCATTTCCACTGAATTGACATTCATTTCACGGATGTCGTGGCTCTGAACAATGTTGGGATGTGCATGGGCCATGTTTACTTCACGAATCCTATGATCCTGAATCTAGCCTAGATCCATTTGCTCTTGTAGAGCTGTTTGTATTATAGCACACCCTTGATTGTCCATGGAGCAAATATCACACTGATGATAGTTGTGAGATGGTACATGGCCATACCCGCTCTGTCTGCAATGCATTTTCACCAGATTTGTTTTTAGTAAGCGTACATTGTGAACTTGATAAGTGCTGCCGGGTTCTTCTTCTATCAAGTTCACCGTAGTCTTTTCATGTTGCGGTAATGGGTTCGTTTGAACATTCAGATTAGTATCTTTGAAAGATAAAACCCCATTTCTGACGAGTTTCTGTATATCAGACTTGAATCTGAGACAATTCTCAATGTTATGGCCCAATCCTCCTTGATGGTAATGTAGCGAGCGATTTTGGACGCGGTTCTTAAGCGCTGGTCGCTCTCACTGCGGTTGAGTTTACTACAGGTCGATTCATTTTTTATCCTATTAAAGCTGATGAAGGAAGGGAAATAGATGTCTCCAATTAACCCTGCTTGCATACTGAGTTTAAACAGCGGTCTGTTAGGTTATGGATGCGATCAATGTGGGGGGGCCTTTGTACTGGTTATTTGTATTTTCGCCAATACTGTTTTCTCTCTTTTTGTTAGGATACTGCTTCAGATTATGATATATGGGAGTATGGGATTTTGGGTTTTTTGTTTAGTGTGCTCGCTAAGATTTTTTCTTTCAATCTTATGCCTACGTATTCCCGTTTACCAAAATAGGGAAATCAGAGCGTTCGTAGTTTCTCCTATTCTATGGGAGGAAATGGTGTTTTGGTGTCTTGTTCAAAGCCCAAGACATGAAGCGAAAGGTAGTTTGTATCTTGTTCAAAGCCCAAGATGTGAAGCTAAAATGGCTGACTTTAGAGAGAATTTGTCATCTCTAAAGGGGGCTGTTTGTCAGAACTGTTGGGTGATTGACTGTAAAGGAGGATTACTTTAACCGGGATTTGTGAATCCGACAATGCCATAATTTCCTTTATAGGGGATTTTAACCTGAAGGAGAAGACTTTAACTCAGTATAGGGCAATGCCATCTTTCCTTAGGAATTTCTCATACTAAAAGAGGGACATTGGCATGGATGTAGATGATCCAGAGGCTTGCTGCTTACAGCGATTAGATGAAGGGGAAGGAGTTGTTGATGTTTGTGTGTTGTGAACGAGGCACAACTTTGATGCTAAAAGGTTGATTGGATCAACCAGTGGTTTTCTTATACAAACCCTAAGAGGAGGCTAATATGTGTCTCGTACAAAGCCCGAGAGAGAGGCTAAAAGGTTTTGACTAGACGATGAGGTCTTTTGGTGTCTCGTATAAAGCCCGAGATGAAGGCTATTTGACTCAACAAGAGAGTTTTTGTATCTCGTACAAAGCCCAAGATGGAGGCTGAACGTTGTTTGACTCCGCTGGGGAGGACCATTGTATAAAGTCCAAGAGGAGGCTAACTTCACTGGAGAAGGATCATTATACAAAGCCTAAGAGGAGGCTATGGCGACTGTTCAGTTAAGTGACATGTCCAGTATACTGATTTTGAAAGAGAAAATCAGTTCTTATATGAGCAACACTGTACTCAATGATTTGATTCGAGGATCCGGGTTATTCCCGTTCTTTAAGGAAGTGGGAAATCCGAAGGGTATTGAGACTGTCCGAGTCTACGGGTTTTCTTCCTATTTAACGAAGGGGTCACTTGAGAATGTCTTTGAGACTCAAGGAGATTAGACTGTCCAAGTCTAGAGTTTCATCTTTTGTACCATGCTTTGAGAAACAGTAGTAGACTCTTTGAAAGGATTGTTCTATGCAGATGACTAAGTTCCGTTGCTATACCTCTAGGAGGTCGTCGGGACAATTTGTACAAAGCCCAAGAGGAGGCTGGAAACTTTTAAGAAGACGATCGGTCCTTGTACGAAGCCCAAGAGGAGGCTATCATTCCTGGAGGAAGAGATCATTATACGAAGCCTAAGAGGAGGCTGTGAATACTTCTAAGAAGCCGTAGGGTCCTTGTACTAAGCCCAAGAGGAGGCGGGGTTGCTTTTAGGAAGCCTGTGGGTCCTTGTATGATGCCCAAGAGGAGGCCGATGCTTTTAAGAAGCCCGTGGGTCCCCAAACCCCGAGAAATTCAAGGCAAGCTATTCACAAGGAATAGATCAAGTCAGGAAAGTTCGAGAATTTGGAAGAAACTCAAAGATGCCATTCACGGAGAATACATTCATCTATGGAAGTAGAGTTTCTTGACAATTCCTAATGTGGACAATCGAAGAGAAGACTGTATCTGGTGATCCTATTAGGGATCTAGTTGTCTATTTCTATGAAACGAAACGGCGTCACCTAGTTCTAGACGTAGTTGCCGGGGAAACTCGAAATATCTATACTATTATTACACAGTTGATATGAGTTTATGAAAGAAGACTTACAGCGAAACAGCCCCACAATACAGTTATATGTATATGAAAGCGGTAAATGAAAGCAATAACCACTTACTCGGTTGTAGAGCTTCCATGCTGTTTGGTTAGTTGTTCAACAAAGAAAGATTGAAAACAACAGTATATTTCAAAATCAAAGGAGAAAGTGCTTTGAAAAAGAAAGATTTGGGGCTTACAGCTTAAGGAGAGGCCCAGGGTTTTATCAGTGAGCGCAATGTTTGAATTTGTACAGAGGGACTTATACAAGTGACTGAGGCCCAAAATGTTTTCTGTACAAGGGGGTTGGGTTTTACACTCTCTCAAGAGGCCCAAAAGGTTTAAAAAAAGAGTGGGGCTTATAACACGAGGGTAGGCCCAGGTTTGTTTTGAAAAGGCGACGATCGCGCCGTTTGTTTTCTTTTAACGCAGAGGGACTTATACAATAAGTGAGGCCCAAAGTTTTGGTTAAAAGGGGGTTGGGTCTTACACTCTATTAGAGGCCCAAAAGTTTTGAAATGGATCTTACTACTCGAGGGTAGGCCCAAAGTTTGATTTTTGAATTGGCGAGCGCGCCGAGGTTTTTGAAAATACAGTGGGACTTATACAATAAGTGAGGCCCAAAATGTTTTGTATTTTACAAAAAAAGGGTTAGGTCTTACACTCTAATAGAGGCCCAAGTGTAATTGTTTGATGAGGGTGAAAATCAAAGAAACCCTAATTTTAATCTTTAAATAATAAATATTTAAAGAAAATCAATGAAAAATACCAAATAGATTTGGCGGAGCACGGCATCCTTCCGGATCACAATCTTCGTATATCATTTCGACGTCTGACCTTGGTATAAATCTCAGACTCTGTGCGGGATAGCAAAATGGTGTAGGCACCTCTTCCTGAGACATATAACTGTCCTCATTAAGATAGGACTTCCATTCTTCATCTGTGTCAGAGGGATCTTCCTCATTGATAGCATGTACTGCTTGAGACACTGGGTGAAGAAGACCTCCACTGTGGAAGAAGTTTTGAAGGGGATGAAGACTTTCATCGTTGGCAGCTGTCTGGGTACAGGTTGTAGAAAAACCAAGACCCTTCTTTGTTTTATTGCTAGTAGGAATGACAAGCTGTCCCCATCCAGTTGTATCGGTACTCTCGACCGCTTTGATAGCATCTTTGTATGAGGAAATCGAGGTTTCTCCTTGGGATTGATTGTCCTTACTTACCGACAGTGCTTGGAACTGAGTTCCAATAACCTCCTCTGGTTCTATACCAGTAGATGGTGACAAGTTACTCACAAGCAAGGCTTGTTCCCCACAAAATGTGACAAGTTGATCGTTCTTCATGAACTTTAGCTTTTGGTGGAGGGTGGAAGTAACCGCCCCAGCCTGATGTATCCAAGGTCTTCCTAATAAACAACTATACGTTGCCCGGATGCCCATGACCTGGAAAGTGACTTGGAAAGTGTGAGGACCGATAGTTATGGGAAGATCAACTTCGCCGATAACTGTTTTTCTGGATCCGTCGAACGCTTTGATGACGACCTCGCTTATTCTCATCGGAGGGCCTTTGAATGATAATTGCATCAAAGTGGACTTCGGCATAACATTCAGGGCTGACCCTATGTCTACCAGTACGCTGGCTAAAGCATCGTCCTGGCAGTTAACTGTGATATTGAGCGCCATGTTATGACGGCGACCCTCTTCAAGTAATTCCTCATCACTAAATCCCAAATTGTTGCAGGAAGTGATGTTAGAGACAATGCTATCGAACTGTCTGATTGTTACATCTGTTCCACAAAGGCTTGCTCCAAGATTTTCTGTAGAGCCTCCCTGTGGGCTTCTGAACTGAGTAATAATGATAATACCGAGATCTTTGGAGTTTGTAACAGTTGATCGACAATGTTGTATTCACTCCTCTGGATGAGCTTCAACATCTCATCATCATTTTTCGAAAGGTCGGGATTACTGGATTGACCGACTGGTGGATCGGGAGCTTCTGTCTGAAGTTCCTTTTCTTTGTTAGACTCTCCAACTCCTCTATTCAAGATTCTACCACTCCGTGTTACACGACTGATGTCTGCAATATTCACGATGGAGGGTAATGGAATTTCCTTTCCATTTTCAATTATCGTTGCACCGTATTTGTAAGGGATCGCCTTAGCTAATTTATACGGTAGTGGTCCTGGCAAATAGATGACTATGGCAACCTTCTGATTTTTCTGATCATTGTCGCTCCCAGGATTTTCATCCTAGTACAAACGCGAAAGTGGCACCAAAACAGAGTCGCCAGCAATGTGTATTTATCCCAAGAGAGGGAAAGGAAACACCGCATAAACCTGAAGGAAGGAAAGAACATGGTCTTGCGACCAAGAGAACTGAGTTCGGGAGTCGGTTACGCGAGAGGAAGGTATTAGCACCCCCTCGCGTCCATCGTACCCGATGGGATCCACGCTTGCTTGTCTCAATCAAAGGGTGTAAGAAAAGAATGCTGGAAAAAAGGGAACTGAAAGAAAGAAAGAGAAAGAGAAAGAGAAACAAATGTAGGGAAAATAAAAGAAGTGCTCGCATGGACCCTACCCCACTGCCTACGTATCTCATCGGGAGCATGAGAATCAGAGCGACGTAGTTCCCCTCACCTAAGGGAAAGATTGTTTGTGTTTTTTAGGGAACGGCTAACGTTCTAGCTCAGGTGTTGCAGGCTCGCTGGTCCGAGTGCGTTACCATCTTGCAAGAGAATGAGTAGAAGCGCGTTCATACGCTGAGAATGAGTGAGGTGAGAAAAGAATTCCCGAAGGAAAGACGTCATTGTTTGTTTTTGTCTTTTAAGAGTTTTTTCATTTGTTTGCATATGATAGTGTATCTGAATCTTAGTCATTGGAATGTGTACATTCTCGCATTCCAAGATGGAATGGGTAAGAAAGCACACAAAGGGTGAAGAATACCCTCACACTTAGTTCCAATTATCAAGGTTCAAACACACTAGCATACTTGTGTTTATTAAGTGTTTTTGTTGATTAAGAAATGAAGAAGTGCTTTTTATTATTTGTACCTTCAACAAGTATTGCATTTAGGTCCCTCATACAAGATCAAATGTTTAACACATTGACCCAAGAAGGGCTATATGCTACACATTCTAAGATTGTAAGAGAAGACCCCTTATAATCTTTTCTTTATATGAAAGGCCTAAATGCAATAAATGCCTACCTTCATTAGATATTTTGAATTTTCTTTAAGAGATGAGAAGAGAGACTCAAGAGAGGAGAAAAGGTAAAACCTATATGGACTAAGACTCAATCCTAATTGAAGATTAAAGGGAGTGATCCTAATGGTTTGTGAGGTTTCAACCTAAAGTCTAAAGAAAGGATGAATTAAACAATTCACTTCTAAAGTAGAAGATGAATTGTAATTCACAAAGGGAAAGTGATGAGTTATTAAGAAAAAGCACATAAGTGCTTAACAAAACACAAGATGGAATTGTAAAAGAGAAAGGATAGAAGTTGAATATGGATTCCTTATCCACACTCAATTGCAACTTACCAAAGCCCCTACATGGTTAGTAAACATGTACAAGAAGTATAAGAAGTAAAAGAACATGTAATGCACCATAAAACTCAAAAGAATTAAATGAGAAATCAAATCCTATAACCACAACCAGAATGTACATCATATGGAAAACAAATGATTATCATCATGCAAGTCCAAGTGGATAGGCAACAAACATCATCCATGGCATTAAAACATGCTACCATAAGAAAAAGGAGAATGAAAGATGAAAAGAAAAAGAAGAAATATGCATAAATGGAACATGTAATCCATGGATCAGAATTGAAATGAAATGAAAAATGATTCACAAACATCTCACAAGTATTCATGCATGACACATCAAAACATTTAAGAAATGATAGAAGAAGTAGAATTGAAATGGAAGTTCCAAACAAAGGAAAGTGCAAACACAACATGTTAAAGGTGCACAAGGTTCAAATGATAATCAACAAGCAAAGATGACATATGATATGTATCAAATGTCCTATAATGTCAAGAGTGTAGCTCACCAAATAGGCAAATGATCATGCAAGTATACACAAAAGAAAACATGTAAACATGCACAAAAGATTACAATGATATGACATGTTATAATGCTTTAAATGAAATGCATCAAAAAAAAATCAAATGGCCTCATGAAAATTATGAAAACATGGTATTGAAGTTCACTAATCAGAGATGAATCACATATCAAAGTAGCATGCAAGGAACCAAGGCAAAATGATGTCAAACAATGCACTTAGGTCAAATAGACATATCATACAAAGTAGCACAAGAGTGAACACCAAACATGCCATAAAATGACCTAAAAAATCAAATAAAAATCACTTAACATACCTCAAGATTCTAATGACTCAATGCAAAAAGAAGAGCATCAAAACAATTTTTAATGATCAAGAACAAAATTAAACAAGATCATGTACCACATTAAGAATACACACCAAAGAAATTCAAAGAAAATTATAGAACAGGGGCAAAAACGTCATAAAATCAAGAAATAAAACCATGAAAAATTTTCTAAATGTTTTAATGATGCTCATGAATTTTTGTGGAATTTTATGATGCTATTTAGTATTTTTAAAAATTGAAAAGCAAACGTGTATGAAAATAAAAAAATAAAGTGAAATGTAAATGTGAATGGGGGTGCAAGCATAGCAAAATGTGAGTTCAATATGATTGGGCTTTGAATGCGTGGGGTGTGAATAGCATAAGGCTTAAGTCCATTTACGCGCCAGTACACATTAGTAACCATGCACTTCAGTCAAACCAAGTCAAAACAATAACAACCATAGGATCAAGTCAAGTCAACAACCAGTCAAAGTAAGCTTATCTAACGCATGTACATGGACGACCATACTCCCTACCATGTGCCACACCACATAATGCTTAAGTGAGTTCAGAAATGATGCACATGACATGCACATGCATTTTAATGTGCTGTCACGCCCTTAGCCATACGATGAGGAAAAATGAACGAACAGGATTAAAACGTGCTAAACCCTAACATTCAACCACTGGCCGGAGAAGGACCTCCGGTCATCTTCTCCGGCGAACCACCACCACCTGCAAACTTCAACTTTCACAGAAATGCATCATTCATATACCAAAAGGCAGAGGAAGCTATGGAGATCAAGAATACACCATTATTTCTCATAGATCATGCACATATAACACAAACCGAGCCAAAACAATTTGCCCTAAAATCACACCTAAACTCCTAAAGAGCCTATCAACTAGCCAGGACTCACGCAGCTTCTAATAAGCTTTAAACCATATAGAAACAAACTAAAACAATGCAATAGAGTTGGAGTGATTGAAACCTGAAGTTTGCAGATCCTTGAAGCAAAAGAAAACCAGAGATCTACTCTTGATATGGAGCTTGATTCGTGCAAAATAAATGCAGTCGAGCCTTGAGATATTGAAAGCAGAGAGAGAATCAAAATGTTGATGAAGCTTCACTTGAGGAATTCATGTGGATTTTGATGGTTCTTACTTCAGTCTTGTGCCATTGATGATGATGAAGATGAAGTAAATGAATGTGAATGAAGATTCGAGCAGAGAGAGATGGTGGAGAGAATGCGAGAGTGTTTGAGAGGGAGAGTGAAAAATGAGAAAAATGAAGCTAACTGAGATTTGTGAGTTAGATTTTCTTTTATAGTGTGAGCTAACTAAGGTTAAACTGAGTGAGGTTAACTGAGTTAGCATGGTTTAGGTGAGTCATCCCTAACTAACTGAGTCAAGTTAGTTAGGGAGAGCAATGATATGGTGGTGGCAGCACATGACAAACTATGGTGGTGATAAAAGTAACATTGCAATATCACGGCTATGTAGTATAAACTTGTTCAGCAAGTTTCATTCGTTCCCTTCTCATGTATGATGCAACATGATGAGGCTAGTGTAAGGAAGGTGTTTGGTTAAAAGTGGAAAGGAATACAGACTGTATGCGTGTGGATTAAAACATGACAATAACAACAACATTCTTTTTTCTGATTTTTAGCAGCCCAAGGTTTAATGGTTTGACCAAGAATTTCTCTCTAGTTTGTGAATGAAACAAAGAGGTATTGATGCCAAATGGAAGAGGAGATATCATGGAACAAGTTTGGGGTGAAAATTGAATTGAATTGAGGCTTGGAAATTGGTGAAAAGCAACTTGGAACATCAAGGTTTGGGACTGGTTTGTAGGCAAGACAGTTGGTCGGTTGACAAGGCAGCTTGGTGCATGGAATTTCAGTCTGAACACACTAAATTGAGACCACTATAACTCACTCATAGCTTGATCAATTCAAAATTTTCCCAACATCAATATTGAAGATGACACTACAAAGAACAACTTTGATGTTGAAAATTTTCTCATTTGGAGCTTTCTTCTTGGAGAAATTAGGCTTGACTTTTGGCACACCAACTGTTTGAGGAAATGATGTGCGCGTGACCTGAAAATTCTTGGTCATGACCTAGTTTTGGCCTACTTTCTTCCAACTTTGATCCATCATATCTCCCTCAATATTTATCCAATTGAGATGTTCTACACATGGATTTGAAGCTTAAAGCAAGACCTTTTGTTGTGGCCTGGTGGAATTTTCATTTGGTGCTTCAATTTTAAATGGCCTTGGTTCAAACTCTGATGCAAAATGGCCAAAACTTGCTATTTTTAGTAACCCTTCTTCTTCCAAAAATGGCAACTTTCTACATCTTGATTTTTTCATGATTCCTTTGGAATTTCTTGACCAAATTTTGTACATTGGACATATGTAACATGAATTTCATGATTTTGGGCTCAAAAAGTCAAGAGTTGACTTTTCCCTCTGATTATTTGACTTGGCCCCAAATTTCCTGATTTTTTATCCTTCTTCCAATTGAACCACTTCCAAAACCAATTGAGAAGCAATTTTCCACCTCCATACACTTAGGGACATATGAAATACCATGACATCAAATTTGGTCCAAAAAATCAAAGATATCCTGATTTAATTGGAAACCCTAGTTTAGGTGCCCACCTCCTAGGAGAAAAATGTGCAGTCTTCAATTTCCAATTCCTCAGAGTATGTTATGTATCCTCTTAAAGGATGATGATATATTCCATTTGAGGATGATTTTGGATCAATGAGCTATCTCTTTTGAGGGTTTTCCTTCATTTTTTGAACCTCTTGCATAGTGAAAGATGTAATGCTTCAATCTCCCATTGTATCTCTTATCCTTGAGGTTGTGGATGATCAATTGAGATGGTATGAGACATGAAAGACCTCTTGGCTTGCCTTGAGGGCACTTGATTGACCTTTTTGTGCTTTGAATGATCCCTTGATTGTCCACCTTCCACCTGATCACATGCCCTGATGGTAAGAAGGATGCTATGCTTCATTTTTCTATGTTAAATGCAATGTAATGTTAATGAGGTGGATATGATATGATAAATGATAATGCCATGCTATGATGACAAAGAGGGAGAGCAAATTTTGGGGTATTACAGCTGCCCCTATTCAAGCGCTGTAGACCTGAATGCCTGAAAGCAATTGCTTTCGGACTTTCAAGGTATATAGTGATTGAATACCAAATATAACCAAAAATTTGCTCTGGATGATGAGGAAGAAACTCCCACGACATTGCTAGCTTGAATCTTCAATGAAACATTGTCAGAGAAGACTGTCTTTTGAACGACACCAGACGACTACTGGCTTGCCACACTGCTGGTGGACTTTAATAATGTCTTTTTGAACGACGCCAGACGACTACTGGCTTGCCACACTGCTGGTGGACTTTAATAATGTCTTTTTGAACGACGCCAGACGACTACTGGCCTGCCACACTGCTGGTGGACTTTAAATAACGTCTTTTATGCAATTCCAGACGACTACTGGCCTGCCACGCTACTGGTGGACTTTGATAATGTCTTTTATGCAATTCCAGACGACTACTAGCCTGCCACGCTACTGGTGGACTTTGATAATGTCTTTTATGCAATTCCAGACGACTACTGGCCTGCCACGCTACTGGTGGACTTTAGAAATGTCTTTTTGAACGACGCCAGACGACTACTGGCCTGCCACGCTACTGGTGGACTTTGCAGCTTCGTGCCACCTGAAGACAGACTTTTGCCAATCCACTGTTGGACTTTTAGAATTCGCCACCCTTAGATGGACCTTTCGCCAATCCACTGTTGGACTTTTGCCACCCGAAGACGGACTTTTGCCAATCCACTGTTGGACTTTTGCCACCCGAAGACGGACTTTTGCCAATCCACTGTTGGACTTTTAGCTGCTTTGCCACCCGAAGATGGACTTTTGCCAATCCACTGTTGGACTTTTAGAATATGCCACCCTTAGATGGACTTTTGCCAATCTACTGTTGGACTTTTAGAATATGCCACCCGAAGACGGACTTTTGCCAATCCACTGTTGGACTTTTAGCTGCTTTGCCACCCGAAGATGGACTTTTGCCAATCCACTGTTGGACTTTTAGAATATGCCACCCTTAGATGGACTTTTCGCCAATCCACTGTTGGACTTTTAGAATTCCAATACCGGATTGCACTCTGCATCGGTGTCAGACATCTCTGCCGACTTTGCTGAGGAACAATGATCAATGACTTGACTTTAGAGGTTCCTGAGAGGATAGTATCTCTGTTGGAGAATAAATGAACAATCCGTCTGCTTCGAATTATCAAAGATCCATCCAAGATCCATCTGACGCTGGAGGGCCTCCTCTATGAAAGAGCATCCCTGTTTGTTTACCGAGCAAGTCAGACAAGAACTATAATCGTGCCGTGGCAGATTATGATACTGGCTTTGCCTTGAGTGCATTGCCACCAAATTGACATTCATTGCACGGATATCGTGGTTCTGAATGATGTTGGAGTTCGTGTAGACCATGTTAACTCCACGAACTCGTTGCTCTTGGATCCATCCGAGATCCATCTGTTCCTGTAGAGCTGCTTGCACCACAAAACATCCTTGGTTGTCTTTAGAGCAGATATCACATAATGATAATTAAGAGGTGGCACATGGCCATATCCACGCTGTCTATAATGCATCTTGACCAGATTGGCCTTTAACAAGAGTACATCGTGAATTTGATAGACATTGTTAGTCTCTCCTTCTATCAAATTGACTGCAACCTTCTCATGTTGAGGCAGCGGGTTTGTGAGAACATTAGGATTTGTATCCTTGAAGGATAAGACCCCGCTCCTAACAAGTTTTTGTACGTCGGACTTGAAATTGAGACAAGTCTCTATGTTATGCCCTGATCCTCCTTGAAGGTAAGGGCAAGTTTGATCCACCTTAAACCAAAAAGGAGGATTTTCTGGTACTGTAAGAGGAGATTTAGTCTGAATGTACCCCTTAGCAAGTAGTAATGGAAACAGCTCTGCGTACGACATGGGTATAGGATCAAACCCTGGTGGCCGTGTTGTACGGTTTTTGTTATATGGAGGACGAGCCTGCTGAAGAGGATGGTGTGTCCTTTGCTGATTAGGTTGGCTCTGCGCAACCTGAGGTTGATACGTAGGAATAGGCGCAGGGCCGATAGCAGGAGTTACAGCTGCTACTGGTTGATAACGTCGCCTTTTCTTTCCGAGAGAGATATTCCCAATATCTTGCTCTTTTTTCTTAGGGAGAGCACTACCATATTTTTTAGTACCGCTCGATGATCCAACGTGTTTTACCAAACGTCCTTCTCGGACAGCTTCCTCAAGACGTACACCCATGCCAACCATTTCGGTGAAGCCACTGGGCGCACTAGCAACCATTCGATCATAGTAAAATGAGCTTAAGGTCTTTAAGAAGATCTTTGTCATCTCTTTTTCCTCAAGAGGTGGACAAATTTGAGCGGTAATTTCACGCCACCTTTGAGCATACTCCTTAAAGGTTTCCTTGTCCTTTTACGACATCGATCTGAGTTGATCTCTGTCGGGTGCCATGTCCAAATTGTATTTGTATTGTTAGACGAAGGCAGTACCAAGATCTCTAAATGTGCTAATCGTAGCACGGTTTAAACCCATGTACCATTTGAGTGCGGCACCGGTTAAACTATCCTGAAAGTAATGAATCAGTAGGTCCTGATTCTCTGTCTGAGCTGACATCCGCCGAGCGTACATCACCAGATGGCTTTGAGGGCAAGAGTTACCCTTGTATTTTTCAAAGTCAGGCAATTGGAACTTGTGTGGGACTTTCACATTGGGGACCAAGCAGAGGTCTGCGGCGTCCTTTCCAAATAAATCCTGACCGCGAATGGCTTGCAGCTCCTTCTGCATTTCCAGGAACTGCTCCTGGAATTCCTCCATTCAGTCAAACATAGTTTCCTTTTTACCAGCAGGTATCTGTGGAATCTGTCCTTCCGGGACAGTGTGCACCACAGGGGGTGGTACCGTGACTACGATAGTGAGTCTTGGCGTTTCCCGAAGTTTGTAACCTTCAGGAGTCTTCAGTATGCCCCTGGCATCTTCGCTTTCCCGAAGTTTGTAACCTTCAGGCCCAGCGGCTTCTGTTGTGATTCCCTGATCTTCAGTGATCGGCGGAACATATCCTTCCGGGATATAGTTAACAGGCATGCCCCAAGGACGATCTTTCGGGATTTGATGCCTAGGATCATACCTCTCCACTATGGGTGTTGAGGTGATCTCTGAGATCACAGTCCTTTGTAGCCGAGCTTCTGCCATGGCTTGCATGTCGTTACGAAGCTTTCTCATATCCTCTCTCAGAGCGTCGATCTCTTCTTTCAACTCTCTGTTTTCTTCCTCAAGATCATCCATCTTTTTCTGACGATTGGCCCGAGTATTATACGAATGAGACAGTTTGACTCTAGAACCGAGACACAAACGTGAGATTCGTAGGGAAGAAGAATACGCAATGTGAGAATGATGAATGCAATGATTATATTAATTATTTTTTGGTTTAATCAAAATAAACTTCGACAATTAGATTGCAAATATCAAACAGTGGGGAAACTCCTTTTTATTGAAATTCAAAGGATTACAGAAATGGAAATACAGTAGATTACAAGGTGCAGAAACAAAAACCTAAGCTAATGGGTCCCGAGAGAACTCGGGTGCTGATTCTGGTATCTTCCTTTTCTTTGACCGGGGCTCTTGGGCCGTTGTCGGGTTGTCATTCCTTTGCCAAGTGAAAGGAGCGAGCAAATTCCTTTGGTCATCTTGATTCTCTATAACATGTTGCTCCAAAATTTCAATCAGAGCATCTTTCTCTTTCAGTAATTGTTGTATTTTGATGCACTCTACGTTGAGGGTGCGGTACTTGTTCTTCCAAGACCTTCTCTCCTTTTGAACTTTGTTGAGAGTAACCTGAAGCTTTTCAGTTTCCGTCATGAAGTACATGATAGATTCTCTCGGCGGAAGAATTTCGTAACGAGGATAAGGCCTTTTTAGCTTGAGAGCTCTAGTTTGTACCCAATGGAGATAAGGCTCCACCGAGACACAGTCTGGTTTTCCCAGAGACTCTCGTCCTTTCTTATGAACATGTTTCCAAGCGTGCACTATTTCTGTCTTTAGTGCTCTATCGTTTTCTCCTTCCTTGAAGAAAAGACCTTCCAGATGAACACCCCGTGGGACGTGTCTCATCGGGTATCCAAATTGACGCTGAACGAGAACTGGATGGTAATTGATTCCTCCCTTAGTTCTTATAAGGGGTACGTTGGGGAAGTTTCCACAACGATCAATGATCCTGATTCCATCATAGATCCTATTACACCAATCTATATCAGAGTTGGTGAGGGACATGATCTTCTACGACCAACGTAAGACACTCTTGCAATCCCAAAAAGCAGCAGACTTGGGCAAGTGAGAGATAAACCATTTGTAAAGCAAAGGTACACAACATGTGATCTCCCCTCCGCTGTCCAAATTTCCCAAGTGTACAGAATGATACACATCTGCGAGCAAAGTCGGCACAGGGTTTCCAATGAGAAAAACCTTAATGGAGTTGATATCGACGAAGTTATTAATGTTGGGAATCAAAAATAACCCGTAGGTGAGCAAGACAAAGACGCTTTCAAAAGCAGTCACGTTTCCTATACTGGCAAAATACAGGGCTTTCTTTGTCAAGAACTGGGCTGGAAAACCTTGGATGCCACCCTTGGTAGTTAGGTGAGTCCTAACCTCAGACTCGTCCAAATGAATTGCTCTTGCAATGGTCTGATTCTTTGGAATTTCTTCCAGTCCAGAAAATGGAGCTCGATCTGTGATATGTAAATCGATCAGATGAGAATACTCCTCCAGCGTTGGTGCGACCTGGTAATCCGGGAATGTGAAACAGTGATAAACCGGATCATAAAACTGAATGAGCGCATCCATGATTCCCTCAATCACATGGACTCTTAACAGTGGTAGCAGACCTCCGTGCTTGGCTCTGAAAGCCTCTGGGTTAGTGATCATTCCCGCTAACCTTCTCAAATCCTCTAGCTTTGGAACCTTGAAGGTATAACTATGAGTTCTCCTTCTACCGAAATCCATTAGCACAATCCTTTTCTCTGATATTTGCAATCACAGTCTTAGTTTAATATGAAAACAGAGAGACTAGAGGAGAAATTTTTTTAAT
Organism: Lathyrus tuberosus; assembly: GCA_022829125.1. Classification (NCBI taxonomy): domain Eukaryota; kingdom Viridiplantae; phylum Streptophyta; class Magnoliopsida; order Fabales; family Fabaceae; genus Lathyrus; species Lathyrus tuberosus. The sequence goes on from JALAZF010000516.1 coordinate 1,841,885, forward strand.
GTTTTAATGTTTTTTAAATGAATGCATGAATGCAGCACACAAAAACATAGAAAAAACATGGGGTCAAAGGGTCGTTGTCATGAAGTCAGGCTCTACCCATCCCCAAAGGTTTATACTAGGGTGATTTTTGTACCTGTACTCATTATCATCAGCTCCTCCCAAGAAAGCAAAACAACAAGCGGATCGCCAACGAGTTGTAGAGCAATCTTAGAGTAAGTGTCATTCACTGAGAATAGATCACCAGCCTCAAATGAGGGTAGTATCGCGTAATAACTATTCCCAGTAGTTTCCGCACTACAAAAGGGTTTGGCTCCTCAGCTTCTCAGACATCACAATCGGCCCATTGTCTAGGTGAGAGAATGGGTTGCATTGGTCAGCCTCCACTGAGGTTGATGGTCGACCCCGTCGCCATCACTTATCTTAAGTGTATACTCAATCTTTCCACATGCGGCATCACACGCATTCCCATTAGCAGAAAAATAAACATGTATAGCAATTAGGAAAAGCAGTATATATATTTGTCCTAATCATCCTAGACCTTTAAAGCTATGAATCCTAAGTTCCTGACAGAAAATGGGTTCCCCGGCGGAAGTCCCAATCTGTGGTTTTCACATAAGTGAAGAGAAAAAAGGTATAGAAAAAGGGCCCCACGGTGGGCGCCATTTTTCTGTGGTGGCCACCGCCATGAAAAAGATTTGTCCAAGGCTTTCACCTTAAATGGTAAGAAAGAAAGATGAAATCGCCCAACGGTGGGCGCCATTTTTCTGTAGCGAGCGATTTTGGACGCGGTTCTTAAGCGCTGGTCGCTCTCACTGCGGTTGAGTTTACTACAGGTCGATTCATTTTTTATCCTATTAAAGTTGATGAAGGAAGGGAAATAGATGTCTCCAATTAACCCTGCTTGCATACTGAGTTTAAACAGCGGTCTGTTAGGTTACGGATGCGATCAATGTGGGGGGGCCTTTGTACTGGTTATTTGTATTTTCGCCAATACTATTTTCTCTCTTTTTGTTAGGATACTGCTTCAGATTATGATATATGGGAGTATGGGATTTTGGGTTTTTTGTTTAGTGTGCTCGCTAAGATTTTTTCTTTCAATCTTATGCCTACGTATTCCCGTTTACCGAAAAAGGGAAATCAGAGCGTTCGTAGTTCCTCCTATTCTATGGGAGGAAATGGTGTTTTGGTGTCTTGTTCAAAGCCCAAGACATGAAGCGAAAGGTAGTTTGTATCTTGTTCAAAGCCCAAGATGTGAAGCTAAAAGGGCTGACTTTAGAGAGAATTTGTCATCTCTAAAGGGGGCTGTTTGTCACAACTGTTGGGTGACTGACTGTAAAGGAGGATTACTTTAATCGGGATTTGTGAATTCGCCAATGCCATAATTTCCTTTATAGGAGATTTTAACCTGAAGGAGAAGACTTTAACTCAGTGTAGGGCAATGTCATCTTTCCTTAGGAATTTCTCATACTAAAAGAGGGACATTGGCATGGATGTAGATGATCCAGAGGCTTGCCGCTTACAGCGATTAGATGAAGGGGAAGAAGTTGTTGATGTTTGTGTGTTATGAACGAGGCACAACTTTGATGCAAAAAGGTTGATTGGATCAACCAGTGGTTTTCTTATACAAAGCCTAAGAGGAGGCTAATATGTGTCTCGTACAAAGCCCGAGAGAGAGGCTAAAAGGTTTTGACTCGACGATGGAGTCTTTTGGTGTCTCGTATAAAGCCCGAGATGAAGGCTATTTGACTCAACAAGAGAGTTTTTGTATCTCGTACAAAGCCCGAGATGGAGGCTGAACGTTGTTTGACTCCGTTGGGGAGGATCATTGTATAAAGCCCAAGAGGAGGCTAACTTCACTGGAGAAGGATCATTATACAAAGCCTAAGAGGAGGCTATGACGACTGTTCAGTTAAGTGACAGGTCCAGTATACTGATTTTGAAAGAGAAAATCAGTTCTTATATGAGCAACACTGTACTCAATGATTTGATTTGAGGATCCGGGTTGTTCCCGTTCTTTAAGGAAGTGGGAAATCCGAAGGGTATTGAGACTGTCCGAGTCTACGGGTTTTCTTCCTATTTAACGAAGGGGTCACTTGAGAATATCTTTGAGACTCAAGGAGATTAGACTTCCAAGTCTAGAGTTTCATCTTTTGTACCATGCTTTGAGAAACAGTAGTAGACTCTTTGAAAGGATTGTTCTATGCAGATGACTAAGTTCCGTTCCTAAACCTCTAGGAGGTCGTCGGGACAATTTGTACGAAGCCCAAGAGGAGGCTGGAAACTTTTAAGAAGCCGATCGGTCCTTGTACGAAGCCCAAGAGGAGGCTATCATTCCCGAAGGAAGAGATCATTATACGAAGCCTAAGAGGAGGCTGTGAATACTTCTAATAAGCCGTAGGGTCCTTGTACTAAGCCCAAGAGGAGGCGGGGTTGCTTTTAGGAAGCCCGTGGGTCCTTGTATGATACCCAAGAGGAGGCCGGTGCTTTTAAGAAGCCCGTGGGTCCCCAAACCCCGAGAAATTCAAGGCAAGCTATTCACAAGGAATAGATCAAGTCAGGAAAGTTCGAGAATTTGGAAGAAACTCAAAGATGCCATTCACGGAGAATACATTCATCTCTGGGAGTAGAGTTTCTTGACAATTCCTAATGAGGACAGTCGAAGAGAAGACTGTATCTGGTGATCCTATTGGGGATCTAGTTGTCTATTTCTACGAAACGAAACGGCGTCACCTAGTTCTAGACGTAGTTGCCGGGGAAACTCGAAATATCTATACTATTATTACACAGTTGATATGAGTTTATGAAAGAAGACTTACAGCGAAACAGCCCCACAATATAGTTATATGTATATGAAAGCGGTAAATGAAAGCAATAACCACTTACTCGGTTGTAGAGCTTCCATGCTGTTTGGTTAGTTGTTCAACAAAGAAAGATTGAAAATAACAGTATATTTCAAAATCAAAGGAGAAAGTGCTTTGAAAAAGAAAGATTTGGGGCTTACAGCTCAAGGAGAGACCCAGGGTTTTATCAGTGAGCGCACTGTTTGAATTTATACAGAGGGACTTATACAAGTGACTGAAGCCCAAAATGTTTTCTGTACAAGGGGGTTGGGTCTTACACTCTCTCAAGAGGCCCAAAAGGTTTAAAAAAAGAGTGGGGCTTATAACACGAGGGTAGGCTCAGGTTTGTTTTGAAAAGGCGACGATCGCGCCGTTTGTTTTCTTTTAACGCAGAGGGACTTATACAATAAGTGAGGCCCAAAGTTTTGGTTAAAAGGGGGTTGAGTCTTACACTCTATTAGAGGCCCAAAAGTTTTGAAATGGATCTTACTACTCGAGGGTAGGCCCAAAGTTTGATTTTTGAATTGGCGAGCGCGCCGAGGTTTTGGAAAATACAGTGGGACTTATACAATAAGTGAGGCCCAAAATGTTTTGTATTTTACAAAAAAAGGGTTGGGTGTTACACTCTAATAGAGGCCCAAGTGTAATTGTTTGATGAGGGTAAAAATCAAAGAAACCCTAATTTTAATCTTTAAATAATAAATATTTAAAGAAAATCAATGAAAAATACCAAATAAATTTTAATAAACCACTTGTGATTTTGGTTTAAGGTTTGAAAAATGAGGTATAAATCACAAGAGATATTAAAACTCATTTGGTCTTGATTTTTCAAGATGGATATTCATTTTAAAATGTTTAAAAACAAATAAAAATGAATTTATTCACAAAAATACTAATTATATTAAATGCATAATATAAATCTAATTTTTTTGTGGAATAAAATATTTCCAAATTTTTATGATTTTTTGCAAAAAGAATCAGTCAAAAATAATTAAAATTGAATGAGTTATTAATTTTTCAAATCATTAACAAAATAATATGAAAAATAGGAAAATAGGAAAAAGTGATAAAAAAAAAGGTCTGGGGCGAGGGGGATTCGAACCCCAGACCTTTCGCTTGCCAATACATACAAACCAGCTGATCAACCACTAGGGCGCAATGCCAATTCATTAATAACATGGCAAGTGAAAAATATATATCAAACTAGTTGGATTTTCAGAAAATGGCGCCATGGCCATCTTCTTCCTCTAGCTCGTGCATGAAGCCCTCCATCTCTCTCGTTTCTCAACCATTTGACATGATTCAAACACCAAACTCATGCGTTTTTTCACAAGGAAGAAGATGGCAATACCCAATTTCATTCATTTTCAGTGTATAGCAAATTATATGATTGTGGCCATATGAACCCTAATTTTGCAAAAGCAATCGAGTAGGCATGATTATGAGTGCTATGATCAAATTTTTTGAGGGAAAAAAATCAACATATGATGGCAAGCAATTGGCAAAAATATCATGCGAGGAAATATGCATGGATCATGGAGTTGGAGTTTTGAGGCTTACCTTGATGCAAGCTGAAATGGAACTCTGCACAAACCTTGTTCCAGTTGTGAATTAATGATCCCTACAGCTTCAATGGATGTTATGAAGTGTATTGCAAGCTTTGGAACACTTTGAAACTCTTTGGATCAAGCTGGAGACCTGCACCTGCATAATTGAGGCATAATGGCTTGGTTGAAGGGTGATTTTGAGCTTGAGGTGTTACAGTCAGTGTTTAAGTGTTTGTACACCTCAAATACATCATATGTGATGTGTTTGAGCAATTGGAATTGATTGCTTAAGGCTGCAACTCAAAACCCGATAGTGGTTACTCAAAAACCAAGAAACTTGAGGTTTAAGGAAGAATGAGAGAAAGCAGTGTTGTAACTGGCTTTGGTGTGAGTTGAATGATCCATTCGAACCTCTATTTATAGGTGATCAACTTTTGTCTTGGAGGAATAGTGAATGGCTGCTGGATCAGATCACATTTGCATGGATTGGCTTGGAGGATTTCTTCTCAAGCAAGGCAAACTAGCCATTTCTAAGAGCAGAGCTATGTCTTGACCAAAATCACATTCTTCAGATGTTTTTATTGTTGTTTAATCAGAGAACTTAACTGAGTAGAGTGGCTTTGTTGAAAATGCACTATTCCACATTAATGCCCCTTTGAATTCAAGGCAAAATGTGCCAAAGTGGATGAATTTCAAGTTGGAAGATTCCTTGGCTTTTTGACTCAGCCTTATCAGTTGGATCAGATGCATTGTGATTGGTTTGAGTACATGTGACATGCTGATCCTTAGTTTTTGGTTCAAAATCGTGTGTGGCAAGCAAACATGCAAACTGATTTTTCCAAAATAGCTTGCAGCAGCATGGCTTTGGGCATGGATTTCTCTTGGCTCAAGTTGAATCAATTCATGCTGTTAAGCTCTTTGAATTCTTGGCAACATTGGCAACAACATTGATGCTTATCTTTGGACTTGATTCAGCTTGCAACTATGTGAAAAGATCTCACAAGTTTTGGTGTTTCAACACAAAATCTGCCTTGCCCAGAATTTTTCTAAGTGTTGAAAAAGTTGTACTTTCATGTTTTTAGTGACTTTGATCACTCCATAACTCAAAATCCCCAATGAATTGGAATTAGGTCTAGTTGAAGTTTTTGTAGAGGGAAATGAGATCTACAAATCAAGCCTTGGATGGGAGAAAATGGCTTTGTGGTTTAGGAGTTATGACCCTCCAAAGTTGGTACCCTAGCCACTTTATTTTTAACTTAGAAAATTTTCTAAGTTTTTATGGTTACCCCTTTTACAAGTTATCCAACTTTTCTTGATTTTTCTTGATGAATGATGATTCAAATCATACATTAACATCATTTTAGGGTTAAAAATCCATTTTTGTGAAAAATCTCAAAAAGTCAAAGTTGACTTTTGTGCACAGTTGACTTTTTATCAGATGAATTCCAAACTGTGCAATTCTTCAGGAAATCATGTCCTTAACCTAAATCAAACTTGATGGACATGTTCCATGGGGGGTATAAAGTATATTGATGCATGTCATAGGGTTTGGGAGCATGTCCTGGTCAAAAGTCAAAGTTACAGTTGACTTTGTCCTTAAAACCCTAACTGTGGTGCAGATGAAATTGAAACTTGTTGCTCAAGCTTCTTGGATCAATCCATTGTTACAAATGGATCAATGTAGTGTATTAGATACCCTCAAATCCTCCTTTGAGGTCTTGGCTCATGATTTGCCCTAAAAGTCAACTTAGGGGTGAATTAGGTCAAGAAACCCTAATTCCTGATTTTTTATGAATGCATCCCCTGAGGAAAAATTGACTGGATGATTGGGTCCATGAGGTTACATGGAGTATATTAGGTTATGTTTTGGATCATTAGCTTGTGCCCAGAGGAAAATTTCCATCTGGAGGCCCTGGTCGACCAAAACCCTAATTTGGTGACACTGTCGATCTTGAGACTTGATCCACCTAGAAGGGAGTAACCTTGTGCTTAATCCTTGAAGTGGGAGTCCTCTTGATCCATTGTGGATGTTTGAGAGGTTAGACAAGTTGAAGATCATGTCATTCCTTGATTGACCCTTTGTCTAAGCACTCAGAGAGGGCTTGAAACCCTAATTTTGATTGTAGTGAATGCTCAACAATCCTTGAGGAGATTGATGAGGTATAATGGTTCATCCATATTATGATGATGATTTCCACAATGATGGGAATCTTAGTGGTCAAAATTTGGGGTATGACAGGTAAGGGCAAGTTTGATCTGCTTTAAACCAAAAGGGTGGATTTTCTAGTACTGTAAGAGGAGTTCTGGTTTGAACGTGCCCCTTGGCCAGTAGAAGTGGAAAGAACTCTGCATACAACATTGGTATAGGGTAGAACCCTGATGGTCGTGTAGTACGATTATTATTATTGTACTGCGGGCGAGCTTGCTGAAGAGGTTGGTGCGGCCTTTGCTGATACTATTGTTGACTTGGTTAGCTCTGAGCAACCTGAGGTTGATAAGTCGGAGCTGACGCCGGGTTGATAGCGGGAGTTACTGCTGCTACCGGTTGATACCTTCGCCTTTGCTTTCCCAGAGAGATATTACTGATATCTTGCTTTTTCTTTTTTTGGAAAGCACTACCGTATTTTTTAGTACTGCTGGATGGATTTGCATCTTTGACCAATCGTCCTTCTCGAACTGCTTCCTCAAGGCATACTCCCATGTTCACCATTTTAGTGAAGTCACTGGGTGCACTGGCGACCATCCGGTCATAATAAAATGAGCTTAATTTTTTCAGAAAGATCTTTATCATTTCCTTTTCCTCGAGAGGAGGACAGATCTGGGCGGCGATTTCACGCCATCTCTGAGCATTTTCCTTGAAGGTTTCTTTATCCTTTTGTGACATTGCTCTGAGATGGTCCCTATCTGGTGCCATGTCCAAGTTGTATTTATACTGCTGAACGAAGGCTGCCACGAGATCTCTGAAAGTAATGATCTTTGTGCGATTTAAACCCATGTACCATTTGAGTGCGGCACTGGTTAAACTGTCTTGGAAGTAATGGATTAGTAGCTGTTGATTTTCTGTCTGAGTAGACATTTTTCGAGCGTAGATCACCAAATGACTTTGAGGGCAAGAGTTGCCTTTGTATTTTTCATAGTCAGGCACCTTGAATTTGTGCGGTATCTTTACGTTAGGGACCAAACAAAGGTCAGCGGCATCTTTACCAAATAAATCTTGACCACGAATGGCATGCAGTTCCTTCTGTATTTCCAAGAATTGTTTCTGGAACTCATTCATCCTTTCATATACTTCTTTGTTTTTGCCAAAAGTGGCCTGCAGAATCTGTTCTTTCGGGATAGTGTGTACCACCGGTTGTGGTATAGACATTACGGCAGTAGTTCTTGGCGCTTCAGTGACCTGAAGTTTGTAACCTTCAAGAGTTTCTGTTGTAATCCTTATATCTTCATTTACCTGAAGTTTGTAACCTTCAGAGTTTGCGGTTCCTGCTACGACTTCCGGGTCTTCAGTGACCGGTGGGATGTATCTTTCAGGTATAAACTTGAGAGGCATGCCCCAGGGAAATCCTTTAGGCATGTTGTACTAAGAATGACTGCCAGGTGTCTCAAATGCTTGCGTGGATGTAATCTCTGAGATCACAGTCCTCTGATGTTGTTGTTCCTGGGCTGCTGCGAGGGATTGCATGTCATTGTGGAGTTTCTCCAAACTCCCTTTAAAGCGTTGATTTCTTCTCTCAGCTCTCCGTTCACTTCCTCGAGACTGTCCATTTTCTTTTGTTGATTGGCTCGAGTATTTTACGAATGAGAGAGTTTGACTCTAGAGTGCGACACATATGTGAGACTCAAAGACAAAGATGTTTTATGTGAGAATGATGAATGTTATGCAAAGAATGAAAATGTTTTTTAGTTTTTGTTTTCAAAAGAACTTTTAAAAAATATATTCCAAATATCATACAGCGGCCGAGACCCTTTTATTGAACTCGAAAGATTGCAGTATTTTACAAGGAAAAGTATAGTATTTTACAAAGTGAGAGGAGGAAAACGAAGCCTATGGATCATGAGTTCTCTCTGAGGAGAGCTCAGATGCTGTTTCCTGAATTTTTCTTTTCATCGATCGGGCCTCTTCAGTTGTTGTCGAGTCGACGATCCTTTACCAAGTGAAAGGAATGAGTAAAATTATGCGTTCCTCCTGACTTTCTAAAGCATGCTGCTCTAATATCTCAATTAGAGCATCCTTTTCCTTTAGCAGCTCCTGAATCTTGGTACATTCCAAATTATGAATCTGGTGCTTGTTCTTCCAAGAGTTCCTCTCACATTGGACCTTGTTGAGAGCGATCTGGAGTTTTTCCGTATTAGACATGAAATAAAGGACAAATTCCTTTAAGGGAAAAACTTCTTGATGAGGGTAAGGCATCCTTAGCTTGATAGCCCTAGTTTGTACTCAATGGAGGTAAGGCTCTACAGAGATGCAATTTGGCCTACCTAGGGACTCTCTCCCCTTTCTATGAACATGTTGCCAGGCATGCACTATTTCTTTCTTTAGTGCCCTGTCATTTTCCCCTTTCTTGAAGAAAAGACCTTCCAGATGAACATTATGTGGGATATTCTTCATCGGGTATCCAAGTTGACGACGAGCTAATATTTGATGATATTTGATCCCTCATTTAGTACCAATGAGGGGTACATTGGGGAAATTTCCACATTTGTCGATGATTTTTACTCCGTCATAAATCCGATTGTACCAATCTATGTCGGAGTTGGTAAGGGACATAATCTTCCGTGACCCTCACAGACTACTCTTGTGATCCCAAAAAGCAGCAAACTTGGGTAAGTGGGAAATAAACCATTTGTAGAGTAATGGTACACAGCATGTGATCATCCCTCCACTGTACAAATTCCTTAAGTGTACAGAATGATAACCATCTGTGAGCAAGGTTGGGACTGGGTTCCCAATTAAGAATATCTTAAAAGCATTGGTGTCGACGAAGTTGTCGATGTCGAGAAAGAGGAATAACCCATATATGAGCAGAACAAAGACATCCTCGAAAGCAGTTATATTTCCTATACTAGCAAAGTATAGAGCTTTCTCCATCAGGAACTTAGTTGGTAAACCCTGGATTCCTCCCTTGGTGGTCTTGTGAGTCCTGATTTTTTACTCTTCCAAAGAGATTGCTCTTGCAATGGTTTGATCTTTTGGAATTTTATCCAGTCCAGAAAACGGAGCTTAATCCGTGAAAGGTAAATAAATCAAGTGGGAGTACTCTTCCAGTGTCGGTGTGAGCTGATAATCTGGAAAGGTGAAGCAGTGGTAAACCGAATCGTAGAACTGAACCAGTGTAGACAGGATCCCTTCAACCATGTTGACTTTTAAAAGAGACAACAGTCCTCTGTGCTTAGCTCTGAAAGCCTCGGGATTAGTAGTCATCCTTCCCAATTTCCTTAGGTCTTCTAGTTTCGGAACCTTGAAGGTGTACTTGTGCATTTTTCTTCTACCGAAATCCATAACGCAACCTCTGATATTTGCAATTATTGTTTTAGTTTTTTTAGAAAAATATTTTTTCTTGTTTAAAAAAGACTATTTAATGAATGCATGAATGCAGCAAACAAAAACATTTGAAAACATGGGTTTAAGGGTTCATCGTCACGAGCATAGAGCCATGGATCTACCCATCCCCAAAGGTGTGTACTAATAGGTAAATTTTTGTACCTGTATAACGGGTTCTAACAGAGGTTCCTAAATAATTGACCCCTCTTAGGGATATTAACGGAAAATTGATTGACTCAGAAGAGCTGTAATATCCTAAGATGAATCTCCTTTAAGTGAAGTATCGCGTATCAACTATTCCTGATAGTCACCGCACTACATAATGGTTACACGGTTAAATGTCTACTATATCCTCAGCTTCAAGGGTAATCCAATGGGATAAAACAAAGCTTTCACGACATGCTCGTTCAACATTGGTAAATCCACACGGGCACCTCCACTGATTCGATGGACTGCCAAGTTAGCTTGGTCGGGATTCACTCCCTATAAGCCTTCCTGGAGACGCCACCACTTATCTTAATGTTCTCCCGGACTCACCACATGCGTATCGATCGCATTCCCAAATAACAGTAATTTAAATAAGGCTATCAAGTAATATGACAGAATATGATATACAAAATGAGAAAGCAAGTAAGATAACATAAAAGTAAATGTAAAGCAAAGCCTAGACCTCTCAGGAACTCTTAATCCTAGACAAAGACATCATAATCCCCAGCAGAGTCGCCATTTTTCTATAGCGTGCGATTTTTGTCGGTGATGCGACCACCTTACCGCAAAATGGTTTTGGGTGCTACTTTCTGATTTCTGTATTTATCCTATAAAGCTGAAAAGGAAAGGGAAGATATCTAAAACTAACCTTACACGCAAATGTTTTCTTTAACAAATGCTAAGAGATCGGGGATCGGGGTATGCTTATACAAAGGGAAGTTATTAACACCCAGTGTATTTATGGTAATCCATAGGAACTTTTATTTGCATGTATTTCTGTTAGCTTGAATTGCTTTCTTTTAATTATATGCTGTGGATTGGGAAAGTTTCTCCTTTGGGGGTGCTGAGGGAATATTTTTGTTGTCTTCGAGTTTTCTGTTGTTTTTGGTAAGGTACTGGACCTAAAGTTTTTGGTTTGTGTGCTCGCTAAGATTTCGCAATCTTATGCCTACGTATTCCCGTAAAGAGATTTTGGAAATCAGTGCAATCGTAGTTCCTCCTATTTCTATGGGAGGAAAGATATTTGGTGTCTTGTTTAAAGCCTTGGATTGAAGCTAACTGAGTATTTGTGTCTTATTTAAAGCCCAAGATTGAAGCTAAAGGTTGACTGAGAGAGAATTTGTCATCTCTAAAGGGAGGTATCTCACCTATTCACCACAAAATGTTGAGTTAATTGGTTATAAGGGAAATTACTTTAACTGGGATGTATTGAATCCAACAATGCCATAATTTCCTTTATAAGAGGGATGCCATGAAGGAAGAAAGCTTTAACTCAATGTAGAGCAATGCCACTTTTTCCTTTATGAATCTTTCATGCTAAGAGAGGGACATTGGCTTGGATGTATAGAATCCAGAGGCTTGCCACTTACAGCTGTTAGATGAAAGATAAGTTTTAGCCAGGATAAGAGAAGAACTCCAGCTTGGATTATTGAATCAACAAGTGTGCCACTTACAACATTTATCTGAAAAAAATGTTTGGATTATTTGTTTTTGATATGTGATGTATAGAGAAAATATCCTCCTACATAGTGGACTCATGGTTTCATCTGAGGGGATGTTGATTTTTGTGTGCCTTGATCAAAGCCCAAGGTTGAAGCTAAAGGAAAATGACTCCTCTGGGGGGTTATCTATCTTGTACAAAGCCCAAGATTAAGGCAGACTGAGGAAATTCTTATATGAAGCCTAAGAGGAGGTTGTCTGATGCGTGTTTTTTCGCAAGTGTACGAACGCGTCAGAGTAATATAAAAGATTATCGTATCCACAGAGACCAAGTGTCAATCTATCGCTATCTATTGTTAAGGTGTGTATCTAAGGTGATTGAAAATAGTAGTTTTGAAGAGTGCACGGTAGTAAATAAAGTAATTAAAATTAATTGATAAAGACAGGTTCGAATGCAATTCACACAACCAATCGATAATCCAAGTACTTGCTAATAGAACTACTTACGGGCAATGTTTTCTACTTTGAAAAGAACTAATTTGACAGGAACTGTCGCTTTCGCGTATTCAGAACCGAGTTGTACCCCCTAATCAAACCCTCTTATTGTCACGGATAAAAAGGCGCGCATTGCGTTAGAGTAGTAAACCTATTTTTAAGAAATATAGTATCTTGACCAAGTTGAAAAGTATTTTAACCTGGATTTTCTAAAAAAAAGAGGTTCTTACGAACCAGACTTTAAACTTCTTAACGCGTCCGAAAATGGTTTTAAAATCTCTTTTCCTTTTAAATTAAAAACTCCTAATAAACTAAACAAAGCGCTTTCGCTGTTTTTGAAATAGTTTTAAAACAATTAAGTTTAGATAGGCGTTGGACGGCTTTCGATCTTACCCAACGGAATTTAAGAACAGGAAAACTTATATTGAAAGTTAAAATAGCCCTTAAGTGTTTCTACTAAAAATTATACAGATTATCGGTTCGGTTATGATCTTCACATTCTAACCTTTATAAAATTAGCCAGACATGGTAAAGTAAAAGTTCATTTTTAGATTTTTCATAAAAAAGGTATTTAAGTGCGAGTGTGGAAAGTAAATGAAAGTAGTGCGAGTGCGGAAAGTAAATGAAAGTAGTGCGAGTGCGGAAAGTAAATGAAAGTAGTGCGAGTGCGGAAAGTAAATGAAATTAAAAGACAGTGCAAGAAATAAAGTTGACAAAAGGTAAAGTAATAAAAACCTGCTCCAATCGGAGTGGTTGAATACAATGCAAACTGAAAGTAAAATGGCGGCAGGATTAACTTCCTTCCAGAGTGCTCCAAGACTCAATCTCACAGGCTCTTACAGACTCGATCTCTCGAATGTAGTAACACCTCGATGTGAAGCGATTACCACTATTACACTGGTATATGCTTATGAACAACTAAGCTTGGATGAAGAAAAACGAAAATCTAAAGTCCTATTTATAGGCAAGGCAACATGTGGAAAAGACAAGGATGCCCCTAGCATTTGAATTTGGGCGGGAACTTGCTTTGCTCTTGTGGCGCCCGCCACAACACCATGGCGCCCGCCATGAGTGTAAAATTGCTTGGGCAGTTGGAGATCGTGGGGAAAAACAGTTGGGAGGAATTTGAGACATGGCCACGTCATGGAAGACCATGTGGCGGCCGCCAGAGTGGATGCCATAAGTGCAAAATGCTGATTTTCTCTATTTTAGCTCATTTCGGCTCCTTTTTCGCTCCTTTTCTCGCTCGGGGCTCCGATTAGACTAAAAACCTGAAAACAAAGAAAAACATAATAATAACATAATAAAATGACATTAAAAGACTAAGAATGCATGCGAAATCAGAGTCAAAAATACGGTGAAATTCAGTGTCATCAAATTCTCCCACATTTAGACCTTTGCTTGTCCTCAAGCAAAACATTTAAAGCTCAAAGTAAGAAAACTAGTGCTGACACGTGATTCGGGCAAAAAAGGCTTCTAAGTTCAAGTCAGGATGCAGTGACAGGTACTAAGTGAACCAAGGGTATCGTAATGACACTTATCCGCAGAGGCGGACATAAACTTCATTCTTATATTAATCAACCGTATCATCCCAAAATAACTAGGCCTACCTCTTCATCTCTTTTTGGGTCCTTTTCATTCAAGCGCAATCACATTAAGCCCGTTATCCGTACATGTTTCATAGTAGAGTGACCTATTAGTGATTCTGATCCAAAACATAGGGTTTCTGGCACATAAGACTGTGTAAACCCTTTTATTTAACCCAAATGCAGTTGTGGGGGATCGGATCGTAATCCGCCCTACCGAGTTCAGCGCCAGATACCTCTGAACCAACTAACAATGGGTGAGCTAAAATTATATATATATATATATATATATATATATATATATTTTTTTTTTTTTTTTTTTTGTGGCAACAATTCAACTTTTTGGTTTAAACGACCTTGTGAGGGTCATCTATCCGGAGTTTGCCTTTTTCTTTATTTATTTTACTGGATCATTCACTTATGTTCATCAGTCCCCTACGTAGAACATGCTTAGGCCAGAGCTGACTGCTGAAATAAACTACTTAGGACAAATTTGGAAATGATAATTAAGGCCATGGTACATGGGGTTTTGGAATGATTCCTATATTCGTGAAGTCTACGGTGCTAAAACGATACTAATGTTTCAAAAAGTTCACCTAAGTCACCACATCCTAATCCAAACCTGTCTTAAAGCCCAAAAAACGTGTAGAACAACAATGTTTTCTTTTTGCAAAAAATTTTTTTTTGTAGGGCTAAAGAAATGGGGAAAAATGAGGGTGCACTAGGGATACACTGTACTGGTGACTCGTCAGACTCATGCATTTTCTAGAAAAAAAGACATAGACAAAAATAAGAAATAAACAACTAACTAAAAATGGAAATAGAAAGCAATAAAATCCCCTCCCACACTTAAATCGAACATTGTCCCCAATGTTTCGAAATAAGATAAGGAGAGTAACCTGTAAAACACAAACATTTCAAACATTAGTCCTGACAAAATATAACAAGAAATAAAATAAAACAAAATGTAGAAAAAGTAAATAAGGTAAGAAAATCATGGGTTGCCTCCCATGCAGCGCTTGTTTAACGTCGTTAGCTTGACGACTGGAACTTATACATCTCTTGTCGGGATTGGTGGATCACTTAGAGTGTGGCTGGAGTAGGTTGTTGGAATGTCTCCTCCTTCGTAGAGCTTCAGTCTTTGTCCATTGACGATGAATGGTTTACATGTCTCGTTTTTTATTTCAACAGCTCCAGACCTCAGAATTTTTGATACTATGAAGGGGCCAGTCCATCTTGAACGGAACTTTCCAGGGAAGAGCCGTAGCCTAGAATTGAACAGGAGAACAGGGTCGCCTAAGTTGAAGTCTTTTCTTACGATTCTTTTGTCATTCCAAGCTTTTGTTCTTTCTTTGTATATTATGGCATTCTCGTAGGCTTGCTGTCTGAGTTCTTCCAATTTGTGGATGTCAAGGATACGTTTCTCACCAGCAGTTAGGTAATCCAAATTCAAAGTTTTAATGGCCCAATAGGCCTTATGCTCTAACTCAAAAGGTAAATGACAAGATTTTCCATAGACTAGTTGGTAGGGGGTTGTTCCTATAGGGGTTTTGAAAGCGGTTCTGTAGGCCCATAAAGCCTCTTGAAGCTTTTGCGACTAATCTTTTCTGGATACAGAGACAGTTTTTTCTAAAATTTGTTTAATCTCCCTATTAGATACTTCCACTTGGCCACTAGTCTGTGGGTGATATGGTGTTGCTACTCTATGCTTAACTCCATACTTGCTTAAAAGCTTATCAAATATTCTCGATATGAAGTGAGATCCTCCATCACTTATAACTAAACGGGGTGTTCCAAATCTGGGGAATATATAATTTTAAAATAATTTAATCACTACTCTAGTGTCGTTTGTGGGTGCAGCTATCGCTTCAATCCATTTAGACACGTAGTCTACTGCAACTAGGATATACTTGTTTCCTAAAGATGGTGGGAATGGTCCCATGAAATCTATACCCCATACGTCGAAGAGTTCTACTTCTTGGATGTTTCTTAAAGGCATTTCGTCGCGTCTTGAAATATTTCCTGTGCGTTGGCATCTATCACATTTGACAATGTAAGCATGGACATCACGCCACATGGTAGGCCAGAATAGGCCAGCTTGAAGAATCTTGGCGTAGGTCTTAGAGGTGCTTGCATGTCCACCATAAGGCGCAGAGTGACAATGCTGAATTATACTTTCTACCTCGTCTTCTGGAACGCAACGGCGAAAAATACCATCTTTACCTCTCTTGAAAAGAAGTGGCTCGTCCCAATAGAAGTTTCTAACATCACTTAAGAACTTCTTCTTCTTGTGGTAATCGAGATCAGGGGGTATGATATCAGCAGCTAGGTAATTAACAAAATCAGCGTACCAGGGCACGTTACTTACAGCTAAGGATTTTTGGAAGTGCTCATGAGGGTCTGGTTTTTTATCTTCAATGGTTTCCAACTGGGCTATCAGTCTATCATCGGCAAAATCATCATTTATGGGTACTAATTCAGGATTCAGGTATTCTAGCCTAGATAGGTGATCGGCTACTACATTTTCTGTGCCTTTTTTATCTCGGATATCTAAGTCGAACTCTTGCAGTAACAAAATCCATCGAAGTAACCTGGGTTTAGCATCTTTTTTACTTAGTAGGTAACGGATGGCAGCATGATCGGTGTAAACTATAATTTTGGCTCCTACTAGATATGATCTAAATTTGTCTAT
Organism: Lathyrus tuberosus; assembly: GCA_022829125.1. Taxonomy (NCBI): domain Eukaryota; kingdom Viridiplantae; phylum Streptophyta; class Magnoliopsida; order Fabales; family Fabaceae; genus Lathyrus; species Lathyrus tuberosus. The sequence continues at coordinate 1,858,234 of JALAZF010000516.1, forward strand.
AGCGAAAACTACCGCTAGGAGTTCTTTCTCGGTTGTTGCGTAATTGAGCTGGGCGGCGTCTAGGGTTCTACTGGCATAATATATTACATGTAATCTTTTATCTTTTCTCTGACCTAGAACGGCTCCTACAGCATAATCACTGGCGTCACACATTATCTCAAACGGTTCAGACCAATCAGGGGGTTTCATAATGGGTGCTGAAATCAATGCTTGCTTCAAAAGGTTGAATGCTTCATTGCATTTTTCATCAAAGATGAATTCAGCATCTTTCATTAACAGGCCAGTTAAAGGTTTTGTTATTTTGGAGAAGTCCTTGATGAAACGGCGGTAGAATCCAGCGTGTCCAAGGAAACTTCTAACTTCCCTGATAGTCTTGGGTGGTTTTAGGTTCTCTATAAATTCTATTTTTGTTTTATCTACCTCTATACCTCTTTCGGAGATTATATGTCCTAAAACAATTCCTTCAGTCACCATGAAATGGCATTTTTCCCAATTCAGCACAAGGTTCACCTCCACACATCTTTCCAGGATTTTCTCAAGGTTGATAAGACAATTTTGGAAATCAAAACCGCAAACCGAGAAATCATCCATAAATACTTCCATGATTCCATCTAGATAATCTGCAAAGATTGACATCATGCAACGTTGGAAAGTAGCAGGGGCATTACAGAGTCCAAAAGGCATTCGTCTGTAGGCAAAAGTTCCAAAAGGGCATGTAAAGGTAGTTTTTTCTTGATCTTCTGGATGTATAGGTATTTGGAAGAATCCCGAATACCCGTCTAGATAGCAGAAGTAAGAATGTCTGGCAAGACGTTCTAACATCTGGTCTATGAACGGTAAAGGGAAATGATCATTCCTAGTTGCTTTATTTAACTTTCTATAGTCTATGCACATACGCCAACCTCCTTCTATCCGCTTTGCTATTTGTTCACCTTTCTCATTTTGCACAACTGTGATGCCTCCCTTCTTGGGTACCACATGCACAGGGCTCACCCACTTACTGTCCGAGATCTGATATATTATACCTGCTTCTAGCAACTTCAGAACTTCCTTCTTGACAACATCACTCAGTATAGGGTTTATCCTTCTCTGGTGCTCTCTGGAAGGTTTTGAATCTACTTCGAGCGAAATCCGATGCATGCATACGGATGGACTTATACCTTTCAGATCAGAGATATTATATCCTAAGGCTGAGGGATATCTTCGTAAAATGTCCAAGAGTTGATCTGTTTCTTTTTGTCTCAAGGCAGCACTAACTATAACCGGACGATTCATTTCTTCATCAAGAAACTCATATCTCAGGTTCTTAGGCAGTTCCTTAAGTTCCAAGGCTGGTTTAATAGGGCAAGGCATAGGATCTGGGGTTAGGGATAAACATTCGTAAAGGTTATCATCGATGTAGGGTTTCTTACAATTGTCATCTTCCAAAATAAAAGTTGATGGCAGCTTAATTGTTTCAATGACTTCTTCTTGCTCTAACTCCCTAACACATTCATCAATGATATCTATTGCATAACACGCGTCTCCTATCACAGGTGCCATAAGAAATTTTGAAAGTATAAATTCTATCTTCTCGTTCCCTACCTCAAAGGTTAGCTTCCCCTTTTTGACATCTATTATGGCTCCAACAGTCGATAAGAATGGTCTACCTAGAAGAATTGGTATGTCATCATCTTCTTTAATGTCCATGACAACAAAATCAGTAGGGATAAACAGCTGACCTATCCTAACAGGGACGTCTTCAAGTATGCCTAACGGATATTTAACAGATCTATCGGCTAATTGAAGTGACATCTTGGTAGGTTGCAACTCTCCTAAATTTAGCCTTTCGCAAACCGCTAAGGGCATTAAGCTCACACTAGCTCCTAAGTCTAGAAAAGTTTTTTCGATGACATGACTCCCCAAAATACAAGGAATGGAAAAGTTTCCAGGATCTTTATCCTTTTTTGCTAATTTATTTTCGGCAATAGAATTACATTCCAAGGGTTTCGGATCATCAAGTCTACGTTTATTGGTAAGGATGTCTTTGAGAAACTTTGCGTAGGATGGTATTTGGGTAATGGCTTCTGTGAACGGGATTTCTACGTGAAGTTTTTCTATAACTTTAATGAATTTCTGATACTGATTATTGATCTGGGTTTGTTTAAGTCTTTGCGGATATGGTATTGGTGGTTTGTATGGCGGGGGTGGTATATAGGTTTTGTGTTTGGGTTCTTCTCCTTTTTCTTGACTTTCCTGGTTTACAGATTCCTCTGGTTTCTTCTTTTTATCTGGGATGTTGTCATCTTCCTTAGACGTTTTGGGATTACTCAACCTTGGGTTACAAGGTTCATCATAAGCGGTCCCACTTCGTAGGGTAATGGCATTTGCTTGTCCTTTCGAGTTTTGTTGAGGTTGTCCAGGGAATTGTCCTCCAGGTGTGGTCTGAGGGGCTTGGTTTAAAGCTACCTGCGAGATTTGGGTTTCAAGCATCTTATTGTGAGTGATTATTTGGTCAACCTTGGTTCCTAACTGGGTAATTAGTTCGTTAACATGAACGTTTTGGTTCATGAACTCCTTGTTTTGTTGGATCTGAGCAGCGACAAAATTATCCACGATTTTCTCAAGGCTCGGTTTTGGTGGTACAGGTTGCATAGGTTGATTTGATCTTGGGGCTTGATAACTTGATTGTCTCGGAGGGGCAGTATTTTGGATAGGGTTATTATTCTTATAGGAAAAGTTTGGGTGATTCCTCCATCCAGGGTTATAGGTATTTGAAAATGGGTTCCCTTGGGTGTAGTTCACTTGTTCAGAGCTGGTCTCATTTAACAGACTGCATTCTGCGGATTGGTGTCCTTTAGTCCCACATATCTCACAATCTGATGAAACTGCGGCTGCAGTATTCGGGGTTGTACACATATGCTCAACTCTTAGGGCTAATGCGTCCATTTTAGTTTGCATCATGTCTATAGAGCTTAACTCATGTATTCCTCCTTGGGCTTCCTTCTTTTCCACTGTCGCTCGTTCTACTCCCCATGATTGATGGTTTGGGGCCATATCTTCGATAAGGGCACTAGCTTCAGGGTAAGGTTTGTTCATCAGTGCGCCACCTGCGGCGGCGGCGATGGTCATCTTAGTGTTATAATGAAGTCCATTATAGAAGGTTTGAATGATTAACCAATTTTCTAAATCATGATGTGGGCATGCTCTTAACAGCTCTTTATATCTCTCCCAGGCTTCGAACAACGATTCTCCTTGGTTTTGGGTAAATCTAGTTATTTGGTTTCGAAGAACAGCGGTCTTACTCGGGGGAAAATATCTGGCAAGGAATACTTTTCTAAGGTCTTCCCAACTTGTTATGGAATTTGGTGGAAGGGAATCTAACCAAGATAGGGCCTTATCTCTGAGAGAAAAAGGAAATAATCTTAAGCGAATCGCCTCAGGAGGGGCTCCTTTGGTTTTAAAGGTGTCTGCTAGTTGGAGAAAGTTTTTCAAATGTTGGTTTGGGTTCTCTGTAGCAAGACCTGCGAATTGTCTCTGCTGTACTAACTGCAGTAGGGATGGTTTAAGTTCAAAATTATTAGCTGGTATGGCTGGATTTACTATACTAGAACTAGGTTCCTCGTTGGATGGTTGGGCGAAATCCTTAAGAGGTCTTTGATTTTGATCTTCAGCCATAGCTTTCCTAAGTTTACGGAAATATAAACGTGCGCGAGCGTAACGTTCTGGTTCAGGTAGAGGGTCTACTAAACTTCCGGTACTACGAGTTTTTCGCATTGACCGGCGGGTAACTTCCTTAGTCTAAACGGTATAACAACAGGGTACGAAATTTGACGAAATTGCTCCCCGGCAACGGCGCCAAAGACTTGATGCGTGTTTTTTCGCAAGTGTACGAACGCGTCAGAGTAATATAAAAGATTATCGTATCCACAGAGACCAAGTGTCAATCTATCTCTATCTATTGTTAAGGTGTGTATCTAAGGTGATTGAAAATAGTAGTTTTGAAGAGTGCACGGTAGTAAATAAAGTAATTAAAATTAATTGATAAAGACAGGTTCGAATGCAATTCACACAACCAATCGATAATCCAAGTACTTGCTAATAGAACTACTTACGGGCAATGTTTTCTACTTTGAAAAGAACTAATTTGATAGGAACTATCGCTTTCGCGTATTCAGAACCGAGTTGTACCCCCTAATCAAACCCTCTTATTGTCACGGATAAAAAGGCGCGCATTGCGTTAGAGTAGTAAACCTATTTTTAAGAAATATAGTATCTTGACCAAGTTGAAAAGTATTTTAACCTGGATTTTCTAAAAAAAAGAGGTTCTTATGAACCAGACTTTAAACTTCTTAACGCGTCCGAAAATGGTTTTAAAATTTCTTTTCCTTTTAAATTAAAAACTCCTAATAAACTAAACAAAGCGCTTTCGCTGTTTTTGAAATAGTTTAAAAACAATTAAGTTTAGATAGGTGTTGGACGGCTTTCGATCTTACCCAACGGAATTTAAGAACAGGAAAACTTATATTGAAAGTTAAAATAGCCCTTAAGTGTTTCTACTAACAATTGTACAGATTATCGGTTCGGTTATGATCTTCACATTCTAACCTTTATAAAATTAGCCAGACATGGTAAAGTAAAAGTTCATTTTTAGATTTTTCGTAAAAAAGGTATTTAAGTGCGAGTGCGGAAAGTAAATGAAAGTAGTGCGAGTGCGGAAAGTAAATGAAAGTAGTGCGAGTGCGGAAAGTAAATGAAATTAAAAGACAGTGCAAGAAATAAAGTTGACAAAAGGTAAAGTAATAAAAACCTGCTCCAATCGGAGTGGTTGAATACAATGCAAACTGAAAGTAAAATGGCGGCAGGATTAACTTCCTTCCAGAGTGCTCCAAGACTCAATCTCACAGGCTCTTACAGACTCGATCTCTCGAATGTAGTAACACCTCGATGTGAAGCGATTACCACTATTACACTGATATATGCTTATGAACAACTAAGCTTGGATGAAGAAAAACGAAAATCTAAAGTCCTATTTATAGGCAAGGCAACATGTGGAAAAGACAAGGATGCCCCTAGCATTTGAATTTGGGCGGGAACTTGCTTTGCTCTTGTGGCGCCCGCCACAACACCATGGCGCCCGCCATGAGTGTAAAATTGCTTGGGCAGTTGGAGATCGTGGGGAAAAACAGTTGGGAGGAATTTGAGACATGGCCACGTCATGGAAGACCCTGTGGCGGCCGCCAGAGTGGATGTCATAAGTGCAAAATGCTGATTTTCTCTATTTTAGCTCATTTAGGCTCCTTTTTCGCTCCTTTTCTTGCTCGGGGCTCCGATTAGACTAAAAACCTGAAAACAAAGAAAAACATAATAATAACATAATAAAATGACATTAAAAGACTAAGAATGCATGCGAAATCGGAGTAAAAAATACGGTGAAATTCAGTGTCATCATTGTCTCTTGCAGAAGATTTATTGAAATCCAGGAGTAGGTCTAAATTGTATTGGGGGTCCAAAAGGATTTACTCTTGCTGGGAAGTTAGGGCAGAGGTGTAGTATCAGATGCCATGAGGCTCTAATTCTGTTGAGGATTTGTTAATGGTAAATTGACCCTGGTTGGGGATTCTTGAACCTTGTTGGGGATCAAAGAAGTTTAAAGGTGAGTTTGAAAACTTAAAGGTTTTTGGCTCTTCTGGAGACTGGTATATTGGTAGGGTGATCAGGATTTTTCCTATGCTTTTAGGAAACTTGAGGGTCTCTGTGTGAGATCCCAGAGTGGGTGAGATATTCCAAATCTACTTGTATGAAGTTCAAGAGGAGGCTGAGACTATCCAAGTCTCTTAGGAAGAGGAAGACTCTGGTTGGAGAGAAATCTTTGTATGATGCCAAAGAGGAAGCTATTGGTTTAAGGGATGAAGATCAACCTTTAGAAGGTAATGTGTTCTGGAAATATGACTTCTCTGGGGATTGGACTGGCAAGGATGACTAATTTCTATCCTATACTTTTAAGAATCATTTGGGTCCTTGTACTAAGCCCAAGAGGAGGCTGGGGAACTTCTAAGAAGCCTGTGGGTCCTTGTAATAAGCCCAAGAGGAGGCTGGGAATGCTTTTAGGAAGCCTGTGGGTCTAAGCCTAGGAAAAGTTCAAGAAAGGTTTCACCGGGAATTAATCCTTTCTTTACTGAACAGTTTTAAGGCTTGAAGAAATCCAAAAGAGGTTTCACCGGGATATATAAATATATATATATATATATATATATATATATATAGATAGATATATATATATATATATATATATATATATATATATATATATATATATATTTCTAAGTTTTGACAGTCTTGAGAAAAGTTTCACCGGGAATAATACCTTTCTCTGTTCCATATTGAATAAGCCCAAGAGGAGGCAGACTGTATAGGGAATTTCCTATAAGGGAACTAGTTTTGACTATGTTATAAAGTAACCTCTGGTTTGACCTAAGTGTAGACCTAACTGCTGGGAAAAACTCTTAACAAATATGCACAAGAATATATATATATATATATATATATATATATATATATATACAGATGAATTAACAAATATATAAATAAGTATGCATTGAGTTGAAAAGATGTTGGGACTTATACTCTGAAAAAGAGGCCCAAGTGTATTGTGATCTGGTATGATTTTAACTGTATGATCAGGGTTTTAAGAAATTGAAGAAAGTTTTGAGAAAAATTTGAATTTGAAAGTGAATTAAAAGAAAGTTATTTGAAAGAAAAGAATGTTTGGGGCTTATAACTCAAAGAGAGGCCCAAGTGGTCTAAAACCAGTTTCACCGGGAATAATGATCCTCTTAGTACCAGTTTAAAACAGACATATGATTTTGTAAAAAGAGGTATAGGGCTTACAACTCAAGGAGAGGCCCATGGAAGTTGTTTATTAATTAAAACAAAGTTTATGTACAAAAGATTGGGGCTTATACTCAAAGAGAGGCCCAGATGACCTGTTTTGAAAACAGAGATCGCACTGCGCTATCGGAACACATTGTGGGACTTATACTATACTAGAGGCCCAAAAATGTTTATGTACAAGGAATAGTGGGTCTTACACTCTAATAGAGGCCCAAAAGTGTTTGTGAAAAAAGAATAATGGGGCTTATACTCAAGGAGATACCCAGATGATTTATTTGAAAAGGCGACGATTGCACCGTTTATTTTGAAAATCGTATCGGGACTTATACATTGACTGAGGCCCGAAATTATTTATTTACAAAGGGGGTGGGTCTTACACTATATTAGAGGCCCAAAAGTGTTTCAAACAAAGTTTGAAAAAAATTAAAATCAAGGAAAAGCCTAATTTTAATTTAAAATATAATTTTCAAAGAAAATTAAATAAAAAAAGATAAAAAATATCAAATATACTCAAAAACAATTGTGAACTTTGAAAAATGTTTTGAAAAATCATGTTGAATCACATCAAAGCTTAGAATTCATTTGAATTTGAAAAAAACAAGATGAAAAATTCATTAAAAATGTTTTAAAAAAATTAAAATGAAATTCTTTACAAAAATATCAAACTATATTAAATAAATAATATAAATTTGATTATTTTTTGTAGAATAAAATAATTTAACATTTTTGTGAATTTTTAAAAAAAAACCAATAAAAAATAATTAAAAATGAGAGTGAAATTAATTTTTGAAATCAATTAAGAAAATAATCAAAAATTTAAAAATTCAAATAAATTTGAAAAATGGCGCCAACGGCCACCTTCTTCTTCATCGTGATCGCGCCATGGACGATTTGCAAAACCTCAGTTTTCTCTCGAATTACTCAATGGTTTTGACTTTTGTAAACATCAACCTCACTCATTTTTTAACAAGGATTCCAATGGTACCAATTAATTGCATTTATATTAAGAGTGGAGTAAGAAATCAAGTGATGAACACATGAACCCTAATTTCTGCAAGAACACTGTGAAATCCTATACACAATAGCTACAAAGCAATTGATTGAGGGGAAACACTCTACATAAGTGCAGAAACATGTTTATAACTTGAAAACACATTTATGATGCATGTATTATAGAGTTTGAGAGTTCAGGCTTACCTCTTGCAAGAAGAAATCAAATTGTGTGTTAGAGGTGTTACAGATGTTGTTTGATGACTTGGACAACGTCAATGGACCTAATGTAAGGTGTTTGGAAGCTTGGAATGGATTGAAAGTACCTGGATCTTGTTGTGGCACCACAACTGCAGCTTTGACAAAAAGCTTGAGCAAATGGATAGTGACTTGATGATTCTGGTGTTCCAGATGTGTTTTGAGGTTGTGGATCACTCATGTATGATATATGTGAGGTGTTGGGATGGTTGGTTTTGATGGAATTTATCCCTATTTGAAAATTCGATAGTTACTTGCTAAAGAAGGACTTTATAGTTTTTGAAAAGTGATTTGGAGGAAAACATGTGTTGTTATGCTTTGGTGTACTCAAATTGATCAAAAAGAACCTCTATTTATAGTAGAGCAAGTCTGTTTTGGGAGCAATAGTGATTGGGGGCTGGATCACTCCATTATCCATTAGAATTTGTCATGTAGCCAAAGTCTCCACTAGCCATTGACTTGAGTCGATCTTGCAGACTATGAGTCCTCTGTTGCAGGGATAAGGCTTGACTCCTTTAGTGATCAATGACTCAGTCCATGTCACCTCAATGCATCTCTTGAATGCTTTGAAACAAACTTGAAGTTTTGGAAATGCATTTTTAAAGATCACATGGCTAAGTGATAGGCTTCTTGACTTGTGAGGCTTTGTGATCAGATTTTTCATCATTCATGTTGAATTTGGATAGAAATGAAATGATGCAAGTGTCCAAAATTGGCTCAAGAAATTGTGGAATGCAAGTTATGTACCAATGCTGTTGTGTAGGAAGGGTGAAAAATACCATTTTTGAAGGCTTATAACTCCTTGCTCAAGTTGAATCATGGGAAAATTGCTCTTGTGAAAAATGCCATTTTTGTGAAAAATGCTCTTGGGAAAGGCTCTTGTGAAAAATGCCATTTTTGTGATTCACTATGAAATCAAGTTCTTTACCTAATTCAAACCTAATGGATGGATTACATAGGTGTTTTAAAGTGTCTTGAGCCATGTCCCAAGACTTGAGATCATGTCTTGGTCAAAAGTCAAAGATATGGTTGACTTTTTCTCAAAAACCCTAGTTTGTGGTCCAGATGAATTTGCATCTCTATATTGCTCATAAACCAAGTTCTTTGTGTCCATTTGAACTTGTAAGAGGATCAATATAATTTATTTGAGGTCTTCAAAATATTTCTTGAGGTTTTGGCTCATGCCTTGTTCCAAAAGTCAACTTAGGGGTGAATTAGGTCATGAAACCCTAATTCCTGATTTTTTATGAATGCATCCCCTGAGGCTATTTTGAACTTATGATTGGATCCATGAGGTCCCTTTGAGCTTCTTGGATCATGTTTTGAAGTATTGGCTCTTGCCTAGATGAAAATTTCTCTCTGGAGGCCTTGGTCGACCAAAACCCTAATTTGGTGACACTGATGATTTTGAGACTTGATCAGCTTGAAATGTCGCACTCTTGTTCTTGATTCCTTATATGGGAAACTTATTGATCCTTCATGGATGTTTGAGAGGCTTGACAAGTTGAGTATCATGTCCATTCTTGATTGATCATTTGTCTGAGTACTCTAAGAGGGCTCAAAACCCTAATTCTTGATTGGAGTGAATGCTCAACAATCTTTGAGAGGATTGATGGGGCATGAAGGTACATCCATATTGTGGTGATGATTTGCACAATGATGGGAAATCTTGTGGTAAAAATTTAGGGTATGACATTAACCATAGTTCACCATTAATAGAACAAGTTTTTTTAGTGGTTTAAGTCTTTATTAATGTTTTTTGAACAAGATATGGTCCAAGTTGACAAAAGAAAAAAAAAGAGCGGAAACATAAACATGTGTCCAACGGACAAAGGAAAAATTGTGGAAGCATAAACAAGATATGATATGATATAATGACATAAAAATAAAGGAGATAGGGAGCAAGAAGGAAACTTAAAGGTAAGGTTAGAAATTAATGATTAGTTGTTAGAACAAATGATCAATAATGATTGAATAATGCACTTAAGTCAAGGTTAATGAGAACTCATTAGAGGATTGATAAGACCAAAGCCTCCTAACAACAAGTCTCATAGGTATTGAGCCAAATAACAAATAATCAACCATCCTTGGGCTTGCAAACATAAGTTTGGGCCACGAATGATCATTTTCTGATACAGGACACATGTAGCGCTATGTTAAGCAATCGTAGCATAATCTATGAGGAAGATCATACTATGGGAGGTCGGTCAATAACAATGTTAGTGCTAATGCATGCTAGAGAAGTGATATGTAGATCAATCTCCAAAAGAAATACCACACGAAAAGAAAAGAGGTAATTATCTCATCTTCATCAAGAACTTAAAATAAGTTCCAATGATATCGAAGATTTTCATCGATCCAAAGAAAATGAGAAATAGATGAAGAAATACCTAATTGAACCACACAAAGATGTAATCCAAGGCAAAAAACAAAAGGAAATGGAAAAAGAAAGAAGAGGAACCAAAATAGTCCCAAAACAAAGCAAGAAATCACATTCTGCACTGTGCAAATCGATTGCACCAGTGAGCAAATCGATTGCACAGCAGAAAATCAACAATTCTGGGTAAAAAATACATTGTGCAATCAATTGCACTGCAATGCAAATCGATTGCACACTGCCAGACAGTAATAAAATCAGCATTTACAAGGAAAAACCATGATCAATCATTTCTTCAAACACCTCATGATCAAGGATGCAATTGAGCACGAAAATTCAAGTAAAACAACAACAAATAACACCAATGGATCACGATTTGCAAGATCCAAAGATCAAGCAACAAGAATCAAGAATAGATTACATTGTGGAAGATGAATAAAGAACAACAATGGTGGATCAATTGTTTACCACTTCCAAATCTGAAAATTCTTCAAATCAACTTCAAGAACCACTCTCCAAAGCTTTGATCTACAAAAATTGATAATGAAAAAGTGTTTAGATGAAGGTTTAGCTCAAAAATTAGTAAGCTTCAATGAAAATCTTACTAACTTTAATGGAGGAAGAGCTTTGGTGAATTTGGGTTGATAAAGAAAAATGGGAATGAGGAAGAATTTTGACAAGGTGAATTTGGCTATCAAAAGCTTGAAGAATAAATGAAATGAGGGTTCTATTTATAGAATTTAGGCTTGAGAATTTTGGTGGCTTGGAGCTTGGTTTGGAATTTAATCTAGACTTGGAATTTAAATTTGGAGGAAAAATCAAGATCAAGTGGTGATTAATGAGGGTGTATGGTGGGAATTAATTGTGATTATGTAGGTGAAATATTTTGTGATGATTTTGCATGTTCTAGAATATTCCACATGAGGTCACATTTGAAAATTAGTGCCAAAATGCTGCAGAACTTGAAAATTAACATTTCTGGCCAAATCTGTCTTGTGCAATCGATTGCACTACTGAAAAATCTAAAATCTGGTGCAAATATGAAGGGTGAAATCGATTGGACCATAGTGCAAATCGATTGTACTGCTGAAAAACATGAAAAATGCTTTGTTGGCCAGAATGTTCTGGCTCTGGCTCGATTCTTGACTTGTCAAAGAAGGCATGGAAATAAACACATGAACCTTAGAGTCTCTTGAATAATAAACAATCAAATCTTGGGAAACCCTTGATCAGGTGATTTTGAATTATTTGCATATCAACTTTGAATTTGTTTAGATGAATTTTTATTCGAGCTAAGGAACTGGTATTTGACATTCTTGATCCCAATCTCTTCCTGAAAAAGTTAGTAAAAGGAAAACAAACATATTATTGTATTTAAATTAAAGGTTAGTAAACATAAGCAAATAAAGGAAAATGAGAAATACACAGATGCTCGAAGATCCCTGCAAGGAAAAAACCCGAAGATGAGAGGGATAGAGGAACCAAAGCATGATCTTGTTTGTGGTATAAGATGCAAATGAGATGTGAGAAATCTTAGGGGTAAAAATTAGGGTACAACAGCTGCCCCTATTTAAGTCTCTTCTATCAGGAGGTATGAAGGTTGAAAACTTCGTCTCGACAAGATTGAAGATACTTAAATACAGAAAACCATATTTTTAGCCCTAAGATGTCACAAGATGATATGAATGCAAAGGATAAGACACTCTGCGGGGAACTTAAAATGAGGGATTTACGGTAAATTGAGTGGGATTACATGAAAAGACACGCTGGGGAACACAAGCTATTTTTGGAGATCTCTCAAGGTGACAAGAAGTATCCATCAATAGTTGGAAAGAGAGGGATAAGACCCCGGGAAGACGAGTAGTGACATCCAAGAATGGCATTGGATTGAAACTACCAACGAGACAAAAGTATGCCAATAGATGTCCAAGAATGGAATTGGACAACAACAAGAAAGTTTCTGGTAAAAACAACAGTGTCATCCAAGAATAGCATTGAATGGAGGTGAAAAACATTCTACTGGGGATAAAATATCCAAGAATGGAATTGGATGAAATGAACTACAACATTCAAGAATGGCATTGAATGAGTCAACAACAAACATCAGAGACATCGAAGAATAGCATTGGACGAAGACAAACCCAACCGACGATATATCAATCAACATCCAAGAATAGCATTGGATGGAAACAAAACTTCTGTTTAAGAAACTTCACAGGGGACACCCAAGAATGGCATTGGATGACAAGGGTAAACATCGGAGATATCCAAGAATAGCATTGGATAGAAGGAATCACAACATCCAAGAATGGAATGGAATGAAGTGAGAAAAGTTCTGGAAAAAAACATCAGAATTATCCAAGAATGACATTGGATAAAAAGAGTTCACGATATCCAAGACTGGCATTGAATAAAGTGAGAAAGAAATTTCAGGAACGACACTGAAAGTAAAAGAGTAAACTCAACTAGGAATGGCACTAAATGAACAGTCAAAAAACTTTTAGGAATGGCACTGAAAGATATCCAAGAAAGTCTGTTGGGGATTAAAAAAGAGAGGCAGGACTTCCAAGAATAGCACTGGGAGAAACAAGAGGAACAAGATATCCAGGAATGGTACTGGAGATCAAAGGAGACAGACTTCCAGAAATGGCACTGGAGTGAAAGAATACAAGATCCAGGAATAGCACTGGAATGAAAGAAGACAAACATCTAACAACAACACTAGATGCACAGAGAAACAACAACATCCAGGAATGGCGCTGAATGAAAAGACAGGTAATTATTTTGGTAGGCGCCAAGTAAGTTGGACTTTGATCACAAGGTAAAATGTTGATAGCAACAAGACCTCGGGTAATGCACATGAGCGTGAAACACACTTTGAGCTATGCAAATCTTTCTATGCATGAAATATGAATGATTTATGCATGCAATGCAGATGATTGGGATAACCGAGATAGACTCTTTTGTAAGGGAAGAATGGAACTCTGATTCCTCAACATAGGGAACACTGCCCACTCTGCTTGGAGAGAAGATATTAAACATACCTCTGTCACACTAATGAATTGTATCAGGATGATGGTCTTATGAGGAAAGACATATTGAGTTGTTTGGGTATTCTTGAAGAAGACTGGCCCAGATTGATTGACTGATGAGGATAAACTGATCATGGCTTCAGTTTAACTGCTGCAGGGGGAAAATTGATCATGGCTTCAATTCTTGAAACAAATGTTGAGGATAAACTGATCATGGCTTCAGTTCTTGAAATGAATGCTGAGGAAAAACTGATCATGGCTTCAGTTCTTGAAATGAATATTGAGAAGGCTAAACTCAGTATGAGTCTTGAAAGAGATCTTCTGGTTTACCCATTTTGAGAATAACTTGCACTGAGCAACAAATATTGAACTAAATCACAATAGGATCTGGAAGTAATGTGCCCCTGATAGGATCATTGGTCAAGTTTCTTAACTGTTTGAAATTCCTTGATGAGGAAAGTTTGTCTGCAAATAAAACCATTCATTCATGGTAATTTTAATGCAAAGTTCATGCAATTTTGAAATCAAAAATCATTTTTGGAATGATATTATTGATGTATAGCAAATGAATCACTTGTCAAAACACGGTGGTTTAGCCATTCAAAATAAAAGAGAAAGTAAAGGTATGACATCAAAATAAATGATTGGCAAAAATCTTAGGAGTCAATTTAAGCAACCTTGCTTTAGTATGCTTTCAAAAGAAACATGACTTCAATTAGGTCTTTTGAGGGTTGTAACGTGGTCTGGTTCACGGTTTTCGAAACAAAGGATATAAGCTCAAATTTTATTTGTACCCAACCCATTCTCCGTGATGATATTCAGTCCTATGTTTAGTTAATTCAACCTATGCATTCAGGTTCTAAGAGATTTTGGAATTGCACAAAAGTTATGATGATGACTCAAGAGCCAAGGGATTTTTGAGATGACAGTCACTTTTTCTTACAACATTTTGTTGTTTTTTGATGAGGACCTCAGTCAACTCATTTTGTCTTTGAGGATTGTGGTAACCTCTTGATTTTTCTTTTGTTATCCATAACTTTTGCCTGAACTGTGTCATTTGAGCTTCAGTTAACGGGATGCCCCAATTTTTGCCTAAATCTCCTTCATAGGTTTCAACTTAGCGGGCTTTTCTTTAAAAAAATTTCATTCTTTTTTTTGAAAGATAGTGACTGCCTGCTTAATGATTACAGTGAACCATCATTGGCTTTTGATTTGAAAGACATCTTCAACACTTCTTTGATGTGTGTGAAGGAAAGCTTGTGATTGCAATCTTTATTGAAAAGCGTCTTGAATAATTCTCTTGTGTTTAAATACACAGTCAAATTAAATGAAAACTACCCATCCCCAGGTTAAAATTGCAGGTTTTTTCGTACAGAAAGAAACTCCAACTTCTAGGCTCAAAGGGGTTGACAAGAGATTAATTTCCTTATTTCTCCAGTGTTTGGGAGTTGAAACAATGCATGTACATCATCAGCCAAGTTTTAATTAAAAGCATACAATTCAACAATTTTGGGTATTTCGTTTTCATCATCCTCCCTCCAATCTTCACATAAACAAAAGCTTGATAAAGAAAATGAAGAGGAGATATATTTTTGTATTGTGAAAGAGAAAGCATAAAGATACACACAGTGGATGTAAATGAATTGAATCAAAACATCACAATGCTTATTTCATTGAAATTACCATGAAAGTACAAATAAAGTTCGAAAGCAAACTGTCAATACAATCAAAGAAAAATGCAAATAGAAAAAAACACGGCCTAGTGACTAATCAGCAATACGGATGAGTTGTCCTATCTGAAACACTAATTTTAAAAGATGATATGTCTGAACTAACTCAAACTTCACTTGGCATGCTCTGGAAAAGGATTGTTGACAACATTGGGATTATCATCATGAAAGGTGAGGATCTTGTCTCTGATCAGCTCTTGTACTCTAGCCTTCAATTCATAGCAACCTTCCAAGTTATGACCTACCCCACCTTGATGGAACTCACAATCAAGATTAGCTCTATAGCTGGCTGGGAGAGGATTTGGAGGAGGAGGTAGAGCCCTTGTTGTAATCAAACCTTTCAGAACAAGACATAGATACAACTCAGTGTAGGACATCGGGATAGGATCGAAGTTAACCCTATTATGATTCTAATTTTTACTAACATCCTGATGAGGAGCTTGAACTGGTTGAGCATTGACAACAGGAGCAACTGCAGCTACATATTGTTGTTGCCTGTGATGAGGTTTCCTTTCAACTGAAACAACATGAGTATCACCATCCATTTTCTTTTGAAAATTCCTAGTGGACTTTCTAGCACCATTAAAGGCTTCAACATTAGTAATATTTCCTTTCTTGATACCCTCTTCTAGTCTTTCTCCAATAGTGACTAGGTCAGCAAAACTAGATGATACACTGCCTATCATCTTTTCCCAAAAGAGTGGCTGAAGAGTGTCCATGAATAATCCAGTCAATTCCTTTTCTACCAAGGGTGGCTCTACTTGAGCTGCTAGCTCTCTCCAATGCTGAGCGTACTCCTTAAAGGATTCTTTTTCTTTCTGAGACATGTTTTGCAATTGACGGCAGTCAAGTGCCCTGTCCAGATTGTACTCATATTGCTTCAAGAAAGCATCAGCAAAGTCCTTCCATCTTTGGATACGGTTCTTTTCAAGTCCTATATACCTTTTCATTGAAGTCCCACTTAAGTTGTCTTGGAAATAATGAATGAGCAATTTGTCGTTGTTTGTATAGGCAGCCATCTTACGGTAGTACATCACCAAGTGGCTTCTGGGATAGGTGTGCCCCTTATATTTCTCAAATTCAGGAGTTTTGAATTTGGCAGGTGTGGCGTGCAATTTTTGTCGGTGATTCGACCACCTTATCGCCATGGGTTTTTCCTCACCGCAATGGTAGGGATTTGGGTGCTACTTTCTGATTTCTTATTTATCCTATGAAGTTGTAAAGGAAAGGGAAGCTATCTAAAACTAACCTTGCACGCAAATGTTAAACTGAACAAATGCTTAAGAGATTGGGGAGTTTGGGGTCAGGTTATACAATAGGGAGTTGTCAATTACCCATCCTATATGTGGTTATCCATAGGTTGTTAGCAATTTCTACACCGTTTTCTACTTACTGGTGTTTGTCTGTCATGGGTTGGGAAAGTTTCTCCTTTGGGAGTGTTGAGAGAGAGAGTTTTTGTTGATTTCAGTTTTTTCCGATGTTTTTGGTAAGGTACTAGACCTAAAGTTTTTTATTGGTGTGCTCGATAAGATTTTGTAATCTTATTCCTACGTATTCCCGTTAAAGATAAACAGGGAAATCAGAGCAATCGTAGTTCCTCCTATTCTATGGGAGTAAAAAATATTTGGTGTCTTATTCAAAGCCTAAGATTGAAGCTAAAAGGTTGAGTATTTGTGTCTTGTTCAAAGCCCAAGATTGAAGCTAAAAGGTTATTGATAGAGAATTTGTCATCTCTAAAGGGAGACATCTCGTCTGTTTATCACAACTATTGGGTGACTGATTATAAAGGAGAATTACTTTAACTGGGATATGTGAATCCGGCAATGCCATAATTTCCTTTATAGGGGTGTTATCCTGAAGGAGAAAACTTTAACTCATTGTAGAGTAATGCCATTTTTTCTTAGGACTTTTTCATGCTAAGAGAAGGACATTGGCTTGGATGTAAATAATCCAGAGGCTTGCCACTTACAGGAATTAGATGAAAGAAAGGGGATTTACCAGGATAAGAGATGGACTATAGGTTAGATTTTTGAATCAACAAGTGTGCCACTTATAACAGTTATCTGAGATTAAGGTTTTATTTTTATTTTTATGTGTGATATACAGAGAAGTATCTTCCTACAGAGAGATTTTGGTTTCCTCTGAGGGGATGTTGATTTTTGTGTGCCTTGATCAAAGCCCATGGTTGAAGCTAAAAGGTTGATTGACTCCACTGGGGAGATTATTATCTGTCTTGTACAAAGCCCAAGATTGAGCCAAAAAAAGAGACTGACTCTTTGGGGGATATCATTATACAAAGCCTAAGAGGAGGCTGAGAAGAAATTATTCTTCTGTGGAAGATTTTTATTTATGTGTCTTGTACAAAGCCCAAGATTGAGGCTAAAGGGGTTAACTCAGCTTAAGGAGTTTTTATCTGTCTTGTACAAAGCCCAAGATTGAGGCTAAAGAGATTTTGACTCTGCTTAGGGAGATCATTATACAAAGCCTAAGAGGAGGCTACAAGTTGACTTTTCCGAGGAATATTTTGTCTGTCTTGTACAAAGCCCAAGATTGAGGCTGAAAAAGGGTTTTTGACTCTACAGGTGAGAGGATTTATTTGTCTAGTACAAAGCCCAAGATTGAGGCTAAAAGGTGATTGTCTGACTCAACTGGAGAATGTTTTATATGGTGTCATGTACAAAGCCCAAGATTGAGGCTAAAAAGTGACTGACTCAACAAGAGAGTGTTTTATTTGGTGTCTTGTACAAAGCCCAAGATTGAGGCTGAAAAAGATATTTGACTGACTCAACAAGAGAGTGTTAATATGGGTGTCTTGTACAAAGCCCAAGATTGAGGCTGACTTTTGCTGAGGAAAAGAAGGATCATTATACAAAGCCTAAGAGGAGGCTGAAAATGATTGACTCAACAAGAGAGTGTTTTTATCTGTCTTGTATAAAGCCCAAGATTGAGAAAAAAAGATGATTGACTCAACAAGAGAGTGTTGAAAGATACTTATACAAAGCCTAAGAGGAGGCTAGTTGTGATTGACTCAACAAGAGAGTGAGGAAAGATCTTTATATAAAGCCTAAGAGAAGGCTAGTTTCTGCCGAGGATTATTGAGATCCAGAGACAGGTCCAAAGTGGGGAATCAACTCTTGCTTAGGATTACAGAAGAGTTAAGATATCAGATGCCTTGAGGTTTTGATAAAGGTTTATTGATAGTGATTTGACCCTAGCTGGGAAAACATAAAGTGAGAAGTTTTAACTCTGTTGGTGATTAATAAGATGATCAAGGTTTATTCTGTGCTTTTGGGAAACTTGAGGGTTTCTTTGAAATCCAAGAGGAGATGAGATTGTCCAAGTCTACTGGTATGAGAAGGTTTATCTTTGTATGATGCCCAAGAGGAGGCTGGTGTTTTAAGGGATGATAATCAACCCTAAATTGGTTTGATGTTTTGATCTTTGGAAAGTCTGCTCTAACAAAAGATGACTAGGTTTTGTCCTATACCTTTTAGAGGTCTTTGGGTCCTTGTACTAAACCCAAGAGAAGGCGTGAGAACTTCTAAGAAGCCTGAGGGTCCTTGTACAAAGCCCAAGAGGAGGCTGGGTATGTTTTTAGGAAGCCTGTGGGTCCAAACCAAAGAAAAGTTCAAAAAAAGTTTCACCGGGAATAATCTTTTCTTTAGTGAACAGTTCTAGGGTTTGAAGAAATCCTCTCTGGGGGAAATGAATTTCTTTGACAATTTTCTAATAGTGACAGTCTGAGAAAAGTTTCACCGAGAATAATACCTTTCTCTTTGTTCCATATTGTATAAGCCCAAGAGGAGGCAAGACTGTATCTGGAAATTCCTATAGGGAACTAGTTTTGACTGTGTTGAAAGAGTGACAACTGACTTTATCTAATCCTAGACCTAATTGTCGGGGAAAACTCTAAGCAAATATATACAAGCATATATATATATAGATGAAATATATACTGTATGTAAAAGAGGGTAGGAGGACTTACAGATGAGCAAGCTTCTAGCACAAACAAATATATATATATATATATATATATATATATATGTGTGTGTGTGTGTGTGTGTGTGTGTGTGCAAGTATGTAAAAGAAAGCTGATAAAACTTACAGGTGAGCAAGCTTCCATTGTAACAGCTGTATGGTTAGTTGTTCAAGAAATTAAAGAAAGTTTTGATAATAATTATGAATTTGAACCTAAATCAAAAGGGAAAGTTGTTTTGAAAAGATTGGATTAGGGCTTATACTCAAGGAGAGGCCCAGATGAAAAAACAATGGTCGTACCGTTGATCTGAAAATTGTATCGGGACTTATACAATGACTGAGGCCCAAAAAGGTTTTCTGTACAAAGAGATTGGGTCTTACACTCTATTAGAGGCCCAAAAGTTTATTTTTATAAGAGATGGGGCTTACAACTCAAGGAGAGGCCCAGATGAAAACAACGATCGCACCGTTATTTTGAAAATCGTATCGGGACTTATACAATGACTGAGGCCCAAAATTATTTATGTACGAAAGAGGGTTGGGTCTTACACTCTATTAGAGGCCCAAAGTGTTTTGAAAAAGATTTGTGAGGGTGAAAATAAGCAAAACCCTAATTTGATTTAAAAATGTATTTTAATTGAATAAAAATTCAATTAAAATGATCAAAATTATTAAACATGTGTGAAAAACAAGTTGTGATCTTGGTTTAATGTTTGAAAAATCATGTTTCATTCATAGAATGTCTTGAAAATCATTTGAATTTGCAAAATCAAGAGAAAGAAATATTTTTAAATGTTAAACAAAACAAATAAAACATAATTCTTTACAAAAATACCAAATATGTGTAATAAATAATATTTTGTGAACTTTTTGTAGAATAAACTATTTTAATATTTTTCTGAATTTTCAAAAAAAGAACCAATAAAAAATAATTAAAATTGAAAGAGAAATTAATTTTGGAATTAATTAATAAAAACCATAAAAATATGTGAAAAATAGGAAAATATGCAAAAATGGCAAAATGGTCTGGGTGGGTCTTAAACCCACGACCTCCCAACCAAACACACATGCACGCTACCACTGGGGTGATGATACATCCGTGTATCAAAACCACCCCATAAACATATATGGGTGACTTGGTTTTTAGGCATGGCCAAGGCAAAAAACCAAGTTTTGGTGGATTTGCATGAAGGCTCTAACTTCCTCAATTCTCCATGGATTTGGACAAAATTTAGGTGCATCCTGCCTAGAATTTCATGAGGAATCCAATGGTGCTTTTAGATTTTTCTAAAGAGGTCCCTATTTTAAAATCCGATAGTGATTTCAAAATAGGCCTAGATTTGCATGTTCTATGCTATCTCATTATACAGGCAATAATAGCATGGAAAATTGGTTCAAACACAACATATATGACATGTTTGAGATGTCCATAATCAATGGACATCAAAGCAATGCATGATTTAAAGAGTTCAAGTTGTGATGCAGTTACCTCTTGAAGCTCCTTGTGCTATCTGTCAAGATCCTTGTGCCAGAAGTAATCCAAGGCTTTAGACACTCTTGAATGATCCCTTAGAAGCTTTTCGGATGATCAAAACCACCTAGAAACCTCAGGAACATGAACTGGCTCTTTCTTGCAAAAGTGGCAAAAGTGACCAAAATGGCAACTCACTCAAATGATGTTCCAGATGAGTGGAACCAATTGGGACAGTTTAAGGATGATATTTGGAGTGTGTTTGAGGCCTTGTTTGGTTTTGGAAGTGACTGAATCAAGACATGGCTTGAAGAATGCAGAAAAGTCAAAATTTGAGGTTTTGGAGGTTGACTTTCTGATTTTGGTGTTTCAGATCAAGGGTGAGTGTTTGAACAGCTTATATATGATACATTGGATGTGTTTGGATCATGAGCTGTGGTGGAATTGCTCTGTAACTCAAAAACTCAGAGATGACTTGCAAAAGAAGGCATTTTGGCCTAATGAGAGAGATTTTGAGGAAAGCAAGTGTTGTAGTGCTTTGGTGTGATCTGGATGAGGCAATGTAACCTCTATTTATAGGTGATCAAGTTTTGTTTTGGAGGAATAGTGAATGGATGCAAGATCAGATCACATTCAATGGCTTTGGCTTGGTGGCAATTCTTCTTATTCAAGGCAAACTAGCCCTTCT
The DNA here is from genome assembly GCA_022829125.1 of Lathyrus tuberosus. NCBI lineage: Eukaryota > Viridiplantae > Streptophyta > Magnoliopsida > Fabales > Fabaceae > Lathyrus > Lathyrus tuberosus. The sequence continues at coordinate 1,879,631 of JALAZF010000516.1, forward strand.
TCCAAGTAGCAAGGCTATGTATTGACCAATTCCACATTCCTCAGATGTTTAAATTGTTGTTTAAGCATGAATCTTGACTGAGAAGATCAGCTTTGTTGAAAGTGCACTATTTCACATAAATGCACTTTGAATTCCAAGTCTTTGTTCAAAGACTCATCATGCCCAAAGATCAATCTTTGAAGCATCTTGGCCTAATTTTGCAGGTTGGATCAGATATGTCATGATCATATTGAATGAATGTGGCATAGTGATTATTCTATCCTGACTCCAAATCGTGGAGAGCAAGAAAACATACAAACGGGTTTTCCAAACCAGTTGTAGCAACATGACTTTGGGCTGCCATATCTCTTGGTTTCCATGGAGTTTTTCCATGCTGATGGTTTCTTTGAATTGCTAGCAAGATGCACAATAACTTTGATGTTTATACTTTGAATTGATTCAACTTGTAACTATCTGAAAAAGGTCTCCAAGTTTTGGTGTTTTGCTTGAAATCTGTCTTGGACAGAATTTTGTCTAAGTGTTGGAAAAAGGTGAATTTTAATGTTTTAGTGATTTTGCCTCAACCATAACTCAAAATCCATGGAGATTTGGGATTTCTTGTAGTTTACATATTTGAATTATGTCAGATGGACTTTCATTTGAGCTTTGAATGGGAGAAAAGGGCCTTGTGGTTTAGGAGTTATGACCTTGCAAAGTTGGTACAAAATCATTTTTGTTTCATAACTTAGAAAAAAATTGGTTTCTCATGGTTGCCCCTTTTGCAAGAAACCTCACTTTTCTTGATTTTTTTTAATGAATGATGATCAATATCATACATTAACATTGTTTTTGACTTAGGGGAACCATATTTGTGAAAAATTCCAAAAAGTCAAACTTGATTTTGTGCACAGTTGACTTTTTGTTAGATGAAATAAAAAATGTGAGATTCTTTGTGCAATCAAGTTCTTGACCTAATTCAAACCTAATGGATGGATTACATAGGTGTTTTAGGGTGTCTTGAATCATGTCCCAAGGTTTGGGAGCAATTCTTGGTCAAAAGTCAAAAGTACAGTTGACTTTTCCTTCAAAACCCTAATTATGGTCCAGATGAAATTGAAACTTGTGAATCAAGCTTCTTGGATCAATCCATTGTTGCAAATGGATCAATGTAGTGTATTTGAGGCCCTCAAATCATGTCTTGAGGTCTTGGCTCATGCTTTACCTCAAAAGTCAACTTAGGGGTGAATTAGGTCAAGAAACCCTAATTCCTGATTTTTAATGAATGCTTCCTCTGAGGTTAAATTGACTTGATGTTTGGGTTCATGAGCTCCCTTGGAGTATCTTGGGTTGTGCTTTGAAGCATTGGCTCATGCCCAAATGAAAATTTTAATCTGGAGGCCTTGGTCGACAAAAAACCCTAATTTGGTGACACTGGCGATCTTGGGGCTTGATCCACTTGGAATGTTGCAATCTTGTGCTTGATTCTTGATGTGGGAGTCCTCTTGATACTTTATGGGTGTTTTAGAGTTAGGACAAGTTGAAGATCATGTCATTTCTTGATTCATCTTTTGCCCAAATGCTCAGAGAGGGCCTAAACCCTATTTCTTTGTAGTAGTGAAAGCTCAACAATCTTGGAGGAAATTGATGAGGCATGATGGCAAATCCATATTGTGGCAATGATATGCACAAATGGGAAATCTTGGTGGTCAAAATTTGGGGTAAGACAGATGCCCCTATTTAATCTTCTTGGACCCGAAGGTGTGAATAGCGAAGATATTCGGACATTCAGGGTGCAAGCGGATTAAATATCGAAATACCTGAAATTTTGACGGTGGTTATGAATAGTTGTTTGCTCGTTCATCTTCTTTTGATAAGCAATGTTACTTAGAAAAGGGTAAAACCTCCCCTCAATCCTGGTCTTCAGCCACGGAACTGGTCTCAGTTTCTGAAATAAACTTCCCCTCGATCCTGGTCTTCAGCCAAGGAACTGGTCTCAGTTTCTGCAATAAACTTCCCCTCGATCCTGGTCTTCATCCACGGAACTGGTCTCAGTTTCTGAAATAAACTTCCCCTCGATCCTGGTCTTCAGCCACAGAACTTGTCTTAGTTTCTCCTTGTCGAGTTTCTTCCTTGACAAGGGACGTTATGTGTAGCGATCTTCATCAAACTTCTCATCGAGTTTTTACTGGGGAGATGCCATTTGATGGAAAAAAGTTTTGATGTCAGACTTGTTGGGGAAACCCATTTGTCTGAGCTATAGAGGTGTGCAAACTTCTCTGTTAGAGATGCCATTTGTTGACTCTAATGGGGAAAACGAGTCTCTTGAAAGACCCTATTCTGCTTGGGGATACTACATCATACTTTTCTTCGAGATCTTCTCGGAGAAATGCCATGTGATGTGATTCAATTTTGAGGTGCTGACGACTTCATTAACATTGACTTTCTCGGGAGAGAAACCAATGTGTTGCTGAGAGTCTTCGGTTGAGAGGCTTTCTCTGGGGATTTTCCTTAATCCGGGAAAGTGAAAATATCATCTTCAACGGTGAAGAGTGATGTTTCAAAGGTGTTTGTTGAATGTCTTCTTGTCTTTTAGAGGTTCAAGTTATCAAAGTGGTCGAGGACCATCTCCAATCCAGAAATAAACTGGGGAGAAAGATTGTGCAAACAAAACATTTCCTAACGAGGAAAGAACTGACAACTCGATTAGTAAGAGGACTTTTATCACTTGGGAGATGAATATGACCAGAGTGATAGTAATGCAATATAAATACGAATATGAATCAATAATGCATAATGTATGTATGTTTATGCTGACAAAACTGACACGACATACAGGCTAATAGATGAAAACGATTGGATACTCAGCCACGGCGGGGGAAGAAAAGTATCACTGGTTCAAAACAGCAATCTTACCCTGCTTGGGAGAGGTAGACCCTGTGGGGAGGAGAGAATCGTCAATCGGTCTTAAGAGGTACAAACTCGGCCGGGGATATCAGATGAAACATGGCATCTGAAAGAGTTGATCCTTCGCTCAGGCATATTGGTTTAGAATGAGTACTTTGATTCTGCACTTTGAGGTTCAATCACCTCTGGAGAAGCGATCGATGTTCTTTTCGATGTTCATCAGTCAAAAAGAATTGCCATCTTTATTTTAAAAGCAGAAAAATTTTGACAATTAAATTCATTTTTGTTTTATTTCAAGAATCGTTGATCATGTTAAAAATGTCATTTTGTAAAGCTAAAACAAATGAGAATTGCAAGAAAAAGCACTAGGGCTCAAATTTTATTGATAGGATGGAAATCAGCCAAACGCGTGATTCCATAGGGCATTTACAAAGTTTAGAAAATGGTAATCTAAGGGAAAAGGGCTACATTGAAACATAACGACCGTTATCCTTCTACCAACTTTGAATTCTGGACATCATGAGCTTCTGTCGAAGATGACCTTGACTGTAAATTGTTCTACGAAAAGTGTTATTGTTGGGGATTTAACCTTGTCGGACGTAGTTACTTGCCATTAATCCCTAACTTTTGCCTGGATTGCATTTTGAGATTTTCAATCCATCGGGATGATTTTTTTTGCTTATGTCACTAATTTTTGCCTGGACCACCCTTTCGAGTATTTAATCCACCGAGACTTTTTTTTTATTTAGGCGAAGTATTTCTTGACTACGTCAAAATTCGTGGGGTAGGCAAATTCCTCTCCATCCATGGTTGCGAGTCTTAAGGCGCCGCCTGAGAAGGCTTTCTTGACCACATATGGGCCGTCATAATTCAGACTCCATTTTCCCTGGGAATCAGTGCGAAATGATTGTATCTTCTTGAGTACGAGGTCTCCTTTTCTGAAGACACGAGGTCGGACATTTTTGTCAAACGCTTTCTTCATTCTTTGTTGATACAACTGACCGTGGCATAGAGCCGTTATCCGCTTTTCTTCGATCATGTCTAGTTCATCGTGTCGACTTTGACACCATTCAGCCTCTGTTAGTTTAGCTTCCATCAATACTCGGATTGACGGGATCTCTACTTCTATGGGGAGCACTGCCTCCATGCCATATACTAGAGAGAAAGGGGTTGCCCTTGTTGAAGTGCGGACAGGTGTGCGATAACTGCGAAGAGCAAAGGGTAGCATCTCGTGCCAGTCTTTGTAGGCTCCAACCATCTTTTGAATAATCTTTTTGATGTTCTTGTTAGCCGCTTCTACTGCCTCGTTCATCTTAGGTTGGTAGGGAGATGAATTATGGTGTTCGATCTTGAACTCAGCGCATAAATCTTTCATCATCTTGTTGTTCAAGTTAGATCCATTATCAGTAACGATCTGGCTTGGAACACCATAGCGACAGATGAGATTGTTTTTGATAAATCAGACCCACTTTGTGAAGTAGTCAATGGCTACCAGGATGAACCGATGTCCGTTTGAAGCTTTGGGTTCAATCATGCCAATCATATAAATTCCCCACATGGAAAAGGGCCATGGGGAAGAAAGAACTTTAAGATGTGTTGGCGGTACATGGATTTTGTCAGCGTATATCTGATACTTATGATACTTCCTCATGTACTTGTAGCAATCGGATTCCATGGTCAGCCAATAGTACCCTTCTCTCAGAATTTTTCTGGCCATCGTGTGTCCGTTGGCATGAGTGCCAAAGGTTCCTTCATGAATTTCCTTCATCAACATGTTTTCTTCTGGTCTGTCCATGCATCAGAGCAAGGCCATGTCAAAGTTTCTCTTATAGAGTGCATCACCGTTCAGGAAGAAGTTGCCTGCCAGTCTCCTGATGGTTTTCCTGTCTTTTCTTGATGCCCCAGGCGGGTTCTCTTGTCTTTGAAGGAAGCACTTGATACGTGATACCAAGGTTTGTCGTCTATGACTGCTTCAATCGTGAAGATGTAAGCTGGCCTCTCAAAGTGCATTATGTCAATCTTAGGTATGTCATTCCATTGACCTGCACTAATCATGGAAGAGAGTATGTCTAGTGCATCAGCCATGTGATTCACTTCACGAGGGATGTGATGAAACTCGATTCTGTTGAAGAATGGTAACAACCTTCTCGCGTAATCTTTGTAAGGAATTAGTCCTGATTGGTATGTGTTTCAATCTCCTTTGATCTGATTGATGACAAGGGTTGAGTCTCCATACACATCCAAGTTCTTAATTCTCAAGTCAATCACTTCTTCGAGACCCATGATACAAGCTTCGTATTCGGCCTCGTTGTTTGTGCATTTGAACGTTAATCTAGCAGTGAAAGGAATGTGGGTACCCTGAGGTGTTACGATGATTGCCCCAATTCCGTTTCCATAAGTGTTGACAGCTCCGTCAAAAATCAGTCCTCATCGCAATCTTTCATTTTTAAGTACATGACATCTTCGTCTGGGAAGTCAAATCCGACTGATTCTTGATCGTTAATCGGTTGATGAACCAAATGATCGGCTAAAATACTTCCTTTGACGGCTTTCTGAGCGAGATACTCGATGTCGTATTCTGATAACAACATCTGCCAACGGGCGATCCTTCCCGTGAGAGCAGGTTTTTTAAAGACATACTTGATCGGATACATTTCGGAGATTAACCAAGTAGTGTGACAAATCATGTACTGGCGAAGACGTTTGGCTGCCCAATCCAGAGCACAACAAGTTTTCTCGAGCATAGTGTACCGAGTTTCACAGTCTATGAATTTCTTACTTAAGTAGTAGATGGAAGACTCTTTTCTTTTTGTTTCATCTTGTTGGCCAAGTACACAACCCATAGAGTCTTCCAAGACTGTTAGGTAGATGATCAGTGGTCTTCCCTCCACTAGAGGTGACAGAATAGGCGGATTCAACAGATATTCTTTGATATTGTTGAAAGCTTTTTGGCAATCTTCTGTCCATACACATCTTTGATTCTTTTTTAGTAGTTTGAAGATTGGCGCGCATGTCGCGATCATGAGGGATATGAACCTAGAGATGTAATTCAGACATCCCAAAAATCCTCTGACTTGTTTTTCAGTCTTTGGTGAAGGCATTTCTTGAATGGCCTTGAACTTGTCAGGATCAACCTCAATTCCTTTTTGGCTGACGATGAACCCTAAAAGTTTCCCTGGGCGGACACCAAACGTGCATTTGTTGGGATTCAAGCGGAGTTTGTACTTCCTCAGATGCTCAAATAACTTTGACAAGTGGGTCACATGCTCCCCTTCTGTTTTAGATTTGGCAATCATATCATCGACATACACTTCGATTTCTTTGTGCATCATGTCGTGAAACAGAGTAGTCATGGCCCTTTGATAGGTTGCCCCGGCATTCTTCAAACCGAACGACATTACCTTGTAACAAAAGGTGCCCCATGGGATGATGAATGAAGTTTTCTCCATGTCTTCCGGTTACATTTTGATTTGATTATAGCCCGAGAATCCATCCATGAAGGAGAAGCCTTTGATCTTTGTTGTACTGTCTACCAGCATGTCTATGTGTGGCAAGGGAAAGTCATCCTTTGGACTGGCTTTGTTCAGATCCCTGTAGTCTACACACATTCTGACTTTTCCGTCCTTTTTCAGAACTAGAACTATGTTGGCCGACCATTGAGGATATTTTGAGGTGGCAAGGAAACCTGCATCAATCTGTTTATGCACTTCCTCCTTGATTTTGATAGCCATATTCGGGTGAGTCCGTCTCAGCCTTTGTTTCACCGGCGGACATTCTGATCTTAACGGTAAATGATGCTCCACGATGCTGGTATCTAACCCTGGCATGTCCTGATAGGACCAAGCAAACACATCTGGAAACTCTTTGAGAAGTTCTATCAAGCCTTTTCTGACAGTCGGACTGAGCAGTGCCCCAATCTTAACTTCTTTCTTTTCTTCCTCTGATCCCAAATTGACCGTTTCCAATGGCTCTTTGTGAGGTACAATGGACCTTTCCTCTTGTTTGAGTAATCGGGAGATCTCTTCTGGAATTTCTTCGTCTTCTTCTTCTTCAACTTCAAATACCGAGAATTCAAAGTTGGGAGAAGGCATTGGATTGTATGTTTCAATAGGGTTTAAAACAAGCAATCTACATGACGTGATGATTCGTTTTTAGAAGAGATAGAGAGAATACAAGTGTGTGCAGTGTATTTTCCAAAAAATGCTTGTTTTTACTTTGAGTTGTTTTAGGATTACCATTTTCTGAAAAGCAAAAATTGAAAACAGCAATAACAACGGAAATTACAGAATGACAGTGTTTATTTATGATTTTGTCGATTCTTGAAACTACAGCCCTATAAAACAAAACTCTGTCGCTTTGAGCGAAGTAAATAGGGACATTTACAAAAAGTGACTCTATAAAAACATCCGTTTCACCTGGGCAGGGTGAAAGGTTAAAACAAAGATGACAATTACTTAGACTTATGGACGACTTTCGGGACATTGACAGCAACCCATTGGCAACGAACTACTCAGTGAATCACAAAGTCTGGTACCTTCTTTCTTAGTTTGTCCTCAGAAATAACGCTAATTTCTGGAGGAGTAGGGTCATTGGAGTCTTCCTCCCAGGCAGAGTTGTCGTAAACAAACTCTTTTGTTGTATCTTTCTTAATGTTATCACTCTCAAGAGGATCTTCCCATCCAGTTGGCTGGATGTCCTCGTATCTGATGCGAGAGCTTTCAAGAGTGGTGTACTTGACTAAGAAGTCGTACTTGCCACTCGGCTGTCCTAAGGTGTCCCATACTTCTGTGGGACTGGAGGAGTCATCTTCCTCAATGACGTTGACCTTAGGAAAAGCATAATTGATGAAATTTTGTCCTGCAATCCTTGTAGATTCATCATTGTGCTGGATATCTTCGGAATATCCTGAGTAATGATCCCATGATTTGGTGGGGGCACATATATTATTTTCAATATTGCTCAGCTGATAAGCGTCGTTTGGCTGACTCTTTTGCCCCAAGTCTTTTGGGTACGGCTGCCAGGTAGGCAAGTCATCCATGGGGTCAAAATAGTCATAATCGAAGTTTTCTTTCATCAGAGTGTCCTCCTCTAATGATTTCGGTGGAGCACGGCATCCTTCCGGATCACAATCTCCGTACATCATCTTGATGTCTGATCTTGGTATATATCTCGAACCCTGCGTGGGAAAACAGAATGGCATATGTGCTTCTCCCTGAGACATATAACCGTCCTCGTTGAGATAGGACTTCCACTCTTCATATGTATCGGAGGAGTCACCCTCATTGATGGTGTGTACTTCTTGAGACACTGGGTGGAGGAAGCCTCCACTGTGGAAGAAGTCCTGAATTGGATAAAAACTTTCATCTTTAGTAGTCTGAGTACAGGCTGAAGAAAAACCAAGACCTTTCTTTGTCTTGTTATCAGTAGGAATTACAAGTTGTCCCCATCCTTTTGTGTTATTACTCTTGATTACTTCGAGAGCATCTTTGTATGAGGAAATCAATGTCCCTCTTTGTGTGAGGACCGATAGTTATGGGAAGATCAACTTCGCCGATAACTATTTTTCTGGATCCATCAAAGGGTTTGACGATGATCTCACTGCCCCCTCATTGGAGCTCCTTGAAATGATAGTCGCATCAGAGTTGATTTTGGCATAACATTCAGAGCTGATCCTGTGATGTTGACTGTAATGTTAAGTGCCATATTGTGATTTTTGCCTTCTTCCGGCAATTCTTCATCACTGAATCCTAAGTTGTTGCAGGAAGTGATGTTGGAAATGATGTTGTCAAACTGTTTTACCGTCACATCTTGTTCTACGAAAGTTTGCTCCAAGACTTTCTGCAAAGCTTCCCTGTGAGCTTCAGAACTAAGCAAGAGATATAGCATAGAGATTCTAGATGTAGTTTGCTATAGTTGGTCTACAATGTTGTACTCGCTTTTCTGGATGAGCTTCAGCATCTCATCGTTGTTTTTTACCAGTTCTGGAATACTGGATTGTTCGACTGGTTGATTGGGAACTTCTGTTTGAGGTTCCTTTTCCTTGGCGGGTTCTCCAACTCCTCTGTTAAAGATCCGGCCGCTCCGTGTTACTCGACTAATGTCGGTAATGTTTACGATGGAGGGTAATGGAGTTTCCTTTCCATTTATGATGGTTGTTGCACCGTACTTGTAAGGGATAGCCTTATCGAATTTTTACGGTATTGGTCCCGTAGATAGATAACCACGGGAGCCTTTTGATTTTTCTGACCATCGTAGGCAGCCTCAATTGGTTCGAGGTTGAGAATCTTTCTACTATCAAGAGGGAGTCTTGATTCATGGAGTAGAGGGATTATGGCGCATGCGTCTTTGGCCATTTCGTGATTAGAGATTATGACAACATCTTTGCTTTGATTAGGAAGATAGTCTTGTATCATGTTGATCGAACCAGAACTTGAACATGGTCGAATCTTTTTCCGGTCCAACTGATTTTGAAGAGATGACCGTAAAAGATAACATCCCTGGTTGTTCTCTGAGCAAATTCTACAGCGCTCATAATTATGTGGTGGCACCCGGCCACGTCCGCTTTATATGCAGTGCAACTTTACTAGTTCTGTTTCCATCGAGCGGACATCCTAACTTTGATGCCTATCAGGATTCTCGTCGGTCATACTGATCTATTGTGTAGCTTCATCCAAGTAGATTGGAAGCCACCAGTGGTCCAACAAGTGTTGAAGTGTTCTTTGGACAAGTGCACACCCTTGGTCGTCTTCATGGTATTGTTCATAATCCTGATAATCATGTAAAGCCAGAAAGCCGAGCCTGACTTGCTTAGTGTGTAATTCTACCAGAATGGTATTCATCAAGCATATGTAAAAAATCTGAATCATATTGACTTGATAGTTATTTCTCTCATGGTAGTCTTGGATCCATCCGAGATCCATCTGACGCTGGAGGGCCTCTTGTACAAAAGAGCATCCCTGATTGCTTATTGAGCAGATCAGATAGGTATTGTAATTATGTCGTGGCAGATTATGATATTGACTTTGCCTTGAATGCATTGCCACTAAGTTGATATTCATTGCACGGATGTCGTGGTTCTGAATAATGTTGGGATGCGCATGGACCATGTTGACTTCATGGATTTTGTGATCCTGGATCCAACCTAGTGAAGATGGCTGGCTTCTACCTGAGTGAATCGCACACTCAAAGATACAACAGAGTCGCCACCGAACTTTATTTAGTCCCAAAGGATAGGGAAAATATCGATAAAACCCAAGGGGAAGAGAAACGGGAACGGGGGGTCGGTTATGCAAAAGGAAGGTACTAGCACCTAACGTATCCGTCGTATTCGACGGGAACCATTTCGCTTGCTTGTAGGCTTGGATGGGTTATCTATCTAAAGGCTTCTAGCTAAAAGAATGAGGAGAGAAAGGGGAAAAAGAAAAGAAAGAAAGAAAGTGCTCGCAGAGGAACGAAGTCCTCGTGCCTACGTACCCTCATAGTGCAATGAGGAAATCATAGCGTCGTAGTTCATGGAACCAGGGGACAGAAAAGAAGGAAGAAAAGGAGAAGGAAAGAAGGGTGGAAGTGTGCTCGCCAAGACATTGCGTCTCATGCCTACGTATCATACATTCAAAAGAATGCAGAATCAGAGCTTCCGTAGTTTGGCGAACTGAACGGAAAACAAAACAAGAAAGAAACAAAGAGATGAAAGAGGTGGTGTTGAAACCAAGAGCAAGAGTGAAAGAAAAACTCTACTGGGGAAGACCCCACAGTAAGAGCGTTTGCACAAGAGACTAGGAAAAGAATGGTGTCACAACCGAAAATGAAAGAAACTCCGCTGGGGATAACAAAGAGAAATGGTGTCGAAACCAAGAAAGTAAGAGCAAGGAGAACAGAAAGGACTCCTTTAGGGATCCGAATAAAGGGATGGTGTCGTAACCAAGAGAAAAAGGAGACTCGGTATATTAACTGGCTGGCAGTGGTTAACCGAAGAAAGAGAGTAGGACCCTGGCGGGGAAAAGAAGCTGGTGTCAACAGGAAGACTGTGATAAGCCAAGATAGAGAGTTCTGAACCGAGAGGAGGTGTTTGACTCTGAAGGGGCCTCGGTATATTAACTGGTAAAGAGTGGTTAACCGAGGAAAGAAAGGACTGCAACTCTGTGGGAATAGAGAAGCATTGGTTTTAACAGAGAAAACTGTGATTAACCAGAAGCACGGGTGTAGGACCGATCAAAGGTCGTAACCCAAAATAGGTGTTGGTAATGACTGAACAAACAGTACTTGACCAACAGAGAAGGGTATTGAACCAAAAGAGGTTACTAGCCCCAGGGTGCAAGTATTCGAACCAAGAAAGGTTGCTAACTGCAAGGGAATCGGTTTTAACAGGAGAGTTGTGATTAACCGAGAAAAATGAGTGATTAACCAAGCGAAGGTGATTAACTCCAACAAGGGCTTCAGTATTTTAACAGGCAGACTGTGGTTAACTGAAGAAAAGGGTGATTAACCAAGAATAGGTGATTAACCCAAGAGGAACTCAGTGTTTTAACAGACGGACTGTGTTTAACTGAAGAAATGGGTGATTAACCAAGAGAAGGTGATTAACCCAAGAGGTGCTCAGTATTAACAGACGGACTGTGATTAACTGAGTAAGAGAGCAAAATTGGTGTTATAACTGACCGACAGTGATTAACTAAACAAAGGAGAAGAACCAAGAGAAGGTTGCGAACTCCTGGGGTAAAACGGTCGTGACAGAAAAATTGTGTTGGACCAAAGAAGGAGAATTGAGACTCTTCAGGGGAATCAAAAAGCAATGATTGATTACAAGAAGAAAGGAGTAATGGAAAAAAGAGAGATTGCTAGCGCAAGAATAATGATCTTAACCAAGAAGGAAGGGGATTGATCATAAGGAGATATTGAAAGAGATAGGAGTGATCGAGGATCGAAAGTGATTACAAAGAGAGAAGAGTGATCAAGGATCAAAAGAGGTTGCAAAGAGCAAAGAGTGATCAAGGATCGACTCGACTGGGGAACAGAGAGCACACTACCGCCTGGAGATAAAGGTGACTAAGCCAAGCACAGGGTCATTCGTCCCCTACCTGAAGTAGTCAGAATGAGAGTAGGAATTCTCCCTTCTCATTCCTTCTCTAATACACAGGGTGTAATGCGGAAGTTGAATCGGACTTCACAAAAGCTCCCAGTTGTACAGTGCTCCTGTGTAGAGAAATAGACAGCGTAACGGAGTCAATTTGTACGGTGCTCCGATGCAAGGTGCAGCGCGAAACTCCAACTCCACGAGGGGATCGAGAGAAAAAGCTCTAAAGGAGGCCTAAAGAGAGGAAAAGGGAAGATTGATTAATCGAAACAAAGTTTCGATCAATTAATCAAGGGATAAACATGCTAACAACTTTCCAAAGAGGATGAAAAGTCATTAAAGCAAAAAGGAGTGAATTATTGATTATACAAGATTAAGTTTCTCCATGAAGAATAAACTTAATGCAAACTGAAATGGAAGGAGCAAAACAGTGCTAAATGATCATCAAAATGCCACACAAAATCATGTATCATGTGAACAAAGATAGTGCAAGAATTGCTATGTTCATACAATGCTAAGAACATGAAACAAATGAATAATCGAAAATGTGCATCGAAAGTTCATGAATATGCTTCAACCAGAAGTGAAATGACATTTAGAACATCCATAAAATCAAGCATGATAATCAATGGAAGTTAAAATGAAGAAAGCATGATTCACTTATGCAAACCACCACATGCTTAGATACAAATTTGTGCACGAAAATTGAACTTGAAAACAATAAATAAACAGTGATAGAATCAACTAACACGTTAGGATCATGGATCAAACAAATGCAAAACCAAATCACACACAACAATTATCGACTACATTGCGAACGATAAGAAAATGCACGAAACAGTAAAATTAGTTAGATCCACCAACCTACAAGCCGGAGATTTGGCTTGGTAAATGTTGCAAAGGATTCTTGATGCAGAAAATCAAAGAAAACCAGAGGAATCTTCAACTTGTAGATGAACCGTATCGAAACCGATCAAAAACGCGAAAATGCACCAAAATCAACTTTGCACCAAATTGATTGTTGTAGAACTCTTGAATTGGAGTAGAATTAGATGTGCTTTCAGAAATCCAACCAAGAAATGCCAAATGATGAGGTTAAGCTCAAGAAATAATCACTTTCAATGTGAAAAGTGATTATCCTTCAAGAATTAAGAGCTTTTTGTGAGGTTTTGGGATGAGAATTGAGACGAAGATGTAGAAGTTGCAGAAAAATGCAGTGGAGAATGAGAGAATTGAGAGTGAAGAAAGTGTGAATTTGTGTGAAGGTCCTTGAAAATGAGTGAAGGTGAGTTTATATAGATTTTAGGTTTGGAGTGTGAATTGGTTTGGAATTTGGTTTGGAACTAGCTTTGGGTTTGGAACTAGGCTAGGAGTTAGTTGGACTTGACTCACCGAGTCAAGACGGTTAACTCGGTTAGTTAGAACCAACTCGGTAACATTCCCAAGGTGCACTCCATCATCCAAAGGTTGATATGCTTGGAAAACAAGGAGCATGGTGCACTTGAATTAGAGTGAAACATTGGAATAAATGCACTTGGAATGTCTTGCAATGTCTAGAGATGTCTAGAATATTCCACACACTGCTAGAACACTGTAGAATCAATGACCAAGGAGAGTGCATGGCTGCTGTCTCAAAAATGTAGCAGGAGTTTCAAAATTGCACTGAGTAACCGGTTACTCACCATGCGTTAACCGGTTACTTCAGCCAATTTTTGCCCAAATTGCTCAGGAAATGATACTGGAATCCCGGTTGTGGTTTCCCACCTCTTGTCTTGATGAATAGGTATGTAAACCTTCATTTTGTGCTTGTTTTGATGACGCGATGATCTTCTGAGGATATGATTAATCGGGCTTGGAAAACCTGAATATCCTGCAACCAGAAGCACACGGAGAAAAGAATGCGAATGCGTATGCCAGCGATGCGAATGCTTATGCTTATGCAAAAGGCAAAAGAGGGAGGTCAAATTTTGGGTTACGACACCTAGATCCATCTGTTTTTGTAGGGCTGACTGCACTACAAAACACCCCTGATTATTCTTTGAGCAGATATCACAGTCGTGATAATTGTGAGGTGGTACAAGACCGTACCCGCTCTGTCTAAAATGCATCCTGACCAGATTAGTTCCTAATAGGAGTACATCGTGAATTTGATAACTGCGGCTAAATTCTTCCTCTATTAACTTTACTACAGTCTTCTCATGTTGAGGCAACGGGTTCGTCTGAACATTTGGATTAGTATCTTTGAAAGATAGGACCCCGTTCCTGACATGCTTCTGCACATCGGACTTGAAAATGAGACAGTTCTCAATGTTGTGCCCCGGTCCTCCTTGATGGTAAGGGCAAGTTTGATCCACTTTGAACTAAAAAGGTAGATTTTCCAGTACTGTAAGAGAAGACCTGGTTTGGACGTGCCCCTTGACCAGTAGAAGTGGAAATAGTTCTGCGTACGACATCGGTATAGGGTCAGACCCTAGTGGTCGAGTCGTACGATTGTTATTGTTGACTTGGTTGGCTCTGAGCAACCTGAGGTTGATACGTTGAAGCCGGCGCAGGGTTGATAGTGGGAGTTACCGCTGCTACTGGCTGATACCTTCGCCTTTATTTTCCGAGAGAGATATTACCAATATCTTGCTCTTTTTTCTTTGGGAAAGCACTACCGTCTCTTTTGGTACTGCTTGATGGCTCTGCGTCTTTGACCAACCGTCCTTCTCGGACTACTTCTTCAAGACGTACTCCCATGTTCACCATTTCAGTGAAGTCACTGGGCGCACTGACGACCATTCGTTCGTAATAGAATGAGCTCAAGGTTTTTGAAAAGATCTTTGTCATCTCTTTTTCCTCAAGAGGGGGACAGATCTGGGCGGCAATTTCACGCCATCTCTGAGCATACTCCTTGAAAGTTTCTTTGTCCCTCTGCGACATTGCTCTAAGTTGATCTCTGTCTAGTGCCATGTCCAAATTGTTCTTGTACTATTGAATGAAGGCAGCGCCGAGATCTCTGAAAGTATTGATCTTGGTGCGGTTTAAACCTATGTACCATTTGAGTGCGGCATCGGTTAAACTGTTTTGGAAGTAATGGATCAGTAGCTGTTGATTCTCTGTCTGATTTGACATCTTTCGAGCGTACATCACCAAATGACTTTGAGGGCAAGAGTTGCCCTTATATTTTTCAAAGTCAGACACCTTGAATTTGTGCGGTATTTTCACGTTAGGGACCAGACAAAGGTCTGCGGCATCCTTTCCGAATAAATCCTGACCGTGAATGGCATGCAGTTCCTTCTGCATCTCTAGAAATTGTTCCTGGAACTCATTCATTCTTTCGTACATGTCTTCGTTTCCACCAGAAATTACTTGTGGAACCTGTCCTTCCGGGACAGTGTGTACCACTTGTTGTGGTATAGTTATTACGAAGGTGACTCTTGGTGCTTCCATGCCTCGAAGTTTGTAACCTTCAGGAGTTACTGTCATAACCCTTGCGTCTTCACTTTCCTGAAGTTTGTAACCTTCAGGCCCATCGGTTCCTGCTGCAGTTTCTAGGTCTTCAGTGACCGGCGGGATGTATCCCTTAGGGACAAAGTTGATAGGCATGCCCCAGGGGCGACCTTTAGGCATGTTTTACCGAGGATCATATGTCTCCACTACGGGCGTAGATGTCATCTTTGAGATCACAGTCTTTTGTTGTTGCCTCTGAGCTGTTTCCAGGGATTGCATGTCATTGTGAAGTTTTTCCAAACTTTCCTTTAGAGCGTCGACTTCTTCTCTCAGATCTTTGTTCTCTTCCTCGAGATCGTCCATTTTCTTTTTTCGATTGGCCCGAGTATTGTACGAATGAGACAGTTTGACTCTAGAATCGTGACACATATGTGAGACTCGAAGATAAGAAGAATGCGTTATGTAAGAATGATGAATGATATGCAAAGTTATATATATATATATATATATATATATATATATATATATATATTTTAGCTTTAATAAAAAAACTTCAACAAATAGATTGCAAATATCATACAGTAAAGGGTTGAGACCCCGTTTTATTGAATTCAAAAGATTGCAGAAAGGGAAAATACAGTATTTTACAAAGTGATGTAAAAGGAAATGTCTAAGCTTATGGATCCTGAGTCCTCTCTGAAGAGAGCTCAGATGCTAGTTCTGGTATTTTCCTCTTCTTTGACCGGGGCTCTTTAGCCGTTGTAAGGTTGTCAGTCATTTGCCAAGTGAAAGGAGGGAGCAAATTTCTTCGGTCTTCTTGATTTTCTACAACATGCTGCTCTAGTATCTTAATCAGAGCATCCTTTTCCTTTAACAGTTCCTGAATCTTAGTACACTCCACATTGAGAATTCGGTACTTATTTTTCCAAGAGTTTTTCTTCTGTTGAACTTTGTTGAGAGCGACCTGGAGATTTTCCGTATTAGATATAAAATAAAGGACAGATTCCTTTAACGGAAGAACTTCTTGACGAGGGTAAGGTATCCTCAGCTTGAGGGCTCTAGCTTATACCCAGTGGAGATAAGATTCCACGGAGATACAGTCTGGTCTTCCTAGAGACTCTTTTCCTTTCCTGTGAATATGTTTCCAGGCATGCACTATTTCCTTCTTTAGTGCCCTGTCATTTTCTCCTTCCTTGAAGAAAAGACCTTCCAGATGAACATTATGCGTGATATTCTTCATCGAGTATCTGAGTTGACGGTGAACTAAAATTGGATGATAGTTGATTCCTCCTTTAGTTCCTATGAGGGGTACAATATGGAAATTTCAGCATTTGTCGATGATCCTTATCCCCTCATAAATCCTATTGTACCAATCAACGTCAGAGTTGGTAAGAGACATGATTCTCAGTGACCAATGTAGAGTACTCTTGTGAACCCAAAATGCACCAAACTTAGGTAAATGGGAAGTGAACTATTTGTAAAGCAGGGGTACACAGCATGTGATCATTCCTCTGCTGTACAAATTCCTTAAGTGTACAGAATGATAAGCATCTGCGAGCAAGATTGGTAAGGGGTTTCCAATCAGAAATATCTTAATGGCATTGGTATCGACGAAGTTATCGATGTTGGGAAAGAGGAATAACCCATATACGAGTAAAACAAAGATATCTTCAAAAGTAGTTATGTTTCCTACACTGGCAAAGTATAGGGCTTTCTCTGTCAGGAATTTAGATGGCAAACCCTGGATTCCTTCCTTAGTGGTCATGTGAGTCTTGACTTCTGACTCGTTCAAATAGATTGCTATTGCAATGGTTTGATCCTTTGGAATTTCTTCTAGTCCAGAAAAGGGAGCTTGATCAGTGATAGGTAAATCAGTCAGATGAGAGCACTCTTCTAACGTTGGTCCCAGTTGATAATCCGGAAATGTGAAACAGTGATAAACTGGATCGTAAAACTGAATTAACGTAGACAGGATTCCTTCAACTACGTGGACCCTTAACAGAGACAGCAGTCCTTCATGCTTAGCTCTGAAAGCATCAGGGTTGGTAATCATTCTTGCCAACCTTCTTAAATCCTCTAGTTTTGGAGCCTTGAAGGTGTATTTGTGCGTCTTTCTTCTACCGAAATTCATAACGCAATCTTTCTGATATTTACAATTATTGTTTTAGTTTATTTTTGAAAAAGAAGAGCAGAGAAAATAGAAGATTTTTTCTTTGTTTAAGAGTTTTTTAAATGAATGCATGATTGCAACACACAAAAACATTGAAAAAACATGGGTTCGAGGGTTCAACGTCACGAGCATGGAGTCATGGCTCTACCTATCCCCAAAGGTTGTATTCTGGTCAATTTTTGTACCTGAAGAACGGGTTAAAGGTTATCAAAATCATTGACCCCCCTAGGGATATCAACAGCAAGCTGGTTCACCCGAGCGAGCTGTAGCATCCTAAGGTAATCTCATTTGAGTGTAGTATCGCGTATCAACTATTCCCGATAGTCACCGCACTACCAAGTGGTCATATGGTTAATGTCTACTAAATCCTCAGGGTCATGAGTGTCGCACTGAGATGGCGTCTGTTTTCACGACGATCGGTTGTTCAACATAGTATCCACATGGGCCTCGCCTGATTTGGTGGTCTACCAGGATCGCTTATTCAGGAATCACTCCCTATAAGTCCACCGGTCTATGCCACCACTTATCTTAGGGTTCTCTCAAACTTTCCACATGCGTATCAATCGCATTCCCATTGACAGAAAAATAAACACGGATATCAAGTAGGAAAAGCAATATATATATATATATATATATATATATATAGTATAATTGCTAACAATTTAGACCTCTTAGGAATTCTAATCCTAGTTTGGCTCTCCAGCAGAGTCGCCATTTTTCTGTAGCATGCGATTTTTGTCGGTGACGCGGCCACCTTATCGCCATGGGTTTTTCCTCACCGCAATAGTAGGGATTTGGGTGCTACTTTTTTATTTCTTATTTATCCTATGAAGCTGGAAAGGAAATGGAAGCTATCAAAAACTAGCCTTGCACGCAAATGTTTAACTGAACAAATGCTTAAGAGATTGGGGAGTTCAGGGTCAAGTTATACAATGGGGAGTTGTCAATTACCCATCCTATATGTGGTTATCCACAGGTTGTTAGCAATTTCTACACTGTTTTCTACTTACTGGTGTTTGTCTGTCATGGGTTCGGAAAGCTTCTCCTTTGGGAGTGTTGAGAGAGAGAGTTTTTGTTGATTTCGGTTTTTTCCGATGTTTTTGGTAAGGTACTGGACCTAAAGTTTTTTATTGGTGTGCTCGCTAAGATTTCGCAATCGTATGCCTACGTATTCCCCTTAAAGATAAACAAGGAAATCAGAGTAATCTTAGTTCCTCATATTCTATGGGAGGAAAAGATATTTGGTGTCTTGTTCAAAGCCCAAGATTGAAGCTAAAAGGTTGAGTATTTGTGTCTTGTTCAAAGGCCAAGATTGAAGCTAAAAGGTTATTGAGAGAGAATTTGTCATCTCTAAAGGGAGACATCTCGTCTGTTTATCACAACTATTGGGTGACTGATTATAAAGGAGAATTACTTTAACTGGGATATGTGAATCCAGCAATGCCATAATTTCCTTTATTGGGGTGTTGTCCATAAGGAGAAAACTTTAACTCTGTGTAGAGTAATGCCATTTTTCCTTAGGAGTTTTTCATGCTAAGAGAAGGACATTGGCTTGGATGTAAATAATCCAGAGGCTTGCCACTTACAACAATTAGATGAAAGAAAGGGGATTTACCAGGATAAGAGATGGACTACAGCTTGGATTTTTGAATCAACAAGTGTGCCACTTACAGCAGTTATCTGGGATTAAGGTTTGTTTGATTTTTCTGTGTGTTATACAGAGAAGTATCTTCCTACAGAGAGATTTTGTTTTCCTCTTAGGGGATGTTGATTTTTGTGTGCCTTGATCAAAGCCCAAGGTTGAAGCTAAAAGGTTGATTGACTCCACTGGGGAGATTATTATCTGTCTTGTACAAAGCCCAAGATTGAGGCAAAAAAAGAGACTGACACTTTGGGGGATATCATTATACAAAGCCTAAGAGGAGTCTGGGAAGAAATGATTCTTCTTTGGAAGGTTTTTATTTATGTGTCTTGTACAAAGCCCAAGATTGAGGCTAAAGGGGTTAACTCGACTTAAGGAGTTTTTATCTGTCTTGTACAAAGCCAAAGATTAAGGCTAAAGATATTTTGACTCTGTAGGGAGATCATTATACAAAGCCTAAGAGGAGGCTACAACTTAACTTTTCTGGGGAATATTTTTTTTGTCTTGTACGAAGCCCAAGATTAAGGCTGAAAAAGGGTTTTTGACTATACTGGTGAGAGGTTTTATATGTCTTGTACAAAGCCCAAGATTGAGGCTAAAAGGAGATTGACTGACTCAGATGGAGAATTTTTTATATGGTGTCTTGTACAAAGCCCAAGATTGAGGCTAAAAAGAGACTGACTCAACAAGAGAGTGTTTTATTTGGTGTCTTGTACAAAGCCCAGGATTGAGGCTGAAAAAGATATTCGACTGACTCAACAAGAGAGTGTTTATATGGGTGTCTTGTACAAAGCCCAAGATTGAGGCTGACTTTTGCTGAGGAAAAGAAGGGTTTATTCTGGGCTTTTAGGAAAATTAAGGGTTTCTTTGAAATCCAAGAGGAGATGAGACTGTCCAATTCTACTGGTATGAGAAGGTTTATCTTTGTATGATGCCCAAGAGGAGGCTGGTGTTTTAAGGGATGAGAATCAACCCTAAATTAGTTTGATGTTTTGACTCTTTGGAAAGACTGCTCTAACAAAAGATGACTAGGTTTTGTCCTATACCTTTTAGAGGTCTTTGGGTCCTTGTACTAAGCCCAAGAGAAGGCATGAGAACTTCTAAGAAGCCTGAGGGTCCTTGTACAAAGCCCAAAAGGAGGCCGGGTATGTTTTTAGGAAGCCTGTGGGTCCAAACCTAAGAAAAGTTCAAGAAAAGTTTCACCGAGAATAATCTTTTCTTTAGTGAACAGTTCTAGGGTTTGAAGAAATTCAAGAGAAGTTTCACCGGGAATTAATCCTCTCTGGGGGAAATGAATTTCTTTGACAATTTTCTAATAGTGACACTCTGAGAAAAGTTTCACCGGGAATGATGCCTTTCTCTTAGTTCCATATTGTATAAGCCCAAGAGGAGGCAAGACTGTATCTGGAAATTCCTATAGGGAACTAGTTTTGACTGTATTGAAAGAATGACCAATGGCTTTATCTAATCCTAAACCTAATTGTCGGGGAAAACTCTAAGCAAATATATATAAACATATATATAAAGATGAAATATATACTGTATGTAAAAGAGGGTAGGAGGACTTACAGGTGAGCAAGCTTCCATTACAAACAAATATATATATATATATATATATATATATATATATATATATATATATATATATATATATATATGTATATGTATATGTATATATATATATATATATATACATATATATATATACATATATATATATACATATATATATATATATATATGTGTGTGTGTGTGTGTGTGTGTGTGTGTGTGTGTGTGCGTGTGTGTGTGTGCAAGTATGTAAAAGAAAGCTGATAAAACTTACAGGTGAGCAAGCTTCCATTGTAACAGCTGTATGGTTAGTTGTTCAAGAAATTAAATAAATTTTTGATAACAACTATGAATTTGAACATAAATCAAAAGGGAAAGTTGTTTTGAAAAGATTGAACTAGGGCTTATACTCAAGGAGAGGCCCAGATGGAAAAACAATGGTCATACCGTTGATCTGAAAATTGTATCTGGACTTATACAATGACTGTGGCCCAAAAAGGTTTTCTGTACAAAGGGATTGGGTCATACACTCTATTAGAGGCCCAAAAGTTTATTTTTACAAGAGATGGGGCTTACAACTCAAGGAGAGGCCCAGATGAAAACAACAATCGCACCGTTATTTTGAAAATCGTATCGGGACTTATACAATGACTGAGGCCCAAAATTATTTATGTACAAAAGAGGGTTGGGTCTTACACTCTATTAGAGGCCCAAAGTGTTTTGGAAAAGATTTGTGAGGGTGAAAATAAGCAAAAACCCTAATTTGATTTAAAAATGTATTTTAATTGAATAAAAATTCAATTAAAATGATCAAAATTATTAAACATGTGTAAAAAACTGTGAAGACATGGCTTCTCAAGAATTTTGATGAAGACAACATTGCTTATGTCATTTGCTATGCTTGCTTAAAATGTAATTGGATCAAGGACTTTGAAGCTACATTGAAGAATTGAACAAAATTGCACATTGGTTGAAGTCTTGAAGAACTCTCAAGGATTGATCAAAGGTATAATCAATTACTCCTTAGCAATGTGCATACAAGTGTTCAAACTGGCCCTTATTCATGTCATGGTCATTAGAAAATATTTTAGCATCAAAGAAAATGTTGCAGCTCTGTTTCTAACCATTTTTCTCAAAACTGTCTGCAAGTAACCGGTTACTGACAGAGTGTTAACCGGTTACTCTGAGCATTTTTTCAAAAATAAAATGAACGTTACATGAAGTAACCGGTTACCCACCTGGTGTTAACCGGTTACCACTGTTCCGGTTTGAAAAATATTTGCATCTCTTCAGAAAATTAATTTTAAATTATTCTTTTTGAAGCATGGCATCCTTTGACATATTGCAACCATTTGAGGAGGTGTTTGTGTGTTATAAAAACTCTCATTGTTCAGATTTCATCTCACCTCCTTGCTCAAAAATTTAAAACAATCATTCTTTTACTAAAACCTTCATTTTATCAAAGTGTTCTTAACAAACCTTCTAAAAGTGAAACCTTTGCATTAAATCTTCACACATACTGCATTTGTTTCATTTCAATTGTGTTGAACACTTGTATAACATTCTTAGAGTGATTGCTACAAAGGAGAAGATCAATCTTTAGATTGATACATTGAAGATTCAAACTTTCTGCACACATACAAAATTCAGATTTGTGATATTTTGATTACAGCTTATTTTTAGGATTGTTAAAGATAAGTTTGTAAGGTTTTCCTTGTAATCCAGATTGTGGATACAAGAGGTCCATTTGTGAGATATTTATTCTCGATTGGACTTTAAACATTTGTAAATCCAAGAGGAGTGTTCTTGGTTGTTAGAGTGGTATAGAAAGACATAGTTTTGTCTTGTCTAGGAATCTAACATTATAGTGAAATTCTTTTTCAAGTTGAAAGGGGAGTGGAGTACTCTCGACGTGTGAGGGGAACTACTATACGTCTCGGTGTTCACTTACTTTCCGCTTTTACCATTTCAACACTTAGAAATCTTTAGGAAAGTAAAAAAATCAAAAATCGTCAAAAATCAGGTAATCTTCTAAGAACCTAATTCAACCCCCTCTTAGGCTCATTTATAACTTACAATTGGTATCAGAGCAGGTTAGGTAACCTGTTCCGACAAGATCCAGCATAGCTTCCGCAAGCACGAACCCTGTTTTCAAAGACGGTGGAAGTAGTAACAAGCCCCCACTTTTCTCTGGAGTGTATTTTGATTTTTGGAAGATTTGTATGAGAGCACATCTTGAAGCACAAGGAGAAGGTATATGGGAAGCTATTGAGAATGGTCCACATAATCCTGTGAATGTAGTCAATGGTGTTGGTACTGCAAAATTAAAAAGTACATATGATGAAGAAGATTAGAGAAAAATTCTAAATGAAAAGAAAGCTATCAATCTTCTTCAAAGTGCCTTAAGTATTGATGAGTTTTTCGTGTTTGTCAATGTAAATCGGCAAAAGAAATATGGGATACTTTGGTAGAAACACATGAGGGAACGGCTGAAGTTAAAAGATCTAGACTAAATACTCTAAGTCAAGAATATGAAATGTTCCGAATGCAGCCCGAAGAAACCATTGTTGCATTACAGAAAAGATTTGTCCATTTGACTAACCACTTAATAGCACTTGGTAAGACATTCTCAAATGATGAAATAAACCTCAAAATTCTAAGATCTTTGACAAGAGAATGGCAACCAAAAGTAACGGCAATATCGGAAAAGAAAAGCCTCTCTACAATGACTTCCGCATCTCTATTTGGTAAACTTCAAGAACATGAGTTAGAACTTGGGCAACTTGAAAAACATGAACTTCAAGACAAGAAGTCCAAAGGTATTGCTTTAAAGGTAGATGCAAAAGGAAAACAAAATGACGACTCATCGGAGGAAGACGGAAATTCCATGCTTCTAGTAAAAAGACTTGGAAAATTCTTTGGAAATAAAGATAAGTCTTTTTATGCTAAAAGGAAGAAACACTTTAAGAAAAAGGATACTTCAACTTCATCTCAAGACATTACATGTTATGAATGTGGGAAGCAAGGTCACATAAAACCCGAATGTCCATAACTTGCAAAGAAAGGAAGTTTTAAAGGCAAGAAGGAATAAAAAAATAAGAAGGCATACATTGCATGGGAAAACAACGAAATTAGTTCATCATCCGACTCGGAGAGCGATGAAAGCGTAAAACTAGCACCCATGGCTACACATAACTCCGAAGATGAAAATGACGAGGTTAGTACTAAATTTTCTCTTTATGATAATGATGCACAAGAAGCCATAAATGAACTCTTAAATGAATGTAAGGTCTTATGTAAAACAATTTCTTCACAAAAAAGACAAATAACATCTTTAGAAGAAAAAGTCGATGTTATGGAAAAAGAGTCAAAAGATGAAAAACAAAAGAAAGCAAGTGAAGAAAAACAAGAGTTGGTGTGTAAAAATTGTGAATCACTTTCATTCCAAATTGTTCAATTAAAAAGAGTCCTAGAAAGATATGATAAAGGACAAATTGGTTTAGAAGCGGTCCTTAGTCAACAAAGATATTCAAATGATAAAAGTTGACTTGGTTATTCTAAATTTTCTAAACCAAGTTCTAGTAAAACAATCTTTGTTAAGGCTAGTGACCAAACTTCTACGGAGAAAGTGAACAAACCTAAGAATGTGCATCCTTATCCTAAAAAGAAAAGAACTCCCATTAAGAAGAGATTTCCTAAAAATAAATCATATGTTCCTAGATATAAAAGCAATTTTGTTCCTACTTGTTTTTATTGTGGTATTATTGGCCATACACCTAATGCTTGCTATGTAAGAAACTTTAGCATTGCAAGTGGGCATTATGTGTGGGTAAAGAAAGGTACTAATTAAGAAGGACCCAAGGCTATTTGGGTACCTAACAAAACTTAATTTGTTTTGTAGGTTTGCTTGAAGACCACTTCAAATCTATGGTATCTTGATAGTGGTTATTCGAAGCATATGACCGAAGATGTAAACAAATTTTCAAGTCTAGTGCTTAAGGCCAAGGGTTATGTTACTTATGGAGATAACAATAAAGGAAAGATTCTTGGCGTAGGCAATGTTAGTTCACCACCTTTCACAACAATTGAAGATGTGCTTTATGTTGAAGGCTTAAAGCATAATCTTATTAGCATAAGCCAACTTTGTGACAAAGGATTCAAAATCAAGTTCACTAAAGATGAATGTTTGATAGAAGACGAAGTCACTAATGAGGTAATGCTTAAAGGTAATAGAATTAACAATATTTTTATGATTTCCCTTGATAACACTTCTTTGAAGGTTAAATGTCTTATGGCAAGCAATAATGATTCATGGCTTTGGCACAAAAGGATTGCTCACATTCACATGGAGCATTTGAATAAATTAATTAAGCATGATTTAGTTATTGGTTTACCAAAGATAAAATATGTCAAAGATAAGTTGTGTGATGCATGTCAAAAAGGGAAGCAAACCAAGTCAACTTTCAAATCTAAAGATGTGGTGTCCACTTCAAGGCCACTACAATTGTTGCATATGGACTTATTTGGTCCATCAAGAACAAGAAGCTTCGGAGGTAATGTATATGCTTTAGTTATTGTTGATGATTTCTCTAGATATACTTGGACATTCTTTTTAGTACAGAAAAGTGATGCATTTAAGGTGTTCAAGAAATATGCAAAGCAAATTCAAAATGAGAAGTCACTTTCAATTGCCTCCATAAGAAGCGACCATGGTGGAGAATTCCAAAATGCTTCCTTTGAAGAATTTTGTGAAGAACATGGAATATCTCACAACTTCTCGGCACCAAGGACTCCTCAACAAAATGGAGTGGTGGAAAGAAAGAATAGTTCATTGGTGGAACTTGCAAGAACAATGCTTAGCGATTCAAATCTTCCAAAATACTTTTGGGCAGATGCGGTGAGTACGACATGTTTTGTAAGTAATCGTGTTAACATTAGACCTATTCTAAAGAAAACTCCCTATGAACTTTTCAAATGGAGGAAACCAAACATTGCTTACTTTCACATTTTTGGATGCAAATGCTTTGTCTTAAACAATGACAAAGACAATCTTGGTAAGTTCGATGAAAAATAGGATGAAGGTATATTTCTTGGTTATTCTCTTACAAGTAAGGCTTATAGAATTTATAATAAAAGAACTTTAACAATTGAAGAATCTATGCGTGTTAAGTTTGATGAATCTAACCCCTCCAAGGAGGATATTGTTTTGTGTGATGATGATGATGAAATTGTAGAAGTTCCTCAAGAAGATACTTCTAGAGAAAATCAAGTGGAATACCAAGAAGAACCGATTCAACAAGAGACAAATTTAAATGATCTACCTAAGGAGTGGAGGATCCATAGAGATCATCCAATTGACAAAGTTATTGGTGATATTAGTCAAGGTGTAGCAACAAGGTCAAATCTTAAAGATGCTTGCTTAAACATGGCGTTTGTCTCACAAATTGAACCTTCCAAAGTTGGTGAAGCCTTAAGTGACGACCATTGGATTATTGCTATGCAAGAAGAGTTAAACCAATTCGAAAGGAATCAAGTTTGGGAACTTGGTCCTAAACCAAGTGATAAACACATCACTGGTACAAAATGGGTGTTTAAGAACAAACTTGATGAGAATGGAATAATTTTTCGAAACAAAGCAAGGCTGGTTGCACAAGGTTACAATCAAGAAGAAGGTATTGATTTCGAGGAAACATTCGCTCCGGTTGCAAGGTTAGAAGTTATCCGTTTATTACTTGCTTATGCATGTTCATTAAATTTTCAACTATATCAAATGGATGTCAAAAGCGCATTCTTGAATGGCTACATCAATGAAGAAGTCTATGTCAAACAACCCCCGGGCTTTAAAGAGTTCAAGAATCCTTCACATGTCTTCAAATTAAAGAAAGCTCTTTATGGTTTAAAGCAAGCACCAAGAGCATGGTATGATCGTCTTAGCAATTTTCTTTGTGAAAAGGGATTTGTAAAAGGCAAAGTTGACAAGACACTGTTCATTAAGAAAGCAAAAGGTAATACTTTGTTAGTCCAAGTCTATGTTGACGACATCATATTCGATTCAACGAACGAAGATCTTTGTAAAGAATTCTCATTGATGATGCAAGGAGAGTTTGAAATGTCAATGATGGGAAAAATGAATTACTTCATTGGACTTCATATCAAACAACTAAAGGACGGTATATTCATCAACCAATCCAAGTATTGCAAAGAATTGTTGAAAAGATTCGACATGGATAGTTGCAAGGCTATGGCTACAGCAATGGGATCCAGAACCTATGTTGATCAAGATGAATCGGGTGCTTCCATTGATATTACGAAGTATCGAGGTATGATTGGTTCTTTATTATATTTGACGGCAAGCCGTCCTGACATAATGTTTAGTGTGTGTTTATTTGCTCGTTTTCAAGCAAATCCAAAGGAGTCACATCTCACCGCTGTGAAAAGAATCATGAAGTATCTCAAGGGAACGACGAATGTTGGCCTATGGTATCCAAAAGGTAGTATGTGTACTTTGGTTAGTTATTCTGATGTGGATTATGCAGGTTGCAAAACTGATAGAAAAAGCACGAGTGAAACATATCACATTTTAGGAAATGCTTTAGTTTCATGGTCCTGTCAGAAACAAGCGTGTGTTGCTCTTAGTACGGCTGAAGCAGAATACATAGCAGCGGGTAGTTGTTGTGCTCAAAATCTTTGGCAAAAGCAACAATTAAGTGACTATGGAATCGATCTTGGATGCATACCACTTCGATGCGACAACACAAGTGCAATTAATATTACAAAGAATCTTGTCATGCACTCAAGAACCAAACACATAGACATTTGACATCATTTTCTACGTGATCGTGTGCTTAAAGGAGATGTTGAAGTCACATTTGTGGATACACATAATCAACTAGCGGACATTTTCACAAAACCACTCGCAAAAGAACAGTTTTTCAAGATTCGTCGAGAACTTGGAATTTTAGATAAAGGTGATCTATAACTCTTCAATATTTCTTAATTACACATTCAAATGAAGCCAAGGTACACAAAAGTTTAATTTTATAAATATTTCGAGTGTTAGTTAAAAATTGCTTTATGTTGAAAATGTGCTATTTCGTGTTTTTACACTTACTTAATCTATTTTTATGAACTTTATTTTTTCCTCAAAGTTGCCTTACTATGTCTATTAACATGTCAAACTTTAAAATTTGGAAAAATCTCTTGAGTTATGCGCTGCAAAGCTGCTGTTTTTGGAAGTTTTGCCAGTGTAACCGGTTAACAAAGGGTAAGTAACCGGTTAACCTTTGAAATTTTTGCCCCAGAACGTCGTTTTTACACGCAGTAACCGGTTAACAGATGGTAAGTAACCGGTTACCACTGCTACTTTTTGAAATTTTATGTTTTGTTATTTTTATTCTGAATGTTTAATTGTTTTGTTTTATTTGTTGGTCAAAAGTGTTTAATACAAAAGGTTGACTGCATCTAATTGTCATAAATTGCATTGAACCTATTTCCTCCACTCATTCTTCCACTCTTTCCAACTTCATCTCCATTCAAAGGAAATTAAAACCCACTCTACTACATTTCATTCTCTACACCTCTCTCTAATCCATTTTCAACTTTCGGATTCTCTCTCCAAACCCTAAAAAACCTCATCTTCCACAAAGCTTCCATGGCCCCTTCAAGGAAAGATAAAGGTAAGAAGAAAATGGGAGAAAGTTCTGACTCAGTTGACGATCACCATATGCAACCTGTGAAACTTCAGAGAATGGATTTCCATGTGAGAATCAGAACTCTAATGCAGGTAAAATATGTAAATTTCTCAGCCTTTCCAGATCATAGTTTTACCTTTGAGACATTATTAAAAGAATCTGGTGTTAAGGATTTAGTTTGTGAAGTTGGACCTTATTATCCAGACCTTATTAGGGAATTTTATCATACTCTCACTTTTGGAAAAGATGAGTTAGATGAACCCTTACTTACTGCTAGTGTTAAGAATAAGGAGATTTCAATGGATTTAGAAGAACTAGGTAAATGTTTGGGTGTTCCATATGATGGTGAGGAACTTCGTCAATGTATTTTACCTAAAACTAGGACTTGGAAAGATTTTGATAGTTTGGCATACTTTGTGGAAATTTCTAGAGGAACTTATGATGAACTTATTGCCAAACAACCGGCAAATGCTGGAAGGGTTCTCAAATATGTTGCTTTCTTGACTGTTAGTGACCATATGCTACACTATATTTTGGCATACATTTTGGTCCCAAAGCACTCAAATCACTCCCAAGTAAGTGAGTTGGAAGTACAACTCATTAGGGCAATGAAAATGGGTATAAAAATCAACTGGGCATATGTGATTTTTCATCACATGGAACATCAACTATCTCTTTCTGGCGGGTTACCGTATGCGAGAATTGTGTCAAAAATTCTGGAGTATAATAAGTTATTGCTCAAAAGGGAGCCACAAAATCAAATGAATGCTAGGGCATGTGAAATCAATGCTACAACGGTTACTAAAAACACCATTGTGGCACCTAATGGAACATATCGTTACAAAGATGAAGTGGCTGCCCCGGCTGTTGCTCCGGAAGGTGGGTTTACAAACGAATTTCTCTACAATGAAATTCAGAGCTTAAGGACAACAATGACCCAAAACCATCAACAAACCACCCGTGGCATAAAGTCTCTCAAGAAGCTATTCCGGTCCATGTTCCGCAACCAAGCCACTCATGAAGAAGAAAGAGGAAATGATGATGGTGAAGAGGAAGGAGAAGGAGATGATGATGAGGAAATGGAGGAATATTCTGAAAGTGATTAATTGTTCTTGTTTTTATGCTTTTAGTTTCTCTAAGTTTTAAGTTTAGTCCATTATGTTTCTAAGGTCTACATGTTTAAAACTTGCTAAGTTATATTGTGTTGTTTGTACTTGATTGATAAGTTGGTACTTTCTTTGAACAAGTTTAATCTATTTAAGTATTTTGTTATAGTTTGTGTATTCATCTATTTATGTGTGTTAGTAGTCTTTTTCAATCTCTAAATTTTGTTCATACAACTTGTGATAATTTGTTCCAAAGTCTTTTTCCCTTTCCTTTTTGGTAATGACAAAGGGGGAGAAGATTATATTATGTTGTATGGTTTCTCTAACAAATTATGAAGAATTTTAAAAGCTTTCAAACATCCCTAAGAACATTGGATTTAGGGGGAGCATCATCTAAGGGGGAGCTTTCATTTGGTTAGAGAAACAATGGTGGAATTAACTTTCAAATATTGGGTTGTCATCATCAAAAAGGGGGAGAATGTGAAGACATGGCTTCTCAAGAATTTTGATGAAGACAACATTGCTTATGTCATTTGCTATGCTTGCTTAAAATGAAATTAGATCAAGGACTTTGAAGCTACATTGAAGAATTGAACAAAATTGCACATTGGTTCAAGTCTTGAAGAACTCTCAAGGATTGATCAAAGGTATAATCAATTACTTCTTAGAAATGTGCATACAAGTGTTCAAACTGGTCCTTATTCATGTCATGGTCATTAGAAAATATTTTAGCATCAAAGAAAATGTTGCAGCTCTGTTTCTAACCATTTTTCTCAAAACTGTCTGCAAGTAATCGTTACTGACAGAGTGTTAACTGGTTACTCTGAGCATTTTTTCAAAATTAAAATGAACGTTACATGAAGTAACCGGTTACCCACCTGGTGTTAACCGGTTACCACTGTTCCGGTTTGAAAAATATTTGCATCTCTTCAGAAAATTAATTTTAAATTATTCTTTTTGAAGCATGGCATCCTTTGACATATTGCAACCATTTGAGGAGGTGTTTGTGTGTTATAAAAACTCTCATTGTTCAGATTTCATCTCACCTCCTTGCTCAAAAATTTAAAACAATCATTCTTTTACTCAAACCTTCATTTTATCAAAGTGTTCCTAACAAACCTTCTAAAAGTGAGACCTTTGCATTAAATCTTCACACATACTGCATTTGTTTCATTTCAATTGCGTTGAACACTTGTATAACATTCTTAGAGTGATTGCTACAAAGGAGAAGATCAATCTTTAGATTGATACATTGAAGATTCAAACTTTCTGCACACATACAAAATTCAGATTTGTGATATTTTGATTACAGCTTATTTTTAGGATTGTTAAAGATAAGTTTGTAAGGTTTTCCTTGTAATCCGGATTGTGGATACAAGAGGTCCATTTGTGAGATATTTATTCTCGATTGGACTTTAAATATTTGTAAATCCAAGAGGAGTGTTCTTGGTTGTTAGAGTGGTATAGAAAGACATATTTTTGTCTTGTCTAGGAATCTAACATTATAGTGAAATTCTCTTTCAAGTTGAAAGGGGAGTGGAGTACTCTCGACGTGTGAGGGGAACCACTATACGTCTCGGTGTTCACTTACTTTCCGCTTTTACCATTTCAGTACTTAGAAATCTTTAGGAAAGTAAAAAATAAAAAATCGTCAAAAATCGGGATAATCTTCTAAGAACCTAATTCACCCCCCCCCCCCCCCCCTCTTAGGCTCATTTATAACTTACAAAAACAAGTTGTGATCTTGGATTAATGTTTGAAAAATCATGTTTCATTCATAGAATGTCTTGAAAATCATTTGAATTTGCAAATTCAAGAGAAAGAAATATTTTTAAATGTTAAAAAAAAATAAAACATAATTCTTTACAAAAATACCAAATATGTGAAATAAATAATATTTTTGTGAAATTTTTGTAGAATAAAATATTTTAATATTTTTGTGAATTTTCAAAAAAAAAAGAAGCAATAAAAATAATTAAAATTGAAAGAGAAATTAATTAATTAATAAAAACCATAAAAAATATGTGAAAAATAGCAAAATATGAAAAAATGGCAAAATGGTCTGGGTGGGTCTTGACCCCATAACCTCCAAACCAAACACACATGCGCGTTACCACTAGGGTGGTGATACATCCGTGTATCAAAACCACCCCATAAACATATATGGGTGACTTGGTTTTTAGGCATGGCTAAGGCAAAAAACCAAGTTTTGGTGGATTTGCATGAAGGCTCTAACTTCCTCAATTCTCCATGGATTTGGACAAAATTTAGGTGCATCCTGCCTAGAATTTCATGAGGAATCCAATGGTGCTTTTATATTTTTCTAAAGAGGTCCCTATTTTAAAATCCGATAGTGACTTCAAAATAGGCCTAGATTTACATGTTCTATGCTATCTCATTATACAGGCAATAATAGCATGGCAAATTGGTTCAAACACAACATATATGACATGTATGAGATGTCCATAATCAATGGACATCAAAACAATGCATGATTTAAAGAGTTCAAGTTGTGATGCACTTACCTCTTGAAGCTCCTTGTGCTATCTGTCAAGATCCTTGTGCCAGAAGTAATCCAATGCTTTAGACACTCTTGATTGATCCCTTAGAAGCTTTTAGGATGATCAAAACCAACTGGAAACCTCAGGAGCAAGAACTGGCTCTTTCTTGCAAAAGTGGCAAAAGTGACCAAAATAGCAACTCACTCAAATGATGTTCCAGATGAGGGGAACCAATTGGGACAGTTTGAGGATGATATTTGGAGTGTGTTTGAGGCCTTGTTTGGTTTTCTAAGTGTGTTTGGAGGTTGACTTTCTGATTTTGGTGTTTCAGATCAAGGATAAGTGTTTGAACAACTTATATATGATACATTAGATGTGTTTGGATCATGAGTTGTGGTGGAATTGCTCTCTAACTCAAAAGCTCAGAGATGACTTGCAAAAGAAGGCATTTTGGCCTAATGAGAAAGATTTTGTGGAAAGCCCGTGTTGTAGTGCTTTGGTGTGATCTGAATGAGGCAATGTAACCTCTATTTATAGGTGGTCAAGTTTTGTTTTGGAGAAATAGTGAATGGCTGCAAGATCAGATCACATTCAATGGCTTTGGCTTGGTGGCATTTCTTCTTATGCAAGGTAAACTAGCCCCTCCAAGTAGCAAGGCTATGTATTGACCAATTCTACATTCCTCAGATGTTTTAATTGTTGTTTAAGCATGAATCTTGACTGAGAAGATCAGCTTTGTTGAAAGAGCACTATTGCACATAAATGCACTTTGAATTCCAAGTCTTTGTTCAAAGACTCATCATGCCAAAGGATCAATCTTTGAAGCATCTTCGCCTAATTTTACAGGTTGGATCAGATATGTCATGATCATATTGAATGAATGTGGCATAGTGATCATTCTATCCTGACTCAAAATCTTGGAGAGCAATAAAACATGCAAACTGGTTTTCCAAACCAGTTGCAGCAGCATGACTTTGGGCTGCCATATCTCTTGGTTTCCATGGAGTTTTTCTATGCTGATGGACTCTTTGAATTGCTAGCAAAATGCACAATAACTTTGATGTTTATACTTTGAATTGATTCAACTTGTAACTATGTGAAAAAATTCTCCAAGTTTTGTTTTTTTGCTTGAAATCTGTCTTGGATAGAATTTTGTCTAAGTGTTGGAAAAAGGTGAATTTTCATGTTTTAGTGATTTTGCCTCAACCATAACTCAAAATCCATGGAGATTTGGGATTTCTTGTAGTTGACATATTTGAATTATCTCAGATGGACTTTTATTTGAGCTTTGAATGGGAGAAAAAGGTCTTGTGGTTTAGGAGTTATGACCTTGCAAAGTTGGTACAAAATCATTTTTGTTCCATAACTTAGAAAAAAATTGGTTTCTCATGGTTGCCCCTTTTGCATGAAACCTCACTTTTCTTATTTTTTTTAATGAATTATGATCAATATCATACATTAACATTGTTTTTTACTTAGGGGAACCATATTTGTGAAAAATTCCAAAAAGTCAAATTTGATTTTGTGCACAGTTGACTTTTTGTCAGATGAAATCCAAAATGTGAGATTCTTTGTGCAATCAAGTTATTGACCTAATTTAAACCTAATGAATGGATTCCATAGGTGTTTTTAGGTGTCTTGAATCATGTCCCAAGGTTTGGGAGCATGTCTTGGTCAAAAGTCAAAGGTACAGTTGACTTTTCCTTCAAAACCCTAATTGTGGTCCAGATGAAATTGAAACTTGTGAATCAAGCTTCTTGGATCAATCCATTATTGCACCTCAAATCATGTCTTGAGGTCTTGGCTCATGCTTTGCCTCAAAAGTCAACTTAGGGGTGAATTAGGTCAAGAAACCCTAATTCCTGATTTTTGATGAATACTTCCCCTGAGGTTAAATTGACTTGATGATTGGGTTCATGAGGTCCCTTGGAGTATATTGGGTTGTACTTTGAAGCATTGGCTCATGCCCAGATGAAAATTTTCATCTGGAGGCCTTAGACAACAAAAAACCCTAATTTGGTGACACTGGCGATCTTGGGGCTTGATCCACTTGGAATGTTGCAACCTTATGCTTGATTCTTGATGTGGGAGTCCTCTTGATCCTTTATGGGTGTTTGAGAGTAAGGAAAAGTTGAAGATCATGTGATTTCTTGATTGATCTTTTTCCCAAATGCTTAGAGAGGGCCTAAACCCTAATTCTTGGTAGTAGTGAAAGCTCAACAATCCTGGAGGAAATTGATGAGGCATGATGGCACATCCATATTGTGGCAATGATTTGCACAATGGTGGGAAATCTTGGTAGTCAAAATTTGGGGTATGACAGCAAGCATAACCAAGTCTGAAACCAAGCACATGTCCATTGCGAAAGCACCAAAGACATCACTTCTTTCCACGGCTCTTATCCTTTTCTCTAGAGTTTGCCATTGCTCTCTGACTTACTCAATGTATCCAGGTTCTCCTTGACTTTCGGATTGTGGACCAGCAGTATGTTACACGAAAGGAGGATTCTCAGGAGTAGCTTGAGCAGCAGAATGCACAACAGGCTGAGGTTCAATGAACAATGGAGCTGAAGATACTGATAGTACAGATGGTCCAACCATTGGAGTAGTTGCAAAGGGTGGCGAGTAATTCAGAGGTAACCCAAATTCTGGCCAAGTAGTAGCTGGTTGCTGGATTAGTGGAGGGTTAATAGCAGCAGTTGAAATTTCAGAAACCACGGTCCTCTGAGGTGGTTCACCTCTAGCATTCAGAACTTGCATCATTTCTGTGAGCTTAGTCATGCTGGCCTTCAACTCATAAATTTCCATTATGACTTCGGTGTTGTGTTGTTCTTGATTTTCCATTCTCAATCTGACGGTAGCTCTAGTTCTGTAGTTGTGTCGAGGAAACAGCTTGGCGGTGAACAGATAACTGAAGAAGAAGACAGTTGAAATGAGTTTCTTTGACAACTTGGATAAATGCAGATGTATGCTCATGAATGCAAGAGTGCATGGATGCAACAACCACAAACAAGATCACTTAAAGCACATGGGTTCAGGGTCCGAGTCAGGAGCATGGAGTCAAGGTTAAGAACCAACCCACAAAAATATGTACTAAGGGTATAACACCTGCCGAACAAGGTTCTAAAAAGTACCCAGAGTCATAGATCTATCTTTCAGATATTATCGGCTTAAACGACTACTCGTCAGCCAACAACATTCTCAAGAGAAACTCGTTTGAGTGTGGTATCGTGTAACAACTTATTCAAGTCTACACCTGAACAGCCATCGCACCACGTCCTAATAAGGCCAAGATGGGTTAAAGGGTTCTAAGGTCCTCAGATTCTCAGGCTCCCCGGTCAGAAAAAGTAATGTCATTCACGACTACTCGTATGACATCCATAATCCCAAAGGGGCCTCCACTGAGCGGGGGATCTCAAGTCAGCTTAGTAAGGACTATTCCACGTAAGCCGAACAAGACTATACCACCCTCCTATCATAATTGCACTCAAGTTTGGGTATAGGACTTATCTCACTACACAGAGATCACCAAGCACCCAAGCAGAACAACCAATAACAGTCAAATCAAACAGTTAAAGCGTAAATAAATCAAAGTAGGCCGAACCCACTAAGAACCAGTCTAATTCCCCAGCATAGTGGTGTAGCGGCAAAAATTGTGACTGTAAGCTATTGATTAACTTAACTCAAAAATGCAAGAGTCGCCACCGCACTTTTATTTTATCCGAAAGGAAAGGAAAAAGAGCGAACAAAACCTAAACAAGTTCTGAACAAGAACAAGTAAACAAAGACTGGGTAAGGGGGTTGGTTACGCTAAGGGAAGGTGTTAGCACCCAAAACGTCATTAGTACTCTATAGGAACCCTTTGAAATATCTACGTTTTTTGGTTTGAAATGTTTGTTTGAAATGAGATTGGGGAGATGAGAAGAGAAATATTTTGTTTTTTAAGATTTTTGTGTTTGGAGAGACTTGTCGCCTCATGCCTACGAACCCACAAAGTGCAATATAGGATCAAAACCTCGTAGTTCGTGGTACAAATGACAAAATTTGTTTGTTATGGTTGATTTTAAATGTAAAGACAAGTTGTCATTTCCAAGCGAATAATTCCGCTTAAAGAGATGAATCATGTCTAAGCTTGTGAAAAGTTTTAAAAGAGAAAGTGCATAAGGCACAAAAGAGTTTGAATGAGTTTGAATGTTTTTTATGTTTTTTTTTAAAGAGTCAAAGTATGGTTAACATTGATTGACATTTATTAAAGAAAAAGGAAGTTTGAAAATGCACTTCACAAAAGTCAAGGTTTATTGTGAAAGAGGTTTTAGGTTTGAAAACAAGAAGGTTTTGAAAAAGAAAGGAGATTTTGAAAATTGAAGAAAGGGTGGAGAAGAAGTGACTATCCTAAAGCAAAAGATAAAAGCTAAGGATAAAAACGGCCTAACCACACAAGTAAGCTCCAAAGCATAAGCATTTCTACCTTTAGATTAGGCCTTGATCAAAATAAGTCCTCAAAAGAGAACTCCAAGTACCCAAAATCCAAGGTTTGATATCACAAGCTTCCAAACATAGGTTAAGATCCTAATTCTAGGTCCAAAGTTCCATGTCCAATGCAACGGATAGTAACTATAGTCCACCATTAAGAGAACAAGTTTTTTAGGGGTTTAAGTGTTTATTAATGTTTTTTGAACAAGATATGGTCCAAGTGGACAAAAGAAAAAGAGAGCGGAAACATAAACATGTGTCCAACGGGCAAAGGAAAAATTGCGGAAGCATAAACATGATATGATATGATATAATGACATAAAAATAAAGAGAGATAGGGAGCAAGAAGGAAACATAAAGGTAAGGTTAGAAATTAGTGATTAGTTGTTAGAACAAATGATCAATAATGATTGAATAATGCACTTAGGTCAAGGTTAATGAGAACTCATTAGAGGATTGATAAGACCAAAGCCTCCTAACAACAAGTCTCATAGGTATTGAGCCAAAAGACAAATAATCAACCATTCTTGGGCTTGCAAACATAAGTTTGGGCAACGAATGATCATTTTTCGATACGGGACACATGTAGCGCTATGTTAAGCAATCGTAGCACAATCTATGAGGAAGATCATACTATGGAAGGTCGGTCAATAACAATATTAGTGCTAATGCATGCTAGAGAAGTGATATGTAGATCACTCTCCGAAAGCAATACCACACGAAAAGAAAAGAGGTAATGATCTCATCTTCATCAAGAACCTAAAATAAGTTCCAATGATATCGAAGATTTTCATCGATCCAAAGAAAATTAGAATTAGATGAAGAAATGCCTAATTGAACCACACAAAGATGTAATCCAAGGCAAAGAACAAAAGGAAATGGAAGAAGAAAGAAAAGGAACCAAAACAGTTCCAAAACAGAGCAAGAAGTCATATTCTGCACTGTGCAAATCGATTGCACCAGTGTGCAAATCGATTGCACAACAGAAAATCAGCAATTATGGGCAAAAAATACACTGTGCAATCGATTGCACTGCAGTGTAAATCGATTGCACTCTGTCAAACAGCAATAAAATCAGCATTTACAAGGCAAAACCATGATCAATCATTTCTTCAAACACCTAATGATCAAGGATGCAATTGAGCACGAAAATCCAAGTAAAACAACAGCAAATAACACCAATGGATCACAAGTTGCAAGATCCAAAGATCAAGCAACAAGAATCAATAATAAATCACATTGTGGAAGATGAATCAAGAATAACAATGGTGGATCAAGAGTTTACTACTTCCAAATCTGAAAATTCTTCAAATCAACTTCAAGAACCACACTCCAAAGCTTTGATCTACAAAAATTGATGATGAAATAGTGTTTGGATGAAGGTTTAGCTCAAAGATTAGTAAGCTTCAATGAAAAGATTACTAACTTTAATGGAGGAAGAACTTTGGTGAATTTGGGTTGATGAAGAAAAATGGGAATGAGGAAGAATTTTGACACAGTGAATTTGGCTATCAAAAGCTTGAGGAATAAATGAAATGAGGGTTCTATTTATAGAGTTTAGGCTTGGGAATTTTGGTGGCTTGGAGCTTGGTTTGGAATTTAATCTAGACTTGGAATTTGAATTTGGAGGAAAAATCAAGATCAAGTGGTGATTAATGAGGGTGTATGGTGGGAATTAATTGTGATTATGTAGGTGAAATATTTTGTGATGATTTTGCATGATCTAGAATATTCCACATGAGGTCACATTTGAAAATTAGTGCCAAAATGCTGCAGAACTTGAAAATTAACATTTCTGGCCAAATCTGTCTCGTGCAATCGATTGCATTGCAGTACAAATAGATTGCACTGTTGAAAAATCTGAAATCTAGTGCAAATATGAAGGGTGCAACCGATTGGACCATAGTTCAAATCGATTGTACTGCTGAAAAACATGAAAAATGCTTTGTTGGATGGATTTTTCTGGCTCTGGCTCGATTCTTGACTTGTCAAAGAAGGCATGGAAATAAACACATGAACCTTAGAGTCTCTTGAATAATAAACAATCAAATTTTGGGAAACCGTTGATTAGATGATTTTGAATTGTTTGCATATCAACTTTGACTTTGTTCAGATGAATTTCATTCGAGCTGATGAACTGGTATTTGACATTCTTGATCCCAAACGCTTCCTGAAAAAGTTAGTAAAAGGAAAACAAACATATTTTTGTATTTTAATTAAAGGATAGTAAACATAAGCAAATAAAGGCAAATAAGAAACACACAGATGCTCGGTGATCCCTGCAAGGCATAAATCCAAAGATGAGAGGGATAGAGGAACCAAAGCATGATCTTGTTTGTGGTATAAGATGCAAATGAGATGTGAGAAATCTTAGGGGTAAAAATTAGAGTACAACACACAGTACTCCAATATCAATCCAATGTCAGAAAGTTGCGTCCAATCATCATCTTCAGCGGTATCAACTTTTGGGGGCTTCTAGAATAGCAAGCAAGCGTTGAATCTTTCATCCACTGGTACCAGTCTCGTCCCTCATCAGACACCAAAGTCCACAAATCTGTAATACAGCAACACAAACCAAAACAACAACGAAATAAAATAAAAGAAAACTAAACATAAAAGAAATAACAGAAATGCGAACAAAAATAATAACCCCTCCCTCCCCCCCCCCCCCCCACACACACACACTTGAACTAAACATTGACCTCAATGTTTAAATCCAAGATAGAGAGGGGACTCACAGAACACTAATGTGGAGGCGGAGGTGGAAAGTGCAACATCAACCGCTACATCATCAGATTCATCTCATCAAGGACAGCCCCTTGACGAGCTTGTTCCTCCCCCTGCCTGGTCTGCTCCTGGTGGAGGTATTCTAATTCGGATTGTACCCAAGACCATTGATCGAGAGTCATGGATGATGACTCCGCGCCTTATGGGTATGACCTCGAGGGAGGAGGGACAAACTGCTCCTGCTCCTGCTCCTGTTCGTGTTCCTCATTACCTGCACCAACATCCTCAACATCGTACTCTTCCTCTAAATCGGGGACGGTACTCTCGTATAACCAATTAGCACAGTCAGTGATACAAATTTTATTAGGATTCAGGAGAGCAATAACGAACCTATTATGGTTTTCAACAGAGTAGTAGTTAGAAGCAATAACGATCATGCCCTGCTGAATCAGAGCAGTCATATCAATCTTATTTTTACCCGCGACTGGGGTCTCACTCTCCAAAATAGGATCATAGCCAAAATTCTCGGCTATCTGGGTAATCATACCCCCGACAGAGATCCCACCTTGGGTCGCTCGACCCACTCTTCCTAAATAGTCGGCCGCAAATGCGGAAACACTCACAGATACCAGATTTCCCATAGCAAAAAGAAAGAACAATTCCCTCTGTGTAGCCACCCCGGTACTGTCTCCCCTACCAAACAGAGTATACACCAAGCCCTTTTGGGTGTACCTGAAGTAGGGGTTTTGGATCCCCAAGGCCTTTGCCGCTTTCGTGACATACTCTGTTTTGCTAGTGATGGAAGCCCAAAAAGTCCCAGCATCGAAATCATCCGGAACAGCTCCGGGACTATACAATGGGAGGTTGAGGATACCTTCTAACTCCTCTACGGATAGCTCGTGGTCAGTGTTAAACAAACGGAATTGTAAGGTACCATAATAATACTTTGTTGTACATGTCCACCGTTTTTTTAGCTGAAACTCAACAGTACTCAAAAATTCAAGGGTTATACGCTCATATGTTGGCGCTTCATATTGCATGAATTCTAGCATACCGACAACATGAAACATCCTATGAACTTCTACCATTAAACCAAGTTCAGTGATAGTTTATCACAAATATACCTCGTCAGGGTAATCTTACGCTTGACGTGGAAAGATTATCGTCGTTCTTGTTCTGTCATGGCGAAAATAATGGCGTGAGCATTTGGTGTTCAACTGCTTCGTTTTCTCGTTCGGGATGTCTCAGTGGAGGGTTGTTTGCCTTTTGCAACTCTTCTCGACGGCATTGTGTGTACCTACAAAATAGAGAAAAATGAAATACCGGATTACAAGAAAAAGATACCGTAGAGTGGTAGAGGGCGGAAAATGGGACAAGTTTTGTGAAGGTGGATGGTGGTTTGGGTGAGTGGAGAGGTCAAAAATTGAAGCTTTGTGTGGTGGTGGTTATGGAGGTTTTAGAGAAAGATGGAGAATGATGAAGGTAGAAGATGAAAAGTGAGAGAGAGAGAGAGAGAGAGAGAGAGAGAGAGAGAGAGAGAGAGAGAGAGAGAGAGCGAAAATATGAGTTTAAGGGGATTGAATGAGGATTATTAGGTCATGATTGGGGTTTAAGATCGTGTGGGGACCACCAAAAGCCAAGAAGATTAAAAAAATTTGAGAGCATGCGCATGCCTGACACGAGCCATGTCAGGGGACACGACCGGCCGTGTCAGGCCTCTGGTCCTCCACTTCAAAATTCATTTTTTTTTCTCTTTCCAGTAGAGCTGACACGGGCGGCCGTGTCAGCCTACTGGTAACCCTTCAAAACTTCACATTTTTCATCTTTTTCTCAACATCCTAACATGGGTTATGTCCGATGACACGGGCGGCCATGTCAGGCCCCTGTATTTCCACAATTTTGCAGTTTTTTCAACTTTTCTCCACTTTTTCACGTGTACACTAGTATCCGCTGATGCCTTCTCAAAAATCTCAATTTTTTGTGATTCCTCCACTCTCCGATGAAGGACTCTGAGCCTACTAGAAAAACACAAACAACTAAAATGATTAGAAATAAACGCATGGGTTGCCTCCCACGAAGCACTTCGTTTAACGTCGCATGGCTCGACGGTCGTCCCACTTATCATGTAAGATGAACATCATTAATCTGACCACTCTCTTGTCCTTGGTAATAAGGATTTAACCTCTGCCCATTCACCTTAAAAGTGTCCCTATTTGCTTGATTTTTTAATTCGATCGCTCCATGGGGAAACACCTTGTTCACAACGAATGGTCCTGACCATTTAGACCTCAGTTTTCCAAGGAACAACTTCAACCTAGAATTA
The DNA here is from genome assembly GCA_022829125.1 of Lathyrus tuberosus. Lineage (NCBI taxonomy): Eukaryota > Viridiplantae > Streptophyta > Magnoliopsida > Fabales > Fabaceae > Lathyrus > Lathyrus tuberosus. The sequence continues at coordinate 1,921,202 of JALAZF010000516.1, forward strand.
AATAAAAGAACCAATTGTCCTTCCCAAAATTCCTTCATTTGGATCCTTCCATCATACCATTTTTTAGTTTGATCTTTGTATAACTTGGCATTCTCGTACGCTCGATTCCGAAATTCTTCTAACTCATGGATTTGAAGGATTCGGGAATCTCCATCTTTAGAAAGATCTAAATTAAGGAATTTTGTGGCCCACAAAGCTTTGTGTTCTAGCTCTAGAGGTAAGTGACAAGATTTTCCATAAACCAGTTGGTAGGGAGACATACCTATGGGTGTTTTGTATGCAGTTTTGTATACCCACAGTGCATCATCCAACATGGTTGCCTAATCCTTTCGAGATGCGTTAACCATCTTCACTAGGATTTGCTTGAGCTGCCGATTCGAAACCTCTACTTGACCACTAGTCTGAGGATGATAGGGAGTGGCGTTTCTATGCTTCACATTGTATTTCTTGAGCAGCTTCTCCATGAGATGATTTAGGAAATGAGTTCCTTCATCACTTATTAGAGCCCTCGGTACCCCAAACCTCGCAAAGATGTTTTCCTTTAGAAATTTGACAACCACCTTCGCATCATTAGTCAGCAAGGCCACCGCTTCTACCCATTTAGATATATAATCCACCGCCACTAGAATATAATTCTTTCCAAACGATGGTGGAAATGGGCCCATAAAATCGATGCCCCATACATCAAACAGTTCAACCTCCAACATGGTATTTTGAGGCATCTGATTCCTCTTCGAAATATTGCATGTTCTCTGGCATTTGTCACACTCCTTGACTATGTATTGGGCATCCTTGAACAGTGTAGGCCAGTATAAACCCGACTGGAGGACTTTTGCTGCAGTCCTATCACCACTAAAGTGTCCTCCATAGTCTGAGTCATGGAAAGCTCTAAGAACATCCCTATGTTCCTCCTCCGGAACACACCTTCTAACCAATCCATCTACACCTCTCTTGTACAAGACTGGATCGTCCCATAAGTAGAACATGCAATATTGCAAAAACTTTTTCTTCTTGTTAGAATCAAAATAATCAGGGATTACACCACCTACCAAATAGTTCGCATAATCTGTTTAGTAAATAAATACTTCAAAGCAGCATGGTCAGTATAAACAACCACTTTAGATCCTAACAGATATTGTCGAAATTTATCAAAAGCATAAACCACTGCTAACAACTCCTTTTCGGTAGTTGCATAATTCATCTGAGCAGAGTTTAGAACATGACTAGCATAATATATAACATGAAACAACTTCTTTCTTCGCTATCCTAAAACTGCCCCTACTGCAATACACTTGCATCACACATGATCTCAATCGGGAGAGACTAATCCGGGGCAATGACAATTGGTGCCAGCACTAATCTATTCTTTAGTGTCTCAAATGCCTCGGTACACTCTTTATCAAACACAAAGGCCCTATCCTTAACCAATAGATTGGTCAGAGGTTTGGCTATCTTTAAGAAATCTCTTTTAAACCTGCGGTAAAAACCTGCATGCCCCAAGAAACTTCTTATACCTTTCTCATTTACCGAAGGTGGTAACTTTGAGATCACCTCAACCATTGCTTGGTCCACTTATATTCCCTTGTGGGAAATTTTGTGACCCAAAACTATACCTTCACGTACCATGAAATGGAACTTCTCCCAGTTGAGGATTAAGTTCGTTTCCTGGCATCTTTCTAAAATAAGAGGTAGGTTAGTCAAGCAATTATCAAAAGAAGAACCAAAAACAGAAATATCGTCCATGAACACTTCCATAAGCTTTTCCAACATGTCAGCAAAAATGGAGGTCATGCATCTTTGAAATGTGGCGGGTGCATTGCACATCCCAAATGACATTCTTCTGTAAGCAAAAACACCATAAGGGCATGTGAATGCTGTCTTCTCCTGATCTTTCGGAGCAGCTGTTATTTGATTATAACCGGAGTAACCATCAAGGAAATAATAGAAATAATGACCCGCTAACCTTTCCAACATTTTATCTATGAATGGCAACGGGAAGTGGTATTTTCTCGTTGCCAGGTTTAACCTCCTGTAGTCAATACACACTCGCCAACCTGTAACCGTCCTTGTAGGAATTAGCTCATTCTTCTCATTCATGATTACGGTGGTTCCCCCTTTCTTAGGAACAACATGCACTGGACTAATCCATGAGTTGTCAGATATAGGATAGATAAGCCCTGCATGTAACAACTTTACCACTTCTTTTCGAACCACTTCTTTCATGGCAGAGTTAAGTCTTCTTTGGGGTTGGACAACCGGTTTATGATCATCTTCCATGAGAATCTTATGCATGCAAATCGTAGGACTAATACCTTTCAAATCCTCAATTGCCCATCCAATAGCATTTTTGTATTTTTTTTAGAACTTGGATGAGCTTGTCCTCTTGAACACTCTTGAGGCTTGAATTTATGATAGTCGGCCATTTACCTTCAGTGTCGAGGAAGATATATTTGAGATTTTTGGGTAGTTGTTTCAACTCCGTCCCTTTTTTAGTCTCCTTATTCTCTTCCGATAACTGAGGTTGCCTTAGATCTTCCCACTAGTGTGGTCTAGATCCTTTCCACTGAGGTTGTGCTTCCATCATAGCTAACACTTCTGACTCTTTGTTGTCAACTTCGTGGTCACTTTAAAAAATGGACAAACTCAACACTCTTTCCAAAGGTAACTGTGATGCATTCAGACGATTCTTATGAGAAATCACATGATCTATCACCTCTATTGTGTGACTAGTCCCAACATCATCTTTGTATTTCATGGTGTTTCGAACATCAATTTTCAATTCCTCATCATAGACTTTCAACGTCATAGTACCCTCCTCTATGTCTATCAAACACCTTCCAGTATTCAAAAAGGGTCTCCCAAGAATGAGAGGAATCTCTTCATCTTTCGGCATCTCTAAAATCACAAAATCCACCGAGAACACAAATTTGTCAATCTTCACAAGAACATTCTTAACAATCCCATAACGTCTCTTCACAGAATGATCAGCAAATTGGAGTGTCATCCTAGTATCCTGCACCGTTCCTATCCCCAACTTCTTGTAGATGGATAAAGGCATGAGACTCACACTTGCTCTGTAACGCCCTGTATAATATTTATCTAGAATAATACCATACAAGTTTTTTATTTGGTACTGACACAATCATAAGTGCCTAATGGCGTAATTCACATACTTGACCATTTCTAATACATAAATACAACCTATGGTACAAGGCATGGAAATTAGCCAAAACAATAAAGTCTAAGAATAAGGTACAATATTCCTCATTGTACAAGAAAATAATAATACACAGCGGAATAAGCTCAACTAAGCTTTTCTTGAAACATCCAAGCATAGCTCCACTTGTAAATCATACCTGCAATTACTTCCTGAAAATAATCAACAATAATGGGGTGAGATATTAAATCTCAGTGAGTTCCCTATCTTATAGATTCTCTCGGCTTTACAGAGTTCTAACCAAATTCTAACTCAAGTCCAAGGGAAGGGAAAAGGACTTCGAGTTCATAATCTCACACTATATGGAAACATGTCATGAGTTCAACGACTCAAAGTTTATCACTAATCGGTAATACATACCAAGGCATCTTTCCCCGGCCAACCCTACAAGAGAGTTCAACACAGGTCACGGATCCTTAAAAACGTAGACATTCATCCCCGACCAGCTCCTCCAAAGAGTTATGGACACGGGTCCCGGAAGCTAACATAGATAACTTTTCCCGGCCAACCTACTCAAGAGGTCGTTCAACACTGGTCACGGTTACCTAAACATGGTACTTTCCCCGGCCAGCCTACACAAGAGGCACTTCAACACGGGTTACTAATACCACCCACTAAGTAACTTTCCCCGGCCAGCCCCTCCAAAGAGTTATGGACACGGGTCACGGTCACTTACTTAATAAACATTTTCCCCGGCTAGCCCTTCCAAAGAGTCACGGACACGGGTCCCGGATATTCATTAAGGGATAAAACGGTTTCGATTACGTGATCATATACACCACGTGATTATATTCGACAATCACAAGGCCGCATTCGCCTTAAGGCCACATTCGCCTTTTTCTCATAATTACAAAAGTTCACACATGTTCCATACTAGTGTTTCACTCTCTCATAGACCATTACTCATCAAAGATGCACTTTCTACACCAAATGCACGAGCATCGCCGTCTAGGTTATCTACTCTAGACCATTACTCGTCACGGATGCACCTTTCTACATCGAATGCACGAGCATCGCCATCTAGAGTTCCTATCAATTCCTAGCCATTACTAAGTTCCACTATCATGTTGTTATGGGGTAAAGTTTCCTCACTCTTTCTAACTCATTTTAAGCATGCATATTCTCTCATTCATACTTAACAACAACTAGATAGACATGTGTTGTACCCCAAATTTTACCCCTTAGATGTCATAAGCATTGCATGAGCATTGTAGGTCATCTTTGTCTGCATTACTAACTGTTTTTAAGTTTTTATGGCTTTGCTATGTGGAAGGGTTTTTAATCAGCAAAATTGAGAGTGTGAATCAAGTCAAGACTTTGAATGGGTCAGTAATCAAGTTTAGGCATCTTTTCCTTGGTGGTTAATGTAATGAAGCCTTCCCTCTCCAAGAATTTCATTTTTCTTAGCCATTTTCTCAAGACCTTTAGAGTCCGATTGAACTATTAAGATTTTGTGATGGTTGTATGTGGATCCCAAAGAAGATAATAAGACTTAACACAGCTAACTTCTTGGATGTTGTCTAAAGCCTATCATGGGATTTTGATGGATTTTTGAAGTTTTAATGCCGTTTGGAGTTTAGAGTGCAAGCCATCAAGTCCAATTCACATTGGCTCGTTTTCCAGCTATGGTCATTATTTCAAGAGGAAATTGTTCAATTGTAGGGCCATTCAAGTTTAAAGTCAAAAATTACAAATTATGTGCCTTGGGCAACCCTTGAACATTGGAGTTCCAAATATTTTCAATCCATAGTTACAAGAGAAAGAAGTTTAATTTCATAATCTTGGTCTTTTTTATTAAAATACAAAGAACACAAACTCAAAGAGTTACAAATTCAGGCATTATACTTCTAGTGAAATGCACTTGTTACAAAGATTGTCAAAGCAATACAAAATCACACTAAGTGATCCCTAGTTACAAAAGCTAAGACCTATTCAAAAGGCCCAACCACAATTTCAATTCATTCTAAGCCCATTCCTACCAATTTGAAGCATTTGATTTCAAACCAGAAAATTACAAGAAAGAAAAAGTACAGTTACGGCAAAGAGAAGTCTTCAGTCAACTATGCACAAGCCAACAAAAAAACCACAGCATCTCAGGTTTCACAAAAACACCCCCTGCGCAAGCTTTACCATATTCACACTACTCCAAAAAGACCCAGAACCATTGTGTAATCTGTATCAAATCTTCACCAAATAAAGCACCTGCACACTGCTATGACCGAAAAAAAGATGTGTACAATCCGATTGTATTCTGCTACACCAAACATCCACCACATCCCCAAAAACCTGCTAATACAATGTTGCAGAACCATTTCACCAAAGTGGAAACCTGTTACAAAACTCAGCATCATGAGAAAAATATAACACTGCTACGATACAGCCCATGATCATTAAAACAAAAGTAATGCACCACGCTTGCTACAATTCCACATTTCATTACCTTCCAAAAATTGCTATGAATCAGAAAGAAACCAAAATGTGAAATGACCCTGTCACAAAACTTGTCTGAATAGCAACAACACAATGAAACATGAAAATTCAAAAAAAAAAGAAGATACAACTTGGCTATAAAAAGGAGAAGAACTGATCTAAAAAAAGAGGAGAAAAAAAGGGAGACCTCTCCCAACTCCAAAATTCCAGAACCCACCTCAACATAACACCAACCTTGTGGCAGCTTCCTATTCAACATCATCTTCTTCCCAAACACACATCACACAAGGAAACACACATAATTTAATAACCAGATTGAAACAAAAAGAAGAGGTTCTTCAATCAAAACGCAAAGACTCATTTTGAAGGGAGAAGAAGAAATCGTAAAGCGAATCACATACCTAAAGCCGATTTGAAGCAAAATCGCCCTTGTTAGTATCCCTTCACGATTTACTTTTGTCTATGGTTGCTTTTTTTTACTTCGAACATGTCGTTGTTGTTGCTCATTCTATTTTGTTGCTGAGTTTGTTCGTTTTGTTACATTTGCCCGTGATACGATCGTATGCGTGTTTGTTCATAGCCAATGGAAACTTTGAGGATGAGAGATGATCTTGAATACGCCATAATCATGTTGTTGTTGGATTCCTGATTCCGTTTTCGTTTGTTTTGTGGTGTTTTCGACATTGTTTTTCTTTGCGGTTTGCGGATTTGAAATTGAGTTCTTGATAGATACCGTAGAAACCATGAATCAAAATCATAAACAGAGCACTGAATCGTGAGAGGCCACGAGTGAAAATGTGATTGCGATTGAGAAGAGAGAGATTCAGAAATCAAGCATTTTCTTTGATCAGGTCCATGGGAGAAAAATCAAGTTTTCCTTTTCTGATTGAATGCAAAGGGAATTAACGGTGAGGTATTTTTTGGGGTTTTCTTTTACCCCTTCATATGCTAGAACCGAACCAAGTCAAGAGGATCCGATCTTCCCCCTGGACCCTTTCCATACTCCTCGTTCCATTCACCTTTAGTCAGACCCATGCCCAGCCTGCTTGTCCAACCGGACTTTGGCTGTTCAGCACTCCCCCATGGCCCATTTCCTCTCTTTATTGTTTTTAACTTGTTTGTTTTAGTAACTAGTTCTCATTATAAAAAATAATTTAGTTTTCATTATTTTAAAAAATGATTTTTGTTTTTACGACTCATTTATTATCATTTAGTTTTTAGTAATATAAATACAAAAATAAAAAAGGTGAGGATAAATATAACAGTTCTTCTTTCAAAAAGAGATGGTACTTAGAAAGATCTTAAATCGGGTTGACTTATTTCATTTGACTTTTGTTTGCGTATGAGTAAGTTTGTATGATTTTCTTTCCATTCGAAGTTGTGGATAATTATATGTCATGCTTTATAGTCTATCTACATGATAAGTTTTGAGTATTTAAAATCAAGCTAGTCATTTCAAACATTACCAACTTGAACTATTTTCAAATTACGACTCAAACTTTGATCAATATCGAGTGACTCTTCTTAAACAAAAGGGAACTTAATTGTTTTTTTAAAAAACAAGAAAGAAGAGGACTGTTGGAATCTAGCATTCTAGCAGAAACCTCGGATGATTGGTCTCAAGACTCGCACTTTGGGGTAGCCATTCACTCATTCTTTCGCTCCTCCAAACATCTAATATTAAGTTAGACGAATAAGAGCCGTCAAGATCTGGCATCTTGGTGAAACTCTTTGAACAATTGATTTTTGTCAAGCGTTCATTGTCCACTAAATGACTTAATCATAACTTGGACGAATAAGGGCCGTTAAGATCTAGCATCTTGGCATAACCCTTTTGAGCTCTTTTATCTTCAAGAGCTCGTTGTCCATTAAACAATCTTAACCATAACCTGGGTTAATAAGAGCCGTCAAGATCTAGCATCTTGACACAACTCTTCGAATAGTTGATTTTCATCAAGCGTTTATTATTCATCAAGTATTTTTCATTATCAACTCAAATGGATAAGGGCCGTTGGAATCAAGCATTCTGGCATAACCCTTTGAACATTTGATTAAATGTTCGCTAGTCACTTAACATACCTCAACCAAATTTCGTAGTACTCAGAACTACGGACGCTCTGATTTCTCATTTTTCAATGAGAATACGTAGGCACAAGAATCCTAATTCTTGGCGAGCCACCTTTCACCTTTTTCTTTTCCACCTCTTACCTTTGTCAATCGTCACCTCATTCCTTCTTTAAGAATAGCAAAATACTTCAAAGTACATCAATACTCTTTTGAAACAAACTTGGAAGAAAAGGATTGTTGGAATCTAGCATTTTAGCATAACCCTTTGAAAGATTGGTCTCAAGTCTTGCACATTGAGGTAGCCAGTCATTTCTTTCTTTCATCCTTAAAACACTTAATAACAATTTGGACTAAGAGATGTTAGAGTCTAGCACTCTAGCACAACTCTTTGAACCATTGATCTTTAAAAATGTTCGTTGTCCAACAAACAATTTTCTCAAACTAATCTTGAATGATAGAGAGTGTTAGATTTTAACACTTTAGCATAAACTCTTTGATCATTTGATGATCATCATTCTTAAAATACATCCAATCATACTCAAAACTCCATTTTATGGACAAATCTTGATTGTTATCAAGAGACCAAAACATCTTTAACCTTTGACCTCATAGTCATAGGCAACCTTTGACCTCATAGTCATTGGTGGCATCTTTTCCCTTGGCCTCATAGCCACTTACATTACAACTTAGAATTAGAGAGTTATTTAACTCTATGTGAGTATCATGATCATGAATACTCGTTCCCCTTGGAACTTAGGCCATAGTCAATGCTTCCTCACCCTTAGTGAGGTGAACTACGATTGCTCTGATTCCATTCTCCTAAGGATACGTATGCACGAGACTGCGAAGTCTTGGCGAGCATCCTAATAATAAAAACCTCTTTAGGTTCTACTCCCCTTTAACATAAAATCTAAAAACATTTCTCTTCTCTCCTTTCTCAACTCATTAAGTAGAAGACTAGAAAAAAAAACCTTAAGCTAACACCCTTTTAACCTTAACTAAACGGTTCCCGTTGAGTACAACGGACGTGAGGGGTGCTAATACCTTCCCCTTGCGTAACCGACTCCCGAACTCAGACGTTGGTTGCCATGACCATATCTTATCCTTTCTTTTTAGGGGGTTTATTCGATATTTTCCCTTTCCCTCTATGTTGAATAAATAAAGATCGGTGGCGACTCTGTTAAGTCCATCACACAGGCGTGCCATTATGCTCTGCGAGGTCATTCTCATTTTTTGAGGTACGACAACATGGTTTTACACAATTTGCATATAACAATATCAATCATGAAACACACATGATAGCATAACTTGTCAAACATAATCCACATAGTAGTTCACACACTTTTTAAGGCATACAAGCCACTACTATCCTCTACCAAGCATCCTTGGTTAAATCATGGTCTAACATTACCATTTAATAGCACGTTGGATTCAATTTCCAAGGCTTCAAGTTCCATATCAATCGGGATCCCGATTCATGAATTATGGTAGGAATAAGGACCCATACCATTCACATTCATTACATTTCCATCTCTATCTTATCAATCCACGGCATAAACATATGTTTCTACTTCACTATCACAAAGAGCATTGAAGTAGCTTTCCAACGCTTCCGACCGTGCCTCAATCCGAGTTACGGATCAAAAGTTATGAAGGAAATAAAATGGAAAAATCTGTCATGTTCGCTAGGCGAACTCTGGGCGAACAGAACAGAACAAAAAGGGCATAAAGTTTGCTAAGCGAACTCTAGGCAAACCTTCGCCTTGGGTTCGCTAGGAAAACCCTGCGAACCCAGAATTTCCAGCAGCGCTAAAAATAGATCATTTGGGCCAAAAACTCTCATTTCTTCACCCCCAAAACACTTCCAACTCATACTCTATCAACCACAATCATAACCCGACTATACTACGCATTTCATATCGCATTTCATCTGTTAGATTTCATTGATTTATCCGTTTAATCATTTTCTCTCAAATCTAACCTAAGTTCTAAACATATATTTCTAGAACTTAAAGTGTCTAACTAGAACCCACCTGGTAATCGAAGAGGAGATTGAAGAAGATGAAGAAATTGATCCAAGCTTTCCCTTCTTCTTCCATGGATTTCTCCTTCTCTTCTCTTTTTCCCTTTTTCTCTCTTTCTCCTCTTTCTCTTCTTTCTCTTCTCTTACTATCTTTCTTCCTCTTTTCTTTTCTAACAAATATATATATAATACCAATATTATATAATATAATCCAATCGAGTAAAACATCTCCAATTGATATTTTATCGTCTAACACCAATTGATCAATTATTAGAGTTACCTTAAATTCCTTTCTTAAATCAAAGTAAATATTGATTTGTCTCTTTATTAAATAATTGATCTCTTCAGAGTTCATTAGTTGCTCTATTGATCCCAATTGATAATACTTAAAGTACTTAGAGGATTCCATAAATCTAATGAACCAAAGATAGAGTACACAAAACATCATCTGATCTCATCTGATGTCCAATTGAGCATTTAGATAATATGGGGTATTACACTCTCCCCCCCCCCCCCCTTAAATTGAAATTTGCCCCCGAATTTCCTCTACTCCACAATTACCACAACTTGATTTCACAGATCAAATTCCTTGTTTTCATGAATTATCAAACTTCACGTCCTTAGCCATACTCTTATTCCAATATTGGGTTAATTCTAACTCTGCTTCTCCTCAATTCATCTGTCATTTCATACTAAAAGACTTGGTCGCATCTTACTTTCGGCAAGAATGTACCATTATATACTCCTCTACTGAGTCACAACAAAACCGTAACATCTTATCTCAAATTAGGACAACAACACTCAACACATCTTCGCGATGTAAGTCAGTGATTTCTTAACTTCATGCAATCATCGACGATTTATCTTTTCATAAATCTTTCAACGTCCAATACCACTTCATACTTAGTCAAACGACTTCTTACCAGATCCCTCTGGTCTGATGCTGTACATGGTACTCATTAAATTCGGTATTTCATCTCTTTCGTATCACACCAAATAACACGCTTAGGACGAGTTCTTCTTATTTCCATACTTATAAGTAACAATCTTCCAAATTCCCATTATTCTTACTGAACTCTTTCATCTGTTACATTCGACTGCGCAACCCAATTTTTAACAGTGGAACACCACGGATTCTCAAGCACTACCCAGTAGTTAACAATCAATGGAGAAACACACTCATCCATTGGGGTCCTTACTAACCAACGGTACAATAAACTTACTGACGTCCTATAGTAGAACAATTTCCTCGCCAACACACAATATCTCAACATCGGTCCAATATTCTTTAGACGGTAGAGGTACATGAGTTATACTATTACTACCATAACATACACAACTCCAAATCCATTCTAAACTCGAAATAATATATCCAAAATAGTTTAACAACCTCCGGTTCTGGTTACCACATTCCAAATCGATTCTTCTTACGGTTTCTGACTTACTCAAGGTTCCTTGTTGATACGAGATCTCAATAAATCATACGTAACACCATCACGGAACTTTAATCATATGAGAGTCACCACTTATCAAAACTTAAATCGTCCAAAGCACAATTGTGAGTTTTCATACCACTCGCCAAATCATAAACAACACTCCACATACACATACTTTCGAAGTCCATACCACACTTCTCAGTTAAATCCACTTCTCTTAATTGTTTTGTTTCACATACAATCTAATTTACATGCTTAATTCCAGAACACCCAATTCTTACTCGTACTTGGAAGAATAACCTTCAAATTTCCTTCTCTGGGTAAAACTCAACTGCACACAACTGGTACCCCTCTCACGGAGCCTAAATCCACTACCATGAACTCATGGAAGTTAACGATTACTAAACTCTGACCAACCGCTCATACCTTACTAAACACCAAAAATTAAATTACCAAAACGATCTTCAGAAGATCAATACTTCGTGAGTATTCTCTGACTTCGTCCTTAAGGCTCTCACAGTAATGATAACAATACACCTAAGACTTTCCCACACTTAACACGGTTCACAAGATTACTTCCCTAAAAAGTCAAACTCCCTTGTCGTCTAAACAAATGGTCAACTATGCAACACCCTTCCAGAAGTTCCAATTTCAAAATACAAATCCGCCTTTCATTTACTTGAAATCCTGCTTTCCATTCACACAATACTCTCCAATCGGAGCAACATACAGTAACAAAATAAAGATGATGGTTCCTAAGGGATTTCACAATTTACACACATGTTAATCGATTAACCATTTGAGCTTATCGGTTAACTCCTCTAAATTCAGTGCAAGCACCATCTTTGCACGTGTTAATCGGTTAACCACACTGTGTTAATCGGTTAACACTGCTGCAGCGGTTAGAAAAACCAGTTTCTCTTAATTCAAAAGTCATCAATCCGGCTTGCTCTAACCCACAATATCATTCTCAACTCGTGGCTTCTTAACTTGTATAACATTCACTAACCATGATCCACTCAAGGTAATACAGAACAATGTTAAAACGTGCGGATTACACACTCCAACCAAGTGACAAGGCAGGATTCCAAATTCTGAAGCAGTCACACGACAACACTTCAGCGGGGTAGTTCGTTCTCTTCTCATACAACTACTCTAGCTGAAAGCCAATAATAACGACACTCTAAGGTTTTTGCCACACTCATACTTGATTCGTCCACAAGCAAAACCCAACACACAACCATTATACGATACCACAAAAGCGACGGACATATCATGTCAAGTACACAACCTTGTTCTCTCATTTGAATTCCTTGGTGAGAACTAAAACAACAACTCTCTTAGTCCAACAAAAGGTAGATCCCGAGTATTCCGATTGTTCACAATTAGAGAAGTTTCTCTATACTTGAAAATAAATCGGGGCAATGCATCCTCTTGAGGAACCTTTCCATCACTTCGTACACACTAACCGGAATTTCTTACCCTTCATTATCCATTGCACACCATACTTACACCAAATTACTTAATGGAAGATTCCCAACCGACAATTCTCATCAACTATTTACAAAACCCTTCCGGTATAAACCATTATATGATTTACACTTAATCCGTAATAAGTCCCGATTTGCTTCTCGTTGTTTTACCATAATCTTACTTCTTAAAATACAATATTCACTACTCCACAAGGTACGTCCCTTCACACTTGTCTCAAGAATAAGAATCCATCACATACAGTTGTGACTACTGTGCTACTACTACGCTTGTTCTTTATACCCAGGTGTAACTTTCTCATTTCACATCATACTACTAGGGTCCTCATGGGTGACCCATCCGTGATTACACTTCCTTAACTATAGGTTCATCAACACCTTAAAAACTCCATTACACACTCGTCCAAAATACATTTCGTTGCCACTTCCTCTTAACATACCGTTAATACCGTTTTCCACACCGCGTTTACTTCTCTCTCCATTCTAATCCTCTTGGGTCCAAATATAAAACCATCTTACAAAAATTTCCTTGAATCCAAGGTACTTAATCTATTTCTTAATACAAACTTTTTCCGGTCCGTATTTCTACACTTTCCGTTTCTAAATGAAGTTCATTCTTTCTCCAACACAATACCTTATACTGTTCCTTGGGTAAGTTAACAATTCCAAATTCCAAATTGGTCTCTTACTGAAAATAGAAAACCCGAAGTATTATCCTGGACTTGATCCCCCTTCATAACTGAAGATACATAATTTATCTCCTACTCTTCGTCCGGCACATACTTAGTTCACTTGAAGAATGTAAACACATCCTTGTGTTCCTTCTCACACTTCTCTACTACTTTAGGTTCCCATAAAAGTCAAACGTCCTTGACCCTCAACTTTTAACCAGTCGGAAGATATTGTTTCGAACATATTCCTTAAGGTACCCTCGTCCATTCAAGATATCTTAGCGACCTTAGAACAGAACACCAATAACCATCTCACTTCCGGACCTCACTTCACACGTTCCACAAAATAATCTTTCTTATTCATGGAATGAGATTACTTGAAATTCTTATCTATAACAGTGGTCAATCCAGCTCTACTAGAGCTTTTACAGATTCCTCGATACCTTGACTAATCGTCTGATAGAGGTCCTTAACTTTCAGACTCTACTCATCAAAGGATTTGCTTGAACAACACACCACTCTTCATTTGCATGCTACTCAAAGCACAACCTCTACTAAGATCTCAACTGAGCTTAACAAAACTCATCACTACTAACTCTTGGCTTGAGCCTACCCTCACAGCACAAGTTCTGACAACACTTCGGAGTCCTCGTGGTCGCTCAACCATGATTCTACCTATCACATACATAGTATTAGGTTGATCAGGCCCAACACTACATAGTATGATATTAAGAGTCTTGTTGGCAAGACACACTTAAGAGGCAGGAATAAATTTACTTATGATGTTTCAAGGCTAGGTCGAGGACACGACCTGCTCTGATACCAGCTGTAATGCCCTGTATAATATTTATCTCGAATAATACCATACAAGTGTTTTATTTAGTACTGACACAATCATAAGTGCCTAATGGCGTAGTTCACATACTTGACCATTTTTAATACATAAATACAACCTATGGTACAAGGCATGGAAATTAGCCAAAACAATAAAGTCTAAGAATAAGGTACAAATATTCCTCGTTGTACAAGAAAATAATAATACACAGTGGAATAAGCTCAACTAAGCTTCTCTTGAAACATCCAAGCATAGCTCCACTTGTAAATCATACCTGCAATTGCTTCTTGAAAATAATCAACAATAATGGGGTGAGATATTAAATATCAGTGAGTTCCCTATCTTATGGATTCTCTCGGCTTTACAGGGTTCTAACCAAATCCTAACTCAAGTCCAAGGGAAGGGAAAAGGACTTCGATGTTCACAATCTCACACTATATGGAAACATGTCATGAGTTCAACGACTCAAAGTTTATCACTAATCGGTAATACATACCAAGGCATGTTTCCCCGGCAAACCCTACAAGAGAGTTCAACACGGGTCACGGATCCTTAAAAACGTAGACATCCATCCCTGCCCAGCTCCTTCAAAGAGTTATGGACACGGGTCCCGGAAGCTAACATAGATAACTTTTCCCGGCCAGTCTACTCAAAAGGCCCTTCAACATGGGTCATGGTTTACCTACAAATGGTACTTTCCCCATCCAGCCTACACAAGAGGCACTTCAACACGGGTCACTAATACCACCCAGTAAGTAACTTTCCCCGGCCAGCCCCTCCGAAGAGTTATGGACACGGGTCACGGTCACTTACTTAATAAACACTTTCCCCGGCTAGCCCTTCCAAAGAGTTATGGACACGGGTCCCGGATATTTATTAAGGGATAAAACGGTTCCGATTACGTGATCATATACACCACGTGATTGTATTCGACAATCACAAGGCCGCATTCGCCTTAAGGCCACATTCGCCTTTTTCTCATAATTACAAAAGTTCACACATGTTCCATACTAGTGTTTCACTCTCTCCTAGACCATTACTCGTCAAAGATGCACTTTCTACATTGAATGCACGAGCATCACCGTCTAGGTTATCTACTCTAGACCATTACTCATCATGGATGCACCTTTCTACATTGAAGGCACGAGCATCGCCATCTAGAGTTTCTATCAATTCCTAGCCATTACTAGGTTCCACAATCATGTTGTTATGGGGTAAAGTTTCCTCACTCTTCCTAACTCATTTTAAGCATGCATATTCTCTCATTCATACTTAACAACAATTAGATAAACATGGTTTAACACAATTTGCATATAACAATATCAATCATGAAACACACATGATAGCATAACATGTCAAACATAATCCACATAGTAGTTCACACACTTTTTAAGGCATACAAGCCACTACTATCCTCTACTAAGCATCCTTGGTTAAATCATGGTCTAACATTACCATTTAATAGCACATTGGATTCTCTTTCCAAGGCTTCAAGTCCCATATCAATCGGGCTCCCGATTCATGAATTATGGTAGGAATAAGGACCCATACCATTCACATTCATTACATTTCCATCTCTATCTTATCAATCCACGGCATAAACATATGTTTCTACTTCACTATCACAAAGAGCATTTAAGTAGCTTTCCAACGCTTCCGACCGTGCCTCAATCCGAGTTACGGATCAAAAGTTATGAAGGAGACAAAATGGGAAAATCTGTCATGTTCGCTAGGCGAACTCTGGGCGAACAGAACAGAACAAAAAGGGCATAAAGTTGGCTAAGCGAACTCTAGGCAAACCTTCGCCTTGGGTTCGCTAGGCGAACCCTGCAAACCCAGAATTTCCAGCAGCGCTAAAAATAGGTCATTTGGGCCAAAAACTCTCATTTCTTCACCCCAAAACACTTCCAACTCATACTCTATCAACCCCAATCATAACCCGACTATACTACACATTTCATATCGCATTTCATCCGTTAGATTTCATAGATTTATCCATTTAATCATTTTCTCTCAAATCTAACCTAAGTTCTAAACATATATTTCTAGAACTTAAAGTATCTAACTAGAACCCACCTGGTAATCGAAGAGGAGGTTGAAGAAGATGAAGAAATTGATCCAAGCTTTCCCTTCTTCTTCCATGGATTTCTCCTTCTCTTCTTTTTTTCCCTTTTTCTCTCGTTCTCCTCTTTTCTTTTCTAACAAATATATATATATATATATATATATATATATATATATATATATATATATATATATATATATATATTACCAATATTATATATTATAATCCAATAGAGTAAAACATCTCCAATTGATATTTTATCGCCTAACACCAATTGATCAATTATTAGAGTTACCTTAAATTCCTTTCTTGAATCAAAGTAAATATTGATCTGTCTCTTTATTAAATAATTGATCTCTTCAGAGTTCATTAGTTGCTCTATTGATCCCAATTGATAATACTTAAAGTACTGAGAGGATTCCATAAATCTAATGAACCAAAGATAGAGTACACAAAACATCATCTGATTTCATTTGATGTCCAATTGAGCATTTAGATAATATGGGGTACTACATGCTCCCAAATCAATAAGAGCTTTTTCGAATGACCTATCCCCAATGGTGCAAGGGATGGTGACGGAACCTCGATCTTTCTTCTTCATCAGAATATTCATGCCCTGCAAAATATCACTACAAGTTTCGGTTAGAATTATTGGATTAGTATCAATGGTTCTCTTGTTTTAAATGATGTCCTTCATGAACTTGGCATAGGTAGGCATTTTCTTAAGTGCATCCAAGAATGGGATGTTGATTTCATGCTTTTTGTTCATTTCTAAGAAATTTTCAAAGTTTTTCTCATGCTGCCGCTTTTTCTTGTTTCTTGTTGGGAATGAGAGCTTCAGAACTGGTTTTGGCTCAATGGTTTTATCTTTCACCACTTGTTTAGGTTCAACCACTTCTTCATTAACAATTTCATTTTCTTTGATCTCTAAATCAACTTCTAGCAGTTGGTCTCCATCTTCAGACTTTTCTTCAGGAACTTCAAGGGCTTTACCACTTCTGGTAGTCACAACACTAACATTCTTATGATCTCTTGGATTTGTTACAGTAGCACTCGGAAGAGCACCTTGTGCTTGAACATTGGTAAGCTGTTGTGCTATCTGACTCATCTGTACTTCTGGATTCTTAATGGACGGAATGGTGTTCCTTTGATTATTTCATGTTTCTTCTTGGAATTGAGAACTTTAAGCAACCATCTTTTAAATGGACAACTCTCAATCTGCCTTTTTTTGGTGCTTGTGGTTGTTAATGGTACTATTTCTGAACATTCCCTTGTTGATCTTTCTAAGTGAAGTTGGGATGATTCTTCCAACCCGGATTATACGTCTGAGAATAGGGATTATTTTCCTTTAGAAACTTAATCTCCTCAATTTGTTGCGCAGTCGCAATGCAGTGTGAAATAAAGTGTGGTCCATTACAAATCTCACAATTAACTACTTGGACAGGTTGAACTTGGGCTACTTGTTAGGAACTAACATTCATCGCTTTCATCCTTCTTTCTACCTCAGCAGTATTTTGATCTTCCATTTTTACCACCTGATCCGCTAGCTTTAAATCAATGATCCCTTCTGGTTTACTCACACTACGGTCGTACAGCTCCAAATGCTCATTTGCTGCTATAGCTTCTATAATCTTCTTTATACCAGTGGTTGTTGTAAAGTTTGATGAGCCACCGAAATCATTATCAATCAGTTGTTTGGTCTTCATCCTTAAACCATTCACGAACACCTGCATCTGTTCAGTAGGATCCTTATTGTGAGTTAGGCAGGCGACCAATAACCTTTTGAACCTTTTATAAGCATCCCTAAGTGATTATCCCTCCTTCTGTTTAAAATTCACAATGTCGTATCGCTTGCGAATGTAAACAGAAGCAGGAAAATACTCATGCAGGAATGTTGTCTCCATTTCTTCCCAAGTAGTTATACTTCCCGCAGGTAGGGAGTAGAACCACTCTTCAGCATCTTCTGCTAAGGTGAATGGAAACATCCTTAGCTTCTTCGCCTCTTCTGAGTGCCCCTCGATCTTCAAGGTTGTGCTCATTGTAAGAAACCGTTGTAGATGTTTGTTTGCATCTTCATTTATTTTTCCAGTGAACGGTCTCTTTTCAAGCTGCCTGATCGTAGTCGAGTGCAACTAAAAGTGTGCTACATTGACCGGTTGATTAACTATGGTCAACTGCCTAATTGGAGCATTCGCTCCACCATAGTCACCCAGAAGTCTCTCTGCTGGTTGATTTCGAGCCATGATCACAATCTCCGGTTGTGTCTATGTGTCTGTATCGGCTCCTGAGTCAGTATTCTCAGAATAGACAGAAACTTCTTCCTCTTTTTCCGGTTATGAAATTACCGGTTCTGAACCTGACACTACCAGTCTTTCTCGTTTAGCTTTTTGGAGTCTAGCGTGCAATGACCTTTCTAGTTCTGCGTCAAAAATAAATTCAGCTTAGGGCTTTCCTCACATACACAGATTAGACAACTCTTAGTAATAATCTAAAATTATAAAAATAACATAAAATAAAATTTTGGTCGCAGAGCAACAAAATTTCAATTGAATTAAAATTAAAACTTATATTTTGGAAGTCCTCGGCAACGGCGCCAAAAACTTGATCTGAAAATAGCAAGTGTCCTATTTTAACTGATGTTGTAATAATAAGGGTTTTATCCCCAATATCGATCTCGAGGACTGCGTAGGAAATACAAGTTCTATAATAATTCAGTTGAACAAAAAGTAATTGGGGGTTTGGTAATTGTTTTGAAAATAGTAATTTTGCAACAGGAAAATAAAACAGAGTAATAAAATTGAGTCTTGAACAAATATGAGAAGCATGCTAGGGTACAGTGTATGAATTGCCTTGTAATAACCTTAATCCTAATTTCAAAGACATGGCTTAGATTTATCAATTTCTTGACTGTAAATTTTTTACTCCTAAGTCCTTAGTGAGAAAACCTTTGATTTCATAACCTAATTACTATTCCATAGACAATTAGGTCGAAATCAAGAGTTACGAATAATAATGCCAACAATGTTCCAAGTACTACAGGGTATCCCTAATCCTAGGTGATATCTACTATAGTATTATCGTAAAAAAGCGTTAATAATGGTTTGGCCGACCTAAGTTTAACCGTAAATCAGATTCTATTTGTCCGATAGAAAAAGCATTAAGAACGTTGTACGGTAAAAATGATTATAAAATAAGCACTTATGTCATTGAATAAAGCAAACCAAGATCATTACAATAAGCAATTCATGGACACCCCTTAGCAATGAGGGGTTTAGTTACTCATAGTGTTAAGAGAAAATACAAAATAAAATTGAGACATTACAAGATAATCGGATTCCTTCGAGCTTCAATGGCTTCCGCACATAAAAACCTTATGTTCCCCGATTGCCTTGATCTCTCCAATCTTGATCATATATTCTTCTCTCGTTCCCAAAAGTCAAAAGGTCAAAAGTCCTTTTCTTCTTCTCAAAACACGTCTAAAATACTCTCCAGTCAATTACAGTAATAAGGAAATACCCAAAGTACCCTCAAGGATCCCAAAAATCACAAAATTAAGAAAATCAGCATATGACGCGCCTCAGCCAACACGGGCCGTGTCAGCTGACACGGGCACCAGTGTCGGCCCTCTGTTCCTCTGAAAAAAATGCGACAATGCTCCAGGCTTGCTAACACGGGCACCCGTGTCATTCCTCTGTCTCTTCTCAAATCTTCATGCTTTTGGTACCTTCCTGACACGGCGTGTGTCAGGTGACACGAGTGGCCGTGTCAGGCCACTGTAACTCTTCCAAAAACTCGTCTAAACTTCTGAAAATCCCGTTTTCTTCGCACAAGTTCTTTGGGCTTTTCCATACAGACCTGGAATCATAAAAACTACCAAATAGACGCATAAAATGCAACAAAAGTGAAATAAAACAAAAATGCGAAAATAAATAAGAAACGTAAAATTAACTTGAAAAACAACGAAAAGACAAAAGAAAAGATTACCGATTCATGGATAAAGTGTCGAATAAGTGACGAAAACATAGTAGAAATGGTGACCGATCAGTACTGTAGAAGAAAAAACATTGATTAATGATATAAGTCTCTAATGAATATAAGCCTTTATAGAAAAAAAGTTAAACCATTGAACAACAATGTAGAATTTCCTTTTCCCTCAAAGGACAATCTTTCTTAACAACAGCTTTGAAATTTGCTGTAACAGAATATCAGTTCTCATAACAATAAAATTTTACTTTAAACTATAGGCACATTAAAAGACAAACTCCATCAACAGTAAGGAAACAGTATTCAGGAACACATAATGGCTTCGACTTCAGCAACCAATTTCTTTATAGGATTTGAATACCAATCGGTTCCAAATTCTTGAATGTTATATTAATGAAAAAAATAAAAACCTCACATTTATAAATTTTTTACATAAATATTGGATGCATGGATAGACCCAAGATGTTTATTGTAGACTGTTTACAATGTAACAGCCAATAATTCCTTGTGTAGAATAATGCCACTACGAACATCTCAAGAAGTTCACAATACTTTCTAGATAGGCCCGAGATAAAATAATTAGGGGAGTAAACATGGTATCTTTGCTATCAAATCACATACTATCCTCACCAACAGTTGTATGAATGTGAAATCAAAAAAATTATTATCATTTTCCAATCATCTGATCTCCCATTGAGTAAATTTGAAACTTGATCAAGTAAAATCATGCATGAACAATTGAAAACAGATTTCTGGATCAATCATATTTATCATTTAAAACTGTCAGATTGTCATCAAAACATTCCCTATAATATTTTTCATTTCAAAGATGAGGACTCAGGTTTCTTTACCTCATTGCCAGAATAAACTAGAGTTGGCTTTGGTAATAAAGTTAATGTCACACTGAGAAACTGATATTATTTGTTGGAAGTAATGTCCTATCTATTCATCAAAACAATGACTTCATGCATGTCATAACCTTTCTATCGTTCTGCTCCATCATGCTCTTCGAATATGCAGAGTTGACAAAGCATCATATGCTGAGGTTTCTATTCCATAAATATGTTGATCAACATCAAATAAATATGTATGAACACCACCAAAACCAAAGATAAAACATAAACAACATATAAACTACCATCCATAAATGACACAAAGTCAAATTTAACTTGGCTTTGTGATGATATACTAGTATGCTAGTTAGTGCAGACACACATATATAGAAAGTGACTTCAAAGTTATCATATTCAGTATATTCTCATAAAAACAAAATCCCAAATGGGACGACAATAGTGTTTTATCTTATTGAGAACTAGTACAAAGTCAACTACCAAACCATCGTTTCTTGAGAGGCATGAAAAAAGAGTTTTAACATCAAATCTTTACTAACCTTGAATCCCACTTTGTTATCAATAAAAAAATGCCAATGAACCATCGTTTCTTTTAAGGCCACATTGTCATAAGATCTGGCATGAGTATTATAATACATGTATTATTAACAATGATAAGATACAAACTTTAATAGTCACACTAAACTTTAAGTGTGTAAGGGGTAGTGCCTTACCTCTTTGGTCCCGAGATACATGGTTCAACTTCGCCAACATCAAATTCAATAAAGGATGAATAATAAATGTATTGTTGAGGCTGAATTAATGGAAAGAAAATCAGCACTAGAGCTGTGGAGATACAACAACTTTTCACCATCGAGCAACACATTGGGCTATAGATACTTGCTCCTACAAAAGCAACTAGCATAGGCATTAGTTGCAGGGATATGAAAAAAACTTAAGGAATTTAGAAGTGACTTAAACAAACTACAAACCTAGTTATAACTATAGTACTAGTGCACCTCTGGATCTGCAGGAAGAGGAAAATTGAAGGTCAAGATAAAAATTAAGAGAAGCTTGAAGTTAAGAGGGTGTAAAGAATAAGACATATTGGCTAAATCTCTTTCCCATAATTGCCTTAATCTCTTTTCACCCACACTTATAATAAGAATAGAACATACACATAAATTGTTAAACCAATTAGTGTTCCAGAAGGGCCATTCAACAAGATTCCAATTCTCTATCAACTAATATCGTGTCTTAGGACACGAGCAAGATTAGGCGTGGCAGTCACCTGATGTGATGCAAATTTGAATTAATTACTAAATCTCTCACATATAGCTTCAAACTACAACATTAAATTCTTCCATTACAACAAGACAAAATGTAAATTTTGAAATAAACCCTTTTGGAAATTCCATTTCCCAGCAGAAGATTGAAGGGAGCACTAAGCCTCGTCGCCATAATTTTCATACAAATGATAGCTTTTGAAATCTCACCCTACAAAAAAAATTGCAACAAATAATTTCCATATTTTGGGAAAAATGAGAATCCACCAAAATGAATTAAAAAACCAAAGAAAATGGAGGAAAACTTGGACAATACCTAAATGAGTAGAAAGTGCTCTGCAACTCAAATAAGCAAAAATGTCGTAAATACCAAAAAAATGCAAACCTTGTAGTTTCACTATGATTTATAAAATTGTGATTTTTGAGAGAGATGGGTTGAGATAAGAAAAGGAATTTATGAATGAATGTTCTACTCAAGCAGTTCTTAAGCATGGAAAAATATATTTCTTTAAGAGGGATATTTGAGAAGTTATGATTTTGACATGAATGAGATTTTGGGAGAAAATGGTTCGATGAGTTTTTTTTTTTTGAGAAATTTAGGGATTTTGAAAGAAAATGAAGTTTTGGAAGATGATGTTTAAGAATTTTAAGGCTCGCGCAAAACATATGAAAATGAAGAGGGAAGATGAAAATGCTTGTTATTCCAAAGTCATAAACAATAGTAATGTTTAATTGGTCAGGGCGGTTTGTTGTAAAACTCTAGAAGGTCCTAAAAATTAATTTATATTATTATGGTAAATGGGGCAAGATTACTAGATTTGTTCCAAATTATGGGGGCGGTTTCTTAAAACTGTCGTAGGAACCGTCGTAAACTTCTAATAAGGGCGGTTAATAGACAACTATCACAACTTATGTGTTGCAAAATAGATTTTTTCTTGTAGTGCAGTGTCTTGTAATAGCTTATTTTTACATTAATGAAATAAGTTGCAAACATTGAGTACTTTTACCTATTTATTTTAGATTCTCATGAACAACATAGAATAAACATTCATCAGTTTAAAACTGAACACAAGCATGAACTAACTCTGAATTTAATAATAAGAAGCTTAATACAGATATTTCAACAGAATACAAAGCATAACTATGCAGAAATCTAACATCAGAATCTTTCATGGATAGCTTCAAACTTGTCTCTCCAAATCTTAGAAGAACTAGCCTCAGAACTTATGTTAACCCCCTGCTGAACAAGTATCTCAGAAATAACTCGTCCATAAGGAATGAAGAAGGTCTTTCCCTTTTGAAAAGAATAAAGAGGCCTTTTCAGATGGTCAAACATAACTTGAGGAAGATCAATCTTCGAATCTGAATTAAGAAGTAGAAGCAGATCTTTTTCAATAGGGTCCACAAGGTCTAAATCTTTATCCTTAGGAAGTAAGTTTGAATTCAAAATTTGATTCCAAACAACAGCATCAAGAAGAATATTTGAGACCTCTGATGTATTAGATGGATCTACAAAGATACGCCAAGTAGGAAGATAGTGTTCCCAAACAAGAGTTCCTGGGATTTCTCCAAAATGCTCATAATTGGTCACATTTGCAATCGCTTTAGAGGTTACTGTAATAGAAACACCGGTTACTCATGACAGAATAACATACTCAGAATTCAGCTCAACAACGGAGGCATTAATCCAAGACTTAGATAAGTGAAACCACAGAGCAACTCAAAGTAGTCATTCCAACCTTATTTAGACACAGTCTTCCAGAAGTTGAAACCAATTTTAAGCAACTCATCAAAATTCACAAACTTTTCATTGATGACAACCAGTTGATTCAAAGAAGAATGAACTGAGGAACTCATCTCAAGTTTAGTTTGATCAACACACAATTAGAAAGAAAAGAAGAAGAAGAAGAACTGAACAAGAATCCTACAAGAATAAGAATCTTGTCAGAAAAAGGACACAATGATGTTACACAAGACATGTAATATTAACAGCGGGTACCAAAAGAGAAAACATCATTACCCAGAGGTTCTTATCCAGCAAATGATTCAATTCCACAAGATGAATTTCACATTTATGAAAATTTAAGAATTATAAAAGTTTTTGGAAATTTTTTTACTTAAACTGTTATGTATTACATAAAGAATCTTCTTCTGAATTTCAGAAACTGACAACTTTCAGAAGCTATCATCCATCAGAGTCTAGTAGATCTAGACTAAGATAGAGATATCATATGTCAGTTATAATACTCTAAGATTCTATTCAGAACTAGCACTTCATCTTGAAACAAGAGTCATGAGTGATAGATGAATATTGAATTGAATTATAGACAGATAACACACAGTAGTAACGACACAGAAGGTGAAGAAACTGTTTCCATAAATAAGATCATCATCTGGCTTAATAAGACATTTAGTATAGACCAACACAACAGAGTTTCCTCTTAAAGATTTATGAAGTTCTTCTTTTCAAAAGAACTTCTCTAGAAGTCTAATAGAAACTTTGTATTTACATCTATACAAATGTTTCATTTAATCAAAAGATAAACCAGAGAAGAACAAGCATACCCTTCTTTTATTTGTTGGCCAAACTCGATTAAGTATTTAGACTTGACCAATAGAGTATAAACACATCTTTGAGTGGGTTCTGATTCAATGGATGTCTAACCATTGATTCCACTACTCTCACCAAATTCAGTACCACCAGTACTTGAATATGGGCTATTGCCTTTTCCTCCAATAATTATTGTAAACAACCTTATGGAAGATGCCTCTGCTTCTTTCCTTGATATCTATAGCAGATACATTATGATACTCATATTTCTATAAGAGTACAAATAGACTCTTCTTTACCTTATGTCTCTTCCTGATAATAAAATCATAAACCACTCTAGAGTACAAGTCTAGAATAAGATATGATACGAACATAATTTTGTTCTAAGCAGAGTCACTAATCTCATTGTCTAGGATTAAATATTTTACTTTGAAATTAATGACAAGCTCAAAACCAGATGGTGTTAACTATCATAAGTTGACATAAAGCAAATCAAAGTACTATCTTAGTACAACTGACAAAACTCAAAGAGAGATTGAAGACTTCTCATAGAAATGTATTTTAATACAACTTCCATGATGATCCTCAATCAAGAAGCAGTGGAGTTTCCTAAGATATCACCTTAAGGAACAGACTCCATATTATCAAATATTTTGAAACAAGATAGATTTAACAACATCTCTTGCTCTTCAATACTTGATTTTTATTTTATAACACATATGCTTCTTTTCATCTATATCCTGCACTAATATCAACTTCAAAAGTTTAGACATTGAAGAGCATCTGATATTAGGTTCTGGTAGTGTTACTTCTTGCTTTCAGATCTGGGAAATCAATTGAAATATAAGTATTTCAGAAGCTTCTGAAGTTACTCTTCTATCAACATATATAACAATTCATTCAGCCAGTATGGAAGTTCTTCTGACAAGAAACCTAAGTCGCTTATCATTAGTCATTCCAAAGAACTTGAGATAAATTGAGAAGGTGGTCTGTTGAATAGTTTTTCATCATCTAACTTCATTTCTTTCCTTTGAAGACTGCAAGACAAACCTTCAGAACACAACATATTCAAGATGTAAACATCCTGAATAACTGTGATCTTAGATTTAAGTCTCGGAGCAATCTTCTCAGAATTTGCTTGAAAAGATTGGACGAAGTGTAAGGGTTCAAGCTTCAAAAACTGATCCCCACAAATCCAAGCACAAGAATTCAAAGATTGTCCAAGCATCAGACAATCAATGATGTTGATATACTCAAAAGTGAGATAGAGCGTCTACCAGAATGCAACTACCTCAGAAAATATTCAATATGCATCTTCTAGCTGGTGAAAGAGATTTTCAAGATGATCATCTTTACACCATCAACTTCTATAGTAATACCTTTTTCAGGGATATTTAATAGACCTTTAGCAACCCTTTATCAAGACCAATGAGTTAAAAATATGTTTAGCTTTTCCATCATTTAAATTCAGTGGAATCATCCTTCGAATATGGTAGGAAAAGCCGTATGATATTTTTCATGTGGCACTTGATTCCTTCTTGAAGAAGAATTATACTTTTCTTATTGGATCATTATCTGCGCCACTGTTAAATGTTAAGCACAGATCATGCACTGATACCAATTAAAGGTGTGAAAAGTACACAAGAAGGGGGGGTTGAATTGTGTTTCGAGTTTTCTTTAATTTAACTTCTAATCAGAGTTTCAGAATCAGAATTAGTGTTCAGATTCTATTTTAATTCATTGGCAGCAGATATAACAGAAGTAAACAAATAACAGTAGAAGTCACAAAAGATTTATCCTGATTCCTCCCCTAACTAAGAGTACTCCAGTTCCCTTGCCTCACAAGAGATTTTCATTATAACCACTTCATGATTACAATCGCTTATGCTTCTGCATATGTCTTTTACATTTGCTCAGACCAATTTTCTGAGACTTTCTTGCTTAGAGCACGTGTCTAAGACTTTTGCTCACATCCTTTGACTGAACCACCTGCTCTTCTGGCCATCCAGACTGAGACTTCCTTGCTCACATCCTCTGACCGAACCACCTGCTCTTCTGGCCATCCAGACTAAGACTTCCTTGATCAAATATCACTTGAGACTTCCTACTCATACCCCTCAGACGAAGACTTTCCCTTTGCTCAATCAGTCTAGCTAAATAAGAATTTCACAGCTCAAGCACTTAAGCAATGAGACTTATGAGGCTTAAGCATCTTGGCTTAAAACTTGTTGCTTGAATCCCAATGAAACAAGACTTTTGCTCAAGCACATAGCAAGATACTTTGATCTAAACTACTGAACAGGCCAAGCAGAATAGAGGACAAGGTGTACATGATACAAGTATGAGAGGTATGGGAAATCACTATAACAAAAACCTAAAGCAGTTAAGATTTCTAAGATATACAATGTTTAAGAAATCTTAAGGCTTTTACAATTACAACCTACAAACAGAAAATTTGCATATTACAATAGAGTTGATAATTGCCTGATCTTGCTACTCCTTCGTCTGGAGAATCCTTGTTCTTGTTTTTAGTAAGAACCTTCAGCCAAATTTATAGCCTTTGCAGAAAACTAGTCGTTGAGGAAGTAACTTGATCAAGTGTCTTTGTCTTTGCCCCATGGTACAATAGACATTGAAGATGGATGCACATCAGATTCTAAATCCAGTGTGTAACACGTTTAACCTTTGAGTCTTAAAGAGGTTCTCATACAGATATATCCATTAGAAGTAGTCATCCATAAAGCATGTCAACTTTTTTTTAGCCTTGCAATCTGTAGACTCTGACTGATAAACTGATAAGAGAGTAAAGTTTGCTTTCTATAGTACGGACGACTTCCAGCTTTATCACCAACTCTGAGTGGTACTAGATTCTGATATACAATTTCTAAGTGTAGTGACTCATCTAAATACTGGACCTTCAGCACCAGAGTCTGCGCCAAGCCACACCAGCAAACGTTCTTCAGATTCTGCCACCAGAAGCTAGCAATGAAGCAATTCCCAAGTGTGTCTAAGTAAAACAGATTCTGATTATTTATGTACAAGAACAAGAACATGCATAAATAAAACACACATCAAATAAACCATTGTTCTTTCAATACTTTTGTTATCATCAAAACTAAAAGAGAATATATGATGAACAAATCTTATTCTAACACTGCATACATGAGACACACATCAAATATAACCATTGTTCTTTTAATACTTTTTTATCATCAAAACCCAAGGAATATATGTCATGAACAAATCTTGTTCTTACATAACATACGTGCATTTTACCAGCAATGGATCAAACTTGGGGCACCAAGAGAGTCCATATTTGCCTTGCGACCTTAATGTTTCCCAAATCCAGAGTGTCGGGAATTTAAAACCTTTCCACAAACCCAAAGTCCATTCTTCATTAGCATTTTCAAAACCAAAGTCCAATCTTCATTGGACCTTTCTAAATTTGATTTTCATCTGTAACTCAAAACCCAACTTCCATGAATAAACCAAAATCCAAACATCATTGGTACTCAAAAGTCCAATTTTCATTGACGTATCAACCAACGTTGGTATTCTAAAACACGACTTCGTTTGATATTTTATAGAAAACCAAGCCTTGCAAAAGTCCAAGCATCCATTGGCACAACTACATGCATTGGTCGATCATCGCATCTCATGCATCATTTCACGCGTAGCATATCCGCTGAGGTGGAGCATTACACCATACATTTAAAACATGTATACATAGAATAATCCATGATCCGGGACCTTTCATGAAATCCCATATCAATCATAAGCTAAGCTAGTGGTATTTCTCCAAGTGGTTTTTACCCCGTAGATCTTCTCGTTGGATATCCCCAGTGAGTCCGTTGAAATCTGTTCCCAAAGAAAAGGTCTCTTCAATGAATCTCCTTCAGAACTTTTCCCTTGCAGAGTATTTTCCCAATAAATCTTCTCCTTATGGATTCATTTCTGGAATGTTTCCCCATCTGAAGTTTGTCGTGTGCGGTACTAGTCAATCCCAAATAGAGTTATCATTTTCTCTTATAAATATTTTTAGTTGCTGAAAGCATTCTCTATTAACACTCAAAGAATTTTTCAATGATTTTCCTTTGAAATTCTTCTATGTTAATGGTCAAAGAATCTTTCATTGTTTGTCTGTTGAAAGTTTTCTCTGTTAATGCTCAAAGGATCTTTCATTGTTTGTATGTCGAAAGCTTTCTCTGTTAATGCTCAAAGAATCTTTCATTGTTTTTCCTTTAGAATTTTTCTTTGTTAACGCTCAGAGAATCTTTCATTGTTTATCTGTTGGAACTTTTCTCTATTAACGCTCAGAGAATATTTCAGTATTTGTCTTTTTTGCCTTTGAAATTCTTCTATATTAATGCTCAGAGAGTTTTGCAATAATTGTCCTTTGAAATTCTTCTCTGTTAATGCTTAGAGAATCTTTCATTGTTTGTTGTTCGAAAGTTTTCTCTGTTAATTCTCAAAGAATCTTTCAATGTTTATCCTTTGGAAGTTTTCTCTGTTAACACTCAGAGAATCTTTCAGTATTTTTGTTAGTTCCTGGATTGGCTGGAATTTTGGTAAAACAAAGTATACTCAATGTTGATGTTAAGGTGCTGATGTTGCAACATTGAAGTCTTAACACTGGGCTGTGTTAAGTAGTTAAGTGCTGAAGTTGGATGTCCGATGTCACACAGGTGATGTTGTAACATCAGACCTGCAGAATT
Organism: Lathyrus tuberosus; assembly: GCA_022829125.1. Classification (NCBI taxonomy): domain Eukaryota; kingdom Viridiplantae; phylum Streptophyta; class Magnoliopsida; order Fabales; family Fabaceae; genus Lathyrus; species Lathyrus tuberosus. The sequence goes on from JALAZF010000516.1 coordinate 1,950,802, forward strand.
AACAACAGCAGGGTATTAGGGCACGCGTATTAGCTGGAATTGTGGAGAGTGGTTGACTCATTGGATGAGAATATCTTGGGATAGATATTTTCTGTTACATGGGAGATTTGATTGCAGGCCTATTGGAGAATTAAAAGGTTGAAGATTTAAAAAGATTTTGGGGATAAAATCTGTTTTGAAGATTCAGTTTTAATTAACAAATCTGATCAAATATTGTGACAAGTCCAAGCCCAATTCAGGAGCTATATAAAGCGCACAAGACCAAAGGAAAAAGCACAGAAAACATTCAGAAGATCAAGAGCAGGAGGCTTAGTGTCTAGAGTTTGTTTAGAGTGCTTGTATTTACACTATTCTAGGGTTTGAATAGGTGTTGGGTTTTTGTCCTCTCTAGAAGCTGTGAAGCAATGGAGAGTGGTTGATTGATCGAAGTTGTGAAGTAAGATCAAGGGTACTCAAAGTGGTTTCTTTGAGTGTTTGTAAGGGATTGAGTGGTGTTCTCATACCTAAGTGGGCTCTTAGGTAGGAAGTCATTAGTAGGGTATAAGTTTAGGAGATTGTCAACGGGTTGTTGAGTCTATAAATTATATCTACAAGTAGTGAATTCCATCCCTGGCTTGGTAGCCCCCAGAGTAGGTTGGTTGTAACCGAACTGGGTCAACAATTCTTGGTGTTATTTTACTATTATTGCTGTCCATTGTGCAGAGTGTGTTGTTGTGATATCACACCTTAACATCACACGTCTGATACCAGAATTTCAATTGGTATCAGAGCAGGCATCCTGTCTGTCTCTGGGTGATATCTAGGGAAGTTACTTTCTGGTGAAAAGATGGACAAAGAAGTTGGAGGATTCGTCAACAGACCCCCTATTTTGGATGGATCCAATTATGACTATTGGAAGCCAAGGATGACCACCTTCTTAAAATCCTTGGACAGTAGGGCTTGGAAGGTTGTTATTAAAGAGTGGAAAGCACCTGTCATGTGTGAGAAGGATGATGCTGGCAAAGATAAAGAAGGCACCTCTAAGCCAAAGCCTGAAGAAGAGTGGACCAAGGAGGAAGATGAGCTTGCCCTTGGAAATTCCAAAGCTCTGAATGCTATCTTCAATGGAGTGGATAAGAATATCTTCAGGTTAATCAATACCTGTGAAGTTGCTAAAGAAGCGTGGGATATCTTGCAGGCTACTCATGAAGGAACATCTAGAGTCAAGATGTCACGACTTCAGATTTTAACATCAAAATTTGAAACCCTGAAGATGAAGGATGATGAGACCATTCATGACTTCCACATGAATGTTCTGGAACTGGCTAATGCATCCAGTGCTCTTGGTGAGAAGATGTCAGAGGAAAAGCTCGTAAGGAAGATCCTTAGGTCCTTACCTAAGAAGTACAAGATGAAAGTGACTGCCATTGAAGAAGCTCAAGACATCAGCAAGATGAGAGTAGACGAGCTCATTGGATCTCTTCAGACTTTTGAACTTGGTTTAAATGAAGAAGAACCAGAAAAGAAACCCAAGGGTATTGCTTTGGTCTCCACTTCTGCAGAAGATAAGGTAGTCAAAGATTCTCAGGAAGATTTGTCACAAGCCATTGCAATGTTGGGAAGGCAGTTCAACAAAGTATTAAAAAGATGGAACAATAACTACAAGCCTAGTGTCAGGAACAGTTCCTCTGACACCACCAACCCAAAAGAGAAAGATGAAGAGAAGACTGCTCAGGATAGAGGTGTTCAGTGCTTTGAATGTGAAGGGTATGGACATGTCAAGAAAGAATGTCCCACATTCTTAAAGAAGCAGAAGAAGGGCATGTTAGTTTCCTGGTCTGAATCTGATAGTGAAAGTGATGGTGAGTCAGCAAAGCATGCAAGAGCCTTAACAGGAACTGTTGTGTCTGATGATGGTAGTGATGAAGAAATAACTTATGAGGAGCTAGCTTCTACTTATCGAGAGCTGTGTTTGAAAAGTGCTGAAATTTGTCAAGAAAACAAGTATCATAAGCAACAGATTGCTCAGCTTGAAAATGAAAAAGCTGATCGGGAAGACGAAGTTGTGCTAGTTAAGTCCCAACTGGATCAGATGACTAAATTCATTAGGATGATGAACAGTGGTACTGCTGATCTTGATAAAATTCTTCAGTTAGAGAAATCTGCGGGAGATAAATCAGGCATAGGATATGTGGCTAGCACTTCAGGAACAAAAAGGGAGATGTCTCAACCGTTGTCTCAACATCAACCTACGAAACAGGGCCCTTCCCCAAAAAAGTTTGTTCAACCCCAGAATGCTGAGAAGAAGAATGGCCCTCATCAGAGGAAGATACAGCCCCAAGGAGCTAGTCAGTATATGCCTCCCCAATATCACCAGAATATGCAAGCTGTCAAGTTCAAGCAGAACATGTCTCAGCAGAGTTATCAACATCAGGAAAAATGGTATGGTTATGGAAGAAGGAAACCTCATCACCATAGAAGACAGCCTAAGAGACAGCATTATCAATACAGCAGAAAATTCAACTATGGAATAAGGAGACAACAGTATGGGTGGCAGCCATAGAATTATCAAAGTGGGAGAAGATTTAACCACTTTAGAAACGGCAGAGTCAGATGCTTCTATTATGGCAGGATTGGTCATATGCAGTCCTCGTGCTTCAAGCTTCACGGATATCCTAATTCTGCTCATCAACCCAAACAGCAAGAGGTTAGGCCTAAGGTGATGAAGAAATGGATACCTAAAGTTACCAGCTTGATAGGTCACACATCCTTGAGGGTTTCTACCAAAGATGACTGGTATTTTGACAGTGGGTGTTCAAGACACATGACTGGAGTAAAGAATCTGCTTGTTGATGTGAAACCTCAGTCTTCTGGCTATGTTACATTTGGTGATGGGATCAAAGGAGAGATAAAGGGAATTGGAAGACTAAACTGTGACAGTACTCCCAAGCTGGAGAATGTTCTTCTTGTTAAAGGACTAGCAGCTAATTTGATTAGTATTAGTCAACTTTGTGATCAAGGATTCAAAGTAGACTTCACAAAGTCCGAATGTAATGTGAAAGATGACAAAGGAGAAGTCATTATGAAGGGAGCCAGATCTAAGGACAATTGTTATCTTTGGGTGCTGCAAAATTCAAATTCCTCCACGTGTGTGCTTGCTAAAGAAGATGATGTCAAAATCTGGCATCAGAAGCTGGGACATCTTCACCTAAAGGGAATGAAGAGAATTATCTCCTCAGAAGCAGTCAGAGGGATTCCCAAACTTAGTATTGAGGAAGGAAAGGTGTGTGGAGACTGTCAAAAAGGAAAGCAGACAAAGATGACTCATCCAAAGCTTCAACATGACACCACCTCCAAAGTATTGGAACTCCTTCATATGGATTTGATGGGACCTATGCAGGTCGAAAGTCTGGGTGGAAAGAAATATGCTTATGTAGTTGTGGATGACTACTCAAGATACACCTGGGTGAATTTCATCAAAGACAAATCTGAGGTGTTTGATGTCTTTAAAGAGCTCTGTCATAAACTCCAAAGAGAAAAGGAGAGTAAGGTCATCAGAATTAAAAGTGATCATGGAAGAGAGTTTGAAAATAGTAAGTTTGAAGAATTTTGCTCATCTGAAGGTATAAGTCATGAGTTTTCATCTCCTATCACCCCTCAGCAAAATGGAGTTGTCGAGAGGAAGAACAGAACTATACAAGAGTCGGCTAGAGCAATGATTCATGCCAAGAAACTACCTTATCACTTCTGGGCTGAAGCCATGAACACTGTCTGCTACATTCACAACAGAGTTACCCTAAGAAGAGGCACTTCATCCACTCTATATGAACTATGGAAGGGAAGAAAACCTAATGTTAAGTACTTCCATGTGTTTGGTAGTAAATGTTACATTCTAGCAGATAGAGAGCAGAGAAGGAAATTAGATTCCAAAAGCGATGAAGGGATATTTTTGGGGTACTCCATCAACAGCAGAGCTTATCGAGACTTCAACTCCAGGACCAAATTGATGATGGAGTCAATCAATGTTGTGATTGATGATGAAGAAAAGCATGAAGTTGAGGATGTCATAGAAGATGTTGGAACATTAACTGATGAGGTAGCTGTTGAAGTTTAAGAAAGAAATCCATCCCCATGTACTGCTGACACTGAGCCTGAGCAACCTCAGAAGGATCCTTCTATCAGGATTCAGAAGGATCATCCTAAGGAGCTGATCATAGGTGATCCAAATTCTGGAGTAAGAACTAGGTCCAGAGATATCATAGCTAGCTCGTGCTTCGTATCCAAAATTGAGCCAAAAAATGTCAAGGAAGCTCTGACAGATGAATTTTGGATAAATGCTATGCAAGAAGAACTGGAGCAGTTCAAGAGAAATGAAGTCTGGGATCTTGTGCCAAGACCAGAAGGGGTGAATGTTATTGGAACAAAGTGGATCTACAAAAACAAGTCAGACGAGCTTGGAGTGGTTACAAGAAACAAAGCGAGACTTGTTGCACAAGGTTATACTCAAGTGGAGGGAATCGACTTTGATGAGATGTTTGCTCCAGTGGCGAGACTAGAATCCATCAGACTACTTTTGGGTATGGCTTGTAACCTAAGATTCAAGCTGTTCTAAATGGATGTGAAGAGTGCCTTTCTAAATGGCTATCTGAATGAAGAAGTCTATGTAGATCAACCTAAAGGATTCACTGATCCAAACTTCCCCAATCATGTGTTCAAACTGAGGAAGGCACTGTATGGCTTAAAACAAGCTCCAAGGGCCTGGTATGAGCGGTTGACAGAATTCTTAGTAGCAAATGGGTATAGAAAAGGAGGCATTGACAAAACCTTGTTTGTCAAGGAAGAAGGAGGAAAATTAATGGTAGCCCAAATTTATGTGGATGACATTGTATTTGGGGGGATGTCAGATGCTATGGTAAAACAGTTTGTCCAACAAATGCAATCAGAATTTGAAATGAGTTTGGTTGGAGAACTTAGCTACTTCCTTGGGTTGCAAGTTATACAAATGGAGGATTCTATCTTTATTTCTCAAAGCAAATATGCTAAGAGCATAGTAAAGAAGTTTGGCCTAGATAAAGCCAATCACAAAAGGACACCTGCTCCCACCCATTTGAAGCTATCCAAGGATGAGAATGGAGTGAGTGTGGATCACAGCTTGTACAGAAGTATGATTAGGAGTTTACTATATCTCACAGCAAGCAGACCTGATATTTCCTTTGTTGTTGGAGTGTGTGCTAGATATCAGTCTGATCCTAAGGTAAGTCACTTGAATCAAGTGAAGAGGATTCTGAAATATATAAATGGCACAAGTGACTATGGAATGTTATATAACCGTGATTCTGGGACAGTTTTAAAAGGATACTGTGATGCTGATTGGGCTGGAAGTGCAGATGATAGAAAAAGCACTTCAGGAGGGTGTTTCTTTCTAGGGAACAATCTGATTTCCTGGTTCAGCAAGAAGCAGAATTGTGTATCTCTCTCAACTGCTGAAGCGGAGTATATAGCAGCAGGAAGTAGTTGCTCTCAGCTGGTATGGATGAAGCAGATGTTGAGTGAATACAATGTTAAACAAGATGTTATAACTTTGTACTGCGATAATCTGAGTGCAATTAATATATCTAAAAATCCTATACAGCACAGTAGGACAAAGCACATAGACATAAGGCATCATTTCATAAGGGATCTGGTAGAAGAAAAAGTTGTTACCTTGGAACATGTAGCCACAGAGAACCAGCTGGCTGACATATTCACTAAAACCTTGGATGCAAACCAATTTGAAAGGTTAAGAAGCAAATTGGGAATCTGCATTTATGAAGACTAAATCTGCTAGAGGGGTTGTGGGAAGTTGGGGTGGTTCTGAAAATGTGTAGTCAACTGCCAGGTGAAGTTTGCCTAATTGTGGCTAAAAAGGGGGAGAAAATAGCCAAGATAGTCAAGAATATTATTGCCATATGCTGCTAATGTGATGCAGATATTAAGGGGGAGATAAGCTGTTGCTGGTAAAAGGTGTTTAGTTGAAAAGTGGTAATGCAGTTTTAGAGGGGGAGCACCAATTGGCTGTTGTCAATAATGAAGATGGTGCTGCAGCAGATCAAGTGATGAAGACTTTGAAGAGTGTCAAACTGCTGCTGGTTGTGTGTTTTAAATTTCTGAAGATTATTCCGCTGCTGAAATCTCTGAAGGTGCAGAGTGCAGAAGTTGATTGCAGAGTGCAGAGGTTATTTTAGCCAAAATTAGCCAAAGGGGGAGATTGTTAGTTCCTGGATTGGCTGGAATTTTGGTAAAACAAAGTATACTCAATGTTGATGTCAAGGTGCTGATGTTGCAACATTGAAGTCTTAACACTGGGTTGTGTTAAGTAGTTAAATGCTGAAGTTGGATGTCTGATGTCACACAGGTGATGTTGTAACATCAGACCTGCAGAATTAACAACAGCAGGGTATTAGGACACGCGTATTAGCTGGAATTATGGAGAGTGGTTGACTCATTGGATGAGAATATCTTGGGATAGATATTTTCTGTTACATGGGAGATTTGATTGCAGGTCTGTTGGAGAATTAAAAGGTTGAAGATTTAAAAAGATTTTGGGGATAAAATCTGTTTTGAAGATTCAGTTTTAATTAACAAATCTGATCAAATATTGTGACAAGTCCAAGCCCAATTCAGGAGCTATATAAAGCGCACAAGACCAAAGGAAAAAGTACATAAAACATTCAGAAGATCAAGAGCAGGAGGCTTAGTGTCTAGAGTTTGTTTAGAGTGCTTGTATTTACACTATTCTAGGGTTTGAATAGGTGTTGAGTTTCTGTCCTCTCTAGAAGCTGTGAAGCAATAGAGAGTGGTTGATTGATCGAAGCTGTGAAGTAAGATCAAGGGTACTCAAAGTGGTTTCTTTGAGTGTTTGTAAGGGATTGAGTGGTGTTCTCATACCTAAGTGGGTTCTTAGGTAGGAAGTCATTAGTAGAGTATAAGTTTAGGAGATTGTCAACGGGTTGTTGAGTCTGTAAATTATATCTACAAGTAGTGAATTCCATCCCTGGCTTGGTAGCCCCCAGAGTAGGTTGGTTGTAACCGAACTGGGTCAACAATTCTTGGTGTTATTTTACTGTTATTGTTGTCCATTGTGTAGAGTGTGTTGTTGTGACATCACACCTTAACATCACACGTCTGATACCAGAATTTCAATTTTCCTTTTTCCTTTGAAATTCTTCTCTGTTAACGCTTAGAGAATCATCCATTGTTTGTCTATTCAAATTTTTCTCTATTAATGCTCATGGAATCCTTCATTGTTTATAGAAAATTTTCTCTATTAATGCTCAGAGAATCTTTCATTGTTTATCGAAAGTTTTCTCTATTACTTCTCAAAGGTTCTTTTGGTGTTTGTCATTTGGAGAGTTTTCTCTAGTAATTCTTAGAGAATCTCCCAATTTTCGATGGTTATGTCTGTTAGGAGTTTTCTCTGTTAATTCTAAGAGAACCTCTTGGTTGTTTGTTTATTTTCAAAGTTTGTGATGGAAGGCAAGACCTTAACCGGTGGGTGGAGGCAAATCCTTCATATCCCTATCAAGGTTAAATATTCGTGAATTTATCCATCTCATCACCCTTCCTTTAAAGGAAAAAATTTGAGGTTTTTCGTATTTAATTATCTTCCACCATGAATGTATAAAGACTGTTGTCATTCATACTATCGAGTTCAAGGAAATTAAATAGGGGCATCTGTCATACCCCAATTTTGTCCCTACCCTTATTCATGTCATCAGGCTATGAGTATTTGAAATTCATCTGATGCCATGATGAATAGTCCCTAGGTTATGTCTTCATTCACCAGTCATTTTTTGTTTTACCACAAGCATGCATCATCTCATGTTATTGCATACATTAAAGTCCAGGCCAAGCAAAAGTCAACCAGATATTTATTTGACCTAAAAAAAGCAGAGGTTGATCCTTTTTTAGGTATTTCCATTCATTTTCATGTGTAACACCTCGATTTTTTTCTTATAATTGTTTAATTAATTTAATTTGATGAGTCCAAGCCTTTGAGGTTGGCATAAATTTTGGTAACACTAACTTGACAGAAAGATGTTGGACAAGATGTCCTGACATGATGAACTAACTGCAGGTTATGTTGTTAGCCAAGATGTCTTATCATGTTGATTCGACATCTTTGTCTATTACAGTTTGGAATAATTGTTTCTACTTTCCAGATTTGATGGGAATATGATTTGGTCCTAGGTGGCATCTGAGATTGAGGAATCAGAGATTCTGATTCTAAAAGGAATATGTTGTTTCCGAGTATGGAGACACTTTTTGAAACTTAGGATTGAAGAAACTATTCTAGAGAAGAATAGGTCGTAGATTCTATGGAGCTGAATTGCTACGATTTTGAAGCTCAGATCCAGTTCTGTTTAGTAGTATAAATAGAATGGATTTAACTTAGAATAGTCACTGAAGAGATACAACTGTTATTGAGTACTAGGGTTTGTATTTTTGTGAGCCTCTCTTGTATTGTGTGAATGCCTGAGTAGGACAGTTTATTGAGTTGTAATTTTTTAGTCACTGCTGTGATTGAAAGGGAATTGAGAAGGGTCTCATACCTAGGAGAGTCTTAGGTAGAAATATAGTACAGGTAGTTTCTAGGTGTCAAGTTTTAAATGTTGAAGTTTAGCTTAGAACCAATTCTACTTAGTAGATTTCATTCCTCGCTTGGTAGCCCCCAGACCTAGGTGTTGTTGATCACGGAACTGGATTAACAATTCTTGTGTGTCATTTTCTTTCTGCTGTTTGCATTCTGTTCTTCATTACCCTTGTGTGAGAAGCAAAGATCAAGTGTCACAACATCCTGTCTGACATCTTAGTGATCTGCTTAGCGAGAATTTCAATTGGTATCAGAGCAGGCATCCTGCTCAGTATCTGGGTGAGATTTAGGGACGATACTTTCTAGTTTGATGGATAAAGAAGGAGGAATTTTAACTAGACCACCCATACTTGATGATTCCAATTATGAATATTGGAAAGTGTGTATGGTGGTGCTCATCAAGTCCATGGATGGTAAAGATTGGAAGTCTGTGGTTAAAGGGTGGGATCCACCAAAGACCAAAGACAAGGATGGGAATATCACTGATGTGTTGAAACCTGAAGAAGACTGGGATGATGAAGATGATAAGCTTGATCAAGGTAACTCTAAAGCCTTGAATGCCTTGTTCAATGGTGTGGACAAGAACATCTTCAGGCTCATTAAGAACTGCATTGTTGCAAAGGATGCATGGGAGATCTTGAAGACTGCCCATGAAGGAACGTCAAGAGTAAAATCTTCAAGACTTCAGCTTCTCACCACTAAGTTTGAGAACCTGAGGATGAAAGTATATAAGACTTTCATATGAACATTGTTAATATTGCCAATACATCAAGTGACCTGGGAGAGAAAATTCCTAAGGCCAAGTTGGTTTAGAAAATCCTGAGGTCTCTACCCAAGAGATTTGATATGAAGGTGACAGCTATTGAGGAAGCTCGGGATATAAATACGATGAAAGTAGATGAGCTCATGGGATCTCTCCAAACTTTTGAGATGGCTATCAGCGAGAAGGATGAAAAGAAGAAAAGTCTAGCCTTGGTGACTAACCAAGAAGAGGGTGAATCCAATGAGGACATGTCCAAAGCTGTTGGGTTTCTTGAAAAATAGTATCACCAATTGGTGAAGAAACTGGATGAGAAGTCTAAGACCAATGTCAAGGATCAGACTTCCGACATCTACAGATCAAGAAACTTTGGAAGAAGACCTAGCTATGATAAGAAACCCAAGCAAGGAAAGGGAATTCAATGCTTTGAGTGCGGGGGTTTTAAACACACGGGAGGTGAATCTCCCACCTTCCACAAGAAGGAGAAAAAAGGTGTATCCACCTCGTGGTCTGAGGATGACTCCTTGAGCTATGAAGAGTCTGCTAAAAAGGTGTTTGCACTCACTGGAGTATATGATTCTGGCAAGAAATCTGATATTGGATATCTCAACCCTGGTGATCTTGCTGCCTCATATAAGGAGGTATGCATTCGAAGTGCTGAACTATGTCAATTAGGACAAGATCAGCAGAATCTTATTTCCCAACTTTGTGATGAAAGACTAAATCATTTGGGAACAATCTCTGATCTGGGGGATGAAGTGGTGTTGTTAAACTCCAAACTTAACAACATGACCAAATACATAAGGATGCTGAACAATAGCTCAGATGTACTAGATGAAATCTTTATGTCAGGAAGAAATACTGGAAGTGGAAGAGGTCTCGGCTACAATGATCAAGTTGAGATCAAAGGTCAGAGAACTGAAGGGAACTCAACCCCAGTGATGTCAAGAAGAATGTCACGACATCGTCAAAGGCCTCAGAACATCTCTCCAGGGAGAGAAAAACAGGACAAGCAGTGTTATTACTGTGGCAAGTACGGTCACCTAAAGGCTCACTGCTATAAGTTGAATGGTTATCCTAAATCATCAACTCGGTCCAGAAGAAGAAAAAAGGTTCCTAAAGGGAAGAAGAAGTGGATCCCTAAGGATCAAACTGTAGCCTTCATAGCTCATACTTCCTTGAGAGCCTTTGCTAAAGAAGACTAGTATTTTGACAGTGGCTGCTCCAGACACATGACAGGTGTCAAGAAGTTCTTGGTTGACATAAAACCCCATTCCACTGGCTATGTCACCTTTGGAGATGGTTCAAAAGGAGAGATAAAAGGTGTTGGTAAGCTAAAGTATGATGGTCAGCCCAATCTTGATAAGGTCCTATATGTCAAAGGATTGACAGCAAATCTAATAAATATTAGCCAATTGTGTGACCAGGGTCTTAAGGTTAACTTTTCTGAATCTGAGTGCCTGGTAACAAATGATAAAAAGGAACTTATCGTGAAAGGTACCAGATCTAAGGATAACTGTTACTTATGGGCTTCTCATGAAACTAAGTGTCCTTCCACCTGCCTGGTGTTAAGGGAAGATGAAGTGAAAATATGGCATCAGAAACTTGGTCATTTGCACTTGAAAGGAATGAAAGAAGTCATATCCAAGGAGGCTGTCAGAGGTATCCCTAATCTGAAGATAGATTAAGGCAAGATATGTGGGGAATGCCAAATTGGCAAACAAACTCGAATGTCATGTAAAAGGCTTCAACATCAGACCACCTCAAAAAACTTAGAGCTCCTCCATATGGACCTAATGGGGCCTATGCAGGTTGAAAGCCTTGGTGGAAAAAGGTATGTGTATATTATTGTAGATGATTTCTCTAGGTACACTTGGGTGCATTTTATCAAAGAGAAGTCAGAGGTATTTAAAGTTTTCAAAGGACTGTGTCAGAAACTTCAAAGAGAGAAGGATTGTGGCATTGTCAGAATCAAAAGTGATCATGGGAAGGAGTTTGAGAACAGTAAGTTTAATGAGTTCTGCTCCTCAGAAGGCATCAGTCATGAGTTCTCTTCGCCCATCACTCCTCAACAGATTGGTGTGGTTGAGAGAAAGAATAGAACTATTCAAGAATGTGCAAGGGTCATGCTTCATTCCAAAAAAATTTCTTATCACTTTTGGGATGAAGCAATGAATACAGCTTACTACATCTTAAACAGGGTAACCATCAGGTCTAGAACATCTGCCACACTATATGAATTGTGGAAATGTAGAAAGACAATTGTGAAGTACTTTCATGTCTTTGGAAGCAAATGCTACATTCTTGCAGACCGAGAGCAGAGAAGGAAGATGGATCCCAAGAGTGAAGAAGGAATCTTCCTAGGCTACTCTACAAATAGCAGAGCCTACAGGGTCTATAATTCAAGAACTCAAGTGGTACTAGAGTCCATAAATGTTGTGGTTGATGACTCACCTATGGAAGTCGAAGCTACAAATGATATTGGAGCATTCTTTCCCCTGGAGGAGGAAGATGTCACAGAGGATGTTGAAACACCCCAAGATAACTCTGAGGGCGCTGCAGAATCCAATGCTGACAATCATTAACCTACAGTGACTGAGAGGATTGACATGGGACCCTCTATCAGAATTCAGAAAGATCATCCCAAGGAACTCAAAATAGGGGACCCAAATGGAGAATGGATGACCAGATCACGAGATGTTGTTGCTAGTATCTGATTTGTGTCAAAGATGGAACCCAAGAATGTAAATAAGGCCTTGACTGATGAGTTCTGGATTAATGCGATGCAAGAAGAGCTATGGCGGTTCAAGAGGCATGAGGTCTGGGATCTTGTAGCCAGACCAGAAGGATCAAATGTGATTGGGACAAAGTGGGTGTTTAAGAACAAGTCTGATGAACACGGTGTAGTCACAAGAAATAAGGCTAGACTTGTTGCGAAAGGGTACACTCAGATAGAGGGAGTGGACTTTGATGAAACTTTTGCTCCTGTATCCAGACTAGAGTCTGTGAGACTGCTACTTGGATTAGCCTGTCTGTTAAAATTCAAGCTTTTTCAAATGGATGTCAAGAGTGCCTTTCTGAACATATACCTGAATGAAGAAGTCTATGTGGAACAACCCAAAGGTTTTGTTGATCCTACATTTCCAGATCATGTATTCAAGCTAAAGAAAGCCTTATATGGGTTGAAACAAGCTCCAAAGGCCTGGTATGAAAGACTAACTGACTTCCTTGTCACCAATGGCTACAGAAAGGGAGAAATTGATAAAACCCTCTTTGTCAGAGAAGGGGAAGGCAAACTCATGATAGCACAAATTTATGTCGATGATATTGTCTTTGGAGGAATGTCAGAAGAGATGGTTCAACATTTTGTTAAGCAGATGCAATCTGAGTTTGAAATGAGTATAGTTGGAGAATTAACTTACTTCCTTGGTCTCCAGGTCAAACAAATGGAAGATTCTAGATTTCTCTGTCAAGGGAAATATGCCAAAAATATTGTTAAAAAGTTTGGTTTGGAGAATGCAAAACACAAGAGGACTCCTGCTCCTACTAACCTGAAATTGTCTAAATATGAGAAAGGAGTAAGTGTTGATCAGAGTCTCTATAGAAGCATGATTGGAAGTCTTTTATACCTTACAGCTAGCAGACCTGATATAACATTTGCAGTAGGAGTCTATGCAAGATATCAGGCTGAACCCAAAGTTAGCCATATCAATCAGGTGAAAAGAATTCTGAAGTATGTTAATGGTACATGTGACTATGGACTACTCTATACACATAACTCTGACTCAGTGCTAATAGGATACTGTGATGCTGATTGGGCTGGAAATGCAGATGATAGAAAATGCACCTCTGGTGGATGCTTCTTTCTAGGGAACAATTTAATCTCCTGGTTTAGTAAGAAGCAAAATTGTGTCTCCTTGTCTATTGCTGAAGCTGAATACATTGCAGCAGGGAGTAGCTGTTCTCAAATGATGTAGATGAAGCAAATCCTGATTGAATATAATGTCATGCAAGACGTTATGACACTTTTTTGTGAAAACTTGAGTACCATAAATATTTCAAAGAACCCTATTCAGCAGAGCCAAACCAAACACATTAACATCAGGCACCACTTTATTCGAGATCTTGTGGAAGACAAAATCATAACCCTAGAGCATGTTGCCACAGAGAATCAACTAGCTGACATTTTCACTAAAGCTTTGGAAGCGAATCAATTTGAAGTGTTGAGAGGCAAGCTTGGAGTTTGCATATCTGAAGAAGTATAACATTCCACTGGGTGTGGGAATACTATTCAAATATCTGAATATGTATTCCCATCAGAGTTGAGAGGGTTGCCAAGCATTCTCTCAAGTTCTCGTTTATTTTATGTTTTTGCTTTTGGTTTTGTAAGGGCTTAGTGTCCAGGATAATTTACTTTTGTTTGGGTGTGTACTTTAATTACTATATACTGGTTATTTGGTTTTTGAGTTAGTCTTTCTGCCTTTGTCATATTATGGCTAAAAAGGGGGAGTAATACTAACTTCACTAACCACTGCTTACTGCTACTAATCATTGAGGGAGAGTAGTGCTGGTGCTGCTTGCAGAAGAAGATATTGGTTGAGGGGGAGACAAAGTTAAGGTTGCGTTCCACTGTTGTTCTGATGATATGGTCTCCCTGTTCTGAATAATTCTGTCTGCAGGATAATTGTAGTTAGTTTTAGCGAAAATTTGCCAAAGGGGGAGATTGATAAGTCCAAGCCTTTGAGGTTGACATCAATTTTGGTAAAACTAACTTGACAGAAAGATGTTGGACAAGATGTCCTGACATGATGAACTAACTGCAGGTTAAGGTGTTAGACAAGATGTCTTATCATGTTGATTCGACATCTTTGTTTGTTACAGTTTAGAATAACTGTTTCTGTTTTCCAGATTTGATGGGAATATGATTTGGTCCTAGGTGGAATCTGAGATTGAGGAATCAGAGATTCTGATTCTAAAAGGAATATGTTGTTTCCGAGTATGGAGACACTTTTGGAAACTTAGGATTGAAGAAACTATTCTAGAGAAGAATAGGTCGTAGATTCTGTGGAGCTAAATTGCTGTGATTTTGAAGCCCATATCCAACTCTGTTTAGTAGTATAAATAGAATGGATTTAACCTAGAATAGTCACTGAAGAGATACAGTTGTTATTGAGTACTAGGGTTTGTACTTTTGTGAGCCTCTCTTGTATTGTGTGAATACCTGAGTAGGACAGTTTATTGAGTTGTAATTTTTTAGTCACTGCTGTGATTGAAAGGGAATTGAGAAGGGTCTCATACCTAGGATAGTCTTAGGTAGAAATCTAGTACGGGTTATATGATTTTACATATTGATTTAAATTAAATATTTACTTTATGTGTGTGGGGTGTAGTGAGATGGTTAGGAAGAATAGAGTAGTATGGTGATAGTGTAGAAGTGGTAGAATAATTAAAATAATAGTGTTTTAATTATTAAATGGAATAATTTGAGTAGTAGCATTTTTAGTGAATTTAATTATTTTATTATTAGAGATAAAATAATAAGAATAGACTAATTAAATATAGAAGTGTAACTTTATGATAGAAATTATTTAATTAATTAATTAATAGAGAAAATAGGAGTTAGTAGAGAAATAAGGGGCAATGAGGATATTTAGGAGAATAAGTTGGGAGCTAATGAGGTAATTAGAAAAGATTGTGTAGAAAACCCTAGATATATATATTCTAAAAGGTGAATGAGTGTTAGATTTCATCCAATTCTTAAAGAACTTGAGAAAGAGGCACAAGGAGAACCCTGGAGCTAGAAGAGGAGAGGAAAACCATTGGAAAAGAGTTTGCTTACGGGAGTTCTAAGGTAAGGGGAGAGAATAGCTTTCAATAAGGCTTAGCATGAGGGGTAGGGTATAGGAGTCCATAAGCTCTAATAGGGTATGGAGTTTTGATTTAATCCTCTAAATTAGTATTGATTTGATGATATGTGTTGTGATTTTTGGTGAAATTCATGTACTTTAATTAATGATAATTTATGTTTTGATGTGTTAAGATGTTTTCACCGTTGTTGGGATTTTGGAGCTTTGGGGATAAATGTGAAAGTATTAAAATACATGATTTTGTTAATGTCAATGTGATTAATTGTGAATTTGTGTTTTTAATCATTGGATAATTGTTGTATGTCGAATTCTGAGATCGAGGCTTTTTATGAAATCAAAATCGGAGGTCCGGAAGGGCTTCTATGGTGGAAAACGCAGGAAAAATAAATTCTAGGTATTTACCTGGGGATTCTGGGATTTAGTGATGAACTGGCCGTGGGAAAAAACCCAGTTTTGGGTGATGTCCGTCAACCCTCATGACTTCCGATATGCCTAACGAAAAATATCATAACGTGAGACTCGTGAATCTGTTTGGGACGTGGTTCAAAGTGTTGTATGATTAATTGTTGTGATCATTATGTTTGCACAACGAGTTGTTTAAATTGATGTGTTGTTTGAAATATAATTATGTTGAGATGAATTATTAACATTCTTGTGTTGCATTGTTGATTGATAATGTGCATTTTATATTTTGGTGTGATGTATTCTGGAGTGGGGATTACTAGAGTTATCAATGCATGACGTTAGGATCAGAATAGGGGTCTTAACGCATTGATTTGATGATATGATCATGCATCATAAGAGTCGTGTCAACAAGCATGTATGCTAGTTTAGACAAGGGGACTAATTGTTTGTTTCAAGCTCAGAAGAGAGAGCTTGGAGCTCAGAAGAGGGGGCTCATGTGTTCAGAAGAGGGGACCCGGTTTCAGAGAAAATGAATATTGAGTTGGTACCACATGCATATGCATAGAGTTGCATATTCGATTTGCATTGCATAATGAGTTATATGCATAATTGTTAAGTTGTGATTGATTGGTGAAATAAGGTGTGAGATTGTGATGAGATATACTGTAAATGATATTGTGTAGAATATGTTGTGTAGATATCCTACCTTGCAGTATATGCCTGTTATTATTGTTTGTGATTTATTACCCCTTTGTTGTTGTCGTGGTATGTGCTTATCTTCGGAGTACAGATAAGAAGGTAACTAAGTAGCTGCTTAGAGTGGAAGGATGGCGAGAGGTTGTTTTTTCTTCTCTTCCTTTCTGTATTTAGTTTACGTGCTTTGATATGTAACATTGGAGGAAACTTTTGTGATTTTTCTATTGTGTTGAGTAAAGAGTTAAAGTATACTCTCATGGTTGATGTTTTTACTTTTGAAGAGATTGCATTTATGATTTAATTTATGTTATAAAGTCATTGAAATTAAATGATTTATTGATTGTATACTTTGTTAATGAGAAATTCTGATGCGAAGATATCCTAAGTGAAGGTGAGCATGAGATGACACCCTAAGTGAAGGTTTTGATTATTGTTATATTTGATAAAGTGTTATAGGGCATATATGTTTTGAAAAGAGAATATGTGACATCCTATTTAATCGTGTGAATACTCTAATTTTATTGTATAATTATGCGCGGGGTAAATACAGTGTTACATCATGCATCATGTGCATTCCATAGTTTGCAATTACATCATACATCATTATCATAGAATTCTTACATTCATAAAAAGAACAAAAACACCAAGTGAACTTGAATTTAAAAGAATATTTGGATAGCTTGGTGGCCAAGTTTGAATTCCATTGATTGTCACCCCATGCGCATCACTTCAATTTGGATTATTCCATGACATTACAATACCATACAATTATCATTTTGAATTTTACCAAGTCTAATTGGAATTTTACTAAGTTTGATACCATGTTATCTTGTCAGACAATTAGTAAACTAAAGGCCCTTTTCAGTTCAATTTGAAGTTGTTTGAATTTCATGGCCATCACATCATAACTCATGATTTCATCATCTTTCCTTTTGAAAAAGATAAAAAATAAAAGGAACACATTTGGATTTTTTGAATTAAATCGCATCTCATTAAATTCTTATTTTTGTTTTTACCATCATTCAAGACCAAGTTCCTAAACTAAAAGAGCCCAAATAAAATTAAGTTGAATTTCACTTTACACTTTTCATTAGTTTGGTCAAGGCTCTTGCATACTCATGTTTTACAATCATAATCCCTTACATTTCATAATTGAATTAACAGAAAATAATAAAGTAGAATTTGAGTTGAATTTTGAATATTCACTTTCATGGTACAAATGGGCATCACACGGTTTTCATCATTTACTGATTCAAAAAATAAACAAATTAACACATGAAATACAAATTTAAATTGAAGTTGAATCTCATTTGAATCTGAATTTACACTTTGAATTTGGATTTACATTGCATTTCAAGTTGTTACAAGTGTGGACCCTAAAAAAAAACTCACGCAGAGTGCTCCTCCCTCCATCTCACACAAATCAGCAGCCAATTCACACGTTCTCACTTAATCCCATGAATTCGGGGATCACAAAAAACTCACTAACATGATTATATAACAATCTTATCTCACTCAATTCTTCACACGAGTTTTCTCACAAATATCTTCAAATTATACACACTCGAAGGAAGAAAAAGTAGGTCGAGGAGAAAGAAAGAGGATTGGGAAATGAGGATACACGGTTCATTCCCCTCTTTTGTTAATCTCAGTCAGTCATCCTTGAAGAGCCAAATGGCGCTCTCTTTCCCTCATGATGTGCTGAATTTTTACTGTTGACCTGGGGCCCCTACACAGGGAGCCATTATAGCATATGTGTGCCCTCGTTGTTGGTTCGTTTGATCATAGTGGACTCCCTAGGTATGTTCATCCAACGCCTTAGGATTGGTCAATTTTATTGACAAGGTGCTTTGGGCTACCAGTGCATTGGGGTTAGCGTGTTTTCATTTTTCCACCCTGTGTGTTAGTTTTTGCACCCCTTGGTTAGTGTTTTATTTGTTGGGCTTTAGATCTTTATTGAGCCCTATTTTGTTTTTAGTGTTCTATTTTGTTTATCTTATTTCTTTTTTTGTTATGTTTATTTAATTTATAATTAATGAGTTAGGAGAATCAAAATCTTTTTTACCAAACACCTTTTTTTTTAAATAATCAAATCATTTTCAAAATTAAAAAAAAAATCAAACTATTCAAACTTTTTTAAGAAAAACCAATTTTCTCAAATCAAACATTTAGAATCCAATTTGATCACTTTATTTTTTTGCAAATAATTTATTTCATCTTTAAAATCAAGATAACTTCTTACTCTTTCAAAAAAATTCTCAAGATAAAATCAAATTTTCCCAATCAAGCACTTGATCAACATCAAGTTCTTTTTTTACTAATAAAAAATATTTCGAAAGTTTTCTTTTGCAATAAATTTAATTGGATGAAAAAGAATTGGTCTGGACGTAATATCCTCTCTTTTTCCCGAGCATTTGAATGCTAATCGTAATTAGCTTGTTGTTTGAATACTCATCTTCCGTTCAAAACAAGTTAATTAAGTGAATCTAGTTCTTTCTTTAATGGACAAAAAATTATTGGTTTTGATGTAATATCCTCTCTTTTCCCCGAGTATTTGAATGGTAGTCGTAATTAGCTTGTTGTTCAAAAAATTGTTTGCTGTTAAAGACTTACGACTTAATTCACCTCACAAATTTCATAAATGAATTGGATGAAAAAAGATTATTTTTGACGTAATTAGCTTGTTGTTCAAAAAATTGTTTGCTGTTAAAGACTTACGACTTAATTCACCTCACAAATTTCATAAATGAATTGGATGAAAAAAGATTATTTTTGACGTAATATCCTCTCTTTTCCCCGATTATTTGAATGCTAGCCGTAATTATATTGTTGTTCAAATAACTCGTCTTCCGCCTAAAAAAAATCCAACAAATCAAACTATCTTTTTTTTTGCCTTAGCGCGACCGCAAACTTTTCACAAATGAACAATGTTTTATCCACTATACCGCAAAACAAACAAACGCTTAAGCCTCCAACAAGAAAGCATATTAGCAATGTTTAACCGCTAGAATGCAACGTAAACATTGTTAACTAAAATCAACCAACACATGTGTGGTTTTCTACTAAGAACTACACCCTTCGTCTCATATTATAAGCAAATTTTATTTTTTAGATACATTGGATAGTTAATGTATCTGGTCTATATATAGATCATATACATTAATTATCCAATGTATCTAAAATGTAAATTTTGCTTATAATATGGGACGGTGGAAGTACGTAGCTTTGAGTTCCCCATCGCATCTAGGGATACGTAGGAACGAGATTCATCATCTTGTCAAGCACCCTAATAAAAAACTTACTTTTAGTCTTTTTCTTTTCAAACTTTTAATAATTAGAAAAAACAAATAACATAAACTAACAATCATATTCGCAAAGTTGACTAAATAATTTTTGTTGAGTACAACATATGTAAGGAGGCATAATACATTCCCCTCGCATAACTGACTTTCAAACTCGAATTTGGTTGTGCCGACCGTTTTTTTTTTCTTCAAGAATTTTATCAATATTTTCCATTTCTTTTTAAAATAAATAAATTTTAATAACGACTATTTTATTATTTTGGACGTCTTACTATTTTTTCACGCCATTACAAATGCTCATAATCTATTTGGAGGTTTTCTTTTAATTGTACCAATATCCATTCATTTTTTTATTTGTTTTCTATTTTCAACCTCTTTGTCTTTGTTTTATTGGGGTGACTATTTTTCACATTTTTATTTTTTGAAAAAAATAGTGAATTGAAATAAATAAAAATTTAAATATTAATACGTAATGTTTAAACCAATTTTTAATTTGAATTTTTAATATTATTTTACTTTTATGAAATGGTTTGAAGTCGGTTTCTTCTTTTTAAGGTTTTATTTGTAGAAAGAATTAAAAGATTTTGGTAGAGAGGGTTTTATAGTTTAAAAGAATTCAAAATTTATGTTTGATAAGAATTTTTGTGGATTATGAGAGCTTATATAAATTCTTTAAATATATTTTATGTTGTTATATTATTTTAAAAATTAAAATAATATAACATTGATAAATATTCATTTATAATTTTAAAAAATGTAAAAAATATCTCTATTTTTTTTATAAATTTCTTTTCCAAAGTCTTCTCTTCTCTCCCATTTAAAATTTTCAAAGTTAAAAATGTGAGTGAATGAGTCATATGCACCGAGTTTTTTTTTTATTGTTTTAGTGAGAACGGTCTCATATAATATGTGGGTTTTATAAAATTAAACTAAGATCTTCTAAATTTAAATAATATTTTTCAAAGTATTAAATAAGTCATAAAAATTATTACATTTAAAGATTAATCTTTTATTTTTTGTTACAAATAATAACTCAAACTTTGAAATATTTTGATACTTTTAAAATTTAAATTATTTAGATTTTCTTTTCTGAAAACTAAAAAAAAAAATCATAAAAAAAGTGAGAACAAGAAAAACATGAAAACTTTAACAAAAAGTAGGGTAAGACCAAATTAGGGGTATGAAAAGAAACATTGTTAGTACTATGACTATTACAAAAGTGGCTAGCCATCGTCAGCTGGATAAAGATAAATTGATGAAAAGAAATTTTGTTACAGAAAATAAAACTTCTCTACTTTCACTTTGCGGTGGTCTTGTCAGCAGAAAGGTCCCAAATTTGTCAAAATATAAGAGCTTAATATTAATCTGAACGGATACAACAAGAGAGAAACGGTTAAAGTTGCGGCGCCGTTAAACTTAATCATCCTACATATAATACTATATTGCCCCTCTACTTCCACACGCAGCCACGCGGCACCTTGAATGACCAGCATTGCTACAAATTTGGTTTCTCAGCCTCTCTCACGCAGTACCGTTGCTGCTCACCTTTTGAAACTATCTAACATTTTATAATATTTTCTAACATACAAAATCTTTTGAACAACACTCTTTTCCAATGCATATCCCTGCTGTAGCCTTTCTTCTTCTAACCTTTCTAATCAAATATGTCAACTCAGCATTTCTTCTTCTAATCATTCCCATTTTCACACACCATTGTTCTCTGTATAAACCACTCACCTCCATTTTTCAAACAAAGTTTCTGAAACTCGCTTGGAGAAAACCAATGAACAAAAAAGGCTAGACCGTTTGTCAGGCTTCCGGAGCTCAACGACTCCGGCAGATCTAAAATCGAAACAATCAGGTCTAAAATCAAAACCACCAGATGTTATATCAAAATCCCGAGATCTAAAATCAACATTCATCTTCTTCATAGTGTAGCACCCCAAAATTTGTCCTCTTACTTTTTGGTTAACTGGCTTATGTTTCTTTGCATTTCTTGCATTAGCATTTGTGCATAACATTGGTTCTTAGCATGGGATCAAGGTACTTGGTCCATCTCAAAGGAGTCTTAAGCCTCAAGGTGGTCTGAGGAGTTCATCATATCATCATAAGATCAAGATTGGCAAGAGATTTCAAGTGAACCATACTCTCCTAATCAGGTGGTCCAAATTAGGGTTTTGGTTCCAAAAGGCTTCTTGATGGGTTTTGCTTGTTCAAATACATTCTCATGAGGTTCTATGTGCTTACAAGTACTCATGGAGGAAGGCTTGGCTAGTGATTCATTGTGGAGGATTTTCAGTGGATCAGTTACTTGTGAAGTAATCAAAAGTCAACAGTTCAAAAGGAAAGTCAACCATGGGTTTTCAAGGGTTCAAATCATGTTTCTCAAGTCCATGTACCTTTATTTGGTCAAGGAATAGCATGGATGACATCATTCTTCAAGAATCAAGAGTTTGTGCAAAAGTTACTAAATTTGGAAAATGACCTATAATGAGAACTTTCCATTTTTGGCAGTTTTTCCACTACATTCAACTTGAATTTTCATCATCACGGAAGCTTCAAATGAATTTTCCTCCAACATGAAAGTTGAAGATCTTTCTCTCCCATTTCCAAAAAGTACTAGATGGTTTCCACACCATTTGTGTTTCTCAAGTTATGGTCAAAACAATGCAAGGTGTTTTTAAGGGTTTTCACATGTACCACTTTTTCCACCTTTTGCAAATTGGTTCAAATTGAAGAATGATGACCTCTAATCATTGAGTTCACATTTCCACATCCAAGTACACTTCATTTGGCACAAGTTTGGCCTTTGAACCAATTCATCTCATGCCATATTCATCACTTATTTCACATTATGCAAAATTGCAAGATGTTTCAAAACTCACAAACCAAGTGATTTCAAGGCCCATTTCCAATCGAATTCTGGTAAGTACAAGATTTGTGAGTGATCCATCATGAAAAGCTTGCCAATACACGCGTGGAGGAGGGTGTACAACTCAAAGTGCAAATTTGCAAAATCATCCAAAACTCACTAATCAAGGAATTAACAAGACCTTAATCATAATCAGGGGAATAACCAAGTGTATATAAGCTAACTCATACCCTCATTGTTAGGTCATGCACTCTATTTTGGTCAGAATCCATTTTTCACCCTAAACCTTCTCCTCTTCAAATCTCACTACTCACAAGAACTTTTCACAAAATTCTTTCACATTCTGAATCATTGGGCTTCATAGAACACAAATCTACCATCATCTGAAGCTCATAACAAGGATATCATAGGGTTCGAATTTGGAAACCTCTTCTTCAAAACTCAAGATCTAGGTCAGATTCAAGCTCTAATTGCATTTATTTTGCAATTAGAGACTTCTGAAGTGTGATCTGGAGCTTACAGACGAGTTTCTAGGAGTATTTTGAGCTCTTCAAGATCTCAGGTTAGTGGTGATTTCATGCTCTTAGAACTTAATTTTTTGATGTGCATAATGATCTATGAGGTTCACTGAGTGTGCTGATGTGTCTTGTTTTGAGTTTGGACGTGTATCATGAGAGTATTTGATGGTTGAAGTTTTTGGATCCAAACTTATTTCGTTCGATTCTCATTATTGGTGCATTGTTTGTGATTTTTAATATGATATTTGAGATCAGCGTGTGTTTCTGAGTAGAACTGTGGTTTTGTTTTGAATTTCTGGAGATTTTGTGGTTTAGTGTCACCGGAGAAGACGACCGGAGCTAGGGCTCCGGCGTCTGGTTCACTTTCAGGTGGCCTGAGGTTTCAATGAAGGTGATGATGTCTGGACTGTTGGATCTTTGGATCTGATGGTCATAAGTGTGCCACGCCATTTAAAATTTGTTTTCATTTTGTGGTTTGTGTGTTTGCTACCCCATGCTTGTTACCATGCGCATCAGATCTAAACCGTTCATCTGGCCTACTATTTGATTTGTTGACTGATTTGTATGCATTTGATTAATCTGATGGATGTGACATTGCCAACGCATTAATTTTCTCATGTACTTATCACGTGCTCTTATTTTATTTCTGATCAATCGTGTGTGGGTGTGTGCATCATTATTAATGTGTGTGTGTGGATCTGAACCACTTATCATGATTACATGTTGCTTTTGTTGACTTGATGTGAAGCGTTAGATTGATCTTATGGCTGATGGTGAGTCAATTTGGTTGACTGAGTTTTTTTTGTTTGGCTGCGCTGATTGTTTTTGTTGTGGATTGGGTTTGATACCTGCACCCCCTGTTTAGGCCCATTTTTTCATTAAACGTGAATTGCTTGCTGTTTGCACCCCCTTGTTTATTTCAATTATTTTTATTTTCATTAATTGTTGCATTTCATTTTTAATTTTAAAAATAGTTTTATGCATCCAAAAATTATGAAAAAAATCATGAATCATCCTTAGGGTTTTATAAAAATTTTCCAAATTTTATTTTCCATTTTTATTTTATTTTTAGCATCTGTATTAATTGTTGCTTTAATTTCTTTTTGATTTGTTTCATATGTGCACACCTAAACTTGCTGATTTTATTTCTCATAATCTATAAAACATTTTGAACCCATTCTTTTTGTATTGTTTCACTAACATCTTGAAGTGCATAAAAACATTTTTCTCATATTTTTAAACTATTTTCATATTGCATTTTGGTCCCTCTCTTTTGCATATTAGTTCATAATTCCTATGTGACTTTGCATGATTGATTGAAGGACTTGTCTTGTGAATTTTTGCATGAGTTTTTAATATGATGTTTTCCCCTGGTTGAGGTGTTTTGAGATTTAATTTGGTAATTTTTGAAGATGATTTGCTAATTGTTTGATTGCTCTTTGTTTGAGGTCTTCTTTTGTGCACATCTTTGATCATGTTTGATTACTTGTTTATGTAGGCACTTGTGCCATTATTTGGGATTGTTTCTCTGATTTCTTAAACCATGTTTGAATCATTATAGGTCATTTGATTGCAATTATAGGTCATTGGTGTGAGTTTGTTGCATATTTTGTGCACATGTTCAATGTTTGATTTACATGCCTCTTTTGACTTATCTTCTCACTTCTTCTCATCTATGCCTCTTCTTGGTTTGTGTTTGGTTTGTGTATGCCATGCCATATCATTCCTTTGCACTTTATTTGATGTATGTTTCTGACCTTGGAGATTTGCATTCATGTCATATGCTATTCATGTTTCATTTTGCATCCTTTAACATGTTTCACTTACATGCTTCCTTCTCCTTCTTCTAATGATTCTTAATGCTTGGATACTTGCTTGTATGCCTTAGGTGACACTTGTATAGCATGTTTAGGCACATGTTTAGGTCATCCACATTCTGACTTTGATTTTGTTTGAAGCATTCTTGCATGACCACCTTGCATATCCACTCATTCTTCTTCTACTCCTTCTTTGATGACTTTCTTGTATGTTTTGCCACTTGTTTTCATTCTCTTTCCTTGATCTTGTTTGGTAAACATTATGGGTCACCTCTAAGGTGTACATTCTGACTTGGATGAGTTTCATTTGGTTTGTAACCACTTCTCTTTGGGTTGTGACTTGTTTGGGTTTCATTTGTCTTATTGTTGCTTATATTTGTTTTTGCTAACCATGTAGGGGCTAATGGTAAGTGAATGGGATGTGGATAGTTATCCACATTCTAACTTCTCCTTTCTCTTTTAAGCTTTCATACTTGTGTTTGCTTTAGCATTTAAGATGCTTCTTTCTTCTCTTTCACTCTCTTCCTCCCATGGATCTCAAGACTTGTTTAAGTCCTGGATTCTCTCCCTTTAGAGCTACCTAGTCCAACTTAATTTTTGATTAAGCTTGGAGTAGGATTAGCATTAGGCTTTAGGTAGTCGTCTCTCCTAAACCTCACTAACCATAGGTTACCCATGCATGATAACATTAGGATTCTTAGTTTTCCTTTAGAGTTTCCTTTTGGGTCTTCTCTCTTCTCATCTCAAAACTTCTTGAAAACATTTAATAAAATATAACGTATATTGCGCTCGAGCCTTAAGTGTAGGAAATGAAGAACGAGGGGTCTCCCATCCTCTTCTAGGGTGTTTAGCATACGTCCCATTTGGGGGCGACCATGCGATTCACTCGTTCCCGCATGGTAGACTTTGGTTCAATGTAAGTTACGAATTAACTTAAAACACTTCTGTCTTAAAAAACACAAAACAAATTCAAATCTTTTTATCCTTCAGGATTGTTTGGTTCCAGACCATTTTTAGAAAAGAGCACGTTACCTTCCGTCTAAGTCGCAAACAGGCATCGAACCTAACTGCCGGACGCGAATCTAACGTCGCTCATAAAAACACTAACCGACCTCATTAGGTCGAACTACGACTGCTCTAATTTCCTCTCTCTAGTCCGATTGAGGATACGTAGGTACAAGACAACGATTGTCTTGGCGAGCAACCTCCCCCCAGTTCTCGTCCGAACTACGTTGACTCTGACTTTCCTATTGCATTGAGGGAGTACGTAAGCCTAGGACAACGATAACGTCCTATCGAGTCACTTCTTTTTTTCTTCTTCGTTTCTCCGTTCTTTCCGCTCTCGTTTCTTCTCTGGTCCAGTAACGTGGGCATTCTCGTCATCCTTGGTCTTAGAATCCCCACGTCCGCAACTGCTGCCTACTCCTCGATTAAGTCTGAGGGGGAAAGCGCCTGAGCCAGATGAATACGCAAATCAGAGTCAACAGCAGAATAGTTCCAAGGGGGGTCGACGGAAGCCAAGAAACAGACAGTTTTATGTGCTACCAAAGCTGTATGGTCAGATATTGCCAGAGTTGGTTAAAAGAGGTTTGATTGTGCCAAGGAAATCAGATCCAATCATTCCTCCATATCCGCCAGGGTTTAATGCCAATGCTCGATGTGGGTACCATGTTGGGGCACAGGGGCACTCAACTGAGGATTGTAAGGCGCTCCCGCACGAAGTGCAAAAGCTGATTGATGCAGGGGTCATTACTTTCAATACGGATGGTATGCATTTCAACTGAAGCCTCCCAAGTGGGCACTTGGGACTACAAGGATATTATCAGAAGCAATCAGTCCAGACGGAGACAAGTCTCCTCAACAATGGCAATCTTCGGATTCTTCACTGCATTTTCATTTGTAGTTTTTCTTTTGTTTATCTAAACATTGTCTGCATGTAAAGACTTGTTTGTGTTTTGAATGTTGATTTTAATGCAATAAACGTGTTGTTCCTGAAGTATCTTACTTTTATGCACTCATGTCATGTTTATATGCATTGCAATACCAACTTTCTTGTCTAGAACTCTTGAGGGAGGATGACGAGGTGAAAACGCAAACTTCTGATGGTACGCTTTTGGATAAAACCCTGTTAAGGATGTACAGGCATTGTTTCCAATCCACAAACACTGGAGAGATAAGGAGATAGACCTTTGTCAACCCCTTTGAGCCTAGTAGTAGGAGTTCTTTCTGAAAACGAAAAACCCTCAATTTTAACCCAGGGGCAGGGTAGGCGTCAGTTAGTTTGACCGAGTGTTCAACTTTCAGAAGGAGTGTACATCTGAGGATCCATTACCTTTCATTCCACTATCAAGAGGTTAAGAGGTGTAGAGCCACAATGGTCACTCCTCACCAACCGAAGAGTGAAACAGTCACAACCCTTTCAAACAAGTCATGCGAAACGGTGTCACACGACTTGTTCAAAAAAAAGAGAAAAAGAAAAAGCTTGCTAAGTCGAAAAACTTGAAAATAAGCTACTTAGGCAAAAGTTAGGGCATCCCGCTGGACTTCAAAATCGAAAAATTCAGAGAGAATTAGTCCAGGAAAAATCAGGGAAATAAAGAAGCGAAAAAGGAAAAAAAGGAATGTTCAAAAGAGAAAATCCTCGATAAAGAACAAAGTTGTGTGACCGAAACACTGAAGACAAAAGGGGTGACTGTTGCTCCAAAACCTCATCAGGTCTTGAACTATCAATTGCATAGGTTCTTTAAGGATCATAAAACCTTTTGAGAGATGAGCGTTTGCGCCAAATAAGCTGAACATAGGACTGGAGGACATCATGGAGAATAGGTGGGCACCAATAAACTTTGAGCCATAAATCCTTTTTTCTCAAACCGCGAACCAGGCCACGCTACAACCCTTAAAAGTCCTAATTGAAACAGGGTTTAGTCTGAAGGCGTACTTCAGCGAGATAGCGTCCCTGACTCCTATGGGTTATGCTAATAAGATTTTTGGTATTGCATGTGCGTATTGTTTTCCATTCAAAAATCAATACGCATTCCAGCCAGTGATTCGTTCACAAGGCTTGGCGACACATTTTCAATAAAACTCCAGGTTAACACGAGTGTTGCATTAGAATTGTCATTCTCATAAACATTTTCTGCTTGTATGTGTTTGACATCAAAGAAGCTTACATGATGAACGTCAGTTGAGAAGCTCGATCACGCCAAGTTGAGATGGTGAAAACTCCAAAGGACAATCATGTCAAGGGGCATGTGGCCAAGAGGCTGTGCGTAGCCTAGAGGTTCCCTATAAATGGTGATAAGATGCGGCCAATCTGGAGCAGTCACATTGAAAACTCTCCCTAAGTTCAGCCAAACTGGGGCAATTATGTCGAGATCCGGTAAATCTCTCCGCAAGCGGTTAATATGGGGTAATTAGGTCGATTTGACAAATCTCTGTAAGATCAGTCAGGGGCAAAGTTTCCTCAAGACTTGGGGTAGGCCACCTCTAAAGCATGGGAAGTTACCCGCACCTGAGAACGGTTGATCGAAAGCACCTCTTCAAAGTTCAGAATACTGGGGCAGAGTATTTTCAAGTCATTGCAAATCCTTTCGAGGCAAGTTACTTCATAGATTATGAAGTCTGGGGCAGTTATGTCGAGATGCGATGCATCTCTAAGAGTTTGAAGACCCGGGGCATGTTGAAGGCCCGGTCTTCTATAAAATCCTCTTGAGATGGTTTCTTCGATTAGACCTGGCGATCTGGGGCAAGTGGAGAGTTCAAAGAGCCGCTTATGACCATAGAGACAGGTCAGGCTGGGTAACAAGTTTGTTTTTCCCCGGTAGTGTTACTCTTCCCAGCACTGAAAGTTCATCATCCTCAGCAGAACTGATTCCCCCAGCAAGCAATTTAAAGTGGATTGCTCCGAGGTGCGTGTAGTTGTATCTCCAGCAGGAGGTGTGTTGGATGTCTTTGAAAAGATGATATTTTTCCCACAGAGCCTGGTAATCACTTTCCTCAGGAGGTCAGGAAGTGTAGTTTCGTCAGCAACGACATGCTCCAATCCCCAGCAGGGTAAAATTCTTTCCTCCAACAGCAGGTTAAGTTCAATGATATCCCTCGGTAGGTTTCGTTGACTATTCTCCCCAGCAGATGAGTAAGCTTGGTGGTATCCCCTAGCAGAGTTGATGTTGTCAATCACCATTCCCCAAGCAGATTTGCTGGTATTGGCTGATACTCCCCAGCAGGGTAAAGGTAAGAGCATCTCCCAAGCAGGCTCAAGATCATTGACTTGTCTCCCCAGGCAGAGTTTGGCGGTAATCCTCTCAGTGGTTTGTTCAAATAGCTATCCCTAGCCGGTCTTAAGTCTAATTGTTATTAGCATCCTTTCAGATCCAGGTAGAAGTCAGTTGGTAATTCTCAGCGGAGAGAATCTCTCTTTGGGTTCTATCTTCCATATTCATTCATAGCCATCCCCAACAGAGTGGATTTTCTCTCGGAGCTTTCATCTCCAGCAGAATTTGTGATCAGTGTCTTCCTCAGCAGAGTGAAGTCTTTCTCAGCAGGGTCTCTTATTTCGGAGGACAATTTATTTTGTCGTCCCCAGTGGAGTTTGCCTTCGCCTTCAACATTTATTTTGCTGAGGCACCTCTTTTGCATTGCATAAGAATTCTTGCATGGCATCCTCCCAAACGCGTAGCATTTCCATTTCGTATGGAGCATTACGCCATAGAAAAATTCAAACATATGCATGCGAAGCATAAGCCAGATTTGGTATCTTGCGCAGAAGCCCAAATCAACTCCCAATCAAGACGGTGACATATCCCCAGCAGACATTACAGTCAACCCCTCTGCTTACCTTTCTTTTGGGGTCGTAGATCATACGTCGATCTTACCCTCGACCAGTCTTTGTCCATCAACCCCTTGATGACGATATTTTAGTCAGGTCTTCTTTCTGTCATCCCTATGACAAGGTGTTTCTTGGGGTTCATCTTCTTTCTGTCATCCCTATGACAATGTGTTCTCTCCGTTCAGGTTTCCTTTCTGTCATCCCTATGACAAGGTGATTCTTGGGGTTCATCTTCTTTCTGTCATCCCTATGACAATGTGTTCTCTCCGTTCAGGTTTCCTTTCTGTCATCCTTATGACAATGTGATTCTCGGGGTTCATCTTCTTTTTGTCATCCCTATGACAATGTGTTCTCTCCGTTCAGGTTTCCTTTCTGTCATCCCTATGACAATGTGTTTCTTGGGGTTTATCTTCTTTCTGTCATCCCTATGACAAGGTGTTTCTTGGGGGTCATCTTCTTTCTGTCATCCCTATGACAATGTGTTCTCTCCGTTCAGGTTTCCTTTCTGTCATCCCTATTACAATGTGTTTCTTGGGGTTCATCTTCTTTCTGTCATCCCTATGACAAGGTGTTTCTTGGGGTCATCTTCTTTCTGTCATCCCCATGACAATGTGTTATCTTTGGTCGGGTTTCCTTTCTGTCATCCCTATGACAATGTGTTTCTTGGGGTTCATCTTCTTTCTGTCATCTCTATGACAAGGTGATTCTTGGGTTTCATCTTCTTTCTATCATCCCCATGACAATGTGTTATCTTTGGTCGGGTTTCCTTTCTATCATCCCTATGACAATGTGTTTCTTGGGGTTCATCTTCTTTCTGTCATCCCTATGACAAGGTGATTCTTGGGTTTCATCTTCTTTTTGTCATCCCTATGACGATGTGTCCCTTCGGTCGGGTGTTCGGGCTGTCTTTCCGTTAACCCTTTGGCTATGTGGTTTGTTGGGTATGTGTTCTTTCCGATGTGGTTTTGGGGTTCACTTTTTTTTCTCTGGGTATGTTGTCTTTCCGTCCATCTTTTGACGAGATGTAACTGGGCTCTATTTATGTTTTTTCACTCCACAGGTTGCAAATTTCCAGGTTCTTTTTGTATTCAATCACCTTCTACCTTGAATGTTTGAAAGCCGTTGCTATCATCCCTTCAGGTTCAAGTCGATTGAATAGGGGCAGTTGTAGCACCCCAAAATTTGCCCACTTACTTTTTGGCTAACTGGCTTATGTTTCTTTGCATTTCTTGCATTAGCATTTGTGCATAGCATTGGTTCTTAGCACGGGATCAAGGTACTTGGTCCATCTCAAAGGAGTCTCAAGCCTCAAGGTGGTCTGAGGAGTTCATCATATCATCATAAGATCAAGATTGGCAAGAGATTTCAAGTGAACCATACTCTCCTAATCAGGTGGTCCAAATTAGGGTTTTGGTTCCAAAAGGCTTCTTGATGGGTTTTGCTTGTTCAAATACATTCTCATGAGGTTCTATGTGCTTACAAGTACTCATGGAGGAAGGCTTGGCTAGTGATTCATTGTGGAGGATTTTCAGTGGATCAGTTACTTGTGAAGTAATCAAAAGTCAACAGTTCAAAAGGAAAGTCAACCATGGGTTTTCAAGGGTTCAAATCATGTTTCTCAAGTCCATGTACCTTTATTTGGTCAAGGAATAGCATGGATGACATCATTCTTCAAGAATCAAGAGTTTGTACAAAAGTTACTAAATTTGGAAAATGACCTATAATAAGAACTTTCCATTTTTGGCAGTTTTTCCACTACATTCAACTTGAATTTTCATCATCACGGAAGCTTCAAATGAATTTTCCTCCAACATGAAAGTTGAAGATCTTTCTCTCCCATTTCCAAAAAGTACTAGATGGTTTCCACACCATTTGTGCTTCTCAAGTTATGGTCAAAACAATGCAAGGTGTTTTTAAGGGTTTTCACATGTACCACTTTTTCCACCTTTTGCAAATTGGTTCAAATTGAAGAATGATGACCTCTAATCATTGAGTTCACATTTCCACATCCAAGTACACTTCATTTGGCACAAGTTTGGCCTTTGAATCAATTCATCTCATGCCATATTCATCACTTATTTCACATTATGCAAAATTGCAAGATGTTTCAAAACTCACAAACCAAGTGATTTCAAGGCCCATTTCCAATCGAATTCTGGTAAGTACAAGATTTGTGAGTGATCCATCATGAAAAGCTTGCCAATACACGCGTGGAGGAGGGTGTACAACTCAAAGTGCAAATTTGCAAAATCATCCAAAACTCACTAATCAAGGAATTAACAAGACCTTAATCATAATCAGGGGAATAACCAAGTGTATATAAGCTAACTCATGCCCTCATTGTTAGGTCATGCACTCTATTTTGGTCAGAATCCATTTTTCACCCTAAACCTTCTCCTCTTCAAATCTCACTACTCACAAGAACTTTTCACAAAATTCTTTCACATTCTGAATCATTGGGCTTCATAGAACACAAATCTACCATCATCTGAAGCTCATAACAAGGATATCATAGGGTTCGAATTTGGAAACCTCTTCTTCAAAACTCAAGATCTAGGTCAGATTCAAGCTCTAATTGCATTTATTTTGCAATTAGAGACTTCTGAGATGTGATCTGGAGCTTACAGACGGGTTTCTAGGAGTATTTTGAGCTCTTCAAGATCTCAGGTTAGTGGTGATTTCATGCTCTTAGAACTTAATTTTTTGATGTGCATAATGATCTATGAGGTTCACTGAGTGTGCTGATGTGTCTTGTTTTGAGTTTGGACGTGTATCATGAGAGTATTTGATGGTTGAAGTTTTTGGATCCAAACTTATTTCGTTCGATTCTCATTATTGTTGCATTGTTTGTGATTTTTAATATGATATTTGAGATCAGCGTGTTTCTGAGTAGAACTGTGGTTTTGTTTTGAATTTTTGGAGATTTTGTGGTTTAGTGTCACCGGAGAAGACGACCGGAGCTAGGGCTCCGGCGTCTGGTTCACTTTCAGGTGGCCTGAGGTTTCAATGAAGGTGATGATGTCTGGACCGTTGGATCTTTGGATCTGATGGTCATAAGTGTGCCACGCCATTTAAAATTTGTTTTCATTTTGTGGTTTGTGTGTTGGTTACCCCATGCTTGTTACCATGCGCATCAGATCTAAACCGTTCATCTGGCCTACTATTTGATTTGTTGACTGATTTGTATGCATTTGATTAATATGATAGATGTGATATTGCCAACGCATTAATTTTCTCATGTGCTTAGCACGTGCTCTTATTTTATTTCTGATCAATTGTGTGTGGGTGCGTGCATCATTATTAATGTGTGTGTGTGGATCTGAACCACTTATCATGATTACATGTTGCTTTTGTTGACTTGATGTGAAGCGTTAAATTGATCTTATGGCTGATGGTGAGTCAATTTGGTTGACTGAGTTTTTTTTTTGTTTGGCTGTGCTGATTGTTTTTGTTGTGGATTGGGTTTGATACCTGCACCCCCTGTTTAGGCCCATTTGTTCATTAAACGTGAATTGCTTGCTGTTTGCACCCCCCATGTTTATTTTAATTATTTTTATTTTCATTAATTGTTGCATTTCATTTTTAATTTTTAAAAATAGTTTTATGCATCCAAAAATTATGAAAAAAATCATGAATCATCCTTAGGGTTTTATAAAATTTTTCCAAATTTTATTTTATTTTTAGCATCTGGATTAATTGTTGCTTTAATTTCTTTTTGATTTGTTTCATATGTGCACACTTAAACTTGCTGATTGTATTTCTCATCATCTATAAAACATTTTAAACCCATTCTTTTTGCATTGTTTCACCAACATCTTGAAGTGCATAAAAAAATTTTTCTCATATTTTTAAACTCTTTTCATATTGCATTTTGGTCGCTCTCTTTTGCATATTAGTTCATAATTCCTATGTGACTTTGCATGATTGATTGAAGGACTTGTCTTGTGAATTTTTGCATGAGTTTTTAATATGATGTTTGACCCTGGTTGAGGTATTTTGAGATTTAATTTAGTAATTTTTGAAGATGATTTGCTAATTGTTTGATTGCTCTTTGTTTGAGGTCTTCTTTTGTGCACATCTTTGATCATGTTTGATTACTTGTTTATGTAGGCACTTGTGCCATTATTTGGGATTGTTTCTCTGATTTCTTAAACCATGTTTGAATCATTATAGGTCATTTGATTGCAATTATAGGTCATTTGTGTGAGGTTGTTGCATATTTTGTGCACATGTTCAATATTTGATTTACATGCCTCTTTTGACTTATCTTCTCACTTCTTCTCATCTATGCCTCTTCTTGGTTTGTGTTTGGTTTGTGTATACCATGCCATATAATTCCTTTGAACTTCATTTGATGTATGTTTCTGACCTTGGAGCTTTGCATTCATGTCATATGCTATTCATGTTTCATTTTGCATCCTTTAACATGTTTCACTTACATGCTTCCTTCTCCTTCATCTAATGATTCTTAATGCTTGGATACTTGCTTGTATGCCTTAGGTGACACTTATATAGCATGTTTAGGCACATGTTTAGGTCATCCACATTCTGACTTTGATTTTTTTTGAAGCATTCTTGCATGATCACCTTGCATATCCACTCATTCTTCTTATACTCCTTCTTTGATGACTTTCTTGTATGTTTTGCCATTTGTTTGCATTCTCTTTGCTTGATATTGTTTGGTAAACATTATGGGTCACCTCTAAGGTGTACATTCTGACTTGGATGAGTTTCATTTGGTTTGTAACCACTTCTCTTTGGGTTGTGACTTGTTTGGGTTTCATTTGTCTTATTGTTGCTTATGTTTGTTTTTGCTAACCATGTAGGGGCTAATGGTAAGTGAATGGGATGTGGATAGTTATCCACATTCTAACTTCTCCTTTCTCTTTTAAGCTTTCATACTTGTGTTTGCTTTAGCATTTAAGATGCTTCTTTCTTCTCTTTCACTCTCTTCCTCCCATGGATCTCAAGACTTGTTTAAGTCTTGGATTCTCTCCCTTTAGAGCTACCTAGTCCAACTTAATTTTTGATTAAGCTTGGAGTAGGATTAGCATTAGGCTTTAGGTAGTCGTCTCTCCTAAGCCTCACTAACCATAGGTTACCCATGCATGATAACATTAGGATTCTTAGTTTTCCTTTAGAGTTTCCTTTTGGGTCTTCTCTCTTCTCATCTCAAAACTTCTTGAAAACATTTAATAAAATATTACGTATATTGCGCTCGAGCCTTAAGTGTAGGAATTGAAGAACGAGGGGTCTCCCCTCCTCTTCTAGGGTGTTTAACATACGTCCCATTTGGGGGCGACCATGCGATTCACTCGTTCCCGCATGGTAGACTTTGGTTCAATGTAAGTTACGAATTAACTTAAAACACTTCTGTCTTAAAAAACACAAAACAAATTCAAATCTTTTTATCCTTCGGGATTGTTTGGTTCCAGACTATTTTCATAAAAGAGTACGTTACCTTCCGTCTAAGTCGCAAACAGGCATCGACCCTAACTGCCGGACGCGAATCTAACGTCGCTCATAAAAAACACTAACCGACCTCGTTAGGTCAAACTACGACTGCTCTGATTTCCTCTCTCTAGTCCGATTGAGGATACGTAGGCACAAGACAGCGATTGTATTGGCGAGCAACCTCCCCCAGTTCCCGTCCGAACTACGTTGACTCTGACTTTCCCATTGCCATGAGGGAGTACGTAGGCCTAGGACAACGATAACGTCCTATCGAGTCACTTCTTTTTTTTTCTTCGTTTCTCCGTTCTTTCCGCTCTCGTTTCTTCTCCGGTCCAGTAACAGTGGAGCTCCAGACGACGACACCCTTTGATGCAGACAACAAGCGTGGATCCCATCGAGTACGATGGACGTGTTGGGTGCTAACACCTTCCCTTCGCGTAACCGACTCCCGAACCCGGACTATGGTTGCGATGACCATGTCTTTCCCCCTTTCTCTTCAGGTTTATGCAGTGTTTCCTTTCCCTCTCTCGGGATAAATACACATTGCTGGCGACTCTGTGTTTTTCCGCGCCACTCTCGCGTTTGTACCGTTGGATGTGAATCTTTCGGGAGCGACACACAGTTACAAGGTTTGTCTATTCACTCTTGTCATTGTTATTTTACATGTTTTGTTCTTTTACAATGTTATGCTTCTTATTTGTGAACAAGCAAGCGGAAAACCGGGCGGTGGGTATAATTTTGATGATTCTCTTTCATTTTTTAGGGTTTCACAACTGTGTGTATGGATTTAGTTACTCTGAATTTCTTTGTTAATGTTACCCATGATGCTTATATTAATTTGTGAAACAAGTAATTCCTTAGACCGTTAATTTTTAATAATACTTGTGTGTGCCTGCAACTTCATTTTTTATAAGAGTGTTGAAAAAAATTGCAAATTTTTGTTATTTGAGGAATTTCAGGAGCTTGAAGCACTTGCAGATCCAATGAAAAAGTAAGTTTTGGTTATTTGAGGAATTTCAGGAGCTTGAAGCACTTGCAGATCCAATGAAAAAGTAAGTTTCAGTTATTTGAGGAATTTCAGGAGCTTGAAGCACTTGCAGATCCAATGCAAAAATAAGTTTCAGGAGTTGTGAAAAAGGTTTTATTTTTTTATACTTTGCTGAATGATTTGAAATTTGTTTTTGTGATTGTTATGTGTTTTTGATATTTACTGTATAAAAAATGGAGATAAGTTGAAATTTTGCAGGCCTGTGCACTTTTGGTCTTGCCTATTATTTTACTAGCTAGAGTTTTTTTGCCATTTTTGAGTTAGTCTTATCTGCTCTTTCTTTTTTATTGAAATCCATATTGATGTGTTTTTTTTTTATATATTCATCATCACTTACTATTTCAAGTTGTATTTTTATTGAATAAAGGATGTTGTAGTTACAAAAGTTTTATGGTCTGCAATCAATGAATGCATTATTCAGATATATTATATTATGGCTTGCTGAATCAGTGAAAAAGGGGAGAACAAAGAAAAATTTATGATGAAAAGTTATGCAGTTGTTTCAATTTGTTCTTATTTCGTGTTCATATTTGTGATAGGACGTAATGAAACACATATATTCTGCACATAAAAACGCCGCAATTAAGGCTATGCGAGAAACCGTCGCATCCGAGAGTTTGTTACAATGCCTGAGGTATGACTATTTTGAGACTATGACCAAACATGATATTTCGGGAAATATCTATTCTGAATTTGTAATTCGATGCTACATACTAAGTTGTTGCTGACACTTTTTTGCGATTTTTTGGTAGTATATGTTTTTGGTACTGTGTAAATGAAAGTATAGTTGGAAATTATTGTGTTCGATTTTCTACATGCAGTTGTTATAGGACGGAAGGCTTTCTAACAACATCGAAATCTGAAGGAATGAAAACAAAGTCTAGGAAATGGTTCTATACTAAAGCCTTGCACCAATACTTCACTGTTGTATCAGATTTTACTTTGCAGAATTTAGAAAATTCAGTTGTCGTAAAAATTTTGCTTTCTTTTAGAATGGGTTGTTTTTAGAACAAGAGTAAGATGGTGAGAATGGAGTGATGATATTGGTAGAATATGCTGCTACAACTTCTATATCAACATTGATGGAGGTTTGCATTGTTTCTTATTGGACTGATAGAATAATTTAAAGCCACTGCAGCAGGGTATTCATGGCAACCGCAACCATGGCTACTGCAGCAGGTGCAGTTGCTCTTTTGTACTATACATTGAATAAGAAATTACAGTCTCAAAATACAATTGATGATGATGAAGATAATGGTAGTGATGCACCGACGGATGGGCGGTTATGTATTACTCATAGGTTAATTGAAGCCCCTGCTACATGGATGGAAACAATTTCAATCTTCCAAAAAATAAATCTAGATATGTTATCAACAATATTGCTTTCGAAGCCCTAACCGAAGTGATTGCAACTTTTTTGGTCTGTATCAATTTGTATAGATCTATCTCAAACGTTATGATTTTTAGGTTTTTCGTAACAACTTTGCGGGTGGGTTATGCTCTGGATGTTCCATGGTATGTTAGCATTGGATGCAATATTTTACCTTGAACAGTATGGTGGTGAAAATGATGTGTGGAAATTATGGTATGTATTGGGTTTTAAGAAGATGATGATTATAAATCACTTATTTCAGCTTTTATATACAGGATGATATTTTCTCCTCTTTGGATGTTCCATGGCGTTGTGGCTCAAGGAAGGTTTTCATTACCTGCACCCTCTGCTCCGCGTAATCGACATGTATGCCAATGTCATTTTTAACTGAAATTTGAGACAATTTTTTTATTGTGAGTTTTTGTTCTGTTATTGTGGATATCAGGCCTTTACACTTTAGAACCATGAATATTTGTATTGTTTTTTGGCTATCATGGATAAAATTTCAAATTTAGTTTTTTTAATCTTTATTTCATCTCTCTTTAATCAGTTACTATTATCATGTTTTCCTCCTGTTAATGATTATTATGACAAGTAAAAACAATACTAATTTTCTATGTTGTTAGAGTGGGAACCATGTCATGCCATTGTTGCAACGACATTGCCTATTGCGTTTGAATTGCTCCTTTGTATATATCTCGAGAGCTTATATGGTACCTTTCTACTCTATGCTTTGTGCTTTCATAATCATTAATAATTTTCAAATATTTTAGTCAATTCAACATGTATCTCATTTGTCTTGCACAGTTGGTGGCTTTGCAGCAGTAGAACTGAAGATTGTGTTCCATCCTTTATTAACATTTGAAATCATTATTCTCATTGACAATTTTAGGTAATTTCTTTTGGGCTAACTAGATCCAATCTCATTGACAATTGCAGTGCAACCTCTGATCTAACTTTTACCTGCTGCCTTGCTGTAGGACTGCCTAATTACGATGTCACAGATATAACGTGACCAAGACCGCCTGATTGAGCTAACTAGATCTTCTTGATGCAACTGGACTTCATATGGATCACGGAAACCCGTGTTTTTGTCAATATTCATCTTGTGTCACCGGCAGTGGAGTTTCTTCCTTCAAAGGTGCGACTCCCATTTTTATCGATTATTTTTCATCCAAACGACATTCTGTGTGCATGTATGCTTTCTTTCAGTGTACATTGTTGTGACACTGTTTATGGTGGTATTTAGGTTCTACAGACATCAACAATAGGGTAGATGGCAAGCACTATTTTATTGCATTAGGCCTTGGTTTTTAGTTTTGATTATGGCTATTGTGACAAACAATCTAACATTTACAGACTTCAATGTATTTATTTTGATGCAGGAAATTAATAAAAAGATACAATCTCTCGATTACATAAGCTTTACAGTAGAGGTTCTAATTGCTGATCTTCAACCCTCATATAATAATGGGGTAATGGTTGTAGTGACAGGCTGCTTGACTGGAACTGACAATGTTAAACACAATTTTGTTCAATCATTTTTTCTACCTACATAGGACAATGGCTTATATTTTTTGAATGATGTTCCTTTATCCATATTCTTATGTCAATGCTTAGTCTTAAAGTATAAAAATATGGAGGCAATAACTAACTAACTTTCAAATTTGTATTCAATTTTGTATTAAAAAAGTGACATTCTTTTACATGTAGGATGAGCTGTTGTGTATGAGATTTTGATCAATTTAGCGTATCTAAATCTGCATTATCCTTGCTTTTGGAAGACTCCTTTGAGTTGGAAGTTCAAATTGTGTTTTAACATGCAGCTTCCTGATTATATCACGATGTGATTGAGCATCCCATGGATTTTACCATGGCGAGGAAGAAGTTAGCGAATGGATCTTGCACCCCCTAGGTCTGAACTCAAACTTCTTCATTCACACGAGTTTAAATATCTCGGTTTGAGACATGTTTCTTTCGTTTTAAACTAAAAAAAATTGCTTTGCCAATCATTGTAGGCCTGGCTACGTATCTTCCTCTTCCCCAGGATCTTGTGAGGTATGTTGAGAGTTGTATGTATTCGCCTTTGTAATGCAACTATAAATGAACAAAAGCAATTAACTACTGACTTTGAAGCTTTTCGGTTTATTAAAGGTGTTTTGTGTATGGTGTCTGCTTATGCTTGTGCAAAGGCTATAGTAAGTTTTACTGGTGTGATAATACTCCTGAAACATTTGATCATCGATGAATTGTTTATTTCATTATCTGTAAATTGGGCATATTGGATATGAAGTAATACGGTCTGATAGATTGGTGTACTCTTTGCAGGGTTGTTGTCGGTGGTGTGGTGACCATGTTTCGCGAGCAGTCTTTAATATATTTTTGCCACTCCAACAAAAAGTAAGATTAAATGATTTCTACTATATTCTTATACTTGTATCGTAAGGAATTTGGGGTAGCAGATTTTATTGTGTTGAAGCAGTATGATTTTGATAAATGGTGAATGAACATATATTATTCACCTTTTTTATCTTATTTGTTTATATACAAACAAAGCAAATATTTGACAGTTAACATGCATATATTTTTAAGGGATAATCTTGTGAGTTATGACTTTTAATGTTTTCTTTGTGTTTGTTATACTGTACATTTAGGACAAAAGCTGATGTGGACTCAACCTTTTGTTATTTGGAAATCAAAACATGCAGAGTTACAGTAGTTCACATGCAGGAATTATGAATTTCGTTCATTGTTTTTGACATCATAACTTATACTGCAGTTATTTTCCGGGGAATTTTTATTTGGGGATGTGAAGCTTCTAAAACATAAACTCATAGGTATTATCGGTACCTTTAGTTACATCAGTTCTTGGCGAAATGCACAGAATTTCTGGAAAGGTATCATCATTTTTAAGTTTAAAATTTAGAAATGAAGGTCACACTCATATGATTATTTATTTTGTTTATAGGTTCAAGTTTGTGGGAGTACTGCTTATGTTGCGCAAACGTCTTAGATTTAAAACGGGACATTTAAACATTCATCAGATCTAAATTGGCCTACTGGTCACTAGGCCACCTCTACTACCCAGTTTCTTTGTCCAAAGCCCTTACGGACCTATAGTATTGTCCATAACCATGGTCCCCTTTTCTGGTTGGGGTTCTTATCAGGTAGGTCAATCATTTCTTTTATATTTAGTCAAATTTTGTGTGCATTTGTAAAAAATGTTAATTGTCGAG
The DNA here is from genome assembly GCA_022829125.1 of Lathyrus tuberosus. Classification (NCBI taxonomy): domain Eukaryota; kingdom Viridiplantae; phylum Streptophyta; class Magnoliopsida; order Fabales; family Fabaceae; genus Lathyrus; species Lathyrus tuberosus. The sequence goes on from JALAZF010000516.1 coordinate 1,991,588, forward strand.
CTCTTTGGTGCAGTCTACTTCATTCAAAGCCACAGTAGTACCCGTGTGTTCGCACGTGTATTCTCCATATAGCTAATAACAGTGTCTTTTACCATAATTTTCATTTAATTTTTCTTATTATTATTTTCTGCATAGGTCTCTCTCTTGAGGTGCTGAAAAAAATGTCTCTGATACCATCAAAGATTTCCTAGTATGTCTGCTCATGCTAAAAACTGAATTACCGACGAAAAATGAAATCGACTTCTAACAATGTAACAATATACAGGGCGCGACATTACTATGTTTGACTAAGCCAACCTCATTGACATCTCCTCTACCTAGCTAGTATTACTGCCATGGGACTACTAACTATAAATAGAAAAAATTCATTTATAAAGAATATGTTAGTAGTCAATCCCTAACTTGGACAAGCTTCGTATGTAGTATTACATGTCTTGCATGTCCTCTTATGTGAGAACACTTTAGGCTTAAAACAATCGCAGATGCTTATGCTACTAGGAAAACTGGTTTTTATCTGTTTTTATAGTTGAATATGATATGAGTTTTGTCTATTTTTTTACAGCTTTTCAGCCTCATTTATTACCACGTATGGGAGATATCCCACAAAGCAACTTCTAATTTGATTTTGGATTGAGGTAGTGATACACATTCAATCCATTCACTATACATTCTTAGTCACCCATGAATACTGTCACAAAAGCTCATTTTAAAAAAATTTGTACACACCCCTTGATATTCAATCTAAAAAGTGAAATAGATGTTACAATTGTAATGTAGCATTATTCATCTGCTCTACCAGGTTAGGGTGCCCTCACATTTTATACCGCAGAAAACAAAAGTTCAACTTTGATAACCAGTGTTTCTACATATAATTTAACTCCTATGAAGGTACTGGCTACTAAACTCTTCACTAGAACTCTTCACTTCTGTTATCTATCTACCATGACAATTTGACTTTAAGAAAATATAATGCTTCAGTTTTGAGGAGCAGTGACTTCTTCCTGGAGAGCTGACATGCCTGTAAGTAGTTTTCTCAATCTGAACTCAAGTATGTAATATATATACATACAAATGATAGATGTTTGATCATATTATTGTCCATAAACTCATTTTCCTTAATAATGTTTAGCATGGAATCTAACATGTCTTTGCTGGTGTCTACACATGTGCTTTCCTTCAAAAATGTCAAACAGCTTCCTAACATTTTTTGCCTGTCTCTTTTTTACACCTTGTGGATCGATCATCTTCAACACAGGAAAAAAATCTGCCACATTTGATGTGCCAACAAGTTTTGTGATATCAGTCACCAAGTCCTTAAACTTTCCTGCTTCACCATTAGTCTGGACCAAATCCACAGAGAAAATAGTGTCTGCCAACAGATTTATGGTTGTTTTGAACGTTGTTGTTCCAACATCTATCGCTTCGCCAATTTGGCTGCTTTGATCGATATCATGGAGAAGCTCTTGTATTTTCTTGCGCCTTACGTCTTGGCTAACATCAAGAGTCCTGTGAGAAAATAATTCAGTGTTGCATATTTTTCTTAATTCCTTCCAAAGAGGTGAAACTGGTAAGAAGGGAAGAGTATAGTGCTCATGGTCGAGAACCGAAACAGATTGTGGAATAGTTCTGTTTGACAAGAACTGGTCATTGGTGAGAAGCACATGTTTTGTCATGTCTGCTGAGGAGATGACAACAGTGGTTATTTGGACAAATTTGGGACTCATTACTGGGCCATGAATCTTACCAAGTTTTTCCAATGATTTGTGGGCCATGAATCTAGATGGTGTGACAAAATATTTGTGGCATTATTGTGAAACTTAAGTCTGGTATTCGACTGTGCCCATTTTGTTTGATTGCAGACTTCTTGATACTGTTTTTTTTACTTATATAGACAAATGTTAGTTAGTGATATATTAGTTTCCACGGTTCGAACGATGAACTTCTTAGTATTGTTTGATTTTGATTTTGATCATATGCTATTTTTTCTCGGTACTGATTTATTTTTATTATGTTAGTTTCCTGTGTTTGCAATTCATAAGTTTTACTATGTTAGCAATTCATAAGTTTTGGCCTTGCCCCTGTTAGTAGGTGGAAGCATTGGTCAGGTCCTTCTTTGGTTGGATGAGGGGTCAGAGGAATATGAATCATGTTGTTTATGTTAAATTGGATTCTTGAAGGATGAAGCATGCTACGGTGTATTTGATCTAAGGTTTTTACGGTCTGGGGTACATCCTCTTTATCTGGTTCGATAGTATAGTGGAAGGTGATTTTCGGATTGGTTTGGGCAACAGCTGATGCGGTAGTTTTCATGAGGCTTGAATTGGCATTTGTTTTCATCGTATCCTTTACAGCGGTTCGAATATTCTGCTCAGAATTATCGTCGTCCTGATTGATTCGGTGGCTGAACTTCTCATTTTATTCGCCCCGATTTGTTGCTCATAGCATTTACTGGTGGTCACCATTGGAGGTAGCAGGTTCTTGTATGTATAGGGGGCTGTCATGGATATTACAGGTTGCGTTCATGGTTTGTTTCCTTGATGCTGTATAAGTTTAATTAACTGACAATATCTTTGTTTAGCTATTGGGAGTAATAGAAGTTATGTGTGTGACATGTGCTTGATAGCATATCATTTAGTTCTTCTTAGTACTGTTTTGTCAATGTAAATATGCATGTTTATATTATGAAATTGGATATAAAACATTATGAAATCTTATATTTACTATGTCATATAAAACATTATAAAATATTATATTTACTATATCAGTCTAACCACACAACATAGGATATTGATTAAGATATTGATTATGGATGCCGGAGTTGAAAGGAAAATAAATAATTGCAGTCAAGTTAACAGCACTAAGACACAATGGTGGCCTTTCAAAACTAAATAAATGCAGTCACGTTAACATCACTATACCATTATAATTTGATATTTGTGTGTGTTCGGCTGCTACTTTTATGGAGAATCTTGCTTTGCTAGAAAGTGCAAAAAGCTTGCCTGTTTTAAGGTTATGGTTGTTTATCCCTTTTGATCTGCAAGGAAATATCAATGTAGTCAATATCGGAATTTTGCAACACATTCGCGCCAATGCTGCCACGTTGAGGCCAATGACGTTGCACATTAATGGTACAGGAGTGACTCTGGGTTTCGCAGCTGAAACAATGTTGTTGCCTGTTTTAAGTTTAGGATTGTTTATCCCGTTTGGTCTGCAAGACAATTTCAATGTAGTCAATATCAGCATTTTGCAACACATTCGCGCCAATGCTGCCATGTTGAGGTCAGTAACGTTGCACATTAATCGTAGCCGTCAAAATGGTTTGCTTCTCAAGATTAGTTCTTCGACAATCTTCTTCTCACCGTGTTTCTTTCAATCCTTGATTTTTTTCTGTATTGCTTTTTTTTTGTTTAACCTAAAGCATTCAACTTTTAAATTACTTTTCGATTTTCCACATATGATTCAGAAGGATAAAGATTACAAAATATATGACCACATCTTATTTTCTTATTTTGTGTGATTACCATTTGAATCAGTTTTTCAATGATGATACAAATTGCACAATGGTGGCAGCAACGATTTTACGATGGTTCTGCATCAGCGAGATTGTTTTTTGCAAAACAGTTCAGGTGTGTTTAGTCATTTTTGACTTTTCTTTCTGAATCTTTTAATTATGGATGATTGTCTCTTGGTTTTGATTTTGCATTTGATGTATTCGTAGGTTGTTCCACACATTACTGATGCCATCCAAGAGTGGATAGAATGCGTAGCACATATATCGATTGATGGAAAACAAGGCCCTGTTGATGTTTATTTATTCGTATTTTATTTATATGTATTATTTTATGTATATGATGGTTTGATTTCAGCATGAGATATTTATTATTGCTAATTTTACTGATTTTACTTATGCTCTCATTATATTTGGGCAACGCACCGATGATCGAATAACGTCATGAGAAAAATATGAGAAAAATATTTTTTTTATAAATTAATTTAAATATCTAAATACGGGAAAAAATATATGTCTCTTATAAATTAATTTAAATTATTTTTAAATTAATGAGTGAATGTTAATATTTTTTATACGAGAACAACTTTATTATTCATGAAAATATTGGAAAACATTTTGACATTGACAAACAATACCCATGCGAACTCACAGAGAAAATATGATGCTAGTCCAAAAAATTTTATATACCAAAACAATAAAGAATTCTGCATTTATATTTATTTTAAATAATATTTATACACGGGAAAAAATTGTTGTTCTACTTATATTTCATCTTCTACTTATAACATTATTTTTCATATCAAGTTTTTGTAATTTGTTTTAAACAATTTTATTTGTATATATAAACAATGGCAAAATAAATAATTCAATCAACAAATTTTTTTAAAACAAAAATTTTAATATAATTTTTCTTTTCTATTCATCTAACTTTTTATAAATATAATGTTCTTTTTTATATTAATGAATATTATATTACTATAAATCTTTATATTCTATATTAACTAATATATTTTTTTCCTATATATTATAATTTATTTTTAAAAATTATTTTTGAAAACAAATACGCGTAACACATCGGTACTCGTGATACCGCACATGTGTCCATTAATATGAAACGGAAATACTTAAACTATTTATTTAAGTATTAAAAGATAAAAAAAATATCCATCATTTTAAAAAGTATGTGATCAAATGCGCGTAATACACCAGTATCCGTGTGAACGCACGGGTATCTAGACCAGAATCTGTGCGAACGCACGAGTTATTTTATTTTTTGTATAATTAAAAAAAATAAAAGTAAATATATTTAAAATAATGTATGAATTCAAACACAGACAAAATATATTTATTTATGTTACTAGTATTTGCATAAATACTATGTTATTATTTGATATTAATAAAACTAAATCATTGCATAAATATTTTTATAAAAACTATCAAAACAAAATTAATATTTAAACATCGAAAAGTATACGGTTGATTCAAATATTTATATATATGGAAAAACTATAAGTATGCTTCAAATATAAATAAAATATGTTTTTTTTAAATAAATTTTTTTTGTTAAAATAATTTTGTCTTCTTTTTTATTTTTATTTTTTAAAAAAACAAATGTGCGTCACCAATCAGTGTTCGTGGATATTTATTCTATCTCTTTTTTAATATAAATTATATTTTTTATATTTATTAATTTTTATTAATTCTATTTTTCTTTTCAAATTTTAAATATAAACAAATATGCGTCACCGACGGGTACCCGTGCGAAGGCACAGATATCCGGCTAGTTAATTATAAATGAAAGATGCAAAAATGCACGATAAAATATTCGTGGCAATTGCTCGAATTGTTTTCTAAAGTCATTAAGTCTTCTATTTTAACTTTAATTTAACTCAAAATTATTAATATAGTCTTGTTCACACAAACACATTTTTCATGTGGAGGGTGATTTTTCAAATCACTCTATGTTGTGAGTTGCATTTTCATTAATTTATCAAATGATATGATTATATGTACATTTCATCACACATGATTAGAATATTTATAATATTTTAGTATGTATGCTATTTAAAAAAATATTAATATAAGGTAGCACCTAATAGCATAAAAACTCATATCTCGTTCAATTTGTTTCCGGAGACTCTGTGCCATATAGCACCGCTCATCATGAATATATCTGTTGAAAATAGAGTTAATAAATGATGGATTAGTCTCTTAATTTGTTAGGAATAATTGATCATTTTTTTAATAATTGATAATTTTTTTAATTATTATTATTTTTATTTATAATAATTTGTATTGATTATACTATTTATATGATGTTATATAAATATGATTGATCTTATTGTGTAATATTATATTTATACAAAATATTATACATAATTTTTCATATTTCTCTTTAAACTTGGTTCATCTTTCTCTTTAAGTTATGAGCACGAAACTATACCATATGATTGTTTACTAATTATCTAAAAAGTAATATGAATAATTTGGTAATGAAGCTCTAACTATCGTAAAATATAGGTTTAATTCATCCTTTAGTCCCTTAAATTAATTTATTGTTTCTATTTTGTCCCTCAATTCAAAAACATTACAATATAGCCCTTTAAGACTCCTTTGTTAGCCTTATAAGTCCCTTATGTTAAATTCTATTAGAAAAACGTTAAAAACGCCTACGTGACAGAGTGAAATACTGACATGGCTCATAGTGAAATACTGACACGAATATAGTTAGAGCTACGAAGAAGACGACACTTATCAACTTTTACCATTGTTCATTTCTAGTCTAAGGTACATTTATGCACTTGCTATTTTAAAAAGCAAACTTTTAACATTTGCTCCTACTTCAAAGACTCATTTCTGCATTATTTGGTGTGATTAGGTCATGAGTGATAGGTTTGAGTGTGTTATTCATCATGGGGGTGTGTTTTTTGAGTTTAACAAATTAGGTTACAAGGGGTTAGAGGAGGTTTGGAAGTTGACCTTGATTTCTGGAGTTATTTTGAGGTTCTGAGGGGTTAAAGGATTTAAGGTATCCAAAAGTGGAGAGTTTGTGGTATTATGATGCAATGGATAATAATGAGTTAATTTTGTTGAAAGATGATACAGGAACAAATATAATGAAAATGATAGCAGTGATCAATAGGAATGTGCATCTATATGTCATGCAACCAGTTTATGGAGAAGAGCAAATATTGTCTCTAGAAAACAATGTAGAACCCAATGGGGTAGAAGAAAACAATCTGGAATATGAAACCTTGGATGATTTGAATATGGTGTAAATGGAACTTTTGATGATTTGGGGACTTTTGAAGATTTAAATAATCTATGTGAAAGATCAGCATTTACAAGTTGGTGATTGTGTGCCTGATTATTACAAAAAAGAGTGTTATGAGGCTTAATATACACCAGTGATTTATCCAGTTAATGGGAAATCTCTTTGGACAAAAATAGATGTTGTTGACCTGCAACCACCCCCCATAAATAGGAAACCTGGTAGACCCAAGAAGAAAAGGAACAAGGAGGCTGGAGAACAAGTGAGAAATGAGTCACAGCTCAAAAGAGAAAATTTTGGTGTCAAATGCAGTTGGTGCCATAAGGATGGTTACAACAAAGCCACTTGCAAGCTGCCTAAAACTTCCACTCAACCAATACCAACTAGTACTTCAACTCAACCATCCCCAACTGTTACCTCAACTCAACCAACCCCAACTACTACCTCAACTCATCCAACCCCAATTGCTACTTCAACTCAGCCATCACTGCCTACTGCTTCAAGTCAGCCAACACCAACTGTATTTTCATCTAAGTTAACACCAGCTGGAGATTCAACTCAGCAGCCGTCCAAAAAGAAAAGGAGACTTCAAAAAGGCCTAAAATATGTTCTTAGCCAACCCTAATAGTTATGCTTTGTTTTTTACGACTTATGGCTTATAATGCCACTTTTGTTGGTTTTGTTATGTAACATATGGCTTACAATTCCTTTTTTGTTATTTATGACTTATGGCTTATAATGCCACTTTTATTGGTTATGTTATGTAGCATATGGCTTACAATGCCTATTTTGTAGTTTATGACTTATGGCTTATGTTAGTTTCTTGGATTGGCTGGAATTTTGGTAAAACAAAGGTTGTTCAATGTTGATGTCAAGGTGGTGATGCTGCAACATTAAGTCTTAACACTGGACTGTGTTAAGTGTTTAAGTTCGATGTCTGATGTCACATGCGATGCTGTGACATCAGGTCTGCAGAATTAATAACATCAGGTTTAGTGATGTTGTTAGGGTTTGCGTTTTAGCTGGAATTGTGGAGAGCAGGTAGTCTCTTTGGATGCGAATATCTTGGGTTAGATATTCTCTGTTGCATAGAGATTTGATGCAGGTTTGTAGGAGATTTAAAAGGTGAAGATTTAAAAAGATTTTGGGGGATAAAATCTGTTTTGAAGATTCAGTTTTAAATAACAAATCAGATCAAATATTGCAAGGAGTCCAAGCCCAGTTCAGGTGGCTATATAAAGCGCATAGATCAAAGGAAGAAGACACAGAAATACAGAGAGAAGATCAAGAACATAGGCTGAGTGTATTGAGTATTTTGTACGAGGTTTGTATACACCATTCTAGGTTGAATTGGTGAGTTATTTTCTGTCCTCTCTTAGAAGCTGTGAAGCGATAGAGAGTTGTGTAACTTGATCAAAGCTGTGAAGCAGGATCAAGGTTTCTCAAAGAGGTTGTTCTTTGAGAGGTTTTAGGGATTGAGTAGTGTTCTCATATCTAAGTGGTTTCTTAGGTAGGAAGTCACTAGTAGGAATTAAGTTTAGGAGATTGTCAACTGGGTTGTTGAGTCTGTAAATTAATTCTACAAGTAGTGAATTTCATCCCTGGCTTGGTAGCCCCCAGATTAAGTTGTTTGAACTGAACTAGGTTAACAATTTGGTGTGTTCTTCTGTTGTTTATTTCGTCCATTGTGCAGAGTGTGTTGTTGTGACATCGCACTTAACATCACACATCTGGTACCAGAATTTCAATTGGTATCAGAACAGGCATCCTGTCTGTCTCTGGGTGAGATCTAGGGAAGTTACTTTCTGGTGTAAAGATGGACGGAGGATTTGTCAACAAACCCCCTATTTTGGATGGATCGAATTATGATTATTGGAAGCCAAAGATGATCACCTTTTTGAAATCCTTGGACAGCAGGGCTTGGAAGGCTATCATTAAATAATGGAAAGCACCTGTTGTGTTTGAAAAAGGTGATGCTGGGAAAGATAAAGAGGGCACCTCAAAGCTGAAACCTGAAGAAGAATGGACCAAGGAAGAAGATGAGCTTGCCCTTGAAAATTCAAAAGCCCTAAATGCTATCTTCAATGGAGTTGACAAGAACATATTCAGGTTGATCAACTCATGTGAAGCTGCTAAGGTTGCATGGGATATTTTGAAGGCTACTCATGAAGGTACATCTAGAGTTAAGATGTCAAGACTTCAGCTTCTAACATCTAAGTTTGAAAGCCTGAAGATGAAGGAAGATGAGGCTATTCATGACTTCCACATGAGTGTTCTTGAGCTAGCCAATGCATCTAGTGCTCTTGGAGAGAAAATGTCAAAAGAAAAGCTTGTAAGGAAGATTCTTAGGTCACTTCCTAAGAGGTATAAGATGAAGGTGACTGCCATTGAAGAAGCACAAGACATCAGCCAGATGAGGGTTGATGAGCTCATTGGATCTCTTCAAACATTTGAGCTTGGGTTAAATGAAGAAGAACCTGAAAAGAAGCCAAAAAGTATAGCCTTGACTTCAAATGCTCAAGAAGAGAAAGGGAAGAGTACTGAATCCCAAGAGGATTTATCTCAGGCCATAGCTATGTTGGGAAGGCAATTCAACAAGGTGTTCAAGAGGATGAACAATAACTCCAGGCCTAATGTCAAGAACATCTCTTCTGACATCAGCAAGTCAAAAAAGAAGGATGAAGAGAAGACTGCCCAAGATAAAGAAGTTCAGTGCTTTGAATGTGAAGGTTATGGACATGTCAAGAAAGAATGTCCCACATTCTTGAAGAAGCAGAAGAAGGGCATGACAGTTTCCTGGTCTGAATCTGATAGTGAAAGTGAAGGTGAGTCAGCAAAGCATATTAGAGCCTTAACAGGAACTGTTGTTTCTGATGATGATAGTGATGGAGAAATAACTTATGAGGAGTTAACATCTACTTATCAAGAGCTGTGTTTAAAAAGTGCTGAGATTTGTCAAGAAAACAAGTGTCACAAGCAACAGATTGCTCAGCTTGAGAATGTAAAAGCTGATCTGGAAAATGACGTTATACTAGTTAAATCTCAACTTGATCAGATGACTAAATCTGTTAGGATGATGAACAGTGGTACAACCACTCTTAATAAGATTCTTCAGTCAGAGAAAGTTGCTGGAGATAAATCAGGTATAGGATATGTGGTTGAGGAAAAGAGTTCTACAGAAGCAAGCACTTCTGGAACAAAGAAGGAGGTGTCCCAACCAATGTCTCAGCATCAAACAAAGAGACATGATTCTACACCTAAGAAGGTTACTCATCCACAGCCTCAGAATGTTGAGAAGAAGAATGCTCATCATCAGAAGAAGGTGCAGTCTCAGGGAGCTAGTCAGTATATGCCACCTCAATATCACAAGAGCATGAAGGCTGCTAGGTTCAATCAGAACATGGTTCATCAACATCAGGGGAACATGTATGAATATGGATACAACAATGCTGTGCCTCATTACTATGGAAGAAGGAAGCCTCATCACCATAGGAGACAGTTCAAAAGACAGTATCCTTACCATAGAAGACAGTCAAACTATGGTAGTAGAAGACAACAGCCTTATCATAGAAGAAGAAATCAACACTATGGATGGCAGCACCAGCAACATCATCATCATGGTGGCAGAAGGTTTAACCACTTTAGAGATGATAGAGTTAGATGCTTCTACTGTGGCAGATTTGTACATATGCAGTTCTCTTGCTTCAAGTTTCATGGTTACCAAATTCTGCTTCTCAACCCAGACAGAAGGAGGTCAGGCCCAAAGTAGTAAAACAATGGGTTCCTAAAGCTCATGTCACATGTCTATTGGCTCACACATCAGATAGATATTTTGCTATGGATGCATGGTACTTTGACAGTGGATGTTCAAAGCACATGACTGGATCCAAGAAGCATTTGGTAGAGTTCAATCCTTGCCATGCAAATGATGTTATTTTTGGCAATGGTGAAAAAGGAGTAGTAGAAGGAGTTGGAAGAGTGAAGAATCATGATGGTCTTACTCTTGATAATGTGCTCCTTGTTCAAGGGTTGAGTGCTAATTTAATTAGCATAAGTCAACTTTGTGATGAAGGTTACAAGGTAAGCTACACCAAAGATGAATGTGTGGTAGCTGATGAGCAGAATGAGGTAGTGATGAAGGGAGTAAGATCCAAAGATAATTGCTATCAGTGGATACCTCAAGTGGACAGCTTATCTAGTGATGTTAAGGTTGATGTTGTAACATCAGATGGTGACATCAAGTGTGAAAGTATGATGAAAAGTCAATCTGGGTTAATGACTTATGGTGCTGTTACTCCAAAGTTGGATGATGTGTTAAAAGCTAACTTGAGTAGTCAGTTATGTGAGCAAGATGAAGGAGTCAACAATGCTGATGGAAGGATCAAAAGTTGTGACCTTAAGAAGTGTTGGGAGCTGAATACTTGCAAGGCCAAGAAAGATGACAACCTGACTAATGACTCCTATAGTTCAGAAGAAAAATTTCACAAGTTGACAATCCTTAGGTTGGAAGATGCAGATGCTAGAGCTGATGTTAAAACATCTCAAGTCAAGAAAGGTACTTCTAGCCTTAAAATAAAGAAGAGTGATGATGAACTAATTGCAAAAGTGGTTCCTGGGGTTGCTAAACGACTGAAATCAAGGAAGAGGAAAGATATTGAGTCACCTCCAAAGATGAGAACTGATAAGCAGAAGATCTATGTGGATGGTACTACAAAATCCAGGAGTAAAGTGTTCATCTCTTCCAGAAATAGGAAGATCAGAGATAAGTCTGATGATAATGTCCATGATATCTCTCAAATGAAGGAAGCCGTTGTTGTTAGAACTTCTGAGAAAATTCAAAAGGCCATACTAGATAATATTCCTGTGCTTTTCATAAAATGGTGGAAGTATGTTCTGGAAAAAGAATTTGGTATAGATACTCTGGATATGGTTGAGTTTGCTAGGATATGGTTCAGAGAGGGTGTGGGAACTTATGATATTCAGGTGTGTATGAATAAGTTGCTCTGACTGTGTTTTATTGGGAGCTTCTTGAAGGACTTCTTTGTGCAATGAGTCCTTTGAATGGTGATAAGAAGTTGATGTCCCAAAAGATGTTATAACATCATGTTTGTTGGTGGTTATATCTGGAAGATGATTAAGATTGGACATGTGGAGTTGGATGCTCTAGCATTTTCGGTCAAAAGAGGTGGAGATTATGGTCATGTGTTTAGTAGTTTGTTCTGGAAAAGCATGACTACAGTCTTTGAAGACTTCACCAGTTTCAACAACTATGGTGGATGTAAGGATAGAGGAATTGTGATCTCTTGAAGAGACTGGATCTCAGTAAAGCTTATAAGTAAGCTGAGAATTTGTGGAGTTTGTGACACAGTGTTGAGTTTGGATTATTTTGCTGATAGTAAATACAGTAGTGGAGCATATGTAATTCCCTGGTGTCAAGAGTGTCAAGAGTATCCTTGGTGAAGGATGTCTTTGTTCTGGATCTGAAGCTTAGTGCTTACATTATATCTAAGGAGCATCTACATAGTCATACAGGAGAATGATGAAGTAGAAGGTTTGCCTTGGATGGTGAAGATGAATTGTATGATAGCCTTTGGAGAAAGGGACAGTGGTACCAAAATGCATGTACTCAGAAAATGTGCTCAAATGTTCATCTCCATCTAGAGTATTTGTTAATCATGACAGGGGGGTACTTGTCTATGGATTTTGCAGCAAAGGTGCATTTATTGTGAAGATTGCATGCTGATCAAGCTTGCGGAGATTGGTTGCCTCTTATGAGGATATAATGTCAGATAGTATGTTATGACATTAGGCTGTTGATTGGTGTTTTGGTGTGGCCTTGAATGGTTCTAGTCATATGAAGCAAATTGTTTGAATCTTGTGCGCACATGCTTCTGAGGAGATGTCTAAAGACAAGATTGAATCATGGCCTTGAATAGATTGTACACTTGTCTTGGTGTGTTGACTTAAAGTTCAGTGGAAGGCATTGTGTGTGTGCTTCAGATCTTGTGGATGATTGTGTGAAGCCTTCATAACTGGATGGATGAAGAATATGTCTGGATTTTCAAAATGTGGATATTGCTGACAGAAGAAGTATGGTTTTGTACAGGGTGTCATAGGAGATTTAACTTGTTGAGGTTTGTCCAATTGTGGTTAAAAAGGGGGAGAAATAGCCAAGTGAGCCAAGAGTATCAAAGAGTACAAATGTCAAATGTTGTCAAATGCTGCTAAAGTGATGTGATGCAGAAGTGCAAAAATTAAGGAGGAGTAATTGCTGATCTGCTGAACAACTGTTATGCTGGTACTTGTTTTGAGGGGGAGCACCATTGTTGATTGTTGAAAATTGTATCTGTTGAAGATGGTGCTGCAGCAGAGTTTTGTGTGAAGTGAAGTCTTTATGTATTGAAGATGCTGCTGCTTGAAGTTTCAAAAAATATTCACGTTTATTCCGCTGCTGAAGTCTCTGAAGGTGCAGAGATTGTTTTAGCCAAAATTAGCCAAAGGGGGAGATTGTTAGTTTCTTTGATTGGCTGGAATTTTGGTAAAACAAAGGTTGTTCAATGTTGATGTCAAGATGGTGATGCTGCAACATTGAGTCTTAACACTGGGCTGTGTTAAGTATTTAAGTTGGATGTCTGATGTCACATGCGATGTTGTGACATCAGGTCTGCAGAATTAATAACATCAGGTTTAGTGATGTTGTTAGGGTTTGCGTTTTAGCTGGAATTGTGGAGAGGAGGTAGTCTCTTTGGATGCGAATATCTTGGGTTAGATATTCTCTGTTGCATAGAGATTTGATGCAGGTTTGTAGGAGATTTAAAAGGTGAAGATTTAAAAAGATTTTGGGGGATAAAATCTGTTTTGAAGATTCAGTTTTAAATAACAAATCAGATCAAATATTGCAAGGAGTCCAAGCCCAGTTCAGGTGGCTATATAAAGCGCATAGATCAAAGGAAGAAGACACAGAAATACAGAGAGAAGATCAAGAGCATAGGCTGAGTGTATTGAGTATTTTGTACGAGGTTTGTATACACCATTCTAGGTTGAATTGGTGAGTTGTTTTCTGTCCTCTCTTAGAAGCTGTGAAAGCAATAGAGAGTTGTGTAACTTGATCAAAGCTGTGAAGCAGGATCAAGGTTTCTCAAAGAGGTTGTTCTTTGAGAGGTTTTAGGGATTGAGTAGTGTTCTCATATCTAAGTGGTTTCTTAGGTAGGAAGTCACTAGTAGGAATTAAGTTTAGGAGATTGTCAACTGGGTTGTTAAGTCTGTAAATTAATTCTACAAGTAGTGAATTTCATCCCTGGCTTGGTAACCCCCAGATTAGGTTGTTTGAACTGAACTGGGTTAACAATTTGGTGTGTTCTTCTGTTGTTTATTTCGTCCATTGTTCAGAGTGTGTTGTTGTGACATCGCACTTAACATCACACATCTGGTACCAGAATTTTAGCTTATAATACCACCTTTTGTTATGACTTATAATGCAACTTTTTGTTATGACTTATAATACATCCTTTTGTTATGACTTACAATGCAACCTTTGTTATGGTTATGTTACATTTCACTAATTACCTCATTACACACAATTAGATTTGTTCTGATATGTTCATTGGACACAAAAGTAACATTCCACTAATAACATCATGACACACTCATTTCACTCATAAACTCATTACACAGAGGTGCATTTGTAAACCAAATACAACCAACATACATAATAATGTTGACAGAAACATTTCATGTCAGATACACATGAAAGAAAAATAAATTCATAGAGTGATAAAATCCCGACCTAAAAATACATTGTTACAAATACAACATTCAACACTAAGCTCAATATTCTAACCATAATTGACACCTTCAACCATCCTCTACTCTGAATAATTTGATTCTTCAATTTGAACATTTTCTTCTTTTGCCTTTGAATCATTAGATCCCTTTCATAAAAAATGTCGTCATCTAACCCTTTAAAAAAATTACAACCCTTATGCATATGATTTCTGTAATTTCTACACCCCCAAAAAAATTCCCAAAATGAACACTTTTCGTGTCACCCAAGGTACGAAGAACGCATTCATCTTCGCAATAATACTCTCTCCTCTTGTTTCTACGAATAACCGACCCAGTTATTCCAATAGAAGCACTACTTGACAAATTTAACATTGGAGAATATGAAGTTTAAAACCCTAGAAACAGATACAAGATTAAATGAAAGTTCAACACAACCTTGATTTTAACACATACAAGATAAACGATGAGATTGAGAAAGAAAGAAAACACAACAACGCAGCTTAAATCAAATGCACACAAACACTTTTTGGAATCATGTTTGAATATCAAGAAAGAAATAATAGTCATGTTTGATACAAGCGATACCCTTAAATAATGGTTTTTTTATCTTTTTACTAAGTCATTAGACAGTTGGCATGCCACGTTGGCAAATACTAACGTTTTCTCAACTAAGCTAACGGAAGGGACCAATATTGCTAACATAACTAATATTACGAGACCAAATTATAACGTTTATTAAGGGACTAAAGCGGAACTTAAAATTAACTCATGGGACTTGGGGACTAATTATGTCTAAACTATATGTTTTTTCATTTATTCGAAGCTTTAAATTTAAATAGTAACAGTATTTTTTTTGTTTTAATATATATATATATATATATATATATATATATATATATATATATATATATATATTTGTAATTCTACCTATTATATATCAATATATTGATTAGAGAAAAATCAATAATAATTTTTATGCATCTCAGAAATATTGGATGAATAATGTTAAAATATCTCTGAAATATTATAAAATAATGTGTTTATTATATAGTTCTTGAATAAATTAATAAATATCCCTAAAGGATACACTGCTATAAATAATACATTTCATAATAAAACTTTCACCCCACTCAACCAAAAACCGAGGTCAAATGCCAAGGCGTGACATATTTTATTTATTTTTTAAAATAAATACCACATATTTCATCGGTTTCTAAATATAACAGAGGAGACAAATAATCCAAGACATGCTTTCAATCCCAACAACAATAGTTTATATTTTTATTTCTTTAAAAGTGGTGTATTTCTTTTTATTTTATTTTTTATTTTTAAATTAATAATCTATACCTTCTGCTATATTTAATAACCAAGAGATTAGATTATCGTATTTTACTATAAAAGTACTCGTTAATCTGGTTTTACCCTAAATATAACTTATATGTAGCTATTCCAAAGTCATACACATCACTCTTTAGGATGGATTGCAAGACAGAAATTTGTTTCAATATTCTTCTATCTTGAACAAAATATTTTTTTCTGCCATTGCAATCTATCTTACATAATGATGTTTATGTTGTTGTTGTAGTTTTGGAATTACCTTCCTATGTTGTCAATTAAAGAAAATATTGAAAAATTTATTACTTTCGTCGGTTGACAACATTGAGAAATTTATTACTAAACACAATCATCCATTTCAATTTCATGTTCTCTTTCATGTGAAAGAATTTGTCATGAAAACATTTGCTCAAGATAATGAAATCTCTTTGGGATGGATTGCAAGTAAAGAAAAAAAATCTCTTAATTGGAACAGACAACTTATCAGAAATTTGAAAAGATATGTTGTTATCCAATAATCCATTGTAAAAATCTTGATTTGTTTAAACAGTTTATTTTAATATTTTTGTAAACAATTTAATTATAAAAAAAGCTTTTCCCCTCGGTTTTTAACACAAACCGAGTGGTATGTAACACTTGGGGTGGAACATATTTCATTGTATTTTTTATTTAAAAAGAAACACATTTTACCTCAGTTTTGAGTAATAAATCGAGGTAAAATATATGCGTGTTTATTCAGTTTCTCCATCGTCTTTAAACAAGTCTTTGTCATCTATGTAATGAGTATCAATGTTCTAGACATTGTCATTGGTGATTCTCGTGAAACATAAAACCCTCATTATAAAAGAATTCTGAATATTAAAAATTGATAAAGAAACATTTGACATGAAAACTTTAAAACTTAAAAAAAAAACATTTATTTTGTTTGGAAAAAGTTCTCAAGGATGGATTGTAAGAGCAGAAAATTATTTGGGTTCAAGGTTTGTTTTCTTATATAATTATATAATTGAAAATTTATTTTATTTATCTATATTTTTTTGTTTTATATCAGACATTTGATCTTTCTCAAGATCAATAAAACTAGGATCCCTAACATTTGATCTTCTCCAAGATATGCAACATTTGTTCTTCACAGACAGCAATGACGATGAATCGAATTTAATATTTATACTTTAATATTATGTGTAAACAATATAAAATTATGTGTAAACAATGTAATGAGTATTATATATATATATATATATATATATATATATATATATATCGTCTCAGTTTTGTTATTAAACTGAGAGGTATATGGTGCTAGTTTGAAAAATATAAAAAAAAACTATTGTTGGAGATCGAATCCATGAACATTTCAACCAATCTCTCGGTTATTCTTAAACCAAGGGGTAAAGTGACAACTTTTCATGACGTCATTCATTACCTCGTCTTTTTAATCGAGTTTAAATTAACTTCGCGTCCGATGTTACATGTGTTTTTTGTAGTAGTGATAGAAAAATAATATTGTTATAAAGTTTTTGAAAATTTTATCAAGCATCCATGAAAAATAACAAAGTAATATTTTATTATATAGTTCCAGAAGAACGTTTCAAGCATCTATGAAAGATAGTAAAATAATAGTTATTATATAGTTTTAGAAGAACCTATCAAATAACCTGGAAAGTTAAAAAAATTGTTATATAGTTCTTAAAGAACTTATAAAGCATCCTTGAAGAATTTATAAAGCATCCGTAAAAGATTAAGGATGACTAATATTTTTTTTTATCATAAATTATAAAGAAAGAACATATATATATATATATATATATATATATATATATATATATATATATATATATATATATATATATATATATATATATATATATATATATATATATATATATATATATATATATATATATATATATATATATATATATAGTTTTTGAAGAATTATGACAAAATTAATATTATATTATTTTTTAAAGAATGACATGCATTCCTAAAGAACTCATTATTAAGTATAATTAAGTATCATTGTGCAAATCATAATATTTTAATTTTGATTGACGAAATTATTTATGGTTATGAAGAACTTAAAATTTTCTATTAAAACATCATTAAAAAAAACTCTTTAACTTTTTTTAATTTTAGATCATTGTTTATAAATATTATACATATTTGTATTATTTTAAATACTTTTTAGCATTTAATTTTTTTTAAACTCCTTGTAATTATGTTTAAGAAACTCTTTAAAATTGTTACATTATCAATTGTTGCTTGTTTTGTATATATATAAAAATAGTATTATTGATTATATTAATTATTTATGTAGTTGCATGGCTCTACTTCACTCGGGGAGAGCATTTATATTCAATTATTTTGTTGTTCGTCTTATCGCTTTCATTTTTCATTTTATTTCGATTTGTTAAGTCTCTTTCATGATTGCACTTCTCATAATCAAGTTTGAAAAAAAACTGTTTTTAACATGCATAAAATTTTGGTTATATTTGATCTTGATCATGATGTTCTTTGATCCATTACATGTGTAAGTGGAATGAAACCATTTTGTGTTTTTGGTTAAAATTTGATTCAAAGTAAAACCTCAAAGTGCCTTTAAAAATTTGAAAAATTGAGATTTTACATGATTGATTCGAATCGTTCAGTTTATACTTAATTTTTTATTCTAATCAAATTGGACAAATGTGAAACTTAGACATTTGATTCAAATCAATACTTGCACTTGATTCGAATCATTTTCATGGTGGCTAATTCTGTTTGATTTTAATTCGAATCAAACTTTGTTCATGATTAAAATCATTCATTTTTTCAACAAATTCTCTGTTAGGGCTGTGGCATTTGATTTGAATCAATATTTACACATGATTCGAATCACGTGGCATTTAATTCGAATCACCTTTTCACTGATTTGAATCAATTGACATATTTTTCAAAATTCAGTTATTCTTTTATTCCACTACACTTGCTCATTTGATTCAAATCATAGATTGCTCTTGATTCGAATCTACCTGATTTTTTCAACCATTTTGTGTGCTTAATATCAAACACATTTAAAAGTTTTTTGTTATCATTTTGCATCATAACATCTATCATTCTTATCATAATTTTCAGTGTGATTCTAGTGAAAAATTAATTTCCTATGGTTTGAGTCTTCAAAGTCTTGCAACAAAATTCTTGCATCTTCAATTTCAATTAGTTCATATCTTGATAATGAGAGTTCTGTAATTGATTGAAGGAGACGCGTCCTTGAAACTAACCATTCTTGGAGATCTTATTGAGTATTTTAGATTTTTAGCAAGATTGACGTGATTACCAATGGTGGTGACAAATTCCATTGAAAATAAGTAGTTTCTTCTCTCCAAAATTGCCTTAGTAGTGACTATGTGGAAGGCAACGGATAAGGCGAAGTTCTTCTCAAATCTTCATACAATTCCACCGCTCAAGGGATTGATTTCTACATATGAAGGCTTGGAGTAGAATTGGTGATATTGGAAGATTCAATAAACATAATTCGAGTAAAGAATATGTGGAAAAGTTTTGCAATTGTGATGTATACAAGTTAAGATCCAAATAAGAGATTTATTTTCTCAGATGTATTGTGGATTGGTGATTGTATGAACTCTTAGAAATATTTGTCAAATAACAAGGAACTATGCAAATTCCAATGGGAAACCATTGAAGAGCGAACGTAGGAAAAGTGAGGACGAATCCCGAAGAACTATAAATCTCGGTGTCATCTCTCTCTCTCTCTCACTCTCTCTCTCTCTCTCTCTCTATATATATATATATATATATATATATATATATATATCTTTTACTATTGCATTTAATTTTGTAGTAATTTCATGCTTAGGTTTTTCAATTTTGTCCTATTATATTGCCAATTCATTGATAGCAATTTAATATGTAAGCATTAGGTTTTATTGGAATTGAATAATTGATTAAGCTAGATTGTGATTAATAATGTGAAAAATGTAACACCCGTTTCTACCCCACGAATAAACACGGCAAAATATATAATTTATCAGAGTAAAAAAAAAAAAAAAAACCACCTCGAAGGGTGAACATTTCTCAATAAATTCAAATTAAACACTTGCTCCGTAAACACGGGTTTTCCTAAAAAATACTCAAAAAGCCTTCATATGGCAGCGGAACTCAATACTTCAAAATAAAAAGGTTTTCAACAAAAGTCATCAAGGTTAGCAGCAAAACCACAATAACCACAATAATAAAAAAAGGTTTCAAAATAACCCATAGTCATCAAATATCACTAAACAACAACTCAACAATGGTTCGACTCAACAACCCAACCCGATGTTACACTATCAGAGCAAGACCCTCTACATTGACCAAAAGTAAAGTACAACTCCAAAGGTCCTCAAAAGCATCCACAGCTAAACCTGATCACCTGCATGTTACCCACGTGGAGGTAACATTCAAACAGGCAGGGTGAGTAATCACAATTCATTATAATCAATATAAAAACAGGATATGCAAAATGGTGTCATCATCATATACAACATCATCAGGGTCATCATAAAGGAAAACATCAGGAATCACTATATCACAAAATCACCTAAATGCCACATAAAATGCAATGCACAACAAGACTCATGCATGTGGTACCAATCGTCACAAAGGATGGACACTAGGCCATCAACCCTCTACAAGGGAGCACGTCATAAACACCTCAATCAACACAATGGGATTGAAGCCACCACAGGACCGAAGTCCTAACATCGTCACTGAACCGAAGTCCTAACATCATCAATAGACCGAAGTCCAAATGCTATGAATGCATGATGCACAACTTCCTAATCATCATCATCAACAAAAGTCATTACGTGCATCATCATCCATCAAACTCACATATTCATCATATCATCAAATACGTCATCAAAACATCATTAATCGGCATCTCATAATCATCAATATAACTCATGGTAATTCACATCAAATAGTCATGTATCGTCGTCATAAAATCATCAACATATCTCATAGTAATTCACATCATCAATTATTCATCAAAACATCACAATATCATAATCTCATATTCATCAATATCATCATGGTAAATCATCATAAACATCACATCATCAAAACATCAAAACAGTACAGCAACACAAAACAAATTTGCAAACAGCAGATGTTCGCTCCAGGATTCGCCTAGCGAACCTGTTCGCTGTGGCCTTCTCCTATCGAAGCGGCCAGCGAGCCTCACAGATCTCACACTCAACACCAGAAACCCAACATCTGTCATGCTCGCCCCCACATTCGCCTAGCGAAGCCATTCGCTGGGGATTTCGGTGGGAGAGACTTCTAGCAAATCCCTAAAGCCTCTCCAGAATCACCTCTGCATTCACACTCTTGTTATCGCGCATTTGCTGCACTGTTCACTTAGCAAACGATGGCAAACATTCGCCTAGCGAAGCAATGGTTTGTCTAGTGAACCTGCGATTACAGTAAATCGCTGCTACGCATCAGTAGCTCCCACACCTCCAAGGTACCTGCGATTATAGTCTCAATTGACCCAAAATCATCCTACCAGAGTCCTAACAATATCACAGAAATTAAAGGCCTAAAATCTACGTCTGTTAGGTCGATTCAGGACTCTACGGGAAAACTTAATTTCTCCTAAACCTTCAAAACTCTCAAACTTCATATAAATCCATAGATCCTTCCCACAAGGTTAAAACTACAACAACGACAGGGGAGTCATCCCCAAGGTCTATTTTACCGGTTTAATTCAACATTATTAATCGATTCACAAAAATGCCCTTAAAATTCATCAGTTTACCTCAAAACCCATAAACCCTCACAATCCTCTTTTTCTACAAAGTCAAAACAACATCAAAGAAACATTAGCCTCAAAGGCCTAATTTTACCCAACTCAATCCAACCCTTCATATTCATCATCAACCCACAAAACAACACCTAAATCATCAATATAATCATAAACCCACATAAACCTCAAAATCAGCCTTAAACACATCGAATCCCTATATTGAAAACAATGAAAGGTAATACTTCCCATACCTTAGATTGTCGATTCGAAGCTTTCTCTCTGAGCCTTCGGAAACCTTCTCGAATTCCTCGCCTCCTCCTTTTTCCTCAGAGGTCTCACCTTCTTCTTTTCACGGTTTTACCAAAAAAATGAAACTTATTCTCAAATCCTCCTTTTATATTCAACCTAACCCTTGGGCCTCAAAATTGGGCTTTCTCCATAACATCCTCACTAATCCTCCTCAAAAGTCCAATTTACCCTTAATTCCTCTAATATTATTTAAATTAATAATAATACATTATACCCCATAATATATACTATTATTTAATTAAATAACCAAACTCCACAAATTCCACGCAATACCCAAAAACACCAAAATTCACCTAAAATCACGAATATTATATTTAAATAAATTAAATAATATTCTTAAGAATTTGGGGTGTTACAATTCTCCCTCACTTAAAGAATTTTCTCCCTCGAAAATTACCTCAAGGAAACAGAGTCGGATACGACCCCCTCATCTGATCTCCACACTTCAAGTCCAACTTTCCTCTTTCTCAGATCCTCTTAACCTTTTCAGGTGTCTCTTACAAAATTTCAGGTCCGAGTGCAACACTCTCGCCCGACCCATATCAACACAACGGAGTTCTACACCTCCTTCCACACAAGCGTCATACATCGTCATCCAACACTAGCACAAAAACTGTTGCCGTAGGTAAACTCGATCAACCGCAATTGACTATCCCATGATCCCTCTTGATCCAACACACAAACTCTCGGCAAATCCTCTAAAGATTGGACAGTCCTCTATCTCTGTCCCTCCGTCTGCGGATGATAGGCAGAGCTCATCCTCAACTTAGTCCCCAAAGTATCTTGCAAACCCTTCCAAAACCTTGACAAAATCTCGGATCTCTATCTGACACATATTCGAAGGTATCTTATGCAACTTCACAATGTCTCAATACACATCTCAACTAGTTTCCGCAAGGAACGATTAATCTTCATTGGTAAGAATGAGCCGATTCAATTAATCCATCCACAATCACCCAAATAGAATCACCCCCTTTCTCAGTCTTCGGCAACCCCACCACAAAATCCATGGAAATACCATCCCATCTCCATTCTAGAATCCTCAACGGCTGCATCATACCTAAAGGCTTCTGATGCTCAACTTTCGACTTCTGACAAGTCAAATACGCATAGACAAATTCCGCAATATCCTTCTTCACACCCTACCACCAAAACAAATTTTCAGATCCTGATACATCCTCGTAGCACCGGGATGAATACTCAACCTACTTCGGTGTCCTTCTTCTAGAATACTCTCCTTAATTTCTGGAACTTCTGGAACACACTCTAAATTTCAGAACCTCATCACACCATTTTCATCGATCAAGAATTCTCTCCCGTTACCTTGGTTAATCAAAGTCAATTGGTCAACCAACTTCAAATCCACTTGCTGACCCGCTCTGATTCCTCCAAAATACCACTTGTCAGCTTCAACATTCCTAACTTCACACTGTCAGGAGTCTCTTCACACACCAAACTTAAATCTCGAAACAGTTCGATTAATTCCAATTCTCTCACTATAAGTATCAACATATGTAATTACTTTCCACTCCACGCGTCGGTCACTACATTTTGCTTTGCCCGAATGGTAACTCTAATCAAACTCGAAATCCTTCAACAACTCTAACCACCTTCTCTGCCTCATATTCAATTCCTTCTGATCAAATAAGTACTTCAGACTTTTACGACCACTGAACACTTCAAATTTAGAGCCAAACAGATAAGTCTCCAAGTCTCCAACACAGACACCACAGCGGCCAATTCTAAGTCATGATTAGGATAATTCCCTTCAAAAACTCTCAAATGTCTCGAGGCATAGACAAAAACTTGTCCATGCTGCATCAATACTCCACCAAGACCCATCTTCGACGCATCACTATACACCACAAAAGATTCACTCGAATTTGGCAAAATCAACACTGGAGCGGTCGTTAACCTCCTCTTTAATTCCACACAACTCTCTTCACTAGCTCCATCCCACACAAAAGCTTGACCCTTTCGAGTCAACTGAGTCAAAGGTAATGCCAACTTAGAAAAACTCCCATAAACTTGCGGTAATAACCCGCCAATCCCAGAAACTTCGTATCTCAGTAGCACACCTCGGCGGCTCCCACTGCCACACCACATCAATCTTAGAAGGATCAACAACAATTCCACCACTTGCAATCACATGGCCGAGAAACTCACTTCCTTCAACCATAACTCACACTTCGACAGCTTCACCTACAACTCCTTCTCTTTCAACACCTGCAACACAGTCCTCAAATGCTCAGCATGCTCTTCTTCAGATTTAGAGTCTATCAGAAGATCGTCAATAAAACCCACTACAAACTTATCCAAATACTCAAGAAAATTCCGATTCATATACTCCATGAATACCAGGTGCATTAGACACCCCAAACGACATCACAGTATACTCATAGTCACCATACCTAATCCTGAAAGCCATCTTAGGAATATCATCAGACTTAACACGAATATGATGATAACCAGACCTCAAGTCAATCTTGATAAACACACAGGCATCTACTAACTGATCCATCAATTCCTCAATCCTCGGAATCAGACACTTATTCTAGATCGTCACTTTATTCACATGTTTATAATCCGCACACCCTCTCATAATACCATATTTCTTCTTCACCGACATCACAGGGGCACCTCACAGGGACACACTCGGTCGAACAACTTCCTATCAAGCGGTTCTTCTAGCTATTTCTCCAACTCCCTTATTCAGAAACATGCATTCTGTATGCAAACACCGACATCGAGCTTGTATCGAGTACCAGGTCGATAGCAATTTCCACCCACACTACAGTGGCACATCACTGATATCTCATGGGAACACCTCCAATTAGTCACGCACCATAGGTAGGTCACACACCACCACATCCCTTATGCCTCACAATAGTCCAACATCATAACACCTTTGCACCATCTTTCACAGACTCACCCACTTGCTTCACAGAACGAACAACTCTTCACCTTCGTCGAAATTAGATTAAGGTGATCGTCAGGAATTACACACCACCGGCACATCACTAGTCGTCACACTGTCCTCCATCCCTCAAAAGGAAGACATCAACAATACCTGACCGTTCTCTTCAAGGTATCCCAACTTAACCGTCTGACAAGAAACTCGAATTCGCCTCATCTTCAAGTCTAATAGTCTGCATTGACTCATCAAAATAATCCGCAAACACTCGGCTTAACCCCAACAATTCACTGCGCACACTACTCAAGTTCGCAAGACACGTCTACCCCACCTAACATAATCCCATCTATTATCAACAAGAGATTAAGGGTGATCAGTTCCTCAATTTGTCAATAACAGCCGATATCATGAGGCGGTATAAACTATCTCCCCCAACCATCGCAGCGTCCAACACCACACTTAGCCAACGCTCCACACTCGAAGCACCTTGGAGAAGCACCATCTTCTCCCCCCACTTATTTCATTCCCAACCTGCAAATGGAAAACAAAACAAGTATCGACAGTGTTTTCACACACATGTCGCACACTAGGGAATAGACAACATTAGACATCCTGGCCGGACGGACCGACCTGCTCTGATACCACTAATGTAACACCTGTTTCTACCCCACGAATAAACACGGCAAAATATATAATTTATCAGAGTAAAATAAAAAAAACACCTCGAAGGGTGAACATTTCTCAATAAATTCAAATTAAACACTTGCTCCGTAAACACGGGTTTTCCTAAAAAATACTCAAAAAACCTTCATATGGCAGCGGAACTCAATACTTCAAAATAAAAAGGTTTTCAACAAAAGCCATCAAGGTTAGCAGCAGAACCACAATAACCACAATAATAAAAAAAGGTTTCAAAATAACCCATAGTCATCAAATATCACTAAACAACAACTCAACAATGGTTCGACTCAACAACCCAACCCGATGTTACACTATCAGAGCAAGACCCTCTACATCGACCAAAAGTAAAGTACAACTCCAAAGGTCCTCGAAAGCATCCACAGCTAAACTTGATCACCTGCACGTTACCCACGTGGAGGCAACATTCAAACAGGCCGGGTGAGTAATCACAATTCATTATAATCAATATAAAAACAGGATATGCAAAATGGTGTCATCATCATATACAACATCATCAGGGTCATCATAAAGGAAAACATCAGGAATCACTATATCACAAAATCACCTAAATGCCACATAAAATGCAATGCACAACAAGACTCATGCATGTGGTACCAATCGTCACAAAGGATGGACACTAGGCCATCAACCCTCCACAAGGGAGCACGTCATAAACACCTCAATCAACATAATGGGATTGGAGCCACCACTGGACCAAAGTCCTAACATCATCACTGAATCGAAGTCCTAACATCATCAATAGACCGAAGTCCAAATGCTATGAATGCATGATGCACAACGTCCTAATCATCATCATCAACAAAAGTCATTACTTGCATCATCATCCATCAAACTCACATATTCATCATATCATCAAATACGTCATCAAAACATCATTAATCGGCATCTCATAATCATCAATATAACTCATGGTAATTCACATCAAATAGTCATGTATCGTCGTCAAAAAATCATCAACATATCTCATAGTAATTCACATCATCAATTATTCATCAAAACATCACAATATCATAATCTCATATTCATCAATATCATCATCGTAAATCATCATAAACATCACAACATCAAAACATCAAAACAGCACAGCAACAGAAAACAAATTTGCGAACAGCAGATGTTCGCTCTAGGATTCGCCTAGCGAAGCGGCCAGCGAACCTCACAGATCTCACACTCAACACCAGAAACCCAACATCTATCATGCTCGCCCCCACATTCGCCTAGCGAAGCCATTCGCTGGGGAGTTCGCTGGGCGAGACTTCTAGAGAATCCCTAAAGCCTCTCCAGAATCACCTCTGCATTCAAACTCCTATTATCGCGCATTCGCTACGCTGTTCGCTTAGCGAACGATGGCGAACATTTTCCTAGCGAAGCAATGGTTCGCCTAGCGAACCTGCGATTACAGCAAATCGCTGCTACGCATCAGTAGCTCCCACACTTCCAAGGTACCTGCGATTACAGTCTCAATTGACCCAAACTCATCCTACCTCAGTCCTAACAATATCACATAAATTAAAGGCCTAAAATCTACGTCTGTTAGGTCGATTCAGGACTCTACGGGAAACCTTAATTTCTCTTAAACCTTCAAAACTCTCAAACTTCATATAAACTCCATAGATCCTTCCCACAAGGTTAAAACTACAACAACGATAGGGGAGTCTTCCCCAAGGTCTATTTTACCTGTTCAATTCAACATTATTAATCGATTCACAAAAATGCCCTTAAAATTCATCAGTTTACCTCAAAAACCCATAAACCCTCACAAACCTCTTTTTCTACAAAGTCAAAACAACATGAAAGAAACATTAGCCACAAAGGCCTAATTTTACCCAACTCAATGCAACCCTTCATATTCATCATCAACCGACAAAACAACACCTAAATCATCAATATAATCATAAACCCACATAAACCTCAAAATCAGCCTTAAACACATCGAATCCCTATATTGAAAACAATGAAAGGTAATACTCCCTATACCTTAGATTGTCGATTCAAAGCTTTCTCTCTGAGCCTTCGGAAACCTTCTCGAATTCCTCGCCTCCTCCTTTTTCCTCAGAGCTCTCACCTTCTTCTTTTCACGGTTTTACCAAAAAAATGAAACTTATTCTCAAATCCTCCTTTTATATTCAACCTAACCTTGGGCCTCAAAATTGGGCTTTCTCCATAACATCCTCACTAATCCTCCTCAAAAGTCCAATTTACCCTTAATTCCTCTAATATTATTTAAATTAATAATAATACATTATACCCCATAATATATACTATTATTTAATTAAATAACCAAACTCCACAAATTCCACGCAATACCCAAAAACACCAAAATTCACCGAAAATCACGAATATTATATATAAATAAATTAAATAATATTCTTAAGAATTTGGGGTGTTACAAAAAAGAATTGAACTTAGAACTCCATCAATTGAATCATTGTGTAAAAATTTCTCGTGCATTACACAATTGAATCAATTCATACCGAGCGTTTCATCATTATAATCTTTGATATTTGAGAAACGATTTTAGTTGACTTGATAAATATTCAAACTGTATAATTTTCATTTTTGCATCAAACCTTTCACTTGCAACTCATTTTTGAAAATACTCTGATTTTGAAAAACGACGGTATAATTTTTTGATTTGGGTCTATTCACCCCCCTATACACCGTTTTTTCTACTTCCATATTCACACGCAACAATTGGCATCAAGAGCCGGTCTTTTGATTGTGTCTAATTGACATCCAAAAGTTTGTGAACATGTCGGAAGATGACGCACTACTACAAAATGTATATACAACAACGTCAAAGTTATCACAGTTCTACGAAGGACCGTGATGACATATATTGCTTAACGCGCAGACATTTTCTTATATTTACTTATTAAGATTTTGATATGATATACTAACGGTAGAAAGATACGACCGTGTTTATATAATCACCCTTTCATAGGTTTGAATCTCAGCACCCTCAAATGTTTTATTTCTTTAACATTTAGTCGCGCCTTTGTATTTTTATTTATTTTTAATTTTAAAATAAATGTGATACCACCATGATTGTTTGAACAACCGCTGTGACATATTTATCATTTTGTTTTAAATTTTTTAAATTGTAATATACTAGCGCTTCTTTATGAAATTTAATTAAGCAAATAATATATCACCACGGTTGCGTAGCTGAACCGTTGTGACATATTTTTCATTTTATTTTAAATATTTTAAATTGTAATATACTGACACTTCTTTATGAAATTTAATTAAGCAAATAGTATATCACCACGGTTCCGATTGTTGACCGTGGTGGTATCTTTCATTCATTTATATCACAACTATCTAACTTGTCTCTTCAGTAGCCATTATTTGCACTAAATAACGATACGATAGAAAACACCATTTCAACCCTAACGTTCCGTCCTGAGAAACAAAACATCATATCAACCTTAACATTCATCGTTCATCATCATCGTTCATCGCTTTTCATCAGTTGTTCATCGGTTCATGGTTTTCCATTCATTGTTCATTTTCAACCCGTAGTCATTGCGAGGAGGAAGACAATACACCAACTCCAACACTAACACCATCGTTATCGTCAAGGAGGAATACAACAACAACACTATCTGTTTCAACCCAAATATTCACCTTTACTTAGTCATCATATTTACGATACATAATTTTTTTTCACATGCATCTACAGTAAACTTTAGTTTCCATTATTGTTGATGTTGTCGTTCATGTTATTTTTGTTGTTGTTGTTGAATGTGTGTGATAACACTTAATTAATCTTTTGTTGTGGCTGTTGTTGTTGTTGTTGTTGTTGAATGTGTATGTGATAACATTTGATTAATCTTTGTTGATGTTGTAGTTGTTGTTGAATGTGTATGATAACATATTTCTTTTCATGGTTATATGTGGAAATAATAGATGAAAAAGTTTGTTGTTGTTGTTGTTGAATGTGTATGTGATAACATTTGATTATTTTTTGTTGATGTTGTTGTTGCTGAGTGTGTATGTGATAACATTTGATTAATCTTTTGTTGTTGTTATTGTTGTTGTTGAATGTGTATGATAACATATTTCTATTCATGGTTATATGTGGAAATAATAGATGAAAGAGTTTGTTGTTGTTGTTGTTGTTGTTGTTGTTTTTGAACATATATGTCGTCTTCGTTGTATTCTTCATCTAGTGGTGACAAAACTATGACAAGTGAAACTCGTACAAATGATACTCAAGACGTAAAATAAAAAGATCATACAGAGGTGCCACAATGCTTACCAAATTAACAAAAGTCTGCAACTTTGGTAACAAATTTTCGATCACGTTTGATGCGTATTACAGAGTAGTTGATGGTGAAAACTCTTCGCCTTTTAAGAGTTATGTTGCGTTCCTTGGACGTAGCAAAGTCAGTATATTTTGTAGATGATTGGAAACAAGTGCCAAATGCTGTCAAAGATAACATATGGACAGACGTTACGGTATTAATTTTAATTTTCATCTATTCCATATGACTTTCTATAATTTCTAATACATTCTTATTTATTTAAATGTAGTTGACTTTTGAGTTTATGGATGATGATAAGTTAAAAAAAAGTTGGGTAAGTCATGCTGGTACGTGTTGGAGGAGCTTTAAGTCATAGCTCACACATGACTACATTAGGGAGCCTAAGCCTGGTTCTGAGCGTCCATGGGTGAGATATAGTTATCTTTCGAAGAAGGTTTGGAAAAAGTTTGTGAAGGACCCTCGTTCTAAGAAATTCATGGTTAATATTAGTCTTATTTATCTTGATAATTTTATGCTAATGATTTATAGATACTAATCATATTTTCACTATGTTTATAACAGACTAAAAGTCAAGCAGGAATACAAAATAAAGCAAAAAACATTTACCCCATAGATTGTCTCGTGGTGGTTACAAGAAACTCGAGAAAACAATGATGAATGAAAAAAAACAACAAATGAGAGATGAGGACTTCATTATTTGTGATCACAACCTATCTCCATCGTTAAGACATGAGAAGTGGAAGAGGGCTCGACTAAAACCAAATGGAGAGTACACCTCAGATGCGTCAAGACCAATTACTGAGAAAATTGTAAGTATGATTTGTTGTGCGTATGTTACGTGTTATTTAAATGTTGTGGTAATTACAATATTAATATTATCATGCATGTTGTGTAGAATTTGTTGGTTGAGGAGGCCCGTGGAGACTTATTTGTTCCAAAACCACGACATGATATACGAATAGAAGCCATTGGATCAGATGAGCATGGTGGGCGTGTTCGTGATGTTAGATAAGGCGTCGGCCTGAGATTATTCTTTGGTTCATAAAAAAACGCAGAAATCACTGAATTACAAGCGTAAAAAGAAAAGATTGCAGCTTTTGAGAAGCAGTTAGAAAAACAAAGGAAGATGTTAGAAGCAGAGCAGGAAAATCGGAGGAAAGATATGGAAAAGTTAGAAGAGTTATATGCGGTATGTGTTTTATCTGAAATGCTAGTATTTTATCTTAAATGTATGATATATTGTGTTTTATCTAAAAAGTTAGAAAAGATAGAAATGTGTTTATTATGTATTATGTTCAAAATGAGTATTATGTTCTAACAACATAGAATGAAAATGATAATGATGTCAATGTTCAATTTTTCAAAACAATTGTTTTATATGGTGCTAGCACAAAAGGAAGTGATTGTTCAGCCGCCCCCGCTTAAGAGATCAATGAGATATTGGATCCTTCCGCACATGAAATCACCATGTTATACCTGTTGGTTGCGGATAATGATGACCCGATTTCTCTTCTGCTAGAGCATTGTCCAAAGATAAAACTCTTATATTCTACTGCTAGTGATATAAGAGAACTTCTCTTTGGAAATCATTGGCTGGACATAGGGATATTACAAGTTTGGTGCACGTAAGTATATAACTGAATATGCATGTCATTATATATAATACATTATCATTTTTTTATTTCCTCACTTATTTTTTGAATTTTGTTTAACCATTTAGGTACATTCACCGTGTTTGTATAGAATTAAATAAATTGAATATTTATGGCATATTGGATCCATTCAGTATTCAATGGTCAAATAATGATCTAAAAGGGATTGAAGCTTACATTTTAGAACAGTTAAATGAGGGGGGAAAAGAATGTTATTTTGCACCATTTATCAAATCGTAAATAATTTTAAAATTGTGGTTTATCTGTTATAGTTAGTTTTGTTTTAGAAAATACTAATTATATGTATGCTTGTGTTTATTCAGTAATCATTGAAAATTGATCATCATATTACTTAGAACGAATACGGTAACGACACGGTGTTCCTTACATCAGCCACTCGAGCCTAAAATGAAGCATATTATTAATAGGTAAGTTTATGTTTATATGAAACTTTTTAGTAATATTTTCTTTTACTTTGTAATTGGTTTAATACGTAATATGTTTAAATTATTTTCAATGTACAGTGTTGTGCAACGACATTATATCTTGCAAGATATTAGAAAAAAATCCCAAATTTATCTTGCCTAATGTGTAAGTGGCCAGATTACTTGTGACATTCATTTATATATATTGTTACATGCATGTGTGATTATAACATTCATGATGTAAATAATACTTTTTGGATTTGAAGTAGATAATATTTTTGGCTTTTGATGTAAATTCTATTTACCTTTGTAATATATATACAAAATCATGTTCAGAATACAGGTACAAAAATACAATGGGCTGGTAATGTAATAATATAAATAAAAATATTTAAAAAGCTAATAAATATTTCACAACGGTTTATACAAAGGACCGTGGTGATAGATAACACATCTAATATAATTTTTCACGCAACTATTGAGATTCGAACTCGTGACCTTGAGACTATGTAACAACAGTTGCAACCAACAATCGTGGTTTTAAGTTAGTATAACACAACGGTCATGCGCCCGTAGTGGTATAAAGTGAACTTACAACTACAGGCTACTTTAAAACGGTGGGTCACGCATGATGGTATCCCTTTTTCCAACCGCTGTTGTATATGTTTTCAGTAGTAGTGACGATCCTATATTTTTCAAAGGCGAAAATTATACTTATTGGAAATCGATCATGTATGTACACTTGTTATCGGTTGAAAAAAATTTGTGGTGTGTCGTCATTGAGGGACCATTTATTCCTAAAGGCAATGACGACGTTGTTAAACATCCAAAAGATTAGGGTTGTGACAAAACCAAAAAGGTTTCATATGATTTGAAAGCAAGGAACATGCTTATTTCAGCACTAAGTGCTAAAGTGTTCTACTCGATTTCACATCATACGAGTGCTAAAGGTATGTGACATGCTCTTCAAACTCTATATGAGGGAACGAAGGACGTCAAGGATTATAAAATCAATATGTTTACAGAGGAGTTTGAACTATTTCGTATAAAACTCGGAGAATCCGTAGATTCCGTGCAAACTAGATTCCTCCATTTAATCAACAAACTATGAGACTTAGGTAAAATATATTCTAAAAAATATTAAACTTGCAAAATATTGAGATCTATGTGCAAGAAGTGGCAACCAAAAGTCACTTCTATAAAAGAAGTAGATGATCTTAGTACTTTGGACATTACAAAAATGTTGGGAAGTTAGTCGAGCATGAGAATGAGCTGAAACGACTCGTCGATAGCGAAGTAAAGTCAATAAGAAAAGAAAGGTAAAGAAGAGAAACAAGATCTTTTTTTGAAAGCTTCATCTTCTAAAGGGAAGAAGTCAAAGGAAGAAAGTGACAACTCTACGAAGAAGTATTCACAAATGAAGAAGTGAGTTTATTCGTCAGACGTTATAATAGATATCTTAAGAGAATAAAGATCAAGCATACCGACAAAGGTCTAGTAAATTTTAGAAATACTCATACACCCAAGAAGGATCACTAGAAAGAAGATGACAACATCACATGTTACGAATGTGGAAAATTAGGACACTATAGAACTACCTGTCCAAATCTAACCAAACATCATAAAAGTAATGACAAGTCTTTCTATAAGACGAAGGAAAAATCTTCTAAAGGTCGTTGAGCCTAGATCGCATAGGAAGAAAAGTTTGAGAGCTCATACACTTATGTAATATATCGCTACCAACATGAATAAATGATAAACTACACTAAGAAATGATTACCTAAACATGCAATAGCCTACAAAAAATTAAAAGACAATATATATATATATATATATATATATATATATATATATATATATATATATATATATATATATATATATATATATATATATATATATATATATATAAAGAGAGAGAGAGAGAGAGAGAGAGAGAGAGAGAGAGAGAGTACATCGGGATGTAAAGTGGTCAGGCTCTATCGTCCTTGTTGGAGCCTTCTCCAGTATCCAATGGTTTCCCATTAAAAGTTGTTCGTCCATCGTGTTCTTACAACAATTACACGAGTTCATATTATCATAGTATCCATAATAATGTTGAGAAAATAAATCTCCTATTTGTATCTTGACTTGTATACAGCCTTTTATGTCGAACTCTCTGCGAAATCTTTACATGATTCTCGCTTCTTGAATCTTCCAGATTCATCAATCTACTTCAAGTCTTCGTGTGTGGCAATTACCCCGAATTCCACTGATTTCTTGAGTGATGAAACGTCTAATGATTGAGAAGAACTCCTACCTTGTCTGTAGGCTTCCATACTGAAGGTGAGAAAAGTACACAAGAAGGGGGGTTGAATTGTGTTTTCCATTTTTTTAGTTTGCATCTGATAAGAGTTCAGAATCTAAACTGGTGTTCAGATTCTGGTTAATTCTTAGCAGCGGAATGTTAACAGAAGCGAATAAATAATAACAGAAGACACGAAGATTTATATTAATTACTCCCCTAATTGAGAGTAATCACATGAAACGATCCTCTCTTCTTGCACCCCACTGGACAAGACTTACTGCTCCAAATTCCATTCATTGAACATTCCTGCTCAAGCCCTCAAGCCCAAGACTTTAGCTCCATGTCACATGAAACGAACATTTCTTTGCTTGCACCCCACTGGCCATGACCTATTGCTCCTACTTTTATGCACCAAATTATCCTGCTCAAGCCACACTGACTTAAGACTTTCCTGCTCAATCAATCTACTTGATTAAGACTTTCACTGCTCAAGCTCCTAGCAAGAGACTTACGTGGCTCAAGCATCTTAGCTCGAGACTTCCTCGATTGTATCCCAATGATACAAGACTTATGCTTAATCAGCCCACTTGATTAAGACTTTCACAACTCAAGCACATAGCAAGAGACTTATGTGGCTCAAACATCTTGGCTCGAGACTTCCTTGCTTGTATCCAAATGACACGAGACTTTTTATCTAAACTGCTGAACAAGCTCAGCAGAATAGAGAACAAGGTGTACATGATACAAGTATCAAAGGTACGGGAAATCACCATAAAAAAGGCCTAAAGCTCTTAAGATTTCTAAGATATTCAATGTTAAGAAATCTTAAGGCTTTTACAATTACAACCTACATCAGAAAAGTCTGTCTATACAATGTGTTGATAATTATTGATCTTGTTACTCTTTCTTGTAGTTGATCCTTGTTAAAGATTCAGTTTGAACCTTCAGCCATATTTATAGCCTTTTCAGAAACTAGCCCTTGAAGAGGTAACTTGATCAAGAGTCTTTGTTGTTACTCCATAGTACAAGAGTCATTGAAGATAGATACACCAGAAGATCTTAATCCAATGTGTAACATGTTTTACCTTTGAGTCTTCAAGAGATTTCGTACTAATAAATCCGTTGAGAGTAGATGTCCATAAAGAATCTCAGATTTTCTTGAGCCTTGCAATCTGTAGACTCTAGCTGACAAACTAATTTGAAAATACAACTCGTTTTCTACAGTACTGACAGCTTCGGCTATATCACCAACTCTGAATGGTACTAGAGGCAAATTTACATTCACTAATGTCATACCCCAAATTTTGACCACCAAGATTTCCCATCATTGTGCAAATCATCATCACAACATGGATGTAATTTCATGCCTCATCAATCTCCTCAAAGATGATTGAGCATTCACCACAATCAAGAACTAGGGTTTTTGAGCCCTCTTAGAGCTCTTGGACAAAGGATCAATCAAGGAATGACATGATCTTCAACTTTTCTAACCTCTCAAACACCTATAAAGGATCAAAAGGACTCCCACATCAAGAATCAAGCATAAGGTTGCAACATTCCAAGTGGATTAAGCCTCAAGATCACCGGTGTCACCAAATTAGGGTTTTGGTCGACCAAGGCCTACAGATGGAATTTTTCCTCTGGGCATGAGCCAATGCTTCCAAGCATAACCCAAGATACTCCAAGGGACCTCATGGACCTAATCATCAAGTCAATTTAACCTCATGGGATGCATTTACCAAAAATCAGGAATTAGGGTTTCTTGACCTAATTCACCCCTAAGTTGAATTTTGGGACAAAGCATGAGCCAAGACCTCAAGAAATGATTTGAGGGCCTCAAATACAACACATTGATCCATTTACAATAATGGATTGATCCAAGAAGCTTGATTCACAAGTTTCAATTTCATCTAGACCACAATTAGGGTTTTCAAGGAAAAGTCAACTGTATCTTTGACTTTTGACCAAGACATGCTCCCAAACCTTGGGACATGATTCAATACACCCTATAACACCTATTGAATCCATCCATTAGGTTTGATTTAGATCATGGACTTGATTTCACAAAGGATCGCACCGTTTGGATTTCATCCGATAAAAAGTCAACTGTGCGCAAATTCAAGTTTGACTTTTTGGAAATTTTCACAAATATGGTTCCCCTAAGTCAAAAATAATGTTAATGTATGGTATTGATCATCATTCATTAGGAAAAATCAAGAAACGTGAGGTTTCTTGCAAAAGGGGCAACCATGAGAAACCAAAATTTTTCTAACTTATGGAACAAAAGTGATTTTGGTATCAACTTCCAAGGATCATAACTTGAGATCCAAGCAGCCATTTTGGGTGATCCAAAGCTGGATTTGTAGGTCTTGCTACACTATACAAAAGCTTCAACTACCTCAGACTCCAATTCTTTATGGATTTTAAGTTATGTATTGATCAAAATGATAAAAACATGAAAATAACACTTTGCCAACACTTAGTGAAAATCTGCCTAAGTTACCAGCCTTGAACATTAATGTTCATGGGGTTTTTTCAGTTGGATCCAAATAGTTTCAAAACAAACTATGATCACACGTGTTTTGTATCATATGATGGATTTATAAAAAGCACAAGAGCCTCCCATAACTCAACCTGAGCAGGGAGATATGATCCCCTCAAAATCACTATTTCCAACTGCCTTGTACAAGGCAGATTTTGTACATTTGATCGATTTGGCAAAATTGGACAACTCCAAGCCTTGTCATCCATTTGGATACATCAGAGGATGAAATCAAAGAGGAATGATCTGATCCCCAAGCCTCTAAAGTCCAAGAATCTACACATAGTCATAACAAACCTAAAAAGGCTAAAAAGGTGCCAAGACTCCAATTTTGTTTCCAAGCATTCAATAGATGCACCAAGGTGGAATGGACTGACACATTCCTAACTGAATGAGTCAAGAATAAGCTCTGAATCAAAGGACCATAGGCCTGTGCCCTAACCTCAAGTCAATGGCTAGAGGAGACTTAAGATTCCCTTGGATCAACATTGGCCAAAGGCCTACTGCAGCTGCCATTCACCATTGATGCCAAAACAAACTTGATCTACCCTAAATAGAGCCCATTTGTGCTCAGTTTGAGTACACCAAAGCACTACAACTGATGATTTCCTCAAAATCTCTCTCTCTTTAGGCCAAAATGCCTTCTTTTGCAAGTCATCTCTGAGTTTTTGAGTTAGAGAGCAATTCCACCACAGCTCATGATCCAACCACATCCAATATGTTATATCTAAGCTGTCTAAACACTCACTTGTGACCTGAAACACCAAAATCAGAAAAATCCACTTCCAAAACCTCAAAATTGGACTTTTCTGCATTTTCCAAGCCATGCCTTGATTCAGTCACTTCCAAAACCAAACAAGGCCTCAAACCCACTCCAAATATCATCCTCAAACTGTCCCAATTGGTTTCCCTCATCTGGAACACCATTTGAGAGAGTTGCCATATTGGCCACTTTTGCCTCTTTTGTAAGAAAAAGCTAAAACTTGTTCCTGAGGATTCCATCTAGTTTTGATCATCCTAAAAGCTTCTAAGGGATCAATCAAGAGTGTCCAACACATTAGATTACTTCTAGCACAAGGATCTTGACAGTTAGCACAAGAAGTTCCAAGAGGTAAGTGCATCACAACTTGAACTCTTTGAATTATGCATTCCTTTGATGTCCATTGATCATAAACATCTCATACATGTTGTATATGTTGTGTTTGAACCAATTTGCCCGCTATTGTTGACTGAGCAGTGAGATAGCGTAGAACATGCAAATCTAGGCCTATTTTGAAACCACTATCGGGTTTTAAAATAGGGACACTTTCTGAAAATTCCAAAAGCGCCATTGGATTCCTCATGAAATTCTAGGCCAGATGCACCTAAATTTTGTCTACATCCATGGAGAAATGAGAAAGTTAGAGGCTTCACGTAAATTGCCAAAACTTGCCTTGCCTTGGCCATGCCTGAAAACAAGGCACCCCATATATGCACATGGGGTGGTTTTGATACACGGATGTATCACCACCCCAGTGGTAGTGCGCATGTGTGTTTGTGTATGAGGTCGTGGGTTCAAACCCCACCCAGACCTTTTTTGCTATCTTTCCACATTTTTGCTATTTTTAATATTTTTATGGTTTTTGTTAATTAATTCAAAAATTAATTTCTCTCTCAATTTTAATTATTTTTTATTGATTCTTTTTTTGAAAATTCATAAAAATATTAAAATATTTTATTCCATGAAAATTTTAGAAAAATATTATTTATTTCATATATTTGATATTTTTGTAAAGAATTATATTTTTATTTGTTTTTTAGACATTAAAAATATTTCTTTCTCTTGGTTTTGCAAAATTCAAATGATTTTTAAATCATCCTATGAATGAAACATGATTTTCCAAATATAAATCCAAGATCATAACCGTTTTCACATGTTTGATTATTTTATTTGAATTAAAATACATTTTAAATCAAAAAATTAGGGTTTTGATCATTATCACCCTAACAAATCTTCTCAAACATTTTTGGGCCTCTAGATAGAGTGTAAGTCCCACCCCTTTGTAAATATAAACCTTTTTGGGCCTCAGTCATTGTATAAGTCCCACTGTGATTTTAAAATCTCGGTGCGGTCGTCGCCTTTTAAACAAAATAATTTGGGCCTCTCCTTGAGTTGTAAGCTCCATCTCTTGTACAAAAATAAACTTTGGGTCTCTAATAGAGTGTAAGACCCAACCCCCTTTTTGTACATAAATAATTTTGGGCCTCAGTCATTGTATAAGTCCCAGTACAATTTTCAAAACGACGGTGTGATTACTGTTATATATGGGCCTCTCCTTGAGTTGTAAGCCCCATCCCTTGTACAAAAATAACACTTTTGGGCCTCTAATAGAGTGTAAGACCCAATCCTTGTTGTATATAAATAATTTTGGGCCTTAGTCATTGTATAAGTCCCGATACAATTTTCAGAACAACGGTGCGATCACTGTTATATCTGGGCCTCTCCTTGAGTATAAGCCCCAACAATCTTTCCAAAAACAACTTCCCTTTTGATTTAGGTTCAAATTCATAGTTGTTATCAAAACTTTCTTTAATTTCTTGAACAACTAACCATACAGCTATTACAATGGAAGCTTGCTCGCCTGTACGTTTTTATCAGCTTTCTTTACACACTTTCATATATATTTGTGTGTATTGCTGGAAGCTTGCTCGCCTGTAAGTTTTTATCAGCTTTCTTTACATGCTTTCATATATATATTTGTCTGTATTGCTGGAAGCTTGCTCACCTGTAAGTCATTCTTTCATATGCTTTTAAATACTTGTCATATATCAACTGTATATATGTTGAAGCTAGAACACAACAGCAAGCAAAAATATTTAAGTAACCCAGTTTTGTCGTATCCACAGGGATCAGTGCGAGCGAAAGAATGTCATTCGACGGTATCAATATTTCTAAACTTATGGTTCAAAAGTTTTGGTTTAAGACGGAACCAAAAGAAAATGCGGAAAATGTAAAGGCTGAAAATATAAAATAAAGACTGAATTATAAACGGAGCCTTGTTGGAATTGGATCTCATCAATTGATAACACATGCATTCTTCTAATCAATTTCATACATAAATCAAACATTTGCCTAATATCATCATGTATCACTTGCAACATACATATCTTCTCGGTCCCCGCATATTATGAGTGATTTTATACCGATCAATAATTGCTCTCGCACATCACCAATCAATACAACGCATTTAAAGCCTACATGAATGTTAAGCCTAATCCATCTCTGGAATCAAAACCCAACAGATATTACTATAACATCAATATCAAACCAATGAGTAATT
The DNA here is from genome assembly GCA_022829125.1 of Lathyrus tuberosus. NCBI lineage: Eukaryota > Viridiplantae > Streptophyta > Magnoliopsida > Fabales > Fabaceae > Lathyrus > Lathyrus tuberosus. Next base: position 2,031,703 of record JALAZF010000516.1, read on the forward strand.
CATATACAAAGCCAATTATCAAAATTCGTACACACGTTTAACCCTTTTTTACATGCATTCAACTAATTTACCAAATGAATGTGAATGTCATTTTTCATCACTATTCTCACACACCCTCACGATACCGTTTGTCAAGCGATAGCGTGGTCTCTTATTGCATTAATTACTAGAAGCTATTCAAACTAACAATCAACACAATGCTAAAAAGCTGAGATGAAAATGAATAACAAATCACAAAACATTGTCAAAAGCTTGCTCAATGATAAATGAACATCTAAGATTAAAGATTTGAAATAGGTTTTGTCAAGACCAACAAATAAACAACCCAAGGCAACTAAAAATAGAGAATCCAAACTAGTTCACAAACATAAATTAGAAGAAATACAAAAGGTATCAAAAGATTACATCCAAATCCAACAAGAGATTGAAGCTCTTACCTTCTCCCCCTTGGGATTTGAGTTTCTATGCTGAAAATTACAAGTTATGATATTTCTCTCAAGTTTCTATCTTAATAATCACCTAAAAAGTGTGAAAATTCTATTTATACACATTCAGGAATTTTTCATGTTCGCAAAGCGAACCATTTATTCACACAGCGAATGAAGAAAAATGGCACTTCTGGTGTCTCTGAATAGTTAAACCGCCCCAAAAATTCTCGTGAGTTCGCAATGCGAAGGATCACTCGTAAAGCGAATAATCGCTTTCCCGTTCTCAAAGCAAACTTTAGTGCCTTTTGCTCCTGCCAAATTCTAGGACCATTCGCTAGAGACCTTGCCAGAGTTCACAAAGCGAACCTTCGTTGGCACTCGCTTTCAAGTTTGCAAAGCGAACTTACTGATGTCTTCCTCTACTCTTTGGCAGCTTGCATCATTTTCTTGTGTCTTACACTTTGATCATTTAGTGCCTTTTCCTGCACAATAACACACACATTACAAGCACCAAAGGTATATTCTCATTGTTAGAAGAACAACAACAACCATTAGCAAAACCAATGAAAACATGAGAAAAGAGTGGAAAAAGTGCAAGGAAAGATAGTTCATTTATGGGTCAAATCTGCACCTAACAACTCTCCCCAGCTATATTTTTTCTTGTCCTCAAGCAAAGTATGCCTCTCATTAAAACAAGAGGATTTGCTCAAGCATAAGATTCAACCAAAACAAGAGAAATTGGTCAAGCACGAAAATGCGCACAAGCAACGTTCACCACTCAATAGAATCGAACAATGACAAAGAATTAAGTTCTTAAACAAATATCATGGAATGGTTCAAATGACAACTAAATTTTCATACTTGAATCACTCTAACACTCCTCTTCGGAATAAGAATGAAGAAATTGACGTGTTTACAACCGCGGGGAAATTTCACTCACCCGACAAACAATGCTAATAACAATCTAATTCATACAACATCTAACAATCAAAAATGAAAACATGGAAGCAAAAAGATCACTAAGGGCTTTAAAGGTTGTAGCCTGGTCGGATTTACAACAAAGGGACATTTCTAAAGGCCATTGAATCGAAATTGCCGATGCAAAAAGAAACATTCACTATACATGGTATTTACACATGACAACTTCATTCACTATTTTCATTCCTTTATCACAAACCTTCTCAAACTTCCTTATGCATAATTATTTTATTCTCTATTTTTCTCATTCAAACAAGCATTCTTTTTCTTTTGTTTTTCACATTCATATTCACACTTTTTCTTTTCATGCTTGTTTGAACTTTTTCAAAAGTTTATAGCAACTTACCAATCTTCTTTTTCATTCTCCCTAACTTGAATTCAACCAAACCTCAAGTGAATGCTCCTTTCTTTTTACGGCAAGGAAATAAAATTAAAACAATGTTCAAAGGTTCAAGAATAAATTTTTAGAACCTCACAAAATTCAATGATGAACTACACTTTCAAATTATGTACATAAACCAAGTTCATCACTAAAATGAGATCTAAAATGTTTAGGCTCAAAAGGGCTAACAAATTCTCACTACTCACGGGTAAGGTACTTTTGGATATGGTTGTGCTCAATATAAACAAATGCCTTGATCATTTCTAATGGTTCCACAAAATCACAATAATCAAAAGATAAAGCATGAATCAAACGAATTAAACAACGTTATCAGTCATCCAAGCATTTAGTAAACAATGGAGGTTTCTCACAATTTGTGGCTTTTGGACCTAAGTGAAACAAGCATTCAAACAAGTTGCAACATGAAACAAGAATACACATTTGCACAAAGAACAATAGTCTTAAATAATTCTAACATTCTATAAAGCAGTACAATTTACCTCGCAAACATTCAAATCTCACCATCCAGACTTGGTCGAAGCTTCATTGAATACTTTTATACAACTTGTAACCAATCTAGAAGTTCTCAACATTCCTGATCACACTAGAGAAAACATAAAAGAAAACAAATTCATATAATATAAACAAATGTACAAAGCTCAAAAATATAGAAACTATCGCAATGTGATTCAATATCTAAACACCGATCCCCAACAACGACGCCATTTTGTTGTAGCTAGAACACAGTAGCAAGCAAAAACATTTAAGTAACCCAGTTTTATCGTATCCACATGGATCAGTGCGAGGGAAAGAATGCCATTCGACGGTATCGATATTTCTAAACTTATGGTTCAAATTTTTTAGTTTAAGACGGAACCAAAAGCAAATGCGGAAAATGTAAAGGCTGAAAATATAAAATAAAGACTGAATTATAAACAAAGCCTTGTTGGAATTGGATCTCATCAATTAATAACACATGCATTCTTCTGATCAATTTCATACATAAATCAAACATTTACCTAATATCATCATGTATCACTTACAACATACATATCCTCTCGGTCCCCGCATATTATGAGTGATTTTATACCGATCAATAATTGCTCTCGCACATCACCAATCAATACAAAGCATTTAAATCCTACATGAATGTTAAGCCTAATCCATCTCTGGAATCAAAACCCAACAGATATTACTATAACATCAATATCAAACCAATGAGTATTTCATATACAAAGCCATTGATCAAAATACGTACACACGTTTAACCCTTTTTTTACATGCATTCAACTAATTTGTCAAATGAATGTGAATGTCGTTTTTCATCACTACTCTCATGCACCCTCATGATACCATTTGTCAAGCGATAGCGCGGTCTCTTATTGCATTAATTACTATAAGCTTTTCAAACTAACAATCAACACAATGTTAAAAAGCTGAGATGCAAATGAATATCAAATCACAAAACATTGTCAAAAGCTTGCTCAATGATAAATGAACATATAAGATTGAAGATTTGAAATAGGTTTTGTCAAGACCAACAAATAAACAACCCAAGACAACCAAAAATAGAGAATCCAAACTAGTTCACAAACATAGATTAGAAGAAATACAATAGGTATCAAAAGATTACATCCAGATCCAACAAGAGATTGAAGCTCTTACCTTATCCCCCTTGGGATTTGAGTTTCTATGCTAAAAATTACAAGTTATGATCTTTCTCTCAAGTTTCTATCTTAATAATCACCTAAAAAGTGTGAAAATTCTATTTATACACATTCAGGAATTTTCATGTTCTCAAAGCGAACCATTTATTCGCACAGCGAATGAAGAAAAATGGCACTTCAGGTGCCTCTTGTAACACCCTTCTAACCCAACATGAATATATGCAATATTATACTTAAATAAATCAGAATACATCATATAAAGTGTCACATTTCTTCATATAACATCCAATTAAACATCCTGCTCCGTAACACGAGTTCAACACATAGAAAATAGCAACTCAATTTTAATTAACATCTCTTTTAAAACAAAACATCGCAGCGGAATTATCACCATAAAAGAACAACTCATCACATTTTCATCAAATCAAAATTTGGAGTTTAAAACAACTCAATGTCCTCACAATTCTCAATAAAACAAGTTAATCAAAATAAAACAATACTTTAAAAATAGAAACGTTCCCAACCCCGATGTTACATAATCAGAGCAAGACACACCCTCTAATCACCTAAAAGGAAAAGACTCCAAGCTAGCTCTTCACGCACCACGAACTAGTCTTGGTTATCTGCACGTTACCCACATAGAGGCAACATTCAAACAGGCAGGGTGAGTAATCGCAATTCAATATAATTCATATAAAGAAAAGATATTAACCAGTTAACATTCATCTCAAACAAACATCATAGTAATTCACCCCAACTCATCATATAGATCACCAAGTCATCAACATCACGAATGTGCAATCATGTAATACCACCAAGATGCAGCTTCCTAATATGCATGCGGCACCAAATTGTCATAGTAATGGACACCAGGCCATCAACCCTCCACAAGGGAGCACGTCACAAAATACTCTAATCCACACAATGGGATTAAAGCCACCACTGGACCGAAGTCCTAAATGCTATGAATGCATGATGCACAACGTCAAATTCATCAATATTAACAAACGTAATAAAGTGCATCATCATTCACTAGAACACCATATAAATAATGTCATCATTAATTCATCAACGTCATGTAAATCATATCATCATTAGTTCATCAAAGTCATGTAAATCATATCATCATTAGTTCATCAAACTTCATATGCATTATCATATTGAAAATCATCAATTTATCATCATATAACACGTCAACACACATTAACAAGTCATGGCATCATTACAGCATTAATACAACATAACACGGACAATTTCCCACAATTTTAAGAAATTAAAAATAATAATTTCAACTTCCAGGTCGCGCTAAGCGGGCTAAGCCCGCGCTGAGCGCGCTGCTCACTGCCTCGAGGAGGCGAGAATTCTCCAGACCGTGCTAAGCGGGCTCTGCGATTTTGGCAGAAAAACCCTGCGATAACAGCACTGAAATTCTGGTACCAGATATGTGATGTTACGTGTGATGTCACAACAACACACTCTACAATGGACAATATAACACAACAGAAAAGACACAAAGAATTGTTCACCCAGTTCAGTTAAACAACTTACTCTGGGGGCTACCAAGCCAGGGATGAATTTTACTATCAGTAGAATTAATTTACAGACTCAACAACCCAGTTGACATCTCCTAAACTTAATCACTACTTAATGAACCTTCTACCTAAGAGACCACTTAGGTATGAGAACACTACTCAATCCCTCAATCACTACAGTGATACAATTCAAAGATCACATACTTTGAAAAACACAACTTGATTCTGCTTCACAGCTTTGATCAAGAACAACTCAAAACAACAACACCAATTCACACTAGAATGGTTTACAACACATACACGAAGACACAAACGATTCTCAGTCTTTAGCTCTCTTTCTTCGTCACCTTTCCTTCAGGATTGATGCGCTTTATATAGCAATTTGATTTGGGCTTAGACCTGCTACAATATCTGACCTGATTTGTTATTTAAAACGGAATCTTCAAAACAGATTTTCTCTCAAAATCTTCTTAAATCTTCAGCCTTTAAACACTCCTACAAATCTGCATCAAATCTGTTTGGAACGGAAAATATCTCCTCCAAGATATTCGCATCCAATAACTCTAACAGCTCTCCGAAAATCCAGCTAATACGCTTAACCCTAAAAACATCTCAAACCTGATGTTTTAATGATCTGCATATCTGATGTCATGACATCGCATGTGACATCAGACTCCAAAACTTCAACAACTTAAACACTTAACATTATCCAATGTTAAGACTCAATGTTAAGACATCACCCATGTGACATAAACATTGAACAACTTTGTCTTACCAAAATTCTAGCCAATCCAAGAACTAACAATCTCCCCCTTTGGCTAATTTTGGCTAAAACACTCTCTGCAACATCAGAGACTTCAGCAGCGGAAAAAAAAATTGAACAATATTAAAAACTCCTAGCAGCACTCCTTCAAACCAGTTCCTACTTCTAAATGATGCACATCACCTATCAACAAAGGGCAAACTCCCCCTCAAAACCTGTACCATACCAGAACTGAGATAGGTCACACTCTACACACAAAGGCTAGGCTAACTCTCCCCCTTTTTAGCCACAATTGGACAATCACCAAATACAATGTCCTGACATAATAAATGACACAGTCAAACACTAAGCTTTCCCAAAAAAAAAACAAGTTCCAACACCTTGACTGGTCAGGCGATACAAACAATGTTCCTTGTTTGCATTATAAAAACAAGCCTTTCTTCCTTCTAGCAGCACCACACAACAACCAAGAATGAGCCAGTCAAACACCAAAGATGCAGCAAAGAACCTCAAGCAGACGGACAAGACTACAAATCCACCTAAGAAGAGGAGCAAAACAATGACTGCAGCTGAAACTACTTCAGGAACCACAAGGACAGGCAGAACCTCAGAGACAACCATGAAACCCAGCAAGAAACTTCCTGTGCAACAACATGCTTCTTATGATGATTGGGATGAAGACTGGAAAGCTTTTCTAGATGCAGGGGGTTGGGATAATCTGTAACTATTGATGTACTTCAAACATGTATGCCTTCAGCTGTTGAATAAAATCAATATCTAATAAAGAATAAAACTGCTTAATACACTCTCTAGCACATTTAATCTTCATAAATGCAAATTCCTAATTTACTTCTCAAACTCTCAAATTGGTTTGCATCTAATGCTTTAGTGAAGATATCAGCTAACTGTTTATCTGTAGCTACATGCTCCAATGCAACAACTTTGTCCTCAACCAATTCTCTTATAAAATGATGCCTTATATCAATATGCTTAGTTCTGCTATGTTGAATAGGATTCTTAGAGATATTGATAGCACTCAAATTATCACAGTACAATGTCATGACATCTTGCTTGACATTGTATTCACTCCGCATTTTCTTCATCCACACCAGTTGAGAGAAACTACTCCCTGCTGCTATGTACTCGGCCTCAGCAGTAGAAAGAGACACACAGTTTTGCTTCTTACTAAACCAAGAAATCAGATTATTCCCTAAGAAGAAACAACCTCCTGAAGTGCTTTTCCTATCATCAGCACTCCCAGCCCAATCAGCATCACAATATCCCCTTAACTCAGTCCTAGATCCATGACTATACAGCATCCCATAGTCACTAGTCCCATTAACATATTTCAGGATCCTCTTCACTTGATTCAAGTGACTAACCTTAGGCTCAGATTGATATCTGGCACAAACTCCAACAGCAAAAGAAATGTCAGGTCTGCTAGCTGTGAGATACAATAGACTCCCAATCATGCTTCTATATAAACTTTGATCCACACTAACTCCATGTTCATCCTTGGATAATTTTAAATGAGTAGGAGCAGGAGTCCTCTTATGATTAGCATTTTCTAGGCCAAATTTCTTCACTATGTTCTTAGCATATTTGCTCTGGGAAATGAAGATGGAGTCCTCCATTTGTCTAACTTGTAGACCAAGGAAATAGCTGAGTTCTCCAACCAAACTCATTTCAAATTTAGATTGCATCTGTTGCACAAAATGTTTCACCAATTCATCTGACATCCCACCAAATACAATGTCATCAACATAGATTTGGGCTACCATCAGGTTTCCTCCTTCTTCCTTGACAAACAAGGTCTTGTCAATTCCTCCTTTTCTGTAGCCATTCAATGCTAAGAATTTTGTAAGCCTTTCATACCAGGCCCTAGGAGCTTGCTTCAAACCATACAGGGCTTTCCTAAGTTTGTAAACATGATTAGGAAAAGTTGGATCAATGAACCCTTTAGGTTGATCTACATACACTTCTTCATTCAAGTAACCATTCAAAAAGGCACTCTTCATATCCATTTGGAATAGCTTGAATCTGAGATTACAGGCCACACCCAAGAGTAATCTGATGGACTCTAATCTAGCCACAGGAGCAAAAGTTTCATCAAAGTCAACTCCTTCAACTTGAGTGTATCCTTGTGCAACAAGTCTTGCCTTGTTTCTGGTAACCACTGCTAGTTCATCAGACTTGTTCTTGTAGATCCACTTGGTCCCAATCACATTCACCCCTTCAGGCCTTGGCACAAGATCCCATACTTCATTCCTCTTGAATTGCTCCAGCTCTTCATGCATTGCATTTATCCAAAACTCATCAGTCAATGCTTCCTTGACATTCTTTGGCTCAATTTTGGAGACAAAATATGAACTTGCTACAACTTCTCGTGACCTAGTCCTCACTCCAGAATTTGGATCACCTATAATAAGCACCTTTGGGCGGTCCTTCTGCACTCTAATAGAAGGATCTTTATGAGGTTGCTCAGATTCAGGCTCAGCAGCAGCAACACTAGGAGTTGGACTTCTGTCATCAGCTTCTGGTGCAACTTCACCAACTGATATTCCAACATCATCTAGGACATCATCATCTTCCTGCTTATCATTGTCATCAATCACCACATTGATGGACTCCATCATCACCTTGGTTCTAGAGTTGAAAACCCTATATGCTCTGCTGTTGGTAAAGTATCCCAAAAACATTCCTTCATCACTTTTGGAATCCAATTTTCTTCTTTGTTCTCTATCAGCCAGAATATAACATCTACTCCCAAAAACATGAAAGTATTTAACATTAGGTTTTCTTCCCTTCCATAGTTCATACAGAGTGGATGAAGTGCCTCTTCTCAAGGTAACCCTGTTGTGAATGTAGCAGACAGTATTCATGGCTTCAGCCCAGAAATGATAGGAAAGTTTCTTGGCATGGATCATAGCTCTAGCAGACTCTTGGATAGTTCTGTTCTTCCTCTCAACTACTCCATTTTGCTAAGGAGTAATAGGAGATGAAAACTCATGACTTATACCTTCAGCAGAGCAAAATTCTACAAACTTGTTATTCTCAAACTCTCTTCCATGGTCACTCCTTATCCTGATAACATTACTCTCCTTTTCTCTTTGGAGTTTTTGACAAATATCTTTAAAAACATAAAACACCTCTGATTTGTCTTTGATGAAGCTCACCCAGGTTTACCTTGAATAGTCATCCACAACTACATACGCATATTTCTTTCCACCCAGACTTTCAACCTGCATAGGTCCCATCAAGTCCATATGAAGTAGTTCCAAGACCTTGGAGGTGGTGTCATGTTGAACTTCGGATGAGACATCTTTGTATGCTTCCCTTTTTTACAGTCTCCACAAAGTTTTCCTTCCTCAATATTAAGTTTGGGAATTCCTCTGACTGCTTCTGAGGAGATGATTCTCTTCATTCCCTTTAGGTGAAGATGTCCCAACTTCTGATGCCAGATTTTGACATCATCTTCTTTAGCAAAAACACAAGTGGAAGAATTTGAGTCTTGTGGCACCCAAAGATAACAATTGTCCTTAGACCTGACTCCCTTCATAATGACTTCTCCTTTATCTTCTTTGACAATGCATTCAGACTTTGTAAAGTATACTTTGAATCCTTGATCACAAAGTTGACTAATGCTAATCAAATTTGCTGTCAGACCTTTAACAAGAAGAACATCATCCAGTTTGGGAGCACCAGCATAGTTCAGTTTACCAATCCCCTTGATCTCTCCTTTGACCCCATCACCAAATGTAACATGGCCTGAAGAATGAAGCCTCACATCTACCAACAGATTCTTAACTCCAGTCATGTGCCTTGAACACCCACTGTCAAGGTACCAATCTTCTTTGGTAGAAACCCTTAAAGAAGTGTGAGCTATCAAGCTGGTTACCTTAACTTTAGGGACCCATTGCTTCTTAGGCTTGGTAATCTGCCTTCCTCTGTGACAGTTCTGTCTGGGAACAACCTGATGAGCCTTCTGTGGATATCCATGTAGCTTATAACAATAAGCCTTAATGTGTCCAAAACATCCACAATGGTGACATCTCCAGCGCCTGTATTTCTTCTTAGATGTAGTTCTGTCATGATGTTTTAACATCTGTTTTAACATCACTGGTTTGGAGGTGATAACATCATTAGAACCTGCATCATTGGTGAATCCCAAACCACATTTTTCTGCAGCCATCTTCCCAATACTAAGAATGTTGTCTAGAGCATCAGTACCATTGTTCAACATTCTGATAGTTTTGGTCATAGAGTCCAGTTTATAGTTAAGCATACTGACTTCAGATTCAATTTCAGTCTTTTCAGCTTTTAACTGTACTATGGTTTTCTTCAGCTTTTCTCCTTCAATACACACTTGTTCACTTCTTATGAAAAGATCTTTATAAGTGACAGCAAGTTCATCATAAGTAACCTCATCATCATCATCTGACTCATAAGCCCCAACCATAGCTCTAACAAGTTTAGCTGAATTTTCTTCAGATTCACTCTCACTGTCAGACCAAGACGCTGATAACCTTTTCTGCTTCTTTAGAAAAGTAGGACATTCCTTCTTGACATGTCCATACCCTTCACACTCATAACATTGTATCCCTTTGTCATTACTGGACTTTTCTTCATCTTTAGACTTCTTCCCTTGTTCTTCTGATCTGTTGATGTCAGAAGTAATGTTCTTGACATTGGGATTATAACTCCTATTTATCCTCTTCATAACTTTGTTGAACTGTTTTCCCAGCAAAGTAATAGCCTGAGACAGCTCCTCCTGAGAATCATCCTCTATCCCTTTCTGGGCTTCTTCAGAACTGGAAACCAAAGCTATACTCTTGAACTTCTTTTCAGGTTCCTCTTCACTTAACCCTAGCTAAAATGTTTGAAGAGATCCAATCAGCTCATCAACCCTCATTTTGCTGATGTCTTGAGCTTCTTCAATTGCAGTCACCTTCATCTTATATCTCTTGGGAAGGGATCTAAGAATTTTCCTCACCAGCTTTTCTTCAGTCATCTTCTCTCCAAGAGCACTAGATGCATTGGACAGCTCAAGAATATTCATGTGAAAATCATGAATAGTTTCATCTTCCTTCATCTTTAGACTTTCAAACTTTGATGTCAGAAGTTGAAGTCTTAACATCTTAACCTTGGAAGTTCCTTCATGAGTAGTCTTTAAAATGTCCCAAGCATCCTTTGCCACTTAACAAGTGTTTACCAACCTGAAGATGTTTTTATCAATCCCATTAAAGATGGCATTCAAGGCCTTATAATTGGCAAGTGCTAGCTCATCCTCTTCCTTGATCCACTCTTCTTCAGGCTTCAGCTTGGTGTTTCATTCTTTATCAGGAACAACAGGGTGCTTCCACTCTTTTATCATAGCCTTCCAAGCCCTGCTGTCCAAGGACTTCAAAAAGGTAACCATCCTTGGTTTCCAATTATCATAATTAGAGCCATCTAGAATAGGGGGTCTATTCACAAATCCACCAACTTCCTTGTCCATCTTACCAGAAAGTATCAGCCCTAGATCTCACCCAGATGCAGAGCAGGATGCCTGCTTTGATACCAATTGAAATTCTGGTACCAGATGTATGATGTTAAGTGCGATGCACAACAACACACTATGCAATGGACAATGGAATAACAAGCAATAAATCAACACAATGAATTGTTCACCCAATTCAGTTAAACAACTTACTCTGGGGGCTACCAAGCCAAGGATGAATTTCACTATCAGTAGAATTAATTTACAGACTCAACAACCCAGTTGACATCTCCTAAACTTAATCACTACTTAATGAACCTTCTACCTAAGAGACCACTTAGGTATGAGAACACTACTCAATCCCTCAATCACTACAGTGATATAATTCAAAGATCACACACTTTGAAAAACACAACTTGATTCTGCTTCACAGCTTTGATCAAGAACAACTCAAAACAACAACACCAATTCACACTAGAATGGTTTACAACACATACACGAAGACACAAACGACTCTCAGTCTTTAGCTCTCTTTCTTCGTCACCTTTCCTTCAGGATTGATGCGCTTTATATAGCAATTTGATTTGGGCTTGGACCTGCTACAATATCTGACCTGATTTGTTATTTAAAACTGAATCTTCAAAACAGATTTTCTCTCAAAATCTTCTTAAATCTTCAGCCTTTAAACACTCCTACAAATCTGCATCAAATATGTTTGCAACAGAAAATATCTCCTCCAAGATATTCGCATCCAATAACTCTAACAGCTCTCCCAAAATCCAGCTAATACGCTTAACCCTAAAAACATCTCAAACCTGATGTTTTAATGATCTGCATATCTGATGCCATGACATCGCATGTGACATCAGACTCCAAAACTTCAACAACTTAAACACTTAACATTATCCAATGTTAAGACTCAATGTTAAGACATCACCCATGTGACATCAACATTGAACAACTTTGTTTTACCAAAATTCTAGCCAAACAAAGAACTAACAAGCACCTTCCCTCCTACGATTCTACACTCCAAAAACACATTTTATCCATCAATCACTTTAGAATATTTCATTACAACCCTACGACTATCATACATGCATCAACAACAACAATCATCTCCTCTCAATTCATGAAATTCCATTATCCATAACCTCTAAATTCCCAAGTTTCCCCAAAACCCCAATCACCCACCAACATCAAATCCTTACATCAAGAATATTGTAAAGTAATACTCCCCATACCTTAAAATATCGTCTCCTTCGACTTCTCTTGAAATTTCTCCGGAATTCTCTTATGCCCTAGCCTCCTTCTCACTTGTTCCTCAGAGCACTTTTGCCTTTTCCTCCAAATAGTAGAATAATGAATTCCTTTTCACTATTCCAACTTAAATACCCCTAATTGTGCTATTACCATTATATCATCGCTTATTCCTCCTAAAAGACCATTATACCTTCAATGCTCCTACTTCACTTATTTTAAATAATAAATAATAATTTGAATAATATACTATGACTTATTCTTACTATTATTATTACTAAAATGATTTCCACCCAAAAATGTCCATGCAACACAGCATCATGTCATCAAATTGCCTTGTATTCACAAATAATTAATAAATAATTAAAATATGAACTTGGGGCGTTACAACTCTCCCCCACTTATGGAATTTTTGTCCTAAAAAATTTACCTGAAGCAAATAGAGTCGGGTACGACTCCCTCATCTGATCTTCACGTTCCCAAGTCCAACTCTCACCAGCTGGTCCTCCCCACAAAACCTTCACCAAAATAATCTCCTTACCTCGCAGCTGCTTCATTTCTCGACCATCGACACACACAGGCAATGCTTCCATAGTCAGATTATCTCTTACTTGTACATCATCCATCTGAATCACATGCGACGGATCCGGAATGTACTTCCTCAATTGAGACACATGGAACACGTCATGTAAATTCGTAAGTGACGGCGGTAAATCGATAGGCTACCACTCCTATCCTCTGCGATATCTGATAAGGACCAACAAAACGTGGAGTGAGCTTCCTAGACTTCAAAGCTCGACCCACACCAGTCACTGGCGTCACTCTCAAAAACACGTGATCTCCCTCTTGGAATTCAAGTGCTTTCCTTCTCTTATCATGGTAACTCTTCTGACGACTCTGCGAAGGTTTCATCCTTTCTTGTATCTTCTTAATCTTATCAGTCATCTCTTACACAATTTCAGGTTCGAGTACAACACTCTCGCCCGATTCATACCAACACAACAGAGTCCTACACCTTCTCCCATACAAAGCTTCATAAGGCACCATTCCAATACTAGCATGAAAACTATTATTGTACGTGAACTCAATCAATGGTTAATGGCTATCCCACGATCCTCCATGATCCAACACACAAGTCCTCAACAAATCCTCCAAAGATTGGATAGTCCTTTCTGTCTGACCGTCCGTCTGCGGATGATAGGCAGTACTCATCCTCAACTTAGTACCCAAAGCATCTTGCAAACTTTTCCAAAACCTCGATGTAAACCTCGGGTCTCTATCCGACACAATACTCGAAGTTACCCCATGTAACTTCACAATCTCCTCAACATACATCTCGGCTAGCTTCTGCATGGAGTGATTAATCTTCATTGGCAAGAAATGAGCCGACTTAGTTAATCTATCCACGATCACCCAAATTGAATCATTCCCCTTAGCAGTCTTCGGCAATCCCACCACAAAATCCATGGAAATACTATCCCATTTCCATTCTGGAATCCTCAATGGCTGCATCATACCTAAAGGCTTCTGATGCTCAACTTTCGACTTCTGGCAAGTCAAACACGCATAAACAAACTCCGCAACATCCTTCTTCATACTTGGCCACCAAAACAACTTTTTCAAGTCATGGTACATCTTCGTAGCACCGGGATGAATACTTAACCTACTTCGATGTCCTTCTTCAAGAATGCTCTTCTTAATATCTGGGACACACACCCTGTCTCTGAACATCATTACACCATTCTCGTCAATTCGGAAATCTCCTCTGTTACCTTGGTTGATTAAAGTCAATTGGTCAACCAACTTTAAATCAGATTGCTGTCCCACTCTGATTTCTTCTAGAATACTACTAGTCAACTTCAATATTCCCAATTTCACACTGTTAGAGGTCTCTTCACATACCAAACTCAAATCTCTGAATTGCTCAATTAGTTCCAACTCCTTCACCATAAGCATCAACATATGCAATGATTTTCTGCTCAACGCATCGGCCACTACATTTGCCTTGCCCGGATGATAACTCAAATCAAAATCAAAATCCTTCAACAGCTCTAACCACCTTCTCTACCTCATATTCAGTTCCTTCTGATCGAATAAATACTTCAGACTCTTATGATCACTAAACACTTCAAGTTTTGAGCCAAATAGATAATGTCTCCAAATTTTCAACACAAACACCACCGCGGCCAATTCCAAGTCATGGGTAGGATAATTCCTCTCATGAACTCGCAATTGTCTCCAAGCGTAGGCAACAACTTATCCATTCTGCATCAATACTCCACCAAGGCCCATCTTCGACGCAGCACAATACACCACAAAAGATTCGCTCGGATTAGGCAAAATCAACACTAGAGCAGTCGTTAACTTCTTCTTTAATTCCACAAAACTCTCTTCACAAGCTACATCCCACACAAAAGCTTGACCCTTTCGAGTCAACTGAGTCAAAGGTAATGCCAACTTAGAAAAGCCTTCAATAACTTGCGGTAATAACCCGCTAATCCCAGAAAACTCCGTATTTCAGTAGCAGACTTTGGAGTCTCCCATTGTAACACATCATCGATCTTAGAAGGATCAACAGCAACACCACCACTTGAAATCACATGGCTAAGAAAGCTTACTTCCTTCAACCAGAACTCACACTTTGACAGCTTTGCATACAACTTCTTCTCCTTCAACACTTGCAATACGGTCCTCAAATGCTCGGCATGCTCTTCTTCAGATCTAGAATATATCAAGATATCATCGATAAACACGACTACAAACTTATTAAAATACTCATGGAAAATCCAATTCATGTACTCCATGAACACACTAGGTGCATTAGATACACCAAACGGCATCACAGTGTATTCGTAGTGTCCATACCTCGTCCTGAAAGCCGTCTTCAGAATATCGCCAGGCTTAACACGAATCTGATGATAACCCGACCTTAAATCTATCTTGCTAAACACACAAGCACCTACTAGCTGATCCATCAAATCGTCGATTCTCGGTAGCGGATACTTATTCTTGATAGTCACTTTATTCAACTGCCAATAATCAATGCACAGCCTCATACTTCCATCCTTCTTCTTCACTAACAACACAGGAGCATCCCAAGGAGAAACACTTGGTCGAACAAACCTCTTCTCAAGCAATTCTTCCAACTATTTCTTCAATTCGCTTAACTCAGAAGCTGACATCTGATAAGGAACCATCGACACTGGACTCGTACCTGGTATTAAGTCCACTGCAAACTCTACCTCACGCTCTGGAGGCAAATCACTGATGTCATCTGGAAACACATCTGAAAATTCACAGACAACCGGCAACTCCACACTCGCAGCCTCACGCTCAATCTGCAATGAATCAAACATCGCAAACACCAAAGCTTCATCCTCCACAAGTTCGTCTACTTGCTTAGCAGATAAGAACATCAACCCCCCCACCGGCATCAATTTCAGGAAACTCTACGGCCTTAGTATAAAAATTGATGTGAACCCGGTTGAACTCTAACCAGTTCATTCCAAAGGTCACATCGATCTGGTGCAAGGGTAAGCACACCAAATCCATCACAAAACTCTTCTCAAATATCGTCACAGGACATCTTAAACACATAAGGGTAGTAGTAACAAAACCATTAGCTGGAGTTTCTATTACCATATTCCCATTCATGTCAGATAACTTCAAACCCAATCTATTAGCACATTCGAGCGAGATAAAAGAATGAGTAGCAACAGTATCAATAATAGCAACCAACTAGATATTATTAATAAAACAAGTACCTCGAATCAGGTTGTCCTTCTCTGGGGCTTCTGCACCACTCAAAGCAAACACACGGCCACTGGTCTGGACAGCAGTAGCAGTCTCCTTCGGCTTTTGACATTGAGTACTGATATGACCTTTCTCACCACAATTGAAATAGGTCGAACCCTCATCTTTGCAATCAGTAGCTCGATGACCTTTCTTACCGCATCTATAGCACCTCAGCATATTGTTGGTACACACATCAGCACGGTGACCTTGCTCGCCACACTTATGACACTTTCCAGAAGCGGAAACTGCTCCCCCACTTGTCTTTTTCCCATCTGAAGCCTTCTGCTTCCCTTTGTCAGTTGAAGTTGTATAAGGCTTACCCATATACTGCCCTTTCTTCTCACTCAACTGCTTGTAGTGAGCAGATCGAGCTCGGCTATACTCATCGTAGATTCTGGTCTTTTCAACCAACTCAGCATACCTGCGGATCTGCTGATACCCAATACCCTGCTTAATCTCTGGTCTCAGCCCATTCTCGAACTTGAGGCATTTGGACATCTCACCATCATCACGATTGTAGTGCGGACAAAACTTCACCAACTTCTCAAACTTCGCGGCATACTCTGCCACAGTCATATCTCCTTGTTTCAGCTTAAGGAATTCCACTTCTCTCTTGCCACGAGCATCCTCTGGAAAATACTTCCCCAAAAATTCCTGCTTAAACACATCCCAAGTTATCATAGTGCCAACATCTGTAAGTCTCTGACGGGTGTTATCCCACCAGTCCTCAGCCTCTTCTTCCAGCATGTGCTTTCTGAACTGAACCTGTTGCTAATCAGAACACCCCATCACCCGGAAGATCTTCTCGATCGCCTTCAGCCACTTGTGTGCACTTGCTGGATCATGCATGCCCACAAAAGTCGGTGGATTGTTCCTTTGAAGCTTCCCCAAAGCATGAAACTCATCAGGAGCTCCACCATTCGGATTCAGCTGCACCACCACATTAGCAACCGATTCCAACGCATCAGCAATTGCATGATCATTTCTTCCAGCCATCCTGCACGCCACCAACAAGGTTAGAAGAACTAAAACATCGACAGTGTACAAACACTCGTCGACATACAGGGAAAGACATCAAGTAAAAACTTGGTCGGACGGACCGACCGGCCCTGATACCACTTATGTAACACCCTTCTAACCCAACATGAATATACGCAATAGTATACTTAAATAAATCAGAGTACATCACATAAGGTGTCACATTTCTTCATATAACATCAAATTAAACATCATGCTCCGTAACACGGGTTCAACACATAGAAAATAGCAACTCAATTTTAATTAACATCTCTTTTAAAACAAAACATCGCAGCGGAATTATCACCATAAAAGAACAACTCATCACATTTTCATCAAATCAAAATTTGGAGTTTAAAACAACTCAGTGTCCTCAAAATTCTCAATAAAACAAGTTAATCAAAATAACACAATACTTCAAAAATAGAAACATTCCCAACCCCGATGTTACATAATCAGAGCAAGACACACCCTCTAATCAACTAAAAGGAAAAGACTCCAAGATAACTCTTCATGCACCACGAACTAGTCTTGGTTATCTGCACGTTACCCACGTAGAGACAGCATTCAAACAGGCTGGGTGAGTAATCACAATTCAATATAATTCATATATAGAAAAGATATTAACAAGTTAACATTCATCTCAAACAAACACCATAGTAATTCACCCCAACTCATCATATAGATCACCAAGTCATCAACATCACGAATGTGAAATCATGTAATGCCACCAAGAATGAAATGCAACTTCCTAATATGCGTGTGGTACCAAATCGTCATAGTAATGGACACCAGGCCATCAACCCTCCACAAGGGAGCATGTCACAAAATACTCCAATCCACACAATGGGATTTAAGCCACCACTGGACCGAAGTTCTAACATCGTCACTGGACCAAAGTCCTAAATGCTATGAATGCATGATGCACAACGTCAAATTCATCAATATCAACAAAGGTAATAAAGTGCATCATCATTCACCAGAACACCATATAACTCATGTCATCATTAATTCATCAACGTCATGTAAATCATATCATCATTAGTTCATCAACGTCATGTAAATCATATCATCATTAGTTCATCAAACTTCATATGCATCATCATATTGAAAATCATCAATTTATCATCATATAACACGTCAACACGCAGTAACAAGTCATGGCATCATTACAGCATTAATACATCATAACACAGACAATTTCCCACAATATTAAGAAATAAAAATAATAATTTCAACTTCCAGGTCGCGCTAAGAGGGCTAAGCCCGCGCTGAGCGCGCTGCTCACTGCCTCGAGGAGGCAAGAATTGTCCAGACCGCGCTAAGCGCGCTCTGCGGTTTTGGCAGAAAAACCCTGCGATAAAAACACCTTCCCTCCTACGATTCTACATTCCAAAAACACATTTTATCCATCAATCACTTCAGAATATGTCATTACAACCTACGACTATCACACATGCATCAACAACAACAATCATCTCCTCTCAATTCATCAAATTCCATTATCCCTAACCTCTAAATTCCCAAGTTTCCCCAAAACCCCAATCACCCACCAACATCAAATCCTTACATCAAGAATATTGTAAAGTAATACTCCCCATACCTTAAAATATCGTCTCCTTCGACTTCTCTTGAAATTTCTCTGGAATTCTCTTATGCCCTAGCCTCCTTCTCACTTGTTCCTCATATCACTTTTGCATTTTCCTCCAAATAGTAGAATAATGAATTCCTTTTCACTATTCCCACTTAAATACCCCTAATTGTGCTCTTACCATTATATCCTCGCTTATTCCTCCTAAAAGACCAATATACCCTCAATGCTCCTACTTCTCTTATTTTAAATAATAAATAATAATTTGAATAATATACTTTGATTTATTCTTACTATTATTATTCCTAAAATGATTTCCACCCAAAAATGTCCATGCAACACAACATCATGTCATCAAATTGCCTTGTATTCACAGATAATTAATAAATAATTAAAATATGAACTTGGGGCGTTACACCTCTGAATAGTTAAACCGCCCCATAAATTCTCGTGAGTTCGCAATGCGAAGGATCACTCGCAAAGCGAACACTCACTTTCCCGTTCACATAGCGAACTTTACTGCCTTTTGCCCCTGCCAAATTCTGGGACCATTCGCTAGATACCTTGCCAGACTTCGCAAAGCGAACCTTCGCTGGCACTTTCTTTTAAGTTTGCAAAGCGAACTTACTGATGTCTTCCTCCGCTTTTTGGCATCTTGCATCATTTTCTTGTGTCTTACACTTTGATCATTTAGTGCATTTTCCTGCACAATAACACACACATTACAAGCACCAAAGGTATATTCTCATTGTTAGAAGAACAACAACAATCATTAGCAAAACCAATGAAAACATGAGAAAAGAGTGGAAAAAGTGCAAGGAAAGATAGTTCATTTTTAGGTCAAATCCGCACCTAACAATATACACTTGTATACCTGCATAAAGTTTTCCCCGACAATTAGGTCTAGGATTAGATAAAGCTAGTGGTCACTCTTTCAACACAGTCAAAACTAGTTCCCCATAGGAATTCCAGATACAGTCTTGCCTTCTCTTGGGCTTAAACAATATGGAACAAAGAGAAAAGCATTATTCCCGGTGAAACTTTTCTCAGTCTGTCACTATTATAAACTGTCAAAGAAATTCACTTCCCCAGAGAGGATTAATTCCCAGTGAAACCTCTCTTGAATTTCTTTAAACCCTAGAACTGTTCACTAAAGAAAAGATTATTCCCGGTGAAACTTTTCTTGAACTCATCGTAGGTTTGGACCCACAGGCTTCCTAAAAGCATCCCCGCTTCCTCTTGGGCTTTGTACAAGGACCCTCGGATTCTTAGAAGTTCTCATGCCTTCTCTTAGGCTTAATACAAGGACCCTGAAGACCTCTTAAAGGTATAGGACAGAACTTAGTCATCCTTTGTTAGAGCAGTCTTTCTAAAAGAGTCAAAACCTCAGAACCATTTTAGGGTTAATTCTCATCCCTTAAAACACCAGCCTCCTCTTGGGAATCATACAAAGACAAATTCTTCCATACCAGTAGACTTGGACAGTCTAATCTCCTCTTGGATCTCAAAGACATTCTTAAGTTCCCTACAAACACAGGAAAAACCCTGGTCATTTTAACCAATCTCCAGTAGAGTTAAAACCCTCACAGGATCAAAAACTCAATCTTTATTCCAAATTTCCCCAGCGAGGGTCATAACACTATCCCAAATCAGAACCTCAAGGCATATGATACCTCAACTCTTCTGTAAACCTCAACAAGAGTTTATCCCTCGATTTGGACCTGCCTCTGGATCTTAATAATCCTCAGCAAAAGCCAGCTTCCTCTTAGGCTTTGTATAATGACTTTCCTCAGCAGAGTTAGCCTCAAAAGCACTCTATTGCTGGGACCATCACTTTTTCAACACTCTCTTGTTGAGTTAACCCTTTTTTTGCCTCAATCTTGGGCTTTGTACAAGACAAACAAAGTACTCTCTTGTTGAGTCAATCACCTTTCCACACTCTCTTGTTGAGTCAATAGTACAAAACATAAACACCCTCTCGTTGAGTCATCTTTTAGCCTCAATCTCTAGCTTTATACAAGACATATATAAACTTTCTCCAACAAAGTCAAAATCTTCATACCCTTCTCTTAAGCTCTGGATAAATATCTTCCCAGTGGAGTCAATTCTTCCCAGCCTTCTTATAGGCTTTGAGAAATAATATCCCTAAGCAGAGTCAACTTTCTTTTCAGCCTCCTCTTAGGCTTTGTATAATGATTTTCCCAGTAAGTTCAGCCTCAATCTTGGGCTTTGTACAAGACACCTAAAAAAATCCTCAGCTGAGTTAGTCAACTACATTTCTTCCTCAATCTTAGGCTTTGTACAAGACACCAAATAAAACTCTCTCTTGTTTATTCATTCCTTGTTCAGCCTCAATCTTGGGCTTTGTACAAGACACCTAAAATATCCTCAACAGAGTCAATCTCTTTTCAGCCTCAATCTTGGGCTTTGTACAAGACAAATCATACTCTCTAATAGAGTCAGTTTCCCCTTTTCAGCCTCAATCTTGGGCTTTGTACAAGACACCATATAAATCTCTCCAGCAGAGTCAATCTTCTTTTAGCCTCAATCTTGGGCTTTGTACAAGACAGACAAAATATTCCCTCGAAAAAGTCAACTTTTAGCCTCCTCTTAGGCTTTGTATAATGATATCCCCAAAAGAGTCAGTCTCTTTTTAGCCTCAATCTTGGGCTTTGTACAAGACAGATAAACACTCTCTTGTTTAGTCAGTCTTTTCCAGCCTCCTCTTAGGCTTTGTATAAGGACTTCCCCAGTGGAGTCAATCAATCTTTTAGCTTCAACCTTGGGCTTTGATCAAGGCACACAAAAATCAACATCCCCTCAGAGGAAACCAAAATCTCTCTGTAGGAAGACATTTCTCTGTGTTATCACACATCAAAATAAATAAATCAAACAAACCCTAATTCTAGATAACTGCTATAAGTGGCACACTTGTTGATTCAAACATCCAAGCTATCGCCCATCTCTTATCCTTGTAAATCCTCTCTTTCATCTAATTGCTGTAAGTGGCAAGCCTCTGGATTATTTACATCCACGACACTGTCCCTCTCTTAGCATGAAAGATTCCTAAGGAAAAATGGCATTGCTCTACACGGAGTTAAAGTTTTCTCCTTCAGGATAACACCCCTATAAAGGAAATTACGGCATTGTTGGATTCACATATCCCAGTTAAAGTAATCCTCCTTTATAAACAGTCACCCAATAATTGTGATAAACAGACGAGATGTCTCCCTTTTGAGGTGACAAATTCTCTCTCAGTCAAACCTCTTAGCTTCAATCTTGGGCTTTGAACAAGACACAAATAACCTTTAGCTTCAATCTTGGGCTTTGAACAAGATACCCAAACATTTTTTTCCTCCCATAGAATAGGAGGAACAAGACACCAATCAAAACCTCTAGGTCCAGTACGTTTACACTAAAAAAAACTGAGGTCCAATACCTCACCAAAATCATCAAAAAACTCTCTCTCTCTCATATCTCCCAAAGAAAAAACTCTCCCAACCCATCAACAGATAAACACCATTAAAATTCTGGTATCAGATATGTGATGTCAAGTGAGATGTCATAACATCAATATTTGTTGTATGAACAAGGCAGTAACAGATAAAAGCAGTAAACAACACACAAGATTGTTCACCCAGTTCGGTCTAACAACCTACGTCTGGGGGCTACCAAGCCAGGGAGGAAAATCACTATTAGTAGTATCAATTTATAGACTCCACAATCAACACACAAGTTGATAATCTACTCACTTAATCACTACCCAATGACACTTCTACCTAAGACACTCTTAGGTATGAGAACCCGCTCATTCCCCCTCAATCACAGCAGTGATAAAAACAGAAAATAACAAAGTAAGAAGACACACACGAAAGACACACCTTGATCTTGCTTAAAAGCTTTGATCAAGAATAAACACTCGTGCTTAAAAGCTTAGAGTGGACAAATTACAACTCAATTAAACAGTCCAATTCAAACATCAAAGAGATGAGTGAATGGCTCACAAATAACACACGACGCACAAAGACTCAAACCCTAACACAAGTAACACAGCTCTTCAATTAAACTTCTCTAACCAGCAAGTAGGTTTGATACGTCTTTTTATAGCAACTCTCTTCATGGGCTTGGGCAGCCTTAACACCCAGATTTGAATCTCACTTTAAAACATAATTACTCTTCAAATCTTTTAGCCTTAAAACTAGAAACAGAATATACTTCAAAGGAAATACAAAACGATTGCATCAGACAAAATCTCCTCCAAGAATCACGTCTGCAATCTCTCAAACAATCCTCAAGATACAGCAAATAAAGTGCAGCCCTAACATAACAGACTAAACTTGATGTTCTGTCAAAAGATGTTAAGACATCATGTTTGACATCAGAACACAGACCTGCAACACTAAGTAACAAAACCACAAGCAGAATGTTAGCAACACAAGTTAAGACATCAGACATGACATCTTGAACCAACACATTGTTTTACCAAAATTGCAGCCAATAATAGAACTAACAATCTCCCCCTTTGGCTAATTTTGGCTAAAACAATATCAGCACACATCAGAGATACCAGCAACAGATAAAGCAAATCTAACAAACCAGTCTAACACTAGCTGCACAACAATCAAAACTCCAAACTCCCCCTCAAGCCAAGAAACCAGCAGCAGATAGAATTCCAACTACTTCAAACCAACATCCGAACATCACAGAGAACATCCACTCCAGCATAGCAGCATAACAGCCTTCCTGCTACAGCAAACAACAAAGCCCAAGCTACTACTCTCCCCCTTTTTAGCCATAATTGGCCAAAGAGTTATGAAAAAAATCAAGTCAGTACCAAGAACTCACCCTCTCTACTCACAGGTAGTCATACTAGCTACCAGTCAGTCAACTTAGCTCTCCCTTGTGAGCCACAGAATGTCAAGACAAGTCATGGAACATCCAAACAAGATAATCATATAGGAAACAATATCCAAGATGTTCAGATTACATAGCAAACACCCAAGGTGCAAAACAAAAACTAATAACAAAAAGAAAAACCAAAAGAACCATCAAGGAACAACAGCAACACCATCACCAAAACACAGTAGAGTGCCAGAACCAAGTCATTCATCAGTCTCCTCACTGGAGGCACCAGCTTCCTCTTCTCCCTCATCATCAACCTGCTCCAAACTTTTGATCAAGGCTTCTAATTTCAGCTTCCTAGCAGTATTTATGCTGATCACTATTTCCAGCTCCTTGCAAGTAGCCTTCAACTCACTGATTAACTCACCTTTGGTGGTATTCTTGTTGCCAACAGTTGCAGATGTTGAAACAATATCAGGAACATGTTGTCCTACAAAAAGTTTGGAGTGAAGAGACAAAACAGACTCCCTTTTGCAAGCAATATTTGTAGCAGCCAAGATCCCAGGATGTTGATTCACAATAATTCCACATATTAAGGATGGAAAATCAATTGGAAACTTCAGCCATTGTTCTAGCATGTTTGACTGTTTAATCAAATATATAAGAACCATAATCAAAGTCCTTCTTGGTTCCAACTGCAAAGATAAACTTTCCCAACCCAACAGAAATTGTAGTCTTATGGTTGGTAGGAACCCAGTTGGCAGCTCCAATCCTATGCAGTATAGCATACTTAACACTCAAAAGACCAGCAACCAATTTTCCCTTAAAAGGCCATGCAGTCACTTGATTTGTAGTAATCTCCTTACAAATATGATTGTCAGTGACCTCCAGCTCACTCTCTGCTTGTTCACTTCTTCCCAAGTACCTGTTAATAACAGTAAGAGAAAACTCAATACATCTACCTCTTACATAAACCTTTCTAAAATCCATACTCCTACTATTAGTAATGTCTTCAGGGATGTTCACAATGAACTCCTTAACCAGCATATCATAACATTTTGAAAAACTAGACACAGTCTTCATTAATCTAACATAATTGATCAATTCCATAATCTCCTTCATCTCAAGAGCATCTCTACCTAGCTCTCTCTCCAGAGCAATTCTTCTCAGATAAACATACTTCCACTTACTCACATTTTCAACAGAATGGAATGAAATATTGTCTAAAGGGACATCAGGAACTTTGTCAACAATCTTCTTGCTAGCAGCTTTCTTCTCAGGATTGATGTCCTGGTCATCCTCCTCAACATCAAAGTCTGAGTCAGAGTCAGACCTAGCCTTTCTTTTCTTGGAGTTGGTAGCCAGCTTGCTCCATGATTTTGTAGGACCAACCACATACTTCTTCTTACCACTACCAAGAGACCCTGTCATTGCAACAACCTTCTATTTTCTTGTCTTCATCCTTTTTGCTATCCCAGGCACCACATTAGCTATAATCTCATTATCTGACAAATCATCCACATCTACCACATCAACTGGCTTCTTTCCTCTAGGACTAGAGGTACCTTTCTTAGCAGGTGATGTTCCAACATCTGTTTCAACATTAGATCCACCTTCAGTTTCAGCATCTTCAAGAACAGACATAGCCAACCTGTGAAGATTGTCTTCAGCAGTTTGCTTATCATCTCTCGTACCCTCAGAGTGAGAGGCAGACATTTGAGCGAGTGGCCTCGATATCCCAGCCACAGAAATACCCTTTTTAAGAACCTTGGTAACTATCCTGTCAAGACTCTTATCTACAGAATACTCTTCTTCCTCACTTAGATTTTTATCACCTTGAGTAGGGTTCCCAGGTACAGATTTTTCTCCAAACAAAATTCCAGTGACAACCCTCCTAGCTTCACTATCATCAAACTTTCTAGACTCAGAAGGATCAGAAGTTTTACCTGTACTAGGACGTGTAGACCTCTTCGCCTGCAGCTTGCTTGGTTGTATCTTTTCATAACCAGGGAGAGGAACCATAGATAGAGGCTCAATATCCAGAGCATCATCAAGCGAGACCTTTTCAGTAGAAACCCTAGATTTTGCATGCAAAGGATTTTTTGTAGCAGATTTCTTGGATGGTGAAGGTTGTTGTTGAGACATTGTTACTTTCTTGCAGCTGGTTGTCAAATGATTGGAAGAGCTTCTTTCTCCGGGAGAGAAGATGAACGAGCAGAGCAAATAAGGTGTGAGACGTGTGTTGCGTGTGGGAGCACTACATTGAAATGATTGCCTAAAATAGGTGGGCTGCTTTTGGAAACATAAAAGGTAATTAATGATATTTCTACAAACCAGTAAATGACTTTTAAAATTTAAAAATATTTTCCCACACGCCTTTAATTGCTATAAGTTTTCACAAATGTGGATACCCAATTTTTTCTTTGAAAATTCGACCTTACTAGCATCCATAGTCTCACCCAACTTTCATTCAGTGGCAACAGGTTTCAAAATTATCACATTATCTCCCACAAGACTTCTGATCAATATGCTCAGGATGTCATAATGTAATGTCATGACATCTTGCTTGACATTATGCTCAATCAGACTTTGTTTCACCTCTTTCAGATGTAGATACCCAAGTCTTTGATGGTCCAAATCCACATCATCATCTTTGGCAATAGTACATATGGTGGAGTAAATGGACTCTTGAGGAACCCACAAGTAGCAGTTATCTTTAGATCTAACTCCCCTCATAACAACTTCACTCTTTTCATTTGTCACTAAACATTCAGATTTTGTATAGCTGACCTCGAAACCTTCATAACACAATTGACTGATGCTAATTAAATTAGCAGTCAACCCTTTAACAAGCAACACATTATCAAGACTAGGCCCACCTGAACAATTCAGCTTTCCAATCCCTTTGACCTCACCTTTGACTCCATCCCCAAAAGCCACATCACTTGTGGAATAGGATTTGAAGTCCACCAGTAGGTCCTTGACACCTGTCATATATTTAGAACACCCACTGTCAAAGTACCAATCTTCCACAGCTGAGGCTCTACTAGACATGTGAGCTAATAAGCTTGTAACAGCAACCTTGGCAACCCATTGTTTTCCATGTGTAGGAATGCTTTGATTTGTTCTAGGTTGAGGACCATGTTCAGGAAATCCATGCAATCTGAAGCAAAAAGGTTTGATGTGACCAAACTTACCACAATAATGACATCTCCATCTTTGAAATCCTCCTCTAAAATGGTTGGGATGTCTTCTCCCCTGAGAATGTCTTCTCCCATACTGTTGAGGCTGTCTTCTGCCATGATGATGAGGCACAAAATGATTAAGTCCAAAAACATGCACCTTCCCATGATGTTACGACATCTGATGGAACATGTTCTGCTTGGGTCCAGAAGTATGAACTTTCTCATGTTGTTGAAACATCTGATGAGATAGGTTCTGTTTGGTACCAGAAGAACTAGCATCTACAGAAGGTTTCTTCTCACCCTTAAATCCCAGCCCAGCCATGTCTCCAGTCAGTTTTCCAGCTTGAAGGATTTTATCCAAAGTGTCAGTTCCATTGTTCAACATTCTGAGAGATTTGGACATTTGATCATGATTGCATTTCAGCAAACTGACTTCCTTTTCCAGTTCAGCCTTGTCAGCCTTGAGTTGGATTATGAGTTCCTTTTGCTTCTCCCCTTCTTGACACACTTCTTCATTTCTGATACATAGCTCTCTATATGATGCAGGTAGTTCCTCGTAGGTAATCTCTCCATCACTAGAATCTTCATCAGAATCACATATTCCAGTCACAGCTCTGACATGCTTGGCAGATTTATCCTCACTTTCAGTGTCCTCATCAGACCAAGTGACAGACAAACCCTTTTTTCTGTTTAAGGTATGTAGGGCATTCAGTTCTGATGTGACCAAAACCTTCACAACCATGGCATTGGATAGCTCCTCCTGAGTTTCAGGACCACACTCTTCCTCATCATCTTCTTACTAGACACCAAGGCTATGCTTTTATCCTTCTTTTCACATCTGTCATTCAATCCTAATACAAATGTCTGAAGTGAACTGATCAATTCATCAACCCTCATCCGGCTGATGTCTTGAGCTTCCTCTATAGCAGTCACCTTCATATTAAATCTCTTGGGAAGATATCTGAGAATTTTTCTCACAAGCTTCTCATCAGACATCCTTTCTCCTAGGGCACTAGAAGCATTTAACAGTTCAAGTATATTCATGTGAAAGTCATGAACGGTCTCTTCATCTTTCATCTTCAAGCTTTCAAACTTTGTTGTTAGCAGCTGAAGTCTTGACATCTTGACCTTGGAGGTTCCTTTATGAGTTGTTTTTAGAATATCCCAAGCCTCCTTAGCCACTTCACATGTGTTGACCAGTCTAAAAATGTTCTTGTATATACCATTAAATAAGGCATTCAAGGCATTAGAGTTCCAAAGTGCAAGTTCATCTTATTCCTTGGTCCACTCCTCTTCAGGTTTCAGCTTAGACACACCATCTTTTTCCACAATGACAGGGTGTTTCCATCCAGTTAAAATAGCCTTCCAAGCCCTGATGTCTAAAGACTTCAAAAAGGCAACCATGCGAGGTTTCCAGTAGTCATAATTTAATCAATCTAGAATAGGGGGTCTATTCACAAATCCACCACTCTCTTTGTCCATTGCACCAGAAAGTAACAGCCCTAGATCTCACCGAGATGCAGAGCAGGATGACCTGCTCTGATACCAATTGAAATTCTGGTATCAGATATGTGATGTCAAGTGAGATGTCACAACATCAATATCTGTTGTATGAACAAGGCAGTAATAGATAAAAGCAGTAAACAACACACATGATTATTTACCCAGTTCGGTCAAACAACCTACTTCTGGGGGCTACCAAGCCAGGGAGGAAAATCACTATTATTAGTATCAATTTATAGACTCCACAATCAACACACAAGTTGATAACCTACTCACTTAATCACTACCCAATGACACTTCAACCTAAGACACTCTTAGGTATGAGAACCCGTTCACTCCCCCTCAATCACAGCAGTGATAAAAATAGAAAATAACAAAGTAAGAAGACACACACGAAAGACACACCTTGATCTTGCTTAAAAGGTTTGATCAAGAACAAACACTCGTGCTTAAAAGCTTAGAGTGGATAAATTACAACTCAATTAAACAGTCCAATTCAAACATCAAAGAGATGAGTCAATGGCTCACAAATAACACACGACGTACAAAGACTCAAACCCTAACACAAGTAACGCAGCTCTTCAATTAAACTTCTCTAACCAACAAGTAGGTTTGATACGTCTTTTTATAGCAACTCTCTTCATGGGCTTGGGCAGCCTTAACACCCAGATTTGAATCTCACTTTAAAACATAATTACTCTTGAAATCTTTTAGCCCTAAAACTAGAAACAGAATATACTTCAAAGGAAATATAAAACGATTGCATCAGACAAAATCTCCTCCAAGAATCACGCCTGCAATCTCTCAAACAATCCTCAAGATACAGCAAATAAAGCGCAGCCCTAACATAACAAAATGAACCTGATGTTCTGTCAAAAGATGTTAAGACATCATGTTTGACATCAAAACACAGACCTGCAACACTAAGTAACAAAACCACAAGCAGAATGTTAGCAACACAAGTTAAGACATCAGACATGACATATTGAACCAACACATTGTTTTACCAAAATTGCAGCCAATAATAGAACTAACAACCATCAAGTACAAAGTAGAACCTATTGCTAACAACCTATGGATAACCACGTATAGGATGGGTAATTGACAACTCCCCATTGTATAACCTAACCCCGAACTCCCTGAATCTCTTTAAGCGTTTGTTCAGTTAAACATTCGTGCGCAAGGTTAGTTTTAGATAGCTTCCCTTTCCCTTCCAGCTTCACGGGATAAATTAGAAATCAGAAAGTAACACCCCACTCCTACCATTGCGGTGAAGAGAAACCCATGGCGATAAGGTGGTCGCGTCACCGACAAAAATCGCGCGCTACAGTGAAATGGCGACTCTGCTGGGGAAAGTCATTTTGTCTGTTTAAGATTAAGACTAGAATTCCTAAGAGGTCTAGGATGTTAGTTTTAGGAACTATATTATATATATACTGCTTTTCCTACTTGATATCCGTGTTTATTTTTTTGCTAATGCGAATGTGAGTGATGTCGCATGTGGAAAGTATGAGAGAACCCTAAGATAGGTGATGGCATAGACAGGTGGTCTTACAGGGAGTGAATCCCGAATAAGCTATCCCGGTAGACCATCAAATCAGGGGAGATACCCTTTGCGGATTCAATGCTTAATGACTCCGTTGTGAAGGAAGATTGTCCCAATGTGGTATCCGTGAAACTGAGGATTTAGTAGATAGTAACCATGTGGCTATTTGGTAGTGCGGTAGCTATCGGAAATAGTTGACACGCAATACTACACTCAATTGATATTACCCTAGGATGCTACAACTCGCTCGGGTGAACCAGCTTGCTGTTGTTATCCCTAGGGGGTCAATGATTTTGGGAACTTTTAACCCATTCTACAGGTACAAAAATTCACTAGAATACAACCTTTGGGGTTGGGTAGAGCCATGACTCCATGCTCGTGACGTTGAACCCTTGAACCCATGTTTTTTCAACGTTTTTGTGTGCTACATTCATGCATTCATCTAAAAAACTCTTAAACAAAGAAAAAAACTTCTTTTCTTTTCTCTCCTTTTTTTAAAATTAAACTAAAATAATGATTGAAAATATCAGAGAGAAAGACTGTGTTAGGGATTTCGGTAGAAGGAAGACGCACAAGTACACCTTCAAGGCTCTAAAACTAGAGGATTTAAAGGGGTTGGCAAGGATGATCATCAACCCTGATGCTTTCAGAGCTAAGTACGGAGAACTGCTGCCTCTATTAAGGGTCCATGTAGTTGAAGAATCCTGTCTACGCTGATTTAGTTTTACGATCCGGTTTATCACTGTTTCACATTCCCGAATTATCAACTAGCACCAACACTAGAGGAGTACTCTCACCTGACTGATTTACCCATCACTGACCAAGCTCCCTTTTCTGGACTGGAAGAAATTCCAAATGATCAAACCATTGCAAGAGCAATCTATTTGGACGAGTCAGAAGTCAGGACTCACATGACCACTAAGGAAGGAATCCAAGGTTTACTGGCAAAGTTTTTGGTAGAGAAAGCCCTATACTTTGCCAATATAGGAAACGTTACTGCTTTCGAACATATCTTTGTTCTACTCACATACGGGTTGTTCCTTTTTCCCAACATTGATAACTTCGTCGATACCAATGCCATTAAGATATTTCTGATTGGAAACCCTGTACCGACCTTACTCGCAGATGCTTATCATTCTGTACACTTAATGAATTTGTACAGCGAAGGAATGATCTCATGCTGTGTACCCCTGCTATACAAATGGTTCACTTCCCATTTACCCAAGTTTGCAGCTTTTTGGGATCATAAGAGTACTCTACATTGGTCACAGAAAATCATGTCTCTTACCAACTCTGACATAGATTGGTACAATAGGATTTATGACGGGATAAGGATCATTGACAAATATGGAAACTTCCCTAATGTACCCCTCATAGGAACTAAAGAAGGAATAAACTATCATCGGGTTTTAGTTCGCCGTCAACTCGGATACCCGATGAAGCATATCCCGCGTAATGTTCATCTGGAAGGTCTTTTCTTCAAGGAAGGAGAAAATAACAGGGCACTAAAGACAGAAATAGTGCATGCCTGGAAACATGTTCACAAGAAAGGAAGAGAGTCTCTAGGAAGACCAGACTGTATCTCTGTGGAACCTTATCTCCACTGGGTACAAACTAGAGCTCTCAAGATAAGGATGCCTTACCCTCATCAAGAAGTTCTTACGCTAAAGGAATATGTCCTTTATTTTATGTCTGAAGCGGAAAAACTCCAGGTCACTCTCAACAAAGTTCAACGGGAAAAGAAATCTTGGAAGAACAAATACCGCATTCTCAATGTAGAGTGTACCGAAATTCAGCAACTGTTAAAAGAAAAGGACGCTCTGATTAAGATATTAGAGCAACATGTTGTAGAAAATCAAGAAGATCAGAGAAATTTGCTCGCTCCTTTCACTTACCAAAGGACTGACGACCCAACAACGGCTCAAGAGCCCCGGTCAAAGAAAAGGAAAATACCAGAACCAGAACCTGAGCTCTCCTCAGAGAGGACTTAGGATCCATAAGCTTAGACTTTTCCTTTTACAACACTTTGTAAAATATTGTATTTCCATTTCCACAATCTTTCAAATTCAATAAAATGGGGTCTCCCCACTATATGATATTTGCAATCTATTTGTTGAAGTTTCTTTTTTATTAAAACCAAAAAAACACAAATTAATATATATTATTGCATTCATCATTCTCACATAACGCATTCTTCTTACCTTCGAATCTCACGTATGTGTCACGATTCTAGAGTCAAAATGTCTCATTCGTACAGTACTCGGGCCAATCGACAAAAGAAAATGGACGATCTCGAGGAAGAGAACAGAGAGCTGAGAGAAGAAGTCGATGCTCTGAAAGAAGATCTGAAAAAACTTCACAGTGACATGCAATCCCTGGTAACAGCTTAGAGACAACAACAAAGGGCTGTGATCTCAGAGATCACATCTACGCCCATAGTGAAGACGTATGATCATCGGTACAACATGCCTAAAGATCGTCCCTGGGGCATGCCTATCAACTTTATCCCTGAAGGATATATCCCGCCGGTCACTGAAGACCCAGAAACTGCAGCAGTAACCGCTGGGCCTGAAGGTTATAAACTTCGGGAAAGTGAAGACGCAAGAGTCATGACAGCAACTCCTGAAGGTTACAAACTTCGGGACAGGGAAGCACCAAGAGTCACCTCCGTAATGACTATACCACAACCAATGGTACACACTGTCCCAGAAGGGCAGATTCCATAAATAATCTCTGGTGGAAATAAAGATACGTACGACATAATGAATGAGTTCTAGGAACAATTCCTGGAGATGCAGAAGGAACTGCATGTCATTCGCGGTCAGGATTTATTCGGAAAGGATGCCGCAGACCTTTGTTTGGTCCTAAACGTGAAAATCCCGCACAAATTCAAGGTGCCTGACTTTGAAAAATACAAGGGCAACTCTTTCCCTCAAAGTCATTTGGTGATGTACGCTCGAAAGATGTCAACTCAGACAGAGAATCAACAACTACTAATCCATTATTTCCAAGACAGTTCAACCGGTGTCGCACTCAAATGGTAGATGGGTTTAAACCGCGCCAAGATCGTCACTTTCAGAGATCTTGGTGCTGCCTTCGTTCAGCAGTATAAGTATAACCTGGACATGGCACCAGACAGAGATCAACTCAGAGCAATGTCACAGAAGGACAAAGAAACCTTTAAGGAATATGCTCAGAGATGGCGTGAAATTGCCGCCTAGATTTGTCCCCCTCTTAAGGAAAAAGAGATGACAAAGATCTTTTTGAAAACCTTAAGCTTATTCTATTACGTCTGAATGGTCGCCAGTGCGCCCAGCGACTTCACTGAAATGGTGAACATGGGGGTACGCCTTGAAGAAGCAGACCGAGAAGGACGATTGGTCAAAGATACAGGACCATCAAGTAGTACCAAAAGATACGGTAGTGCTTTCCCTAAGAAAAAAAAGCAAGATATTGGTAATATCTCTCTCGGAAAGAAAAGGCGAAGGTATCAACCAGTAGCAGCAGTAACTCCTGCTATCAACCCAGCGCCGGTTCCGACATATTAACCTCAGGTTGCTCAGAGCCAACTGAATAAACAACAGTATCAGCAAAGGACACAACAGCCTCTTCAGCAAACTCGTCCATAGTACAACAATAACAACTGTACGACACGACCCCCAGGGTTCGACCCTATACCGATGTTGTATGCAGAATTGTTTCCACTACTACTGGTCAAGGGGTACGTCCAAACCAGGTCTCCTCTTACAGTATCGAAAAATCCACCTTTTGGGTTCAAAGCAGATCAAACTTGCCTTTACCATCAGGGAGGACCAGGGCACAACATTGAAAACTGTCTCAGCTTCAAGTCTGATGTACAGAAGCTTGTCAGGAACGGGGTATTATCCTTCAAGGATACAAATCTAAATGTTCAGACAAACCCGTTGCCTCAGCATGAGAAAACTGCCGTAAATTTAATAGAGGGGGAATTTATCCGCAGTTATCAAATTCGCGATGTACTCCTATTAGGAACCAATCTGGTCAGGATGCATTGCAGACAGAGCGGGTACGGTCATGTACCGCCTCACAATTATCACCAATGTGATATCTGCTCAAAGAATAATCAAGGATGTTCCGTAGTGCAATCAGCTCTACAAGAACAGATGGATCTCGGATGGATCCAAGATCATCGAATCCGTGAGGTCAATATGGCCCACGCAAATCCCAACATTGTCCAGAACCATAACATTCTGGAAATGAATGTCAACTTGGTGGCAATGCACTCAAGGCAAAGCCAACATCATGATCTTCCACGACACGATTACAATTCCTGTCTGATATGCTCAATAAATAATCAGGGATGGTCTTTTGTATAAGAGGCCCTCCAGCGTCAGATGGATCTCAGATGGATCCAGGATTACTGTGATAGAAGTAGCCATCAAGTTAATATGATTCAAATCTTTGATATTCGCTTGATGAATACCAGTCTGATAGAATTACACGCTAAGCAAGTCAGGCTCGGTTATCTGGCTTCACATGATTATCAGAACTGTAAAGTGTGTCGTGAAGATGACCAAGGATGTGCACTTGTTGTTATTTCCTTGGTTTTATGGTTGGCATTATTTTGCTAAAACTCATGTAGCAGCAGATGTTGAATGAAGATGTCTAAAAATATGTTTCATTACTCTTTGTTCAACATGTCGTATGAAGATGTTCCATGGCAGCTCATAGGACATCGCGTTGTGAAGTCAGTTTTTATTGCAGATTATGTTACTATGATTTGTAACTGAATATTCTGTGAATATTTGGTTATCCTATGTGGCATCCAAAGCATTTTTGGATTAGGGTTACTTGTGGGTTTTCGGATTTGCTGCTGTTTCTAATTATGGAGACATAATAGGAAACTTTGGATTGAAGACCTATTTTATTGGAGTTAATTTAGCAGATTTGTGAGCAGCCTAATTGCTGCGTCTTTGAAGCCCAAATTCAATCCAGATTTCAAGCTATAAATAGACTGATGTAAACCTAGTTTTAGGTGTCGAACTTACATGTATTTTTAGGGTTGTGTGCTTGTGTTTTGTGAGCCTAACTGGTATCTTATGATAACAGTATAAGGACTGTAGTGTAAGTTGTGTAAGGTTGCTCATAAGCTTTTAAGCATTAAGTAGCTGTGTGTTAATTCTCATAAGCTGTGAAGTATTGAGAATTTGTGTTTCGACCATTGTTATTTATCTTGTAAGGAACCAGTCACGGGTTGTGATTGAAGAGGGATTTGAGGAGGGCCTCATACCTAGGGGAGTCTTAGGTAGAAGTCATAGGAAGGGTAGTGATTAAGTGAGCTGATTGAACCGGGTGTGGTTATCAGTGAATTGATACTATCGAATATTGATTTCATCCCTGGCTTGGTAGCCCCCAGATGTAGGATAGTTAGATCCGAACTGGGTTAACAATTTCTGGTGTTCTTTACATTTTATGTACACTTTTGTATTGAGCTTGTTCATTGTTGTTATTGTATATCAGTGTCTCGACATCTCGATAGGACATCTGATATATAGGCCAGAATTTCAATTGGCATCAAGAGCTTGCACCCTTTGTTGTTTCTGGGTGAGATTCAGGGAAGGTACTTTCTGGTACAATGGACAAGGATGGAGGAGCTCTGAATAAACCACCTTTGCTGGATGGCTCTAACTATGAGTATTGGAAACCTTGGATGATAGCCTTCATCAAGTCCATGGATGATCAAGCATGGAAAGCGGTTATCAAAGGTTGGAAGCCTCCAAAGGTAAGAGATGGAGAAGGAAATCTTACTGATGTTCTGAAGGAAGAAGAGGACTGGGATGATGCTGACTACAAAGGATCTGTTGGAAATTCTAAAACCATGAATGCATTGTTCAATGGTGTCAACAGAAATATCTTCAGGCTGATTGAGCATTGTACTATTGCCAAAGAGGCTTGGCAGGTCTTGAAAGTTGCTCATGAAGGGACCTCAAAGGTGAAAATGTCAAAGCTTCAGCTTCTCACTAGCAAGTTTGAGAGTTTGAAGATGAAAGAGGGTGAGAGCATTCATGATTTTCATATGAACATTATTGAGATAGCTAATGCCTCTAGTGCCTTAGGAGAAAAGATGTCTGACATCAAGCTGGTCAGGAAGATTCTCAGGTCTCTTCCTAAGAGATTTGATATGAAGGTTACTGCTATAGAGGAAGCTCAGGACATTGACAAGATGAAGGTGGATGAGCTTATGGGATCTCTCCAAACTTTCGAGTTAGGACTCGGTGAAAAAGCTGAAAAGAAGAAGAGTATAACATTTGTGTCAAGTGCTGATGACTCAGACGATGAAGGAAAACTGGTCAAAGATGAAGATGTGTCTAAAGATCTGGTATTACTTGGTAAACAATTTAACAAAGTGTTGAAGAGGATTGACTGGAAGTCGAGAGCTAATGCTCAGAACAAGTCACTCGACATCAGAAAGAATCAGGATGGAGGCAGAACTGAAGAAGACTCTAATCAAGGGAAGAGAGTTCAATGCTATGAATGTGAGGGATATGGGCACATAAAGACTGAGTGTCCCACTTATCTCAAAAGGCAGAAGAAGGGACTTTTCGTGTCTTGGTCAGAAGGAGAGTCTGAGAGTGATATTGAAGAAGAATCAGCAAAACTGGTGACAGCTTTGACTGGAGTATGTAAGGCTGATGAAGAAACTTCTTGTGAATCTGACTCTGACAAAGAATCTTATGTTGGAGAACTTACTAAGGAAGAAGTATTCTCAGGGTTTTCAGAACTGTGTATCAAGAATGAAGAAAGGTGCCAGATTATATTGGAGCAGAAGATCTTGATAGCTCAACTGGAAGCTGAGAAGGAAGAACATCTATCAACCATTGCTGATCTGAAGGAGGAGGTTGAATGGCAAAAGTCAAAACTTGACAATATGACCAAATCTATAAGAATATTGAACAACGGTACCACGCAGCTGGATGAGATCCTTCAGAATGGGAAAGAAGCTGGAAATGTGCAAGGCCTTGGTTTTAACAATCAAGCAGAGACTTCCAAGAAGACTGTATTGAAGTTTGTTCCTCAGAAAATAAAGCAAGAAGTGGAGATGTCAAATCACATGTTTCAACATCAGAAGAAAAGAGTTTGTAGATCAAAGTATAAACCATGGAGATGCCATTACTGTGGCAAGATTGGTCACTTAAAGTTCTTTTGCTACAAACTGCACGGCTATCCCAAAACTTCTCAGCAACAAAATAAAGAACAGAGTTGGGGTAAAGTAAAGAGAAGATGGATTCCTAGACAAATGATGGCTGGCCTCATAGCACATACTTCTCTTAGAGCATCTGCAAGAGAAGATTGGTACTTTGACAGTGGTTGTTCAAGACACATGACTGGTGTGAAGAAGTTCTTGTCAGACATTAAGCCTCACTCCACCAATTATGTCACCTTTGGGGATGGATCAAAGGGTGAGATAAAAGGTGTCGAAAAGCTGGACTACACAGGACAACCAAATCTGGATCGAGTTCTCTATGTCAAAGGACTGGCTGCAAACTTAATCAGTATAAGCCAATTGTGTGATGTAGGGTTCAAGGTAAATTTCACCAAATCTGAATGTCTAGTAACCAATGTGAAAGATGAAGTTGTTATGAAGGGGACCAGGTCTAAGGATAACTGCTATCTGTGGAATCCTCAAGAACCTGAAAATCTGTCTACTTGTTTGATGTCAAAGGAAGATGAAACCAAACTGTGGCATCAGAAATTGGGTCACTTACACCTGAAAGGGATGAAGAAGGTTATGTCAAGTGAAGATGTTTGAGGTATTCCCAAGCTGAAGATTGATGAGGACAAAATATGTGGTGAATGTCAAGTTGGGAAGCAAACAAGGGTGTCACACAAGAAGCTTCAACATCTTACCACAACTTCTAGAGTTCTAGAACTTCTTCACATGGACCTAATGGGACCTATGCAGGTTGAAAGTCTTGGTGGGAAGAAGTATGCCTATGTTGTCGTAGATGACTACTCTAGATTCACTTGGATAAGTTTTATCAGAGAAAAGTCTGAAGTGTTTGCAGCTTTTAAAGAATTGTGTCAAAGAATTCAACGGGAAAAGGATTGTGGTGTTGTTCGAATCAGAAGTGACCATGGGAAAGAATTCGAAAATAGTAGATTTGAAGAGTTCTGCTTATCTGAGGGAATCATTCATGAATTCTCATCACCAATCACTCCTCAGCAGAATGGTGTGGTGGAACGCAAGAACAGGACCATACAAGAATGTGCAAGAGTCATGATTCATGCCAAAAAGCTTCCATATCATTTTTGGGCTGAAGCCATGAATACTGCTTGCTATATACACAATAGGGTGACTATCAGATCAGGTACCTCTGTCACTCTTTATGAGCTATGGAAAGGTAGAAAGCCAAATGTGAAGTATTTCCATGTGTTTGGTAGTAAATGCTACATCTTAGCGGATCGTGAGCAAAGGCGAAAGATGGATCCTAAGAGTGAGGAAGGAATATTTTTAGGTTACTCTACAAACAGTAAATCATATAGGGTATTCAATTCCAGAACTCAGGTGATGATGGAATCCATAAATGTGGTGGTTGATGATTCTGGCAACGATGAAGATGTCCCAGATGATGTTGGAGCATGTCTGCCCATGAACAATGAAAACTCTTCAGACATTGAGTCTGCTCAAGAAATCAACACCAGACCTGAGAATGAAGAGGTAGAGGATGCTAACAGGGGACCCTCTATAAGGATTCAGAAGGATCACCCTAGGGAATTAATTATTGGAGATCTGAATGAAGGTGTAAGAACCAGAAGAAGGGAGACTGTGTCAAATGCTTGCTTTGTGTCAAAGATCGAACCAAAGAATGTCAAAGAAGCATTAACAGATGAGTTCTGGATAAGTGCCATGCAAGATGAACTATGTCAGTTCAAGAGGAATGAAGTTTGGGAACTGGTACCACGACCAGTAGGAACAAATGTGATTGGAACAAAATGGGTGTATAAGAATAAGTCTGATGAGCAAGGAGTTGTCACCAGGAACAAAGCCAGATTAGTAGCTCAAGGATACACACAGATTGAAGGAGTAGACTTCGATGAAACATTTGCGCCTGTGGCTCGGTTGGAATCCATCAGATTGTTGCTAGGAGTGGCATGTTTGTTAAAATTCAGACTGTTTCAAATGGATGTCAAGAGTGCTTTTCTAAATGGGTATCTTAATGAGGAAGTCTATGTTGAGCAGCCTAAAGGGTTTGTGGATCCAAACTTTCCTGATCATGTTTACAAGCTGAAGAAGGCTCTATATGGGCTGAAACAAGCTCCACGAGCTTGGTATGAAAGACTGACTGAGTTCTTAGTTAACAATGGGTACAGGAAGGGTGGTATTGATAAAACTCTTTTTGTCAAGGAGAAGGATGGGAAACTAATGATTGCTCAGATTTATGTAGATGATATTGTGTTTGGCAGGATGTCGGATGAAATGGTCCAACATTTTGTCACTCAAATGCAGTCTGAATTTGAGATGAGTTTAGTGGGTGAATTGACCTACTTCCTTGGATTACAAGTCAAGCAGATGGAAGACTCCATTTTTATTTGTCAGAGCAAATATGCGAGGAACATTGTGAAAAAGTTTGGGCTGGATAATGCCAAGCATAAGAGGACTCTAGCTCCTACTCACTTGAAGTTATCCAAAGATGAAAAGGGAGTGGATGTTGAACAAAGTCTGTATAGAAGTATAATTGGCAGTCTGTTGTATCTTACAGCAAGTAGGCCAGACATCACTTTTGCTGTTGGTGTGTGTGCAAGATATCAAGCAGAACCCAAGGTCAGTCACATCAATCAAGTGAAAAGAATTCTAAAGTATGTAAGTGGTACATGTGATTATGGGTTGCTGTACTCCCATGATTCAAGTCCCATTTTATTAGGATATTGTGATGCTGATTGGGCTGGAAGTGCTGACGATAGGAAGAGTACCTCTGGTGGATGCTTCTTTCTAGGAAATAATCTTATTTCATGGCTTAGCAAGAAGCGGAATTCAGTATCCCTCTCTACTACTGAAGCTAAGTACATAGCAGCTGGTAGTAGTTGTGCGCAACTGGTATGGATGAAGCAGATGCTGTCAGAGTATAATGTCACACAAGATGTCATGACACTATTTTGTGACAACCTGAGTGTTATTAATATTTCCAAAAATCCCATTCAACATAGCAGGACAAAGCACATTGACATCAGGCATCACTTCATCAGAGAACTTGTGGAGGACAAAGTCATAACTCTTGAGCATGTGAGCACAGAAAATCAGCTTGCTGACATATTTACCAAGGCTCTGGATGCAGTTCAGTTTGAAAACCTGAGGAGCAGACTTGGGGTGTGCATTCATGAAGACCTATAGCAATCAATGTGCTTTCTGGCTGCCAGACTGAAAAGACTAAATGGGGTTTTGGTAGTGTAGTGTGTGAATGAAGGGAAAATGCTGAAGTCTGTGCATGACATTTGGGCATGTAATGTGGTGTGCATTTACTTTCTGATGCAGTTTACTCTGGATTCTTTTTACTTTGACTTGTTCTACTAGCCTTTGTCATATTTATGGCAAAAAGGGAGAGTAGTATGTTGTGCAGCTGAGGTTGCTGCTGTTGAGGGGGAGTTGATATGATGAGATGTTTGCTGGACTATGTGTGTATGCAGCTGAGGGGGAATGCAGCTGAGGGGGAGTTTTTTTTGCTGCTATTAATGGTGTTTTCTTCCGCTGCTGATACTGATGGTGTTTAAGTGTGTGTGGAGTTTTAGCCAAAAATAAGCCAAAGGGGGAGATTGTTATTTCCTTGGTTTTATGGTTGGCATTATTTTGCTAAAACTCATGTAGCTGCAGATGTTGAATGAAGATGTCTAAATATATGTTTCATTACTCTTTGTTTAACATGTCGTATGAAGATGTTCCATGGCAGCTCATAGGACATCACGTTGTGAAGTCAGTTTTTATTGCAGATTCTGTTACTATGATTTGTAACTGAATATTCTATGAATATTTGGTTATCCTATGTGGCATCCAAAGCATTTTTGGATTAGGGTTACTTGTGGGTTTTCGGATTTGCTGCTGTTTCTAATTATGGAGACATAATAGGAAACTTTGGATTGAAGACCTATTTTATTGGAGTTAATTTTGCAGAT
The DNA here is from genome assembly GCA_022829125.1 of Lathyrus tuberosus. NCBI lineage: Eukaryota > Viridiplantae > Streptophyta > Magnoliopsida > Fabales > Fabaceae > Lathyrus > Lathyrus tuberosus. The sequence goes on from JALAZF010000516.1 coordinate 2,072,813, forward strand.
TTGTGAGCAGCCTAATTGCTGCGTCTTTGAAGCCCAAATTCAGTCCAGATTTCAAGCTATAAATAGACTGATGTAAACCTAGTTTTAGGTGTCGAACTTACATGTATTTTTAGGGTTGTGTGCTTGTGTTTTGTGAGCCTAACTGGTATCTTATGATAACAGTATAAGGACTGTAGTGTAAGTTGTGTAAGGTTGCTCATAAGCTTTTAAGCATTGAGTAGCTGTGTGTTAATTCTCATAAGCTGTGAAGTATTGAGAATTTGTGTTTCAACCATTGTTATTTATCTTGTAAGGAACCAGTCACGGGTTATGATTGAAGAGGGATTTGAGGAGGACCTCATACCTAGGGGAGTCTTAGGTAGAAGTCATAGGAAGGGTAGTGATTAAGTGAGCTGATTGAACCGGGTGTGGTTATCAGTGAATTGATACTATCGAATATTGATTTCATCCCTGGCTTGGTAGCCCCCAGATGTAGGATAGTTAGATCCGAACTGGGTTAACAATTTCTGGTGTTCTTTACATTTTATGCACACTTTTGTATTGAGCTTGTTCATTGTTGTTATTATATATTAGTGTCTCGACATCTCGATAGGACATCTGATATATAGGCCAGAATTTCACTTGTCCAAAGAACACTTCAACACTTGTTGAACCACTGGTGGCTTCTGATCTACCTAGATGAAGACACACAATAAGTCATCATGACTGATGGGAATCCTGATAGGTATCAAAGTCAGGATGTTCGCTCGATGGAAACAGATCTAGTAAAGTTACACTACATACAAAGCGGACGTGGCCGGGTGCCACCACACAACTATGAGCGCTGTAGAGTTTGCTCAGAGAACAACCAAGGATGCTACCTCGTGCAAGGAGCCCTTCAAAATCAGTTGGACCACAAAGAGATCTGACCATGTTCAAGTTCTGGGTCGACCAACGGGATACCCGAATCAAAGCAAAGACGTTGTCTTAATCTCTAAGCATGAAATGGCCAAAGACGTATGCGTTATAATCCCTCTACTTCATGAATTGAGAGTTCCTCTTGATAGTAGAAAGATGCTCAACCTCGAACCAATTAAGGCCGGCTACGATGGTCAGAAAAATCAAAAAGCTCATGTGGTTATCTATCTGCCATGACCAATACCGTACAAATCTGATAAGGCTATCCCTTACAAGTACGGTACAACAACAATCGAGAATGGAAAGGAAATTCCATTACCTTCTGTCGTAAACATTGCCGACATCAGTCGAGTAACACGGAGTGGCCGGATCTTCAACAGAGGAGTTGGAGAACCCACCAGAGAAAAGGAACCTCAGACAGAAGTTCCCAATCAACCAGTCGGTCAATCCAGTAATCCCGACCTTTCAAAGAACGATGATGAGATGCTGAAGGTCATCCAAAAGAGCGAGTACAACATTGTAGACCAAATGTTGCAAACTCCTTCGAGAATCTCTGTGCTATCTCTCTTGCTCAGTTCCGAAGCTCACAGGGAAGCTCTATAGAAAGTATTAGAGCAAGCCTTTATGGAACAAGATGTGACGATAAGACAATTTGACAGCACCATCTCCAACATCACTTCCTGCAACAATTTAGGATTCAGTGATGAAGAACTGCCGGAAGAAGGCAAAAATCACAACATGGCGCTTAACATTACAGTCAACTGCCAGGACAATGTTTTAGCCAGCGTACTGGTAGATACTGGATCATCTCTAAATGTTATGCCAAAATCTACTCTGATGCGACTATCATTTCAAGGATCTCCGATGCAAGGCAATGAGGTCATCGTCAAAGCCTTTGATGGATCCAGAAAAATAGTTATCGGCGAAGTCGACCTTCCCATAACTATCGGTCCTCACACTTTCCAAGTCACTTTCCAGGTCATGGACATTCGGGCAGCCTACAGTTATTTGTTAGGAAGACCTTGGATATACGAGGCTGGGGCAGTCACTTTGACACTTCACCAGAAGCTGAAGTTCGTCAAGAATGACAAGCTAGTCACAGTATGCGGAGAACATGCCTCGATCGTGAGCAACTTATCATCGTCCTGTATAGAACCAGAGGAGGTTGTTGGAACCCAGTTCCAAGCACTTTCGGCGAGTAATGGAAATCAATCAGAAAAAGGAACATCGATTTCCTTGTACAAAGATGCTCTCAAAGTGATCGAGAATAACAACGCAAAAGGATGAGGGCAGCTTGTCATTCCTACCGATAACAAGACAAAGAAAAGTCTTGGTTTTTCCTCAACCTGTACCCAGGCTGCTACTAACGATGAAAGTTTTCATCTCATTCAGGACTTCTTCCACAGTGGAGGCTTCCTTCACCCGGTGTCTCAAGAAGTACATACCATCAATGAGGGTGACTCCCCCGATATAGATAAAGAGTGGAAGTCCTATCTCAATGAAGACAGTTATATGTCTCAGGAAGAAACGCATACGCCATTTTGCTATCCCACAAGTGTCCGAGATATATACCGAGATCAGATGTCAAGATGATGTACGGAGATTGTGATCCTGAAGGATGTCGTGCTCCGCATAACTCATTAGAGGTGGGCACTCTGATGAAAGACAACTTCGACTATGACTATTATGACCCAATGGATGACTTGCCTATTTGGCAGTCGTACCCAGAAGACTTGGGGCAAAAGAGTCAGCCCAACGATGCATATCAGTTAAGCATCATTGAAAAGAATACATGCGTCCCCACTAAATCATGGGATCATTACTCAGGGCATTCAGAAAATATCCAGCACAACGATGAATCTGCAAAAATTAAAAGACAAAAATTCATCAACTATGCTTTTCCCAAGGTCAACGTCATCGAGAAGGATGACTCCTCCAGTTCCACTGAAGTATGGGACACCTTAGGACAGCCAAGTGGCAAGTACGACTTCTTGGTCAAGTACACCACTCCTGAAAGCTCTCGTATCAGGCTCGAAGACATCCAACCAACTGGATGGGGAGATCTGCCTGATAGTGAAAACACTATGCAAGATACAACAGAAGAGTTCGTCTACGACAACTCTTCCTGGGAGGAAGACTCCAACGATCCTGCTCTACCAGAAATCAACGTCATTTTTGAGGAAAAACCAAGAAAGAAGGTACCAGACTTTGTGATTCACCGAGGAGTTCGCCGCTAATGGGTTGTTGTCGATATCCCGAAAGTCGTTCATAAGTCTAAGTAATTGCCATCTTTGTTTTAACCTTTCACCTTGCCCAGGTGAAACAGATGTTTTTATAGGGCTCACTTTTTGTAAATGTCTCTCTTCGCTTCGCCCAAAGCGACAGAGTTTTGTTTTATAGGGTTGTAGTTTCAAGAATTGACAAAATCATAAATAAATAACATCGTTCTGTAATTTCCGCATTTTATCGCTGTTTTCACTTTTCACTTTTTCAGAAAATGGTAATCCTAAAACAACCCAAAAATAAAAACAAGCATTTTTCAGAAAATACACTGCACACATTCTTGCATTCACTCTATCTCTTCTAAAAAACAATCATCACGTCATGGAGATTGCTTGTTTTAAACCCCGTTGAAACATACGATCCAATGCCTTCTCCCAACTTTGAATTCCCGGTATTTGAGGCTGAAGAAGGAGACGAAGAAATTCCAGAAGAGATCTCCCGATTACTCAGACAAGAGGAAAAGTCCATTGAACCTCACAAAGAGCCGTTGGAAACGGTCAACTTAGGTTCAGAAGAAGAGAGGAAAGAAGTCAAGATTAGGGCACTGCTCAGTCCGACTGTCAAAGAAAATTTGATAAAACTTCTCAAAGATTTTCCCGATGTATTTGCTTGGTCCTATCAGGACATGCCATGGTTGGATACCAGCATCGTGGAACATCACTTACCACTAAGATCATAATGTCCGCCGGTAAAACAAAGACTGAGATGGACTCATCCAGACATGGCCATCAAAATAAAAAAGGAAGTACAGAAACAGATTAACGCGGGTTTCCTCGCCACCTCCGAGTATCCTCAATGGTTAGCCAACATAGTACCAGTTTCGAAAAAGGACGGAAAAGTCAGAATGTGTGTACATTACAGGGATCTGAACAAAGCCAGTCTAAAGGATGACTTTCCCTTACCGCACATAGACATGCTGGTAGACAGTACAACAAAGTTTAAAGTCTTCTCCTTCATGGATGGATTCTCGGGCTATAATCAGATAAAAATGGTGCCGGAAGACATGGAGAAAAATTTATTTATCACCCCATGGGGCACCTTTTGTTACAAGGTAACGTCATTCGGTTTAAAGAACACTGGGGCAACCTATCAAAGGGCCATGACTACTCTGTTTCATGACATGATACACAAAGAAATCAAAGTGTATGTCGATGATATGATTGCCAAATCTAAAATAGAAGAGGAACATGTGACCCACCTATCAAAACTATTCGAGCGTCTGAGAAAGTATAAACTCTCCTTAAATCCCAACAAATGCACATTCGGTGTCCGCTCAGGAAAACTACTAGGATTCATCGTCAGCCAGAAAGGAATTGAGGTTGATCCTGACCAGGTCAAGGCCATTCAAGAAATGCCTTCTCCAAAGACTGAAAAACAAGTCAGAGGATTCCTGGGACATTTGAATTACATTTCCAGATTTATATTCCTCATGACCGCGACATGCGCGCTAATCTTAAACTACTCAGAAAGAATCAAAGTTGTGTATTGACAGAAGACTGCCAAAAAGAATTCGACAGTATCAAAGAATATTTGTTGAATCCACCAATCCTGTCACCTCCAGTAGAGGGAAGACCATTGATCATATACCTAACAGTCTTGGAAAACTCTATGGGTTGTGTACTTGGCCAACAAGACGAAACAAAAAGAAAAGAGTCTGCCATCTACTATTTGAGCAAGAAATTTACCGACTGTGAAACTCGGTACACTATGCTTGAGAAAACTTGTTGGGCTTTGGCTTGGGCAGCCAAACATATTCGCCAGTACATGATTTGTCACACTACTTGGTTAATCTCTGAAATGGATCCAATCAAGTATGTCTTTGAAAAGCCTGCTCTCACAGGAAGGATAGCCCGTTGACAGATGTTGTTATCAGAATACAACATCGAGTATCACGCTCAGAAAACCATCAAAGGAAGTATTTTAGTCAATCATTTGGCTCATCAATTGATTGACAATCAAGAATCTGTCGGGTTTGACTTCCCAGACAAAGATGTCATGTACTTTAAAATGAAAGATTGCGATGAACCGTAACCTAGTGAAGGGCCAGAACCAGGTTCCCAATGGGGATTAATCTTTGACGGAGCTGTCAACATTTATGGAAACAGAATTGGGGCAATCATTGTAACACCTCAGGGTACCCACATCCCTTTCACTGCCAGATTGACATTCAAGTGCACAAATAATGAGGTCGAATACGAAGCTTGTATCACGGCTCTCGAAGAAGCAATTAACTTGAGAATTAAGAACTTGGATGTGTATGGAGACTTAGCCCTGGTTATCAATCAGATCAAAGAAGACTGGACACACACCAATCAGGATTAATTCCTTACAAAGACTACACGAGAAGGTTGTTACCATTCTTCAACAAAATTGAGTTTCATCATATCCCTCGTGAAGAGAATCACATGGCTGATTCATTAGCCACTCTCTCTTCCGTGATTAGTGTAGGTCAATGGAACGACGTACCTAAGATTGACATAATGCGCCTAGAACAACCTGTTTACATCTTCGCAATTGAAGCAGTCATAGATGACAAACCTTGGTATCACGATATTCAATGCTTCCTCCGGACACAAGAGTACCCACCTGGGGCATCCAGAAAAGACAGGAAGACTCTCAGAAGATTGGCAGGAAGCTTCTTTCTGAGCGGTGATACACTCTATAAGAGAAACTTTGACATGGTCTTGCTCTGATGTGTAGACAGACTAGAAGCAAACATGCTGATAAAAGAAATTCACGAAGGATCCTTTGGACCTCATGCCAACGGACACACAATGGCAAGAAAAATTCTAAGAGCAGGATACTATTGGTTGACCATGGAATCCGATTGCTATAAGTACATGAAGAGATGTCACAAGTGTTAGATATACTTAGACAAAATCCATGTACCGCCAACGCATCTCAAAGTTATCTCTTCCCTGTGGCCTTTTTCCATATGGGGAATCGACATGATTGGCATGATCGAACCCAAGGCTTCAAACGGGCATCGGTTGATCCTGGTAGCCATTGACTACTTCACCAAGTGGGTCGAAGCGCCATCATACACCAATGTAACCAGACAAGTCGTGGTCCGCTTTATCAAAAACAATCTCATCTGCCGTTATGGTGTTCCCAGCCAAATCATTACTGATAATGGATCTAACTTAAACAACAAGAGAATGAAAGAATTGTGCACTGAGTTCAAGATTGAACACCATAACTCATTTCCCTACCGACCTAAGATGAACGGAGCGGTAGAAGCAGCTAACAAGAACATCAAAAAGATAGTTCAAAAGATGGTTGTAACCTACAAAGACTGGCATGAAATGCTACCCTTTGCTCTTCACGGTGATCGCACGTCTGTCCGCACTTCAACAGGGGCAACCCCTTTCTCTCTAGTATATGGCATAGAGGCAGTGCTTCCCATAGAAGTAGAGATCCCATCAATCTGGGTATTGATGGAAGCTAAGCTAACAGAGGATGAATGGTGTCAAAGTCAACACGACGAACTGAATCTGATCGACGAAAAATGAATAACGGCTTTGTGCCATGGTCAGTTGTATCAGCAGAGAATGAAGAAGGCGTTTGACAAAAAGGTACGACCCCGTGTCTTCAGAAAATGAGACCTTGTGCTCAAAAAGATACAATCATTCCTCACTGATTCCCGGGGAAATGGACTCCGAATTACGACGACCCCTATGTGGTCAAGAGAGCTTTCCCAGGCGGCGCCGTGAGACTCGCAACCATGCATGGAGAAGAATTTTCCTACCCCATAAATGTTGATGTAGTCAAGAAATAATTTGCCTAAATAAAAAATAAAAAATGTCTTGGTGGATTGAAAACCCGAAAGGGCGGTCCAGGCAAAAATTAGAGACACAAAAAAAATCATCCAGATGGATTGGAAATCTCAAAGTACAATCCAGGCAAAAGTTAGGGATTAATGGCAAGTAATTATGTCCGACGAGGTTAAATCCCCAGCAGTAAGGCCATCCATCAGGAAAACTCCAGTCAAGGTCATCTTCGACAGAAGCTCAGGATGTCCATAATTCAAAGTTGGTAGAAGGATAGCGGTCGTTATGTTTCAATGTAGCCCCTTTTCCCTTAAATTACCATTTTTTTAAACTTTGTAATGCTCTATGGGATCACGCACTTGGCTGATTTCCATCCTATCAATAAAATTTGAGCCCTAGTGCTTTTGTTTGTAATTCTTACTTGTTTTAGTTTTATAGATTGACATTTTTAACATGATCAACGATTCTTGAAATAAACCAAAAATGAATTTACTTATCAAATTTTCTTTGCTTTTAAGATAAAGATGACAATGCTTTTTTACTGTTGAGCATCAAAACAACATCGATCGCTTCTCCGAAGGTGGTTGAACCTCAAAGTGCAGAATCAAAGTACTCCTTCTAAACCAGTACGCCTGAATGAAGGATCAACTATATCAGATGTGATTTTCCCATCTGATATCCCCGACAGAGTACGTATCTCTTAAGACCGATTGAACAAATCTTTCTCCCCACAGGGACCGTCTCTCCTAAGCAAGGCAGGATTTCTATTTTGAACCAATGATACTTTTATCCCCCGCATTAGCCGAGTATCCCTTCGTGTTCATTCACTAGTCTGTATGTCGCGTCAGTTTTATCAGCATAAACATACATACATCATGCATAATTCATTCACATTCATAATCATATTGCATCACTATCACTCTGGTTAGTCTTACCCCTAAGTGGTAAAGTCCTTTTAATCAATCGAGTTGTCAAGTTCTTTCCACGTCAGGAGACGTATCGTCTGAAAAATCTTTCTCCCCTGTTTATTTCTGGATTGGAGACGGTCCTCGGCCACTTTGATAACTTGAACCTCTGAAAGGCAAGAAAAACATTCAAAAAACGTCACTCTTCACCCTTGAAGATGATATTTACGCTTTCCCAGATTAAGGAAAATCCCTAGGGAAAGCCTCGCAACTAAAGACTCTCAGCAACACATTGGTTTTTCTCTCCAGAAAGTCAACGTTAAATGAAGTCATCAGCACCTCAAAATTGGATTTCATCACATGGCATTTCTCCGAGAAGATCTCGAAGAAAATTATGATGTAGTATCCCCAAGCAGAAAACAGCCTCTCAAGAGACTCGTTTTCCCCAGTAGAGTCGACAAATGGCGTCTCCAACAGAGAAGTTTGAACACCTCTACAGCTCAGACGAATGGGTTTCCCCAATAAGTCTGACGTCAAAACTTTTTCCCATCAAATGGCATCTCCCCAGGAAAATTCAGCGAGAAGTTTGATGAAAACTGCTACACATAGCGTCCCTTGTCAGGGAAGGAACTTGACGAAAAAAAAGAGACCAGTTCCTTGGCTGAAGACTAGGATCGAGGGGAAGTTTATTGACAAAAGAAATTGAGACCAGTTCCGTGGCTGAAGACCCAGATCAAGGGGAAGTTTATATCAGAAACTGAGACCAGTTCCGCGGTTGAAGACCAGGACCGAGGGGAAGTTTATATCAGAAATTGAGACCAGTTCCGTGGCTGAAGACCAGGATCTAGGGGAAGTTTATTGACAAAAGAAACTAAGATCAGTTCCATGGCTAAAGACCAGGATCGAGGGAAAGTTTTTACCCTTTTCTAAGTATCATTGCTTAGTAAAAGAAGATGAATGAGCAAACAGCCATTCATAACCACCGTCAAAATTTTGGGTATTCCGATATTTAATCCTCTTGCACCCCGAATGCCCAGATACCTTCGCCATTCACACCTTCGGGTCCAAGAAAATTAAATAGGGGCATCTGTCATACCCCAAATTTTGACCACCAAGATTTCCCATCAATGTGCAAATCATCATCACAATATGGATGTACTCTCACGCCTTATTAATCTCCTCAAAGATGATTGAGTATTCACCACAATCAAGAACTAGGGTTTTTGAGCCCTCTCAGAACACTTGGACAAAGGACCAATCAAGGAATGACATGATCTTCAAATTTTCTAACCTCTCAAATACCTATAAAGGATCAAGAGGACTCCCACATCACGAATCAAGCACAAGGTTGCAACATTCCAAGTGGATTAAGCCTCAAGATCGCCAGTGTCACCAAATTAGAGTTTTGGTCGAGCAAGGCCTCAAGATGGAATTTTTCCTCTAGGCATGAGCCAATGATTCAAAGCATAACCCAAGATACTCCAAGGGACCTGATGGACCCAATCATTACGTCAATTTAACCTCAGGGGATGCATTTACCAAAAATCAGGAATTAGGGTTTCTTGACCTAATTCACCCCTAAGTTGACTTTTGGGATAAAGCATGAGCCAAGACGTCAAGACATGATTTGAGGGCCTCAAATACACCGCATTGATCCATTTACAACAATGGATTGATCCAAGAATCTTGATTCACAAGTTTCAATTTCATCTGGACCACAATTAGGGTTTTGAAGGAAAAGTCAACTGTATCTTTGTTTTTTGACCAAGACATGCTCCCAAACCTTGGGACATGATTCAATACACCCTATAACACCTATGGAATCCACCCATTAGGTTTGATTTAGGTCTAGGACTTGATTTCACAAAGGATCGCACCGTTTGGATTTCATCCGATAAAAAGTCAACTGTGCACAAAATCAAGTTTGACTTTTTGGAATTTTTCACAAATATGGTTCCCCTAAGTCAAAAATAATGTAAATGTATGGTATTGATCATCATTCATTAGGAAAAATCAAGAAAAGTGAGGTTTCTTGCAAAAGGGGCAACCATGAGAAACCAACAATTTTCTAAGTTATGGAACAAAAGTGATTTTGGTACCAACTTCCAAGGATCATTACTTGAGATCTAAGCAGCCATTTTGGGTGATCCAAAGCTGGATTTATAGGTCTTGCTACACTTTACAAAAGCTTCAACTACCTCAGACTCCAATTCTTTATGGATTTTAAGTTATGGATTGATCAAAATGACAAAAACATGAAAATAACACTTTTTACAAAAACTTAGTGAAAATCTGCCTAAGTTACCAGCCTTGAACATCAATGTTCATGGGTTTTTTCAGTTGTATCCAAATAGTTTCAAAACAAACTATGATTACACATATTTTGTATCATATGAGGGCTTTCTAAAAAGCACACGGTCCTCCCCTAACTCAACCTGAGCAGGGAGATATGATCCCCTCATATCGCTCCCAGGATTTTCATCCAGGTACAAACGCGAGAGTGGCGCAGAAAACAGAGTCGCCAGCCGTGTAAATTTATCCCAAGAGAGGAAAAGGGAACACCGCATAAACCTGAGGAAGAGGGAAAGGAATGGTCATCGCAACCATAGCTTGGGTTCGGGAGTCGGTTACGTGAGGGGAAGGTGCTAGCACCCCACGCGTCCATCATACTCGATGGGATCCACGCTTGTTGTCTATTCAATGGGTGAGTTATCCTATCATCTATGGTTGTACTGACACGAGGAAGGGGAAAACAAAGACAGACTCGGTAGGACGTCGACGTCCTAGGCCTACGTACCCCCTTTGTGCAATGGGGAATTCAGAGTCAACGTAGTTCGGACCAAGTTCTTTTTGTGTTTTTTATGAGCGACGTTAAGTTCGCGTCCGGCAGTTTGGGTCGATGCCTGTTTGCGACTCAGACGGAAAGTAACGTGCCCTTTTTGAAAATAGCCTTTAGTTTGACAATCCCGAAGGACAAAAAGGTTTGAAGTTTGTTTGTATTTTTTAAGACAGGAGTGACTTGAGTTAGTTCATAACTTGCATTGCACCAAAGTCTAGGGCACAAGGACGAATACTTAACGAATCGTCCCAAGACAGGACGCTCGCTAAGCACTCTAGAAAGATGAGAGGAAACCCCTCATTTCTCATTCCCCACGCTTAAGGCTCGTGCGCAATACACTTTATCTTTATTAAGTGTTTTCAAGAAGTTTTGAGATGAGAAGAGAGAAGACACAAAGGAAACTCTAAAGGGAAACTAAGAGTCCTAATGTTATCATGCATGGGTGACCTACGGTTAGTGAGGTTTGACGACAACCTAAGCCTAAAGAAAAGAAAAGATGAGAGACAGAAAGAGTGAGAGTGGACATGGATGACTATCCACACCCTCAAATAACTTACCTCCACCCCTGCATAAAAGGTTAGTACAAAACAGACATACGTAAAAGAAATGAGACAAATGAAATCCAGGCAATGACATATAATAACAATCTAAACATGGTTTATGAAGTCAAAGGCACAATCCCAAAACAATGGCACAAGTGCCTTTTCAAACAGGTAACCAGACATGATCAGAGATACGCATACAAGAAGATCTCACACAAAGAGCAGTCACATAACTAGTAAAACATCTTATAAAATTGCCAAATTAATTATCAACATTGCTCAACCAGAAACAAACAACATATCAAAAACTCATGCGAAAATTCAAAATATAAGTCACTCAAACAATTATGCAAATTCATATGAGAAATATGGTTCAATATGAAAAAAAGGAGGACTAAAATGCACTATGAAATGATTTTAAAAATGAGGGAAAAATATTTTAATGCAATTCAGTGTGTTGGTGAATGAATACAAAAGGAATGAGTTCAAAATATTCCATGGATGATGAGAAATAAAATAAACAAGTCATGGTATGCATGTGTGAAATAAATTCAAAAGAAAATTATTAAAATAATTAATTCAGATGATAAAACTAAAATAAAAAATAAAAAATAAAATTTGGTAAAGTTTTATAAAATTATAAATATGATGCATGAATTTTTTGGGAATTTTTTTAATGCAATTATCTATTTTTAAAAATTAAAAATGAAATGCAATAATTAATTAAAATAAAAATAATGAAATGCGCATGGGGGGTGTGAGTAGCAGCAAAAACACGTTGAAAATTGAAATGGGCCGGAAGGGGGGGTGCGAATAGGAAGCCCAATCACTAGATCCATCAGCCAAAAAAGTAAAATAATAAAAAGGAATACCATACAACTCAGTCAACCAGTTGACTCACAAGAGCCCTTGGATCCATCTGACGCTTCACGTTGAGTCAACCCAAACACAAAGTAACTATGATAAAGGGCCATGATTACAAGACACACCATAATAATGAAACACGTGCACACACCCAACTACTCAGCATGCCGTGGAACTCCATGTGACAGGCACGTGAGACTTTTAATTTGCTGGCAATCAATCAACCGTTAGATGCGTCACACGATTATGAATTAGTCAACCAATTAAATATTAAACATGATCAGTTGTCCAGATTGAAGGCTCACGATAACTATCATGGGATTAAAAACACATAAACCATAAATAAAAAAAAAACCAAAAATTAAAACGCGTGGCAACGTGAGGACCGCACGATGAAGCAAACGGACGGTCAGATTGCATCTCCTTCCTTGGAACCTTAGCCTCGCCGGAGCTCACACCAGTCGCCGGAGCCCTAGCTCCGGCTGCCACCCACGGCCACCTGCAACTTAAAAAAAACCCAGAAAACGCAAAAGAACATACCATTTTGTCCAGATTTTCACCAGGATCACGAATATCACATCAAAATATGCAAATGATCAACACACAAAGAGATTCGAACAAAACAAAGTATGGGTCCAAAACTTTAAACACACGAAACAACCAATATACACGTCCAAATGCAAAAATAAATATACCAGAATGATCCATGGATGCCACACAACATTATGCGTGTTTAAAAAGAGAGTTTTGTGATCATCAAAAATATCACTAACCTGAGACTGTGCACCACGTATCCTCACTGTTAGCTTCAAAGGATGGTTGGTTTGTGCTCTGTGGATCCCCAGAAAGAAGATTGTGGAAGAATTTTTGGAAAAACTCCTCTTGGTTGAGAGATACGAATGAGAGAAGCTTTTAGGGTTCAAACTTTGGTTCTCCTTGAAATCACGTGTCCTCTCCTCTAACCCTAGCATGAGTTAGCTTAAATAGGCTAGGTTAAACCACTGATGATCACTTGGGCCTTGGTAATTCTTTGTTGGGTTAATTGAGATTTACCCCCCTAACATATGAGCGAATTTTGATTTACCCCCCTACATGCCTTTAGGCAACGGTTTTTTTGAAAAAATCGTTGCCAAAACCTGCCTATGGCAACGGTGGGGGGGTAAACCAAAACACTCTCATATGTCAGGGGGGTAAATCACAATTAACCCTTCTTTGTTTAATGAGTTTTGGATGATTTTAGAAAATTGCATTATGTGAGATACACCCTCTTCCATGCATGTACACCCAAATATTTCATGATGGATCACTTAAGTTTCAATTGCTAATCACACCTGAATTTGATTTGGGCCTTGAAACATTTTGATTCATGAATTTTGATGCCTCTTGCAATTTTGAATAATGGAAAATAAGTGAAGAATAAACCATGGATCCACTTGATTCAAAGGCCAAAAATAGTCCTTATGGATTGTACTTTGATGTTAGAATGTTCCTTGAAGCAATGGAATTAATTATAGGTCACTATGTCCCAAAATGCAAATGGAACCATGAGAAAACCCTAAAAAACCACTTTGCCTTCTTTTGATCATAACTTGAGTTTCACAAATGATATGGAGACCCGCTAGTGCTTGTTGGAAAGGGAAGAAAAAGATCTTCAACTTTCATGTTTGAGGAAAAATCATTTGAATCTTTATTGATGATGAAAAGTCAAGTTGAATGTAGTGTAAGAACTTGCCCAAAAAGGAAACTTTCAAATTATAGGTCATTTCCATATTTAGTAACTTTTGTACCAACCCTTGATTCTTGATGAATGGTATGAAATTTGACTCTTGAAGACCATATGAGAATGTGAGACCTTGAAAACCTTGGAGAGAACCTCAAAATTCCACAGTTGACTTCCCCTCTCACTGTTGACTTTTACCCAATTCACCTGATTCCCAATCCATTGGCCAATTGAACTTCTCCTGAACCAAACTGATGGACAATTTTCCATTCCTAGATACTTAGGGACCCAAGGAATACCATGGAATCAAGTCTTGCCCAAAAAATCAGAAATAAACTAACTTTATGGCACACCCTAATCTTGGTGCCCTTAGTCTAGGAGGAAATAGCACAGTCTCCAAATCCAAATTCCTCTGAATATGATGTGTATCCTCTCCAACAAAGATAAGATATGCCATTTAGTGATGATAAAAACCCAAGAAGCTTGCCCATTGGAGCAATAAACCCAAGAATCTCAAAACCCTAATTTCTGCACTGGTTAGGAGAGAGTGATCCACTTGAACTCTCTTGCTTGGCCCTTTGAAGAACATCTTCTCCTCTTGAACTTGCCTCAGGCACCTTGACCCCATGCTAAGAACCAATGATATGCACACATGATAATGCAAAAATGAAATGAAACATAAGACAGTTAGTACTAAAGTAAGGAGGGCAAATTTTGGGGTGTAACACCTCAAAATCACTATTTCCAACTGCCTTGTACAAGGCAGATTTTGTTCATTTTCTCGATTTGGAAAAATTGGACAACTCCAAGCCTTGTCATCCATTTGGACACATCATAGGATGAAATCAAAGGGGAATGATCTGATCCCCAAGCCTCCAAAGTCCAAGAATTTACACATAGCCATAACAAACCTAAAAAGGCTAAAAAGGTGCCAAGACTCCAATTTTGTTTCCAAGCATTCAATAGACGCACCAAGGTAGCATGGACTGACACATTCCTAACTGAATGAGTCAAGAATAAGCTCTGAATCAAAGTATCATAGGTCTGTGCCCTAACCTCAGGTCAATGGCTAGAGGAGACTTAAGATTCCCATTGATCAACATTGGCCAAAGGCCTGCTGCAGCTGCCATTCACTATTGATGCCAAAACAAACTTGCTCTACTATAAATAGAGCTCATTTGTGCTCAATTTAAGTACACCAAAGCACTACAACTGATGTTTTCCTCAAAATCTATCTCTTTAGGCCAAAATGCATTCTTTTGCAAGTCATCTCTGAGTTTTTGAGTTAGAGAGCAATTCCACCACAACTCATGATCCAAACACATCCAATATGTTATATCTAAGTTGTCTAAACACTCACTTGTGACCTGAAACACCAAAATCAGAAAATCCACTTCCAAAACCTCAAAATTGGACTTTTCTACATTTTCCAAGCCATGCCTTGATTCAGCCACTTCCAAAACCAAACAAGGCCTCAAACACACTCCAAATATCATCCTCAAACTGTCCCAATTGGTTTCCCTCATCTGGAACACCATTTGAGAGAGGTGCCATATTGGTCACTTTTGCCCCTTTTGCAAGAAAGAGCTAAAACTTGTTCCTGAGGATTCCAGCTGGTTTTGATCATCGTAAAAGCTTCTAAGGGGTCAATCAAGAGTGTCCAAAGCATTAGATTACTTCTGGCACAAGTATCTTGACAGTTAGCACAAGAAGCTCCAAGAGGTAAGTTCAATACAACTTGAACTCTTTGAATTATGCATTCCTTTAATGTCCATTAATCATAAACATCTCATACATGTTGTATATGTTGTGTTTGAACCAATTTACCCTGCTATTGTTGACTGAGTAGTGAGATAGCATAGAACATGCAAATCTAGGCCTATTTTGAAACCACTATCGGGTTTTAAAATAGGGACACTTTCTGAAAATTCCAAAAGCACCATTGGATTCCTCATGAAATTCTAGGCCAGATGCACCTAAATTTTGTCTAAATCCACGGAGAAATGAGAAAGTTAGAGGCTTCACGTAAATTGCCAAAACTTGTCTTGCCTTGGCCTTGGCCAGGCCTGAAAACAAGGCACCCCATATATGCACATGGGGTGGTTTTGATACACGGATGTATCACCACCCCCAGTGGTAGCGCGCATGTGTGTTTGTGTATGAGGTCGTGGGTTCAAACCCCACCCAGACCTTTTTTGCCACCTTTCCACATTTTTGCTATTTTTAATATTTTTATGGTTTTTGTTAATTAATTCAAAAATTAATTTCTCTCTCAATTTTAATTATTTTTTATTGACTATTCTTTTGAAAATTCACAAAAATATTAAAATATTTTATTCCATGAAAATTTTACAAAAATATTATTTATTTCATATATTTGATATTTTTGTAAAGAATTATATTTTTATTTGTTTTTTAGACATTAAAAATATTTCTTTCTCTTGGTTTTGTAAAATTCAAATGATTTTTAAATCATCCTATGAATGAAACAGGATTTTCCAAATATAAATCCAAGATCATAACCTTTTTTCACATGTTTGATTATTTTATTTGAATTAAAATACATTTTAAATCAAAAAATTAGGGTTTTGATCATTATCACCGTAACAAATCTTTTCAAACATTTTTGGGCCTCTTGATAGAGTGTAAGTCCCACCCCTTTGTAAATATAAACCTTTTTGGGCCTCAGTCATTGTATAAGTCCCACTGCGATTTTAAAATCTCGGCGCGGTCGTCGCATTTTAAACAAAATAATTTGGGCTTCTCCTTGAGTTGTAAGCCCCATCCCTTGTACAAAAATAAACTTTAGGCCTCTAATAGAGTGTAAGACCTAACCCCCTTTTTGCACATAAATAATTGTGCGCCTCAGTCGTTGTATAAGTCCCAGTATAGTTTTCAAAATGACGGTGCGATCACTGTTATATATGGGCCTCTCCTTGAGTTGTAAGCCCCATCCCTTGTACAAAAATAAGACTTCTTGGCCTCTAATAGAGTGTAAGACCCAATCCTTGTTGTACATAAATAATTTTGGGCCTCAGTCATTGTATAAGTTTCTATACAATTTTTCAGAACAACGGTGCGATCACTGTTATATCTGGGCATCTCCTTGAGTATAAGCCCCAACAATCTTTCCAAAAACAACTTCCCTTTTGATTTAGGTTCAAATTCATAGTTATTATCAAAACTTTCTTTAATTTCTTGAACAACTAACCATACATTAGTTACAATGGAAGCTTGCTCGCCTGTAAGTTTTTATCAGCTTTCTTTACACATTTTCATGTATATTTGTCTGTATTACTGGAAGCTTGCTCGCCTGTAAGTTTTTATCAGCTTTCTTTACATGTTTTCATATATATATATATATATATATATATATATATATATATATATATATATATTTGTCTATATTGCTGGAAGCTTCCTCTCCTGTAAGTCCTTCTTTCATATCCTTTTAAATACTTGTCATATATCAATTGTATATACACTTGTATATCTGCTTAGATTTTTCCCCGACAATTAGGTCTAGGATTAGATAAAGCCAGTGGTCACTCTTTCAATACAGTCAAAACTAGTTCCCCATAGGAATTCCAGATACAGTCTTGCCTTCTCTTGGGCTTAAACAATATGGAACAAAGAGAAAAGCATTATTCCCGGTGAAACTTTTCTCAGACTGTCACTATTAGAAATTGTCAAAGAAATTCACTTCCCCAGAGAGGATTAATTCCCGGTGAAACCTCTCTTGAATTTCTTCAAACCCTAGAACTGTCACTAAAGAAAAGATTATTCCCAGTGAAACTTTTCTTGAACTCATCTTAGGTTTGGACCCACAGGCTTCCTAAAAGCATCCCCGCCTCCTCTTGGGCTTTGTACAAGGACCTCCGGCTTCTTAGAAGTTCTCATACCTTCTCTTGGGCTTAATACAAGGACCCTGAAGACCTCTTAAAGGTATAGGACAGAACTTAGTCATCCTTTGTTAGAGCAGTCTTTCTAAAAGAGTCAAAACCTCAGACCAATTTTAGGGTTGATTCTCATCCCTTAAAACACCAGCCTCCTCTTGGGCATCATACAAAGACAAATTCTTCCATACTAGTAGACTTGGACAGTCTAATCTCCTCTTGGATCTCAAAGACATTCTTAAGTTCCCTACAAACACAGGAAAAACCCTGGTCATTTTAACCAATCTCTAGTAGAGTTAAAACCCTCACAAGATCTAAAACTCAATCTTTATTCCAAATTTCCCCAGCTAAGGTCATAACACTATCCCAAATCAGAACCTCAAGGCATATGATACCTCAACTCTTCTGTAAACCTCAGCAAGAGTTGATCCCCCGATTTGGACCTGCCTCTGGATCTCAATAATCCTCAGCAAAAGACAGCCTCCTCTTAGGTTTTGTATAATGAATTTCCTCAGCAGAGTTAGCCTCAAAAGCACTATATTGTTGGGACCATCACTTTTTCAACACTCTCTTATTGAGTTAACCCTTTTTTTCCTCAATCTTGGGCTTTGTACAAGACAAACAAAGTACTCTCTTGTCGAGTCAATCACCTTTCCACACTCTCTTGTTGAATCAGTAGTTCAAAACATAAACAGCCTCGTTGAGTCATTCTTTTAGCCTCAATCTTGTGCTTTATACAAGACATATATAAATTTTCTCCAAGAAAGTCAAAATCTTCATAACCTTCTCTTAAGCTCTGGATAAATATCTTCTCAGTGGAGTCAATTCTTCCCAGCCTTCTTTTAGGCTTTGAGAAATAATAACCCTAAGCAGAGTCAATTTTCTTTTCAGTCTTCTCTTAGGCTTTGTATAATGATTTTCCCAGTAAGTTCAACCTCAATCTTGGGCTTTGTACAAGACACCTGAAAAAATCCTCAGCTGAGTCAGTCAACTACATTTCAGCCTCAATCTTGGGCTTTGTACAAGACACCTAAAATATCCTCAACAGAGTCAATCTCTTTTCAGCCTCAATCTTGGGCTTTGTACAAGACAAATCATACTCTCTAATAGAGTCGGTTTCCCTTTTTCAGCCTCAATCTTGGCCTTTGTACAAGACACCGTATAAATCTCTCCAGCGGAGTCAATCTTCTTTTAGCCTCAACCTTGGGCTTTGTACAAGACAGACAAAATATTCCCCCGGAAAAGTCAACTTTTAGCCTCCACTTAGGCTTTGTATAATGATATCCCCAAAAGAGTCAGTCTCTTTTTAGCCTCAATCTTGGGCTTTGTACAAGACAGATAAACACTCTCATGTTGAGTCAGTCTTTTCCAGCCTCCTCTTAGGCTTTGTATAAGGAATTCCCTAGTGGAGTCAATCAATCTTTTAGCTTCAACCTTGGGCTTTGATCAAGGCACACAAAAATCAACATCCCCTCAGAGGAAACCAAAATCTCTCTGTAGGAAGACATTTCTATGTGTTATCACACATCAAAATAAATAAATCAAACAAACCCTAATTCCAGATAACTGCTGTAAGTGGCACACTTGTTGATTCAAACATCCAAGATGTCATCCATCTCTTATCTTGGTAAATCCTCTCTTTCATCTAATTGCTGTAAGCGGCAAGCCTCTGGATTATTTATATCCACGCCACTATCCCTCTCTTAGCATGAAAGATTCCTAAGGAAAAATGGCATTGCTCTACACGGAGTTAAAGTTTTCTCCTTTAGGATAACACCCCTATAAAGGAAAATATGGCATTATTGTATTCACATATCCCAGTTAAAGTAATCCTCCTTTATAAACAGTCACCCAACAGTTGTGATAGATAGATGAGATGTCTCCCTTTAGAGATAACAAATTCTCTCTCAGTCAAACCTGAAAGCACCTGGTGTTTGACTAAATTTTGCTAAAACATTCTAATGATAAACTTGAAGAATCTGCAGAAGAAAAAGATGTCAAAGGAAATGTCTCGATATCCTGATTGACTTGGTATGTTAGCAGGTTTTAATCTGTTGCAAGAATTAAGGATCGGATCAAGGAAACACAGGAGAAAAGATTGAAAGCCCAAGACAACAGAAGACTATATAAGGAGACTTAGACCTAGGGTTTATATGGACTGCAACTTTTGTATCACTTATAACTTTGTAACCTAGTTCTCTTGTGTTGAATAAGGGTTTAGTGTTTGATAGTCGTTAGCTCTCTTAGGAGTTGTAAGTCTCCACTCTATATTATTGGATGCAGGGAGGAAGGCATAGGTACAGGCACACAACAAGAAGCTTGTAGGTAATGATTGTTGTATTGTTCTTGGATGAAGCTTTGAAGCAAGTCCAAGATAACTTGGAGGTCAAGAAACCGCGACTGGTTCTGTATTGGCAGAAGACAGAGGTATCACAGGTTGTGATTAGGATGTGAGTGGGGTATCTCATACCAGGGTTGTAAACGTTTGAGTTTAGCCTTGGTAAAGATGTTCATGGGGTAGATGTTAGGTATAAAGTTGTAAATGTGGGAGTTAAGCTTTGTAACAGTTCTATAGATAGTGAAGTCTTCATCCTGGATTGGTATCCCCCAGATGTAGGTGAATTACACCAAACTGGGTTAACAATTACTGTCTTATCTAACATTCTGCAATTTACAGTTTTGTTAATGTTCTTGACTGACTTGTTGGATCAGATGTCGTGACATCTATGATGGTGCAGTTATGATATTCAAGGTATCAGTCTGCTGTTGCACCTCCTAGTTTAAATGACTATGCAGCACAATGTCTTGACATGTTCTAGGACATCTGTTGTCTGCATAGTCTGGAATTTCAATTGGTTCAGAGCAGGAATCCTGTCTAGTTCTGGATGAGATCTTTGGGAGATACTTTCTGGCGTTTAAACAAGGAGGAGTTTTGAAGATCAGATCAATAAACTCAGACATACTCAAGGTTATTAATGGATGAGATGGATGTTCTGGATCGAAGGGAGCAACCCAGAGGTTGTTCATGTTGCTGAGGAGATTCTACAACAATTATAGGAGAAGTGTATAGTTCTCTTGTTGGTGTGTCTTATAAAATGTTGTGACATCTTATTAGGGCAGGCAAGATCTGTTCTGTGGTGGTTCCGCTGCATGTGTTTCTGATGGAATAGCTCTAGAATTATGGGATTCTGGAGTTGTTACTGAAGACAGCTGGTGGAAGGTCTCAATCGTCGACCTCTTTATATCTGAAGATATCTGCATTCTTTTATTCCAAAGTCGGGAGCGATGGAGTAAAGGGAGTTGTGGTTAGATATTTGGTATGGTGACTTAGTACTTGGAAGCTTGGTTTCTTAGTTCAGTTTGGAGTCAGTTGAAGAGGAGAGGAGTTGAGTTAAAGTTTATCAGGTTCTTACTCTAGGAGTTTGATAAATGTTTGGTCGGCTAGGTTGTCAAAGATACTTGAGATTTCTCTCAAGTCCACTCATAAAGACATCTATGTCGTGTATCTGGAGTCTTATTGTTACTCTTCTGACTAGAAGGTATTTCTTTGAAACACGATCTGAAGAAAGTGGAGGTGATTTATTTTCACCATCCAAAAATAGCAAGAAAGGATTCATCTCTCTTGACCTTAAGAGTGGATCAGATCTGATTGAAGAGTTGTTGAGGTAAGTAAGATTTGTTCAGAGAAAGTCTTATTTACTTGAGTCAAGGGTGGCAGCCTTGGTATCTCAACATTGTCCTTGAAGAAGATACTTGCAAAAAGGATTGAATACTTTATTTGTGTTCATGACATGATCTGGTGGAGCTCAACTGCAGCAGTGAAGAAGGGTTATTAGACAAGGATTTAAGATCAATTGCTATTTGTGGAATCCACAAGTATTTAATTTATTATCCTTGAGATTCAAGATTGTTGATGTTCAACAAGATGTTGGAACATCTTATCAACAGAGTTTATGCAGAATCATGGGAGGGGTACTACATACGCTTTAGCATCTGTTTTAATCTTGGGTGTTAACCTAAGAAGTGGTTTCAGTCGGGTGTGAGAGAAGCACGTGTTCTCTGGAGAGTTTCCTGGCAAGAAACTAGTTTGGACTTTGATGTTGTTGAAGATGAATATGAAGACATCATAATCTTAATGATTACAGCTTAGATCAGTTTATTTCTGATCTAGGTGTTTTGGAGCATGGTTTGTTCTGGTTGTGAAGGTCAAGGATAAGTGGCAGTTATCTATGGCTTTCTATTGACGGCTCTACTAAGGGAAGTGGCATTCTTTGGTATGGCTATGGGGTAGTCTTGGACTACTTACTTTCTGAAGATTCAGACGTGGTAGGTTTAAAGTCTTTGGAGTTTCAATGCAGGATGGAGGTTGTCTACTCAAACTTGGTTGTTGAATCAAGTCTATCAGAGCTTGGAACTCTTGTTCTGCAAAGGGATGAGGTTCTTATAAGTGGCAGAAGGAGGAGCTGAATTCAACAGTTGGATGTCATATCAAAATGTTCTGACATCTAGCTTAACATCAGAAGTCTCAGATGGTGTTGTGGCACATCAGCTTAAGATAAGGTGATCTACAGGAGAATGGGAGTGATGGATTCTTCAAAAAGGTCTATCTCATGCAGTTTGCGGGAGCTGTGGATGGGAAGATGTTACATGACTAAGAGGCTTGGTGGATCCAAGATGTCTTGCTATAGGGCAAGTAGTTTATGTGGCTTGAAGATCTGATTTCATTAGTAGATCAGGGTATCTTGTGGGAGTTCTGAAGATAAGTGAGGTCAATCAAAAGGTGGCATTTGATTGGTTTCACAATGTGCGTTCAAGCAGGATGCTTGAAACTGATTGCTCTTTTGTAAAAGAGTAGTTAGTTGAAATTGTTGAAGGTTCTGGTTCTCTGGGAGCTTGTGGCAGAAGTTCTGGGTTGAGGATGGAAGCATACCTTCTTTGGTGGATGAGATTTCATTTCTCTCTGGGTTTCTGAAGTTTTCTTTGTTCAAGCTGGTGGCTCAGTGTTGTTTGGAGATCTTCAGTGTCGATTACTATGCTAATAGTAAGTCCAGTAGTGTAGCATATCCAGAACCATGGTGTGTGGTGTCTGTGATGTGTGGAAGATGTCCTAACTGATGTTAGAACATCGTTGGGTTAGTTAATCCTTAGTGAAGGATTTTAGGTTCTGTGATGAACTGGTTACTTGCATCGTGTCCAAGAAGTATCTACATTATCATCCAGGAGAATTATGGAGTAGAAGGATTGCCTTGGAAGGTGGATGTAAGTGTTTGTGAAGATTGAAGTGGATCACGAGTTGATTGCTTGGAAGTCTGTTTCCTGAATGCGTTCAGAAGTGGAGATTCACCAAAAATCAGAAGTATTCCAGGTTATCATGCGGGAGAATGATAAGGAATAACTGTCTTGGATTTCGAGGTGTCTATCTCTATTGCTGGCTGGGTAAGGTCAGTGGAAAATCTTGCATAAGAGGACGGTGCCTCTGGGAGCAAGTCAAGCTAGTAGTGGATCAGTTTAGCAGCTGTGAAGTTCTGGAGCATGCATATGATAGCTGACATCGTTATAATAAAGTAAGGTTCCCTGTGCATCTCTTTGAGGAATGTGAAGCATTCTGATTCAATTGGTTTGTGCCTCAAGTAGCTGGAGGTCTATACATGAGAATTCAAGAGGAGTTCGTGTGGTGTGTAGATGGTTGCAGGATGAGGGGGATCAATGGGACTTTGATCTCAAGCCAAGAGTTTGTTATGGTTGGTATACACTTCCTCACGGGTAGCATGATGGTGATCATGTGTGAGTGATTATTGTTTCTTGTTAGAGGGAACAATAAGAGAGTTGATGATTGTGTTTAGCAGGTGTGTTGTACAGAGAGTGCGCTCTTGAAGACATGAAGATGCGTCTTATGTTTTCCAGTCATTAGCTTGGGTGTTCTGTGGAGGAGCACCAGTTACCTTAGTCAAGGGGAGAGGCCTCTTGATCTGAGATGAAGTTCCAGTTTGCATTTATGCGTCAAGCAAACTGAGATGTCAAGGAGGATGACTTGACATTATTGTTGAATTTCCAGTTTGCATTTGTGCGTCAAGCAAACTGAGATGTCAAGGAGGATGCTTGACATTATTGTTGATTTTCCAGTTTGCATTTGTGCGTCAAGCAAACTGAGATGTCAAGGGGGATGGCTTGACATTATTGTTGAAGATCCAGTTTGCATTTGTGCGTCAAGCAAACTGAGATGTCAAGGATGATGTCTTGACATTTTATATTGTTGAAAGTTATGGGAAACTTGACAGTGCATGTTGGATGGTTCTTATTGGATGCTTAAGAATCATTAATTGAGTCTGGAAGAATTTATTTTCTTTGCAGACTGGAATCATAATCTTGTGAAGAAGTCTCTGTAGTGTCAAATCAGAAGAAGAGTTTGGGAAGAATAGACAATGTCTGACATGATGTCAGGACATTGTTATAAAACAAGTTTGCATGTAATAGGCTCTTTGGTCGGCGTTCTCAAAAGAAGAAATTGTCAAAGCAGTCTTGGTCAAAGCGATATTAGTGGAGTTATTACCTTCGATTAATGGTCCTTTGAATTGACCAGCGTTATTTTTCCTAGGTTCGTTACTTCCTGAGGAAAGGGCTCGACTATAAATAGGATTGCTTTGATGGTATTTTGTCTCAATACTCTCTTTAGGTTGGTGACATATGGGGTTCTTCAAAATCTGGGTATGTTGTGTCTGGGTTTGGAGCTGTCTTGGTCGCTTTTGCCAAGTTTTGGCTAAAACGGGAGAGAATGGTTTTCTGCTGTTGCTTGAGATTGGGTACATTCCTGCAGTTGTTTTGCAAGAATGTTGGTTAAGATGTTCTGACATTTTAATAATCTTATTTTCCTTGTGTCTTGTGATCTGAGTTGTGAAGCAGGTTGTGTCTTGTGACCTGAGTTACGCAATCTATGCTCTCAGTGTTACGAAACCTATAAATGCTGTTTCTTTTCTGGAGGAGTCTTCTGGTTCTCAAGACCTCTCTTGAAAGAAGGGAGAATGTGTTGAGGGGGAGACTGTCTCAGATCTTAGCTCTAATCAATTCTCAAGATAAAGGAGTCTTGATGAAGGAGCCTTGCGGTTTGCAGAATGTAGAAGAAAAAGCTTGTTTTAGCCAAACATTTGTCAAAAGGGGGAGATTGAAAGCACCTGGTGTTTGACTAAATTTTGCTAAAACATTCTGATGATAAAATTAAAGAATCTGCAGAAGAAAAAGATGTTGAAGGAAATGTCTCGACATCCTGACTGACTTGGTATGTTAGCAGGTTTTAATCTGTTGCAAGAATTAAGGAGCGGATCAAGGAAACACAGGAGAAAAGATTGAAAGCCCAAGACAACAGAAGACTATATAAGGAGACTTAGACCTAGGGTTTATACGGACTGTAACTTTTGTATCACTTATAACTTTGTAGCCTAGTTCTCTTGTGTTGAATAAGGGTTTAGGGTTTGAGAGTCGTTAGCTCTCTTAGGAGTTGTAAGTCTCCACTCTGTATTATGGGATGCAGGGTGGAAGGCATAGGTACAAGTACACAACCAGAAGCCTTTAGGTAATGGTTGTTTTATTGTTCTTGGACGAAGCTTTGAAGCAATTCCAAGATAACTTGGAGGTCAAGAAGCCGCGACTGGTTCTGTATTGGCAGAAGACAGAGGTGTCACAGGTTGTGATTAGGATGTGAGTGGGGTATCTCATACCAGGGTTGTAAACGTTTGAGTTTAGCCTTGGTAAAGATGTTCATGGGGTAGATGTTAAGTTGTAAATGGGGGAGTTTATCTTTGTAACAGTTCTACAGATAGTGAAGTCTTCATCCTGGATTGGTATCCCCCAGATGTAGGTGAATTGCACCGAACTGGGTTAACAATTACTGTCTTATCTAACATTCTGCAATTTACATATTTGTTAATGATCTTGACTGACTTGTTGGATCAGATGTCGTGACATTTGTGATGATGCAGTTCTGATATTCAAGGTATCAGTCTGCTGTTGCACCTCCTAGTTTAAATGATTATGCATCACAATGTCTTGACATGTGCTAGGACATCCGCTGTATGCATAGGCCAGAATTTCAAAACCTTTTAGCTTCAATCTTGGCCTTTGAACAAGACACAAATACTCATTTAGCTACAATCTTGGGCTTTGAACAAAACACCAAAACATCATCTTTTCCTCCCATAGAATAGGAGGAACTACGATTGCTCTGATTTCCCTATTTCTTTAAAACGGGAATACGTAGGCATAAGATTACGAAATCTTAGCGAGAACATAAATCAAAACTTCTAGGTCTAGTACCTTCACACTAATCAAATACTGAGGTCCAGTACCTCATTAAAATCATCAAAAAACTCTCTCTCTCTCATATCTCCCAAAAAAGAAACTTTCCAAACCCATCAACAGATAAACACCATCAAGTACAAAGTAGAACCTATTGCTAACAACATGTGGATAACCACATATAGGATTGGTAATTGACAACTCCCCATTGTATAACCTGACCCCGAACTCCCCGAATCTCTTTAAGCGTTTGTTCAGTTAAACATTCGCGTGCAAGGTTAGTTTAAGATAGCTTCCCTTTCCCTTCCAGTTTCACGGGATAAATAAGAAATCAGAAAGTAGCACCCCACTCCTACCATTGCGGTGAGGAGAAACCCATGGCGATTAGGTGGTCGCGTCACCGACAAAAATCGCACGCTACAACTAAGTATAGAGACAACAACATTGCTTCTTCTGATGCTGAGGCCTTTAGCTTCAGAGTCTTTTACCAAACATCACTTAGCAAGTGTTCTTCAGATTCTGCCACCAGAAGCTAACAATTCAGCAACTCTCAAATTGTGCTTAATGTAGAATAGATTCTGACCATAATATTTACAAGTATTAGAACCTGCACACATGTAACACACAATTAAACCATTATTCTTTCAATATTTTGTTATCATCAAAACCCAAGGAAAATATGCCATGAACAAATCTTGTTCTAACAATCTCCCCCTTTTTTATTATGACAAACACAAGTATTTAAAGGACAATGTTGGACATTTATAATTTTCTTTTCAACATCGGGGTATAAGGTTTGTAAGCTCCCCATGAGTCTAATGATCCAAATTAGAGTTATGTAGATATCATACTAGGAACTACTCTCAAGAAAAAGTAATTCAGTCTTTTTAGTAACATCAGAGTCTGAGGTTTGTAAGCTCCCCCTCAGTCAAATAGTTCCAAGGTTGAGGTTTGTAAGCTCCCCCTTAGTTCCATATTAAGAAAACAAAAAATAATATTTTAACTTCCTTTGGCAACATTAGAATACGAGGTTTGCAAGCTCCTTCTGAGTCTGATAGGCTAAGGCTGAGGTTTGTAACCCCTCTTTAGTTCTATGTACAAGAAAGTTAAAATGTGTCGCCCGGGCAAGATAACCATAATAATAGAAATATAAATGACAAAATTATAAATGACCAATATGTACAACTCAATAAGTACTTAATGGGTTCAGTTTCTAATTAAATACTTACCATAATTTATCCCCCTTTTGTAACATCAAAAGGAAAAAATAAAAAGAGAAAAAGAATTACAGTCATAAATGCATCACAAATCATCATTACAAGATCAGTTTCCAAGAAATTGAAAGACTATGAAGTAACATGGGGTCATTAAAGATTGTATAATGCATGCCTTAAATTTTTAGTGGTCGTTATTGTTCCAAGAATCAAGCAGGATTAAATCAGACGCTTGAGTTGTTCAGAAGTCATTATAAAAGCAGTTCAAACCTAGTTCATTTTCATCAACATCCATCAGAATCATGGAAGCATCAGCTGTGAGTCATAAGACTTATGTGGTAACAGAAATCTCATAGAGCTCTACGAGACAAGATGTCTAAGACGTTCAGAAACGAGTTGTTTCTGAAACTTCCACCACTGAGCCCTTGCCCTCTGCAAGAATCACTTCTGAAGAGGCATCGTCAGCAGCTCCAACACAACCTACCAGAATAGTTTCATCATAAGCTATGATGAGGCCCAGAAGAAGGATAATGAAGAGATCAAGGAAGAGAAGACGGTCCGACAAGTTGTTCTATCGTCCAATCCCAGAGGCGGAGGATGAAGATATTGATGAAGATGAGCATGACATAGGCTATAATAATTGTTTTTGTCATAAGGCTCAAGATGACTTAGATATGGACCTATACTAAGCATTTAGCAGTTCCTTATGAGTCAATGTTTTGTAATCCTTTTCTTAAATTAATGAAAAAAATATCTTTTTGACCAAATTGTTTATTGCATGCATACACTTCCAATAACTTCTTTTAAATTTACTGAAGTACATTAATGAAGTAATACTGGCACCAAAAATGACAGTTAAACAAGTCAAATATAAAATTCATAGTTGTTAAAGAATCTTTATTAGGTTATATTGTTAGATAACATTTCCAAGATATATCATTTAAGATATTGATAATACTTAATCAATATAAAAACAACAATCACTTGAAACAATGTATGTAACACGTCTATATAAGAACTCTTAGCAAGCTTGCTTTCATACTCACTTAATCTTCAAAACACCAAGATGTACAAGCAGAAGAAAATCTGGGTTCCAAAGAGAGATTTCATAAAGACAGTCATACTAAATGCAGCAACTCAGGCAAGTGAAAGCAAAGCAGCAGTTGAAGGATCTACAAACAAGCAGATGACTTCAAAAGCTCTCACCTCTTTAGCATCCTTTGTGAAGACATGCATAAGAAGAATATTTTCTGGGTCCAGATGCAGAAATCAACTAAGAAAGGAGGCTTTCAAATTTGCCATGGAAGAATGGGAAAATTACTTAGATAATCTTGACATGTCAGACGATCCTAGGGAATACCTTAGGGGCAATCCATCAGACTAGAATGTCTAAGTAACTTGTAATCATTTCCTTCTTATTAATGAAGAAGTTGCAAGCATTAAGTTCTTACTCCCATTGCTTTTAATTCTCTTAAACAACTCTATAAATAAATATAATCAACAGTTAACTGAACAACAACATGAACGAACTTTGAATTATTAATAAGATAATTTAATACAAAGGTTCTAACAATTACAAGGCATAATTATGCAGAAATCTATCAAAATCTTTCATAAATAGCTTCAAGCTTGTCTCTCCAAATTTTAGACAAGTCAACCTCTGAACTTATGATAACTCCCTACTGAACAAGTAATTCAGAAAGAACTCGTCCAAAAGGAATGAAGAAAATCTTTCCCTTGTGAAAGCAAGAAAGATTCTTCTTCAAATAGTCAAACATAACTTAAGGAAAATCAATCTGCAAGTATGAATTGAGAAGTAGAAGCAGATATTTTTCAATAGGATCCATTAGGTCTAAATCCTTATCCTTAGGAAGTAAATTTGAATTCAGAGTCTGACTCCAAACAACAGCATCAGGACGAAGATTTGAGACCACTGATGTTTAGATGGATCTACAAAGATATGCCAAGTAGGAAGATAGTGTTCCCAGACAAGAGTTCCTGGGATTTCTCTAATTTCCTCACAATTAATTACATTAGCAATCACTTTATATGTTACTGTTATAGAAACACCAGTTACTTTAGAAAGAATAACACACTCAGAATTCAGCTAAACAATGGAAGCATTAATCCAAAACTCTTTGACAAGATTTGGATAAGTGAAACCACATCTCAAAGTATCCATTCCATCCTTGTTCACACACAGTCTTCCAGAAGTTAAAACCTAACTTAAGCAACTCATTAAAATCCACAAACTTTTCATTGATGACTACCAGTTGATTCAAAGAAGAATTGACTAGGAAACACATCTCAAGTTTGGCTTTATCAGCACATAACCACACAAAGAAAATAAAAAGAAAGAGAAGTGAACAAGACTCCTAAAGGAATAAGAATCTTGTCATAAGAAGGACAAAATGATGTTTTACAAGATAGGGGGTAGTGACAATAAGTACCCAAAAGAAAAAATCATTACCAGAAGGTTCTTATTTAGCAGATTTCTTGAATCCACGAGATGAATTTCACCTTTATGAAAATTTAAGCATTATAAAAGTCTTGGAAAACCTTTTACTTAAACTATTTTATCAGAAATAAAGAATCATCTTCTAAATCTCAAAATCTGACTATTTTTAGAAGCCATCATTCATCAAAGTCTAGTAGAACTAGACTGAGAAAGAAAGATATATCATGTCAGTCATAAGTTTCTAAGATTCTATTCAGAACCAACACTTCCCTTGAAACAAGAGTCATGAGTGATAGACGAATATTGAATTGTTTTATTTGACAGCTAACAAACAGCAGTAACATCACAAAAAGTGAAGAAAATGTTTCCATAAATATGATCATCATCTGGTTTAATGAAATATATAGAATAGGTAAACACAACAAAGTTTCTTCTTAAAGATGTCTGAAGATCCATTTTCAGAAGAGCTTCTCTAAACATCTAATAGAAAATTTGTGTTTACATCTACTTAAATATCTCATCGAATTAAGAGATAGGCTAGGCAAGAACAAGTATACACTTTTTTTTTGTTATTTTCTCGGTCAGACTCTATTAGTATTCAGACTTGACCATAGAGTATGAACACCATTATGAGTGGATTCTGATTCAATGGTTGTTAAACCAATGACTCCACTTCTCTCACTAAACTCAGTACCTCTAGAACTTGAGTCTGGGCTGTGGGCTTTTCTTCCATCAAATATTGTAAACAAACTTTGATAAATGCCAAGGAAGATGCCTCTGCTCCTTTCCTTGATATCTGCAGCAATTACATTCAGATCATGACACTCATATTTCTATGAGACCATTCACAAATGTTCAGATAGGATTTCCTTCGCCTTATGCGACATTCTGAAAGCAGTACCATGGTTCATTTCAGAGTATCAGTTTCGAATAAACCATAATATAAACAAGATCTTGTTCTTAGCAGAATCATCAATATCATTGTCTTAACACAAGACTCTAAGATCTTTGATAAGCACATAACCAAATGATGTTAGCTATCAGAGAATGGCATAAAACAAATTAAAGCTCATCATCTAATTGCATGCAGAACACAAAGAAAAATTGAAGGTTTCTCATGGACTTATCCTTTAATACAAATTCCATGATGACCCTCAACCAAGGAGCAATGGAGTCTCTTAAGATATCACCTTGAAGAGTATACTCCTTATTATCAAATATTGAAGCATGATAGATTTGACATAAACTCTTTCTCTTTAATATTTGATTTTTATTTCAAGACTCAGATGCTTCATTAGAAGCAGTAATGAATGGCAGATCCAGATTACTCATTTATTTGAATCCTGCACTAATGTCATCTTCAAAAGAATATGCAGTGAAGATTAACTGACATTAGGTTCTGGTAGTCTTTCTTCTTGCTTTCAGATCTGGGAGATCAGTTGAAGTACAAGTACTTCAGAAGCTTCTGAAGTTACTCTTCTATCAACAGATATTTTGACCATCCAGCTGATTAATAAATACTTCTGATAAGAAATATAAGTTCCTTATCATCATATACTTCAAGGAATTTGTACATGCCAAATATATTTTCCTAGTCGAGCTGTATAGTCGACCAAGACCGGGTATAAATCTAGTTGAGTATCTGGCCTAGCTATCTGACCAAGTTGTGTACCAGGCCTAGCTATCTGGCAGAGTTGAGTACCTGGCATAGCTATCTGGCCGAGTTGAGTACCTAACCTAGCTATCTGGCCGAGTTGAGTACCCGACCTAGCTATCTGGCTAAGTTGAATACCTGGCCTAGCTATCTGGCCGAGTTAAGTACCTGGTCTAGCTATTTGGCCGAGTTGAGTACTTGGCCTAGCTATCTGGCCGAGTTGAGTACCCGGCCTAGCTATCTGGCCGAGTTGAGTACCTGGCCTAGCTATCTGGCCGAGTTGTACCTGGCCGAGCTGTACTGGACGAGTTGGTTGGTTATCCTGTTCAGTTATAGAACTCAATGGCCGATGATTACAAACCATTAAACAGGCGGTTACACATGATTAATAAAGACGTTACAGTACTTATGGACGGTTACAAACGTTATGGAAGCGGATTAATGGTAATTAGGCCAGAGAACACTATATAAAGGGTTCTCTAGGACTCCAGAAGGGGGGCTCTACGACGTTCATAAAGCAGACATATACATTACATACTTAGGGGCTCCCGCATGAGGGTTAAGCAAGACCAGTATCTTGGGACAACATATATACGCTTGTATAGCTCCCAAATCCCCAAACATACTCTATAGTATAGACAACATAGCTCTCCTTATCCAAAACAAGGAGAACTAACACTTTTGGTGGTCTAACCATTTTTGGCTAGAACATTTGGCGCCCACCGTGGGGCTCCGGTAAAACTTTCCCGGGCCACACAAGATATTCAGGATGAATGAGCAAAGTCATTTTCCAGTTTCTATACCCATATTCATGTTATGGGCAGCGAACATTGTCACTTCCAGATCCCTATGCAAAAGTGCCATGGCAAAGGTCATAACGTTTACGAAGTCGGCGGAGCTTCCAAATCCGATGTATCCATTACAATCCCTACAAGATCGTCCATCAACAGCCTCAGTATCGCACGTCATTCCTTCCGGCGTTCTAGCAAGATTCCCTGAATCGCCGCGACAATGCTCAGGCTAGGATCCAATTTAATTTCAATCCATGACAACGACTTTTACTCAAATAAGTGATCCTCATATAAATATTATAATGATCAACTAACAGTCACATTGCATTCACATATGAGACAAAATGTTGTAATTTAAATATTGTTATATGTTATACTATTATCTTGATCACGTATCGTATGTGACTATGTTGCCGCGTGATAATGACGTAAATATTAAAACATGTCGTACAGGTGGTATATCGAACGAAGAAGGGGCTGAACGAGTCATACAACTAATAACGGAGTTGTGTACCAGGCCTAGATATTAGGCCGAGTTGTGTACCAGGCCTAGATATTTGGCCGAGTTGTGTACTAGGCCTAGCTATCTGGCCAAGTTATGTACCAGGCCTAGCTATCTGGCCGAGTTGTGTACCAGGCCTAGCTATCTGGCCGAGTTGAGTACCTGGCCTAGCTATCTGTCCGGGTTGTCTACCAGGCCTAGCTATCTGTCCGTGTTGAGTACCTGACCTAGCTATCTGACCAAGTTGTGTACCAGGCTTAGCTATCTGGCCGAGTTGTGCATGGCCGAGTTATGTTGGATGTTAGATATAAGATGATTATAAGCCAATGTCTCCCTTGCATGTGAATTCTTGTGTAGAAGTTACTGGCGCAGTGTCTCAAAAATATGGTTGAAAATGTCATGGTCAATAATAACTCTTCAGCATAACAGATATGTATTTGGAGGTAATGGCAATTTCCACCACAACCATTTCCATTCCAACTTGAATGCTCGTATCACATGGAAACGGACGCAGACATCCAGCAATAGGAATTTGAACGGTATGCGTACAAAACCAATATATAATATATACTTATTATGGATATTGTGCTGGCACTAATTAAGTTTGGTTATTACTTGAGATAACCCTGAAATCAGAGGTGTATATATACACAATAATCATATTTTAAATGTTACTATCAGGTAGTTTATGTCAAAAATATATTATATATGTTGCAAGGTGGTAATGAATAGTTAATCCCCGGGGTGTTGTTCTCCACGTTGAAAGTGATCTAGTATGCCTTCCAAAAATAATTTTATCAAATTAAAGATAGAATCAAAGGGGATGTTAATGTGGATTGTGAGTACAAATAGTTGTTTTCTTTACATTATGCCAATTTTACTAACGGGAGCACCAAGTTAAACAACTACAGCGATAAAACCGACATTAAAAGGAAAGTAGCATTTGCAGCAAGAATTATGAAATAAACTACAGAGTATGAAAAGCTCAAGTTCTTGATGAGGCAAAACAAAGAGTTTTGAGAGAAGTCAAATTCTCAACCTGTTGGGTGGACTGGTTTTTAACTATGGGAAATTAAAGCCTTCGCTCTTATATTATATCATATTATGTTCGTACCTTGATATCTTGAAATTTCATATGGATAAGTAACAAATGTATACCTTAAATATTACTATTGGTTGGATAAGGAGAACCAATTTCTCCACCATTTGTAATCACTTCTAGGAAACACTTAGAGCTTACTTTAAGCAACGGGTGTCGTCCTTTCTCCCCTGTGTGGGCAGGAGTCACCCTACCCGTGTTTATTTTTTAAATAAAATACGATGAGCTCGGAACAGGAGGAGGTCTTATATGGAAGAAACTAAACTCTCAAGAAAAATCTGGCACCCCGACACACATTATATTAAAAAGAAACCAAGATGCTAGAAGTCAAAAGCATGGAAAACAAAGACCCCTTGTCTCATTTGAGAAAGAATGTAACACAAAGATAGAAAAATTATTACTAACCGAAAACTCTCAAACTATTTTTCAGGTGCAAAGTCGGGATGAAGTTTGGAACTCCCCATAAACAAGTTTCTCCCATGAACATGTTGATTAAAATCCTATAGATGTGTTGACTTGTTCCACATACATAGGTCGCCGATGAACGGGTTGATTAAACTCCTATAAATGTGTTGACTTGCTCCGGATAAATAGGTCGCCTATGAACGGGTTGATTAAACTTCTATAAATGTGTTGAATTGCTCCGCGTACATAGGTCTCCCATAAACGCTTCACGTACAAGGGTTGAATAAACTCCTATAAAATGTGCCAACTTGCTCTGCATACATAGGTCGCCCATAAACGCTCTGCGTACAAGGGTTCAATAAACTCCTATGAAACGTGTCGACTTGCTCCGCGTACATAGGTCGCTGTCGCTCCCGGGATTTTCATCCTGGTACAAACGCGAAAGTGGCACCGAAACAGAGTCGCCAGCAATGTGTATTTATCCCAAGAGATGGAAAGGAAACACTGCGTAAACCTGAGGAAAGGAAAGAGCATGGTCTTGCGACCAAGAGAACTGGGTTCGGGAGTCGGTTACGCGAGAGGAAGGAATTAGCACCCCCTCGCGTCCATCGTACCTGATGGGATCCACGCTTGCTGCTTCAATCAAAGGGTGTCAGAAAAGATACTGGAAAAGGAACTGCTAGCTGGAGAAATGGAAAAGGAAAGGAGAGAGAAAGAGAAACAAATGTAGCGAAAATAAAAGAAGTGCTCGAATGGGCCCTACCCCACTGCCTACGTATCTCATCGGGAGCATGAGAATCAGAGCGACGTAGTTCCCCTCTACGATGGTTACTTTGTGTTTTTTAGGGAATGACTAACGTTCTAGCTCAGGTGTTGCAGGCTCGCTGAATCGAGTGCGTTACCGTCTTGCAAGAGAACGAGTAGGAGCACGTTCATACATTGAGAGTGAATGAGATGAGAAAAGAATTGTCGAAGGAAAGACGTTATTGTTTGTTTGAAGTTTTTTAAGCAAGAAGTGTCTTTTACAGTTATTTGTAACTTGCATTGCACTAAAGTCTAGGGCATAGGGACGAATACTTAACGAATCGTCCCAAGACAGGACGCCCACTAAGCACTCTAGAAAGATGAGAGAAAGCCCCTCATTTCTCATTCCCCATGCTTAAGGCTCGTGCGCAATACTCGTTTAACCTTTATTAAGTATTTTATAAAGATTATGAGATGAGAAGAGAGAAGACCCAAAGGAAACTCTAAAGGGATACTAAAAGTCCTAATGTTATCATGCTTGGATGACCTATGGTTAGTGAGGCTTAGGAGAGACAACTACCTAAAACCTAATTCTAATCCTACTCCAAGCTTAATCAAAAATTAAGTTGGACTAGGTAGCCCTAAGGGAAAAGAATCCAAGACTTAAACAAGTCTTGAGATCCATGGGATGAATAGAGTGAAAGAGAAGAAAAGAGAAGGAGGAGATGAGATACAATAAATGGCAGCAAGCACATCACATCATAAATGTCCAACTCAAATCATCAAACATGTTTCAAAGATCAATGCAAAACAATTCAAGTAAGCATGCAAAGATAATCATGAAAGAATGCAAGCATACTTGTATGAAATGCACAATTAAGCACACATGGACTTCATATCAAAATGAAATGAGAAAGACAAGATGAAAATGAAAACAAGTCAGAACCAAGCTCATACTATCATCAACAATTCTCATGTGCAAAAGGAAATCAAAGCATGAAACATTATGATCCAAAGAAGTCCACAAAAGGAAAGGTAATGATATTCATCATACAATTCAAACCAAATGCATTCAACTATGCTCAAGTGAAATGAAAACCAAGTAAGGAACTCAAGGGGCAGTAGCATATGCATCAATATCATATCAAAACCAAACTCAAGTCATGCAAGTCCAAACATCAAGCAACACCTTCAAGACATGCACCAAAGTAAGCTACAAAAAAAGAGGACAAAGTTCCAACACTTAAGCATACTCAAACATGATCCACAAATGGAAAAACTAAGTCTTAAAGGACCTCAGCCAGGGGTAAACATCATATCAAAGTCACATGCAAATAATCAAGAAGAAACTCAAGCAAATAGGCATGGTAAGTCAACTTGTGTAAAGAGGTGTCAAGATATAGTCATGCATAAATCATTTAAGCACAAATAAACAAACATATATCAAATGACATTCAAAATTTGTGAAATTAAAACTCAAGGGACCTAGGTCAGAAGCTAGCAACATGCCAAAATATCACACAAAAATTCACAAATTAAGTACCTCAAACAATTAGGCAAAGATTACATAGGGGCCATGAACCAATACGCAAAGGAGAGGGACTAAAATGCAATATGAAAAAGTTTTAAAAATGAAAAAAAAAATGTTTTTAGGAGGTTTTGAATGTTACCAAATGGATACAAAAGGATTGATGCAAAAATGTTTAAGGAGCTATGAGAAATAAATCTTTGAAGTTAAGGTATGCAAATAGAAACAAGTTTAAAAAGAAATTAGGGAAAATTATGAAATAATATGCAAATATTCACAAAAACAAGATTAAAAATAATAGAAAATTAATTACACATGTTAAGATGCCACATGAATTTTTGTAGAATTTTTAAAGATGTTTTGGTAATTTTTAAAATCAACTATGAAACAAAAATGAAAAAGAAATTAAAAGAAAAGGAAGAGGAAGCAGGGGGGTGCAGAGAAGCAAAGATCACGTTCAAATATCACATTGGGCTCAGTCAGGGGTGGGAATATCATTAAAGTCTAGGTCCAGTCCAACACGCAGTCAACACAATCCACATAGTCTTCAGTCAATTTCTATAACTCGCACACACCACAAGATCAATCCAACGCATCACAAATAGTCAGTATATTCACCAAGTATGGAAGATCAATGGCTCAAATCAAGAGAACACCACAACAATCATGAACACACGCGCACATGATCATCTGAAATAAAAAGAAAACACGCTCAAGTCACATGACTTTTTAATGCGTTGGCGCAACAAGGACCATCAGATCCCTAGATCCAATGGTCAGAACATCATCTTCTCCAAATTTCCTCCGGTGACCTGCAAACAATTCTGATGACGGAGCTAGGGCTCCGGTCACCATCTTAGATGAACAACAACCTGAAATTCTCCAGAAAATGCAAACAAGTATCCAGATCTACTCAAAATCACTTGATGATTCCAAATATCCAGTCAAAAACATCAAACAATGCATAGATTATGAGAATCGAAGCAAATAAGTTAGATCTGAAAAATTTCAAATCAACATTATGAATATAATACACGTCCAAATTCACATCTAAACACATCAATGCACTCAGCAACAATCAGAGAATCAGATGCACATCAAAAATCTATGTTCCTAGAGCATGAAAATTCACCAACCTGAGATCTTGAAGAGCTTGAAATACTCCTAGAAAACCAGTGATAAGATGCAGATCAAGCCTTAGGAACCTCTAATTGCAAAATAAATGCAATTAGAGCTTGAATATGGTCTGGATCTTGAGTTTTGAAGAAGTGCAATTCAAATTCGCATCCACTGAATTCCTTGATTATAGCTTCAGATGATGATTGATTTGTGTTCTATGATCTTCAAGGAGTATGAATATGAAAGAAAATTGTGAAATGCACTTGTGAAATGAGAGAATCGAAGAAGAGAAGAAACTTGCAAATTCTGCTCAATCTCAACAATGGTTCCAGCCCCCCTCAACTATGGTTATCTGGGGCTTATATATGACCTAATTTGGGCCTAACCCGAGTTAGAGACCCAAAGGAAGTGTGGTTAAGCAGTTTGGAGGGAAATTGCAATTTTGCATTTTGGTCTGGAACTCATGATTCACACGTGCATGGGGAGTATTTTTTTGCGTGCATTGGCTTCACATGATGTGTAAATCAGAATGAAAATGGATTTGTGGCTTGTGGTTGCTTGATTCTCATGTTTTGATTCAATTCGCAAATTGGCCATTTGAAATGAAAGTGAGAAATGCACCATGGAATTAAATGATTCAAAGGCCAAACTTGCTCCAAATGGTGTGTACATGAAGTGTATGGGCTGAATTGGTACATTAGAATCATCACAAGTCTTGTAGGAATCAATTTGCAAGAGTGGAAGAAGTTGGATTCATGGAAAACCTTAAAACACCACCTTTGGTCTTTTGATTATATCTTGAGCTTCACAAATGCTATGGAGATGATCTAGTACTTTTTGGAAATGGGAGAGAAAGATCTTCAACTTTCATGTTGGAGGAAAATTCATTTGAAGCTTCCTTGATGATGGAAAGTCAAGTTGAATGTAGTGGAAAAATTGCCAAAAATGGAAAATTCTCATTATAGGTCATTTTCCAAATTTAGTAACTTTTGCACAAACTTTTGATTCTTGATAAATGATATGAAACTTGACCCTTGAAGACCATATGAGGATTTGAGACCTTGAAAACCCTGAAGAGAACCTCAAAATTCCATGGTTGACTTTTCTTCTCCACTGTTGACTTTTGCTTGGTTCACAAGTAACTGATCCACTGAAAACCCTCCACAAAGGACCAATGGACAAAATTACATCCATCAACACTTACTAGCTTATGGAATACCATGAGAACATGTTTGAACAAACAAAGCTCAACAAGAGGCCATTTTGAAATCAAAACCCTAATTTGCACAATCAGTCTAGGGGATGAAGTCTAGAGGTCACTTCTTGGTCAATCCATTTCTGGAGAAGACTTGAAGGAACATTGAGATTGTATGGAGTATGAGAAACCCTTGAAGCTAGTTGGGAGACACTTGGCCCTTGATCCCTTGCTCTGGATGATCAACACCTTTGAAAACCACTTGATCCCATGCCCTATGCTGAATGTCATGCTATGCAATTTATGACCTACTATGGAATGCAAATGAGTAAAGCATATACCAATTATTGAGAAAACATGAAGGTAAATTTTGAGGTATTACAGCTGCCCATATTCAATCAACTGTGAATCTGAATGGATGAAAGCAACGGCTATCAGGAATTCAAGGTACATAGGGATTGAATACAAAAATACCCGGGAAAATTTGCACTGTGCGAATAAAGAAAATGCTGTAAATGAATCCATGGTACGGAAGAAAAGTTTGTGAGGAAGACCTTGGGACCATTGGACCCCATAGGAAACCTGTCGGGAACTGGTGAAATACCTGTTGGGAACTGGTGAACAACCTGTCGGGAACTGGTGAAATACCTGTCGGGAACTGGTGAGCTTGGACCTGTTTTGCCTATCGGGAATGTGTAAGTGTACCTGTAGGGAACTTGTAAGGTTCAAACTAAAGGGAGCTGTCGGGGACGGCTGCAGTTTATAACCAATACTTACCTATCGGGAATAGGTAACGGGACCTGTCGGGAACTGGTATGGTTAAAACTCAAAAGGAGCGGTCGGGAACGGCTGCAGTTTATAACCAAGACTTACCTATCGGGAATAGGTAACGGGACCTGTCGGGAACTGGTATGGTTAAAACTCAAAAGGAGCGGTCAGGAACGGCTGCAGTTTATAACCAAGCCTTACCTATCGGGAATGGGTAACGGGACCTGTCGGGAACTGGTATGGTTAAAACTCAAAAGGAGCGGTCGGGAACAGCTGTAGTTTATAACCAAGGCTTACCTATCGGGAATGGATAACAGGACCTGTCGGGAACTGGTATGGTTAAAACTCAAAAGGAGCGGTCGGGAACGGCTGCAGGAATCCTATCGCGGATGGTTCCAAGAAACTTGTGAGCTGAGAGATATCACTCTGTGGGGAGAAAAATGATTAAACCCTTTGCGCTGCTTTGAGATGCCAGTTGGGGATGAACGAGACGTTCTTTCCTGCTTTGTCAATGTGATATAAGGAGCAAAGTTTTTGACTCTCGCATGAGTTATCAAAACTGGCCTATGCTTCACCTGCATATGTTTGAATTTTTCCATGGCATAATGCTTCATCTCGGATGGAAATGCTACGCGTTTTGAGGATGCTATGCATACTATATGCCAAATGCAAAGAGGTCCTCAGCAAAATAAATGTTGAGGAAAGGTAAGTAACTCCACTGGGGATAATGAGTCTTCGGCAAACTCTGCTGGGGAGAACCACTTCAGAGTGTCTCGTGCTCGGGGACGCTTTTTAAGAGAATTTTACAGAAGATCCAACATCTTCCAACTCTTAAACAAATACCGAGACTTGAGCTAGGATGCAGTAATTGGGAGGTCACTCTACTGGAGATAATAGATCTGGAATACTTCTTGCTGGGGAATCTTCGTGATGCTCCATGCTTGGAATGGTCAACCACTTGATTTTGCCCCAGGATACAAGTCTGATCTGGAGAAAACGTCCCAAGAGGATTTTACAGAAGATTCGACATCTCCAAACTCCTGGACACTTACTGAGTCTTGGACACTAGTTGCGAGGCCACTCGGCTGGGGAGTTTGCAATCGTTATCGACACAGAAAAGCTTGTAACTGTAGGAAGTATTGGATTGGAGAATCGACTTAATAAGATACCACGATACCTAGTGGCAATTAACTTGTCGATATCGAATCGTCGTGAGCGACCGCCGGCCGAATGATGGATTCAATCAGTATACGTTGTGACAAAAGAGTGAAATGAGAACCCTTTTCTGGACATGATGGCTTCAGTACTACCATTTGACAATGTTGCTGGGGATCATGAAGCTCTGTAAATACGCTGGGGATGACCACCTCCAAGAATAACTTTCCTGCTGAGGAACTGTCTGCTTGGGGAGAGCCATGACCATGGACTCTGCTGGGGAAATCAAACTTCCTGATGTCTTATTAGGAATATGGATATTCAGATACTCTGTTGGGAAGATAATGAGAGGAACTCTGTCGAATTCTGCTGGGGAAAAGAGATCAAAGACGTCTCACGCTGGGACTGACCTCAAGCTTCTGAGTTGATCAACTGCCCATCGATCGTCATGAGTGAACAACAATTCAGTTAATTCTCTATTTGCCCCAGACTGCAAGGTCTATGAAAGAATTTTGCCTCGAGAGGATTTTACAGAAGACGTAGCATTCAAAATGCCCCAGTGTCTTCAAACTCTTTGAGAGGTGCTTCTGACTAGTCATCTTTTGAAAAGGACAACTTCTCATACTCTTGAGGTGGCCTGCCTCGACAAGTCTTGAAGAAACTTCTCCCCTGACTAATCTTAGAGAGATTTGTCAAATCAACCTAATTTCCCCATATTACCCGCTTGTGGAGAGATTTATCGGATCTCGACATAATTGCCCCAGTTTGAACGCTTTTGGAGAGATTTAACGGATCTCAACGTGGTTGCCCCCAGTTTGGCTGATCTTTGAAGATATTTCTCGATACGATTGCCCCAGATTGGTTACATCTCAACACAACTGGCTGGGAATGCCTTTGCCCCACATAGTCTTTCAGCAACATGTCCTCTGGAGTCCTCAAGCATTTTAACTTGGCAGGATCAAGCTTCTCGACTGATGTTCATCATGTAAGCTTCTTTGATGTCAAACAAATGTATGCAAGCAGAAAATATTTACTCTTAAAATGATTATTCAAATGCAATACACATGTTAATCTTGAAGTCTTTATTGAAAAGTTGTCGCAAAGCCATGTGAACGAATCACTGCTTAGGATACGACATTGATTTTTTTGAATGAAAGAAAACATGCACATGCAATACCAACAAACGTCTTTTAGCACACCTCATAGAAGTCAGGAACGCTATCTCATTAGAGTACGCTCTCAAAATAACCCCTGTTTCAATTAGGACTTTTGAGGGTTGTATCGTGGCATGGTTCACGGTTTTGAGAAAAAAGGATTTAAAGCTTAAAATTTATTAGTGCCCACCCACTCTTCGTGATGTTCTCCAGTCCTACATTCAGCTAATTTGCACAAGCGTTCACCTCTCAAAAAGATTTTGTGATCTTTAAGGAATCCATGCATCTGATGGTTTGACACCTAATGAGGTTTTGGAGTGACAGTCACCTCTTTGTCTTTTGTTCGTAGTCACACGACTTTGTTCTTGCTCGAGGATTTTCTTTTGTAATCCTTTTGTTTTTTCACTTTCTCGTTCTTTTTTGCTTATCCCTAACTTTTGCCTGGACATATTCTTTTGAATATTTGATTTCGGAGTCCAGCGGGATGCCCTAACTTTTGCCTAAGTTGCTTGTTTTCAAGCTTCAACTTAGCGGACTTTTTTTTTCCTGAACAAATCGTGTGACACTGGCTTATCTTGACTTTGTTGAAAGGGTTGTGACTGCCTCACTCCTTGGTTGTTGATGGATAACCATTGTGGTTTCACATCTCCTGACCTCTTGACGGTGGAATAGAATGTAATGGATCCTCAGATGCACACTCCTTTTGAAATTTGAACGCTCGGTCAAATTAACTTACACCTACCCTACCCCTGGGTTAAATTTGAGGGTTTTTTCATACGAAAAGAAACTCCTACTTCAAGGCTCAAAAGGGTTAACGAGGGTCTATCTCCCTTATATATCCAGTGTTTGGGGAGTTGAAACAATGCATGTACATCCTCAACAGGGTTCTAATTCAAAAGCACACCCCTAGAGATTTTTGCGTTTTCAAATCATCATCTTCCCTCAAAGAGTTTAAGCAA
Organism: Lathyrus tuberosus; assembly: GCA_022829125.1. NCBI lineage: Eukaryota > Viridiplantae > Streptophyta > Magnoliopsida > Fabales > Fabaceae > Lathyrus > Lathyrus tuberosus. Next base: position 2,115,563 of record JALAZF010000516.1, read on the forward strand.
GAAAGTCAGTATTTCCATGCACATGAACATTTAAGAGTGAACACGAATGGATTACTTCAAGAAAAACATGCTTATTGTATTATGATTGTCATTCAAAAAATATACAAGTTCTTACCTGCAAACAATGTTTAAACAAACAAATGAAAGCTACATATGAAGATGCAGTAAAGAATAGGAAATTGCCATCATTGAGGAGGCTTGGCTCCGTCTAGACTTATTACTTCTGATGATGTATTCACAGTCTCGAGTGCTCACTTTGATAAAGAAGCTTCACCCTGTGGGGGTACCATCTGGGGGTGATGACCTTTGAGTCAATCAGATCTTGCACCTTGTGCTGGAACACATTACAGTTATTAAGTGTGTGCCCAAACGTTCCTGAATGGAACTCACAGCTAGCACTCATGTCATAGTCCGGAGGAATGGGGTATGGCACTGGCATGGCCTTCCTCAGCTGAATCAGAGAGCTTTTAGGCAAGCAAGCCAACAACTGACTGTAAGGAATAGGAATAGGATCAAATATCCTCCTGGGCCTTCTCGGTCTGAGTTGCTTCTGCTGCTGATGCTGATTTGGGCGTCCAACCTGCCCCTGTTTTTTTCTTTCCACACTAGACCCAAACAAGGGTTGCTGACGTAGAACTTCTGAAGCACCGGGTTGTGGAAGAGATACATGGCGCGTGAGGTGGATCCTTTGGAAAAGGAAAGAGACCCCAATTCTTTTGCAACAGTGGGAGCAACATCACTTTGTTTACCAGTGCCAACTGACGTAAACTTGATTGCCCCTGCATCAATGATCTCTTGGACTTTATGCTTGAACCTGGTTCAATTCTCAACATGGTGACCAGGTGCCCTAGAGTGGAACTCACATCTGACATTTGCATTAGGTCCCAAACGAATCTTTGTTGAAAGGGGTCCCACACTAACACGTTCAACCAGTTTGAGCTCAAGCAGATAAGAAAGCAACTGCGCATACGGCATTGGAATGGGATCAAACTTCCTCTTAGGCATCTCTGGCTTAGGATCCTCTTGGAGAGCAAGAAGTGATTGCCGAGGAGAAATCTTTGAAACTTCAGTTGGTGGAGGGGATTCACGAGGCAATCTGTGATCTAGAGCTAACCCCACAGAGATGGGAGGAGTAAGAGCTTCTATAGCAGAAAGCACATGATTGTTTTCCTTTTTTATCACCGTATTCAAAATTTCCATGACCAAGCCCATCTGAGTTTTCATCTGGCTGACCTCTTCCTTCAGCACTTTCTGGTCTTGAAATAAAGCTTGCATCTTCCCTATAAACTGCCCCATCTGCATCTTCATTTCGGTCATTTCTGCACGGAGTTGTTCCATGGCTATCCTCTGATTATCACAGGCCGAGTAGTGGTGGCAGGTCAAGCTGGCTGTCCTGAAGATTATACCAAGTCAGAATAAGAAATCCGCTCCGGAACACCTGTTATGCGTATGAGTATGAGAATGCAATGCAAAATGCCATGTTCGAATATTTCCAAGGAATCATTATGCTTTGATTCAAGTTTGTTTTACAAACCATAAGAAATGGATGGAAATGCTCAGCAGCAAGTCTCAGAGTTAATGTCCCTTGGAAGTATAAGAACATGTATGCGAAGATGATGATGCAGATGCAACAGACATGGGATCAAGGCTTCGACAATACTCAATACTGCTGTGCTGCTGAATGGATACGTTCAAAGGTCTGCTCTGAAGAAAATACCCGAATACCGGAATATCCGAATAACCAGAATACTAGAATAACCAGCATATCGGCGTAATCAGAATACCAGAATGCCAGGTTGCCATAATGATCAGAATACCAGAATAACCAGCATATCGACGTAATCAGAATCCCAGAAGGCCAGAATATCGACATAATCAGAGCACCGACCTAATCAGAATACCGGTATGGTCAGAATAATCATGATGCCATAATACCAGGCTGATAAGCCCACACTGATAGGAAAACCAGAATACCGGGTAGGATGAAAGTCAAGGTTACCTGCAAACCTGTAAACAACCCGCCCCTCTCATATGTGGGTGCTAGGATCCTCAGTATCCTGGGCTCTCAGGTCGAGAAATGATGATACGTTCACCATTTCTGGTTTTGCATCATCATCAATCGAGGAGGCCTCAACTGATTCTCCAAAACGAAAGGTCCTCAGCTTCTGGCACTGAGGTCGAGAAGCAATAGTACATTCATCCCTCGAGGTACAGTACTATCACCAATCGAGGAGTGCCTCCACTGAATCTCTTTCAAAAAGGATATCCTATAGCAAGTTCTCAGCATTGGATCCTCGGATCGAGAATGTGCAATGGGTTTGCCACAGAACGTGGTCTGCCACTGTCACATCTCGGGAGGAGAGGCGCAACTGAGGTCTCGGGGAAACGGTCATCAGAGTCGACAACTCTCTAGATCAACACCCTAACATGTGCAAGACAAACACGTCAGAATGAGTCCCAAGATAGCCTCGTCTGGTTGTGAATTTCGTGAACACACAAACGTACCAAGCGGGCACGTAGGTCCCACTACTCTCCACTCTAGTCTTAGGGTGTACTCAAGCCTGGGTATTGGGCTTATCTCTCAGAACAACCCAACCTGCCAAATAGAAACCAGCCAGCACAGCACAGCAATATCCAGTATAATAATGATATGAAAATGCAAAAAGTGCGGTAAAACAGTAATACATTAAAGCAATAATACAGTGAATAACAATACAATAAAACAGTAAATACAGCACAACAACATCAAAGTAAACACCCAATGAAATAAACAAATAAGCGCTAGGATTGACTCGCTAAGGAAACCAGAGATTCTGGGTTCGGTCCCCAGCAGAGTCGCCAACTGTCACTCCCGAGATTTTCATCCAGGTACAAACGCGAAAGTGGCACCGAAACAGAGTCGCCAGCAATGTGTATTTATCCCAAGAGAGGGAAAGGAAACACTGCGTAAACCTGAGGAAAGAAAGAGCATGGTCTTACGACCAAGAGAACTGGGTTCGGGAGTCAGTTACGCGAGAGGAAGGTATTAGCACCCCCTCGCGTCCATCATACCCGATGGGATCCATGCTTGCTGCTTCAATCAAAGGGTGTCAAAAAAGATACTGGAAAAGGAACTACTAGCTGGAGAAATGGAAAAGGAAAGGAGAGAGAAAGAGAAATAAATGTAGGGAAAATAAAAGAAGTGCTCGAATGGGCCCTACCCCACTGCCTGCGTATCTCATCGGGAGCATGAGAATCAGATCGACGTAGTTCCCCTCAACGAGGGTTGCTTTGTGTTTTTTAGGGAACGGCTAACGTTCTAGCTCAGGTGTTGCAGGCTCGCTGAATCGAGTGCGTTACCGTCTTGCAAGAGAATGAGTAGGAGCACGTTCGTACGTTGAGAGTGAATGAGATGAGAAAAGAATTCCCGAAGGAAAGACGTTATTGTTTGTTTGAAGTTTTTTAAGCAAGAAGTGTCTTTTACAGTTATTTGTAACTTGCATTGCACTAAAGTCTATGGCATAGGGACGAATACTTAACGAATCGTCCCAAGACAGGACGCCCACTAAGCACTCTAGAAATATGAGAGGAAGCCCCTCATTTCTCATTCCCCACGCTTAAGGTTCGTGCGCAATACTCGTTTAACCTTTATTAAGTGTTTTATAAAGATTATGAGATGAGAAGAGAGAAGACCCAAAGGAAACTCTAAAGGGAGACTAAAAGTCCTAATGTTATCATGCATGGATGACCTATGGTTAGCGAGGCTTAGGAGAGACAACTACCTAAAACCTAATGTTAATCCTACTCCAAGCTTAATCAAAAATTAAGTTGGACTAGGTAGCCCTAAGGGAAAAGAATCCAAGACTTAAACAAGTCTTGAGATCCATGGGATGAATAGAGTGAAAGAGAAGAAAAGAGAAGGAGGAGATGAGATACAATAATTGGCAGCAAGCACATCACATCATAAATGTCCAACTCAAATCATCAAACATGTTTCAAAGATCAATGCAAAACAATTCAAGTAAGCATGCAAAGATAATCATGAAAGAATGCAAGCATACTTGTATGAAATGCACAAATAAGCACACATGGACTTCATATCAAAATTAAATGAGAAAGACAAGATGAAGATGAAAACAAGTCAGAACCAAGCTCATACTATCATCAACAATTCTCATGTGCAAAAGGAAATCAAAGCATGAAACATTATGATCCAAAGAAGTCCACAAAAGGAAAGGTAATGATATTCATCATACAATTCAAACCAAATGCATTCAACTATGCTCAAGTAAAATGAAAACCAAGTAAGGAACTCAAGGGGCAGTAGCATATGCATCAATATTATATCAAAACCAAACTCAAGTCATGCAAGTCCAAACATCAAGCAACACCTTCAAGACATGCACCAAAGTAAGCTACAAAAAAAGAGGACAAAGTTCCAACACTTAAACATACTCAAACATGATCCACAAATGGAAAAACTAAGTCTTAAAGGACCTCAACCAGGGGTAAACATCATATCAAAGTCACATGCAAAGAATCAAGAAGAAACTCAAGCAAATAGGCATGGTAAGTCAACTTGTGTAAAGAGGTGTCAAGATATAGTCATGCATAAGTCATTTAAGCACAAATAAACAAACATATATCAAATGAAATTCAAAAATTGTGAAATTAAAACTCAAGGGACCTAGGTCAGAAGCTAGCAACATGCCAAAAGATCACATAAAAATTCACAAATTAAGTACCTCAAACAATTAGGCAAAGATCACATAGGGGCCATGAACCAATACGCAAAGGAGAGGGACTAAAATGCAATATTAAAAAGTTTTAAAAATGAAAAAAAAAATGTTTTTAGGAGGTTTTGAATGTTACCAAATGGATACAAAAGTATTGATGCAAAAATGTTTAAGGAGCTATGAGAAATAAATCTTTGAAGTTAAGGTATGCAAATAGAAACAAGTTTAAAAAGATATAAGAGAAAATTATGAAATAATATGCAAATATTCACAAAATCAAGATTAAAAATAATAGAAAATTAATTACACATGTTAAGATGCCACATGAATTTTGTAGAATTTTTAAAGATGTTTTGGTAATTTTAAAAATCAACTATGAAACAAAAATGAAAAAGAAATTAAAAGAAAAGGAAGAGGAAGCAGGGGGTGCAGAGAAGCAAAGATCACGTTCAAATATCACATTGGGCTCAGTCAGGGGGGGTGGGAATATCATTAAAGTCTAGGTCCAGTCCAACACGCAGTCAACATAATCCACATAGTCTTCAGTCAATTTCTATGACTCACACACGCCACAAGATCAATCCAACACATCACAAACAGTCAGTATATTCACCAAGTATGGAAGATCAATGGCTCAAATCAAGAGAACGCCATAACAATCATGAACACACGCGCACATGATCATCTGAAATAAAAAGAAATCACGCGCAAGTCACGTGACTTTTTAATGCGCTGGCGCAACAAGGACCATCAGATCCCTAGATCCAATGGTCAGAACATCATCTTCTCCAAATTTCCTCCGGTGACCTGCAAACAATTCCGGTGACGGAGCTAGGGCTCCGGTCACCATCTTAGATGAACAAAAACCTGAAATTCTCCAGAAAATGCAAACAAGTATCCAGGTCTACTCAAAATCACTTGCTGATTCCAAATATCCAGTCAAAAACATCAAACAATGCATAGATTATGAGAATCGAAGCAAATAAGTTAGATCTGAAAAATTTCAAATCAACATTATGAATATAATACACGTCCAAATTCACATCTAAGCACATCAATGCACTCAGCAACAATCAGAGAATCAGATGCACATCAAAAATCTATGTTCCTAGAGCATGAAAATTCACCAACCTGAGATCTTGAAGAGTTTGAAATACTCCTAGAAAACCAGCGATAAGCTGCAGATCAAGCCTTAGGAACCTCTAATTGCAAAATAAATGCAATTAGAGCTTGAATATGGTCTGGATCTTGAGTTTTGAAGAAGTGCAATTCAAATTCGCATCCATTGAATTCCTTGATTATAGCTTCAGATGATGATTGATTTGTGTTCTATGATCTTCAAGGAGTATGAATATGAAAGAAAATTATGAAATGCACTTGTGAAATGAGAGAATCGAAGAAGAGAAGAAACTTGCAAATTCTGCTCAATCTCAACAATGGTTCCAGCCCCCCCTCAACTATGGTTATCTGGGGCTTATATATGACCTAATTTGGGCCTAACCCGAGTTAGAGACCCAAAGGAAGTGTGGTTAAGCAGTTTGGAGGGAAATTGCAATTTTGCATTTTGGTCTGGAACTCATGATTCACACGTGCATGGGGAGTATTTTTTTGCGTGCATTGGCTTCACATGATGTGTAAATCAGAATGAAAATGGATTTGTGGCTTGTGTTTGCTTGATTCTCATGTTTTGATTCAACTCGCAAATTGGCCATTTGAAATGAAAGTGAGAAATACACCATGGAATTAAATGATTCAAAGGCCAAACTTGCTCCAAATGGTGTGTACATGAAGTGTATGGGCTGAATTGGTACATTAGAATCATCACAAGTCTTGTAGGAATCAATTTGCAAGAGTGGAAGAAGTTGGATTCATGGAAAACCTTAAAACACCACCTTTGGTCTTTTGATTATATCTTGAGCTTCACAAATGCTATGGAGATGATCTAGTACTTTTTGGAAATGGGAGAGAAAGATCTTCAACTTTCATGTTGGAGGAAAATTCATTTGAAGCTTCCTTGATGATGGAAAGTCAAGTTGAATGTAGTGGAAAAATTGCCAAAAATGGAAAATTCTCATTATAGGTCATTTTCCAAATTTAGTAACTTTTGCACAAACTTTTGATTCTTGATAAATGATATGAAACTTGACCCTTGAAGACCATATGAGGATGTGAGACCTTGAAAACCCTGAAGAGAACCTCAAAATTCCATGGTTGACTTTTCTTCTCCACTGTTGACTTTTGCTTGGTTCACAAGTAACTGATCCACTGAAAACCCTCCACAAAGGACCAATGAACAAAATTCCATCCATGAACACTTACTAGCTTATGGAATACCATGAGAATATGTTTGAACAAACAAAGCTCAACAAGAGGCCCTTTTGAAATCAAAACCCTAATTTGCACAATCAGTCTAGGGGATGAAGTCTAGAGGTCACTTCTTGGTCAATCCATTTCTGGAGAAGACTTGAAGGAACATTGAGATTGTATGGAGTATGAGAAACCCTTGAAGCTAGTTGGGAGACACTTGGCCCTTGATCCCTTGCTCTGGATGATCAACACCTTTGAAAACCACTTGATCCCATGCCCTATGCTGAATGCCATGCTATGCAATTTATGACCTACTATGGAATGCAAATAAGTAAAACATAGACCAATTATTGAGAAAACATGAAGGTAAATTTTGAGGTATTACAGTCGCCCATAAACGCTCTGCTTACTAGGGTTGAATAAACTCCTATAAAATGTGTCGACTTGCTCTGCGTACATAGGTCGCCCATAAACTTGTTGACTTGTTCCGCGTACACGGGTTGAACAAACACTTATAAATGTGTCTACTCGTTTAGTGCACACAGGCCGGATAATCAATTATGAAAATGATGAAACATCTAGGCCTAAGCACACCAAAAGAAACTTGGGGCTCATGGGTATCAAAGTCATTCGTGACCAACTGCTAAAGGTTTATAAAGAACTAGGAGCAAGTCTCGGACATAAGAGACACCTGAGTCCATACCATAATCGGCGCCTAAGCCTATAAGAGTTCAGGACTTTCAAAAGTGTCAAGGCTATACGCACGCAATAGCTAGGGGCTTCTTAAATAATAGTTAGCCTCATGATGAGCTATCCAAAAAGTCTTAAAAAATCAAACTAAGCAAAACAAATAGGAAAAAATAATACCCGACACTTTATAATCGGACAATTAAAGTCTAATCGACTTAGTGCCCGAAGGGCTAAGGTATATGCGAGATTATTTTAAGAATGAAGAAAACAAAACGATGTTGTCAAAAGCAAATAAAAGCAAAATGACAATACGATTATAAAGGCCACAAAGGGCAGCTCAAAGTACAAAGCCCGCAGGAAAAAGTCATAGTCATACGCCTTAGGGCCTCTATCCAACACTAATGACTCTCCTCATGTAAGGAACGAGTACCATGAATTAACACTCCTCATATAAGAGTCGAGTTCTACAAAATGGTCAAATACCACGGATCCCCGACTATATTGGTATGCTTTGGGCCCGGTCAAATTAATAAAACTTTGACCATTATCTAATAAAATATGGGGCTTTTATTTGACCACCAGTGAAATAATACCCACCTTAATGGCAAAGAGTCTTTTAAACCGAACGGACAAAACCCATTGTGGTAACAGCCAGACTCAACGAAGTTTGCTTGATGCTAATTAGCTCAAAGATATGAACAAGTGGATGATCGCCCAACCTCAGACAGGCTTGGGGTGCTTAAAAGAAACACCATTGCTGATTTCATAAATCAACCAAAGGTGACGTAAAGCCGAGTAGCATATCCGGACATTTACTCTTGTGGGCTTCGTCCCCAGGAGACCAAAATGGGAATAGATCACGCCGCAAGTATTCGGGTGTTTACAACAAAACCCGAGAAATTAGCAGACGAACTCTCTCGGTTACAACCTGGACAAAGTACTTCACTTCAGTGAACTTTGTATCCGGAAGAATCCGCCTATATCCTGAGACAAACACCCAAGGATAAAGATAAGCGAACCGAGTCTAAAAGCTGCTTGGGGCTCTAAATAAAGATGTTCGAGAAAAACCCCCAACGAAAGATATTAAACTCAATAAAAACCTCTATGTGAACAACCAAGAATATTGTCGTACCAGTCGTATCCAAACACCTTTTTCCCGAGGATTTCATGCTCAGGGAGACTTAGCATGTACACCCCTGTATATTGTATCTAAACCAGGATATGAACTCGGATAAAGCCCCAAGGGGCTCCAGGCGCATATTGAAAATCCTCAAGTAAGGCAAAATTTCTGGTTAAAACAAAGACCTATGTCCAATCGACTCAAAAGTCAAGGATAAACAAACATTAATCTCACTACTTTGTGATACTACCGAAGATAGTCTAGTCAATGACTGACCAAACAGAATGAAAGACCTCGGTAAGTATAAGTATAATCAGGGTAATCGGGCCCTTACATATACAAAATTCGGGTAAGATGTATCTCCGACTTGGGCATAATACATACCTATAAGGTACTAAACTCGCATGAGCCAATATGTGAGTATCTATGGGAATACAAAAAACTTTTACAAAATTCATACCACATAAAGGTATGGGAATAAGACCGGGTTACAACACGACACATTTCAAATATATCTGGAATTTCCCGATGACTGAATACTACATTCCTAGATCAGAATTCGTATTCAGGGGGCTTATGTACATGCCAAATATATTTTCCTAGTCGAGCTCTATAGTCGACCAAGATCGGGTATAAATCTAGTTGAGTACATGGCCTAGCTATCCGGTCGAGTTGTGTACCAGGCCTAGCTATCTGGCCGAGTTGAGTACCTGGCCTAGCTATCTGGCCGAGTTGAGTACCTGGCCTAGCTATTTGGCCGAGTTAAGTACCCGACCTAGCTATCTGGCTAAGTTGAGTACCTGGCCTAGCTATCTGACCGAGTTGAGTACCTGGCCTAGCTATCTGGCCGAGTTGAGTACCCGGCCTAGCTATCTGGCCGAGTTGAGTACCTGGCCTAGATATCTTGCCGAGTTGTACCTGGTCGAGTTTTGCTGGCCGAGTTGTACCTAGTCGAGCTGTATTGGACGAGTTGGTTGGTTATCTTGTTCAGTTATAGAACTCAATGGCCGGCGGTTACAAACCATTAAACAGGCGGTTACACATGATTAATAAAGACGTTACAGTACTTATGGACGGTTACAAACGTTATGAAAGCAGATTAATGGTCATTAGGCCAGAGAACACTATATAGGGTCCTCGAGGAATCCAGAAGGGGGCTCTGCGACATTCATAAAGCAGACATATACACTACATACTGAGGGGCTCCCGCATGAGGGTTAAGCAAGACCAACATCTTGGGACATCATACATACGCTTGTATAGCTCCCAAATCCCCAAATATACTCTATAGTATAGACAGTGTAGCTCTCCTTGTCCAGAACGAGGAGAACTAGCACTTTTGATGGTCTAACCATTTTTGGCTATAACATAATCAAGCTTCGGGAAAGGTGATATGTTAGAAAGTTTTTCATCATCTAATTTCATTTATTTTCTTCAAGATTTGCAAGATAAACCAATAGACCACAATAAATTCAAGTTGTATAACTTCTTGAATAACTGTAACCTCAGGTTTGAATCTAAATCAATCTTTTTAGAATTTTCTTGAAAGATTAGATGAAGTGTAACTAGAACAAACTTTAAAAATGTTTCCCACAAATATGAGCACAAGAATTCTGAGATAGTCTGAGCATCAGACATATCAATGATGTTGATATACTCAGAAGTGAGATAGAGCACCTACCAGAATGCAACTACCTCTGAAGATATTCAATAAGCTTCTTCTAAGCTGGTGATAGAGACTTTAAACAGATTATCTCTACACCATCAACTTCTATAGTAATACCTTTTGAAAGGATATTCTATAGATCTTCAGAACCCCTTTGATCAAGACCAATGAGTTAAAAATATCTTTTTCTTTTTCCATCATTTAAATTCAGCAAAATCACCCTTTGAATATGGTAGGAAAAGCAATATAATATTTTTCATGTGGCACATGATTCCTTCTTGAAAGAAAGTCTTTAATAAACACACGTTTCATATTGGATCATTATCTGCGCCAATGTTAAGTGTTAAGCACATACCAGAATTTGATACCAATTGAAGGTGAGAAAAGTACACAAGAAGGGGGGTTGAATTGTGTTTTCTATTTTCTTAGTTTGCATCTGATCAGAGTTTAGAATCTAAACTGGTGTTCAGATTCTGGTTAATTCTTAGCTGTAAAAAGTTAACAGAAGCAAATAAATAATAGCAAAAGACACAAAGATTTATACTGGTTCCTCCCCTAACTGAGAGTAGTCTAGTCCCCTTGTCTCACAAGAGATTTTCACTATTATCAAATCATGATTACAATTGCTTATGCATTCTGCATAAAAATTTTACACCTGCTCAGACCCAAGGTCCAAGACTTCTGCTCAAGCTCCTTACTCGAGACTTCCTACCCAGGTTCCACACCCAAGACTTCCTTGCTCAGACTCCTCACCCAAGACTTCTGCTCCTAGTCACATGAGACGAGCCTCTCTGCTTGCACCCCACTGGCCAAGACTTACTACTCCAAATTCCGTGCACTGAGCATCCTTGCCAAGCCCACAGGCCCAAGACTTCATCTCCAGATCACATGAATTGAGCCTTTCTCTGCTTGCACCCCACTGGCTAAGACTCACTACTCCTAATTTCATACACCTAACTATCCTGCTCAAGCCACACTGGCTCAAAACTTTCTGCTCAATCAATCTACTTGATTAAGACTTTCACTGCTCAAGGTCCTAGCAAGAGACTTACGTGCTTAAGCATCTTGGCTCGAGACTTCCTTGCTTGTATCCCAATGATACAAGACTTATGCTCAATCAATCCACTTGATTAAGACTTTCACATCTCAAGCACATAGCAAGTGACTTACGTGGCTCAAGCATCTTGGCTCAAGACTTCCTTGCTTGTATCCTAATGACACAAGACTTTTTATCTAAACTGATGAACAAGCTCAGCATAATAGAGAATAAGGTGTACATGATACAAGTATCAAAGGTACGGGAAATCACCATAACAAAGACCTAAAGCTCTTAATATTTCTAAGATATTCAATGTTAAGAAATCTTAAGGCTTTTACAATTACAACCTACATTAGAAAAATATGCATATACAATGTGTTGATAATTGTTGATCATGTTACTCCTTCTTCTAGTTGATCATTGTTAAAGATTCAGTTGGAACCTTCAGCAATATTTATAACATTTTCAGAAACTAGTCGTTGAAGAGGTAACTTGATCAAGATTCTTTGTTGTTACTCCATAGTACAAGAGCCGTTGAAGATAGATACACCAGAAGATCTTGATCCAATGTGTAACATGTTTAACCTTTGAGTCTTCAAGAGATTCTGTACTAATAAAGATGTTGAGAGTAGATATCCATAAAGCATCTCAGCTTTTCTTGAGCTTTGCAATCTGTAGAGTCTAGGTGACAAACTGACTTGACAATACATCTTGCTTTCTGCAGTACGAAAAGCTTCAGGTTTATCACTAACTCTAAATGGTACCAGAGGCCAACTTACATTCACTAAGTGTAGAGACAATAACGTTGCTTCTTCTGATGCTGAGGCTTTTAGCTTCAGAGTCTTCACCAGACATCATTTAGCAAGTGTTCTTCTGATTCTGCCACCAGAAGCTAGCAATTCAGCAACTCTCAAATTGTGCTTAATGTAGGACAGATTCTGACCATAATATTTACATGTATTAGAACCTGCACACATGTAACACACAATTAAACCATTGTTCTTTAATACTTTGTTATCATCAAAACCCAAGGAAAATATTGTTTACCTTGAAAATTGGTAAACAACCGCTGATCTTCTAAAACAACAAAGTTCTAGTAACTTACAGGATCGATCAGATTGATCCTAGGACATGTGTTATGGGTGTATTTAGAATACCTCACAATTAAGCAAAGTATACATTTCGACAGTGCATATCAATAAAAGAACGTGTTTTGAAATGTAAATGAAAGTGACAGAAATCAAAGAAATGTTTAAGTCGAACAACACATCAAAGGGAAAAAAAACTGAATGTAAAGGTTTGATAAAAACTGGGGTTAAATGTTGGAAAAAAAGTGCATGAAGATCTTAAACTGCAGAAATGTAAATGCTTGAAGGTAAAGGCTTTTTAATGTAAAACTGTAAAGTAAAAAACTTTATAACATAGAACGCTTAGAAGTAAAAGACTGAATTAAAGATTTCAAAGTAAAGGATCTAAGATAGAAACTTCAAATAAAATGGCATTGCAATAAAAGATAAGGGTGATTACAATCACGTACATTCTCGCCTCACTCTTTTCTCTACACGCTGGATACTTTGAGTGATTTCAGAGTTACTTGTACAACACAATTTTTTCACACATTCTAACTCTAGAACTAACCTATTTATAATATTCTAAAGTAACCACCATTTGACGGTTTACTCCTAGAACACGCCACTTGGCACTTTGCATGTCTTCAACTTCTGGATATTCGCCACTTGTCCTCTTTTTAAATTCAAATAGTATAAATTCCCTCCACTATCCAGTTGTAACTGCAGCGCATTATCCATAGCCGTTTTACCCTGTCGAATTGACGCTTTGGACTTAGAAATGTTTGAAGTCTTAAAATCATTCTCTTCGACTCAGGCTTCCAACAAATATAGTCGAATACATCTTGGTCGAAACCTTCTTCTCCTTTAGCTTATATTTTAAAGAATAACTTCTTTAAAGCCAAATCTATTTGAAATCATGCAGCGTCGAAATTAGGAGCTAACAAATTGCCCTCCAAAAATGTCCTTTCGCCAATGTTGGTAGGAAGGTCATTTTTTGATAAAACAAATTTCGACGCTTGCTCATTCAACTAAAAAACATAACTGACCAACCCACGATCTAGAAACCATTCAGTTACTTTTCACCATGCTTATGACGTCATGTCATGATGGTGAATCTTCAAACGTCTTTTCAGCCGTATTTGTGATCAGTTTTCATCATCACCTTTCTTGGAACTAGACATTTGCAGTCTGATCATAACCACCACCATCCAACAATTTCAAAAGAGGACACGCATCCCATTATTGTATTTATTTTAACGGTGGATTCACAGTCCCTTTATCTTCCAAACGCCTATAAATACCCTTTTTCTCCAATTTGCAAACTTTCGCATCCCAAACTTTCTTGCAACTTATTTCCTCGTTCTTCAAACTCTCAAGAAAAAACCCATAACACATTCTCATTTTTCTTCAACTTCCAACAATGGCGTCTTCTCAAACCACTCCCCAAGCAACAAAAGGTCAAAAAGGTAGAGCCACACCGTTCAAGCAAACCCTTCCGTCGTTTGCAAACATTCCAGGACCTAAGGTGGTGAAGAATCAACAGTTCATGCCAGAACCCCTTCTTGCGGAAGTGGGGAGCATTTACGAGTCTCAGATAATGATCCCTCTCATTGTTTCTGATACACCTTATGCTTTAGGTGGCCCCTTAGCTGATGTTAAACCCACTAATGAGAAGCTTAGTGAGTTTTTCCCTTCTTACCGTAAATCAAGACCTTTAGGGCAAAAGAGCAACCCTAAAGAAGATGAAACTTCTCCTGATACACCCACTTTGACTAAGATGGAACTTAGGTATCTTCATGATGGTACTAGATTGGTAAGAGCTGTTAACCAGTTAAAGGATTTTAACCTCTGGATGTCCAGAATGGAAAAGGTTAAAGCTGATCATTGGAAAACCATTGGAATTTATGATCTGCTTATGCTGTCGAAGACCAATATTCCTTATTGTTTGAACCTGCTGGCGGCATCACTCTACTTTTGGGATAGTACCCACTACACTTTCCATCTTCCTTGTGGGATGGTTACCCCCACACTCTTCGACCTGACTGCCATTGAAGGGCTTCGACCAGATGGCATTTCATATGATCTTGAAACTGATGTAGAGGATACCATAGGGATCTCTGACTCCAAGCTTACATACACCCACTTCATAAACTACCACAAACGTGACACTGAAGAAATAACTGACAAGGAACACATTGCATTCCTCACCGTATGGTTGTCGAGGTATGTATTTTGCTCAAAATCCCTGCAGGTGGCCAAGAAATATCTCACTCTGGCCAACCAACTTCACAACAACAGAGGAGTTTGCCTTAGTGGGTGGATTTTGGAAAACCTCTATGAGTCTCTCAGCGAAGGGGCGGCTTAACTCAAAGACTTGGAGGCCCAGGGTACTGTTCACTTGAATGGCCCCCTCTGGCTGCTTCAATTATGGCTTAATACAACTTTCGAAGCTAGCCTTCCCAGAAAAGGGCAAGTCGATGAGGACTCTACTGAAATCAAAGAAATGAGGGTCGAAGGTACTCGCCTGGTGAAACTCACACCCACTGATGATGGGGAACTCTCAAAGGAGCCTTCTCTAGTTACATTATGATGTTCGCCAAGCGGTGTGATTTCACACCCAGTATGGCCCCTTTTGCTGAAAGAAAATGTGGACCTGAGTGGTTTGCAAGGCCACTCCCTGATTCATCCAACAAACTCGATGCCGAATCTGTTTCAATCTGGGAAGCCTTTTTTATTCCTAGATTTATAATTCAGAGGCTGAATCTTGGAAGATGTTAATTCTTGGAGTTGGCTAGAATTTTGGTAAAACAATGTTGATGTCATGGTTGATGTTTCAACATGAGTTTTTAACAGCCTTGTTATGTTTAGTTAACTTTCTGGTTATGTTAAGTGTTTAAGGGTTGCAGTTTTGTGCTGATGTCAAACCCGATGTCATAACATCAGTTGACAGAACATCAGAAAACCATCTGTTGTGGTTTTTGTATTGCAGAATGTTAAGGTGTTGAAGAGTTAAAGTGCTGAAAAGTGATGTCACATGCGATGTCTTGACATCACTATACCAGAAACTTAAAACATCAGGTTGTGATGTTTTTAGGGCTGCACGCATTAGTTTGATTTGAGGAGATCTGTTAGTTAGATTGGATGCGAATTTATTGGAGAAGATTTATTCTGATACAATTAATTCTGCATATCTTGTGGAGAATAGTTTGTTACTATTTTTGTGCAAATAGACATGGAGAATTGTTCCTATTTGTGTGGAGAAGATTGTTCCTATTTGTGTGGAGAAGATTGTTCCTATTTGTGTGGAGAAGATCTTGCAGCTGATTTAAAGAGAAGATTTAAAAGATACATAATATCCTGGAAATATTATGTGGAGCTGAATTTAATGCATAAAGATATGGAGAATATTTAGAGTTAATTATTGAAGATTTAAATTGAAGATTTGATTGAAGATCCAATTAATAGCAGAATCTGTTGGAGATTTGGAACAGAAGATTTGATATGATTTGAAGGCCCAAATCCAGTTGGGAAATAGGTTATAAATAGAAGCATTGTAACCTAGTTTTGGTAAGCCAGCCATCATGTAGATTATAAGGGCTGTGTTGGTTGATGAACCACCCGGTTTGTGGGATGGTCATCGTGTTTATCTCGAAGCCTGTAGGTAAGAGATGTATTGTTCTTGGAGGAAGTTGTTAAGCAACTCTAAGTATTGGTCTTAGTCATGAGGGTCATGTCTAGGTATTGTCATGGAAGTGTGTCTTCCAAAGTCTATGTAATAGAAAAGTTTAAGGAGTCAAGCTGTTGATGCAGTGACGGTGTAGTTGACTGCTAGACATCATCGAGATGATTGGAAGTGAGATGGAGTCTCTTACCTAGGGAGGACTTAGGTAGAAGGGTCATTGGGTAGTGATTGAATTAGGTAGATTGTCAACTGGTGTGTTGAGTCTGTAATTTGATACTACTAATAGTGGACTTCCTTCCTGGCTTGGTATGCCCCCAGATGTAGGTTGGTTGAACCGAACTGGGTGAACAATTGATTGTGTTCATTTACTGTTTCTATTATTGCCTTGTTCAGCAGATTGCGATGTTGTGACATTGCACAAGACATCACACATCTGTACCAGAATTTCAATTGGTATCAGAGCAGGCATCCTGTCTATTTCTGGATGAGATCTAGGGAAGATACTTTCTGGTTCATGGGCAAGGTAGGTGGTATCTACTGAAAAGGTGTTTGAACATGGAGAAGTTCATATTGTTGTTTGAATGGTCCCTTGAAGTGGAGGATGGACTATTCAGGACAGAGTATGTATTGGACCTGTCTGTTGATCTCAGGAGAACTGCTGTTATGAGTTTGATTTGTTGGCACTTGGTTTAAGGTGATGGTATGCAAGGATTATTGAGTAGTGTCTGAAGGTTGTTGAGGAGTTGTTGTGTGTTCCGCTGCATGGTATCTGATGTAACCCTGATTGGTTCTTGTATCTCTGGTGGTGAGATTCTAGGAAGGTATGCTCTTGGAAATACATTAGGGTTTGGTCTCCTCAGCAGGATATTCTATGATGTTGCAGTTTGCATGGGGATTATCTCTTATCTGTGTTTTGGGAAAGAAGTGATCAAAAGGTGAATATGGTGGAGACAAAGCAAAAGAGTATCACTGTCAAATCTTTCATGCGGGAGTAAAGATCTTGATCAGTCATCTCTTAAGCTTATTGGTGGAAGTTGAGCTTAATATGTCAATTCGGATGTCTCAACATCGTGCTTCACATTAGCAGTTTATGGTAAATGCTAAGTCAAGACCTATTAGAATGTAGCTACTTAGAAGGATCACGGAAGCTGTGAAGTTGAACAATTGTTGAGATACTTTTCAGCAGGAGCTGGTTGAAATGAAGGGAAAAGGCATCCAAGAGTTGGTGTGCAGTAGCAGGGTAATTCAGCCAGTGGTCAATTGGTGTTTGCTTGAGCTCTTTCTGTTTCGTGCCTTAAAGGATTCAAAGTAGCAGACTGTCTATGGTATGTTTCTGCAGAAGGATGGCAGTTATTACTCTTTGGTTAGAAGGTCTGAACCTTGTGCTTATTAGAAGAAGCCTCTGGAAGAGTGTGTTATGCAAGTTACTACAGTTTTGTTGGTCTAATCTTGAAAGATGCTGATATGCTCTCTTATGTTCCCTGCAAGAGTTATGTATGATTAGGAGTTGTGATTAAGACTAATGTCAGAACTGAGTTTGGAACATCAAGTCAGTTCTTTGCTCAGGGTGGAGTGAAAGATCAAGACACTGACCTAACCTGGAAGGATTTGTGGTATAAGTGGTTTTCGTGATGGATGGCGGTTGTGTGAAAAGGTTACCTCGACAGGAGTTGAGTATTTATCTGCTTTTGAGGATGTGCTGTCAACTAATGACAAAATACATTGACGGGAGACTATGTATATGTCTGATGTAAAAGTGCAAGTCTGTTGAAGTGTTGAGAATATACTTTTCTCTGTATGGCTCTTTATTGGTGTTGTTGAAGACTTCATAATCTTGAGGGTTTCAGCTTGGATCAGTTTATCTAAGTGGTTTGGAGCATGGTGTTTGCTCTGGTTGTGAAGGTCGAGGATAAGTGGCAGTTATCTCTGGCTTTCTACTGACGACTCTACTAAGGGAAGTGACTTTCTTTAGTATTGCTATGGGGTAGTCTTGGACTACTTATTTTCTGAAGATTCAGATGTGGTAGGTTTGAAGTCTTTGGAGTTTCTAAGCAGGATGGAGGTTGTCTACTCAAACTTGATTGTTGAATCAAGTCTATGAGAGCATGGAAATCTGTTTCTGCAAAGGGAGGAGGTTCTTCTGAGTGGCAGAAGGAAGAGCAGAATTCAACAGTTGGATGTCATAATGTTCTGACATCTAGCTTAGCATCAGAAGTCTCAGCTGGTAAGGTGGCACATCAGCTAATGATAAGGTGATCTACAGGAATGAACAATAGGATGCTTCAAAAAGATCGTTCTCATGGCAGTTTGCGGGAGCTGCAGGAAGGAGAAGATGTTACATGACCATGGCTTAGGGAGTCTAAGTGTGTTTGCTTTTGAGCAAGTGGAACATGTGACTTAAAGATCAAGTTTCCTTGGTGGATCAGGATATCTTTGTGAGAGTTCTGACAAACGTGAAAAAGGTCAAAATGTGGCATTTGGCTATTTTCATTTGAGGATTCGTGCTTGAGGTGATCAAACTGTGGCATTGGTTGATCTCAGAAGTGAATTCGAAGAATCAAGATAATCAGAGTGTGGCAGCTGGTTATTATTGAGGATTGTCTTGGAACAAGTTACTCTTGGGCAGAAGGGTGATGAGTTGAAGACTCAAGAAGATTATTCTTCTTGAAGGTGGATGAGAGGTTATTCCCTGATGCTTTGGATTACTGTGCAATAGTAAGTCCAGTTGGTGGAGCATATCAAGAATCAAGGTGATGATGTCTTGGTGTGTGGCAAATGTTCTAACTTGTGTTGGGACATTATCTGGTTGGATATCCTTGGTGAAGGATGATTATGCTCTGGTTCAGGAGCTTGGTGCCTACATTTTGCCTAAGGAGTGTCTACATAGTCATACGGGAGGATGATGAAGTAGAAGGTCTGCCTTGGATGGAGAATGTAGAGAAGACTGAAGAAGTCCAAAGTAACTTGTGAATGTGTCATAAGGAAGAATCAGAAGTTGTCAGACGTGTGTAGAAGAAGAGGTCATACAAATTGTCATGCCTTGTGTGAGAAGTCTGGATATTGTTGTTTGTGGCCATGATGGAGTAGCTTGATGTTTGAAGATGACACCCTGAGGGAACCTTATCAACTGACTGTATAAGAAGTGTGTGAATCATCTGCGGGTTATTTGTGAACAAAGACCTTGTTGGGAGCTTGGTGGTTATCTGATGGACTGGGCTTGAGGAATTGGAAGAAGCAGCATTAGTGTCTGAAGTGGCAGTTTAGTCATTATGGACAGGTTCTGATCTTGAGGTTAAATAGGTTGAAGACTTCTTTAGGTGGGTATAAGGACAGAAGGTTGTTGTCAGTGGTGTGATTTGATCAGAATGGCTGAAGATAAGGAGGTTTCTTCTAATACAAGTAAAAGGTGGTGGCAGTCCTTATCTTGTGTTGCAAGTGATCTGAAGACATTTGTTATGGAATATGTGAAATTCCAAATCAAGTGTTTTTTTTTTGACTTGACAGATCATGTATCGAAAATAATCATGATGAGATTTTGCTCAACAAACACAAGAAGTGGCAGTTCTTAATGTTGAGAATGTGGCAATTTCATTGTGCTTCTATCTGGTGTCAAGTGTTCATCTTCATAAGGAGCATGGGTTGTTCATGGCAGGGGGAGTTAAGGCTGTTGTCTATGGTCTTTTACTGCAAGGATGCAGATTTTTGTGAAGATTGCGTGCTGATCAAGATTGTGAAGATTGGATATAATGTCAGATAACATGTTATGACATTACGTTGTCGGATGACATGTTGGTGTTCTAGCCATGTGAAGCTAATTGTTTGAATCATATGTACATATGCTTCTAAGGAGGAGTCGGAAGGACAACTTTGTGTGTATCTGGGAGATGTCACACTTGTCTTGGTGTGTTTTTAAGAAAGAGGAGTTTACTTAGAGTTCAGTGGAAGGCATTGTGAGTGTGCTTCAGAACTTGTGGATGATTGTGTGAAGCATTCCTGTCTGGATGAATGAAGACTATGTCTGGAGTTTCCAAATGTTATGGTATACTGGTCAAGAAGCACTAGATAGGGGGAGTTGATATTTTCTCTGCTGATCATTGAAAGTAGTAGCTGCTGAGTCTGGGTTTTGTTCTGAGTATATTGGTTGAATGATTCAGAGTTTGCCTTTGGAATTTTTTTGTGCTTGCTGCTATGTTCAGAGTTTGTCCAATTATGGCTAAAAAGGGGGAGAGTTAGCCTAGTGGTTGCCAAGGTGTGGTTGTGAAGCCTTTTCTGATATGGTGCAGCAGTTTAGGGGGAGAGTGTTTGAACAGCTGTGAGCTGGTTCTTGGTTTGAGGGGGAGTTTGCCCTATGCTGATGTGAAAGTGTTCATTTCTGCTGCAAGTTGGTCCAAGTTGGTCTGATGTAGGCTGAAATTGTTTTAGCCAAAATTAGCCAAAGGGGGAGATTGTTAATTCTTGGAGTTGGCTAGAATTTTGGTAAAACAATGTTGATGTCATGGTTGATGTTTCAACATGAGTTTTTAACAGCCTTGTTATGTTTAGTTAACATTCTGGTTATGTTAAGTGTTTAAGGGTTGCAGTTTTGTGCTGATGTCAAACCCGATGTCATAACATCAGTTGACAGAACATCAGAAAACCATCTGTTGTGGTTTTTGTATTGCAGAATGTTAAGGTGTTGAAGAGTTAAAGTGCTGAAGAGTGATGTCACATGCGATGTCTTGACATCACTATACCAGAAACTTAAAACATCAGGTTGTGATGTTTTTAGGGTTGCATGTATTAGTTTGATTCGAGGAGATCTGTTAGTTAGATTGGATGCGAATTTATTGGAGAAGATTTATTCTGATACAATTAATTCTGCATATCTTGTGGAGAATAGTTTGTTACTATTTTTGTGCAAATAGACATGGAGAATTGTTCCTATTTGTGTGGAGAAGATTGTTCCTATTTGTGTGGAGAAGATTGTTCCTATTTGTGTGGAGAAGATCTTGCAGCTGATTTAAAGAGAAGATTTAAAAGATACATAATATCCTGGAAATATTATGTGGAGCTGAATTTAATGCATAAAGATATGGAAAATATTTAGAGTTAATTATTGAAGATTTAAATTGAAGATTTGATTGAAGATCCAATTAATAGCAGAATCTGTTGGAGATTTGGAACAGAAGATTTGATATGATTTGAAGGCCCAAATCCAGTTGGGAAATAGGTTATAAATAGAAGCATTGTAACCTAGTTTTGGTAAGCCAGCCATCATGTAGATTATAAGGGCTGTGTTGGTTAATGAACCACCCGGTTTGTGGGATGGTCATCGTGTTTATCTCGAAGCCTGTAGGTAAGAGATGTATTGTTCTTGGAGGAAGCTGTTAAGCAACTCTAAGTATTGGTCTTAGTCATGAGGGTCATGTCTAGGTATTGTCATGGAAGTGTGTCTTCCAAAGTCTATGTAATAGAAAAGTTTAAGGAGTCAAGCTGTTGATGCAGTGACGGTGTAGTTGACTGCTAGACATCATCGAGATGATTGGAAGTGAGATGGAGTCTCTTACCTAGGGAGGACTTAGGTAGAAGGGTCATTGGGTAGTGATTGAATTAGGTAGATTGTCAACTGGTGTGTTGAGTCTGTAATTTGATACTACTAATAGTGGACTTCCTTCCTGGCTTGGTATGCCCCCAGATGTAGGTTGGTTGAACCGAACTGGGTGAACAATTGATTGTGTTCATTTACTGTTTCTATTATTGCCTTGTTCAGCAGATTGCGATGTTGTGACATTGCACAAGACATCACACATCTGTACCAGAATTTCAGAAGAGATATGGCAGCCTTGATTGCTTACCAACCAAATCTTGTCTCTCGACAGTTTGGGTTGGCTCAAATTTTCCCCAAGTTTCTGTATGGGACGAAAGGCCATGTAGTCCTTCATACTGCCAGTTTTGATGAGGGAAGTGCTGCAGTCGCTTTCGACCGGTGGAACGTGAGAAAAGCAACTTTTTCCCCTGTGCACTTTAGACCCACATTTTTGTGCACTAAACCATTTCACAACTTGTGGTCGAAGTACTATAGTGAACAATTTCTTGATGTTGCTGCCTTCTCTTCATTAATTGACCAAGCTTTTCTTGATGTGCAGGAGAAGACCAAGAAGAGTAAGTTCATTCATGTCAAAGAAATTCAGGCCTTCCAAAAGTACTTTGAAACTGTCTATCGACCAGATGATATTAGTCGAACCGTTCGTGAGGTTGCCGTCACTTTGAAGGAGAAATTTCTACAAAAAATGGATCAGTTGAAAATCCCTTCAAACGTTCCTCTTGAGAAACGTTATGAGGTGGCTTTTGAACTCTTTCCTCCAAAGTTCCCTCGACTGCCTAACGCTGATCTTGGAGTGGCACTTGCCCCCCCATTTCCATACTAGTTTGTCTGTGGTGAACACCTAAAACTCCTTCGACAGTAGTCCCAACCGAAAGCCCAACAGGTGGTTGTGACTAAACATACGCTGGACAGTTTCAAAGGACACCTTCATATAGGGGTCGAGGATTTTCGTGTTGAATCCGAAATATATGAAGGTTTGAGGCCCTCGATTTGAAATTTTTAACCAACCACTCAATTATTAATCTTGTAATAATCATCTGCCTTTCAGCTATGGCCAGGAAGACCAGCTCATCGAAGGGTACTGCAGGAGTCGAAAAAGAGACTGATGGCACAAAGGTATTTTATATCCTTTGCCTACATCTACTTGTGTAACCAACTTCTAATATTTGCATCACCTTTTAGACTGCTCGAAAACCTCCAACGCCTTCAAAAAAGGGCAAGAAATGTGCTCAAGCAGTTGTCCCTTCAGATGCTGATGATGAATCCCCTGAGGAGGTAGTGGTTAAAAAGAAAAGAAAGCTTACCAAAGCTTCTGGAGCTACCACCCAGTCCTCCTCAAAGGCCGCCAAAATTCTTGAGAAAACACCTGCTGATAGTGGTGTCAAGAAACAACTCTCCAAGATTGCATCGAAAACGACTGCTGGTGATCCTGAGAGTGCAAACTCAAGTCCTGATGCCGCAACTGTACATGTATGCATAATATCTTTACTCAGTATTTGCATTCCTTATTCAGATTTCTTTCAATCTTATTCTCTTTACTTGTGATCTTCAGGCTGATGTAGGTGGTTCTAACCCACCACAAACTTCATTCAGCTTTGCAACAACTATCCTGAATAGCCAAGGTGAGGCAACTTATCACCCTACCTCTGACCTTGGTTCTGGATATAGTTCACTGAGCAAAATTAACCAACCTATTCCTCTTACAGTTCCTCCTCCTGAGGCAGATAAAACCAACAAAAACTCGCCCACCAGGACAAACACTCAACAATCCCAAACAGATGGCTCTGAACATGAAGAGGATGATGTTTCTAATCAACAACCTCTCGACCATACAGAGACCATTGCCATGGACGTGGAAGGACAGCAACTGAAGAGGAAGAAGAGGAGGTCGAAAATGAAGAAGAACAAGAAGAATAGAGGGAAAGGACTGAGCAGGATCAAACCTATTCACTTGTGGCTGAAACAGGTCCTGTCAATAATCCAACTCCTGGGCCTACAGTCACTTCGACTGCTGGAGGATCCCCCACTGGAGACCCATTGGCTGCCCTCAAATGGTCAAATCCTCGAGAGTATACCAGAATGATACTTGGGAAAAAGTACAGCTCTTCAGGTACCAGCCTTAGTACTTCGACCAGTTCTGGGGGTCCAGCTCTAGATGACTTTGCCAGCCCTATCCTTCAAAAGATCAAAGACAAATTCTTCAAGGGAGACATCCATAATGTCTTACTTTCAGATTGAACTGCTTCTCTCTTCCTGAAAGACAGCATCCAAAAACTGGACCTTTCGACTCTTAGTAAAGATGTGTCTGAATTCCTTATGGAGTTAACTGCTTTAATAAATCAGATGTCTGAGGACTTCAAACTTCTGCCCAAGATCCAACACAACATTGAAGTTACAACTGGACTGGAACATTTAGCTTGGGATGAAGCACACACATCAGAAGTTAAGGTCGAAAGTCTGGAGATTGACCAAAACAAAAGGCAGGCAGAGATAGAGTCAAACCAAAAGGACATTGATACCTGGAAGCAGTAAATTGAAGAACTGTAAAACAAGATTTTTAACGCTGAAAAGTGTAATCTTGAGCTAAAAGATTTCGACGATACTGAAATGACCAGAGAGCTAAAGCGCACTATAGACTTCCTTGATAAGGCCCAAACGCTTGAAAAGGAACTTTCAGCAGCTAAGCTCAACAAAGCTCTGTGTGAGAAACGCCTTCAGAATCACAAGGTCAACTTTCTTGAGTTGAAGTCGAAGCTCCCTTTTTTATTGTCCTCTGATTTCTTATTTGTAGTTTCTTTTTTATCATCATGTTTGCTGGTCCTTTTGAGGCCTTATGTATAGACAATCTCAATGCCCCCTGGCGTTTATCTAAATACTTTTGTTTGCTATTAACTCTTCGACTTGCAAAATTTTTGATAAAATCATGGCGCATTTTCTCTTAAACTTTGCTAATCTTTGTAATTAAAGTACTCCGCCACTTTTCTTGGAAATCATGAAAATAACGCAGCTTTTAACAGCTTAGTGTTCCAACGGCACAAGTTCCTATTCCATAAAGGAATATTAATAGCATAACCCTAGGGTATATTCCCAAGAGCAATTTCACATTTCTCCATTGTTGACTGGCCAATCGTTACAAGACTTTTCCTCTATAAAATCCTCTTCACATGAGCCATATTTTGCACCCACTGAAGCAAGCATGAGTACTTCCTCAAAGAAGGCAGTGATCCAGAAGGTGGCTGAGGAGACAAAGAAAGCTGAGGCAACAACTACTGCCTACAATAATACTTTAACTGGAGCAACCTCTCGCCCCAAGAAGCGAGAAACTAAGATGAAGGTCCCCAAGAAAGGGCATTCTAAAGCACAAAACTCTGATGATGAAGCTGACAAAGATTATGTCGCCTTCCTCAACTCTATTAATTGGAGAGACTATGAATGATCTTTCTCCTGGGTTTCATGTTGTTGTACTTTGTTTTCTTTCCTTTGTATGCCATTTTGGCCTCACATGGCCTATTTTGGCTTTTATAATTTGAATAAAACTTATGTCTTAATATGAATCTCTTGCAAAATAGGCTTATATTTTTTCAAATATTTCCCATTTACCCTCAAGACTCTTAGATCACCCTCAATCTCCTGAACCTCGTAAGCATTATTACTGAATGCCTCAATAATTTGAAAAGGACCTTCCCACTTAGGAGACCACTTCCCTAAAGATCTGGTCTTTCGATCCATAGGCAAGATCACTTTCCACACCAGTTCCCCAGCTGAAAAAGTTTTACTCTTGACCTTTTTATTATAAGACTTCTCCACCCTTTTCTTTTGCCTTTTCAACAACTCTAATGCATGGAGTCTTTCTTCATCTAAATCCACTAACTCATCAAGCATCATATTCCAATAAGATTCAGATGGAATCTCATGATGCCTTTGAATCCTTATGGACTGAAGATAAATTTCTACAGGTAAAGTTGCATCATGACCGAAAGTCAGTCGAAATGGGGTAGTATTAGTTGCCTATTTGGGGGACGTTCGACATGCCCAAAGTATTTGGTCCAATGTCTTATGCCAATTTCTTGGTCTTTTTCCCACATGTTTTTTTATCAACCCAATAACTACTTTATTTGCCGCTTCGACTTGGCCATTAGCTTGAGCTTGAGCATAATAAGGTGTGGATGTTAGAAGCTTGAATCCCATTTCTTTAGAAAACTCTTGCATTTTTTGACCAGTGAAGACTGATCCTTGGTTTGTTGTAATTGTCTCTGGGATTCCAAACCTATAGATGATGTGTTTCTGGATAAATTCAATCACATCTTCTTGATCAACATTTGGTAAAGGGATAGCTTCGACCCATTTGGTAAAATAATCAATACCCACCAAAATGTACTTATGATTTTTAGATGATGCTGGTCGAATTTCTCCAACCAAATCCAAAGTCCATCCTCTAAAAGGCCAAGGTTTCACTATAGAGTGTAATTCACTTGCAGGGACGTGTTGAATGCCAGCATGAACTTGACATTCCTGACAACCCTTAGCAAATTCAATACAATCTTTTAACATGGTAGGCCAATACATGCCTTGTCGAAACAACAACCATTTCATTTTATGGCCTACCTGATGTGCCCCACATGCCCCACTATGGACATTTGAAAGGGCCGGGTATGCTTCTGCCTCACTGAGGCACTTAAGCAATACTCCCTCAGGAGTCTTTTTAAATAATTCATTACCCAACTAAACATAACTCAAAGCTTGATACTTGATTTTCCTTTCTGTCGAAGATATTGGATTTTTTAGATAATCTACTATAGGTTTTCTCCAATCCTTGTCAGTTATGCTATCAACTGCCAGAATTGCAAAATTATCTTCATCAGCGTATCCAAGCTTAGTTTCTTCCAAATCTGATGGGGCTAATCCTACTGACACCACCCTTCCTCTGACTTCAACTTCGATTGCATCTTGTAATTTGTCTTTCGAAACTTTATACCCTGATGCAATCTGAGGCAAGTCATTAGCTACCTGGTTTTCCAGTCTAGGGATGTGTCGAAAACTAACTGCGTCGAACTTTTTCAATAATCGATTCACAACTACAAAGTACATAATCAAGTTTTCTTTTATGCACTTGTACTCCTTGGTAACTTGTTTTATGACCAGTTCTAAATCTCCCATTATTTCGACATGAGTTGCCCCCAATTCCAACAATACTTCAAGTCCAGCAATTAAAGCTTCATATTCAGCTTCGTTGTTAGAACAACGGCCTTCAATTTTATACTTAAGTGTTGTTGGAATTTTATTAGGAGAAATAACAAGCACTCCTATGCCTGTCCCATCTTTGTGGCTCGACCCGTCGAAATATAACTTCCAAGGTTCCACATCAAGATAGTTCAGAGGGGTCTCATTTGTAGAATGGTCAACTATAAAGTCTGCCACTACTTGTCCTTTAACAGCTTTTAAAGGCTTATAAGTTAAAGAATATTCAGTTAATGCTAATGCCCATTTTCCAATTCGACTATGCAAAATAGGTTCGGACAACATATGTTTAATAACGTCATAACGAGAAGAAACATAAACATCAACTGGTTTTATATAATGCTTCAATTTTGTACAAGAGTAATACAAACATAAACATAATTTTTCAATCATGTTATATATAGTTTCTGCATCATTTAAAACTCTACTAAGGTAATAGGCGGCCCTTTCGACACCATCATCATCCTCTTGAGCTAACATGCTCCCTAAAGTTCTATCTGACGCAGCTATGTACAATCTCATGCACTTATTGCCACAAGGTGGTGAGAGAATCGGGGGGTGACTCAGGTACTCTTTGATCTTGTCGAAGGCTTCCTGTTGAGCTTGTCCCCAGTCGAACCCATCCTTGCTAGCTCGAAGCAATGGCGAAAAGGCTTGTGTTTTCCCACTCAAGTTGGATATAAACCTCCTCAAGAAATTTATTTTGCCCAAGAGAGACTGCAATTCCTTCTTTGTTGATGGCGCTTTTGCTTCCATAATGGCTTTGGTTTTATTCTGGTAATTTTGATCCCCTTCTTGTGGACCACAAAGCCTAAGAAATCCCCTGCCTGTACACAAAAAGCACATTTGAGAGGATTCATTTTAAGACCATGCTTTCTCATCCTTTTAAAGGAATGTCGAAGATGGCTTAACTGATCTTTTCCTGAAAAAGACTTAACAACAATATCATCAATATAGATTTGCATAAAAGTCTCAATAAAATCATGAAAGATCGAATTCATTGCTCGCTGGTAAGTTGCCCCAGCATTTTTTAGACCAAAAGACATTACTACCCATTCATAAGTGCCTAATGCCCCTGGACATCGAAAAGCAGTTTTTGGGACATCTTCCTCAGCAATGAATATTTGGTTATAACCAGAATAACCATCCAACATACTCAAGTATTCATGTCCTACAGCAGAATCAATCAACATTTCTGCCACAGGCATAGAATATTCGTCCTTAGGGGTTGCAGAATTTAGATCTCTAAAATCTATACAGACCCTTAAAGAACCATTTTTTTTAATGACTGGTACAATATTAGCTAGCCATTCGACATACCTAGCTGTACGGATGAACTTGCATCTAAGTAACCTCTCAATTTCCTCTTTGATCTTTGAAAGGATTGTTGGGGCAAACCGTCTTGGATTTTGCTTGACTGGTTTTTTCCTAGGTATGATTGGCAACTTATGTTCAACAAGCTCTCTCCTCAAACCAGGCATTTCGTCATAGTCCCAAGCGAAGCAATCCTTGAATTCCTTCAATAGTTGGACCATTTCGACTTTGAGTTATGGGTCGAGATTAGCACTAACATAAGTAGGCCTTTTTACTTCCTCTTCACCCAAGTTAATTTCTTCCAAAGGATCTTGCGCCAGCATTTTAATGTTGTCTGACAATGGATCCTTTTCGAAACCCAAAGGCTCATTATCATAAATAGCATCAAGCCTTTGATTTTGGTCTTCGATTTGAGACCCATCAGGTGGTTCAGGCTCAAAGTCCTTACCAGGGCCTACTTCACAAATTTGAGTTGTGGCTTCGACAGCCATGTGGTTATGTGAAGCCTCCAAGGCCGCTTGTAGTTTAGATTCGGCCACATAGGCCGAAATTCTTTGCAGTGCGTCGAATTCAGTCATTGTTACTGAATCCACTTCCCCAACCTGTTGGGTCTATAGGCTCCCCACAGTATGGGACATTGCCTTCTTCCCTTATGACCTCTCTGTCCCATCGAAATCCCTCCACTGGGTGCAAGTGTAATGAGCAAAATGCATGGTCATCTGGAGTGAAATCAAATTCTGCTGGAGTATAAGGCGCAATGTGCGCCAAGTTTTTGTCAAACTCGACACCATCAACATGATTAACAGGCACCTTAAAGTACCCTTGATCACCTTCAATGTTTTCTACTATACCATCAGGCCTCCAGATTGTGATTCGCTGGTGCATTGACGAAGGTATTGCTCCAACACCATGGATTCATTCTCTCCCCAGCAGAAGGTTATAGTTAGCTTTGTTTTCGACTACCATAAACAAGGTAGGCCTTGTCACCATTCCCACAGTTAAATCAACCAGCAAAACACCAAGAGTGGTCCCAATTTTCCCTTCATAGTTGGAAAGGACCATGTTGTGGGGCTTAAGATCAGTGTCGAATTTACCGATCTTGCTTAGTAGGAAATGTGGCATTAAATTGACTGTAGCCCCACAATCCACCAAGATTTTATTCATAGCCACATTCTCTACTTTCCCTGTAATGTACAGAGGTTTCAAGTGCCCTTTCATGGCCTCAGTTGGTCGTTCAAAGAAAGCATTTTGTTCTTCGACACAACCATTATTCATCACATAGTAGCACACAGGTTGGTGCGCTGCCATTTCAGCCTCAGCGTTGGCATCCAAGTTTTCCACTTCAGTTATCCTATCATATTCTCTGGGCATTACTGAGACGACATTAACAATGATGTTTAAAAAGGCATCAGAGTCAGAATCAAAGTTGTGAGTCGAATCTCCGTCCTCAGCTGCTTCGACTGCAAACCTCTCAGCTTCTTCCTTCTTAGAAGTAAATAACCTACGCCCCACAGGCATCTTATTTTCTATTTTTGTCCCAACGTCTTTATTGCTAGCAGGCAGGATGTTGGTACTAGTTTCAGTTTGATCTATGGCCTGAGCTTCCCTCAAAGCCTTCCTTCGTCTCTGTTCCCTTCTCCACTAGGACCTGGACATAGGATTTTTGCCTTTGTAATTCTCAAAAATATAGGCAGCTTTATTGGAGGACTTGAATTCCTTCCGGTATTCCATTGAAGAACCTCTAGCCACGTCAAAATTCTTCCATCTCTATTTCCCTTTCCCTGCTGCCTCAACTGGTTTGACCCACTTTCCAGTTGGTACATCACTGCTAGGCTTGAAAGTGGCCTGCTTAGCCCTTGGCATTTGTGGGCTTTGGCCATATTGTTTTTTAGTAGCTTTCCTTGGGTCGAAACGCCCTGGCCCTTGAGCAACTCTTTTCTCACCTCCAGATTTGGCTTCTCTCCCCGCTTGGAGGCTATGAGCAGCTTCTCTGTCAAAGATAGCACTGCATCAAGGGCACAGCATGACTTCTGAGTTCTTTCCTTGGCACCTGTGGAGAAAATCAACAATGGTTTCATCTTCTCTGGGATAAGCCAGCTTGTTGCAATCTTCTTGACGAACTTGTTCATCAATATCCATGGCTTGTCTATTAGTCACTTCGACCATGTTTCTGTCAACTTCATCTTTTAAGCGCAATTTGGAGAAGTTAACATCAAGGCCCTTAGCAGCCTCGTCCATCTGTCTGAAACGGTCAGCAGTCTCTTTTGTCGCCATCTGCAATTTTGATGCTTCAGCTTCAGCATGGATCTCGACTGTAGCCTCAGCGTCGAACCTTTGAACTTCAGAAGATGTCCTAAAATAGTGTTCAGCAGCCATACATTTCAAATGCTTAAGCTTGCAGCCATCCACTTCCTCGACTTCTCTAATAAACACAACATCCTTGGTAAGGTCTTCAGTAACCTCCACCACTGTGGCATTTCTGCCAAGAGCTTCATTGGTGTTAACACTATCTGAGCTACTATCAGATTCCTCAACTAGTTCGACCATGTTAACCTCTTCGGGCTCTTTGTAATTTGCTTCAGCTACTTCAAGAGGGTTGGTATCAATTTTCATCTGGGTCTTAGTTTTCTCCCCAAATGTGAGTCTGCCTTCCTAAATAGCATTATGCACCAGATCCCTGAAAAGAAAACATTGAGAAGTTTTATGACCCAAATAATTATGGTATTTACAAAAGCCTCTCTTTTTTCTTTGCTCTAAAGGTGGTGCTTTAGCACCAGGAGGCACTAGTATTTGACCATCCTTAACTAACAAATCAAAAATTTTGTCACATTTAGTGATGTCGAAAGTGTATGTTTTCTTTGGGAACCTATCATTCTTTTCGGTTTCAACAGGGTTTTTCCCATTTGAAGGGACTAATAATTTACAAGAATAAGGAGGACCTTGCTTAAGTTCAGCAAGATCTATTTCACTTTCGTCGAACCTAACAAGCTCGTCATACAATTCTTCGATGCCCTCCTGGTATTCGACGTAAGCTACCTTTTTGTTTTTGTTCACCCTAGCTTTCTCATCTTTGAGACGCTCCAGCTGTCGAACTCTGTCAGCTAACTGGGCCATATCCCTTAAATACTGGGTGTCCAGTTTTTCCTAATAGAGTAATCAAGGCCACCAGCGGCCATTTCGACAAGTTCATGCTCAGGCACTTGTGTAAAGCACCTAGCCTTGAGTAGTCGAAACCTATTTAAGTAATCATCTATTGGCTCATTGAACTTTCGTTTCACACTAGCCAATTCTTTCAAACTGATTTTAGTCTGCCCCATGTAAAATTGCTCATAGAACAAACGTTCTAACTGGGTCCAATTACAAATCGAACTAGATGGTAACGTAGTGAACCACGTAAATGCATTTTTAGTGAGGGAATTAGGGAAATACTTCACCCTTAGACTCTCATCATTTGCAATCTCGCCAGCTTCGATCAGGTAGCGCGCCACATGTTCGACGGTAGATTCTGTAGTATCTCCTGAAAACTTAGTGAATTTTGGTACTTTTGTCCTGGGGGGCAATTTGTAATGCCCCATTTTGTCTTATTTATTTAATCGAGTTGATTTAATTATTTTTGTTTTTATATTATTTCATTCTTGAATTTTATTTGACAATATATTATTTTTCATTGTTGTTATGTTTTATCGCATTTTGAGAGCGTTTGCGAGATATTTGAGTGTAGGGGTATTTTGGTCTTTTTGCTTGGTTGTTTTTCATAAAATAGAAATAGAGAGAAAATAGAGAGAAAGGATAAAGAAAAAGAAAGAAACGGAGAAGAAAGAAAGAGAGAAGAGGAGAAAGAGGAAAATCGAAGAGAACTCCGTTTCAAGCACGATTAATCGGGTAAGGGTGAGAAGTTTCAATTATATCTTGCTTGTGTATGTATATGTGTTGTTTGTTGTAATTGTTTTGGTTGTTTCGCGACTTTTTCTCTAATTGATAAATTGATGAATAATTGATAGAAATCGATGTTTTCGCGGTTGAAACTCGATATAAACTGCGTAGAATACTTGTTGATTATGTTGGAACATGTTTGGGTTGATATATTGTGAATTGGAAGTGTTTAGATGAGAGTTGGAGAGGAAATTGGATGATTTTCACAGGAAAATTATGCAGGAAAATTCTGGGTTGTCGCTGCCCATACGCGTATCAGGCAAGGCAATACGCGTATTGGGTTGGGCAATACGCGTATGGCAAGGAAGGAATGTAGGCATTACGCGTATGGGAGTGGGCAATACGCGTATGGAGTGAGGCAATACGCGTATTGGATTTTGAGTGGAATTTTCGGGGAAAAATCAGTCTCTTCCCATACGCGTATCACTTTGGGCAAAATGCGTATGGATGGGCGAGTGAGCAAGGCAATACGCGTATGGCTCAGGGCATTACGCGTATGGCCATTACGATTGCAGAACCTTGTCATTTCGCGATTTCTTTCCCGATTTCGCGTCCGATGTAACACCCCAATTCCCATCGCGGATAAATAATACATACATAAATCAGAGTAAATAAAAATTTATTTTTCCGACAGAAACAAGGATGCCACAATTTTAGAAAGAAAATACAATTCCTGCTCAAATCTTTTGATACATAACACATACTGGAATAACCTCAAAGGGAAACTTTTTCCATATAAAAGGAAGGTTCAATTATGGAATAAAGCAGAAAGATCCATAACTGCCTTGTTTTACAAAATAAGTCGTTTTATAACATCAAAATATACATACAAAAGTACTATAAAATATATTCCACAATTTTTATACATAAGTAATAAAAACGTTTCCCGACTCCCGTGTTACGTATCAGAGCAGACCAACTGACAAACGGATGGAGAACTAATCTTCACAAAAGCCCCCAAGACTACTAATCTGCAATTGCCTCATAGAGCGACAAACCACAGCAGAAGGGTGAGAAATAACAACTAAATCAAGATTGCATAATAATATGCAAACACACATTCAAACACATGTATAAATCATCTCACCCATGCCATCACATACTAACACATAAACCATGCCACAAATACAAAACATATCACACATAATCCAACCACAATTATGACATATGGAACCACACCACCACATCACCACAAAATATAGCATATATCAATTATCCCCACATAACCACATGTTCACACATAATGCATATGTCTATACACAAAACATATCATTCATAACCAATGTGTTTAACACGAATGCATATCAATCATGCACAATCCATTTAACACAAATGCATATCACAATTTCTCACACATAATCAATCCATTCATGATTTTCCACACATAATCAATCCATTCATGATTCATGCAAATGCACAGAGACCGACACAACGACTCTATGCAAATGCAATGCGGTACCATCCATCCATCATTTCTCAACATTAGTTCACTCATTAACTATTGGAACCATCGCTTGTTACTCAACGTAACTCCCCGTCGGGCAAACGATGTTCCCCGTCGCTTTAAGTCCTCTTGGTATAAGGCGCACGACGTTTATGGATCGCTTTAAGTCCTCTTTGTATAAAGCGCACGATCCGATCGCTTTAAGTCCTCTTTGTATAAGGCGCACGGTCGTCTATAATCATCGCTTTAAGTCCTATTTGTATAAGGCGCACGATGTTATAGCGGATTCCCTCTGGAACCGTTTCGTCGCTCACACCCACTAGGGCACACGACATCACAAGAATGCATATCATGATGCTTGGCATACAATGACTCATGACATTCAAATGCACACATACACACATCCATAATCATGCATATATTATCAAATACCACACATTGCATTTTCTTACCCTTAGGCCACAAATCATCATCACAACATGTATCACGTGCATTTTCATCCCACCACAGCATACAAGTCATACAATATCCATATCAACAACACATTGCATGATACACATCAATTACACACAATTACAACGGCAAAAGTCAACAAAACGAAACTATTCCCAATTCCCGATATAATTAAATCGGCCAACAATTTAAAAACCATTTTAATAAGAAAGAACATTTCATTAGCTTTCCAACGGTATAAAGAACGTTCAAAACGGATAATCAGATCAAAAGTTACGGACTTAACAAGAAAAGTAATCGCGAATAGACAACATTCTGCACCCTTGCTGGCCATACGCGTATTGCCCTGAGCCATACGCGTAGTGCCTTGCTCACTCGCCCATCCATACGCGTATTGCCCAAAGTGATACGCGTATGGGCAGAGACCATTTTCACCAAAAATTCCACTAAACAATCCAATACGCGTATTGCCTTACTCCATACGCGTATTGCCCTCTCCCATACGCGTAATGCCTAAAATCCTTCCTTGCCATACGCGTATTGCCCAACCCAATACGCGTATTGCCTTGCCTGATACACGTATGGGCAACGAAACCCATAATTTTTCCTGCATTGTTCCTGTTACTATTTTTCACCCAAAAACCCCATTTTTCATCCCCAAATCAATTTTCAACAGCAAAACAAGTACCAACAATTGTTCCTAAACACCGTGTGATCATACAACGCGATTTATATCGAATTCTATCAATTATTCATCAATTTATCAATAAGGAAAAATTGTGAAAACAACCAAAACACAAACACAAACAACACATATACATACACAAGCAAGATATAATTAAAACTTCTCACCCTTACCCGATTAATCGCGCTTGAAACGGAGTTTTCTCGATTTTTCCTCTCTTTTCCTCTTCTCCTTTTCTTTCTTCTCCTTTTCCTTCTTTCCTTTCTCTTTTCTCTCTTTTTCTCTCAAAATTCTATTTTATGAAAAATATACCCAAGCAAAAGACCAAAATAGCCCTCAGCTCAAATATCTCGCAACGCGATAAAACATAAACATACCGATGAAATATATTTCAGGAAATAAAAGTTGAAAAGAAATTATAATTTAATGAAAATATTTTATCTATCAGAGAAACTAACCAATTAACTCAATTAACAGGTAAAATACAATAAATTCACACATTTCACAAAATTCACATAAATGAAATAAATACAATTAAATAAATCGGGGCGTTACAACTCTCCCCCACTTAGAAATTTTCGTCCTCGAAAATATAACGGATACCAACAACTCCGGATACGACTCTCGCATCCGACCAACAGACTAACATGCCCACAAAAGGCACACCGCGAACAACACAACTGATAAACCACCTTGCTAACAGCAACTACAACAACGACACGACAACGACGACAACTACCACGACAAGATGCAAAGCCCATACAATTCACTTGACGACCAACTCATGACTCAAGGAATACCCAAGTGACGAACACACAGGTTCCCTCTAGAACCAGAGCACAACAAGATCGTTACCCTCACCAAAGGTAACACTCCCCTAATTCCCCACAAGGAATTAACCACTTGCACTCGAACCATCACCATGGAAACGAGACCACAACACAAACAAGAACATAAAGTCCCACGATCCAGCATAGTTTCAATAACCTCTACATAACCCCCAACTAACATTCTAGTCACACAACAATATCGCAACAATGTTACGATTCACCAATCGAACATCCAACCAAAACGTCCATCTACATAGTAGCCCATGAATAATATTTAAACCTTTCACCTAACACTTCCATTCGGAACGTCCAATGGTCTCATTACTCCTACATGTTCCCAATGTTCAACCTATGAATTCTTACAAGTCCTACATGCAAATACAAAATGTGCCACATCATGCTTCCGCTGCGCACTCTGATTACTCGAAACTATCAAGTCTACCAATCTCACGTCCAAAGTCTAACTCTTTCTCATATTCACCAAAATTCACTGTTCACTTTTAATATACCCAACCTCACACTCTACTATGTTATCTCACACACCAGACACAAGTCTTGGAACTGCTCAAATAATCTTAATTCTCTGACCATCAAAACAGATATGTATAACAACTTTCGACTTAACTTTTCAGGCACAACCTTAGCTTCTCCCGAAGGATAATCCAAACCAAATTCATAACTCGTCACTAATTCCAACCCTCCTCGTTGACTCCTACTTTATTCCTTCAGACCAAACAGGTACTCAATATTCTTGTGATTACCAAACACTTTGAACCTAGAAACATAAAGATAATACCTCCAAATATTCCAACACAATACAACCGCAACCAATTCCAAATCCAGAATAGTATAGACCCTTTTCTGAATCCTCAATGGTCGTAAAGCATAAGCCACGACTTTACCCTCTTGCATTAACACACTGACTAAACTCATCAAAGACGCATCCCAATACCTCACAAACAGTTTATTAGGATCAGGCAAAATCAAAATTGGAGCCGTAGTCAATCTTTACTTCAGCTCACCAAAACTCACTCACAACGAACATCCAAAACAAACGACTCACCCTTTGCAAGTCAATTGGGATAACAGAAGTATGACTTAGCAAAGTCTTCCATAGCCTGTAGTAACGACCAACTAAGCCCAAAAATTTCTCTAATCTCCTTAACCAACTTCGGAGCCTCTCATCGTAGAACTACATCTACTTCCGATGGATCCATAACCATACTCTAATCTGAAATAACATATCCAAGAAAACTAACCTTTTTCAACCAAAATTCTCACTTGAATAACTTAGCATAAAACTTCGCCCCTTTTCAACACTTGTAATTCAAATCTCAACCACTCTACCTGTTCTTCCTCTGAGTTTATAACAGATCCGAATACTCTCAATCAAAACCATTACGAACTTATCCAATTAAATATGGAAGATACGATTCATCTACTCCATAAACATTACAGACGCATCACTAACACCAAATACCATCACTATACGTTGTAATGCCCAACCAAGTTCCAAAAGATATAAATTCTTAAAACTTTTTGCAACAATTCCCACTGGGTAACTGGTTACTCACAAACAAGCTTAACCGAGTAAATAACAGCATAATCCAATGATAACAAACCTAACCAGTCACATTAAATCGACCAAAGCCTCAACTCCCATAAATTCACTACTCTTATCAAACATTCCAAACAATTGCAATTTCACTCAAACTCGACCAAACCATTCCAGTCATCTGTTCATAAAAGTGGACACTTGTTCTCAATCGTTACCTTATTCAACTGTCCGTGATCCCTCCACAATTTTTTCTCTTGATAGTCCAAACTCCATAAATCCCAACATGTAGTAACCACCAACCAAAGAACTCTCAAATATTACATCCACACCTAGGGTTTTCTCAAGATTTCCACTAATGCTCTAAAACTCCAAAGACTCCAAAGCTCACCAGAACTCCAAGTTTTGCTTCCTATAATCTCAATACCATCATACACATCATGCTTGTTATTCTGTTCAATCATCCATCCCTTTTGTTACTAACAATACTTGAACTCTCTAAGACAACACCTTAATGTTCCATCCAAAAACACATCTGAAAACTATGCACAACTGACGGCCCATCACTGTGACTTCCTGCCAATTTCCAGAACACTATCATCACAGACAAAACAACCATTTTAGTCCCATCTACTAAGAGTTTTCTACTTACTTAGTAGATATAAACCTCAACTATTTACCTTCGTCCAATTTAAGTTCACTTTCTACTCTCTGAGAAGCAGCCATTAATAATACCCAATCATTCTCTCTCAATGACTTCCCAACTTAACCAACATATCAAAACCTCTAATCCGCCTCATCTTCTGATATAAGAATCTTCATCGACTCAACAAAACAATCTGTAACCATTTCCTTAAATTCCAAACAACTCATTTCACACACTATCAAAGCCGGAAGGACACATCTATTCCATCCAACATAATTTCGTCTACTATCAACAAGAGATTAAGGGTGATCAGTTCCTCAATTTGTCAATAGACAGCCGACAATCATGATGGGGCATAAACCCTCTTTACCAAACTATAATAGCATTCCTTACATCTCATGCACAAAACTACCTAAGGCACCAATCCTTAGTCGACATAAACCTTACCTCCGCATCCCCTCTGGAACCGGGAACCACACTGCCCAAAGAGCACTTACAATCTTGTAATTCACAACACACAGAGCCAACGCTCAACACCTGAAGCAACTTGGAGAAGTACCAGCTTCTCCCCCACTTATCTCATTCTAACTCCTGCAGACAACGGAATAGAACAACCAGAAAGTACTGATAGTGTCTCACACACATATCACATACTAAGGAACAAACAACATCGACAGTATTCAACTGTCACACCAACTGACTCAACAACTTGGCCGGACGGACCGACCTGCTCTGATACCACTATTGTAACACCCTAATTCCCATCGTGGATAAATAATACATACATAAATCAGAGTAAATAAAAATTTATTTTTCCGACAGAAACAAGGATGCCACAATTTTAGAAAGAAAATACAATTCCTGCTCAAATCTTTTGATACATAACACATACTGGAATAACCTCAAAGGGAAATTTTTTCCATATAAAAGGAAGGTTCAATTATGGAATAAAGCGGAAAGATCCATAACTGCCTTGTTTTACAAAATAAATCGTTTTATAACATCAAAATATACATACAAAAGTACTATAAAATATATTCCACAATTTTTATACATAAGTAATAAAAACGTTTCCCGACTCCCGTGTTACGTATCAGAGCAGACCAACTGACAAACGGATGGAGAACTAATCTTCACAAAAGCCCCCAAGACTACTAAACTGCAATTGCCTCATAGAGCAACAAACCACAGCAGAAGGGTGAGAAATAACAACTAAATCAAGATTGCATAATAATATGCAAACACACATTCAAACACATGTATAAATCATCTCACCCATGCCATCACATACTAACACATAAGCCATTCCACAAATACAAAACATATCACACATAATCCAACCACAATTATGACATATGGAACCACACCATCACATCACCACAAAATATAGCATATATCAATTATCCCCACATAACCACATGTTCACACATAATGCATATGTCTATACACAAAACATATCATTCATAACCAATTCGTTTAACACGAATACATATCAATCATGCACAATCCATTTAACACAAATGCATATCACAATTTCTCACACATAATCAATCCATTCATGATTTTCCATACATAATCAATCCATTCATGATTCATGCAAATGCACAGAGACCGACACAACGACTCTATGCAAATGCAATGCGGTACCATCCATCCATCATTTCTCAACATTAGTTCACTCATTAACTATTAGAACCATCGCTTGTTACTCAACGTAACTCCCCGTCGGGCAAACGATGTTCCCCGTCGCTTTAAGTCCTCTTGGTATAAGGCGCACGACGTTTATGGATCGCTTTAAGTCCTCTTTGTATAAGGCGCACGATCCGATCGCTTTAAGTCCTCTTTGTATAAGGCGCACGATCGTCTATAATCATCGCTTTAAGTCCTCTTTGTATAAGGTGCACGATGTTATAGAGGATTCCCTCTGGAACCGTTTCGTCGCTCACACGCACTAGGGCACACGACATCACAAAAATGCATATCATGATGCTTGGCATACAATGACTCATGACATTCAAATGCACACATACACACATCCATAATCATGCATATATCATCAAATACCACACATTGCATTTTCTTACCCTTAGGCCACAAATCATCATCACAACATGTATCACGTGCATTTTCATCCCACCACAGCATACAAGTCATACAATATCCATATCAACAACACATTGCATGATACACATCAATTACACACAATTACAACGGCAAAAGTCAACAAAACGAAACTATTCCCAATTCCCGATATAATTAAATCGGCCAACAATTTCAAAACCATTTTAATAAGAAAGAACATTTCATTAGCTTTCCAACGGTATAAAGAACGTTCAAAACGGATAATCAGATCAAAAGTTACGGACTTAACAAGAAAAGTAATCGCGAAAAGACAACATTCTGCACCCTTGCTGGCCATACGCGTATTGCCCTGAGCCATACGCGTAGTGCCTTGCTCACTCCCCCATCCATACGCGTATTGCCCAAAGTGATACGCGTATGGGCAGAGACCATTTTCACCAAAAATTCCACTAAACAATCCAATACGCGTATTGCCTTACTCCATACGTGTATTGCCCTCTCCCATACGCGTAATGCCTAAAATCCTTCCTTGCCATACGCGTATTGCCCAACCTAATACGCGTATTGCCTTGCCTGATACGCGTATGGGCAACGAAACCCATAATTTTTCCTGCATTGTTCCTGTTACTATTTTTCACCCAAAAACCCCATTTTTCATCCCCAAATCAATTTTCAACAGCAAAACAAGTACCAACAATTGTTCCTAAACACCGTGTGATCATACAACGCAATTTATATCGAATTCTATCAATTATTCATCAATTTATCAATAAGGAAAAATTGTGAAAACAACCAAAACACATACACAAACAACACATATACATACACAAGCAAGATATAATTGAAACTTCTCACCCTTACCCGATTAATCGCGCTTGAAACAGAGTTTTCTCGATTTTTCCTCTCTTTTCCTCTTCTCCCTTTCTTTCTTCTCCTTTTCCTTATTTCCTTTCTCTTTTCTCTCTTTTTCTCTCAAAATTCTATTTTATGAAAAATATACCCAAGCAAAAGACCAAAATACCCCTCAGCTCAAATATCTCGCAACGCTCTCAAAACGCGATAAAACATACCGATGAAATATATTTCAGGAAATAAAAGTTGAAAATAAATTATAATTTAATGCAAATATTTTATCTATCAGAGAAACTAACCAATTAACTCAATTAACAGGTAAAATACAATAAATTCACACATTTCACAAAATTCACATAAATGAAATAAATACAATTAAACAAATCGGGGCGTTACATCCGATGCCATAACTTTTGATCCGTAACTCAGATTGAGACATTCTTGGTATCGTTGGAAAGCTATTGGAATGTTCTTTCTTAATATAATGGTTTTGAGAGTTGTGGCTAATTTAATCATGTCGGGAATTTGGAATAGTGTCGTTTTGTCGACTTTTACCGTCGTAATTGTATGTAATTGATGTGTATCATGCAATGTGCTTTTGATATGGATATTGTATGACTTGTGTGATGTTATATGATGTGAATGCATGTGATGACATGTTGTGATGATGTTTTGTGGCCTAAGGGCAAGAAAATGCATTGTGTTGTGTTTGATTGTATATGCATGGTTATGGATGTGTATATGTGTGCATTTGAATGTCATGAGTCATTGTATGCCAAGCATCATGATATGCATTCTTGTGATGTCGTGTGCCCTAGTGGGTGTGAGCGACGAAACGGTTCCAGATGGAATCCGCTATAACATCGTGTGCCTTATACAAAGAGGTGTGAGCGATGATTATAGACGATCGTGTGCCTTATACAAAGAGGTGTGAGCGATCGGGTCGTGTGCCTTATACAAAGAGGTGTGAGCGATCCATAAACGTCGTGTGCCTTATACAAAGAGGTGTGAGCGACGGGGAACATCGTTTGCCCGACGGGGAGTTACACTAAGTAACAAACGATGGTTCCAATAGTTCCTACGTGAACTGATGATGAGATTGATGGATGGATGGTACCGCATTTGCATAGAGTCGTTGTGTTGGTCTCTTTGTATTTGCCTAAATCATGAATGGATTGATTATGTGTGGAAAATCATGAATGGATTGATTATGTGTGGAAAATCATGAATGGATTGATTATGTGTGGAAAACCATGAATTGATTGAGTATTTGTTGAGATTTATGTTTGAATTGGTGAATTGATATGCATATGTGATAAATGCATTGGTTATGGATGATATGTTTTATGTATAGACATATGCTATGTTTTGTGGGGATGTTGTACAGTACGATGATTATATTAATTCTCTATGGTGTACTATATATGAATATATGTGATGCTTGTGGTGAGAATAACTATGCATGTGAATTTTTATCTGTTTGCATATTATTATGCAATCTTGATTTAGTTGTTATTTCTCACCCTTCTGCTGTGGTTTGTTGCTCTATGAGGCAATTGCAGATTAGTAGTCTTGGAGGCTTTTGTGAAGACTAGTTCTCCATCCTTTTGTCGGTCTGTCTGCTCTGATACGTAACACGGGAGTCGGGGAACGCTTTTGTTATATATATATGTATAAATTTGTTGTATCTGATTGTATTATCTTTGTATGAATATTCGGATGTTTGAAAACGATTTATTTTGTAAAACAAGTCCGTTATGGATCTTTCCGCTTTATTCCATAATTGAACTTTCCTTTTTATGGAAAAAGTTTCCCTTTGAGGTTATTCCATTTTGTGTTATGTATCCAAATTTATGAGCATGGATTGTGTTGTTTTCTTTAATTGTGGCATCCTCGTTTCTGTCGGAAAAATAAATTTTTATTTACTCTGATTTAATTATGTATTATTTATTTGAGATGGGAATTGGGGTGTTACACAATTCAGCTTGGAGTATATAGTCTACTATAGGCGAAGTGAAGTTTGGCCTAGAAAAACCCATATTCAGGCCATTTCGAGCCATTATTCTCTCAACCATGGCTGCCAAATTGTTCTCTGCTGCTACATTATTGCGTCGAACCTGATTCACCACATGATCAGCGTTTTGATTTCTGTTTACTAACACCATCCTTGGTTCCTCCTCTTCAAGTATAGGTATTTGATTCCTAGGAAGCTCCTCCCTAGGTGGTTCGACCAACTCTGGATTCACCGGATTCACTTGTTGAGCGTTTTCCCTCCTCTCGACTCCTTGATTTTGGTGTTGAACAGGAGCGGGCATTCCCATGAATTCTGCTATACGCACCATCTGGGCTGTCATCA
This sequence comes from Lathyrus tuberosus, assembly GCA_022829125.1. Lineage (NCBI taxonomy): Eukaryota > Viridiplantae > Streptophyta > Magnoliopsida > Fabales > Fabaceae > Lathyrus > Lathyrus tuberosus. Next base: position 2,158,824 of record JALAZF010000516.1, read on the forward strand.
TTTGATTGGTTTGAGTAGTATTCTGGATCAATGGCTGGAAAATTTCTCCCATTGTCTGAGACAAAGTATGTACCATTTGCATGTTGCTCTCATCCATCTATTGCCTCAAATATGCTGCAGATTCATTTGTTAAGTTGGGTCCTTGAGCAGAAAATCCCAAGCCTATGGACTGGCTGTTTCGACCCATGTCAATTCCAGAGCTTGACTCCTGCAAAGGGGAAGATATCACATTCTCTGAAAATATTGGGGGTGCAGTACGCAAATTCTGCATCATTGCTGTTGGCATGCCATAGATTGGGTTCCTAGGCAAAGGCTGAGAAAATCCTAGGGGAGGAAATTGCCTATACGCCGAACCTCCTCCTGGCGGAGTCTGAGGATTTGTCACTGATGGGCCAATGTACTCCAAGACTGGCTGAGTGTAAGGCCTCACATATGTCGCCCCTTGCCCTGCTGTCGAAGACGCTGGCTCTGTCACCATGGTTAACATTGTTGACCCTCCTGTCGAAGGAACTGGAGTTGGCGCCACAGTACTTCTTGGTAATTCTTGAGGATTGATGGTGCTGTTCTGAACGCTTGAACTGCTTGGTTGAGGATTAGTCCCAGCAGAACTAGGATTTGAATTCCCTTGGCCAGATGCCATTTTCCTTGGGTTTCTTCTCTTTGGTCTATATTCATTTGAACTGGCTACCTTTCCACTTCTCAAGTGCATACAATAAAGTTTGCCAAAATCTCGACCAATGAAACGAAAAAATTCAAAAAGGGGCAGTTATAAAACTTCCTTTTGACAGTTATTTAAAAGTTATAAACTTCCAAATACACGTTTAGCACTGTTCCACTGGGCATGCCAATTTGTTTACCTTGAAAATTGGTAAACAACCGCTGATCTTCTAAAACAACAAAGTTCTAGTAACTTACAGGATCGATCAGATTGATCCTAGGACATGTGCTATGGGTGTATTTAGAATACCTCACAACTAAGCAAAGTATGCATTTCGACAGTACATATCAATAAAAGAACGTGTTTTGAAATGTAAATGAAAGTGACAGAAATCAAAGAAATGTTTAAGTCGAACAACACATCAAAGGGAAAAAAAACTAAATGTAAAGGTTTGATAAAAACTGGGGTTAAATGTTGGAAAAAAAAGTGCATGAAGATCTTAAACTGCAGAAATGTAAATGCTTGAAGGTAAAGGCTTTTTAATGTAAAACTGTAAAGTAAAAAACTTTATAACGTAGAACGCTTAGAAGTAAAAGACTGAATTAAAGATTTCAAAGTAAAGGATCTAAGATAGAAACTTCAAAGAAAATAGCATTGCAATAAAAGATAAGGGTGATTACAATCACGTACATTCTCGCCTCATTCTTTTCTCTACACGCTGGATACTTTGAGTGATTTTAGAGTTACTTGTACAACACGATTTTTTCACACATTCTAACTCTAGAACTAACCTATTTATAATACTCTAAAGTAACCACCATTTGACGGTTTACTCCTAGAACACGCCACTTGGCACTTTGCATGTCTTCAACTTCTGGATATTCGTCACTTGTCCTCTTTTCAAATTCAAATAGTAGAACTTCCCTCCACTATCCAGTTGTAACTGCAGCGCATTATCCATAGTCGTTTTACCCTGTCGAATTGACGCTTTGGACTTAGAAATGTTTGAAGTCTTAAAATCATTCTCTTCGACTCAGGCTTCCAACAAATATAGTCGAATACATCTTGGTTGAAACCTTCTTCTCCTTTAGCTTATATTTTAAAGAATAACTTCTTTAAAGCCAAATCTATTTGAAATCATGCAGCGTCGAAATTAGGAGCTAACAAATATGCCATGAACAAATCTTATTCTAACACATACAGCTCTACCAAGGTCATCCTAGAGAAAAGAACCTAATTATTTTCACTAGAATTTGTCACAACCATTCATAACTACCAAGATCTTGCAAGCCTCCTAAAAATCTTTACACATCCTTCAAGAAATGTTAGTTTCAAGGCACTTTTCCCTTAACAATTACAAATCTCTCAAATCAAGATCTCAATACAAAGTAGAGGTTAAAGATGAAAGAAATTTTCTTGCAAGTATTCCGAGAACTTTAGAACAAGTGGTTTGAAAAACTCATAAAGAATTGAAGTGGTCACAAGTGTAACACCCTAATTCCCATCGCGAATAAATAATACATAAATAAAATCAGAGTAACTAAAAATTTATTTTTACGACAGAAACAAGGATGTCACATTTAAATAAACAAAACATCATCCCTGCTCATAAATTTGATACATAGCATAAAATAGAATACCCTCAAAGGGGAAACTTTTTCCATATAAAGGGAAAGGTCAATTATGGAATAAAGCGGAAAGATCCATAACCGACTTGTTTTACAAAATAAATCATTTTAGAACATCAACTATATACACAAAAGTACTACAAAATACATTCAACAAATGTATACATATATCATAAAAACGTTCCCCGACTCCCGTGCTACGTATCAGAGCAGACACCAAGACCGACAACAGAACGGAGGACTAATCTTCACAAAAAGACCTCCAGCAACTCTAATCTGCAATGCCTCATAGAACATTATAAAACAGCAGAAGGGTGAGAAATAACAACTAAAATCAAGATTGCATAATAATATGCAAATACATAACAATTCACATGCATAATTATTCTCACCACAAGCATCGCATACTAATACACATAGCATATCACATATACATAGCATATATCCATTATCCAACATAATCACATATTTGCACATAAGGCATACCAAGTCATAACATATAGAAACACATTACACATCACATAGCATATGTCTACGCATAATACATATTATCCACAACCAATGCATTTATCACATATGCACATCAAATTACCAATGCTATCACAATCTCAACACATAACAAATCAATGCACAATTTCCACACATAATCAATCAAGTCATGATTTTCCACACATAATGCATCCATTCACAATTCTCACACATAATCAATCAAATCATGATTTTCCACACATAATCAATCAAATCATGATTTATACAAATGCACAGAGACCGACACAACGACTCTATGCAAATGTCATGCGGGTACCGACTCCAATGTTTTATATCTCATCACCAGTTCACTCAGGAACTATTGGAACCATCGCTCGTTACTGAGGGTCGCTCAAGTAACACCCCGTCGGGCATACGATGTTCACCCGTCGCTTTCGGTCCTCTTGGTATAAGGCGCACGACATTTATGGATTGCTTTCGGTCCTCTTGGTATAAGGCGCACAATCTGATCGCTTTCGGTCCCCACATGGGCACACGATCGTCTATAACCATTGCTTTCGGTCCTCTATATTTTTAAGGCACACGATCCAATTAGATCGCTTTAAGTCCTCTTATGTTTAAGGCACACGATGTTATAGCAGATTCCCTCTGGAACCAAACCGTCACTCAGGACGTCACAACAATGCATATCATGATGCTTGGCATACAATGACTCATGACATTCAAATGCATCTTCACAAATCAACAATATGATTATCACATCATCATATTCATGCATTGAAAACAATTCAAACAATGCATTTCATCACATACCACATACCACAACAATCATACAATCATCACAATTCATTCCACAAGAGATTCACACCACAAAGGCTATTCACAACACATCATAACAACATCCTTAATCATGCATCGAAGTTTAACCCAAACAATGCACATATTTACCATAAGGCCACCAAATAACACACATTGAATTTCACATAAGCAATGCATTTCACAAACCACAACAACAAACCACGAACCAACACAACATCATAACCACATACATTGATATTCAATCAAACAATGTATTTACCGCACAACAACAACATTATCACAACCTCGCATCACAACACCTTATCACAACATCTCATTACATTTATTCACATCATATAGCAGCACACAAGCTATGCGTTACATATTAAAAGCATATAGCATGATAACACATCAATCGCACACATTGTACGCGATAAAAACCCGACAACCCGACTATTTTCCAAAAACACGAATTAATTAAATCATCTTTTACCCTCCAAACCATTTTTAATAGAAAGAACTTTTCATTAGCTTTCCAACGCTTCAAACGGGGGCCAAAACCGACTTACGGTTCAAAAGTTATGGGTTTTTGAAAATAATATTTTTCTGAAAACTTACACCGTTAATCGGTTAACGCATTTGGTTAATCGATTAACCATCGCGTAACAGCAGAAAAACCAGAATTTTATGACACAAAATCCCTCCAAACTCATCCTTAAACCCCCCGATCATACCAACAAGTATTCCCGACTAAATCCTATCATTTCCCGACTATTCTACGCGGACTATTCCGCATTCTAACCGTTAAAACATCGATTTCTATCAATTGCTCACAAATTCAACCAAATAGAAAACATATATTTTTCACCCAAACATTCAAACAAAACATACATATACATATACAAGCATGATATAATCGAAACTTCTCACCCTTACCCGATTATTCGCGCTCGAAACGGAGTTTTCCTGATTTTTCCTCTTTCTCCTCTTCTCTCTTTCTTTCTTCTCCTTTTCTTTCTCTTCTTTTTCTTTCCTTTTCTTTTCTCTCTTTTTCTCTCCACTTTCTATTTATATAAAATATCTAAACCCCTAAAAGACTATTTTACCCCTCAACTCAAATATCTCGCGAACGCTCTCCAAATGCGATAAAACTTAAACAGCGATGAAAAAATAATATATTGTCAAATAAAGTCAATAATAAAATAATATAAAACAAAAATAATTAAATCGACTCGATTAAATAAATAAGACAAAACCGGGGCGTTACAATTCTCCCCCACTTAGACATTTTCGTCCTCGAAAATATACCGAGACGAACAACTCCGGACACGACTCTCGCATCCGACCAACAAACTAACGTGCCAACAAAAGCACACCACGAATAACACAAACTGACAAACCACCTTGCTAACTACAACAACGACACGACAACGACGACAACTACAACGACAAGATGCAAAGCCCATACAATGCACCCGACGACCAACTCACGACTCAAAGAATACACAAGTTACAAACACACAGGTTAACTCTAGAACCAAAACACAACAAGATCGTTACCCTACCCTAGGTAACACTCCCCTAATTCCCCACACAGGAATTAGCTACCCACACTCGAACCATCACCATGGAAACGAGGCAACAACACAAACAAGAACACAAGTTCCACAACACAACATCGATTAAACAACCTCCACACAACCATAATACCAACATCCTTGTCACACAACATTATTACAACCATGCTACGATTCCCAAATCGACCATATAACCAAAACATCCATCTACATAGTAGCCCATGGATAACATTTAAACCTTTCACCTAACACTCCCATTCTGAAACGTCCAATGGTCTCATCACTCCTACATGTTCCCAATGTTCAACCTATGAATTCTTACAAGTCCCACACGCAAATACAAAATGTGCCACATCACGCTTCCGCTGCGCACTCTGATTACTCGAAACCATCAAGTCTGCCAATCTCACGTCCAAAGTCTAACTCTTTCTCACCTCTACCAAAAATCACTGTGCACTTTAATATACCCAACCTCGCACTCTGCATGTTAGCTTACACACCAGACACAAGTCTCCGAACTGCTCAAATAATTCTAACTCCCTGACCATCAAAATAGACATGTATAAAACCTTCGACTTAACTCATCAGGCACGACATTAGCTTCACCAATGGGATAGTTCCAACTAAAGTCATAACTCATCACAAATTCCAACCATCCTCGCGGTCTCATACTATATTCCTTCCGACCAAACAGGTACTCAATAGTCTTGTGATTACTAAACACTTCGAACCCAGAACCATAAAGATAATACCTCCAAATTTTCCAACGCAATACAACCGCAACCAATTCCAAATCCTGAATAGTATAGATCCTTCTATGAATCCTCAATGGTCGTAAAGCATAAGCCACGAATTTATTTTCTTGCATTAACACACTGCCTAAACTCATCAAAAACACATCACAATACCTCATAATGAACATCCAAAGCAAACGACTTACCCTTTGCAAGTCAACCGAAGTAACGAAAATGCTAACTTGGAAAAACCTTCCATAACCTCCGGTAATAACCAACTAAAGTCCAAAAAGCTTCTAATCACCTTAACCAACTTCGGGGCTCTCATTGTAGAATTGCATCTACTTTCGATGAATCCATAACAATACCATTACCTGAAATAACATATCCAAGAAACTAACCTTTTTCAACCGAAATTCTCACTTGAATAACTTAGCATAACACTTTGTCTCTTTTCAACACTTGTGATTCAATTCTCAAACACTCTACTTGTTCTTCCTCTGAGTTTATAACAGATCCCAATATCCTCAATCAAAACCACTACAAACTTATCCAAATTCACGACACAATCAATTCGGCCACTGGCAGCAAAACCATTTTTATAAGAAAGAACATCTCATTAGCTTCCTATCACTTCGAACGGCGGCCAAAATGGACTTACGATTCGAAAGATATGAATTTTTAAAGTTTTGGATTTTTCAAATTTTTGCCTTGGTTAATCGGTTAACCCATTTGGTTAACCGGTTAACAGAATGAAACTCACGCAAAAACACTCAAATTTTTCACGTGTTAATCGGTTAACACATTTGGTTAATCGATTAACACTGCTGCAGAACCACCAAAAACTCTGTTTTAATGACAGAAAAACCAACCGAAACCCGATTAAATCCCGTAGACTCATTCCAACAATTCCACCCGATTAAATACCAGCCAATGACACTTATACCAAACCTATCCAAACACCATTCAATCAATCTCAACAAAACCATTCCAGTCATCTATTCTCGAAAGTGGGCACTTATTCTCAATCGTTACCTTATTCAACTGTTAGTAATCCATACGCAATTTCTTCTCTTGACCGTCCAATTCCACAAATTCCAACATGTATCAACGACCAACCAAAAAGAACTCTTAAATATTACATCCACACCTAAGGGTTCTCTCAAAATTTCCCTTAATGCTCTACAATTCCAAAGACTCCAAACCTCACCAGAACTCTAAGTTTGGCTTTCCATAGCCTCAATACCATCCTACACATCATGCTTGTTATTCCATTCAATCATCAGTTCCTTGTATTACTATCAATACTGGAGCTCTCCAAGACGACACACTTGGCCTCACAATTCTCCTTTCCAGTAAATCTTCCAACTGCTCTATCAGTCCGGGTACTTCTAATGCTAACATCCAAGATTCCATCCAGAAATACGTTTGAAAATCACGCACAACTGGCAGCCCCTCACTGTGGCCTTTCTGCCAATTTCTAGAACACTATCATCACAAACATGACAAACATCTGAGTTTCACTTCCTAAAAGTTCTTCTACTTACTTAGCAGATCCAAACCTCAAATCCTCACCTTCGTCAAATTTGAGTTCACACTTTACTCTCTGAGAACAACCATTAACGATACCCAATCGTTCTCTCTCAATAACCTTCCAACTGGACCACCATACCAAAGCCTCTAATCCGCCTCACCTTCAGATATAAGAATCTTCATCGACTCAACAAAACAATACGTAATCATTTCCTTAATTCCAAACAATCCATTGCACATACTATCAAAGCCGGAAAGACACGTCTATTCCATCCAACATAATTCCCGTCTACTATCAATAAGAGATTAAGGGTGATCAGTTCCTCAATTTGTCAATAGACAACCGACAATCATGATGGGGCATAAACCGTCTTTACCAAACTATAATAGCATTCCTTACATCCTGCGCACAAAACTACCTAAGGCACAACTCCTTAGTTGACATAAACCTTACCTCCGCCTCCCCTCTTAAACCGGGAACCAACACTGTCCAAACCACACTTATAATCTTGCAATCAACGGCACACTGAGCCCACACTCCACAACCGAAGCAACTTGGAGAAGTTTCAGCTTCTCCCCCACTTATCTCAATCTCACACCTGAAGACAAAAGATTAGAAAACCAGAAAGTACTGACAGTGTTCCACACACCTATCACATACTAAGGGACAACCAACAACGACAGTATTCAACTGTCACACCAACTAACTCAACAACTTGACCGGACGGACCGACCTGCTCTGATACCACTAATGTAACACCCCAATTCCCATCGCGAATAAATAATACATAAATAAAATCAGAGTAACTAAAAATTTATTTTTCCGACAGAAACAAGGATGTCACATTTAAATAAATAAAACATCATCCCTGCTCATAAATTTGATACATAGCATAAAATAGAATACCCTCAAAGGGGAAACTTTTTCCATATAAAGGGAAAGGTCAATTATGGAATAAAGCGGAAAGATCCATAACCGACTTATTTTACAAAATAAATCATTTTAGAACATCAACTATATACACAAAAGTACTACAAAATACATTCAACAAATGTATGCATATATCATAAAAACGTTCCCCGACTCCCGTGCTACGTATCAGAGCAGACACCAAGACCGACAACAGAACGGAGGACTAATCTTCACAAAAAGACCTCCAGCAACTCTAATCTGCAATGCCTCATAGAGCATTATAAAACAGCAGAAGGGTGAGAAATAACAACTAAAATCAAGATTGCATAATAATATGCAAATACATAACAATTCACATGCATAGTTATTCTCACCACAAGCATCGCATACTAATACACATAGCATATCACATATACATAGCATATATCCATTATCCAACATAATCACATATTTGCACATAAGGTATACCAAGTCATAACATATAGAAACACATTACACATCACATAGCATATGTCTACGCATAATACATATTATCCACAACCAATGCATTTATCACATATGCACAACAAATTACCAATGCTATCACAATCTCAACACATAACAAATCAATGCACAATTTCCACACATAATCAATCAAGTCATGATTTTCCACACATAATGCATCCATTCACAATTCTCACACATAATCAATCAAATCATGATTTATGCAAATGCACAGAGACCGACACAACGACTCTATGCAAATGCCATGCGGTACCGACTCCAATGTTTCATATCTCATCACCAGTTCACTCAGGAACTATTGGAACCATCGCTCGTTACTGAGGGTCGCTCAAGTAACACCCCGTCGGGCATACGATGTTCACCCGTCGCTTTCGTTCCTCTTGGTATAAGGCGCACGGCGTTTATGGATTTCTTTCGGTCCTCTTGGTATAAGGCGCACAATCCGATCGCTTTCGGTCCCCACATGGGCACACAATCGTCTATAACCACCGCTTTCGGTCCTCTATATTTTTAAGGCACACGATCCAATCAGATCGCTTTAAGTCCTCTTATGTTTAAGGCGCACGATGTTATAGCAGATTTCCTCTGGAACCAAACCGTCACTCAGGACGTCACAATAATGCATATCATGATGCTTGGCATACAATGACTCATGACATTCAAATGCATCTTCATAAATCAATAATATGATTATCACATCATCATATTCATGCATTGAAAACAATTCAAACAATGCATTTCATCACATACCACATACCACAACAATCATACAATCATCACAATTCATTCCACAAGAGATTCACACCACAAAGGCTATTCACAACACATCATAACAACATCCTTAATCATGCATCGAAGTTTAACCCAAACAATGCACATATTTGCCATAAGGCCACCAAATAACACACATTGAATTTCACATAAGCAATGCATGTCACAAACCACAACAACAAACCACGAACCAACACAACATCATAACCACATACATTGATATTCAATCAAACAATGTATTTACCGCACAACAACAACATTATCACAACCTCGCATCACAACACCTTATCACAACATCTCATTACATGTATTCACATCATATAGCATCACACAAGCTATATGTTACATATTAAAAGCATATAGCATGATAACACATCAATCGCACACATTGTACGCGATAAAAACCCGAAAACCCGACTATTTTCCAAAAACACGAATTAATTAAATCATCTTTTACCCTCCAAACCATTTTTAATAGAAAGAACTTTTCATTAGCTTTCCAACGCTTCAAACGGGGACCAAAACCGACTTACGGTTCAAAAGTTATGGGTTTTTGAAAATAATATTTTTCTGAAAACTTACACTGTTAATCGATTAACGCATTTGGTTAATCGATTAACCATCGCGTAACAGCAGAAAAACCAGAATTTTATGACACAAAATCCCTCCAAACTCATCCTTAAACCCCCCGATCATACCAACAAGTATTCCCGACTAAATCCTATCATTTCCCGACTATCCTACGCGAACTATTCCGCATTCTAACCGTTAAAACATCGATTTCTATCAATTGCTCACAAATTCAACCAAATAGAAAACATATATTTTTCACCCAAACATTCAAACAAAACATACATATACATATACAAGCATGATATAATCGAAACTTCTCACCCTTACCCGATTATTCTCGCTCGAAACGGAGTTTTCCTGATTTTTCCTCTTTCTCCTCTTCTCTCTTTCTTTCTTCTCCTTTTCTTTCTCTTCTTTTTCTTTCCTTTTCTTTTCTCTCTTTTTCTCTCCACTTTCTATTTATATAAAATATCTAAACCCCTAAAAGACTATTTTACCCCTCAACTCAAATATCTCGCGAACGCTCTCCAAATGCGATAAAACATAAACAACGATGAAAAAATAATATATTGTCAAATAAAGTCAAGAATAAAATAATATAAAACAAAAATAATTAAATCGACTCGATTAAATAAATAAGACAAAACCGGGGCGTTACAACAAGTCTTACTTTTGATTGACTTCAAGTTATTTCTTCCTTTAGTAAACTTATCAAGTGTGTTATCAAAGTCATTTTTTTATCAAAACATTGCATTGTTCACACTTGGTAGGTTCAACCATACTCCCATGAGAATGAGAAGAGTTTTGAATTAAAATACTTTGTTTTTCTTTAAGGCTATTTATTTCTTCTAACAACTTTTGATTTTCTATTTTGAAGGAGGATATAGTAGTCTTAGAGGTAGAAACATGGTGTTTTAATTTATTTGAATTTCAACCTAATAACACTTTACAGATGCGAAATAACTCATTATAAGTAACTTCAGAAGTTAAATTACTAATTTCATTTTCTTCGTGGATTATCATGGGACATATGTATGTTTCTTCCTTTGTTATAGTCTTTTTGTGGTCTTTTGTATCATTATGGCTTTGTGTGATCAATCTTTTTGTACTGAAAACATGTTGATATGATAGTTGATTTTTCTTTACTTTTCTTTTAAAATTCTGGATTTTTTTTTTCTGTGCCTTAAGAATACTACTTCCTTCGTCTCATAAAAAGTGTTTCATTTGTATTTTTCTTTGTCTCAAAATAATTGTCCATTTACATTACCAATGTTGTAATTATTATTATTTTTTCACTACTATACTCTTATTCATTAAATTTTACTTTATTCAACTACTTTATCAACTACATTTAATAGGGATATTTTAGTAAATGGCATTAATTTTTTCACTACAATCAACACATCTAATCATTTTCTTAAGAACCGCGCATTGCTCAAATAGGACACTTTTTATGAGACGGAGGGAGTATAAATTTGTGAAACATGAGATCCACTTCTTTATCACTTTTACTTTGTTATTCTTCATCTTCTGACTCTATATCTTTGATCTATGTAACTTTTAGTACAAAACATTTATTCTTTTTACAGCCTTCTTCATTTTTAGCTAGCATTTTTAGTTGTATTCTTGCAATTTTCCAAACAATATATGAAAATTCATAGAAGACATGTCTTTAAACTCATAAATAGTAATGACTTTAGATTTTTAATTGTAGTTGTTTACGCAGCTAAAAACTTTTACTACAAAAGCTCATTTTAAAAAATTTATCCAAAATTTTTAGAAGATTCACAATTCAATTGAAATGTTTTTCTATATCCTAAATGTTTTCTTTCATGTTTTACTTTAATAAACTCGTACTCAATGGTCAACGTGTCCATCATTTTTTTTTTACTTTGATAATACTTTTATAAATAAGTTGAATGATGTCTCACATATCACTCAAGAAAAAAACATGAGAAAACAAAATTGTTCAAAATTAATTTTGTAATATTAAATTGATTTTATAATAATGTATTAAGATTGGGATAACTTAAAGTGGAAATACTCTGCCTCGATCCAAAAATCTTGCATTGCATTATTATTCCTTGTCACACCACTGGACTCACACCAGAAAAACAACAATCACATCAAAAACATCTGCATATAAAGTAACTTATTTTCTTTGCTGTACAAGGACCAATTAGACCGCAATCTAAAAATGGAATATAGAAACACATGTACTTCAGTAAAAAATACTTCAAATAGGTTTCAAAATTTAGAAAAGAAAATCAATCCCGTAATTCAACATCAACAAAGAAAATCAATTCATGTTGAAAATGTGGGGAAGAGATTATCTCCCAAGATAAATTGGTTCAGTGAAATTTGAACCATTGATCTTCCGTGTAATATATTAATTAAGTTATTAATTAAAGCAATGGATGGAGAATCCACACCCGAAAATGTGGGGTTATCTCAGAGCAAACAAATATATTTATTTTATTCACGCATAATTTTCAAGTTATTACAACCTAACATTAGGGATGTAAATGGATATCCATGAGGACGGATACTATGATATTCGTATCTGTCCCATTAGATAAATATGCAGATATCCGTTAAACAAGTAATCCGTGGGTTTTACGATATCCGTGGATATTTACAGATATCCATGAATAATATTTTTTTATGAAATTTTTTTTTTTAATTTTTTTTTTAACTTCTTTTAAAGACACAAAAATTTAGCATCACATAATATCGATACAATTCGCTCCTAATTTAACCAAAAAAAAAATTCATCGCATTAATTTTCTTCTTATTCGCCAAAACATAATTAAATCCAAACATAATATTCATACAGGTATAATAAATTAATAATATTTAAATAATTTTTATGATTTATTAACGGATATGGATATCCGCGGGTATGGATATCATTAAACCCGTATCCATATCCATTAACAAACAGATATTTAAATATCCATTTATTTTATCCGTGGATATCCATTAAAATATCCGTCTCATATCCGTGACGGATTTTATCCGCGGATATCTACGGATACGGATTTTTTTGCCATCCCTACCTAACATCAACTTAATTCTTAAGTTCATCTTCTATTCTTTCAAAAAACTTAACCTGTAAGCCACCTCTAAATGTGGCAGTTAGACCCGGTTCGAACCGTGGCTCTTGATTCGGTCCTTCAATCCGAACATCAAACCGTCTTACTAAAGCAGCAACAACAGCCTTCATCTCTACAATAGCCAGCTCCTTTCCCAAACAAACCCTCACACCTGCTTGAAAAACGGGATACTTAAAAGGACATTTTGGTACAAACACGCCTTCTCTCAACCATCTCTCTGGTTTAAATTCCAAAAAATCGGGTCCCCAAATATTCTCCATCCGACCCATCGCATAAGGATGATAAGTAACCCGACTTCCCTTTTTTACAAATGTTCCATCGGGTAAGACGTCATCCTCCAAAGCAAACTTGGAATCAAACTGAACCGGTGGAAAAAGCCTCATACTCTCATGAATCGCTCCATTTAGATAATGCATCTCACGCGTCTGTTCAAAAGTAGCAACTTCCTGAACCGGGTTCATTATCCGGTCTAACTCAACCCGAATTTTTTTCTCAACATCCGGGTTCTTAGACAATAACATAAAAAACCCAGTTAAAGAGGAAGCAACCGTATCACGACCCGCCAAAAGAAAACTAACTACAATATCTTTTAAATATTCGTCTTCGTTTGAATTCAAAGAACCCATAAAACGCGACAGAAGATCTTTTCGCGAGTCAACTCCAATTTCGATTTCTCGTTTTTGTTTTATCATCTCTTTTGCCATTTCGTTCACCACTTTAATCGCTTCTTTGAGCTTCTTCTCTGACCCAACGTTGAAGAAACGCTTCATCTTCCATATTAACGGTGACGCACTCATTCCTCGCTCAGCTGAAAGCTTTGATGAGATATCAAAAGCATCAGCGAGCTTTGAAACTGGAAGTGATGGAACAAGACAACATGGGTCTAAACCAAATGAGAATTTACAAATGTTGTCGAACGAGAATCTTCTAAGAATATCTTGCATGTCTAAAATATCATCATCTTTCTGATCCGTTTTTGAAGCTATGAGAGGAATAAGCCTAGTTTGGATTTCTTCTGTAACAAGTTCCATAGCATAGGAATGAATTGTGACGCTACCGAGTTCAAGAGACGCCATTTTCCGTTGAAACTTCCATGAATCACCGTCGACGTTGAAGATGCCGCGGCCGAGAAGATCGCCGAGAATGGTGGAAAACTGTTTCCCTTTAGGGTAGTTGTGGAAATTTGTTTTGAGGATATATTCGACATTTTCTGGATTTGCGGTTATGATGTTATCTAAGACGTGGACATGGATTGTTCCTGTGGGTGAGGTTTGAAGAAGATGAGTGTAGTAGTCGCAGAGGTTTATGAAGTTTTGTGACCAAGTCATAGATAAGTAAGTTTTGCAAGTGTTGCAGTTACACCATGGTTTAATTCTAGAGATGTAGATGAGTAGAGAGAAGATTGAGAATAGAAAGGTGAAAGAGAAGAAGAGGAAAGTGAAGGTAGATTGAAGAGAAAGAGAATCTTCAAAACTCATTTTTCAGTTTGGGATATGATGAGAGTAGGTAGATGTGGAAGGGAATGGCATCATATATATAAAATAGGTTTGTTGGAGGATTTTTAATTATTAATTTATTAACGAATACAGTGGGCAAAATAAAATAAACATCGTTTTCATTGTGCCTAGTGGTTTTGATGTTTTGTTTCTTTTTTGTACTAGAGAGTTCTGTAAAGAGAATATTATTACTATAAACAAATTATTTAATTTGAGTTGAAATTTGGACACGCAAAAGCCATAGATAGTACTGGATATAGACATACGATGACACGAGTAAAACAAGGTTGGGAGGAATGGGACTATTTGGTTTTGATTACACCACGTGATGCTATTACTAGTTTTAGTTTGTTTTTGGAGCATAGGCTGTGGGCCCTAGACATTTTGAGTGTTTCTTTTTGCTGCTCTGTCTTTTTGGAGCATAGGCTATGGGCAAAGTCTACATCCTTAATATTTATTTTTAAAATTTAATAGTTAGACTTTGCGACGTAAATATCACGTGGCAACTTTGCGACGTGAATTTTACGTCGCTGGGAATTTTATTTATTAAACGCGTGACTTATTTTTCAGACCACACTTTAATTATTTTTTTCTTCTTTCTTTTTCTGATTGTTTCTTCTTCTTCTTTACCCATTCTTCTTCTTCTTTGTTTCTTCTTCTTCTTATCCATTTTTCTTCATCTTTCTATCTCTGCTTCTCCAAAATCAAACTGTCATTGCTTCTAAAGTAATATATTTTCACACATATTTTTATTAATTTTGTTTAAAGTGCATTTTTTCTGAGTTTAATATTTGTTTATTTTTTCCAGTCATATTATCAAAGTTATTGAAAGAAGAATATGAACAAGAAGGAGATTGAAGAAAATATTTTAAAAGAAGATTAAAGGAGTTTGAAGAAGAGGTATTTTTGCTATTTAATTTTTTTATTATAGTTTGATATATTAATATTTGGGTTGTTGGTAGCTGTTTAATTTTATTTTTGTTTTTGTAAAATATTTAGTGAATTAATTTTTTTTGTTTAAATTATTATATTAATGTTTTTTGTATTTATTTTTTGTATTTATTTCTGAAACGAAAAATAAATAATTTTTTTATTAATATTTTTTGTATTTTTTGTATTTAAAATTATTATATTAATATTTTTTGTATTTTTTCTGTTTAAATAATTTATTTTTTGTATTTATTTTCAAAACGAAAAATATTTTTTTCTATTTTTATTTTTTATATTTTCAAAACAGATTATATATATTAATATAGAAATATATGTAAAGTTATAATTTTTAATGTTTAATTTTATTTATATATATGTTTTAAAACAGAATATTAATTTTTTGTGAATATTTATATTTGGTTGTATTTATTTTTAGAAACAGAATATTAAAAACAGAAATATTTGGTTATATTTTTTGTGAATATTTTTTGAAATAGATTATTAAAAACAGAATATATTATTTTTAATGTTTTATTTATTTTTGGTTATATTTATATTAGAAACAGAATTATATTTATGTTATTATTTGTTATTAAAAACAGATTTTTGTTATGTTTTTGTTTATTATATTATATTTTTGTTATTAAAATCAGATTTTTATATATAGTGTAAATTTATATATTAAAAATAGAATATATTATTTTTAATGTTTGATTTATTTTTGGTTATATTTATATTAGAAACAGAATTATATTTATATTATTATTTGTTATTAAAAACAGATTTTTGTTATATTTTTGTTTATTATATTATATTTTTGTTATTAAAAACAGATTTTTATATATAGTATAAATTTATATATTAAAAATAGTTTATGTTTAAAAACATAATTTTTATATTAAAAAAAGAATTTTTATATTAAAAATAGAATAAATTTTAATAGTATATTTTTAATAGTATATATAGAATAAATTTTTAATAGTATATGTTTAATAGTATATAGCATGTTTAATAGTTGAAATAAAAAAAATATGTTTAAGAATAATATATATTAAATAGTTTAAATTTTTAATAGTTATTGTTTAATAGTATATTTAGTATATTTAATAGTTAAAACATATTAAAACAATATGTTATATTAATTTTGTAATATGTTGTATTATATGTTATGCGTGTATTATATGTCATGTTATATGTATATTTTATATGTTAGGTATTTTATGTTATGTTTTGCTTACTAATTATATGTATTATATTTTATGCTATATGTTTATTAAATGTTTAGTTATAGTAAAAAGTTTGTTTCTATTAAAAGTAATTTTTAGTTAATATAAGTTTATGTTAAAGAATAATAATAAGTTAGTTAATACTTGTATTTAATATTTTATTAAAATTCCTGAAATTGATATTAAAATCACATTTGTAATTAAAAAGACAATTATTGTTTAAATGTGCAGTATGGAGTATTATAGGTACTATCTTAGTTGGATGTACGATAGGTTGTATCCAAGAAGACGCGGACTTAAACCAAATTTTGAGGAGGGAGTTAAAGGGTTTATCACGTAGGCATTTTCTCAGGAATGTTGTCGAAGCGAAGGAGGAGTTAGATGTCCTTGTCTTAAATGTGGATGCATGCCTATAATTAGTGACCCAGAGGAAGTAGAACGACATTTGAAGAGAAGGGGTTTCATTGAAAATTATTGGGTTTGGACATATAATGGAGAAGAACTGCCGAGTAGCGTACCAGAGACCAGTAATACGCATGCTTCAAGTAGTCGATCACCGATGGAACATGGGGAAAACTTTAATCTGATCAGTGAGATGGTGGACGATGCTTTTGGTGTGAATGTGAAGTATGATGAACCTGAAGATTTTGATGGGGAAGAGTTGCCGAATGAGGATGCGCAAAGATTTTATCAGTTGTTGAATGAGATGAATACGCCGTTGTTTGAGGGGTCGTCGAACTCAAAGTTATCCATATGTGTGAGATTGTTGGCTGCCAAGTCAAATTGGAATGTTCCTGATCAGTGTTTGGAATTCTTCGCAAAAATGATGCTTGATGTGACTCCTACGAAAGATAACTTGCCTACAAGTTTTTATGATGCAAAGAGGTTGGTGTCGAAGTTGGGTTTAGAAGTAAGAAAGATTGACTGTTGCATTAGCGGTTGTATGTTGTTTTATGACAATGAGTTTGGTACTAATGATGGAGCGTTGGAGGAATGTAAGTTCTGTAAGAGTCCAAGATATAAAGTTCGTAGTAAAGCTATTGACCGCAAGCAAAAACGTGTAGCAGTGAAGTCCATATTTTATCTTTCAATAATACCAAGGTTGAAAATAATGTTTGCTTTAATGCATAGTGCAAGTCAAATGGCATGGCATCATACAAATAAAACAAGTTCAGACACTATGCGATATCCATCTGATGGCGAGGCATGGAAGCACTTTGATCGCATACATACTGATTTTGCCGCAAAACCTAGAAATGTGAGGCCAAGATTATGCTCTAATGGTTTTACTCCATGTGTCCAAGCGTCTGGATGTGGATATTCTTATTAGCCAGTTATTGTAACCCCTTACAATCTCCCTCCTGAGATTTGCATGACAAAACCATACATGTTTTTGACCTACCTCATTCCAGGACCGTTGAGCAAAAGCCGGAATCGATGTGTAGTTACAACCTTTATTTGATGATTTGAAGAGGTTGTGGATTGGAGAATGGACTTATGATATATCAAGTAAACAAAACTTTACTATGCGAGCTTCCTTTATGTGGACAATTAACGACTTTCCAGCACATGGGATATTATCTGGATGGGGTACGAATGACAAAATGGGATGTCCGCATTGCATGGGGAACACTAAGGCGTTTACATTGGAAAAGGGGGGAAAGTTTGTGGTTTGACTGTCACCGTAGATTCCTACCAAGAAATCATTCCTACCGAAGAAACAAGACTGATTTCAACAAAGATGAACGAGTAACAGATTTACCTCCGCCTCGATTGTCACCAGGTGAAGTATGGAACCAAGTTTGTGAACTACCAAAATTCACT
The DNA here is from genome assembly GCA_022829125.1 of Lathyrus tuberosus. NCBI lineage: Eukaryota > Viridiplantae > Streptophyta > Magnoliopsida > Fabales > Fabaceae > Lathyrus > Lathyrus tuberosus. The sequence continues at coordinate 2,177,594 of JALAZF010000516.1, forward strand.
GATATTGGTAAAGCATGTAGAATTCAAGGATATGGGGTCACGCACAATTGGACAAAAAAAAAGTATATTTTGGGACCTCCCATATTGGAAAGATAACTTGTTGTGCCATAATCTTGATGTTATGCATATTGAGAAGAATTTTTTTGATAATATATTTAACACAGTGATGGAAGTTAAAGACAAAACTAAAGACAATGAGAAGGCTATACAAGACATAAAAATTTGGTGTAATCGAAAAGAGTTGGAGTTGAAGCGTCAACCGAATGAAAAATTATTAAAACCCAAGGCTAATTACAGTTTAACTTCCCAAGAAGCTAATGCGGTTTGTCGATGGTTAAAATAATTGAGAATACTTAATGTTTATGCTTCAAATTTGGCAAGGTGTGCCGACGTTAACACAGGGAAGTTGCAAGGTATGAAAAGTCATGATTGCCATGTTTTTATGGAACGATTGCTTCCAATTGCGTTTGGTTCACTACCCAATCATGTGCTTAATCCACTAATTGAAATTAGTCAATTTTTTTAGAGATATTTGTGTGTCAACTTTAAGAGTGGATGGCATCGTTAAGTTGGACCGAAATATTCCAGTCATTCTCTGTAAGTTGGAACAAGTATTTCCGCCTGGTTTTTGTACTCTATGGAACATCTACATGTGCATCTTGCATATGAAGCTTTTCTTGGCGGCCCTGTTCAATATAGGTGGATGTATCCCTTTGAAAGGTTCATGAGTGATTCAAAGCGATCGGTGAAAAATAAAGCTAAAGTTAAAGGATTAATATATGAACATTACATGCATCGGGAAACACCTCATTTTTGCAGTCACTATTTTAATCACTTGATGTTAACTCCAAGAATCATAAGGAATCTTGTGAATGTTAACGAAAGAAGTCAATTTACCTTATCAGTCTTCGGAATTCCTGGTCATCCCTCTGGAAAGGAGGGTGTGCATTGGCTGACCCAAAAAGAAATGCAATCTGCACATGTTCATGTCTTAATTAACTGCGTCGAAGTTAAACCATATCTTGAGTAAGTATATCCAAACTGTTTAATATTCTCTACAGCATGAATACAAAACTTATTACCTTGAAACATATAGTGTGTTTCTTTATAGGGAATTTAACATCTCATAATTTCATAGCACCGGTGTACAAGAAACCTCTGGTCATATACATGCTCATTTCCAACATGGTTTAAGGAGAAATTATCATGCATTGTTGCACCGACTCAAGAAATACTCCATTTGAGAAACTTGTCTGAAGGCCCTATTCAAAGCGCAACTGAATGGCACACATACTTCGTGAACGGATATAAATTTCACATTGAGACATGGATTGAAGGGAAAAAACCATAAATAGTGGTGTATTTGTAAAAGGAGTTACAGATGGTGGTGAGGACGACTTTTATGGCTTTGTTAGACATATCTACGAGTTAGTATACAATTATTTGGACTCGGAAAATAAACTTGTCTTGTTTTATTGTGATTGGTATGATCTATCTGCCAGAGGTACAAAAAGAGATAAGACATATGGTACTGTTGAGATTCGAATGGACCGAAGGTACAAAGAGTATGACCCTTTCATAATGTCACATATTGTTAGACAAGTTTACTATGTTCCTTATCCTACAATTGTACCACGTAAACGAGGGTGGTCTGTTATAATCAAAACAAAACCATTGGGTCATATAGAAACTGACGATCTAGTGGAAGATGTTGCTTACCAAGTTGATGAAGTTGAACAAATTAGTGATGTGATTGCAGTTGAACAAATTACAAGTTTGTTTGATACAACGGTTGAGGGACATCAAGTTGATGCGTCTATATTGTTGGATGGAAATGTAGTGGACAAAGAGCATGAAGAGTTTGGATCCGAGGATAATATCACATTAGATGATGATAACGATATGGATGAAGAGCATGAAGATTTTGAATAAATTATTGGTGTAATTTAACTTGATGAAACCTTGTATTGAATGTGTAAATGAATATATATATATATATATATATATATATATATATATATATATATATATATATATCGATGAAATTGTGTTTTTTAAGGTTTATTATTTGTGTTCATGAATATATATTAAATGTGTATTCTTTATAAATAGGTAAAATGCCACCCCGAACTGATAAGGGTAAGAGTAAGAAGTCCCAGCGACCGAGAGTAGTAGTATGTCAGGCACCTCAGTCGGCCATGTGTCATCCCCCGCAGAGTCAGGTAGATCTTATGTCCATGGCCAATTCTCAGCCTTTCATGACATTACTCACCCATCTGGGGCTCCAGCTTTTATTAGCCCATCTGTGGGCCCTATCTTTCCACCTACCTACCTACCAGCAGGTGCCCTCATCCTTCATGCAGCCTGGGGGATCTAGCTTTCCACCTACCTACCAACAGGTGCCCTCATACTTCATGCAGTCTGGGGGATCGAGTTTTCCAACTCCCCCACAGGTACCTTCATCCTTCACACAGTCTGGGGGATCCCACACCGCACATCCCACACATGTACCTTTATCCTTCACACAGTCAGAGGGATCCCGCACCGCACATCCCACACAGGTACCCTTGACATTCACACATATACCTATGCGTGAGGATGATCATGAGGAGCCAGCTCTGGACGATCATGAGGTAGATGATGAAGAATACGATAATGAAGTGGAGGCTACCAATGATGAGGTGGTTCAGATCATTAATGGAAGATATTTTATTTGACCCAGCGGAAATTCGTAAGTTTTAAATTTTTATTTAAGTATACATGTTTCCATTTATTATATTAGCTTATATTTCATACTAATATAAATTGTTGATGTTTAGTTTTAAGCCGAGTCGGACTGCTGTCCAGTGTATAAGTTATGTAATTCAATAAAAGTATAAAAAAGCCTGGAAGAGATTTAGAGACGTTGATGGGTCAGAAAAAGAAGCTTGGTTTAAGTTATTTAAGGTATAATTAATTTATTCTTGTTAAGTTATGTACTTTATTTGTCAACTTATTTTTGTTTAAATTACTTTTTTATTATAATTATCTAACTATTTTATTTGAATGTCTTACAACAATATTGTAGAAAAAGTGTACGTGGAAAAAAAAAGAATGAGAAAGAAGTTAGAAATAATTATTTTGGCAGAACAGCAGTTTGACTTTCTGACATGCTACGACGTGCTAGACTCCATTGTGAACGGGAAAATATTCGTCCCAAATGGATAGGCAAAGAAGTATTCGATGAACTTCTTATTTATTGAGATTCAGATGCTGATTTTAATGCAAGATCTAAAAAAGCAAAGAAAATGAGAGCATCTGAAAAAGGTTGTAGCCTTAATGCAGTTGGAAGTATAAGTGTTGATGAACATGCTCGACGCATGGTAATTAATTATCACTACAATTTTAAGTTATATTATGTTTTATTATATATTTTTAATTAAAGTTAATTTTATAATTTAGGAAAAGAGATTGGGGAGGCCTCCACTCATGACAGAGCTGGCTGTACAGATAAGAACAAAAAAATTGGGGGATTTTGTTGACGAACGCACCAAAAAAGCTTTGGTAAGTCATTTCATTTTATTTAAATTATTTATATTTTTTTTAATGACAATTTTGTGACATGATTGCCATGTGGCAACTGAGATATTGTGGCGTGAAAATCACGTGGCTATATCTATTATTTAATTTAATTAAATTGTTTAATCTAAATTTAACTTAATTTTTTTATTGTTTGTGTAGGAGGATTACCAAGTATTGCTCACACAATTTTTGGTAGAAAATCCTTAGTATACTCCAAGAGGTTCCGAGCCGCTTAATCCACGAGTGAATTTTTATATTTGGGATTTAGTAACTGGCGGTAAGGGACCTAATGGATGCTTATTTGGTGTTGGAGCTTTGGCTGGTGGTATAAGAAAAGGGGACCGAACTCTATTTCAAAGAGTTAAATATGGCGAAGGAACGTCGCATCCACCACAATTGACCCCAGAAATGCTAGAAACAGTAAGACAACTAGCGCTAACTGAGGCGAGACGCAAGTTGGCGCTACGTGAGGCGGCACTAAAGACCCAGATGGAGGAGCAACAACGTCAAATAAAGGCAATGAATAAGAGACAAGCTGATATGGAGGCGATGATGCGACAATTTATGCAATCACAAGGTGGCATCAATCAAGTTGTTAGAGATGAAGGAGTTGGTGGACAACCACAGATGGATGACGACGATGACGATGATTTTGAGCTTGACGACTTTCTCGATCTGGGTTGATCCGAAAGATTTATTGTAATTTTCAATTTTTATTTTTTGTAAAATATTAATTACATTTTAGTATATTATTATACACTTTTTATTTAAAAATTTATTCTTAATTTTAGTTTTTATTTATATTTATTAGTTTTTGATATTAATTATATTTATTTATTTTTTAACTTAAATTGTTATTAAAAAAATTATTATTAATTGTGAATATTTATTAATTTTTGGTATTAATTATATTTATTAATTTTTTAGTTTAAATTATTATTAAAATCTGATTATTTATTTATTATTAATTAATTAATTAAAAATTGAAACTAATATACAAAACGTAGGAAAATAATCAGGTTTTTTTAAAATAAAAAAAAAATTTAGCCATGTGATATTCACGTTGCTACTTGTCACGCGAAATTCACGTCCCAACTTTTCACATGAATATCACGTGGCAAAAATCTTACACAACTTTGACCTTTTCTGCTACGTCTGATTTGCCTGCAATTTCTATTTTTTTTTGCGACGTGAGAATCACTTCACTAATTTGCGACGTGATTTTCACGTAGCAACAGAGTTGCCACACGCGCTCCTGCCACGTGAATGTTCATGTCGCTAAATTCACTTCGTGACATGATTTTTCACATTGTGATGTGAATATTGTAACACCCCACTTCCCCAATTTAAAGTACAACGCAAAATTTTAAAATAAATCAGAGTCTTTCACCAAAAGTGGAATGTCACATTTCAAATCCAACCAATAACTCATTTATTAAATAAAATAGCGGAAATCGTTTTATTAAATCAACTCACGGCCATTTGCCATCAACTTATGAAATATTCCACGTACATGTGTGGTTCACCAAAAATACACCAAAATAGGATACGTAACAAATGAAAGAAATAATAAATAACAAATTAATTAAAATCCCCAAATAGTTCCCGTGTTACGTATCAGAGCACTCCTATAGACTCGATCAGCAACACCAATATCCAAGCTACCTATGTACCTGGATTATCTGTACTCCCGAAGAAGCACAGACACAACAACATCAAAGGGGTGAGAAATCACGTTCAAATATTATAGGTGAATAAATACATGATAAACAGGTAGTCACCATACACAAACACCATCATTTATCAAATACGGCCTACTGCCCAATATCATCAACAACAATAAATAATGAAATGCAACACAACACCATGCATGCGGTATCGACTCGTTGGTTCATTCAATCGAACCCAGGATAGATCACATACACCTCTACTTGGCAATGATCTATCCCCAACATTCTCCACATAGGAGTATAGATGAATCGCATACACTCCTCCTGAGCAACGATTCACCCCACCAATCACCATGAAATGCAATGACACCAAATGCATATAAAACACATGTATATTATCACATTAATACATGCTCACGATCCTCCTGATCACACCAAAATTAAACACCAAACAAACAACGTTATACACATCAACTATTAATTAATCAATTAATTAATTTAAAATTATTAAACTGATTAATTTCATCACTGAATTATTATCCCTCAACAACTGACTTCTATCCTCAACCTCTCAAACCTTTAGAAATCACTTCCGATGCGAAAACGGGAGAGAAATCGCGAAACGGGAAAAATCTGCACTCAGTCTGCCCATACGCGTACTGACCCAAGTCATACGTGTATGCCACACTTCCCCGCACATCCATACGCGTAAGGCCCCATATGATACGCGTATCTCTTCACAGTGCCCAAGGCCATACGCGTACTGCCTCCTGCTATACGCGTACGGACAGAGACGTTTCCTTACTGAATTTCCCATTTTCCAATGCCATACGCGTATGCTCTCTCTTACGCGTACTGCCCGGTTCCCTTACGCGTATGGCCCCTTTTTCTTCACTCCCATACGCGTACGGCCTAGCCCCATACGCGTATGGCCAGATCTATTACGCATTTCACCAGAGACCTCCCTATTCTGCATCCTGCTACGATTCTACACATTTTCCACTTCTAATCAGTCCTATAATCCTTTCTACATTGATTTTAGGTTCTATTTTCCTTCTTTCCCTTGCACTCTATGATTACTACACCAGTTACAGGCCTAAAAACCCAAATCATTTCCCTCAAATTCGACTCAACAGCAACAGTTACATTTATACGACAGCAGCAACAGCAGAAATTTCATAATCACAGATCGATTCAAACACCAATTCATTATCAGATCAGATATACATAAATATTCATCAACACAGAATTTTCATACCAATTCCTACGGGGTTAAGGACTCCCCACTACCCGATCACGAATTAAACACCAATATTAAACCCGTTTCTCCCCCCTTACCTCGAATTCTTGCTTAATTTCCCGCGAAAATTGATAGATTGGGGAAGATGATCCAAGCCCTAACACACCTTGTTCTTCCTCTCCTCTTGGTTCTCTATTCTCCTTCTCTCTCTAAAACTCTTACTATTCACACTTTTACTAATTACTAACAATTAGACTCTAATTACCAATTTACCCTTACTAATCTCATCAACCAATAATTTAATTATATTAGGTCCTATTTTTACTAAATAAATTTAATAATAATATTAACCAAAACAATATTAATACTGATGATAATAATAATATGAAATATATCATTACACTAATAATAATAATAATATTTCTATATTATTAATATCACCTCCTACGCATTCAAACACGCACCCACCCAAAGCCAATAACTAGAAATAACACCGGACGTCTAAATAATTAAAATGGGGTGTTACAACTCTCCCCCACTTAAATTATTTTCGTCCTCGAAAATTACCTGATGGAAACAATTCTGGATACGACTCTCGCATCCTGCTTTCCAATTCCCATGTCACACTGCCTCCTGCAGCACCTCCCCAAGCTACTCTCACCAGAGGTATCTCCTTTCCTCTGAGTTGTTTCATCTTACGATCCACGATTCTTAACGGCATCGTCTCAACAGTAAGATTCTCCCTGATCTGAACTTCGTCTCTCTGAATCACATGAGACGGATCTGCAACATACTTCCGAAGTTGCGACACATGGAACACGTCATGCAAGTTCGAAAGTTCCGGTGGCAACGCCACTCTATAAGCAACTGCACCAACTCTCTGCAAGATTTGATACGGTCCAATAAACTTAGGATCCAACTTCTTGGATTTCAAGGCACGACCCACTCCGGTCACTGGGTTAACTCTTAGGAACACGTGATCACCCTCACTGAATTTCAATTCCTTCCTCCGGTTATCATGATAACTTTTCTGCCTACTCTGAGACGCCTTCATCTTTTCACGGATCATTTGAATTGTCTCAGTAGTCTGTTGCACAATCTCTGGTCCAAGCACCACATTCTCACCTGTTTCATACCAACACAGAGGTGTCCTACACCTCCTACCATACAAAGCTTCGAAAGGTGCCATTCCAATACTAGAATGGTGACTATTGTTGTACGTGAACTCAATCAATGGCAAATGAGTATCCCACGCACCACCCTTTTCCAATACACATGCCCTCAGTAAATCCTCCAACGACTGAATGGTCCTCTCTGATTGACCATCGGTCTGTGGATGATAAGCTGAGCTCAACTTTAACTTAGAACCCAAGGCTTCCTGTAGACTTCTCCAAAATTCTGAAGTAAACCTCGGATCTCTATCCGACACTATGCTCGACGGAACACCATGCAACTTTACAATTATTCTGATATAAATCTCCGCCAGCTTCGACAATGGAAAACTGATGTTAATTGGTATAAAATGTGTGGACTTCGTAAGTCGATCCACCACTACCCAAATAGCATCAAAGCCTCTCGCCGTATTCGGCAACCCGGTCACAAAATCCATAGCAATACTGTCCCACTTCCATTCCGGAATCTCCAACGGTTGCATCAATCTCGAAGGTTTCTGATGCTCCACTTTTGACTTCTGACATGTCAAACAAGCATAGACAAACTGAGCTATGTCCCTCTTCATACCGGACCACCAAAACAACTTCTTCAAATCATGGTACATCTTTGTAGCTCCCGGATGAATACTTAAGCTACTCCGATGACTTTCCTCTAAGATTGCCCTTTTTAATTCTCCATTATCCGGCACGCAAATTCTGCCCCGGAATCTTAACACACCAACATTATCAACTTTGAAGCCACTATCAGGGTCATCTCCTCTTGTAGGCATCAAGTCAACTAACTTCACATCCAATTTCTGATTCTCCTTAATCATATCCAAAAAGTCATTATTCACCTTCAACATACCCAATCTGACACTTTCGGGCGTAGTTTCACAAACCATGCTCAAATCTCTAAACTGTTCAATCAATTCCAGTTCCTTCACCATTAATGCAGACATATGAATTGTCTTCTGACTCAGAGCATCTGCTACAACATTAGCTTTTCCCGGATGGTAACTCAAATTAAAGTCATAGTCTTTCAAGAATTCTAACCATCTTCTCTGCCTCATATTTAATTCCTTCTGATCGAACAAGTACTTCAAACTCTTGTGATCACTAAACACCTCAAATCTCGATCCATACAAATAATGCCTCCAAATTTTTAACACGAACACTACTGCAGCTAATTCAAGATCATGAGTAGGGTAGTTCCTTTCATGCACCCTTAATTGTCTTGAAGCATAAGCTACTACCTTGCCATCTTGCATCAACACACCGCCTAATCCCATCTTAGACGCATCACAATACACTACAAAAGAATCATTCGGACTTGGTAAAATTAGCACTGGTGCTGTAGTAAACTTCTTCTTTAATTCCTCAAAACTTTCCTCACAGGCAGCATCCCAGACAAAAACTTGATTCTTTCTGGTCAACTGAGTTAATGGCAACGCCAATTTAGAAAACCCTTCGATAAACCTTCTATAGTAACCTGCCAGACCCAAAAAGCTCCTAATCTCCGTTGCGGTCTTCGGAGCCTCCCATTGAAGTACCGCACTTACTTTAGAGGGATCCACCACAATACCATCGCCAGAAATAACATGGCCTAAGAAACTCATAGTCTTCAACCAGAACTCACACTTCGAGAACTTTGCAAACAACTTATTATCTTTCAACACCTGCAATGCAATTCTCAAGTGACCTGCATGCTCTTCGTCAGATTTAGAATAAATCAGTATATCATCGATAAACACCACAATAAACTGATCCAGATAAGAGTGGAAAATACGATTCATATATTCCATAAATACACCCGGCGCATTAGACACTCCGAAAGGCATCACTGCATATTCGTAATGTCCGTAGCGAGTTCTGAAAGCAGTCTTCTGAATATCACCTTCTTTCACTCTAATCTGATGGTAACCCGACCTCAGATCAATTTTGCTGAACACACGAGCTCCCACTAGCTGATCCATTAAGTCATCAATCCTAGGGAGTGGATACTTATTCTTAATGGTCACTTTATTCAACTGACGGTAATCAATGCACAGACGCATACTACCATCCTTCTTTTTCACCAACAACACTGGAGCCCCCCACGGCGACACACTTGGTCTGATAAACTTCTTATCGAGCAATTCCCCGACCTGAGATTTCAACTCTGCCAACTCTGATGCAGACATCCTGTACGGTGCCATAGAGATAGGTCTGGTACCTGGTACAAGATCAATAGCAAATTCAACTTCCCTTGTCGGAGGCAATTCTGTGATGTCATCTGGAAACACTTCAGGAAATTCCTTAACTACCGACAGTTCATTAACTGAAGTCTTGCTTTCAACAGATAACGAGGCAAAGACTGCAAACAACTTTGCTTCCTCTTCCAACAATGCCCTCAACTCTTTGCTAGACAGCGAATCCGCTAACGCTTCCTCTTCAGGAGTAAGAAACAGCAGCGCCTTCCTGAAGCAATCAATATACACTCTGTTGAACTCTAACCAGTTCATTCCCAAAATAACATCAAGATTACCGAGTGGCAAACAAATCAAGTCCACTCTGAAATCTCTACCAAACACGGTCAGTGGACACTTCAAACACACCAAAGAAGTAACCACAGAACCAATAGACAGAGTTTCAATCGTCATCCTCTGCTCTAGAGTAGACGGCACAATCCCTAATCTCTTCACACATTCAACAGAAATAAACGAGTGCGTTGCACCCGTGTCAATAATAGCAATCAAAGGAACATCATTAATAAAACAAGTACCTTTGACGGAACGCTCCTCATCAGTAGATTGAACTCCCACCAAAGCAAACACCTTCCCACTAGATTGAGACGCCTGAGACTTCTTCGACTTCTCACAGTGAGTACTGATGTGACCCTTTTCTCCACAATTATAACAAGTAGGCATAGTGGCTCTGCAGTCAGCTATGACATGACCTGTTTTGCCACACTTGAAGCACTTTTTCACCTCTTTCTGACAGTCGTTCGCACGGTGACCCGCGCCACCACATTTGAAGCACTTGAGAGTATCAGCACCTGCTCCCTTCTCCTTTTGCTTCTTCCCCCCATCAGTCTTCTGTTTCCCCTTATCAGCTGGAGCACTGTAAGGAGTACCTCCAAATCTCTGCTTATTTTTCTTCTCATTCACAGCTTTGTAATGAGCAATTCTGGTTCTGTTGTCATTGTCAGAAATTCTGCTTCTGCTTACCAGCTCTGGATAGTTTCTTATCTTCTGATAAGCAATACCCAATTTGATCTCGGGACGCAGCTCGTTCTCAAACTTCAGACACTTCGATGTCATAGCTTCTTCAGTATTATAATGAGCACAATACTGAACCAGTTCCTCAAACTTAGCGGCATACTCAGCCACAGTCTTATCACCCTGCTTCAGCTCCAGAAACTCGACTTCCTTCGCACTGCGAATGTCTTTCGGAAAATACTTTTCCAGAAACTCAGCTTGAAACACAGCCCAAGTAATCTCAGTACCTGCAGCTTCCAATCTCTGATGACTGTTGTCCCACCAAGCCTCAGCCTCTCCCTCCAGCATATGAGTACCAAACCGTACCTTCTGAGCATCACTGCATCCCATGGTCCTGAAGATCTTCTCCACAACCTTCAGCCATTTTTGTGCAGCCTCTGGGTCCAAGATACCTCCCTCATATGTAGGCGGCTTGTTACTCTGAAACTGTGCTAAGTCACGAAACTGAGCACCTCTACCCTGGTTGGCATTCTCTACAGCTTGTGCCATGGCTTTCATAGCAGCAGCAAGAGCATGATCATTCCTTCCTGCCATACTGGACAACGATCACCACAAGGTCAGAACATCAAAATCAAATCCTATTCTAAGGACAGACTCAACTACTACACTGGCCGGACGGACCGACCTGCTCTGATACAAATTGTAACACCCCACTTCCCCAATTTAAAGTACAACGCAAAATTTTAAAATAAATCAGAGTCTTTCACCAAAAGTGGAATGTCACATTTCAAATCCAACCAATAACTCCTTTATTAAATAAAATAGCGGAAATCATTTTATTAAATCAACTCACGGCCATTTGCCATCAACTTATGAAATATTCCACGTACATGTGTAGTTCACCAAAAATACACCAAAATAGGATACGTAACAAATGAAAGAAATAATAAATAACAAATTAATTAAAATCCCCAAATAGTTCTCGTGTTACGTATCAGAGCACTCCTATAGACTCGATCAGCAACACCAATATCCAAGCTACCTATGTACCTGGATTATCTGTACTCCCGAAGAAGCACAGACACAACAACATCAAAGGGGTGAGAAATCACGTTCAAATATTATAGGTGAATAAATACATGATAAACAGGTAGTCACCATACATAAACACCATCATTTATCAAATACGGCCTACTGCCCAATATCATCAACAACAATAAATAATGAAATGCAACACAACACCATGCATGCGGTACCGACTCGTTGGTTCATTCAATCGAACCCAGGATAGATCACATACACCTCTACTTGGCAATGATCTATCCCCACCATTCTCCACATAGGAGTATAGATGAATCGCATACACTCCTCCTGAGCAACGATCCACCCCACCAATCACCATGAAATGCAATGACACCAAATGCATATAAAACACATGTATATTATCACATTAATACATGCTCACGATCCTCCTGATCACACCAAAATTAAACACTAAACAAACAACGCTATACACATCAACTATTAATTAATCAATTAATTAATTTAAAATTATTAAACTGATTAATTTCATCACTGAATTATTATCCCTCAACAACTGACTTCTATCCTCAACCTCTCAAACCTTTAGAAATCACTTCCGATGCGAAAACGGGAGAGAAATCGCGAAACGGGAAAAATCTGCACTCAGTCTGCCCATACGCGTACTGACCCAAGTCATACGCGTATGCCTCACTTCCCCGCACATCCATACGCGTAAGGTCCCATATGATACGCGTATCTCTTCACAGTGCCCAAGGCCATACGCGTACTGCCTCCTGCTATACGCGTACGAACAGAGACGTTTCCTCACTGAATTTCCCATTTTCCAATGCCATACACATATGCTCTCTCTTACGCGTACTGCCCGGTTCCCTTACGCGTATGGCCCCTTTTTCTTCACTCCCATACGCGTACGGCCTAGCCCCATACGCGTATGGCCAGATCTATTACGCATTTCACCAGAGACCTCCCTATTCTGCATCCTACTACGATTCTACACATTTTCCACTTCTAATCAGTCCTATAATCCTTTCTACATTGATTTTAGGTTCTATTTTCCTTCTTTCCCTTGCACTCTATGATTACTACACCAGTTACAGGCCTAAAAACCCAAATCGTTTCCCTCAAATTCGACTCAACAGCAACAGTTACATTTATACGACAGCAGCAACAACAAAAATTTCATAATCACAGATCGATTCAAACACCAATTCATTATCAGATCAGATATATATAAATATTCATCAACACAGAATTTTCATACCAATTCCTACGGGGTTAAGGACTCCCCACTACCCGATCACGAATTAAACACCAATATTAAACCCGTTTCTCCCCCCTTACCTCGAATTCTTGCTTAATTTCCCGCGAAAATTGATAGATTGGGGAAGATGATCCAAGCCCTAGCACACCTTGTTCTTCCTCTCCTCTTGGTTCTCTATTCTCCTTCTCTCTCTAAAACTCTTACTATTTACACTTTTACTAATTACTAACAATTAGACTCTAATTACCAATTTACCCTTACTAATCTCATCAACCAATAATTTAATTATATTAGGTCCTATTTTTACTAAATAAATTTAATAATAATATTAACCAAAACAATATTAATACTGATGATAATAATAATATGAAATATATCATTACACTAATAATAATAATAATATTTCTATATTATTAATATCACCTCCTACGCACTCAAACACGCACCCACCCAAAGCCAACAACTAGAAATAACACCGGACGTCTAAATAATTAAAATGGGGTGTTACAAATATCACGTGGCAAGTGACATTTTTTTTGTAGTGATTACTCTACAACATTAGGAAAAAGGGTCTACCTATTCTTTATGTGGTAGTTTCTTACTTCGCCACTAACCATCCGCTTCTTGGGCCTTGCGGCCAACAAGGAAGAGTTGTTCCCTAAGCCCATGTCTTTTCTTTGAAAGACGAGGGTTTGTGACATATGTTTCTACCCAACCACGGGATCTTAGGCCGTGGAAATCTCGAATGGAACCTTGCTAGTCCAAGAACGAACAGATTAAATGGCTATTTTGGGAGTTGTAACGTGACGTTGAGAATGTTTGATATGCCTTTACTTGATAGTTAGCAATGACGTTTCTCATTCTTTAGAGTGTTTGGATGTTTCCAAACTGTTTTTGGGAAGTTCCTAACCGTTGGTAGGCGCAGTGATTCGACCGGTTTCATGTGCCTGAATAGAGCATAGAGGGATTATGAAGTGCCTTCTTTCCTTTTTTGCTACGAGTAATCTATGAAGAAAGTGTATTTGTTTTGCTGTTGAGTCAAAACTAACGATTTCACTTGTCGTTGTTGGGTTTACATGTTGCATTGGTCCTTTCTTCTGAGTTCGAAGTTTTAGTATTTCTTTACCCACTGCGTTCTTTCATTTAATCATGCTATAATTTCAATTTTGAGAAAGAAAGCTGGTAAGAATGCGACAAAGTCTCATTCAAAATTATAAATATCTCATAATATCATTTATATTAATTTAGATAATTTTTAAATTGATATAAAAAGTATTTATAATATTATAATATTAATAAACTGGCTGCAAACCGAAACGACAAAGTCTAATACTCGTGAATCATTTGAACCAAACCCGAACAGTATCGAACCCTTTATCTGACCACGCTGCCACCAGACCGCGTCCTCGGCATCTTCACATCAATTTTTTTATATAAACCTTCCAATATATTCCAAAAAAGAAAATAGTACAAAATGAGGGGGAACAAGTTAGCCCCAAGATCAAGAGAACCTAAAGAAAGATAAGCATAACCTATTCTTTACAAAATCCTTCTGAATCCCTATTGGAATGGAATTAAAAAATGTTAGAGAGTAGGCGCCGAGCGCAAAATTCTCCAAAAATTCAGCACAAGAATTACCTTATCTATATATGTGGGTGATGATTAAGTTAGAAAAATTGCTAGGGAGAAAAAAGAAATTCTAACGGCTTCTGAATTTCCAGGGAACTAGGTCGCGGTTGTGAAAAGCTTTGGCCACTAAGGTAGAGTCAGTTTCAAGCCAAAGCTTAGACCAAGCCCTCAAAATTGCAATTTCTATGGATTTGATGGCGGCTTTAAATTCATCTTGAGCGGGAGAGTCGCAGAGAAGATTTTTCGCAAAATCTAGCAAGAAGTTTCCAAGGTGATTCATAAAAATACCTCCACCAGCAGCCAAAGAAGAATCACGAACAAAGGCACCTTCGGTGTTACATTTGATCCAATCGACGGGAGGAGGTTCCCACAGTACCTCTTTAATGGACGGAGCCTTTGGAGGCTTGATGCGACCGTTAAAAGCTTTTATAATTGAGAAATCACGCATACTAATCAATGACGTTTTGGAGCAGGCATTGTCGGACAGAAAAACCTGATGGGAAATCCAATTCAAATGATGATTCAGAGTAGCATTCCCGATACCAAATTTACGATTATTTCGGTACCTCCAGATAAGAGCCAGCGAGTTAATGAAAGCAGCATGTAAAACCAACCCGGCTTGGGGAGAGGAAATGTGAGTACCAAGCAGCAGACAATTCGCAATCGAATTCGGGATATAAGGGATGTTGAGCTTCAAACGTAACCAACCCCAAATTTTCAAAGCAAATGAGCATTCGAAAAAGATGTGTTGAAACGACTCAGCAACAACATTGCATAATTGGCATCTCGAAACCAAAGAAATACCTCTCTTTATTAAATGATCATCCGTTGGGAGACATTGATGAAGCATCCTCCAAATGAGACAAGCACGATTAGGCGGAGTAGCGGCGTTCCAAATACTATTAGCCCAAGGAACCAAAGGGTACGAGCCAGATTTGAATTGATATGCATCTTTCAAATTCAGAATTCCACTGTCATTATTACACCAGAACAAGAAATCGTCTCCGACATGATTTAACCGCGTTGAGTCCACCAAATTTTGAAGGAACATGAACCAAACAAACCAAAGTCTCAGAATATTCTAATTACCATCAAGCAGAAAATCAACAACCAAGGAATCTGGATCGACCCCTTTCTGTAACAGAATCTTTGAACCGACCATAAAGATGAGAGGTTCACCAGCCCAGGGGTCTTTCCAAAAACGAACCTTCCGCCCAGAACCAATAGACCAACGGGAATTACTTATCAAAGTAGAAACTTCCATTTTAATACGAGACCAAATAGAAGAAGAGATATGATGTTTAACGAAACCATAAGGACGAGAAATACGGTTTTTCAGCAGAGCCACCCAAGTCTCATTGAAATTCATTAAATCCCATAGCAACTTAATGTTGGTAGCCTCATTCAAAGTTAAGAGGGATTTGATCCCCAACCCGCCACTAGCAGTGGGCCGACACAATCTATTCCAAGCAATCGTGCAAATTTTCTTATTGTTGATGCTACTAGACCATATAAAGTTTCTACAGGCAGCCTCAAGAGATTTGAGAATAGAGATAGACCAAGAGTAAATGTGCATGGAGTATAGTAACATGATGTGAACAACCGACTTAACAAGCGTAATTCTACCTGCCATTGAAAGACAAGAACCTTTCCAACCTGTGAGTTTGGCAAGGACCCTGTTAGCAATAGGAGTAATGTAACTTTTCTTTACTCTACCCTTAAAAAGCGGAACACCAAGGTAGTTAAAAGGGATTGAACCACTTTGAAATCCTGTGAGCTCCAAAATTTTTTGCTTCCTTCTAGTTGAAACATTAGCAGAATAAACACAGGATTTAGAGAGATTGATAACCTGACCCGACACTGTAAAATAATTCTTGAAAATGTCCAGAAGAGTCTTAACATTAGAAATATTAGCAGAGCAGAACAATAATATGTCATCAGCATACATAATATGCGATGGAATATGATTGTTTCTATAGGCCTTAAAGAGTTGAAGCGAACCATCAGACACTGCATTAGCAATAAGTCTGCTCTATACATCTTCGGCCATACAAAAAAGAAGTGGGGATAAAGGGTCCCCTTGACGGACGCCACAGCTGCAGCTGAAATAACCATAAGACTGACCATTGAAATTGTTAGAGAGGAAAACGGAGGAAAGAATGGCGCGAATCCACTCACAGAAGGTAGTGCAGAAGCCAAAAGCTTTGAGAACCTTAAGAATGAAATCCGAGTTGATTGTGTCGAAAACTTTGGATATATCAACTTTAATGGTGATGTTTCCATGTTTGCTTTTCTTATTCATCACATTAATAGCTTCCGAAACAAGACAGATGCAGTCCCTAATGTTTCGACCGCGGATGAAGCCACGCTGCTCCGAAGAAATAAGGAAAGGCATGATAGGAGAAAGTCTCTGGGCAATGATTTTTGTAATAATCTTGAATTTAAAGTTGCAGAGGGCAATGGGTCTGAAGGAATCCATTGTGTTAGCATCTTTGGTTTTTAGAATGAGGATAATGGAATTAACATTGAAGTTGGGAGAGATCCAACCATGCTTGAAGAATTGCCAAACTACAGCACAAACCTCATATTTGATAATATCCCAGCATGTATGGTAGAAAATACCGCCAAACCCGTCGGAACCAGGGGCACTGTGCTTGTTGAAACTGAAGATCGCATTACGAATTTCTTCAACCGAAGGAATATTCACAAGGATGGAATTCATGTTGCTAGAGATGATTGAAGGAATAACGTCATCAACAATGGATGTGTCCACTTCATTACCTGCAAAACAAAAAAGGTTAGAATAATAATTGACTACCAGTTGAGCCATACTGTCTTGGTCTGTAACAGAGCGGTTTCTGTCAATCAGCAGGGAGATCAGGTTATTAGAACGCTTGATCTTAGCCACTCTATGGAAGAAAGAAGTGTTACGGTAGCCATGAAGATGCCAATTCAACCCAGATTTTTCCGCCCAGAAGAATTCTTCTTGATTCAGAGCTTGCTCAAGCTCATACTGTTGTAAGTTCTTCTCCAAAGATCTAAGAGAGTCTAATGAGCTTTTCTCATTAATTTGTTTTTAAATTTCTCAAAGCTAATTCTTTTTACTCTGAATCAGATTGTGAATGTTACCAAAATGATTCTTATTCCATTTAACTAAAAAAATATTCACATCAATAACTAAAAGATCATTCTATTTAAACATTAATTTATATTTTCGCTACAAATAATAACTTATACTTTGATTTTTTAAATACTTTTAAAGTTTAAATTATTTAGATTTTCTCTTTGTGAAAATTCCAAAGTAGCAAATTTTTTTATTAAAAAATGAGAATATAAAAAATAATGTAGGGTAGAACCAAAGGGTATGAAAAGAAACATAGTTAGGATTAGGACTGTTACAAAAGTGGCCAGCCATCGTCAGCTGGATAAATTGATGAAAAGGCATATCAGCCGTTTTTTGTATTGAGATAGATAGAGATGTTTGGGATGTGACTTGACTGCTTATCTCATAA
Source organism: Lathyrus tuberosus (assembly GCA_022829125.1). NCBI lineage: Eukaryota > Viridiplantae > Streptophyta > Magnoliopsida > Fabales > Fabaceae > Lathyrus > Lathyrus tuberosus. Next base: position 2,195,862 of record JALAZF010000516.1, read on the forward strand.
ACAAAACATTTTCAGTAACTCACTCATTAGGGTGGATAATCGGTCGGTTACGGTCGATTTCGAATCGAAAACTTAAATCTGACGTAAATTATGGTTTTATTTATATGGTTCAATTTCGACTGTTAAAATTTTGATTTTCGTCGGATTCGGTTAACTCATTTTGGCGGTTAAGTTGGTTTAATATTTATTAAAAAAATTTATAAAAATAATTTTTTTAATTTTTGTATAAAAAATATTAAATTTTTAGAATAAAACTATTTTTTAATAAAAATTATTATTACAAAATAATATTTTTAATATTATTTAACATTAATTTTAATCATTATCATACTTTAACCGATAAACTAAATAATATACAAAATTTTATATTACATATTTTGTATTTTTTGGGGTATTTAATGCAATTATCAATTTATAAAAATGATAATATCCTGCAATATTATGAATCTCATTTTTATAGTAAGTCATTCATATATTAATAAAAATAAATAAAAAATATATTAATTAAATTCGGTCGTTTCCGATTTTCGTCAGATCCAAAATTAGCATCCGAATCCGACTGAAATAACTCTATAATATCTAAATTAAACTACCGAATCAACCCGACACCCGATCCAACCTAATTAATTTGCATAAAAAATACAACAGATCGGTCGGTTTGAATCGGTCCACCCCTACTCATCATGCTCGTTCATAAACTTTATTTTTTTAACATTTATTTAATTATTTTTCACACGTTTTTAATTCTTTTGTTCTTTACTTGTTTTCTTTGCGGTGGCCTCGTCGGCAAAAAGTAGGTCCCGAATTTGTCTACCATACTATTAATATAACTTATAAGAGATTAATATCAATCAGAACCAATACAACTTGTTGTCGACAAGAGAGGAAGCGGTTCAAATAACTGCACCGTTAAAATTAACTATTAATAATAAATAAATTGATTTCAAGAGTTCTCTTATCTTTTGTATTCTATATTTATTAATAAATATATGAGAAAAAAAAGTAATGTATTGATAATATAAATTATTTTATATTTTTAATTAGAGATTAATTGAAATATATTGTCAGTGTAAAACTATTTTACACTGACATCCAATAAGACTAGATTATTTTGACACATAATTATAGAATTAAAAATAAATTAAATTAAATTATAATTAAACTATTTAAATAACTACTTATTTCATATTTCTCTCCTCTTATGTGTCAAAATGATTCAGTATTATTGGATGTCAATGTAAAGTAATTTTACACTGACAGTATATTTTAATTAATCTCTTTTAATTAATGATGATCATATATTTTATTAAATCATATTTGCATTTAAAAATTCTTTTAACAATATGAGAAATTGTTGGTTTATTATTAAATAATAATGTAAAATTATTTTATATTATCCATATATATCCATTAAACTCTAAATATATAGGTTGAAAATAGAGTTTAAAGTGGAGAAGAATTTGAATCTATTATTTTGATTTGTTTTTATTAAAGATGTGTTTGATTTAAAAGACAAGTTGTGGAAAAAAAAAAACAAGAACGTAAGTAGAGAAAAAAAAAATTGAAACATTGATTTTAAGAGAAGGAGAGAAAAATAGAAAAGTGAGAAATATCACATATTTTTTAAAATAATATAATGTTTTTTATAACAAATAGTATTTTTAATTAAATTAATTTAATTCTGTTATTTAAATTCAAATAATTAATTAATTATTTTCTTTATAAAAAACTAATTAGAAAATAATTAGTTCTAATGTTTATTTTCAATAGAGCTTATATATTTTTTTATAAATTAATTAACATATGTTAAAAAGGGTATAATGCTTAAGAACTAATATATAAACTTAAATATTTTATATATATTTTTAATAGAACTTATATATTTTATAAATTGATAATTGATATAAGGATATACATTTAAGGAATCTTTGAGACACAGAAATAGTGACAAATAAATAAGAATTTAATTGGTATACACTGACAGTGTAAAATATTTTACACTGTCAACCAATCACCCTCATGTATCCCGCCACATCATACTGTAAATTTTAAATTACTGATATGACATGACAAATTGATGATTTCCTATTGGATGACAGTGTAAAATCATTTTACACTGTCAGTGCATACCAATTAAACTCAATAAATAAATACGTATAATATGTAACTATATAAATTTTTATTTAAATAACCCATTTTTTAAAAAGAAATTCCAAAATAATCCACATTTTAGAAAAATTTTCAAAATACTTCACTTTCTAAAAAAAAAAGCAGCAGAACATTGATGCCAATCCAATTTGCGACTGCACTTAAAAATTAAGAGGTGACGTCAATTGGATTGGAGACTTCACCAAGTGTTGTCAATCCAATTGACGTCTATGTGTAAAGTTTAAGTGGTGACACCAATTGATCTGACACCGGTGTGTGTTGTGTTATTTTTTTAATAGTAATTGACATTTTATATAACAGTCAGAATTAGAAATATTAATATTAATATTAAGTTATGTTTACACACGAAAACCAAAAATACTAATGTTGTTGACCGGGATGACCCAACCGACCACCGGTTCCACATCCCCTAACTACCCTAATGCGTGGTCCTAGCCCACGTTGTTGATTCACCTCAAGTGTTTGAGGATTTGAAGACCCAGGAACATCACCACCATCTGCACCATGTTCCCTAAGAAGTTCAGTCAATTCCACGAAGTCTTGTTCATACAATGACGCACTACCGCCGTAACTGAGTTTGTGACCCATGCCAGAGTAGTTAGGATGTGTTTGAATTATTGGTGTGTGACCGGGACAATTGAAGGGCGAAATTGGTGTGAATGATTCGTTGGGGAAAGGTTGATATGGTTGTTGTAGTGTCTGGTAGCCATCTGGTTGTTGAATGTTTTGGTTTTGTGATGTTTGAGCTTCCTGGCTATAGTAGGAGGGACGGTTGGTGTTAAATGATTGCTGAGTGTTTTGGCTACGGTGGCTATGGTAGGATGATGTGTTGGGGTCATATCGATGTTAGGTGTCTTGATATTGATCATCTTGTTGGCGGTGGTGCGAGGTATGCTCTTGGTATTGTGGTTGGGTGTTTGGCATGATAAGGTCGTAGGTTTGTCTGTTTATGGGCCGGTAATTTTGTTGGGTAGGGGGTTGTGAGAAACCGGTCTGGTAATTTTGTGGGGGGGGGGGGGGGGTTAGATGTTGAACCTTCTTGTGTGTATGTGACTTGGCGTGGGTCGTATAGGTACATATCCTTAGTCGGAAACTTAAATCCAACTGATTTGTACCAAGCCATATAATTATGAGTTGGTTTTTCTTCGGTTGGCATCACAACGTCACTTAAGACATGGTCAAGTTGGTGCTTCCATTTTCGACACTCAGATCTAGCGAAGCCTTACCAAAGGTTAAAGTCCATCAGTTGTTAACTCTTCGTAGATGCCATTCTCTGAGGTTTGTCGGGGGATATGGGATGTGTTGAAGCATGCCGAACTGCAGTTTAACACGACCACTATGGTGCATCTCCACTGTGGTGAACCTAGTGATCAGAGTGCATACAGTCCAAACGGTTATATCTTGTTCGTTGATTTCATGTTCATGATCCAAGTTTAGATATGGACGCCAAATGAACCGAAGCGGAAAATATATCATATTATAAAATGGGTGATATTAAAAACAAATTATTATGAATAGATTCGGTTAGTGGCATTACATATGCTGGTCTAAGGTGATCCAAGAGATTGTGATATTGGGTAATACAATATCTAGGACATCTGTTATAAGTCATACCATGAGCCGACCATCTGCACCAAAAAAGTAAATATATTATTTAGAGATGATAATCGGTAAAGTAACCAAATATAATTAATGTTAAGAACTTACTTTTGTGAGTACGGGAATGTAAACGAATTGTGGTTGACGGGCTCTAGGGACGGTAGTCTGGACCAACCCCATACTTTGAGCAAAGCAACGCATCCAGAAAATGTAGATGTGTCTTTGTGTACATTTTTACACAAAGAGATATACAGATAAGCCAAACAAGCGGACCCCTAACTATAACTTCTTATTTTATTTACATGTCTTATTAAAGGTAAATACATAACATGCATACTAGAACCACTACCTTCAGTAAATAAAAATAAACCAATTAAAAGCAAAATATAACACCTAGTTTTTATTATTCGAGCTTCTTCGGTAGAATTTTCATCTAACACAAAATTGTTGTAATATACCTTAAGGAGCAAAAGCAATATACCTTGGCCTCTCGGGTTATCATCTAACAAGTCGGTACCCAAAAGTTCCATGCAAATTGAATTTGTGTAGTTGGTTTTTCCATTTACCTCCTTACCCTCGATAGGCATCCCCAATAACATGTACATGTCTTCTAACGTTATGGTACATTCCCCTTGGCAAGATAATCTCGAGGCAGCATTCAATGAGGGCGTCATCTCAATTGGCGAGTGTGTACAAGTTATCAATGAAGGCGCCAACTCATTTGGCACATGTACTTCATGCATTGTCTTATCATATGTATATTTAATACACTTCAATTGTCATACCCTTACTCAAACTAACACAAATTCAATTATCATACCAAAAGAATAAAACCATGTCACCGGCACCCAAATATATTATCAATGCTCACTGCAACGGCTAGACATATGTTTTCGATGTATATGGGTTTGGTTTTCGAAACACCGAAATTGTCCGATTTACAATGAATAGAAATTCAAATTTCTCGCATTTGAAAAAAAGAATAGAAACCTATCTATAGATATTGAATATATGTTTTGTCATGTGTCTCAAATCATATACCGAAATCCAATTCATTTAAAAAACAATCAATTTAAATTTTACCCGCTAAAGGTACAAGACGATGAAGATGTTGAATATATGTTTGTTAGTCATGAACAGTTTGGTTTCAACTCTATTGAGTTATATATTACTCTCCAAAAAATTCTACCATCTCAACAATCTCAGATAATTGATCAAGCTAAATCTGATGAATCTGAAACAGAAGACTCAGATGAAGCCGAAGCGAAACTCGACGTCGTTGACAAAGAAGAAGAAGAAAGCGAGACACATGTCTATCATTTGTTGAACAATAACACTGAAGATGACGATCATCAAGCTCCATTACCTCCAAGTCATGTATACTGTCCACCTCAACATATGACAAACTTGGACTTGCACGACGATGAGAGTTCCTCAGATATGTTTTACAACCTGTATACGCGGTCAGAAGGTGAATTAAAAGTGGGAGACAATTTTCGGACCAAGGAAGAATGTGTGCGAGCTATTAAAAAAATATCATATGGATAACTCTGTTGATTTCAATGTACATCGAACTGATTCGAGAAGGTATGTTATTCATTGTCTTAATGTTCTTTGCAAGTTTCAGCTTGCTGCGTCTCACAGGAAGAGAAGTGCTTCTTGGTGGATAGCTTCTTTAGAGCCACTTCATAGTTGCATTGCCACTAATATTGTACAAGATCACCGAAAATTAAGCGCTGAATTGATTTATCAAGACATTTTGCCGCTTGTTAACAAGGACCCATCAGTGAATGTGAGTATAATAGTCTCTCATATCGTTACACAATATAATTATACTCCCACGTACAATAAAGCGTGGATTGTAAGGACAAATGATGTTGAAAAGGTATTCTCCAACTGGGAGGATTCATATAAAGAATTGCCAAGACTTTTAGTGGCATTTAAGACATACGTACCGAGGACTGTTGTAATTATGCATATTTTCGACATTTATGCCAGAAGGAACTTGTGTTGGTGGAAATAGAATATTTCACCAGCTCTTTTGGGCGTTTCAACCATGCATCAAAGGTTTTGAATTCTACAAACCTATTATTCAAATTGATGGAACATGGTTATACGAAAAATACAAGGGCATCTTGCTTATGGCAGTTGCACAGGACGACAATAATAATGTCTTTCCCATTGCCTTTGCTCTGTTTGAAGGTGAGACCGCTGGTGGTTGGAGTTTCTTCCTTAGGAATCTCAGAAGACATGTAGCTCCACAAGCCAATCTCTGTTTGATATTAGACAAGCATGCTGCTATTGAGAGTGCTTATAATAACCATGATAACAAATGGCATAATCCTCCTTCTACCCATGTCTATTGCATTAGACATATCGTACAAAACTTCATGTGTGCAATCAAAGACAAGAACCTTCGCAAAAAAGTGGTGAATGCAGGGTATACTCTAACTCAACTATCATTTCTGTTAGTTCTTGTGTTGGCTGGAATTTTGGTAAAACAAAGTTGAACAATGTTGATGTCATATGTCTGATGTCATAACATTGGTTCTTATCATCAGCTGTTGCAGGGGTGCAGTTTTGTGGTCTGATGTTATACATGATGTCTTGACATCAGTTGACAGAACATCAGAAAACCATCTGTGTGGTTTTTGGATTGCAGAATGTTAAGGTGTTGAAGAGTTAAAGTGCTGAAGAGTGATGTCACATGCGATGTCTTGACATCACTATACCAGAACATCAGTCTGCTGTGTTATTAGGGATGCGCGTGTTTCTGTTATTGGAGAGATATTCTGCTGAAGAGAGTGAGAGATTGTAGGCGAATATCTTGGTAAAGATATATTCTGGTGCAATCATAAGTGGAGCAGATCTTGTTGCTATTTTTAGGGCTGAAAGATTTGAAAAGATTTGAAGATAAAATCTGTTTTTAAATTCAAATCAAATCAGATATTTGGAGAAGATCTTGCAGCTGAATAGTGAAGATTTAAAAGATACATAATATCTTGGAAATATTATGTGGAGCTGAATTTAATGCATAAAGATATGGAGAATATTTAGAGTTAATTATTGAAGATTTAAATTGAAGATTTGATTGAAGATCCAATTAATAGCAGAATCTGTTGGAGATTTGGAACAGAAGATTTGATATGATTTGAAGGCCCAAATCCAGTTGGGAAATAGGTTATAAATAGAAGCATTGTAACCTAGTTTTAGCAAGCCAGCCATCATGTAGATTATAAGGGCTGTGTTGGTTGATGAACCACCCGGTTTGTGGGATGGTCATCGTGTTTATCTCGAAGCCTGTAGGCAAGAGATGTAGTGCTCTTGGAGGAAGCTGTTAAGCAACTCTAAGTATTGGTCTTAGTCATGAGGGTCATGTCTAGGTATTGTCATGGAAGTGTGTCTTCCAAAGTCTATGTAATAGAAAAGTTTAAGGAGTCAAGCTGTTGATGCAGTGACGGTGTAGTTGACTGCTAGACATCATCGAGATGATTGGAAGTGAGATGGAGTCTCTTACCTAGGGAGGACTTAGGTAGAAGGGTCATTGGGTAGTGATTAAATTAGGTAGATTGTCAACTGGTCTGTTGAGTCTGTAATTTGATACTACTAATAGTGGACTTCCTTCCTGGCTTGGTATGCTCCCAGATGTAGGTTGGTTGAACCGAACTGGGTGAACAATTGATTGTGTTCATTTACTGTTTCTATTATTGCCTTGTTTAGTAGATTGCGATGTTGTGACATTGCACAAGACATCACACATCTGTACCAGAATTTCAATTGGTATCAGAGCAGGCATCCTGTCTGTTTCTGGATGAGATCTAGGGAAGATACTTTCTGGTTCGTGAGCAAGGAAGATAGTTGCTGAGTTGTGGACTTGGCCAGTTCATACGGTTGGGTGTATGATCCCTTGAAGTAAAGGATGGACTATTTATCAGAGCTGCCATTGTGAGTGTGTTGACCCTTGGTGACAAGCAAGGATTTTTGAGCAGCACCTGAAGGTTGTTGAGGAGTTGTTGTATGTTCCGTTGTATGTGTTTTTGTAACCCTGGTTGGTTCTCGTATCTCTGGTGGTGAGATTCTAGGAAGGCATTCTCTTGGAAAGACATTAAGGGTTGGTCTCCTCAGCAGGTTGGTCTCTGACGTGGTAGTTGGTGCAAGGCAACTTCAACTGGTTGGTTTGAGAGATCGAATATTCTTGAGGATTATCTCATACCTTTGTTTTGGGGAAATAAGTGATCAGAAGGTGAATGGATTATTTTTAAGGCTTGATGAAGAAAGAAGAGGGTGGAGCCCAAGGCAAAAGAGTATCACTGTCAAATCTTTCATGCGGGAGTGAAGATCTTGATAAGGTATCTCTTAAGCTGAGTTGTGGTGACCTATTCAGGAGGGTCTTTCTGGTTATGTTGTCAGTTTCATCAAGAAAGAAGCTAAGCTTGATATGTCAATCCTAATGTCTCGACATCGCGCTACACATCAGTAGTTTAAAGGGAAAGTGCATCCTAGAGGTTGAGTTCAATAGCAGTGTAAATCAGCCTGGGGTCAATTGGTGTCTGCATTAGTTGTATGGAGTAAACTCTTCCAGCTTTGAGGCTTGAAGGATTGGAAGTAGCAGATTGTCTATGGTATGGCTTTAGATGCAGAAGGATGGCAGTTATCACTCTTAAGTTAGACAAAGGTCTGAACCTTGTGCTTATAAGAAGAAGCTTCTGGAAGAGTGTGTTATGCAAGTTACTGCAGTTTTGTTGGTCTAATCTTGGAAGTTGATCAGATGTTGATATGTTCTCATGTGTCCCCTACATGAGATATGTGTGGATTAATATGGTCGTAGTCTCCAAATCCATTGTAGAAGTGTTTAATGTGATGAAGACTGTTGTCAGAACTGATGTTGAAACATCATTTCAGTTCTTTGCTCTCTCAGCCAAAGAAAGATAGTTGTGCTCTTGGTGAAGTATCAGGTCAAGCCAATTAGTGGTGTGGATTATTAAAAGAGGGATCAGCTAGTGCCACAAGTGTGCAGGAAAAGAATGTCGTACCTTGTGTGAGAAGGTAATCTTATTCTGTCTAAGGGTAAATACTTTGACTGGAGACTGAGTATTTGTCTAGAGAATTAAGCAAAGCTGTGTCCGAATATTTTTTTTGGCCATGATGGAGTAGCTTGATGGTTGAAGATGACAACCTGAGGTAGCCTTATCAGCTGACTATTTCAGAAGTGTGTGAATGAAGGAGTGAGCATCATCTGCTGGCTGTTTGTAAAGACCTTGTTGGAAGCTTGGCAGTTGTCTGATGTGAGTGACGACATGAATTATGCTGTTGAAGATGCAGTCTATGAAGACATCATATTCTTGATGGTTAGAGCTTGGATCAGTTTATTTCTGATCTAAGTAGTTTGGAGCATGGGGTTTTCTCTGGTTGTGAAGGTCGAGGATAAGTGGCAGTTATCTCTGGCTTTCTACTGACGGCTCTACTAAGGGAAGTGGCATTCTTTGGTATAGCTATGGGGTAGTCTTGGACTACTTATTCTCTGAAGATTCAGATGTGGTAGGTTTGAAGTCTTTGGAGTTTCTAAGCAGGATGGAGGTTGTCTACTCAAACTTGATTGTTGAATCAAGTCTATGAGAGCATGGAAATCTGTTTCTGCAAAGGGAGGAGGTTCTTCTGAGTGGCAGAAAGTTGAGCTGAATTCAACAGTTGGATGTTCTGACATCTAGCTCAACATCAGGAGTCTCAGCTGGTGATGTGGCACATCAGCTAATGATAGGGTGATCTACAGGAATGATAGGATGCTTCAAAAAGATCATTCTCATGGCAGTTTGCGGGAGCTGCAGGAAGGAGAAGATGTTCATGGCTTAGGGAGTCTAAGTGTGTTTGCTTTTGAGCAAGTGGAGCATGTGACTTGAAGATCAAGTTTCCTTGGTAGATACCTGTGTGAGAGTTCTGACAAACGTGAAAAAGGTCAAAATGTGGCATTTGACTGTTTTCATATGAGGATTCGTGAATGAGGTGATCAAAACTGTGGCATTTGGTTAAGCTCAGAAGTGGATTCGAAGAATCAAGATGATCAGAGTGTGACAGTTGGTTATCATTGAGGTTTGTCTTGGAATAATTTACTCTTGGGCAGAAGGGTGATGAGTTGAAGACTCAAGGAGATTACTCTTCTTGAAGGTGGTTGAGAGTTTATTTCTCTAGTTCTTTGGATTACTATGCTATAGTAAGTCCAGTTGGTGGAACCTATCAAGAATCATGGTGATGATATCTTGGCGTGGGACAGATGTTCTAACTTATGTTGGGACATTATCTGGTTGAATATCCTTGGTGAAGGAAAATTATGCCCTAGTTCAGAAGATTGGTGCCTACATTATGCCTAAGGGGAGTCTACCTAATCATACGGGAGAATGATGAAGTAGAAGGTCTGCCTTAGATGGAGAATGTAGAGAAGACTGAAGTAGATCAGGTATTGATTGCTTGGAAATCTGAAGATGAAGAGTATGATAGGGAATGACTGTGTTATGATCAAGGAGTTCAGTGTGATCATTCCTGTGGATATTTCAGAGAGAAGTTGATCAGCTTGTCAAGATCAGGTGTGTTGAACAGAGAGTGCACTCTTGAAGACATGAAGATGAGTCTTATGTTTTCCATTCATTTAAGGAGCATTTGTTATCTTAGATAGGGGGAGAAGTAGCCAAGAGTATCAAAGAGTACAAATATCAGAGCATCAGAGCCAAGAGTACATTGTCATATGCTGCAGAGGATGTAGCTGATTGCTGTTGTTATAGTGCAGAAGTGCAGAAATTAAGGGGGAGAGAAGTAGGTTTGTTCAGCTATTGTGAGATGGAGATTAGTCTGCCTGCTATGGTCTGAGTATATTGGTTGGATGACTCAGAGGTTGCTTTTGAAATTTTGTGCTTGCTGCTATGTTCAGAGTTTGTCAAATTGTGGCTAAAAAGGGGGAGAAAGTTGCCATGGTTCTTGGTTTGAGGGGGAGTTTGCCCTATGCTGGTGTGAAAGTGAGTTTATGCAGCTTGTTGGTTTTTGTTGCTGCTGGTTAGTGAGTTTGTGCAGCGTGTTGAGGAGGTGTTGTTATGGCAGAGTTTGTTTTAGCCAAAATTAGCCAAAGGGGGAGATTGTTAGTTCTTGTGTTGGCTGGAATTTTGGTAAAACAAAGTTGAACAATGTTGATGTCATATGTCTGATGTCATAACATCGGTTCTTATCATCAGCTGTTGCAGGGGTGCAGTTTTGTGGTCTGATGTTATACATGATGTCTTGACATCAGTTGACAGAACATCAGAAAACCATCTGTGTGGTTTTTGGATTGCAGAATGTTAAGGTGTTGAAGAGTTAAAGTGCTGAAGAGTGATGTCACATGCGATGTCTTGACATCACTATACCAGAACATCAGTCTGCTGTGTTATTAGGGCTGCGCGTGTTTCTGCTATTGGAGAGATATTCTGCTGAAGAGAGTGAGAGATTGTAGGCGAATATCTTGGTAAAGATATATTCTGGTGCAATCATAAGTGGAGCAGATCTTGTTGCTATTTTTAGGGCTGAAAGATTTGAAAAGATTTGAAGATAAAATCTGTTTTTAAATTCAAATCAAATCAGATATTTGGAGAAGATCTTGCAGCTGAATAGTGAAGATTTAAAAGATACATAATATCCTGGAAATATTATGTGGAGCTGAATTTAATGCATAAAGATATGGAGAATATTTAGAGTTAATTATTGAAGATTTAAATTGAAGATTTGATTGAAGATCCAATTAATAGCAGAATCTGTTGGAGATTTGGAACAGAAGATTTGATATGATTTGAAGGCCCAAATCCAGTTGGGAAATAGGTTATAAATAGAAGCATTGTAACCTAGTTTTAGCAAGCCAGCCATCATGTAGATTATAAGGGCTGTGTTGGTTGATGAACCACCCGGTTTGTGGGATGGTCATCGTGTTTATCTCGAAGCCTGTAGGCAAGAGATGTAGTGCTCTTGGAGGAAGCTGTTAAGCAACTCTAAGTATTGGTCTTAGTCATGAGGGTCATGTCTAGGTATTGTCATGGAAGTGTGTCTTCCAAAGTCTATGTAATAGAAAAGTTTAAGGAGTCAAGCTGTTGATGCAGTGACGGTGTAGTTGACTGCTAGACATCACCGAGATGATTGGAAGTGAGATGGAGTCTCTTACCTAGGGAGGACTTAGGTAGAAGGGTCATTGGGTAGTGATTAAATTAGGTAGATTGTCAACTGGTCTGTTGAGTATGTAATTTGATACTACTAATAGTGGACTTCCTTCCTGGCTTGGTATGCTCCCAGATGTAGGTTGGTTGAACCGAACTAGGTGAACAATTGATTGTGTTCATTTACTATTTCTATTATTGCCTTGTTCAGCATATTGCGATGTTGTGACATTGCACAAGACATCACACATCTGTACCAGAATTTCAATTTCAACACTACCGTGACGAAATTATATTGTTGAATGCATATGTAGGAAGGTGGCTGGATAATATTCCATTGGAGAAGCTGAAAAGGGCATTTGGCGGAGGATTTCTACGGGGCCACATGACAACAAACCTTGTGGAATCCATGGACAACGTATTCAAAGGCATTAGAAATATACCAATAAACGCATTTGTGAGATCAACCTATTTTTGGTTGGCATCACTCTTCGCAAACAGAGGAGAAAGATGGAATGTAATGTTAATGTCGGGTCAATTATTCAGTGAATATTGCATGAAAGTGATGAAAGAGGAAACTATCAAATCTAGCACCCATGCGATTACAATATTTGACCATCATAGGCAAATTTTTAGTGTACATGAAACAATGGACCACAATGAGGGGAGGCCAAATTTATCCTATGCTATAAAACTAAATAGATGTTGGTACAACTGTGACAAGTTCCAGGCCTTCCATGTACGTTGCTCCCATGTCATTGTGGCATGCGCACATACTCGCCAGGACGCTTACATCCATCTATCCGATGTTTACAAGGCCATTAACATTATGAATGTCTACAATGAAAGCTTCACACTGCTAGCAATGGAGGAATATTGGCCTCCATATCAAGGAGACACAGTTTGGCACAACGATGAGATATGAAGAAAGAAAAAAAGTCTCCCAAACAGCACATGTATTAGAACAGAAATGGATACGACTGATAAAACGATAAGATTATGTAGTATATGTCGTTAGCCCGAACACAATCGAAAAAATTGTCTCAATGTCGGAAGAACCTCTGCATCATAATTTAGTTTCTTCTTTCAATCTTTGTAAGCTTAGATTTCAATATATTAATAACTTTTTGTTACAACAATGTTAATAACAAACATCACCCCAACTTAAACACACTTAAAAACAACAACACTTTCCAACAAAAAATCAGATATCACAAAGCGAACAACAACAACTCTATTTAAACAGCAAATACAACATATATCAAAACAGATAAAAATACTTAACCTCAACATTTAAACACAATATTTCTAACTAGTTACAACAATCAAACTGATATCATTTGGTCCAAACATCATTTCCCTCACATACTTATCATTTTTAACTCGCACCCACTCACACAGGACATTTTGTCTCTCAATACTTCTAATTTTTCCCCGTCAGGTATGTCTCCGTCTAACCATCAAATCAAATCTCTTTGTAGTTGCTCGAAACTATAGATGCTCCAGAAGAGAATCTCGATCGGAGGCTTGTCTCTCGAATAAATCACTTTCCCTTTGCGGCGGCTAACCATATTAGCAATATTGCAAGATAATGAGAATAAATGTGAAAAAAATGGATCATACTACCTCTATTTATACTAAAAAAACACAACACAAACTGGTGCCAGGCCAATTGGCGCCACCACTTAAACTTTACACATATGCGCCAATTGGATTGGCAACACTAGGTGCAGTCTCCAATCCAATTGACGCCACCTCTTAATTTTTGGGTACAGTCACCAATTGGATTGACACCAATGTTCTGCTGATTTTTTTTGGAAAGTGGGCTATTTTGGGAAATTTTCTATAATGTAGGTTGTTTTGGGAATTTTGTTTGAAAAAGTGGGTTAATTGAGTAAAAAATTCCAACTATGTAAATGGCTAAATACTAGTAAAAAATTCTCACTCACTTGGGCACTGAAGTGTTAACCTTGGAGGTTAGCTCCTCTCCTCAACACCGAAAACTCAAATCTGCTGAAATAAATCACTACCCCATCGTTCTACCGATCATTTCTTGTTCTAAATATAACATTGACGTCATCTATGGAAACCGACATCTAATTTCTACGAATTTCTATGTCCAGATTTCTTCAAATTCAAAAATTCATATATTCTTTCTAAATGTCCATATCTTTGTTTCTTGATCTTCCATGTTGACATTTTAACATCTTCCTTCAATAGATCCATCCTCATATTCATCAAGCACGATGGCATTCAAAACCACTCGATCTTTTGTTCAACGACAAGCAATCGTTGAAGCTGCTAGGCCTCTTCCTCTTCCTCCTCTTTGGGTAAACGGCAATCCATTTTTGGTAGTGTCCCCTTCTAACCATATAGAAAAAGTTCCTGCTCCTCCAAAAGTTAGTCAAGTTCAGGCTCTCCCATTCTTCGAATCTACAAAATAAATAAACCAAGGAGAACTATCACATCGAACTTCTGTACTTCCTGTTATGCTTGGACATGAAATACTCCCTGGCTTTTAGTTATTGTAGGCCAATCTTGGAGTATATAGAGCCACCGACTTGCTGAATAATGTCTACAATCTAGTGCACCTATAGAATTCACAATTATTAGCATATAGACTATTCAGAAGATTAGAGAGTTTGTAACATGTGACGCTAGGGAATAACATGTGTGAGAAGCTCCAAACAAGGGAATCAAGTCGATCCCTATACCTAATCCAGTCTCCATAAAAATGAAAGCACGACAAGGAGAAGCCCTGAGATCACCAACTCGATACCAACATCAAAGACATATGACTTCTCCATCTAATCCTAAAGGGATGAGAGATAGCCATGAAATTGATGTCATAATCAGTACCATTTTAGTTTGGATGATTTGTCAATTTGTGTGTGTATGCATTATTTTATTTATCGTGCATTTGTAATTTGTTAATTTTGTGTATGTGCATTATTGTTCTTAATGTTGTCATACCCAAATTTTGACCACTAAGATTTTCCATCATTGTGCAAATCATCATCACAATATGGATGAACCATTAGTCTCCCCAAAGATGGGTGAGCATCCACTACAATCAGACTTAGGGTTTCAAGCCTTCTCAGAGCTCTTAGATAAAGGATCAATCAAGAAATGACATGATCTTCAACTTGTCTAGCCTACAAATATCCACAAAGGATCAAGAGGACTCTCACTTCAAGGATTAAGCACAAGGCTTCTCCCTTCTAGGTGGATCAAGCCTTAAGATCGCCAGTGTCACCAAATTAGGGTTTGGTCGACCAGGGCCTCCAGATGGAAATTTTCCTCTGGGCATGAGTCAATGCTTCAAAGCATAACCTATGATGCTCCAAGGGATCTCATGAACCCAATCATCAAGTCAATTTAGCCTCAGGAGATGCATTCATCAAAAAAATCAGGAATTAGGGTTTCTTGACCTAATTCACCCCTAAGTTGCCTTTTGGGACAAAACATGAGCCAAGACCTCAAGAGGGGATTTGAGGGTCTCAAATACATCACATTGATCCATTTGAAACAATGGGTTGATCCAAGAAGCTTGAGCAACAAGTTTCAATTTCATCAGAACCACAATTAGGGTTTCACGGAAAAAGTCAACTGTAATTTTGACTTTTGACCAGGACATGCTCCCAAACCCTAAGACATGATTCAATACACCCTATAACACCTATGAAATCAATCCATCAAGTTTGATTTAGGTCAACGACTTGATTTCATAGAGGATCGCACAATTTGGAATTCATCTAACAAAAAGTCAACTGTACACAAAAGTCAAACTTTGACTTTTTGAGATTTTTCACAATTATGGTTCTTTGACCCTAAAATGATGTTAATGTATGGTTGGAATCATCATTCATCAAGAAAAATCAAGAAAAGTGGGATAACTTGTAAAAGGGGTAACCATAAAAAACTTAGAAAATTTTCTAAGTTATGGAACAAAGTGGCTAGGGTACCAACTTTGGAGGATCATAACTCCTAAACCACAAGGCCATTTTTCCCCATCCAAAGCTGGATTTGTAGCTCTCATGGCCCTCTACAAAAGCTTCAACTACCACTCATTCCAATTCCCCATGGATTTCAAGTTATGGAATGATTAAAATCACAAAAAGTGAAAATGTCACTTTTTTCCAACACTTAGTGAAATTTTCACTAAGTCAGAATCTGCCTTCACTTTTTTCCAAATGTAGGGGCATTTTTCACTTGGATCCAAAAAGTATCAAAACCAATTATGATCAAACAGTTATTGTATCATATGAGGGCTTTCCAAAATGGCCAAGAACTCCATCAAATTCCACTTGAGCCATGAGATATGACAATGGCAATATGCCTTGCTGAAAACTGCCAAGGCTAGGCAGAATTTTGTACTTTTGCTCGATTTGGAAAAATCAGATAATTCCAAGCCCTGTCATCACTTTGGACACATCTGAGGATCAAATCTAAAGGGAACAAATACTGATCCAAGCCTCCAAAGTCTTTGGAACAAGAAGTAGCATGTCAAACCTAGAAATCCCTAAAAGAGGGACAAGAGTCCAATTTTGGATTGGAACATTTAATGGATGCACCAAGGTGGTATGGACTGACACATTTACAACTGAATTTAGTCAAGATAAAACTCTAGATCTTCCTACGGCGAACATACTGCCACTTGATCTCTCTTAAGCATAGTACAAAAGATAAAACTCTAGACTTGGACAGTCTAATCTCCTTGAGTCTCGAAGACATTCTCAAGTTCCTTTCAAAAAATAGGAAAAAACACCCGTAGACTTGGGCAATCTCAATACCCTTTGGATTTCCCGTTTCCTTAAAGAACAGGAAATAATCCCGGTCCTCAGATAAAATCCATGAGTACAACATTACCCATATAAGAACTGATTTTCTCTTTTAACCAACATACTGGACCTGTCACTCAACTGAAACAGTAACCCTAGCCTCCTCTTGGGCTTTGTACAATAATTCTCCCCAGCAGAGCAATCCTCTTTTAGCCTCTATCTCGGGCTTCGTCGAGATACAAATCACTCTCTTGGTGAGTATAAATGACTCTCTTGTTGAGTCAAACCCTTTTAGCCTCCGTCTTGGGCTTCGTACAAGACACATACAAAACACTCTCTTGTTGAGTATAAAAGACTCTCTTGTTGAGTCAAACCTTTGTAGCCTCCATCTCGGGCTTCGTACGAGATACAAAATCACTCTCTTGTTGAGTATAAAAGACTCTCTTGTTGAGTCAAACATTTTTAGCCTTCATCTCGGGCTTTGTACGAGATACAAAACACTCTCTTGTTGAGTATAAAAAGACTCTCTTGTTGAGTCGATCACCTTTAGCCTCCATCTCGGGCTTCGTACGAGATACAAATCACTCTCTTGGTGAGTATAAAAGACTCTCTTGTTGAGTCAAACCTTTTTAGCCTCCGTCTTGGGCTTCGTACAAGACACATATAAAAACACTCTCTTGTTGAGTCAACCCTTTTAGCCTCTATCTTGGGCTTCGTACGAGACACAAAAGCATCCTCTTGTTGGGTCAATAGTCTCCTCTTAGGCTTTGTATAAGGAAACCCTAATTGAGCCAATCAACCTTTTAGCATCAAAAGCTGTGCCTCGTTCACAGTATACAAACATCAACAACTCCTTTTCCCCATCTAATTGTTGTAAGCGGCAAGCCTCTGGATTATTTACATCTACGCCACTGTCCCTCTTTTAGCATGAGAAATTCCTAAGGAAAGATGGCGTTGCTCTAAACTGAGTTAAAGTCTTCTCCTTCAGGTTGAAAATCCCCTATAAAGGAAATTATGGCATTACTGGATTTGCATATCCCAGTTAAAGTAATTCTCCTTTATAATCAGTCACCCAACAATTGTGACAAACAAACCCCTTTAGAGATGACAAATTCTCTCTAAAGTCAGCACCCTTTTAGCTTTACATCTTGGGCTTCGAACAAGATACAAATAGACCCTTTAGCTTCACATCTTGGGCTTTGAACAAGATACAAACCACCTTTAGCTTCACGTCTTGGGCTTTGAACAAGACACCAAAACACCATTTCCTCCCATAGAATAGGAGGAACTACGATCGCTCTGATTTCCCTATCCCGGGAATACGTAGGTATAAGATTGAAAAAGAATCTTAGCGAACACACTAATAAAAAAACCCCAAAGTCCCCTACCTCCATCCAATATGGCGCAGGATCCCAACAAATTCCCCATGAATAGTCCCGGTATTTCGTTCTGAACAAAATAAGCAGAGAGAGGCCCAAGAATTAAAACCGCATCTGTAAACCAACAGTTTTGACTGTTTAAGCTCAGTTTGCAAGCAGGGTTAGTTGGAGACATCTATTTCCCTTCCTTCATCAGCTTCAATAGGATAAAAAATGAATTGACCTGTAGTACCCCAGAGCGACAGTGCTTAAGAACCACGTCCAGAATCGCTGGCTATAAATGCATGCTTGTAATTCGTTTGCATTCCGTTGTATTCATTTTCTTCGGCTCTAATTATTATTGTACCTTTGAAAACCTCTTTATTCAAGGTTTTAGTGGTTGAATCCATGAAAATGTTTGTTTTTGAGCCTAGAAATTTGATATATATATATATATATATATGTGTGTGTGTGTGTGCGTGTGCGCGCGTGTGTGTGTGTTAAATATTGCTTGAATCAAAAGTTAAAATGCTTGAATCAAGGCATAAAATATGCATGATTTGAATCATGCATAGTGTGACTCGAATCATGAATTCTTGTGAAATTTGGGAATTTCCCTTGTCTATCTTGATTCGACTCATAAGAATGTGATTCAAATCACAACTCTACTTGACTCGAATCATGGAGCATACTTGATTCAAATTATGGCTTCATTCTTCCACATTCCAACCTTTGATTCAAGTTGTTGTTTCTTTGATTCAAAACATTACTTAATGATTTGATAAAATCTCATTGTTTCCTATTTTTCAAGTGTGTCTAGCCTTTAGGACAATTTTATCCCATATCTTCATTTTGTCTATAATATATAAAGAAAGGGTGACCAAAAACCAAAAAGTGTGTGGTCAGTGAAAGTGATACTCAAATGAGTGTGTGGTAACCCAATTTCTTGTTACATAGTTGTGTTTTTTTTGTTGTAGAACAAAAATCTAGAGAAGAGAGTTTATCATTTTTATGATAGAATTGATCAATCTTAGAACATTCACCAAGAACTCAGAAACCCGTTTTTACCTGAACCTTGAGAGAACCTAAGTGTGTGTTCTTCATTCACTAACACCTATCTCCTTGTTGATGCCTTGTATTAACCTCATAGAATGTGTAACTTGTAAGAATTAACTGTGTGTGTGAGTGAGATTCTTTAGATACTATTCATCATCTTCAACCTTTGCCAATAACTATTATTGTGGATCTCCAACTCTAAAGATTGAGCGTGAGAGGTAGATTAAAGGTACATTAGGGAATCTAATGTTTTTCTTTGAAGTTATGTTTTTGCATATCTGGTGGAAGAATCATTTCTTGGGCATGGATTCTGGTTGTGTGTTATTCATCAAGAGAAAAAAGTTTCTCTATACTCCATTAAAGACTTTGATGAAACCATGTGAGGGTTTTCGCAAAAAAAATTGGGATTCATCCAATTATTCAAGGCTAATGGGAATCAATCAGACAAGTATTTGTCATATCCGAGGAAAGGATACTGCAGAAATGGAGCTTGGAGTAGGTTATTGTGGATAGCAAGATTATTGGATCAAGATCAATGAGGATCTTGAATGTATAAGTTGGGTATCTACGTCAACATAAGGAATTAACAATTTGTCTGTGTGTCAGCTAATGTGGCGTGGCTATTAGTGTTCAGTTTGATGATAGTTTGTTGTATTAAAATACTTGTACATTAACTCTTGAAATAGTGAAAGATATGATTATTTCCTAATGGTTTTAAACTATTGAAGACTGGAGTAAGTGCCTGTAAGGAAGATAGCACTGAACTAGTATATATTATGTGTACTCTTTTTCTTCCCTATCTCTCTTTAATTTTCTGCGTTCGTTATGTAATTGTTGCATCATAACATCATTTGTATGTCATCTAGGTTAGATCATGCTTATAAGGGTTTATTGTGTAAGCATAGGTTTATGGTGCATCAAACCTATTAAATAATCTACAACTCGATTATGATTAAAAGCATGTCTATGTTGGGATACTAAATTGCTTGGATCAAATAACTTGGTTTATCCTTATTTTGATTATGTATTTAAAAGGATAATTAGTTTAGTGATACCATTGAAATATCTTGGTTAGAAATCATCATAACGAGCCTCTAAGCTTCTATCTTATTTTGTTTCTGCCCCCTAACCAACCGATGTGGGACATTGAAAACACTTCAAACCTGTTGAAACTTTACCAGCAAAGACACGGCCAAAAGGAAAAGACCTTCCTTTATCAGATAGGCTCATACATGTTAATAATTTGATAGGCTCATAACAGAACTGAACAAACCCACGCTTGCAAGTGCCTGAACCAATATTCTTTGTTCCCACTTGAAAAATCTCATGATAATGTTGCTTTTACTGTAAACAGTATTATATATTATACTCTTCATTATCATATGAATATAGTTCATATAATAAAAAATTGTGGTTGATAATTTGAGTGTATGATATAATTAGAGTGTATGATATAATATAGTTCATCAATTTAGCACATGCTTTATTTTAACTTACTCTGTTTAAAACCATTAATATTTTATAGAAGGTTTTGATTTTTATAATCTAAGTTGCAGGTTCCAGCTCGTATTGAGAAACTCATTGCAGAGAAGCAATATGATGCTACAGTTCAATTGCATGTGCAATCCATCATGATGCTTGAGCGAGGTCTCCAAACTGTAAGTTTTTAACTTACTATATCATTATCCTTTGGTATGAACAATTTTTTGTACAAAGAACATATGAATGTGCATGTAAGGGGAGGATAAGGATGTTGTATCTATGTTGAATCCAAAGAGAAGAGTCCAAAAGGCTAATACTCACAAGTGTATAACAAAACTTTTGCATCTCTCTGCATATTAGAAATGTATTTTCTCTTAAAATTACCATGAATTTGAGAGCGGATGAATATGTATTTGAACTGTCATGTGTGCAGCGTTGCAGGCTCGATGATGCTGGAGAATGACAACGTTGCAGGCTCTTTATGCAAGATGAAGATGGAGTTGGGAAGAAAATGATGATGATGGAGTTGCGGTACTGTTTGTGGTGGTGATGGTTTGTTTGTGAGTGAAGTTGTTGTTATGGTTGTTGTGAAAGTCCCACACCGAAAACTATTTACTAAATGAAAGTGTTTATATATGTTACTTGTCAATCATATAACAAATGAAATAATATATGGGCCAGAAAGAGTGGACTTATAATGGGCTTATGTGTGTGTTTGTTTGTCGCCCAATTAAAATAATTTTTAAAATAAAAATTTGTTTAAAATAGAATTAAAAATAATTTCAGAAAAAAATATTAATAAAAATAATTTTAAAAAACGTAAAAAAATTAATAAAAAATATAATATATAAAAAGGTAAAAAAATAAAAAATAAAATAAAAAAATAAAGAAAATCCACGTGGCTTGTCAAAATTTAATTAAAAATTAAATTAAATTCCAGTTGGACTGCCATGCAGGCAAAAGAAGAGAATCTTTGCTGCAATGTGCCAGTCAGGGGGGTATCTAAGGGAATCTGAAAATTGCAAGGGGGTTTTAAAAAAAAACTTTACCAGGGGCTAAAAGCAAAACTCGCTAATATTACAGGGGGGGTTTATATATTTAACCCTTATTTTTTTTAAATTGCTTTAAAGGGGATCGGTCTATTCAACCAATCCCCTTTAGACCATTTTTCTTATTTATACCCCCAACCAACAAGTGGCATCAGAGTTGGTCTTTTGATCAAGTCTAAGTGAATTCAAAAGTTGAGGATATAAATTCTTTTTTATCCTAAAAGTTTTTATCAGAACCTTTCTCATATAAGTGGATACCAAACCTATTTCATTGAGTTCCTAATAATTGATTCATCATTGTCTGATCAATAATAAATAATAACATGTAATTCTCTACTAAAATGATACTAGATCATTTATTGCAATTAAGAAATTCTTTAAGTTTGATTCATCCAGGATTGAACTAAAAAAGTTTTGAGATGTGTGCAGGAATAATCAGAAGCCTAGCATTATATCTTTAAATTTATGTTGACACTACTACAAAACGCGCAAACAACAACGCCAGGTTTACAACAGATTCATTTACACCATTGTAATAGGTTATAATGTCCGCGCATCAGTGAGTAGCTAGATTTATTACTATGGTTGTCTTATAACACCATGGTAATATATGATTTGTAGCAAGCTTCGATCCCCAACAAATACACGTTTTCAATTTTTTAGACTACATTAAGCGTATGTCACTTAAGTCCATTATTTAAAAATTAAATTGTAAATGATTTTACAACGGTTAATAAACCAACCGTTGTTATAGAACTTTAAAAAAAGTAGAAAATAGAAAATTATTTAACCAATATATTTAACCATGGTGTTACCAAACAACCGTTGTAAAATTTGAAAATTGCATGACGGTTGTAATTTCTAACCGTGATGAAAAGTGATATTTTTTAGTGTATAAGTGAAAATATCTATCTTTCAGTACATAGCAGTCGTTTCTCTCAAAAGAAAACCCTAACATATTTCACTCTTCCCTCTCATAACATAACTCTAAACATACTTCAACCTTCAGATACGTCTTGATATTCGTCTTCACTAATCGCTAACTTGAGGTTCGTTCATCACACTTATGCTTTGATTTCGTTTACTTGTCTTGTTAAAAATGGGTTCTAATTTTATTTCCTGAATGTTTTCATTTTTTCAGATTCACCATCACCACCTTAACAAATCGTATAGTTTCGTTATGTTACATATGGTTTGTGTAGCTATGAAGAAAAATACAAGAAGTATGAAGCCATTGTGTTAACTTCATTCACCTTGTACTTTTTTTTCATAGCTTCATGAACTAGATGAAATAAGAAAATGACTTAGCAAATCCTTTCATACGTTTCACATTATACTTTTTTTTCATTCTTTTCCATAAAGTTTCCATCAAATCCTTCCATTAAAATGTCTTAGCAGTCCGACTGTAGCCATGGAAGCAGGTCCTCAAATCGTTCAAGGTACGTATGCAAGTGTGGTCTCAATGTTCCGTTGATGACGACATGGACCGACTCGAACTCAGGCCTCCGTTCCTATGGTTGTGCAATGTATAAGATTCAAGGATACAAACAATGCTCTCACTTTGCTTGGTTGGATGACAAGATGGATCCTAGAGAAAAACAAATAATTTCTTCACTAGTAAAGAACTTGAATGAGGAGAACGGAATGGTTAACACCTACAAAGCCAAGGAGGACGAATTGATGTTAAAGCTGAAGATCCTGAAGAAACAATTGAAGATTACCTGGATTTTTATTTTATTTTTAGTGTTCATTGCATTTGTTGTAATGATGAATTAGGTTATAATTGATTAGGTTTGTATGTTTACTGATGGTGTAATGATTGATGTATTAGTTACATAAGATTCATGTGATGACGTTATGGTGTATCATGAATATGATACAATTAATATTATTATAACTTTATCACAAATCTGTGTTGTATTTTCTGTTGTGATATGATGAACAATAATATAGGTTAAAATTTGGTATAAATTATAAAAGCAGGATATAATTGTAAATTCTGCAGAAAATATAACAACGGTTATTTAACATAACTGTTATAATAACTCGCGCGCTGTCTAGAAAAAAATTAAAAACAAAACTGCCCAGCTGGGAATCGAACCTAGGACCATCACTTTATCACAACGGTTTTTTGGATAAACCATTCTGATAGGGCGCGCTCTTTTAAGTTTATTACAACGGTTATAGGGTTATAATTGTAAGTATCATATATACAACCACACTCTACATAACAACGTCTGGTCCTGCGTGGTTATATATCTTTCCCAACCGTTGTTAAATGTATGTTCCGTAGTAGTGTGATGATCATTCGTAAAGCTAATAATGAATTATGATATGGTAATTGTTTCAAATTATAGGATTTTGGAAAAATAAATAAGAAGCTTCTCCTTATTGACATATTCTTCCAAGGCCGTTGTGAAAGAAGATGAAGACAAGTTGTGAAAATTGACAATGCTCATTGATTTTTCAACAAATTTCAAAGGGATCAAATGATAAATTTTTGAAAGAGCCGTTTGAATTAATTACCCGAGATTGTCAAACATATATCTAATAATGAAGTAGCTAATCATATGCTTATTCCTAAATGACAATCAAAGATAATCAGAACATAGGTCATACAAGTTCATCTGATGTCTTATGAAGGAATGTCTAATAGTGTTGTTCAGACATGCAAAGGAACCATATCCCTTCGTTATGATTGATCGTATTCCACTTATGATATAATTGTTGTTGTTTACTAATCATTTACGTGTGCAATAAGTTAAACATATATCGTCAAAATTGGTATGATCATTCCAACCCCCCTCATTCTTCTTGTAGTACGCTTATTTATAACTATTCTTGTATGCTAAATGTGATGTGTGTGTAAAATGTTTGTATATGTTGTTTTTGCATCTCATGTTTCATTCAACTGAACACATTGTGCATTGAATTATTATATCATCCGAGAATTCATCATTCATTCATGAACTATTCAAATAATATTTCATTTGTCATCAAAGTTTCTTTTCAAATTAATTTTAGCATTTGAAAACCTTGGTCACTTATTTTTACGTTTCATTAATATTGGAAAAATTTCAATTCTTTTTCATGATTCGACTCAGGTCAAATCATGATTCGAATCAAACAATGCAATTTTATTGAGGAAAATGCGTCTGTTTAGTTTGAGTCGAATCACACATTTCCTAATTCAAATCAAGGCTATTTTTTTCAAAAACATTTCACATGATTTGAGTCATTCAATACACTTAATTCAACTCAAATCCTTCAAAAATTCTTTTTTCATTTACACGTGATTGTTTGCTTTCCTCTCCAAACCGTTTTGTTTCTTTTAATTTCATTCTTATCATTTCACTTCAAAACATCATTAATATTTTTCGAAAATATCTTTCACCATTATCATTCATTTCATAATACATTATCATCCGCATTTCATTTCATCTGTCTCAAACTCTCTTCCTCTAACCTTTATCATCATCATCATCATCAGTTCCATCAACCCATCCAAGCTATCAAACAAGCAAAAAAACAAAAGAAAAATATCCTTGTCAAATCCTCTACCATCTATTCCAAAGAAGAAAAGGATAAAAGTTCAAGCTAACAAAGAATCATCTGACGCTCGTATTCCTAGTGTTCAAAGTAAGAAATGTTCTGATCAAGAAAATTCATCATCCGGTTAGTCAAAAGTCATTTGCAGTTTTCCACAAGGTCATTCACTTGGCTCTTAAAAGCATGCTTTAGAGGTATGTTAATGAGTTTCTGAATAAGCTGTTGAAGTTGAGTACTTTGTTGATAAGTTTGTTGAAACCAAGTTGAATCTTAATATGAGTTTTCTTAAACCGTTTGAGAATCATAAATTGTTGAAACTCATAGGGCGAGGTGAAAAGTTTAACCCCGATCATGTTAAAACTTTTTACTACAATACCAAATTGTCTAGCACTGGTCTTGAATCTAAATTATGAGACAAGGACATTCAATTTACTTTTGATGATTTTGAGCATCATTTCATACTTAAATCTAGGGGTAGAGATATGTCCATTCTAACTAATATTGTCAACACAGAAAAGGAAAGTGTGAAAAATGGTACTCTAATCAAATGTACAGATGACAGAAATTTGAATATCAGCGATATCAGAAACCTATTTTCCGTAAACCTTAACAAATAAGTAAGGAAAAGCAATAAGAGGAACAAAAACTTTACCTCTAAAGAATGATGTTGGTCACCTATGCACCTCAAATTCCATCAAATGAGATATTACAGACAAACATAATCAGAAAATTAATGAGTAATAGCCTACAAGAAAGATCAAGGTTGGAAATATAAAAAACAATGGCTTTCATAGTGGGCAAATGGAAAAATGGGACAACAATGCTTCGAGAACCTCTTAATGTGTGCCTTAGCCACTAGGGACTGTATGATCCACTACATTGGGAAGTGTGAGACACACTCCCAATGTTCAGGATTTCATTGAAGATTTTTCAAAGTATTTGAGTACTCTAAGAAAGAGGAAGCATCATTCCTCACTAACACAGGGGCATGCGTTGAAAACTCCCTACAAAATGTTACATCTTACAAGAAAGTAATTTAATGCGCCTATTACCAATGATAATGACGTCTTATCAAGGCTCTTCATCTCCTTAGGCTAATAAGCTGGTCGGGGTGTGTACGAAAAACCATCTTCATACAAAGCAGGAACATGGGCGTGGGGGGAAAGTGTTATGGGTCGCTCACAAGGCCCAAGGAGAAAGGCCCAAATGTCATACCCCAAATTCTGACCACAATATTTCCCATCATTGTGAAAATTATCACCATAATATGAATATACCTTCATACCTCATCAATCCTCTCAAAGATTGTTGAGCATTCACTACAATCAAGAATTAGGGTTTTGAGCCCTCTCAAAGTACTCAGACAAAGGATCAATCAATAATGGACATGATCCTCAACTTTTCAAGCCTCTCAAACATCCATGAAGGATCAATAGGTCTCCCACATCAAGAATCAAGCACGAGAATGCAATATCTCAAGTTGATCAAGCCTCAAGATCATCAGTGTCACCAAATTAGGGTTTTGGTCGACCAAGGCGTCCAGAGGAAAATTTCATCTGGACATGGGCTAATACTTCAAAAGATGATCCAATAAGCTCAAAGGGACCTCATGGACCAAATCCCAAGTTCAAAATAGCCTTAGGGGATGTATTCATAAAAAAATAAGGAATTAGGGTTTCTTGACCTAATTCACCCCTAAGTTGACTTTTGAAGCAAGGCATGAGCCAAGATCTCAAGAAGTGTTTTGAATACCTCCAATACATCATATTGATCCATTTACAAGATTGGATTGATTCAAATAACTTGGTCCATAAGCAGTACAAGGATTCAAATTCATCTGGACTAATTAGGGTTTTCTGATGAAAAGTCAACTGTATCTTTGACTTTTGACCAAGACATGATCCCAAACCTTGGGACATGATTCAATACACTATATAACACCTATGGAATCCATCAATTAGGTTTGAATTAGGTCAAGGACTTGATTTCATAGAGGATCACAAAGTTTGAAATTCATCTGATAAAAAGTCAACTGTGCCAAAAATCAAGTTTGACTTTTTGAATTTCTTGACAAACAAGGCTTCCCTAAGTAAAAAACAATGTTAACTTATGATTTGGATCATCATTCATCAATAAAAATCAAGAAAAGTGGGGTTACTTGCAAAAGGGGCAACCATAAGAAACTTGAAATTTCACTAAGTTATGAAAAATAGTAATTTATACCCAACTTTGCAAGACCATAACTTGTGATCCAAGCAACCTTTTTCTTCCATCCAAAGCTTAAATGAAAGCTCTCATTACATACTTCAAGATTGTCAACTACAACAGATTCCAAATTCTCATGGATTTTGAGTTATGGATTGATCAAAATCACAAAAATGTGAAAATGGTCATTTTTCCAACACTTAGTGAAATTTTGGACAAAATCTGTTTTGGATTTTCACCAACTTTGAGGCCATTTTCACTATGATCCAAGATGATTCAAGACCAAAGTTGGACATCAAAGTTGAAGTATGTTATTGGGGCTTTCCAAAAAGTATAAGAGCCTCCCATGGTTCAACTTGAGCAAGGAGTTATAGGCCTCCAAAAATGGCATTTTTCACCCTGCCCACACAAAGGCATGAAAACATGAATTGGTTCCCACGATTCCTTGAGCCAATTTTGGACACTTGCATCATCTTATTTCTGTCCAAAATCAACTTGAATGATGAGGGATCTAATCACAAAACCACCAAGTCAAAAATCCTATTCCTTGGCATGTAAAATTCAATGATGCAAATCCAAAAACTTCAAATTTGTTTCAAGACATTCAAGAGATACATTGAGGTGGCATGGACTGAGTTAATGATCACTAAAGGAGTCAAGCCTTATCCCTGCAACAGAAGACTCATAGCCTGCAAGATTGACTCAAGTCAATGGCTAGAGGAGACTTTGGCTACATGACAAAGTTCAATGGATATTGGAGTGATCCAGCCTCCAATCACTATTGCTCCCAAAACAAAGTTGCTCTACTATAAATAGAGGTTCTTTCTGATCAATTCAAGTACACCAAAGTATAGCAATACATACTTTCCTCCAAATCCTTCTTCAAAAACCATAAAATGCTTCTTTATCAAGTCACTCTCAAATTTTCAAATAGGGATCAATTCCATCAAAACCAACCATCCCAACACCTCACATATGTCATATACAAGTGATCCATAACCTCAAAACACATCTGGAACACCAAAATCACAAAGTCACCATCCATTTGCTCAAGCCTTTTGGCCTAGTCACAATTGGGGTACCACAACAAGTTCCAGGCTGTTTCAATCCATTCCAAGCTTTCAAACACACTGCTTGAGGTCCAAGGAAGCTGTCCAGATCATCACACAACATCTTTAACACCTACAACTGAGGAATGAATTTCCTCTTGCAGAGGTAAGCCTGACACTCTCAAACTCTATGATCCATGCATCATAAATGTGTTTTCAAGTTACAAACATGTTTCTGTACTGATGTAGAGTGTTTCCCCTCAATTAATTGCTTTGTAGCTATCATGTATAGGATTTCATAGTGTTCTTGAAAAAATTTGGGTTCTTGAGTTCATCTTTTGATTTCTCACTCCACACTTAATATAAATGCAATTAAATTATATCATTGGAATCCTTGTTCAAAAATACACAACTTTCGTGTTTACAAAAGTCAAAACCATTGAGTAATCAGAGAGAAAAATGAGGTTTTGCAAATCTGAGAGTTAGGGCACGCGCAAGGAAGAAGATGAAGTTCTTCGCACCATAATTCAAATATTTGAATTTTTGAATATTTTGATATTTTATTAATTGATTTCAAAAATTAATTTCTCTCTTATTTTTTATCATTTTTTTTTTGTTCTTTTTTTAACAATTTACAAAAATGTTAAAATATTTTATTCTACTAAAAAATCAAATTTATATTATTTAGTTAATATAGTTTGAATTCTTGTAAATAATTTCATTTTATTTGTTTTTAAACATTTTTAAATGAAATTTCCACCTTGATTTTTCAAATTCAAATGAATTTCAAGCTTTCATGTGATTGAACATGATTTTTCAAAACATTTTTCAAAGTTGACAACTTGTTTTTTAATATATTTGATATTTTATATCATTTTTTATTTAATTTCCTTGGAAAATTATATTTTTTATATTAAAATTAGGTTTTTTTTCTTAATTTTGATTTTTTCAAACTTTATTTGAAACACTTTTGGGCCTCTATTAGAGTGTAAGACCCATCCCCTTTGTAAATAATTTTGGGCCTCAGTCATTGTATAAGTCCCGATACGATTTTCAAAATAAACGGTGCGATTGTTGTTTTTCATCTGGGCCTCTCCTTGAGCTATAAGCCCCATCTCTTGTATAAAAATAAACTTTTGGGCCTCTATTAGAGTGTAAGACCCATTCCTTCTTGTACATAAATAATTTTGGGCCTAAGTCATTATATAAGTCCCTCTGTGGTTTTCAAAATCACGGCGCGATCGTCGCCTTTTCAAATAAATCATCTGGGCCTCACCTTGAGTATAGGCCCCATTATTATTTTTTCACAAACACTTTTGGGCCTCTAATAGAGTGTAAGACCCAACCCTTTTTTGTAGAAAAACAATTTTTGGGCATTTGCTGTAGTATAAGCCCCACAACGCCTTTCGGTGTCGCAGTACGATCAATGTTTTCAAATAAGTCATTTAGGCCTCTCATTGAGCTATAAGCCCCAAACACTTTTCTTTTCAAACAAATTTCTTTTAATTCAAATTCAAAATCAAAGTTTTTCTCAAAACTTTCTTCAATTTCTCGAAACCTTAATCAAGCATACAGTTGTAGTCAATACAACAGATTACAATATACTTGGGCTTCTTCTCAGCAGGTAAGTCCCAACATCTTTTTCAATGCATATTTGTTTATATATATCTGTCAATTCAATTGTCTATATATACTTGTGCATATCTTGCTTAGAGTTTTCCCAGCAGTTAGGTCTAAGTTTACGTCAAATCAGAGAATACTTGCAACATAGTCAAAACTAGTTCTCTCATAGGAAATTCCCTATATAGTCTGCCTTCTCTTGGGCTTATACAATATTGAACAGAGAAAGGCATTATTCCCGACGAAACTTTTCTCAAGACTGTCAAAACTTAGATATATATTTGTACAAGAAACTCATTTCCCCAAAGAGGATTAATTCCCGGTGAAATCTCTTTTGAATTTCTTCAAACCTTAAAACTGTTCAATAAAGAAAGGATTAATTCCCGATGAAACCTTTCTTGAACTTTTTTTAGGCTTGGACCCACAAGCTTCCTAAAAGCATCCCCAACCTCCTCTTGGGCTTAGTACAAGGACCCACAGGCTTCCTAAAAGCATCCCCAGCCTCCTCTTAGGCTTAGTACAAGGACCAACAGGCTTCTTAGAAGTTCCTTAGCCTCCTCTTGGGCTTAGTACAAGGACCCAAAGGCCTCCTAAAGGCATAGGATAGAAATTAGTCATCTCAACTAGTTCAATCCTTAGGAGAGTCCAGAATTCCAAAACATCAGACTATTCTAGGGTTGATCTTCATCCCTTAAACCCTCAGCCTCTTCTTGGACATCACACAAAGACCCCTCTCTACACTAGAGCCTACCACTTCTTGAGAGACTTGGACACTCTCAGCCTCCTCTTGGCCTTCATACAAGTAGACTTGGAAAGTCTCATTTCCTCTTGAACCTCACCAAGAAACCCTCAAGTTTCCTAAAAACACAGATCATTCTATCAATGCATCAGTCTCCAACAGAGTTAAAACCTCTAAGGTTTTTAAAACTCAACCTTAAACTTTCTTGACCCCCAACCAGGCTTAAGCTCTCATCTTAAGAAATACCCAACCAAGGTCAATTTACCATCAACAAATCCCCAATAAAATCAGAACCTTATGGCATCTGATATTCCAACTCTTCCCAGCAAGAGTGACCAGTGGTTTTCATACATTATTTCACTATTTGTTTTAGTTAATATTTTGTTATTGTTTATTTGTTTTATATTTCTTTACCATATTTTATGCCTTGGTTATGTTCTTTAGTGTTTTCAGGTTCATATAAACATTCAGGAGGAATCAGAGCGAAAAAGCGAGGAAAATCGCAAGATTCAGAATGAGATTGGAATGAAGACAGTGGCCTGACATGGCCACCCGTGTCACCTGACACAGGCTGTGTCAAGAAGAAGCCAAGAGAACGAAAATATGAAGAAAAACAGTGGGCTGACACGGGTGCTCGTGTCACCGACACGGCCCGTGTCACCTGACACGGCCCATGTCAACAAGTCTGGCACTAGAGAGTTTTTTATCAGAATAACAGGGAGCCAACACAGCCACCCGTGTCAGCTGACACGACCCATGTTGGCTTGGACGCTTCATCTTCTTATTTTCTTGGATTTTTGACCTTTGTGTTCCATGAGGGTATCTTGGGTATTTCCCCATTAATGTATTGGACCTGAGAGTATTTAAGACACTTTTTGAGAAAGGACAAAGGAACTTTTGACATTACTAAAGATTGTACGATAAAGTTTGGATTCTATCAAGTGATTCGGGGAAGGAAGATATTTCATGAGCCATCGCGATTGAAGATCGAATTCATCCGTTATTCTTGTAATGTCTATCTCTTATTTTGTAATTTATTTTAGTACTATGAACGGCTAAACCCCCCAACGCTATGGGGGTGTCTCTGAATTGCATTTATAATGACTCTGATTTCCATTGTTCTATGAGATATTGCTTTTTCCTTAATCTTTTGTTATGCAATGTGTTTAATGCTTTTTTGATCGGAGCAACCAACCTAACGCTTTTGCATAATAATATTACAGTAGTTATTGCATAGGCATGGGGATACCCTGTAATAACCGACATATTCTTGATAAAATATAATGCTTGTGATTCTTTCTAGACTGCTAAGGAATTAGGGTATAGGCTGAATCTCAAAGGTTTTTCTGCTAAGGAATTAGGGAAAAATAATCTTAAGAATCGGTAAGAGTTGGTTGAAAGAAAAATATCGTAGAATAAGGATTGAGGGTTTTTGCAGTGCAATTCATACACTTTCTTCTAGCATGCCTTCTCATATTTGTCTTAAGTAAATTTTATAATTCTGTTTACTTTATTATTATTAGTTATTATTTCTCAAACAATCATACCTCAAGGAAACTTTTGTTTAATTGAATTAGCATCTGCACTTATATTTCTTACGTGTCGCTCCCGGGATTTTCATCCAAGTACAAACGTGAAAGTGGCACAGAAACAGAGTCACCAGCAATGTGTATTTATCCCAAGAGAGGGAAAGGAAACACTGCATAAACCTGAGGGAAGGAAAAAGCATGGTCTTGCGACCAAGAGAACTGGGTTCGGGAGTCGGTTAGGCGAGAGGAAGGTATTAGCACCCCCACGCGTCCATCGTACCCGATGGGATCCACGCTTGTTGTTCGATCGAAGGGTGATAAACGAAAAGGAACTGAGAGAGAACGAGAAACAAATATAGGGAAAATAAAAGAAGTGCTCGAATGGGCCCTACCCCACTGCCTACGTATCTCATCGGGAACATGAGAATCAAAGCGACGTAGTTCCCCTCAACAAGGGTTGCTTTGTTTGTGTTTTTTAGTGGAAACGTCAGAGTGCGCGTCCCAGCAGTTAGGTGTTGCAGCTCGCTGTATGGAGACTTAGGCGTTACCTGTTTGCGGTAGAACGGACATGACGAGTCCTTAAGGAATAGAATGAAGGAGATGAGAAGAGAATTGTTTGTTTGTTTTTGTATTTTAGAAAGAAGTATTTTGATTATTGGTGTGTATAACGCGTATTGTATTTAAGTCCTTCAAGTAGGATCGAATGCCTCGCATATCGACCCAAGACGGGACATATGCTAAACATTCTAAGAAAGTGAGAGAAGACCCCTCACTATCTTATTCTCACATGAAAGGCTCAAATGCAATATATGTTATGCCTTTATTAAGTGTTTTTTGCTTTTGTTTTGAGATGAGGAGAAGAGAAACTCAAAGGGTGAGAAAGGTAAAATCTAATGAAGGGGACTAAGACTCAAACCCTAAAGTTATCATACATGGATGTTCCTAATGGTTAAGTGTGGTTTAGAATCCTAACTCTAAAAGAAAAGAGAAGAAAAGTGAGTTCTAACTTACTTCCAAGATGGAAGTTAAGTTAAGAACTCAAAGGGGGATGAAAGAGATTGGACAAAGAAAGCATTAGATGCTTATCACAATCACAACTTGAAAGCTTAAAGAGATAAGAGAAGAAGTTGTATGTGGGTGCACACCCACACACTTGACTTACCATTAGCCCCTGAAAGTGTTAGCAAAAAACAATTTGCAAGTAAAGACATAAAGAAAGAAAAACAAGTATAGATCAAACAAGTTAAGACCTAAAGAAGAAATGTCTTAAAGGTTGATAAAGTTTCTAAGTCAGAACTTATACGCTAAGAAAGCCTCCTTAAGGTTAAGGTACCAATCACAATCAAACTTTGCACAAACAATGTCATAAACATCAAAGAAATGCATCTTGAAAGTAGATGATGAAAGATGAATAAAAATGCAAGATGAACATGTATTTATGCTTAATGAAATATCAAGGTCAGAAGCATACATCATTTATAAATGTCTTACAATGCATATGAACAATCATACAAGTCATGGATGAAATTATTCAAGTAATAGAAAATAGTTGAAAAAGAAAGGAAAAGGAGAGAAACAAGTTTCAATTAGATGCACAAATTTACATATTAAAGATGCATAACATATGAAATGAGTATGAATGCATATAGGCCAGTAGCATACAATTGATGATATGCAAGTGACATGAGTGAAATGGCATACACAATGCAAACACAAATCATGTAGAGCACAAGAAGAAATTAGACGTGGAATTAGGTCAAAAATGCAAGTTAAGATGCATAACCACACATCAATGGTAAACACAAATCAAAATGAACTATAAATGAACCAAGAAGGATCTATAATATTCTAAACAAACCCTATAATCTCACACAAAGCAAACAAGACAAGGTGGCACAAGTGCCTCATCAAAATCATGTTAGAGGGAAGTAAAAGAACATGCACAAATGTTGCTTCAAATACAAGGTATCAAACAATTACCAAATCACATTGAAAAAAATATGAACATAGGTCTCAACCAACCTAATTCAGAAGCTAAATACATGTCAAAAACTCATGGCAAAACTAAAAAAGAAACATGATCAAAAGATATCACAAAGTCTCATTGAGACACATCAAAAGAAATCTTTCATATGCACATCAAAACCTAAGATAAAATGCCTTTAAAAATAAAATGAAAATGTTTTTGGATGCTTTTAGATGTTATTTTACAAGTGAAAAAAGAATGAATGTAAAATATTATGTGAATTAAGAGAAATAAAATGGGAAAGGTCAAGTATCAATGAAGGACATCATTTAAAAGGAAATTAAAAGAAACTCTGAAAATACAAACAAAAATTACTAAAACTAGAATTAAAAATAAAAGAAAATTAGTTTTATGTATCAAGATGGTTGGTGAATTTTTTTAGAATTATTTAATGCATTTTAGTATTTTAAATAAAAGAAAATGAAACAATATAAAAAAAGAAATTAAAATACAAAGAAAATGATGCAGGGGGTGTGGCGCAAGTAAATTTTCAGTTTAAAAATGATTTGGGCCCAATGTGGGGAGTGTGAAAAGTAAATTGAAACCCAATCCAATAAGGCGCGTGTGTGTGTGAATTATTGTGTACACTCAGTCAAAGTTTGATTCATGCACAACCATAGGATCAATCAATCAAGAAAAGTAACATAATCCAACGAACACAAAGCATGCACACACAATAGTTACCACGCACTCACACACATGCAGGCATCTGAATCAAATAATATGGCACGTGACATGGACACTCCCTCATTTATGTGTTGGCAAGCTCTCACGCGTTGGATGAAATAGATCAAACGGCTGGGATATAATCTGGTCCTAAAACCCTAGTTGAACCCTCACCGGCCGGAGAAGGACCTCCGGTCATCTTCTCCGGCCACTGCAAATCTTACATACTTCCAGAAATTCACAAAAATTATACCAATCGAAAGAGGAAGTTAAGGAGAACAAGGATCTAACATTGAAATCGCCAAACAATGCACACACAGCAAGAAATGATCACAAACATTTTGCCCTAAGTTTGGATCTACACCTCTAAGAGGTCTATCAACTAGCCAGATTACTCACACTGCTTCTATTAAGCTCAAATCAACAAAAACGAGCATGAATCAAGCAAAAATTCAGAGGAAAAGGTTGAAGAAGAAACCTGAGTTTGAAGTTGTTCAAAGTGAAAGAAGACCAGAGATGATCCTCCTATGCTCTTGAGCTTGAATGGAGCCAAATAAAGGCTGTGACAGGCTTTGATTTAGTAAAATTCGAGTGGAAAGCTAGAGTATGAAGATGGTGTTGAGGATCCAAGGCTGTTAGCTTTAAGATCTATTAAGGATGATGATGAAGTTTGAAGAAGAGAGTGGAGAACTCGTGCTGAGAGAGAATTTCAGAGAGAGAGCTTTTGAGAGTTCAAAGCGTGAGAGTCAAAAATGAAGTCCTCCCCTTCAATTCAGTTGGAGTGAAACTTATATAGGTGTAGTTGGTTCTTAACTAGGATGGTTAACAGTTAGAAAGAGAGTTAAGTGAGTGAGTTAAGTGAGTTCTGAGTTAATAGAATGAGTGAGGTTAGTTAGTGACACGAGTTGGTGAGTGAAGTTAGAGTGTGGAGAGATCATGTTGCTTATGGTAAGGATGTGAAATGAGAAATGGTGATGTTGATGTGTGTTGTGTAGCAGCAGAAACTTGGTGAACAAGCTTGGTATTTCCTCTTTGGTGTATGGTAGCATGGCATGGCATGTATGTGTGTAATGGATATGGTGGTTCAAATGAGGCAAATGGTTGTACATGTGAAGTATGCGTGTGAACTGAGTTTTAATAACAACAACAATGTTACAACATGCTATTCTTTCCAGCCATGCATGCAGTGAAAAATTGGAAGTTTAAGGGTGAATATCTCTCACATTAATGGATGAAAATGTATAATTTTGGTGGCAAATGAAAGATGGTACATTATAGAACTAGATAGGTGTTGGAATCAAAGTGAAAGAAGACCTCTAAAGTGGTGAAAAGTGGCTTATAACACAAGGGAACCAAACTGTCTCATGGGCGTGGCAACTTGTTGCATGCATGGCATCATGGCCTATGACGATTTCAAAGTGGAGCTTCTATGTTTGGGCCACTATAACTCCTTCATAACTTGTTCAAATGGAAAAATGTCCAACATCAAAGTTAAAGAGGACATGGAGATGAACAACTTTGATGTTCAACAATTTTTCATTTGAAGCCTCCTTGATGGAGAAAATTAGCTTGACATTTGGCACACCAAGTGTTTGATGAAATTATGGCCTGGAGGCCTGAACTTGCCTTGCCATGACTTGAAATTTGCCTTGATTTTGCTCCACTTTGATTGATCATAACTCTCTCAATTTTGATCCAATGGAAGAGTTAATTATATGGATTTGAAGCTTGGAATGTGATCTTTGATTGGCTTAACTTGGGCCTGAAGTTTGGAGCTTTTATCATAGAGAAAGAATGCCTTAAAGTGTAGTGCCAAATGGTCCAAAACTTGCCATTTTTGGAAACCCTAAGTTGCTAAAAATGGAAACTTTGTGTAATTCTTTATTTTTGATGATTCCTCCATAATTTCTTGATCAAATCTTGTCCAATGAACATATGTAACTTGAATTTCATGAATTTGACCTAAAAAAAAAAATCAGGAGTTGACTTTTTCCTCTGCACAGTTGACTTTTCCCCCAATTTCTTGATTCTCAAGCAACTGACCAATTGAAACTCTTCTGAAATGAACCAATGGGCAATCTCCCATCCTTAGATACTTGACATCATGTAGAAAACATTGAGATCAAGTTTGAACCAAAATTTCATCAGGAGACTTCTTGAATCACAAACCCTAATTTGGACTATTTTTGATAAGAGATGATGCACTGTCCAATCTTCTTGGTGAATTCCCATCTTCCAATGACTTGTGGGATCAAATGAGATGATATATGATATAAGAGACCTTTGAGGCTTGTTGGGAGACCCTTGACTCTAGCTCTCTTGCCTTGGATGATAAATACTCTGAAAACCACTGATCACATGCCCTATGCTGAATGCAAAGATGAATGCTTTATTTTTCTATGACTTGAATGCAATGAAAGCACATGCTAAATGATATGAAAAATGAGAGGGCAAATTTTGGGGTATTACATCTGCCCATATTCAATTACTGTAGACCTGAATGGATGATAGCAGTTGCTTTCAGACTTTCAAGATATGGAGGGATTGAATACCAAGAATAACCAAAAAATTTGCACTCTGTGAAGAAGAAGAAAAGGGATATAAACCCAACCAAATGAACTCTGCTTGAATAAAACTATGATGATAACCATACTACTGGAGAGATGTCTTTTGAACGACGCCAGACGACTACTGGCTTGCCACGCTGCCCGTGGGCTTTAACAATGTCTTTTAAACGATTCCAGACGACTACTGGCTTGCCACGCTACCGGTGGGCTTTTGCAACGTCTTTTAAATGATGCCAGACGACTACTGGCTTGCCATGCTACCAGTGGGCTTTAACAATGTCTTTTAAATGACGCCAGACGACTACTGGCTTGCCACGCTATCGGTGGGCTTTTGCAACGTCTTTTAAATGATGCCAGACGACTACTGGCTTGCCACGCTGCCGGTGGGCTTTAACAATGTCTTTTAAATGACGCCAGACGACTACTGGCTTGCTACGCTGCCGGTGGGCTTTAACAATGTCTTTTAAACGACGATAGACGACTAATGGCTTGCCACGCTGCCGGTGGGCTTTAACAATGTCTTTTAAACGACGCCAGACGACTAATGGCTTGCCACGCCACTGGTGGACTTTAACAATGTCTTTTAAATGACGCCAGACGACTACTGGCTTGCCACACTGCCGGTAGGCTTTAACAATGTCTTTTAAACGACGCCAGACGACTACTGGCTTGCCACGCTGCCGGTGGGCTTTAACAATGTCTTTTAAACGGTGCCAGACGACTACTGGCTTGCCACACTGCCGGTGGGCTTTAACAATGTCTTTTAAACGACGCCAGACGACTACTGGCTTGCCACGCTACCGGTGGGCTTTAACAATGTATTTTAAACGATGCCAGACGACTACTGGCTTGCCACGCTACCGGTGGGCTTTCGCAAAAATTCAACGCTGGATTACGCTCTGCATACACATCAGACATCCCTGCTGACTCTGCTGAGAAACAATGATCAATGATTTGACCTCAGAAGCTCCTGAAAGGATAGTATCTCTGCTGGAGAATGAGTGAACAATCTGTCTACTCCAAATTGACACGCTTACCAAAAATAAATTAAACTTTGAGATATGGGGAAGTGATGACTCTGCCAGGAATTATTTCATCTGTCTGGGGATAAATTATGGTCAAACCAACTCCGCTGGGGATGAGAATTTTTGAATAACGTTCTGCTGAGGAAAAAAGTCATTAAAACTCTGCTTGGAGATCTATCAAACCCGAGATCCTTGGCGGGGATAATCAGCCTTCTGACTCGGCTGGGGAAAGAATATACTAACACTCTGCTGAGAAAAAGATTTTGTTGATCTGCTAAACCTCTGCGGGGAGAAAGGACAACTCGGCTGAGGAGTATTACTGACAAGATTCAATGATGAACTCTGTAGGGATACAACTGCCGGAGATACAATCTTGCTGAGGATCGGAACTACTCCGTCGGGGGTACGCAAATCCTGGTTGGAAGACATTCCGTTGTGATATGCTGGGAAAGCATCCCTATAGATCTGCTGGGAAAACACAAAGTAAATCCACGGTAATCTTGTCGGGGAACAAAGTTGTCGAGCTTAGAATAAGATCCACAATGTCCCACACTGGGCGAACCCTCCGCTTGACGACTCCACTGGGGATAATGAGCTCACAACAAACTCTGTTGGGGAGAACCGCTTCAAAGCGTCTCGTGCTGAGGAAGCCTCTTAAGAGAATTTTACAGAAGACCAAACATCTTCAAACTCTTAGACAAATACTGAGACTTGAGCTAGTCATACTAACTGGGAGATTACTCTACTGGGGATAATAGATTTGGAACACATCTTATCAGAGGGATTTCACGCTGCCCCATGCTTGGGAGGGTCACAAACTCGCTTTTGCCCCAGGTTACACGAATGATCTGAAGAAAACATCATAAGAGGATTTTACAGAATATTTGGCATCTTCCAACTCCTGGACACTCACTGAGTCTTGAACACTAGCTGCAAGGTTTGCGAAGCAACTCCACTGGGGAATTTGCAACCGTTATCGACACAGAAAAGCTTGTAGCTATTGGAAGTATTGAATGGGAGAATCGACTTAATAAGATACCACGATACCCATTTGAAATTAATTCACCGATATCGAATCGTCGTGAGCGACCGTCAGCCGAATGATGGACTCAATCAGTAAACATTGTGACAAAAAGGTGACATGTGAACCCTTTCCTGAACATGATTGCCCCGGTATCATGAACTTAGGGATCAGTGGTTACTTGTCTGGAAAAAACAATCCATGATCTCGAAAAGGCTTTAATCTTGCTTTTGAGACTAGTATGAGGCTGCTACCTGCAAATAAAGGATGTGCACGTATGCCCCGTGCTGGATACGATTTCTGCAACTGAGAAAATCTATCTCTAAATCACCACTTGTTGGGGAGAGCAATCAACAATGCTTTGTGCTGAAAATGACTTCGTGTCAGGCTCCTGAATGTAAACCTGAAACAAGAGAAATGTGCACATATGTCCCGGAGACTACATGGTTTGAATCCACCGTCCGAGGTTAATCCACATTCAAAGCAATTTTAAATGTTTTCCCTGCGTATGTTATTATAAAGCCTCAATGTTTTCAACGATGCAATGTTTTTTATCAAAAATTCGGATGTTTTTGCAAACAAAACAGTAAAATGAAAACAAACAAGAAGCTTTTTGACTGAATGATCAACTTTATTGATTAAAATTCCCAGAATAGGCAGGTACATCAGGAAGCAATACCTGGAAAGAGGTGATCACTGAAAATTGAGAAAAGAAACTATCCTAATGGCAACATGAAAACGACATTTCACTGAGTTTCAATTCTGCTATGACCAGTATGTCTTCAAGACTTTCCGATTATCTTCACTTTCTGAGGAGAATGATTGTACTGATTCCTACCCTTTGGAGATGGCTAGTTTGAGTGAAATGATGAGGCAGTACAGATGACTTAGATCGCAGTCTTCGCTTAATCCCTCTTTTGCGTGGACCGCCCTTTTCGGGTTTTCAATCCACCGGGATACCCTTTCTTGCCTGAGTTGTCCTTGCGGATTTTTAACTCACCGGGTGTACAAATTTTTATTTTTATATCCCTAGTTTTTGCCCGAACCTTTTTATTCTATTTTTTATGGTTCGCCGGGATGCCCTTTTTTTCCTGGACTTTTCTTTTTTTTCTGTCCAGCGGGTCTCTTTATGCGAAGTATTTTTTGACTGCGTCTGAGTTGACAGGGGATGGAAAATCTCCACCATCCATAGTTGCAAGCATTAAGGCTCCGCCAGAGAAAACCTTTTAACCACGAATGGACCTTCATAGTTCGGTGTCCATTTTCCCCTGTGATCTGTGTTTGGAGGAAGGATCTTTTTAAGTACCAGTTCACCAACTTGATACTCCCGAGGTCGCACTTTCTGATCAAATGCTCGCTTCATTCTTATCTGATATAATTGACCATGACAAATAGCTGTTAGTCTCTTTTCCTCAACTAGGCTCAGCTCATTGAATCGGGTGCGAACCCATTCTTCCTCATCCAGTTTGACATCCATCATAACCCTCAGCGAGGGAATCTCAACTTCAACGGGTAGGACTGCCTCTATACCATACACAAGTGAGAATAGTGGTGCCCTAGTAGATGTCCTTACTAATGTTCGGTACCCATGCAAGGCAAACGGTAACATCTCATGCCAATCTTTGTAGGTCACCACCATCTTTTACACAATCTTCTTGATGTTTTTGTTGGCCGCTTCAACATCGCTATTCATCTTTGGACGGTACGGTGAAGAATTGTGATGCTCAATTTTGAAGTCCCGACATAATTCTGCCATTATTTTGTTGTTGAGATTAGAACCATTATTAGTAATGATTCTTTCGGGCACTCCATAGCAACAGATGATATCTCTCTTCAGAAATCTGGCTACCACCTGCTTAGTGACGTTAGCATAAGACGCTGCTTCCACCCACTTGGTAAAGTAATCAATAGCGACCAAGATGAAGCGATGGCTGTTGGAAGCAGTTGGCTCAATCTTTCCAATCATGTCAATGCCCCACATTGCAAAGGGCCAAGGAGAAGACATGACATTCAATGGATTCAGAGGTACATGCACTTTATCTGCATAAATCTGACATTTGTGGCATCTGCGGGCGTATAAATAATAATCTGCATCCATAGTCAACCAATAATATCCCGACCTCAATAGTTTCTTTGCCATTGCATGTCCTCCGGCATGGGTACCGAAAGAGCCTTCGTGCACTTCTTGCATCAACATGTTTGCCTCATGTCTATCCACGCATCTGAGCAAAACCATGTCAAAGTTCCGTTTGTACAGCACGTCATCTTGGTTCAAGAAGAAACTACCAGCCAATCTCCTCAAAGTCTTCTTATCTTTGTTAGTTGCCCCAGGCGGGTACTCTTGACTCTTCAAGAAGCACTTGATATCATGAAACCACAGCTTGTCATCAGACACCGCGTCAACAGTAAATACGTGTGCAGGCCTATCAAGACGAGACACATTAATCTTGGGTACATGGTTCCACCTTTGCACTTTGATCATAGAAGACAATGTGGCCAAGGCATCAGCAAACTTATTCTCATCTTGAGGAATATGGTACAGCTTTACCGTTGTGAAAAACATCAACAGTTTTCTTGTATAATCTCTATACGGAATCAGATGTGTCTGGTGCGTGTACTAGTTCCCATTCACTTGATTGATTACCAAAGCTGAATCACCGAAGATATCGAGGGTTTTAATTCGCAAATTAATCGCCTCCTCGATCCCCATTATACAAGCTTCATATTCTTCTTCATTGTTGGTGCATCCGAAAGTTACTAGGGCAGTGAAGGGCATATGAACACCTTCTGGCGTAATAAGAACTGCACCAACTCCGCATCCATTCATGTTGATGGCCCCATCAATCATCAAACTCCATTTGGATTCAGGGTCTGGCCCCTCCTCCGGGAGTGGTTCCTCGCAGTCTTTAACTTTGAGAAACATGATGTCCTCATCAGGGAAATCAAATTTCATGGGTTG
Source organism: Lathyrus tuberosus (assembly GCA_022829125.1). NCBI lineage: Eukaryota > Viridiplantae > Streptophyta > Magnoliopsida > Fabales > Fabaceae > Lathyrus > Lathyrus tuberosus. Next base: position 2,238,476 of record JALAZF010000516.1, read on the forward strand.
GTAATCATCAATAGGCTTCTGTGCAAGATAGTCTGACAGGATACTCCCTTTGATGGCTTTCTGGGAAGTATACTGGATATCATATTCAGTCAGCACCATCTGCCAATGTGCAACCTGTCCAGTCAATGCTGGTTTCTCAAATATGTACTTGACAGGGTCCATCTTTGAAATTAACAAGGTTGTGTGAGTGAGCATATATTGCCTCAATCACTTAGCAGCCCATGAAAGTGCACAACATGTCCTTTCAAGCATTGAGTATTGAGATTCGCAATCATTGAATTTTTTGCTTAAGTAGTAGATGGCGTGCTCCTTCTTACCCGTCTCGTCATGTTGACCGAGAACACAACCCATGGATCCTTCAAGCACAGTCAAATACATGATCAATGGTCTCCTTGGAACTGTAGGCATGAAAATTGGAGGTTCCCGCAAATATTCTTTTATTTTCTCAAAAGCCCTTTGGCAATCGTCATTCCACCTGACCACTTGTTCTTTTCTTAACAACTTAAATATTGGTTCACAAGTGGCTGTGAGGTGAGATATGAACCGTGCAATGTAGTTCAATCTACCCAGGAAACCACATACTTCTTTTTCTGTTCTTGGTACAGGCATATCTTGTATCGCTTTTATTTTGGCGGGATCAAACTCAATTCCTTTTTCGCTTACGATGAAACCCAACAATTTACCGGACCGCACTCCGAAAGTGCACTTGTTTGGATTCAGCCTTTGTCGAAACTTTCTCAACCTCCCAAACAGTTTCTTCAAGTTAACTAGATGCTCTTCTTCTGTTCGAGACTTGGCAATCATATCATCTACATAACACTCAATCTCCTTATGAATCAAGTCATGGAAGAGTGTTACCATAGCTCGCTGATACGTTGCCCCGGCGTTCTTCAACCCAAAAGGCATCACCTTGTAATAGAAGGTACCCCACGGGGTAATGAACATTGTCTTCTCCATGTCTTCCGGTGCCATCGTGATTTGATTATACCCAGAGAAGCCATCCATGAAGGAGAATACCGAGAACTGAGCGGTGTTGTCGACCAGTACATCAATATGAGGTAAAGGAAAGTCATCTTTCGGACTTGCTCTGTTTAGATCCCGGTAATCAACGCACATTCTGACCTTACCATTTTTCTTCGGCACAGGAACAATATTTGCAACCCATGGTGGGTAATTGGTGACGTCCAGAAATCCCGCATCTAACTGTTTTTGTACCTCTTCTTTGATTTTGAGAGCCATTTCTGGTTTAGTTCTCCAGAGCTTTTGTTTGACAGGAGGACAGACCTCTTTCAACGGTAACCTGTGCACAAAAATGTCTGTATCTAACCCCGGTATATCTTGATATGACCAGGCAAAGATGTCAACATATTCCCGTAGCATACTGATCAGCTCTTTCTTCACCTCGGCCTGCAGACTGGCTCCAATCTTAATCTCTTTCTTGGTGTCCTCGGAACCAGTGTTGATAACCTCAATTGTCTCTTGGTGAGGTTGAATGACCTTCTCCTCCTGCTTCATCAATCTGGCCAACTCCTCGGGAACTTCACAGTCTTCTTCATCCCCCTCTTCAGCTTGATAGATTGGATTATCAAAGTCATACTTGGCCATAGCAGAATCGTTATCAATGAAATTCGGGTGATTAAGTCTGCATGATTGAGGGTCATGCTTTATTTTAGAATGAGACTTTTTGAAAAAAGAAACAACAAAAATAAAACATTGCCATTTTATTGTTTTTCTGCAAAAATAAAAAAAAATGAAAGACAAGGAACACAAAATTTGAATTGAAAATGTCCTTTATTAATGATAAAAAACCTTGCAAATGCAATTATGAGGCCCTACAAATGGATCTACACGCCTTGGGCAGAGCGCGAGATTTTAACATGCAACAGAGAAAAACAAAGAAAATTACTCTGTTTGAAGAGTAACTTGAACAATTTCTTCAAAAGACCAATTGCACAGCTCTTGACCCGGTACACACGGGCGCACCCACTTGTCGAGGTCACAATCACTATCGACGCCATCTTCACTTGCAGTGCACATCTGATTTGGATTAATGATTCCCCCGCTGTAGAAAGTAATCGGCCCCTTGCGCTCTGTTGCAGCATCCTGATACAGATTATAGCCTATACCGAACTTATCTTCCTTTTTCAGAGACTTCAATCAATTTGCTCCAGCCTTGGGCATTACCTGTTTTGACTACTTCCATTGCCTGTTTGTAAGAAGCAATAGAAGTATCCACCTGTTCTTCGCCCTGAGAAGATACTGCCTGTGAAGACGAATCACCAATATTGACTGCCTCAAATGCTTGACTCAGTATCTCATGGATCTCTCTATCCATTTCCACGTACTTAAAGGTAGACAGCTGACTTATAGAGATGTCTTCCTCTCCACATACAGTCACCACTTGGCCATCAACCACATATTTCAACTTTTGATGCAACGTAGATGTCACTGCCCCAGTGGCATGAATCCACGGTCTGCCTAACAAGCAACTATATGCGGGTTGAATTTCCATCACGTAGAACACGCACTTAAACACTTGAGGACCGATTTTTACTGGGAGCTCTACCTCTCCGAATACAGAACGTTTTGAACCATCAAAAGCCCTCACTACCAAATCACTTGGTCTTAGAATAATTCCGTCAGCGTCTAACTTCATTAAAGCCTTCTTTGGTAACACGTTCAGGGAAGACCCCGTGTCCACCAACACATGAGATAATACTGCCCCTTTACACTCCAGGGTGATGTGTAATGCCCTGTTGTGATTACGACCCTCAGTAGTCAAATCAAAATCTGTAAAACCTAACCCATGGCTAGCATTGACATTAGAAACAACCAACTCCAATTGATTCACAGTAATCTCTTGAGGTACATAGGCCATATTCAAGACCTTCAAAAGTGTCTCTCGATGAGCTGCAGAACACATAAGCAACGACAAGATAGAAATTTTTGATGACGTTTGGTTCAACTGATCGACCACTTTATAATCACTCTTTTTGATAAGTCTCATGAACTCCTCGGCCTCTTTCTCAAAAGTACCTTTCTGTACAGATTCAGGAACAACAACCTCTTATGTAGCCACCTGTTTACCCTTGGCTTTGGCTGCTGCCTCGGCTTCAGTATTAGTTCTTAAAGTCTGTGGAGCAAACAAACATCCACTTCTGGTGAAGCCACCAAGACCTCCAACATTATCAATACTGAAACTACCCCCAGCTGGAGTTTCCACCTCTTGCTTTTCCCCTTGGTAGTAAACATCTGCACCGTAGTGCCATGGGATAGCCCGCTCACTATTATAAGGAAGTGGTCCTGGCACCGTAATAGTAACAAGACTCACTACATCAGGCACAATGATAGCAGCAGGCGATGGCACTTGAATTTCAGCTGGCGTAAAATAAATGGTAACAACTGACACATCATCATCCTTTTTGTCCCCCTGATCGAACTGTAGATAACCCTCATCAATCAAATTTTGAATACCGGTCTTTAGTTTATCACAACCATTACTCTGGTTCTTGCAATCAACACAATTTTCTTCACAGCCAGGGAACACCTGCCCCTTCAACAACCGAGACTTCACAATACTTAAGGGAGTCCTCACCCTGTTCACATCAGTTACCAAATTCAAAACTTTCCCATCTTCAATGGCATTGACCTTTGGCACATTATGATCCGGCATGGGATTCTGAAGCACATTTGGTGGAGGCGAGAAATTAATTGCCTTGGCATCAATCAAATCTTGTACTTTATGCTGAAATGTACGACACTTTTCAATACTATGACCTGGAGCCCCAGAATGATACTCATAGCGGGCATTAACATCGTAACCCTTTGGTAATACTGCAGGAGCTGGGCCCATCGTACGAAGCTCCACCAGATTAAGCTTCAACAATTGGGGTAGCAAAGCTGCGTAAGTCAAAGGCAGAGGGTCCATACGCCTGTCAGCTTGTCTCTGCTGATATGATCTCCGTGGCTGTTGATTATTCTGTGACTGAACATTCTACTGTTGTGGCTGTGATTGAACTTGCGGACTATGAATAGTCACAACAGCAACCTGATTATAGGAATCTTGATAGCCTCTTCCTCTTCCTCTGTTCTTATAAACAGCACTGGCCTCCCCATCTCTCTTTCTGGTAGATCCAGCAAATGGCTTCCTCACTCCTGAAGAACTAGCACCACTGACATCTTGTATTTTTCTGAGCTTCAACAAACTTTTAATCCTTTCCTCAGCGATTACAATGTCCGCAAACCCAGTTGAAGGACAGGCGGCCAACCTATCAAGATAAGTTCCTTGAAGAGTACCCATAAACATGTCGGCCATCTCTCGGTCATGCAGTGGAGGTTGAACCATGGCAGCCAACTGGCGCCATCTTTGAGCATATTCCTTAGAACTCTCCTTCGCATTCTGAGCCATACTCTGCAGCTGAGTACGGTTTGGAGCCATATCCATATTGTATTGATACTGCTTGACGAAAGCATGAGCTAACTCCTTCCAGTTCCTCACAGAAGTCCTGCTCAACTTCATATACCATTCTTGAGATGCCCCAGTAAGGCTGTCTTGGAAATAGTACATCCACAATTTCTCATCATCAGTACGAGCGGCTATCCTCCCCACATAGGATTGAAGATGAGTTTTAGGACAAGTAGTGCCATTGTACTTGTCAAATGTTGGTGGCTTGAACTTATGTGGAATTCTTACTCCAGGTACCAACCCCAAGTCAGAAACATCAAAACCAAGAGTGTTTTGGGATTCAATGGACCTGATTGTTTCAGCGAGCTCGTCAAACCGGCGAGTGTTCTCATCTTCAGCATCTAACAGAGTGAACTGATCATCTTGGTTATCTTCTACAACCTGACGAACCCCAGTATTTCTAGGAGGGTTACCGCCTGCATTAACGCCAGCCTAATTACCGTTGCCATTCTGCACCTCTACCTGTGGCCGCTCGACCATTGCCCTGAGTCTTTCCTGATTTTGAGCCATACCACTCATTAATGACATGAACTGGTCCATCCTGTTCCTCAGCTCAGCCAATTCAGTTTGCATCTGATCCATGATCTTAGCTTGGTTTCTGCGAGTTGCGTACCGATGGACGTGGATATCAGCTATAGTGCCTGAAACCAAATAAAGGTTAGAGGACCTACAACGAGTACCTGAAAAACAAGCAAAAAAATGAAAAATGATATATGCTATGCAATTTCATGTTTATTCATTTTGAGGCATTCCTTCCTTCGATTCCAGTGTTGACCGAAATGGAATAACGCATACACCTGCAATTGCTAATATTGATAGAACATCAGAGGTGCACATTAATGAGTCAGAACATCCATCATATACGGCCCAGTGATTGTGTGAACCATTGTATAATTTGATGAAGAATCCACCTCATAGAGTCAAGAATACCAAAACGAAATACCCATAGCACAAATGAAAACCCACAACCAGGTGTGGAACTGTCAAATACAAATTTGTTTTGAACAAATACAACTGAAAGCATGAATACAAATAAAAGAAAACCCATCAACAATCCTGATGGCGAGTTCTCGGAACAACAACGAAAATGCTTCAGACACTAAGCCCATACAAGTCTTCCTGAACCTCCTTGAGAAGTGCTTCGGTAACTGGATCATTAGGGCGCTCTGTAAGACTCTTGATCAACTGACTCCTTATCTTGACAGCTTCCTCCAGCTTCCTGATTTGATCTTTAACAACTAAATCTTTTACTTTCTTTACTCCAGTGCAGACTTTCAGCTCTTCAATCTCTCGGTTAGCTGAACTAAGTTTCTTGATAAATTCGCTTTCTTTACTCCTCAGATTCTTTTTCAACTCATCATTTTCAGCCCTGATTCCTGCTTCAATCTTCCTTCGGCACTCGGAGAACTCATCCCATCTCTGCTGCCCTTTGGAAAGTGCGATTTCAGACTTTGCCAACTGCTCGTTGATACGCTTGCATGCCTCGTTTAATGCCATCTCATTTTGTTTAATCTTGCGAATATAGACATTGTCCTCAGCAATTCTTTTCTCATTTTTCTCATGACGCTCAGTTAACTCTTGGACTTCATGCTCAACCTTACGCTTTTCACAAAGCGTCTTTCGGAGTCCTTCGCTTAGCTTCTCATTCATCTTAACTGCCTTGTCCTTTTCCGTCTTAAGCCTGTTGTATTCAATAACACTTATCATGGTCACAGGTTCAACAGCAACCAGATCTGACGGACCTTCCATAGAGAACGGCAAAAGAGTGATCTGAGCTCTTCTTTTCAACCATGCATCATACTGAGGAGAATACACGTTATTGCACTTGCCAAAGACAACTTTTCCTTTGGTTTGCAAATTGCCCCAGGCTCCGGCCGCCTGCCTTACCAACAAAAGATTATCTTTCACAAGGAAAAAGAAAGATTCTTCCAATTCGCTATCCTTCAGAGGATCTATTAAAGTAAATCCCAACTGTCTCCTTAAGATAACAGGATTGTAATTGATGCAACCCTTTATTCCCAAGAGTGGCACATTTGGATGTCTTCCACAACTACTGATAAAATTCCCACCCATCGTTCTTTGATCAACCCAACGAATATCTTTTGCCGTCAACTTAATCGGCCTTTTAGCCCAATTCATTGAAGGATGAGGATTTAAGAAAGCCTCGGAATTCGGCAAGTGTCTCATGAGCCATTTATGAAACAAAGGTGCACAACATCGAACCAATCCCCCTCGTTTCTTCTCATTCTTATAATGCATAAAGTAATACAAATTGCCCAAGAGTGTAGGTATAGGATTCCTCAACACAAAGATATGGATGGCTCTCATGTCTATAAACTTGGCCTCATCAGCAAACAACATAATCCCATAAATGCTCAAGGCCAGAATAGCACAAACTGTTTCCCATTGAGTCTTAGCAGCACACTCTTCAGCTTTGGTAACCAAGAAATCCAAATGAAAACCGGATAAACCTCCTTTGGTGGCGAGGTTATCTTTTACCACATGTACACTCAGATGGAGAGCCTTAGCTACCTCCTCATACTTCGGGGGACACATATCAGAGTTAAAAGGAATCTGGTGTTTGAGAGGCACACCTAGAAGAAAGGCATACTCTTCTAGCATCGGCGCCAATTGAAAGTCCGAAAAAGTGAAGCACCTTAACTGTGGGTCATAAAACTGCAAGCAAGTATGAATAACACCCTTCTCTGAAGTATCCAAATTATCAACCATAGTCAGAATCTCTCCATGAGCCCTTCAGAACATACCCACATAATCTGGAGTAATAAGAGATACCATCTTCTGTAACTGACCCACCCTGGTGTCAAAGAACGTGTAACACACATTATTCTATCTTGGAACATCCATAGCTGCAAAGGGAACTGTCAACCGGAATCAAAAGGAAGTATACCCTATAAATGAATAAACATGAGTGTTAAATGCAAAAAAATGTGAATGATGATATGTATGCAAGGGCATGTGATCAATGTTGAACATATATTGCTGAACCCACTGTACTGTTGTCTGAATTTGGTGAGATACACAAAACAAGGATCAAAGGTTCAGTAACAAATCCAGAACAATAAGAAAACCAGGTATGATGAAGGTCAATGGTTTTTGCACACCTGTAAACAATCCCCCCAATCTCACAGGTATGTACTAGAAAGTGAGGATTCTCAAATTCAGATCTCGGAATGAGAGGCAATAGCACATTCAGCCCGAAGGATACAATGCTACCGCCATACAAAGAGATCGTTCTCTGATTCACCTCAAAATAAAGAGGGGTCATCCTAAAGGTCATCCAGACTTAGTAGCTCTTACAGATAGCTCTACCATTGTGGCAGACCCACAACGCAGAATTCTCTAGAGAGAACCATATCCAGATTGTGTTTCATATTCCCTCCTCGCACCGAAATGGAGCGTGAGAGGATATGAAACACACTAAACATAAGTGCACTCAGGCCTGTGTACCGGGCCTATCTCTCAGATTCCCCATCCCACCAAGCAGAAACAGCACAGTCCAGTATAATACAGTATATGAAATGAAAATGCTAAAATGCGGTAAATACAGTAAAGTACAGTAAAGCGGTAATACAGTAAACAGCAATACAGTAAAGCACTAAATACAGCAAAATACAACATCAAAGTAAACACCCAATGAAACAAAACGAACAAGCGCTAGGATTGACTCGCTTAGGGAACCAGAGATTCTGAATCTCTTCCCCAGCAGAGTCGCCAGCTGTCGCTCCCGGGATTTTCATCCAAGTACAAACGCGAAAGTGGCACGGAAACAGAGTCACCAGCAATGTGTATTTATCCCAAGAGAGGGAAAGGAAACATAGCATAAACCTGAGGGAGGGAAAGAGCATGTTCTTGCGACCAAGAGAACTGGGTTCGGGATTCGGTTGCGCGAGAGGAAGGTATTAGCACCCCCATGCGTCCATCGTACCCGATGGGATCCACGCTTGTTGTTCGATCGAAGGGTGATAAACGAAAAGGAACTGAGAGAGAATGAGAAACAAATGTAGGGAAAATAAAAAGAAGTGCTCGAATGGGCCCTACCCCACTGCCTACGTATCTCATCGGGAACATGAGAATCAGAGCGATGTAGTTCCCCTCAACAAGGGTTGCTTTGTTTGTGTTTTTTAGTGGAAACGTCAGAGTGCGCGTCCCAGCAGTTAGGTGTTGCAGCTCGCTGTATGGAGACTTAGGCATTACTTGTTTGTGGTAGTACGAACATGACGAGTCCTTAAGGAATAGAATGAAGGAGATGAGAAGAGAATTGTTTGTTTGGTTTTGTATTTTAGAAAGAAGTATTTTGATTATTGGTGTGTATAACGCGTATTGTATTTAAGTCCATCACGTAGGATCGAATGCCTCGCATATCGACCCAAGACGGGATGTATGCTAAACATTCTAAGAAAGTGAGAGAAGACCCCTCACTATCTTATTCTCACGTGAAAGGCTCAAATGCAATATATGTTATGCCTTTATTAAGTGTTTTTTGCTTTTGTTTTGAGATGAGGAGAAGAGAAACTCAAAGGGCGAGAAAGGTAAAATCTAATGAGGGGGACTAAGACTCAAACCCTAAAGTTGTCATACATGAATGTTCCTAATGGTTAAGTGTGGTTTAGAATCCTAACTCTAAAAGAAAAGAGAAGAAGAGTGAGTTCTAACTTACTTCCAAGATGGAAGTTAAGTTAAGAACTCAAATGGGATGAAAGAGATTGGACAAAGAAAGCATTAGATGCTTATCACAATCACAACTTGAAAGCTTAAAGAGATAAGAGAAGAAGTTGTATGTGGGTGCACACCCACACACTTGACTTACCATTAGCCCCTGAAAGTGTTAGCAAAAAACAATTAGCAAGTAAAGACATAAAGAAAGAAAAACAAGTAAAGATCAAACAAGTTAAGACCTAAAGAAGAAATGTCTTAAAGGTTGATACAGTTTATAAGTCAGAACTTATACCCTAAGAAAGCCTCCTTAAGGTTAAGGTACCAATCACAATCAAACTTTGCACAAACAATGTCATAAACATCAAAGAAATGCATCTTGAAAGTAGATGATGAAAGATGAATAAAAATGCAAAATGAACATGTATTTATGCTTAATGAAATATCAAGGTCAGAAGCATACATCATTTATAAATGTCTTACAATGCATATGAACAATCATACAAGTCATGGATGAAATTATTCAAGTAATAGAAAATAGTTGAAAAAGAAAGGAAAAGGAGAGAAACAAGTTTCAATTAGATGCACAAATTTACATATTAAAGATGCATAACATATGAAATGAGTATGAATGCATATAGGCCAGTAGCATACAATTGATGATATGCAAGTGACATGAGTGAAATGGCATACACAATGCAAACACAAATCATGTAGAGCACAAGAAGAAATTAGATGTGGAATTAGGTCAAAAATGCAAGTTAAGATGCATAACCACACATCAATGGTAAACACAAATCAAAATAACCTATAAATGAACCAAGAAGGATCTATAATATTCTAACCAAAACCTATAATCTCACACAAAGCAAACAAGACAAGGTGGCACAAGTGCCTCATCAAAATCATGTTAGAGGGAAGTAAAAGAACATGCACAAATGTTGCTTCAAATACAAGGTATCAAACAATTACCAAATCACATGGACAAAAATATGAACATAGGTCTCAACCAACCTAATTCAGAAGCTAAAGACTTGTCAAAAACTCATGGCAAAACTCAAAAAGAAACATGATCAAAAGATATCACAAAGTCTCATTGAGACACATCAAAAGAAAGCTCACATATGCACATCCAAACCTAAGATAAAATGCCTTTAAATATAAAATGAAAATGTTTTTGGATGCTTTCAGATGTTATTTTACAAGTTCAAAAAGAATGAATGTAAAAGATTGTGTGAATTAAGAGAAATAAAATGGGAAAGGTCAAGTATCAATGAAGGAGACCCCTCACTATCTTATTCTCACGTGAAAGGCTCAAATGCAATACATGTTATGCCTTTTTTAAGTGTTTTTTTCTTTTGTTTTGAGATGAGGAGAAGAGAAACTCAAAGGGTGAGAAAGGCAAAATCTAATGAGGGGGACTAAGACTCAAACCCTAAAGTTGTCATACATGAATGTTCCTAATGGTTAAGTGTGGTTTAGAATCCTAACTCTAAAAGATAAGAGAAGAAGAGTGACTTCTAACTTACTTCCAAGATGGAAGTTAAGTTAAGAACTCAAATGGGATGAAAGAGATTGGACAAAGAAAGCATTAGATGCTTATCACAATCACAACTTGAAAGCTTAAAGAGATAAGAGAAGAAGTTGTATGTGGGTGCACACCCACACACTTGACTTACCATTAGCCCCTGAAAGTGTTAGCAAAAAACAATTTGCAAGTAAAGACATAAAGAAAGAAAAACAAGTAAAGATCAAACAAGTTAAGACCTAAAGAAGAAATGTCTTAAAGGTTGATAAAGTTTATAAGTCAGAACTTATACCCTAAGAAAGCCTCCTTAAGGTTAAGGTACCAATCACAATCAAACTTTGCACAAACAATGTCTTAAACATCAAAGAAATGCATCTTGAAAGTAGATGATGAAAGATGAATAAAAATGCAAGATGAACATGTATTTATGCTTAATGAAATATCAAGGGCAGAAGCATACATCATTTATAAATGTCTTACAATGCATATGAACAATCATACAAGTCATGGATGAAATTATTCAAGTAATAGAAAATAGGTGAAGAAGAAAGGAAAAGGAGAGAAACAAGTTTCAATTAGATGCACAAATTTACATATTAAAGATGCATAACATATGAAATGAGTATGAATGCATATAGGCCAGTAACATACAATTGATGATATGCAAGTGACATGAGTGAAATGTCATACACAATGCAAACACAAATCATGTAGAGCACAAGAAGAAATTAGATGTGGAATTAGGTAAAAAATGCAAGTTAAGATGCATAACCACACATCAATGGTAAACACAAATCAAAATGACCTATAAATGAACCAAGAAGGATCTATAATATTCTAACCAAAACCTATAATCTCACACAAAGCAAACAAGACAAGGTGGCACAAGTGCCTCATCAAAATCATGTTAGAGGGAAGTAAAAGAACATGCACAAATGTTGCTTCAAATACAAGGTATCAAACAATTACCAAATCACATGGACAAAAATATGAACATAGGTCTCAACCAACCTAATTCATAAGCTAAAGACTTGTCCAAAACTCATGGCAAAACTCAAAAGGAAACATGATCAAAAGATATCACAAAGTCTCATTGAGACACATCAAAAGAAAGCTCACATATGCACATCCAAACCTAAGATAAAATGCCTTTAAATATAAAATGAAAATGTTTTTGGATGCTTTCAGATGTTATTTTACAAGTTCAAAAATAATGAATGTAAAAGATTGTGTGAATTAAGAGAAATAAAATGGGAAAGGTCAAGTATCAATGAAGGACATCATTTAAAAGGAAATTAAAAGAAATTCTGAAAATACAAACAAAAATTACTAAAATCAGAATTAAAAATAAAATAAGATTAGTTTTATGTATCAAGATGGTTGGTGAATTTTTGTAGAATTATTTAATGCATTTTAGTATTTTAAATAAAAGAAAATGAAACAATATAAAAAAAGAAATTAAAATACAAAGAAAATGATGCAGGGGGTGTGGCGCAAGTAAATTTTCAGTTTAAAAATGATTTGGGCCCAATGTGGGGAGTGTGAAAAGTAAATTGAAACCCAGTCCAATAAGGCGTGTGTGTGTGTGAATTATTGTGTACACTCAGTCAAAGTTTGATTCATGCACAGCCATAGGATCAATCAATCAAGAAAAGTAACATAATCCAACGAACACAAAGCATGCACACACAATAGTTACCACACACTCACACACATGCAGGCATCTAAATCAAATAATATGGCACGTGACATGGACACTCCCTCATTTATGTGTTGGCAAGCTCTCACGCATTGGATGAAATAGATCAAACAGCTGGGATATAATCTGATCCTAAAACCCTAGTTGAACCCTCACCGGCCGGAGAAGGACCTCCGGTCATCTTCTCCGGCCACCTCCGGTCACTGCAAATCTTACATACTTCCAAAAATTCACAAAAATTATACCAATTGAAAGAGGAAGTTAAGGAGAACAAGGATCTAACATTGAAATCACCAAACAATGCACACACAGTAAGAAACGATCACAAACATTTTGCCCTAAGTTTGGATCTACACCTCTAAGAGGTCTATCAACTAGCTAGATTACTCACACTGCTTCTATTAAGCTCAAATAAAAAAAAAATGAGCATGAATCGAGCAAAAATTCAGAGGAAAAGGTTGAAGAAGAAACCTGAGTTTGAAGTTCTTCAAAGTGAAAGAAGACCAGAGATGATCCTCCTATGCTCTTGAGCTTGAATGGAGCCAAATAAAGGCTGTGACAGGCTTTGATTTAGTAAAATTCGAGTGGAAAGATAGAGGATGAAGATGATGTTGAGGATCCAAGGCTGTTAGCTTCAAGATCTATTGAGGATGATGATGAAGTTTGAAGAAGAGAGTGGAGAACTCGTGTTGAGAGAGAATTTCAGAGAGAGAGCTTTTGAGAGTTCAAAGCGTGAGAGTGAAAAATGAAGTCCTCCCCTTCAATTCAGTTGGAGTGAAACTTATATAGGTGTAGTTGGTTCTTAACTAGGATGGTTAACAGTTAGAAAGAGAGTTAAGTGAGTGAGTTAAGTGAGTTCTGAGTTAATAGAATGAGTGAGGTTAGTTAGTGACACGAGTTGGTGAGTGAAGTTAGAGTGTGGAGAGACCATGTTGCTTATGGTAAGGATGTGAAATGAGAAATGGTGATGTTCATATGTGTTGTGTAGCAGCAGAAACTTGGTGAACAAGCTTGGTATTTCCTCTTTGGTGTATGGTAGCATGGCATGGCATGTATGTGTGTAATGGATATGGTGGTTCAAATGAGTCAAATGGTTGTACATGTGAAGTATGCGTGTGAACTGAGTTTTAACAACAAAAACAATGTTACAACATGCTATTCTTGGCAGCCATGCATGCAGTGAAAAATTGGAAGTTTGAGGGTGAATATCTCTCACATTAATGGATGAAAATTTATAATTTTGGTGGCAAATGAAAGATGGTACATTATAGAACTAGATAGGTGTTGGAATCAAAGTGAAAGAAGACCTCTAAAGTGGTGAAAAGTGGCTTATAACACAAGGGAACCAAACTGTCTCATGGGCGTGGCAACTTGTTGCATGCATGGCATCATGGCCTATGGCAATTTCAGAGTGGAGCTTCTATGTTTGGACCACTATAACTCTTTCATAACTTGTTCAAATGGAAAAATGTCCAACATCAAAGTTAAAGAGGACATGGAGATGAACAACTTTGATGTTCAAAATTTTTTCATTTGAACCTTCCTTGATGGAGAAAATTAGCTTGACATTTGGCACACCAAGTGTTTGATGAAATTATGGCCTGGAGGCCTGAACTTGCCTTGCCATGACTTGAAATTTGCCTTGATTTTGCTCCACTTTGATTGATCCTAACTCTCTCAATTTTGATCCAATGGAAGAGTTCTTTATATGGATTTGAAGCTTGGAATGTGACCTTTGATTGGCTCAACTTGGGCCTGATCTTTTGGAGCTTTTATCATAGAGAAAGAATGCCTTAAAGTGTAGTGCCAAATGGTCTAAAACTTGCCATTTTTGGAAACCCTAAGTTGCTAAAAATGGAAACTTTGTGCAATTCTTGATTTTTGATGATTCCTCCATCATTTCTTGATCAAATCTTGTCCAATGAACATATGTAACTTGAATCTCATGAATTTGACCTAAAAAAATCAAGAGTTGACTTTTTCCTCAGCACAGTTGACTTTTTCCCCAATTTCTTGATTCTCAAGCAACTGACCAATTGAAACTCTTCTGAAATGAACCAATGGGCAGTCTCCCATCCTTAGATACTTGACATCATGTAGAAAACATTGAGATCAAGTTTGAACCAAAATTTCATTAGGAGACTGCTTGAATCATAAACCCTAATTTGGACTGTTTTTGATAGGAGATGATGCACTGTCCAATCTTCTTGGTGAATTCCCATCTTCCAATGACTTGTGGGATCAAATGAGATGATATATGATATAAGAGACCTTTGAGGCTTGTTGGGAGACCCTTGACTCTAGCTCTCTTGCCTTGGATGATCAATACTCTGACAACCACTGATCACATGCCCTATGCTGAATGCAAAGATGAATGCTTTATTTTTCTATGACTTGAATGCAATGTAATGCAATGAAAGCACGTGCTAAATGATATGAAAAATGAGAGGGCAAATTTTGGGGTATTACATTACGCAGTCCTCGAGATCGATTCTGGGGATAATACCCCTTTTTATTACTACATCGGTAAAAATAGTACACTTGCTATTTTTCCGATCAAGTTTTTGGCCCCGTTGTCGGGGACTGCCAAAATATAAGTTGTTGATTTTAATTCAATTAAAATTTTGTCACTCTGTGACTAAAATTTTATTTTTGTTATTTTTATCTTTATTTTTTTTATTTTATAACTTTTGGATTATTACTATTACGACTAATCTGCGTCTGACATTTTTATGCGAGGAAAACCCTCATCTAATTTTAATTTTGACGCAGAAATTGAAAGAACTTTACACGCAAGGCATAGACAAGCAAGACTGGCAACTTCAGAAGCAGATCCGTCAGTTCAAACACTAGAAGAAGAAAGAGTTTCTGTTCATTCAGAGCAACCAGATTCAGGTTCAGACGCAGATAGCGATATTGTGATTATGGCTGGAAATCAACCAGCGAAGAGACTTCTGGGCGATTACTGTGGAGGAAATGCACCGGTTGGTCGATGAACAATTGTGAACCAACCGGTGAATGTGCTGAATTTTCAGTTGCATCCGAGCACCATCACTCAACTTGAGAGGAAACCTTTCACCGGAAAGGTTAATGAAGATGCCAACAAACATCTGCAAATATTTCTGACTATGAGCACCACTCTCAAGATTGAGGGGCACACCGAGGAAGCAAAAAAGTTAAGAATGTTTCCTTTCACTCTTACGAAAGATGCTGAAGAGTGGTTCTACTCGTTATCTGCTGGGAGTATTACCACTTGGGAAGAGATGGAGAAGGCGTTCCTGAATGAGTATTTTCTGGCCTCTGTTTATATCCGAAAAAGATATGATATTGTGAACTTTAAACAGAGGAACAGAGAATCACTCGGCGACGCCTACAAGAGGTTCAAGAAAATTTTGGTAGCCTGCCCGACTCACAACATGGATCAAACTAAGCAGATGCAGATGTTCGTAAATGGCCTCCGAATGAAAACTAAGCAACTTATTGATACAGCTGCTGGTGGATCATCTAACTTCACCACCGCAACTGGTATCAAGAAGATTATTGAAGCTATTGCGGCCAATGAATATTTGGAGTTATATGATCGAAGTGTGAGTAAACCTGAGGGTGTGATTGACTTGAAGTTGAATAATCAGGTTGTGAAGGTGGAAGATCAGATTGCTGCGGAAGTTGAAAGAAGGTTAAAGGCTATGAAAATGGGTACTCAAAATGTGGCACAAGTTCAAACTAGACAACCCATGAGTTGTGAGATTTGTAGTGGACGTCATTATACTGCACATTATGTTGCGACTCCGCAACAAATTGAAGAGATAAAATTCCTGAAGCAGAATAATCCCTACGCTCAAACTTATAATCTAGGGTGGAAGAATCATCCTAATTTCTCCTGGAATGATCAGAATCAACACCAATACCCACAGCAGCAGCAGGCTCCCCAAAAAGCACAATGGGAGATTGCCATTGTGAAGATGGCAGCTTATAACATGCAATTTCAGGAAGAGACCCGGAATAACCATAGGAATACCACTGCCTCCATAAAGAATCTAGAGGTTCAATTGGGTCAGATAGCTCAACAAGTTGCAAATTCTCAAGCACCGGGCGCCCTCCCAAGTGCCACAATACCCAATCCGAAGAATCATGAGAATGCCAATGTTGTTACCACAAGGAGCCAGAAAGTTACAGAAGAAGAAGAAGGGGCAGCCAATGAGTATCAGTGTATAAAGGTGGATCTGGAAGTGTGAGAAAGTCAGAGAGAGCCAGAAGAAGCCAGGACAACCGAAGAGAAAAGAAAAGAAGCGGTTAAACCTATGATCAAGTTACCGTACCCCTCAAGAGTGACAAAGAAGGAGACACAAGAAAAAGACTTTGAGAAATTCAGCTCATTGTTCAAAAAGTTAGAGATTAATATGCCCTTCTTTGAAGCACTTGAACAAATGCCTCTATATAAGACATTCATGAAGGAGGTCATTGGGAAAAAGAAACCTAGTGGAGAGGAGCTAAAAAGTATAATTGAGGAGAGCAGTGGGGGATCACAAGGTAGGAGAATTCCAATGAAACGGAAAGATCCTAGTTCTGTATCAATCCCCTGTACCATAAAGGACATAACTTTTAAGAAAGTCTTGATTGATTCGGGTACTAGTGTGAGTCTCATGCCCCTCTCAATTTTCAAAAAGCTGGGTATAAAAAAAATATGTGAAACGGGAACAAATATGAAGTTTGCCGACCTCACAACCAAGCGATCATACGGCTTAGCAGAAGATGTGCTTGTGATAATTGATAACTTCACCTATCCAGTAGATTTCGAGATCATTGATCTACCTGAGGATGTGGAGACGACTATCATACTGGGTCGACCATTCTTGATGACTAGTCGGTGCAGTGTGGATATTTTGAGGTTGGTACTTTAACCTTGAAATATTTTGAGGAGGAAATAACCTTAAAAGTGTTAGAGCTCGAGAAGCAAGGTCAAGAGGAAAGTAATTACCCCTCAGTCGAAATGATCCGAACAGGGGGAAAAAGCAGAAGCTCAAAACCACTTCATGAAAAAGTCTCTGGAATAATCCATCAGGTTGCAGCATCTGAGTCATCTATTGCACATAGCAAGACTCCAAAATCCAGTCGAGAAGTCAATAAGAGGAAGAAACATCAAAGAAAGAAGAGAAAAAAACATCAAAGGAAGAATGTGGAAAGGTCAAGCAACAAAATATTTAAGCTGAAGTAACCCCCATAGCATTGGGGAGTAACTCGTCGAGCCATGCGACGTTAAACGAAGCACTACGTGGGAGGCTGCCCACGCTTGTCTGATTGATTACTTTCTTTTTGCTGTTTGTTTTGTTTTGGTTGCAGGAAATAATCTAGATCCTACATGTGCAAACGATGATGTAGCAGTGGTGTTGCATTACCGTCAGCATCCTTAGTAAGGATCTCTGTGAGTGGTCTCTCTCGCTCTTGTTCTAACACATTGGGGCCAATGTGTAGTTCAAGTTTGGGGGAGGATTTACTGCCTTTAGTTTTTCCTTTTTGTACGGGTCATGTCTGTTTTGTGTGTTGTTTTATGAAAACCACTATGAAGTTTCCCCCGAATTAGCACCGTAGTAATTTTTTATTATGAATATTATGTTGTGTGAAGTAGTCAGGAAAGTATATAGAGTTTGAGGGAAGAAAGGCCATGACTAGGGATAGTGGGAAAGTCCGAAAACTTAGGTATGAGTCAAAGGCCCTAGATTCCCCGAAATAAGAAAATTAGTCCAACGTGTAGATTTGTGCCATAGTACTCGGATTTGAGAAGTATTCCCTGATTAGTTCATAGTGATAGTCTGACATGACTAATAAGAATTGTATGTATATGGTTGATTGAGAGAATGACTTAAGGCACCGAAAAAGTGAATAATGGCGATAAAGACAACTAGTCCTTCTAAGTTGGGTAACCCTCACCCGGTTACTTAGCCTAACGGTGGTTGAGTCTCAATTATCGTCCCAAAGTGGACTAATAAACGCCAAAGAGCGAGAGGAAAAAAAAGAGATAATGGTGTCTGGAAAAAGTTTCGATCAATCTTGTACATGTGAGGGAAAACGATAAAAAATGCCTTAATCTGATTATCCGAATGAAAGGGGTAGAAAATCAAAGAAAAGACTTAAGCCCAAAGCATAGTTGGAGAGGTAACCGAAAGGGGGGTTTGGGTCTGTGGTTTTATCGCGGTATGTGTTTGTGTAATACCTTCGTTAACGGACGATTACTAAGAGATCTAGTTTAGCCGATCGGAATAAAGGCTCACATATGAGTATCGGCACACCTTACCTTCACAAGTCTTTCATTTGATATGTATCATTTGATCTGAAAAATCTTTATGCAAGCTTGTTGCTTGAGGTCAAGCAACGGTTTAAGTTTGGGGGAGTTTGATAAGTGGTTTTCATACGTTATTTCACTATTTGTTTTAGTTAATATTTTGTTATTGTTTATTTGTTTTATATCTCTTTTACCGCATTTTATGCCTTGGTTATGTTCTTTAGTGTTTTCAGGTTCATATAAACATTCAGGAGGAATCAGAGCGAAAAAGCGAGAAAAATCGCAAGATTTGGAATGAGATTGGAATGAAGACAGTGGTCTGACACGGCCACCCGTGTCACCTGACATGGGTTGTCTCAGCAAGAAGCCAAGAGAACGAAAACATGAAGAAAAACAGTGGGCTGACACGGGTGTTCGTGTCACCTGACACGACCCGTGTCAACAAGTCTGGCACTGAAGAGTTTTTGATCAGAATAACAGGGAGCCAACACGGTCACCCGTGTTAGCTGACACGGCCTGTGTTGACTTGGACGCTTCATCTTCTTATTTTCTTGGAAGATGACTCATCTATTCCCACAGAAACTTGGGATACCTTGGGACAGCCAAGCGTCAAGTACGACTTTCTAGTCAAATATACTGCTCCCGAAAGCTTTCGCATCAGATACGAGGACATCCAGCCAACTGGATGGGGAGATCCTCTTGAGATTGAAAACACTATGGAAGATGCGACAGAATAGTCCTCTTATGATAACTCTGCATGGGAAGAAGACTCTAATGATCCTACTCCACCAGAAATCAGTGCCATTTCTGAAGACAACCCAAGAAGGGAAATACCAGACTTTGTGATTCATTAAGGAGTTTGTCGCCATTGGTTTGCAGTCGATGTACCGAAAGTCGTCCATAAGTCGAAGTAATTACCATCTTTGTTTTGACCTTTCACCTTGCCCAAGTGAAATGAATGTTTTATAGGGCTCACTTTTCTATAAATGTCCCTCTTCGCTTCGCCCAAAGCGACATAGTTTTGTTTTATAGGGTTGTGTTTCAAGAATCGACAAATCATGAATAAATAATGTCATTCTGAATTCCCGCATTCATTGCTATTTTCACTTTTTGTTTTTTCAGAAAATGGTAAATCCTAAAAAACAACCCAAAATAAAAGCAAGCATTTTAAAAAAATATATATATACACTGCACACACTCTTACATTCTCTCTGTCTTTTCTAAAAAGGAATCATCACATCATGCAGATTGCTTGTTTTAAACCCCATTGAAACATACGATCCAATGCCTTCTCCCAACTTCAAATTCCCGGTATTTGAAGCTGAAGAAGAAGAGGACGAAGAAATTCCAGAAGAGATCTCCCGATTACTCAGGCAAGAGGAGAGGTCCATTGAGCCTCACAAAGAACCTTTGGAAACGGTCAATTTGGGTTCAGAAGAAGAAAAGAAAGAAGTTAAGATTTGAGCACTGCTCAGTCCAACTGTCAGAGAAGACTTGATAAAACTTCTCAAAGAGTTTCCAGATGTATTTGCTTGGTCCTATCAGGATATGCCAGGGTTGGATACCAGCATCGTGGAACATCACTTACCACTAAAATCAGAATGTCCTTCGGTAAAACAAAGACTGAGAAGGACTCATCCAGATATGGCCATCAAAATTATGGTGGAAGTGCAAAAACAGATCGACGCAGGTTTCCTTGCCACCTCAGAATATCCTCAATGGTTAGCCAACATAGTTCCAGTTCCAAAAAAAGATGGAAAATTCAGAATATGTGTAGACTACAGGGATCTGAACAGAGCAAGTCCAAAGGATGACTTCCCCCTACCACACATTAACATGCTGGTAGACAGTACATCAAAATTCAAAGTCTTCTCCTTCATGGATGGATTCTCAGGCTATAATCAAATCAAAATGGCCCCAGCAGATATGGAGAAAACATCATTCATCACCCCATGGGGCACCTTTTGCTACAAGGTAATGTCGTTTGGTCTGAAGAACGCTGGGGTAACTTATCAAAGGGCCATGACAACTCTGTTTCACGACATGATGCACAAAGAGATTGAAGTGTATGTTGATGACATGATTTCCAAATCTAAAATAGAAGAGGATCATGTGGAACACCTATCAAAGTTATTCGAGCGTCTAAGAAAATACAAACTCTGCTTGAATCCCAACAAATGTACATTCGGTGTTCGCTCAGGAAAACTCTTGGGATTTATTGTCAGCCAGAAAGGAATTGAGGTTGATCCCGATAAAGTCAAGGCCATTCAAGAAATGCCTTATCCAATAATCGAAAAATAGGTCAGAGGATTTTTTGGGACGTTTGAATTACATCTAAAGATTCATATCCCTCATGACCGCGACATGTGCGCCGATCTTTAAACTACTCAGAAAGAATCAAAGCTGTGTATGGACAGAAGATTACCAAAAAGCTTTCGACAGCATCAAAGAATATCTATTGAACCCACTGATTCTTTCTCCTTCAGTGGAAGAAAGACCACTGATTAAATACTTAACAGTCTTGGAAGACTCCATGGGTTGTGTAATTGGCCAACAGGACGAGACCAAAAGAAAAAAGTATGCCATTTACTACTTAAGCAAGAAGTTCACGGACTGTGAAACTCGATACACTATGCTCAAGAAAACTTGTTGCGCTCTGGCTTGGGCAGCTAAATGTCTTCGCCAGTACATGATTTGTCACACTACTTGGTTAATCTCCGAAATGGATCCGATCAAGTATGTCTTTGAAAAACCTGCTCTCACAGGAAGGATTTCCCGTTGGAAGATGTTGTTATCAGAATACGTCATCGAGTACCATGCTCAGAAAGCTGTCAAGGGAAGTATTTTAGCCGATCATTTGGCTCATCAACCGATTGACGATCAAGAATTAGTCGAATTTGACTTCCCAGACGAAGATGTCATGTACTTGAAAATGAAAGATTGCGATGAACTGCTACCTTGTGAAGGGCCAGAACCAGGTTCCCAATGGGGACTAATTTTTGATGGAGCCATCAATGCTTATGGAAACAGAATTGAGCAATCATCGTAATACCCCAGGGTACCCATATGTTAGATGATGGCAATTGATCTAGAAAAGGGGGGGTTGAATAGATCACTTATTTTTAAATACGAGTCGGCGCTAAAATTTATTTTTAAAAATATTTTGCAGAAGCGGCCGAGGATAATTCGTCTACACGAACTGAGTTACTAGAAGAATCGGATATACGTAAGCCAAATAGAACGAAAGGCTTGATGAGAAAAATTGAATCGCAACTTAACTATTAATCAATTTACCAACAACACTTAATATGGTGCAATCTCCAATGATCAGTAAAAAATTAAACCAAAATTGACAATATATCAAACACCTTATAAGCGTTCAATTTATCGAGCACTTGGAGTGCATAAAACTCCAAGCTAAACCTTCTATGTTAGTTAGTGCAGAATTTTCACTAAGCACAATCCAAAATGATTGTGCAATGGTTTTCAAATCAGTTTTTCTGCACTATACTATACCAGAATTTGTATCGATCAATTGAACAATCACAAGCGTAAATAGTTTGAAAATTAAATGAGATAGGGAAAGAGAAATGACACCAAGTTTGTTTAGGTAGTTCCCCTTTCGTCCTCGCTTCGGGTACGTCTGCCCCCAGTTCTAAATCTAGAATTGAGATATATATAATCTTGTTTACAAATTGTTTTTACAAGAGAAAACTTAGCTATCACACACTCAAGAAACTCCGTTGATGCAGATATTATGTCTTCTCTTCCCTTGATTCAAGTCGAATCAAGTGCCTCCAACTTGTTGGATGAACCTCCGTTTACCATTACTAGATTGAAAGAACACACTGGTCTTCAATCACCTTCACTCGGCTTATTCCGATCAACACACAATTCGATCCTCAAACCTAGTTGCATAATCCTTCGGTTAACACTATTAGATCGAAAAAACCCACCGTTCTTTGATCACCTTTGCTAGGCTGAATTCAATGCGCACAAGATCTGATCCAAAAACCCCCAAATCCAATTGATCTTGGAGGACAAAACCCTAGAGGTTTTATTCAAGAAAAAACCCACTGAAACACTCACCTCAAACAAGCAACAATTCTATGTTCGAACATTATCACCTCATGATGCAAAGAATCAACAAAAATAGTTATGTGTATTTGTTGAGAGAATGCAAGAATGAAGATGAAGGTGATGAGAGAAAAGTTTCAATGTAAATCTTTCACTTTTTCTTGTTGTTGTGTAAAAAATGAGGAACCAAGTATTTATATGATGCTAGGACGAACTATAACAAATAAAAACATTTTGAACTTTGGAAAAACAAAAAAAATGAGTCACATTCAGCGAACAGTCGACCATAGGGTCAGCGTGCGCGAACCTGAGGAAAGATGAAAATGCAGAAAGAAGAATGTCTACAACACGCGTCGACCATAGATCAGCATGCGCTAACCCGAGGAAAGTTGAAAATGCAGAAAGAAGAATGTCTACAACATGCGTCGTGCGCTAACCCAAGGAAAACTCAACAATTGCCAACTTTTCATGAGTCGACCAAAGCTTGGTTTAGGTCGACCCAAGCTACCAAAACACCTAAAAACTGATTTTAGCACGTGTTTTCATCTACTTAGGCAATGTTTATGCATACCTAAGACTCATAGCATGATCATACACATGTAATAGATGTGCAAGACTCTTCCTATATGTTTGGACACATGATTATTGATTGTTTATACACTGCGAAATACGGATGCCGACTATGATGAGATGACGCCGTCCAAATTACATACTACGAGCTAGTACATGTTTTGACATCATTAAAATAAAGATCAAGTGTAAGACACTTTGCCCTCACATACTCCCCTTTTTTGATGATGGTAAAACTTCTTTAGCTTGTCTTGTAATTTGAAGCTTATCCTCCCCCTAACTTTATGCAGTCCTCTAAAATTCAACTTTGTTGCTGCTTTTGCATATAGATACCCTTCTCCCCCTTTGACAACATCAAAAAGAGAAAAGGCCATGGTTAAAGGATAACATATGACATACTTATGAATTCACTCAACAATTTACAGTCAAGATACATCAACATACATCCACATATAATGATGTTAATGCAAATATAATATGGATAAATAAGGCACAATAACGCATAGATAGAAACTCAAGGTACATTCCATAACAAAACAAATGTCAACAAACTTCCAAGTCATACAAAGTACATTAACAAATCCCAACATAATAAAGTTATGCAACATAAGTAAAATATGGAAAAATGCACATTTTGAGCACATTATGCATCAAGTAGATATAGATAACAAGCCACACACATGCCAAACTTAATAATGGATCAAAATTACATCTAAACATGAAATAAACATTAATTCAATCTGTATTTTGGCACAATAGGTTACACATATATTTGTTCAAGAGTGGTAATCTAAGAAGGAACGATATTACCTCCGACGATTGATGATAGATGCCCTCACATGTTGCTTAATCTTTTCAATTATTGTTAGTCAAAGAAAAAGTATAGAGCATGCAATCATGTATACATAATCAAATGCGATCCGAGATATCGAGAACACCAAGTTCCCTATGGATATTAAAGAAAGGCTTCGTCGCAAAAGGTTTAGTGAAAATATCCGCAACTTGATTCTTAGAATCAACATGCTTAAATACCACACCGCCTTTCTCTACATGATCCCTAAGGAAATGATGTCGAACTTCTATATGCTTCGTGCGAGAATGTAATACCGGGTTTTTGGTTAGGTTAATGGCACTTGTATTATCATACAAAATAGGAATACATTCAAGTTGAACATTGTAGTCGAGTAATTGTTGCTTAAGCCACAAGACTTGAGCACAACAACTACCGGCCGCAACGTATTCCGCCTCGGCTGTTGACAAAGCAACGGAAACTTGCTTTTTGCTATGCCAACTCACTAAGGAATTTAAGAAAAAGTGACAAGTACCATTAGTGTTTTTCCTATCCGATTTGCAACCAGCAAAGTCAGAATAGGAATAGCCAACCAAAGAGCAATCGCTTCCCTTGGAATACCAAAGCCCATACTTTAGAGTACCACATAGATACTTAAGTATGCGCTTCAAGGCCTTTAAATGAGATTCCTTAGGACACGATTGGTACCTAGCACACATGCAGACACTAAACATGATATCTGGTCGGGATGCGGTAAGATATAGGAGAGAGCCAATCATACCTCTATATCTCTTGACATTTACATCCTTACCATTCTCATCTCGACTCAAGTTGATGCATGTAGGCATCGAAGTGTCAATAGCCTTTGAGCTAGCCATGTCGAAGCGCTTGAGTAGCTCAAGACAATACTTCGTCTGGCTCACGAATGTCCCTTCATCAAGTTGCTTGATTTGCAATCTGAGGAAATAGTTTAGCTCCCTCATCATGCTCATCTCGAACTCTCCCTGCATTAACTTAGAAAACTCCTTGACCATATTCGTGTTAGTAGAACCAAATATAATATCGTCTACATATACTTGTACCAAAATTTGGTGATTTCCTTGACATTTAATGAAAAGAGTTGTGCAACCTTTCCTCTAGAGTACCCTTGATCAAGTAGAAATTTGCTAAGACGCTCATACCAAGCCCTAGGGCCTTGTTTGAGACCGTACAAAGCACATTTTTGTTTGTAAACGTGATCGGGATACTCATGGGACTCAAATCTAGGAGGTTAGGCAACATAAACCTCTTCGTTAATGTAACCGTTAAGGAATGCAATTTTTACATCCATTTGAAATAATTTGAAGCTTTTTGCACATGTGAAGGCAAGCAACAGGCGTATAGCCTCAAGTCGGGCAACAGGCGCATAAGTTTCCTCATAGTTTATGCCTTCCTCTTGGTTATACCCTTGCGCAACTAAGCACGCTTTATTTATAGTTATAACTCCATTTTCGTCGAGCTTGTTCCTAAACACCCATCGGGTGCCTATTACTCGATGGCCTCGCGGAGGAGGGACAAGGTCCTAAACCTCATTTCTTTTAAATTAATTCAACTCCTCTTGCATTGACAAAAGCCAATGTTCATTGAGTAAGGCCTCTTTTGAGTTCTTAGGCTCAACTTACGAAACGAAAGCAAAGTAATAACAGAAGTTACTTAGCTTGGAACGAGTTGTTACTCCCTTTGAGATGTCACCGAGAATGTTGTCGATGCGATGTTCTTTGGAAGACTTCCAAGATGGAGGAAGGTCATCTTTATTAGATGGATGATCCTCCTCACTCTTCACTGGTCGGTGATCTTTTTCCTCCTCAACATGCACTGCTTCAGGTTGATCAGTCCCTTTATCAGTGTCCTTGAGTATGTCTTCTGAAGATACACCTGCACCATGAAAATAACTACCTTTTCCGACATTTTTTGGATAAGATTCATCAAAAGTAACGTGAACCGACTCCTCAACTGTAAGTAACCTCTTATTGTAAACCCTATATGCCTTACTAGACTGAGTGTATCCAAGAAAGATACCTTCGTCGACCTTAGAATCAAACTTACCAAGTGTCTCTTTACCATTATTCAACACGAAACACTTACAACCAAAAACGTGATGGTGAGATACGTTGGGCTTTCTCCCTTTTAAAAGCTCATACGGTGTCTTGTTTTGAATAGGACGAATGAGCACCCTATTCAAAACATAACAAGCCGTACTAATGGCATCAGCCCAAAAGTATTTTGGAAGGCCACTCTCATTGATCATAGTCCTTCCTAAGTCTTCCAAAATTCTAATTTTACGTTCCACAACCCCGTTTTGTTGAGGGGTACGTGGTGCGGAAAAATTATGATCAATCCTATGGCTTTCACAAAATTCTTCAAAAATATGATTTTTGAACTCACCCCCATGATCACTTCTAATTGATATAATGTTTGTGTTTAATTTGTTTTGGGATAACTTGGTAAATTTTTCAAAAGCCGAAAAAGTATCGCTCTTGCTTGCTAAGAAAATAGTCCAACAAAACCTATAAAAGTCATCGACAATCACAAAACCATAATAGTTACCACCTAGGCTCTTAATCCTATATGGTCCAAAGAGGTCCATATGGAGGAGCTCAAGGGGTCTCGTGGTTTAAACAATGTTTTTAGATTTAAACGAGATCCTTGTTTGCTTCCCCATTTGACACGCATCACATAAGTGATCCTTTGTGAATTTGATTTTGGGTAAACCGATTACTAGGTCTTTAGAAACTATTTTATTAAGCAAATCAAAATTGACATGCGCCAACCGTCTATGCCATAACCATGAATCTTCAATCATGGTGACTAGACACTTGTCACTACTTAACGATACCTCATTCAAGTCTAGCATATAGACGTTATTGACCCTCAAGCCTTTAAACACATCCTTTTTATCACTATTTTCAATTATGCAACAATCCTTTGAAAAAGATACTTTATAGTCCTTGTCTCATAATTGACTAATGCTTAAAAGGTTATGTTTAAGACCCTCAACAAGAAGCACGTCTGAGATAGTAGTAGATGAGGGGTTACCTACACTACCTTTGCCAAGTATTTGTCCCTTGTTGTTGTCTCCGTAGGTAACAAATCCCTTTTTCTTCGCCACGAAGTTGATGAAAAGAGATATGTCTCCCGTCATATGTCTTGAGCAGCCACTATCAAAAACCCATTTTCTTTCCGTAGTCTCAAGACGTTGTACCTACACAATCAATCAAGGGAAATAGGTACCCAATTCTTATTGGGTCCTTGGTTGTGAGTGAAAACATGATTTCATTTGGACAACCATTGATAAACGCCTTTAGGAACTAAAAACCTCCTAAAGCGACACTTAGCAATGGTATGACCCCTTTTGCAACAATACAAGCAAGTAAGGTTAACATGAGAATCACTTTTGCTAGGTTAACCCCTAATCACATAAGTATATTTTTGATATGGATTAATCATACTTTTCTTAAAATGTGATCTATCAATAGCATAAGTCATTTTTGGTTCTAGAGCCTTTTCAAGCTTGGCCTTAAGAGTTCTAACCTCTTTTTGCCAAATATGACAAGTATCGCAACCAAAATTTAACCATTTACTTTTGTCTTCCTTAACATCTACCTTTGTTACTTCCACCATGGACTTTTTGAGAGCCTCTAATTCCTTTTCGGAATCGGAGATCTTTTGCTCCAAATGAGAAAATATTTGTTTATTTGAAGCTAACCGTTTAAAGGCTTCCTTGGCCTCATGGTGTAGAGTATCAAAAGCTTGTTGTAGTTCAGAATAAGAAATTGAATTAGAGTTATCGTACTTAGAATCTCTTGCCTTTTTGTTATTTTACTTTTGGTGAGTAGAAAGGCAAAGGTTAACGAACTCTCCTTTGTAACTTGAACTTTCATCACTAGACGATTCACTATCGCTTTCCCAAGCGATATAGGCTCTTCTAGGTTTAGATTTTTTCTTCCCTTGACGACTTTTATCCTTACCTTTGTCCTTCTTTAACAATGAACAATCCGACTTATAGTGGCCGACTTTTCCACAGTTATAGCAAGACCCCTTAGTTTTTCCACTCTTTTTGTCTTCATTCTTGGAAGACCTTGATTGTTTTCGAAAGTTGACGAGGTTTTTCTCCGAATGTTGAATACCATTTGTAACAAATAATTAAAT
The DNA here is from genome assembly GCA_022829125.1 of Lathyrus tuberosus. Classification (NCBI taxonomy): domain Eukaryota; kingdom Viridiplantae; phylum Streptophyta; class Magnoliopsida; order Fabales; family Fabaceae; genus Lathyrus; species Lathyrus tuberosus. The sequence continues at coordinate 2,266,747 of JALAZF010000516.1, forward strand.
GTCTTCATTCGAATCCTCTTGCTCGTTATCACTAGATTTAATTTTGCTTAGCTCATATGCAGAGGACTTTGAACTAGAAGTCTTTAGAGCTATCGACTTCTTTTCCGCTTCTTTGGTATTGTTCTTTTCCTTCTTCTCTCTTTTCTCAAATTGGTCTAAGCTAATGAGCATTTGCTCATGTTCCTCGAGCTTCCCAAATAAAGTTGTGATGTCTAACGTCATTAGGTCGTTGGCTTCTTTTATGGCGGTCACCTTCGGTTGCCAATCCCTGGTAAGACACCTCAAGATTTTATTAGTAGCAACGTCATTGGAAATTGGTCTACCAAGTGAGTTAAGTCTATTGATTAAATGAGTGAACCTTTTTTGCATGTCGGCAATGGTTTCCCCTTGCTTCATGTGAAAGAGGTCGAACTCTTGAGTCAATGTATTGATTCTAGCTAGCTTGACGTCGTTAATTCCCTCATGGGCAACTTGTAACGCGTCCCACATAGCTTTAGCACTCATACAATGTGAAACTCTATAGTATTCATCAACTCCCAATGAGGAGATCAGAATATTTCTAGCCTTTCAATCATAGTTGTACTTTTTCTCGTCTTCTTCATTCCATTGTGCTTCAGGCTTAGGTACTACCACGTTATTCGCATTGGTCATGGTAAATTCTATTGAACCGTTTTGTATAATGCTTCATACCTTCCTATCAATAAAATTGATGTGTACACGCATACACTCCTTCCATTAACTATAATTCTCACCGTTAAAAACAGGTGCTCTGTTGTAAGCCCCATTCGGTTCGTTTGCCATTTTCTAAAAAGTTATACTTGAAGCACAATGTAGCGCGAAATTTTGCATGGTTGCAAAGCACTATTGCTTTGGGGTACTACAGCTCGATTCATTTTTTATCCTATTGAAGCTGATGAAGGAAGGGAAATAAATGTGTCCAATTAACCCTGCTTGCAAACTGAGTTTGAACAGATGACTGTTGGTTCACAAATGCTACAAAGATTGTGGGTCTCTCTTAGGTTATTTTGTTAAAATAGTGCCCGGGCGATTGGTGGGAGGTTAAGATTGATGCTTTTCGATTGATATGTGAAGGTGCGGGATTTGGGGCTTTGGATTAGTGTGCTCGCTAAGATTTTTCTTTCAATCTTATACCTACGTATTCCCGTTTACCGAAACAGGGAAATCAGAGCGATCGTAGTTCCTCCTATTCTATGGGAGGAAATGGTGTTTTGGTGTCTTGTTCAAAGCCCAAGACGTGAAGCTAAAAAGGTGGTTTATATCTTGTTCAAAGCCCAAGATGTGAAGTTGAAGGGTCTATTTGTATCTTGTTCGAAGCCCAAGATGTGAAGCTAAAAAGGTGTTGTCTTTAGAGAGAATTTGTCATCTCTAAAGGGGGTCTGTTTGTCATGACTGTTGGGTGACTGACTATAAAGGAGGATTACTTTAACCGGGATATGTGAATCCTAGCATTGCCATAATTTCCTTTATAGGGGTTTTAACCTGAAGGAGAAGACTTTAACTCAGTGTAGAGCAATGCCATCTTTCCTTAGGAATTTCTCATGCTAAAAGAAGGACAATGGCATGGATGTAAATAATCCAGAGGCTTGCCGCTTACAGCGATTAGATGAAAGGAGTTATTGATGTTTGTATCCTGTGAACGAGGCACAGTTTTGATGCTAAAAGGTTGATTGACTCAACTGGGGTTTTTCTTATTCAAAGCCTAAGAGGAGGCTATTGGCCCATCAAGAGGGTGTTTTTATGTGTCTCGTACGAAGCCCGAGAGAGAGGCTAAAAGGGTTTGACTCAACAAGAGAGTGCTTTTAGATGTGTCTTGTACGATGCCCAAGACGGAGGCTAAAGGTTGACTCAAAAAGAGAGTTTTTTATACTCAACAAGAGAGTGTTTTTGTATCTCGTACGAAGCCCGAGATAGAGGCTAAAAGGATTGCTGTTTCAGTTGAGTGACAGGTCCAGTAGGTTGGTTAAAAGAGAAAACCAGTTCTTATAAAGAGACTGATTAAAGGTAAGGCTATGCTTTGGGATTGATCAGAGGATCAGGGTTATTTCCTGTTCTTTAAGGAAATGGGGAATCCAAAGGGTATTGGAGACTGTCCGAGTCTACTCGTGTTTTTCCCTACTTGAGAATGCCTTCGAGACTCAAGGGGATTAGATTGTCCAAGTCTAGAATTTTATCTTTTGTACTATGCTTAAAGAAACAGTAGTAGTACGTTCATGGAAGAGAGATCTAGACTCTTTGAAAGACTGTTATATTAAGATGACTAATTTATGTTCCTATACCTTTAGGAGGTCGTCGGGACAATTTGTACGAAGCCCAAGAGGAGGCTGGAAACTTTCAAGAAGCCGAGGGACAATTTGTACGAAGCCCAAGAGGAGGATCTCTTCCCGAAGGAAGAATCCTTATACGAAGCCTAACAGGAGGCTGTGAATACTTCTAAGAAGCCGTAGGGTCCTTGTATAACGCCCAAGAGGAGGCGGGGATGCTTTTAGGAAGCCTGTGGGTCCCCAAGCCCCGAGAAATTCAAGACAGACTATTCACAGAGAATAGATCAAGCTAGGAAAGTTCGAGAATTTGGAAGAAACTCAAGAGATGCCATTCACGGAGAAAAGATCATCTCTGGGGAGTAGAGTTTCTTTGACGATTTCTAAGGGTGACAGTCTGAGAAAGGGTTCACCGAGAATGCTGCCTTTCACATCTCCATATTGTTTAACCCTAAGAGGAGGGAAGACTGTATCTGGTAATCCTATGGGGATCTAGTTTTGACTGTATTTAAGAGTGACCAACAGGGCTTAGTGCTAGACGTAGTTGCCGGGGAAACTCTAAATATCTATACTAGTATTACACAGTTGATATGAGTTTATGAAAGAAGACTTACAGCGAAACAGCCCCACAATACAGTTATATGTATATGAAAGCGGATAAAGAAAGCATATAAACACTTACTCGGTTGTAGAGCTTCCATGCTGTTTGGTTAGTTGTTCAACAAAGAAAGATTAAAAATAACAATATATTCAAAATTTAAAGGAGAAAGTATTTTGAAAAGATGTTGGGGCTTACAGCTCAAGGAGAGGCCCAAGGTTTATCAGTGATCGCACTGTCATTTTGTACAGAGGGACTTATACAAGTGACTGAGGCCCAAGAAAGTTTCTGTACAAGGGGATGGGTCTTAAACTCTCTCAAGAGGCCCAAGTGTTTAAATAAAAAGAATGGGGCTTACAACACGAGGGTAGGCCCAGATGATTGGTTTTTTTATTGGCGATCGCGCCGAGGTTTTCTTTTAACGCCGGGGGACTTATACAATGTCTGAGGCCCAAAAAGTTTTGGTTAAAAGGGGATTGGGTCTTACACTCTAATAGAGGCCCAAAAGATTTATTTTTGTACAAGTGGTGGGGCTTACAGCTCAAGGAGAGGCCCAGGGTCATTTGTTTGAAAATGGCGATCGCGCCGAGATTTTTGAAAACGCGGTGGGTCTTATACAATGCATTGAGGCCCAAAAATGGTTTGGTTTTCAAAGGGGATTGGGTCTTACACTCTAATAGAGGCCCAAAAGATTTTGAATGAGTCTTATAGCTCAAGGAGAGGCCCAAGGTTTGTTTTACAACGGACAATGATCGCGTTGAACTTTTTGAAATACAACGGGACTTATACAATAAGTGAGGCTCAAAAATAGGTTTGTATTTACAAAGGATTGGGTATTACACTTTATTAGAGGCCCAAAAGTGTTTGAAATTGTTTGATGAGGGTGAAAATCAAAGAAACCCTAATTTGTTATTCTTTAAAAGTAAATATTTAAAGAAAATCAAATAAAATACAAAATAAGTTTGAATAAACCATTTTTGATTTTTGTTTAAGGTTTGAGAAATGAGGGATTAATCACAAGGTTAATTAAAACTCACTTGGCTTTGATTTTCAAGGTAAATATTCACTTTTAAAATGTTTAAAAACATTAAAAATGAATTTATTCACAAAAATACTAATTATATTAAATAAATAATATAAACTTAATTTTTTTGTGGAATAAAATATTTCAACATTTTTTTGATTTTTTACAAAAAGAACCAATTAAAAATATTTAAAATTGAAAGAGTTATTAATTTTCCAATTAATTAATAAAACATAAAAATATTGAAAAAAATAGCAAAAATGTGAGAAAACACAAAATGGCATGGGTGGGGTTTGAACCCACGACCTCAAGGTTATAGGGCGCGTGCCTTACCACTGGGGTGGTGATACATCCATTGCTTGAAGTGAAACCACAAATATACAAGGCAAGCCTTGTTTTCTAGGCCTGGTCAAGGCAAGGCAAGGCAAGTTTTGCCAAGAAACGGAAAGGTCCATAACTTTCTCATTTCTTAATGGTTGGGGACAAAATTTATATGCATCTGACCTAGAATTTCACAAGGAATCCAATGGTGGTGGTATTTTTTTCAGATCATACTCCCTCCTTAAAACCCGATAGTGGTTTTGAAAAAGGCCTATAATTGCATTTTCTATGCTACACTTTGATACAGGCATGAATTACATGATGAATTGGTCCAAACACAACATATATAACATGTATGAGGTGTGTATGATCAGTGGACTTCAAAGCAATGCATATTTTGGAAAGTTCAAGTCATGATGCTTACCTCTTTTTGAGCTTTTGGAGTTTGCTGTGCAGTCTGCCAAACATCTTGTTCCAGAAATGGTTTGATGATTTGGACACTCTCAAATGATCCCTTAGAAGCTTTGAGGATGGTTGGAATCAGCTGGAACCTGCAAAAACACAAACTGGCCCTTTCTTGCAAAAGGGGTTAAAATGACCAAAATATCAACTCTCTCAAATGGTGTTCCAGATGGGGGAACCATTTGGGATAGTTCAAGGATGTTATTTGGAGCGTGTTTGAGGTTTTATCTGGTTTGGAAAGTGACTGAATCAAGACATGGTTTGAAAAATGCACAAAAGGCCTATTTTGAGGTTTTGAGAGATGACTTTGTGATTTTGGTGTTACAGGTCACTTTTGATAGTTTGGATCACCTTGCTAAAGAAGGCATTTTGGCCTAAAGAGAGGGATTTTGAGGAAAGCATCTGTTTGATGGCTTTGGTGTACTCAAACTGAGCACAAATGAGCTCTATTTATAGTAGAGCACGTTTGTTTTGGGATCAATAGTGAATAGCAACTGCAGCAGAGGTTTGACCAATGGTTGCACTTTGGAATCCAAGTCTCCTCTAGCCATTGACTAGAGATTAGGGCATAGGGATGTGGTTCCCTTGGTCTTGGATAAGTCTTGACTGAATTCAGTTGTAAATGGCTCAGTCCATGCCGCCTTGGTGTGTGCATTGAATGCTCCAATCCAAAATTGGAGTCTTGTCCCTCTTTTAGGCAATTCTAGGTTTGTCATGCTACTTCTTGTTCCAAGGACTTTGGAGGCTTGGCTCAGTGTTTGTCCCTTTTAAATTTGATCCTCAGATGTGTCCAAAGTGATGACAAGGCTTGGAATTATCTGATTTTACCAAATCGAGCAAAAATGCAAAATTCTGCCTAGCCTTGGCAGTTTTCGGCAAGGCATATTGCCATTATCATATCTCTTGGCCCAAGTGGAATTTGGTGATGTTCTTGGCCATTTTGGAAAGCCCTCATATGATACAACAACTGTTTGATCATATTTGGTTTTGATACTTTTTGGATCCAAGTGAAAAATGCCCCTACATTTGGAAAAAAGTGAAGGTAGATTCTAACTTAGTGAAAATTTCACTAAGTGTTGGAAAAAAGTGACATTTTCACTTTTTGTGATTTTGATCATTCCATAACTCAAAATCCATGAGGAATTTGGAAGGAGGTCAATTTTAAGCTTTTGTAGAGGGTAATGAGATCTACAAATCAAGCTTTGGATGGGGAAAAATGGCTTTGTGGTTTAGGAGTTATGAACCTCCAAAGTTGGTACCCTTGCCACTTTGTTCATAACTTAGAAAATTTTCTAAGTTTTTATGGTTACCCCTTTTACAAGTTATCCCACTTTTATTGATTTTTCTTGATGAATGATGATTCAAATCATACATTAACATCATTTTAGGGTTAAAAAACCATTTTTGTGAAAAATCTCAAAAAGTCAAAGTTGACTTTTGTGCACAGTTGACTTTTTGTCAGATGAATTCCAAACTGTTCGATCCTTTAGGAAATCATGTCCTTGACCTAAATCAAACTTGATGGACATGTTCCATGGGTGTTATAGGGTATATTTAATCATGTCCTATGGTTTGGGAGCATGTCCTGGTCAAAAGTCAAAGATACAGTTGACTTTTCTCGCGAAACCCTAACTGTGGTACTGATGAAATTGAGACTTGCTGCTCAAGCTTCCTGGATCAATCCATTGTTACAAAGGGATAAATGTGGTATGTTGGAGACCCTCAAATCCTCTCTTGAGGTCTTGGCTCATGATTTGTCCCAAAAGTCAACTTAGGGGTGAATTAGGTCAAGAAACCCTAATTCCTGATTTTTTATGTATGCATCCCCTGAGGTCTAATTGACTTGATGCTTGGGCCTATGAGGTTCCATGGAGTATTTTAGGATATGCTTTGAAGCATTGGCTCGTGCCCAGAGGAAAATTTTCATTTGAAGGCCCTGGTCGACCAAACCCTAATTTGGTGACACTGGCGATCTTGAGGCTTGATCCACCTGGAAGGGAGCAGCCTTGTGCTTAATCCTTGAAGTGGGAGTCCTCTTGATCCCTTGTGGATATTTGAGAGGATAGCAAAGTTGAAGATCATGTCATTTCTTGATTGATCCTTTGTCTAAAAGCTCTGAGAGGGCTGGAAACCCTAAATTTGATTGTAGTGGATGCTCACCCATCTTTGGGGAGACTGATGAGGTATGATGGTTCCTCCATATTGTGATGATGATTTTCACAATGATGGGAAATCTTAGTGGTCAAAATTTGGGGTATCACACACAAGATTAACCGGTGCTCCTGATACCACTTATTAAACGACGACAATTGATCTAGACCGGGGGGGGGGGTTGAATATATCACTTATTTTTAAATGTGAGTCGGCGCTAAAATTTGTTTTTAAAAATATTTTGCGGAAGCGGCCGAGGATAATTCATCTACACGAACCGAGTTACTAGAAGAATCAGATATACGTAAGCCAAATGGAACGAAAGGCTCGATGAGAAAAATTGAAAAGCAACTTAACTATTAATCAATTTACCAACAACACTTAACATGGTACAATCTCCAATGAACAGTAAAAAATAAACCAAAATTGACAATATATCAAACACCTTGTAAGCGTTCAATTTATCAAGCACTTGGAGTGCATAAAACTCCAAGCTAAACCTTCTATGTTAGTTAGTGCAGAATTTTCACTAAGCACAATCCAAAATGATTGTGCAATGGTTTTCAAATCAGTTTTTCTGCACTGTACTTTACCAGAATTTTTATCGATCAATTAAACAATCACAAGCGTAAACAGTTCGAAAATTAAATGAGATAGGGAAAGAGAAACGACACCAAGTTTGTTTAGGAAGTTCCCCCTTCGTCCTCGCTTCGGGTACGTCTGCCCCCAATTCTAAATCTAGAATTGAGATATATATAATCTTGTTAGCAAATTGTTTTTACAAGAGAAAACTTAACTATCACACACTCAAGAAACTCTTTTGATGCAGATACTATGTCTTCTCTTCCCTTGATTCGAGTCGAATCAAGTGCCTCAAACTTGTTGGATGAACCTCCGTTTACCGTTACTAGATTGGAAGAACACACCAGTCTTCAATCACCTTCACTCAGCTGATTCCGATCCACACACAATTCGATCCTCAAACCTTGTTGCACAATCCTCTAGTTAACGCTACTGGATCGACAAAACCCACCGTTCTTCGATCACCTTCGCTTGACTGAATTCAATGCACACAAGATCTGATCCAAAAACCCCCAAATCCAATTGATCTTGAAGGACAAAACCCTAGAGGTTTTATTCAAGAAAAAACCCATTGAAACACTCACCCCAAACAAGCAACAATTCTATGTTCGGACGTTATTACCTCATGATGCAAAGAATCAACAAAAATGGTTATGTGTATTTGTTGAGAGAATGCAAGAATGAAGATGAAGGTGATGAGAGAAAAGTTTCAATGTATATCTTTCACTTTTTCTTGTTGTTGTGTAAAAAAATGAGGAACCAAGTATTTAGATGATGCTAGGACCAACTACAACAAATAACAGCATTTTGAACTTTGGAAAAACCAGAAAAATGAGTCACATTAAGCGAACGGTCGACCATAGGGCCAGCGTGCGCTAACCTGAGGAAAGTTAAAAATACAGAAAGAAGAATGTCTACAACATGCGTCGACCATAGGTCCACGTGCGCTAACCCAAGGACAGTTGAAAATGCAGAAAGAATTTCTACAGCATGCGTCGACCATAGGGTCAGCGTGCACTAAGCATGTGTCGACCATAGGGCCAGTATGCGCTAACCCAAGGAAAACTCAACAATTGCCAACTTTTCATGAGTCGACCAAAGCTTGGTTTAGGTCGACTCAAGCTACCAAAACACCTAAAAACTGATTTTAGCACATGTTTTCATCTACTTAGGCAATGTTTATGCATACCTAAGACTCATAGCATGATCACACACATGTAATAGATGTGCAAGACTCTTCCTATATGTTTGGACACATGATTATTGATTGTTTATGGATTGCGAAATACGGATGCCGACTATGATGAGATGACACCGTCCAAATTACATACTACGAGCTAGTACATGTTTTGACATCATTAAAATAAAGATCAAGTGTAAGACACCTTGCCCTCACACCATATTCCTTTCACTGACAGATTAACGTTCAAATGCACAAACAATGAGGCCGAATACGAAGCTTGTATCATGGGTCTCGAAGAAGAAATTGACTTAAGGATAAAGAACTTGGATGTATATGGCGACTCAGCCCTGGTTATCAATCAGATTAAAGGAGAGTGGTACACATACCAATCGGGACTAATTCCTTACAAAGACTACGCGAGAAGGTTGTTACCATTCTTCAACAGAATCGAGTTTCCTCATATCCCTCGTGAAGAAAATCACATGGCTTATGGATTAGCCACTCTATCCTCCATGATTAGTGTAAGTAAATGGAAAGACATACCTAAGATTGACATAATGCGCCTTGAAAGGCCCGCTTACATCTTCGTGATTGAACCAGTCATACATGACAAACCATGGTATCATGATATCAAATGCTTCATTCTAAGACAAGAGTACCCACCCGGGGAATCAAGAAAAGATAGGAAGACTCTCCGAAGATTGGCTGGCAGCTTCTTCCTGAACAATGATACACTCTACAAGAGAAACTTCGACATGGTTTTCCTCAGATGCGTAGACAGACATGAAGCAAACATGTTAATGTGAGAAATTCACGTAGGCTTCTTTGGCACTCATGCCAATGGACATACAATGGACAAAAAAATTCTGAGAGCAAGATATTATTGGTTGACAATGGAATCCGATTGCTACCAATACATGAGGAGGTGCCATAAGTGTCAGATATACGCTGACAAAATCCATGTACCACCAACGCATCTCAAAGTTCTTTCTTTTCAATGGCCTTTTTCTATATGGGGAATCGAAATGATTGGCATGATTGAAACCAAAGCTTCAAACAGACATCGGTTCATCCTGGTAGCCATTGATTACTTCACCAAGTGGGTCGAAGCCGTATCATACACCAATGTTACCCGACAAGTGGTGGTCCGATTTATAAAAACGATTCTATCTGCCGTTATGGTGTTCCAAGCCAGATCATTACGAATAATGGATCAAACCTGAACAACAAGATGATGAAAGAGTTGTGTGCTGAGTTCAAAATCGAACACCATAACTCATCTCCCTACCAGCCCAAAATGAATGGAGCGGTAGAAGCGGTTAACAAGAATATCAAGAAGATCGTTCAGAAGATGGTTGTGACCTACAAAGATTGGCACGAGATGTTGCCCTTCGCTCTTCACGGTTATCGCACATCTGTCTGCACTTCAAAAGGGGCAACCCCTTTCTCTCTAGTATATGGCATGGAAGTAGTGCACCCCATAGAAGTAGAGATCCCATCAATAAGAATCTTGATGGAAGCCAAGCTAACAGAAGCTGAATGGTGTCAAAACCGATTCGATGAACTGAATCTAATCAAAGAAAAGAGAATGACGGCTTTATGTCATGGTCAGTTATATCAACAAAGGATGAAAAAAGCGTTCAAAAAAAAGGGTCTGACCCCGTGTCTTCAGAGAAGGAGACCTCGTGCTCAAGAAGATACAATTATTTCTCACTGATTCCAGTGGCAAATGGACTCCGAATTACGATGGCCCTTATGTTGTTAAGAAATCCTTCTCAGGCGGTGCCCGGAGACTCGAAACCATGGATGGAGAGGAGTTTACCTACCCCACGAATGTTGATGTAGTCAAGAAATACTTCGCCTAAATAAATAAAAAGTCTCGGTGGATTGAAAACCCAAAAGGGCGGTTCAGGAAAAAATTAGAGACATAAGCAAAAGTCATCCTGATGGATTGAAAAACCGAAAGGGCAATCTTGGCAAAAATTAGGGATTCATGGCAAGTAACTATGTCCGACAAGTTTGGCTCCTCAAAGGCAACGTCATCCGTCGAAAAAACTATAGTCAAAGTCACCTTCGACAGAAGCTCTGAATGTCCAAAATTCAAAATTGGTGGAAGGATAGTTGTCGTTATGTTTCAATGTAGCCCCTTTTCCTTTAAAATACCATTTTCTAAACTTTGTAATGCTCCATGGGATCACGCGTTTGGCTGATTACCATTCTATCAATAAAATTTGAGCCTGTGTGCCTCTTGTTTACAATTCTCATTTATTATGCTTCACAAAATGACATTTTAATATGATCAATGATGCTTGAAACAAAAATTAATTTACTTGTCAAATTTTTTTCTGCTTTTAAAACAAAGATGGTAATTTCCTTTTGATTAATGAGCACGAAAAAGGAATCTCAACTGCTTCTCCGGTAGTGGTCAAAACCCAAAATGCAGAATCAAAGTACTTCTTGAATGAATGATCAACTACTTCAGATGGGATGCCTCATCCAACATCCCCGACAGAGTTCTTACCCCTAAAAACCCATTGTTGGTTTTTCTTCCCAGTAGGGTCCACCTCTTAAAAACAAGAACAAATTTATATCCCTAGGAGGTTTATACCTCCGGAAACCGGAACAAGCGCGGGAATCCTGTTCCCAAACAAAAGTACTACCTTCAAAATATCCAGTGATACCCCCGTCTCTCAGAATGGTCGAGTATCCAATTGAACTCATCGTCAGTTTGTATGTCATGTCTGTTTTGTCAGCATAAACATACATATATCATGCATAATTGATTCATATTCATACACATGTTGCATTACTATCACTTTGGTCATATTCATCCCCAAGTGATAAGGGTATTCTCTTCAATAGAGTTGTCAGTATTCCTTACCACGTCTAATAGGACAAAATTCTGGTGTAAGTTCTTTCCTTGTTAGGAAAATGTACCGTCTAAACTTTCTCTCCCGTGTATTCCTGGATTGAAATCGGTCCTCAACCCCTTTGATAACTTGAACCTATAAAAGGCAAGAAGCCATTTGGTTATACACCTTTGGAACATCACTCTTCACTATTAAAGATGATATTTTGCTTTCCCGGATTAAAGAAAATCCCCAGAGAAAGCCTCTCAACAGAAGATTCTTGGCAATACGACAAATTTCTCCCCGAAAAATTGTTTTCAATAAAGTCATCAGCACCTCAAGATTAGATTACATCACTTGGCATTTCTCCGAAAAAGGTCTCGAAGAGAAGTATGATGTAACATCACCAAGAAAAAAGCAATCTCTCAAGAGATTTGTTTTTCCTAGTAAGTCGATAAATGGCATCTCCCATAGAGAAGTTTGCACACCTCTGCAGTTCAAACAAATGGTTCTCCCCAGCAAGTCTGACATCAAATCTTTTTCCATCAAATGGTGTCTCCTTAGTAAAACTCGGCGAGAAGTTTGATGAAGACCGTTATAATGGATAGCATTCCTTGTCAAGAAAAGAACTCGACAAGAAGAAAATGAGACCAGTTCCATGGCAGAAGACCAGGATCGAGGTGAAGTTTATTTCAAAAAGAAACTGAGACCAGTTCCATGGAAGAAGACCAGGATCGAGGGGAAGTTTATTTCAAAAAGAAACTAAGACCAGTTCTATGGCAGAAGACCAAGATCGAGGGGAAGTTTATTTCAAAAAAGAAACTGAGACCAGTTCCATTGCAGAAGACCAGGATCGAGGGGAAGTTATTTCAAAGAAAACTAAGGCCATTTCTGTGGCTGAAGACCAGGATCGAGGGGAAGTTTTACCCTTTTCTAAGTAGCCTTGCTTAGCAAAACAAGATGGATGAGCAAACAACTACCATTCATAACCACAATCAAAATTTCGGGTATTCCGATATTTAATCCTCTTTTACCTTGAATGTCCGAACGTCTTCGCCATTCACACCTTCAAGTCTAAGAAGATTAAATAGGGGCATCTGTCATACCCTAAATTTTGACCACAAGATTTCCCATCATTGTGAAAATCATCACCATAATACGGTTGTACCTTCATACCTCATCAATCCTCTCAAAGATTGTTGAGCATTCACTACAATCAAGAATTAGGGTTTTTGAGCCCTCTCAAAGTACTCAGACAAAGGATCAATCAATAATGGAAATGATCCTCAACTTGTCAAGCCTCTCAAACATCCATGAAGGATCAAGAGGTCTCCTATATCAAGAATCAAGCATGAGAATGCAACATCTCAAGTTGATAAAGCCTTAAGATCATCAGTGTCACCAAATTAGGGTTTTGGTCGACCTAGGCTTCCAGAGGAAAATTTCATCTGGACATGGGCAAATACTTTAAAACATGATCCAAGAAGCTCAGAGGGACCTCATGGACCAAATCCCAAGTTCAAAATAGCCTCAGGGGATGCATTCATCAAAAATCAGAAATTAGGGTTTCTTGAGCTAATTCACCCCTAAGTTGACTTTTGAAGCAAGGCATGAGCCAAGACCTCAAGAAGTGTTTTGAAGACCTCCAATACATCATATTGATCCATTTACAAGATTGGATTGATTCAAAGAACTTGGTCCATAAGCAGTACAAGGATTCAAATTCATCGGGACCAATTAGGGTTTTCTGATGAAAAGTCAACTGTACCTTTGACTTTTGACCAAGACATGATCCCAAACCTTGGGATATGATTCAAGACACTCTATAACACCTATGGAATCCATCCATTAGGTCTGAATTAGGTCAAGGACTTGATTTCATATAGGATCACAAAGTTTGAAATTCATCTGATAAAAAGTCAACTGTGCCAAAAATCAAGTTTGACTTTTTGATTTTCTTGACAAACAAGGCTTCCCTAAGTCAAAATCAATGTTAAATTATGATTTGGATCATCATTCATCAAGAAAAATCAAGAAAAGTGGGGTTACTTGCAAAAGGAGCGGCCTTAAGAAACTTAAAATTTCACTAAGTTATGAAAAAAAAAAGTGATTTATATCCAACTTTGCAAGACCATAACTTGTGATCCAAGCAACCTTTTTCTTCCGTCCAAAGCTCAAATGAAAGCTCTCATTACATACTTCAAGATTGTCAACTACAACAGCTTCCAATTCCTCATGGATTTTGAGTTATGGATTGATCAAAATCACAAAAATGTGAAAATGGCCATTTTTCTAACACTTACTGAAATTTTGGACAAAATCTGTTTTGGATTTTCACCAACTTTGAGGCCATTTTTCACTATGATCTAAGATGATTCAAGACCAAAGTTGGACATCAAAGTTGAAGTATGTTATTGGGGCTTTCCAAAAAGTACAAGAGCCTCCCATGGTTTAACTTGAGCAAGGAGTTATAAGTCTCCAAGAATGGCATTTTCACCCTGCCCACACAAAGGCATGAAAACATGACTTGGTTCCCACGATTCCTTGAGCCAATTTTAGACACTTGCATCATCTCATTTTTGTCCAAAATCAACTTGAATGATGAGGGATCTGATCACAAAGCCACCAAGTCAAAAATCCTATTCCTTGGCTTGTGAAATTCAATGTTGCAAATCTAAAAACTTCAATTTTGTTTCAAGGCATTCAAGAGATACATTGAGGTGGCATGGACTGAGTCATTGATCACTAAAGGAGTCAAGCCTTATCCTTGCAATAAAAGGCTCATAGCATGCAAGATTGACTTAAGTCAATGGCTAGAGGAGACTTTGGCTACATGACAAAGTTCAATGGATATTGGAGTGATCCAGCCTCCAATCACTATTGCTCCTGAAACAAAGTTGCTCTACTATAAATAGAGGTTCTTTTTGATCAATTCAAGTACACCAAAGCATAACAATACATGTTTTCCTCCAAATCCTTCTTCAAAAACCAGAAAATGCTTCTTTAGCAAGTCAATATCGAATTTTCAAATAGGGGTCAATTCCATCAAAACCAACCATCCCAACACCTCACATATGTCATATACAAGTGATCTATGACCTCAAAACACATCTGGAACACCAAAATCACAAAGTCACCATCCATTTGCTCAAGCCTTTTGGCCTAGTTGCAGTTGGGGTACCACAACAAGTTCCAGGCTGTTTCAATCCATTCTAAGCTTTCAAACGCACTACTTGAGGTCCAAGGAAGTTGTCCGGATCATCACACAACATCTGTAACACCTACAACTGAGGATTCGATTTCCTCTTGCAAAGGTAAGCATGACACTCTTAAACTCTATGATCTATGCATCATAAATGTGTTTTCAAGTTACAAACATGTTTATGCACTTATGTAGAGTGTTTCCCCTCAATCAATTGCTTTGTAGCTATCGTGTATAGGATTTCATAGTGTTCTGCAGAAATTAGGGTTCTTGTGTTCATCTTTTGATTTCTCACTCCACACTTAATATAAATGCCATTAATTTATATCATTGGAATCCTTGTTCAAAAATACACAACTTTCGTTTTTACAAAAGTCAAAACCATTGAGTAATCAGAGAGAAAAATGAGGTTTTGCAAATCTGAGAGTTAGGGCACGTGCGAGGAAGAAGATGAAGTTCTTCGTGCCATAATTCAAATATTTGAATATTGGAATATTTTGATATTTTATTAATTGATTCAAAAATTAATTTCTCTCTCATTTTTTTTATCATTTTTTATTGGTTCTTTTTTTAAAAATTCACAAAAATGTTAAAATATTTTATTCTACAAAAAAATCAAATTTATATTATTTATTTAATATAGTTTGAATTTTTGTAAATAATTTCATTTTATTTGTTTTTAAACATTTTTAAATGAAATTTCAACCTTGATTTTTCAAATTCAAATGAATTTCAAGCTTTCATGTGATTGAGCATGATTTTTCAAAACATTTTTCAAAGTTGACAACTTGTTTTTGAATATATTTGATATTTTATATCATTTTTTATTTAATTTCCTTTGAAAATTATATTTTTAAAATTAAAATTAGGTTTTTTCTTAATTTTGATTTTTTCAAACTTCATTTGAAACACTTTTGGGCCTCTATTAGAGTGTAAGACCCATCCCCTTTGTAAATAATTTTGTGCCTCAGTCATTGTATAAGTCCCTATACGATTTTCAAAATAAACGGTGCGATCCCTGTTTTTCATCTGGGACTCTCCTTGAGTTGTAAGCCCCATCTCTTGTATAAAAATAAACTTTTGGGCCTCTATTAGAGTGTAAGACCCATTCCTTGTTGTACATAAATAATTTTGGGCCTCAGTCATTGTATAAGTCCCTATGTGCTTTTCAAAATCACGGCACGATCGTCGCCTTTTCAAATAAATCATCCGGGCCTCTCCTTGAGTATAATCCCCATTATTCTTTTTTCACAAACACTTTTGGGCCTCTAATAGAGTGTAAGACCTAACCCTTTTTTGTACAAAAACAATTTTTGGGCCTCTGTTGTAGTATAAGCCCCACAACGTCTTTTGGTGTCGCAGTATGAACAATGTTTTCAAATAAGTCATTTGGGCCTCTCTTTGAGCTATAAGCCCCAAACACTTTTCTTTTAAAACAAATTTCTTTTAATTCTAATTCAAAATCAAAGTTTTTCTCAAAACTTTCTTCAATTTCTCGAAACCTTAATCAAGCATACAGTTGTAGTCAATACAACAGATTACGATATACTTGGGCTTCTTCTCAGCAGGTAAGTCCCAACATCTTCTTCAATGCATATTTGTTTATATATATTTGTCAATTCAATTGTCTGTATATACTTGTGCATATCTTGCTTAGAGTTTCCCCCAGCAGTTAGGTTTATGTTTAGGTCAAACTAGATAATACTTGCAACATAGTCAAAACTAGTTCCCTCATAGGAAATTCCCTATACAGTCTGCCTTCTCTTGGGCTTATACAATATGAAACAGAGAAAGGCATTATTCTCGGTGAAACTTTTCTCAAGACTGTCAAAACTTAGATATATATTTGTATAAGAAATTCATTTCCCCAAAGAGGATTAATTCCTGGTGAAATCTCTTTTGAATTTCTTCAAACCTTAGAACTGTTCAATAAAGAAAGGATTAATTCCCGGTGAAACCTTTCTTGAACTTTTCTTAGGCTTGGACCCACATGCTTCCTAAAAGCATCCCCAACCTCCTCTTGGGCTTAGTACAAGGACCAACAGGCTTCTTAGAAGTTCCTTAGCCTCCTCTTGGGCTTAGTACAAGGACCCAAAGGCGTCCTAAAGGCATAGGATATAAATTAGTCATCTCTACTAGTTCAATCCTCAGGAGAGTCAAGAATTCCAAAACATCAGACCATTCTAGGGTAGATCTTCATCCCTTAAACCCTCATCCTCCTCTTGGGCATCAAACAAAGACCCCTCTCTACACCAGAGCCTACCACTTCTTGAGAGACTTAGACAGTCTCAGCCTCCTCTTGGGCTTCATACAAGTAGACTTGGAAAGTCTCATTTCCTCTTGAACCTCACCAAGAAACCCTCAAGTTTCCTAAAAACACAGATCATTCTATCAATGCATCAGTCTCCAACAGAGTTAAAACCTCTAAGGTTTTTAAAACTCAACCTTAAACTTTCTTGACCCCTAACTAGGCTTAAGCTTTCATCTTAAGAAATACCCAACCAGGGTCAATTTACCATCAACAAATCCCCAATAAAATTAGAACCTCATGGCATATTATATTCCAACTCTTCCCAGCAAGAGCAAACCCCTTTGGATTCCCCAACACAATTTGGACCTGCTCCTGGATTTCAATAATCCTCAGCAAGAGATTGCCTCCTCTTATGCTTCATATAAGGATTTCCTCAGTCAGCCTCAATCTTAGGCTTTGTACAAGACAGATAAAGCATTCTCTAGTGGAGTCATTTTCTTTCAGCCTCAATCTTGGGCTTTGTACAAGACAAA
Organism: Lathyrus tuberosus; assembly: GCA_022829125.1. Taxonomy (NCBI): domain Eukaryota; kingdom Viridiplantae; phylum Streptophyta; class Magnoliopsida; order Fabales; family Fabaceae; genus Lathyrus; species Lathyrus tuberosus. The sequence goes on from JALAZF010000516.1 coordinate 2,284,182, forward strand.
TAAAACCCTCCCCAGTGGAGTCAGTTTCTTTCAGCTTCAACCTTGGGCTTTGATCAAGTCACACAAAAATCAACATCTCCTCAGATGAGACCAAGAGTCCTCTATGCAGGAGGTTATTTCTTCTATACATCACATATCAAAACAGAAAATCAAAACCTTTTTCCAGATAATTATTGTAAGTGGCACACTTGTTGATTCAAAATCCAAGTTGAAGTCCTTCCTTTATCCTAGCCCAAACTCATCTTTCATCTAACAGCTGTAAGTGGCAAGCCTCTGGATTCTTAACATCCAAGCCAATGTCCCTCTCTTAGCATAAAAGTTTCATAAGGAAAAAATGACATTACTCTATACTGAGTTAAAGTTTTCTTCCTTAATGACATCACCCTTATAAAGGAAATTATGGCATTGTTGGATTCTACATATCCCAGTTAAAGTAATTCTCCTTTATAACCAATTACATAATATCTGTGATGAATATGTGAGATATCTCCCTTTAGAGGTGAAAAATTCTCTCTCAGTCACCCTTTTAGCTTCAATCTTGGGCTTTAAACAAGACACAAATACTCAGACAGCTTCAATCTTGGGCTTTGAACAAGACACCAAACATTTTCTTCCCATAGAATAGGAGGAACTACGATTGCTCTGATTTCCCGAATCTCTTTACGGGAATACGTAGGCATAATATTGCAAAATCTTAGCGAGCACACAAATAAAAAATTTTAGGTCCAGTACCTTCCCAAAAACAAAAAAAAAAACCCAAAAACGACAAAAATACTCTCAATTCTCCCAAAGGAGAAACTTTCCCAAGCCACAGCAGATAAACACAAGAAAGCATTTCAAATTAATAGAGAAACATGCAATAAAAGGTTCCTATGGATTACCATAGATACATTGGGTGTTAATAGCTTCCCTTTGTATAACCAGACCCCGTTCCCCGATCTCTTAGCATTTGTTAAAGAAAACATTTGCGTGCAAGGTTGGTTTTAGATATCTTCCCTTTCCTTTCCAGCTTCGTAGGATAAGGTGGTCGCATCACCGACAAAAATCGCACGCTACACCAAAGTCTAAGAAAAATAGGAGAATGTGAGGAACAAGTGTTCCCCCATTTTTACCTTATGTAAATAATTCCACCTCTCTAAGGCACGTTCCACCGTCCAGAACAATCACACGACTATCCACATTACATGGCACACTCCTCAGGTATTGAAATCCTATATTACTCACACATTACATATCATTCTCTCAATGACTAAAGCATTGGAGTTATAACCTTGGAGGTTAGCCCATTTCCTCTATACTAGAAGCTCAAGTCCACTGTAGCAAAATAGTACCTCATTGTTCAACCAATCATTTAGATTTTTGAACATAATAGGTTCAAAATTTTGGTTCATGAACCTACACACTTAAACCAAAAAATAAAACAATTAATATGTATTTTTGTATTTTTGGTAAACTTATTAGTTGTATCCTTTATGAGTATCATATTGGTTTTGAACTAGTATAAATTATTGTTTCACTTTTTCTATATCCCTTTAGAGTTCATTTATTTACTTTGTGCTATTTAATCTTATTTCTCAAACAAGTTTTAAAGGAAAATGATTGATAGACTTATGTACTTGCAAAAAATACATCGTTGTTACCTCACTAGTCGATGACCAATGAAGCTCAGATGTCTCTTATTTGTGAATGACACCCATCTTCGTTATTTTGTGAATGTGTGTAGTATACTTCATTATCACCGCATTATGGACATTTAATGGACTTGTCCCCTTGTCCGACTGTTTAAACTGACTTTGACTATGGCGAAATGAATTAAAATAGAGACCCTGGAATTACAATATTGAAAATGCAATCAGCTAACTATCCAACATTATGTCTTCCACGTGGTAAGGACAAGCCTCCTTTTATTTTGTAGCAGAGAGCTCAAGAGATCATGATTAAGGTCAATTAGAGCTTGTCCGGCCTTCTTTGAGTATTATTTAAGGTCTTGTTATGCCATTATAGACATATCGGTACATAGTCCCCCAAACACGAGGCTTGTAAGAGAGAAGTGCTTTAAGTGTTCATACTTTGACATTACACAATACCTCAAGCACGGGGTGTGTATGGGAGAAGTATTTTTAAGTAATAAACTCCGACATTAAGATTATCTCTCAGGTAGACGAAAACATGCCCTTTTGTTTGTTACCCCTTTTTAGGAGACGTGACTCTGTAGGCAGTTTGTCATTTATGGATTTGATTGATAATACCTCCCAAGGAGTCCCCTGTAAGTGCAAGGATATCCTTTAGGGTTCCAACACAGATACCTTGTCGGGAGTTACCTATAGATGCAAGGATGCCTCATATGGTTCCAACATGTTACCCCATATGAAGTCGCTCGTAGGCGCAAGGATACACAATATTCTAGAATGATACCCCGTACAGAGTCGCCTATAGGCACAAAGATATCCAAGAGGGTTCTAACATAATACCCAGTAAGGAATCACTTGTAGGCGCAAGGATACCCCGAAGGGTTCACACATAATATCCTCGTAGGTGCAAGAATACTAGAGAGGGTTCTAACATAATATCGTATAAGGTCTTAAAGATGTTGTCGAGTCTTATGCCTGATTCATTGCCCTTCATTTGACTTTAAACTTATTTTATTGGTTATGATAGGCTAGTTTATGCTTCACCAACTCTTTTTATAAGTCTGCATTATGATAAATTTGATGCACATTTTAGTAAAATCAAAATATCGAGATTAAAGTAAGCATTATTTTACTTAAAAGACTTTGTAAATTTTTTTCCATCAAGGTTGCTCGCTACACAAGATGATTTTAAGTTGATTCTTGTAATAGAAAATATACATTCTTACTTTGTGTAGTATTTTCTTGCTTAATAAACATCACATCTATTTCTTTAAGGTGTGGGCATTAGCACGAAAAAAGCCAGATATGTCTTGTTTAACTGGTATCACATCTATTTCTTTAAGACATTTATATTTGCATTGTTGCGTGGATTCGAAGACGTGGTAATTATGGTAACAACTAAAATCTTTGTAGTCCTTATTATCATCTTCGTCCTCCTCAATTTTTTTTCATCGTCATTGCCATTATCATGTTCTTCGTTTTGTGTAAATTGAACTTGAGATTCAGGTTGAAAGTGAGAAAATACAAGAAGAGGATTGAATTGTGTTTGACTTTTCTTTGTTTTGAAAGCTCTATTCAGATTTTGAACACAAAGTATAAAATTTGAACTAATCAAAAGTGAGATATAAGCAACGGATAAAGAATGAAGTAAAGATGGAGACACACAAAGTTATCCCGGTTCCTTACACAAACCGAGAGTAGTCTAGTCCTCTTGTACTTACAAGAGATTTTTACTATAATAATCACACAAGATTACAATTTTCTCAAGCACACAAGCAAGAGACCTTCAATGCTCAGACAAAAAATGAGAGACTTTTATACTCAAGCACACAAGAAAGAGACTTCCAATGCTCAAGCACAGAGGCAAGAGACTTATATGCTCAAGTACACAAGCAAGAGACTTCAAATGCCCAAACACTAAGTAAGAGATTTCTAACAATCTACCTAACAGATAAAAGATTGTTTGGGGTAATACACTTGATATACAATTAGAGGTGTAGACAAAATACAATACAAGAAGACTTTATAAGAGTTAGGGATTTCTAAGATATACAAGGGTAAGAAATCCTATGTTAAACTTGTGTTTACGTTTTGATAGAGTAACAACTCTTTGAATGTCAATAGTTCATTATTGTTCTTCAAGTCTTCAGATCCTTATATAGAGAAGGAAAAGATTCGTTGGAGATCTTGCACAAAAGTGCCTTTGAGAAGCTTGAATAAATACATTGAGATGTTTCTTCAAATGGTTAATGTCATTGAAAGCTTGTTTGAAATTCCTTTTCTACAAAATGAATTATCAGTTAGATCCCAACTGACTCTATGAGTAAAAGCTTAGGTCTTCAGGTGACCAAAAGAAGACAAAGTAGCCTCAGAGTGTGACAGTGACCTATCAGAGTTACATTAGTCTTTGCGCTTTGACTGGATCAAATTCTGATTTTCAAAATAGACTTCTTCAAAGTCTGGTCTTCAGAGGCTGACTTCTTCAGACTCTAGTCTTTAGAAGTTGACTTCTTCAAAAGTAGACTTCAATATAGTCAGATCTTCAACTTCTGATCCTTCAGATTCTACTCTTAAGCTTCTTTTTAGATGTTCAATATCAAAACTTATACTTAGATTATTCTTAAAATTTTAGTCTATCGTCATACATACTTGAACAAATATTAATATACTCAATTATTTTTTAAATATTTTATTATCATTAAAACCTAAAGAATATGTAAGAATTATTTTGCAGATATATAGAATATGATTAAGAATATGTTTAGCTCACTATTGTATTGTTGGAGGATTGTTAACTATTAATGAATACAGTGGGCAAAATAAAATAAACATCGTTTTCATTGTGTACAGAGTGGTTTTGATATTTTTTGTTTTGTTTGTATTAGAGTTTTATAAAGAAATATTTATAAACAAATTAGTTTATTTGAAATAGTGGAAAGAAGAGAGTTAATATTTGGACACGCAAAAGCCATAGATAGTAGTCGACAAAGACCCACGTGATGCTATTACTATTTTTTCTAGTTTGTTTTTGGAGCATATGCAGTGGGCCTAGACATTTTCAGTGTTTCGTTTTGCTGCTCTGTCTTTAGGGCGTCACACATGGATTAAAATGAAGGCACTTTAAGTTTAACTATTGGTGTTTTTTTTGTTATAGAAAAAATAAAATGTGAAGTATTAATTCCATATTTTCTATAGTTTGGATGCAATATTATTACTTTTAATGAGATTAATAGCTTTGAATTTGAATGTAAGTTTTTCTTTCCAATAATTAGACATATCTCTAATTGAATCACATAAATATTTTTGAAGATATTTTAAAAATCGATTTATAAATATTTCACTTTTTTGTGTTTTTTTTACATTAAAAAAAAAAACAAAAGCCATGTCATATTTCTACAATATTTATTAAGTGTTAAAAGAGACAAGACAATTGCTTATGCACTATCACAAGTAGGGGTGGACAAAAACCCACTACCCGTCCAAGATCCGGTATGTCCGATCCGAATTTTATTGAAACGGGCGGGTACAAATGGGTGTCGGGTGAAAAGATGGAAAAATTCGAGTTTCAATGGACTGCTATGGTCGGATTCGGTTGTTAATTATTAGCCCAATGAAACTCATATCCGACCGAAACTGCTAAATATTTTGATCATAATAGTGTGGTAGGTATAAATAGTAATAAAGATATATATGTTCCCAATGACCTTGAGACCCACAATTTATTATTAAAAGTTATTTAATTTAATTTGCTTCAAAACCATTCTAATACTCACGTGTACTTCATAATTATTACTACTTTACTACTATATTTTATTTTTTTATTCATAACCTTTGTTTTCATTTTCTTCTCTCTCATTCTCAATTGCTTTTCTCTCTTATTTTTCTCTTCAGACGCCACACAACTCTTCATACACTTAAATATCATTTTTAACTTCTTTCAAAACATGATAGTGTCCATAATAAGAGCTTTCTCTTCCACCATTTTTAGTCCATGATGAAAGGTCAAGTTTACCGCAAGTATTTATTGACAAGATGAATGCACAGTTACTTTTTTTCTACTCAGATCTTCTTAAAAGTTGGCATGTATTCTAGATCTAGAATCAAAAGGAAGAGAAATATATTTCAAAAGTTCAAAATAAAAGTTATTGTATTGATTGATTTTAGTAGAGTTTTTATTGTTTCACGTTTCATCTATGAGTTCCTCTCTTTCTGTTGGAGATTTTTTATTTTGTTTTCTTTTTCACTTTGTTTGAGTTTAGTCACCGAACAACCCACCCGTGAAACCCGCTATCCGATAGAACCGTCACCCGTTGAAACCGTTTTGCAAAACGGACGGCTGCGAGTTGAAATATTAAGCCCATCGGTTTTTGGCGGTGGACAATTTTCGGTCCGAAACCGTCCGCAGCCGACCGTTGTCCACCCCTAATCACAAGAGATTCCCCCCTTTTAACATCAAACTTGAAAATGCTATTCGCATAAGAGTTTTCTTATAAGAGAATGTGGTGCATGACGATGTCTCAGTTTTTAATCTGATAATTTTGAATTACTTCCAAGTGGTTAACGTAATATGATGTAATCTTGGTGTTTTTTTTTGTCATTAACTAGACGAAATAGAATGAGCTAGAAAACACATGATTTTTTTTTAAGTTTGCATTAGAACAAAAAAGTCATTCATATTAACAAGTTTTGAAAAATTTGCATGTTAAGTATTTGACAAACCACGCTATTATAAATGAGAATTTCTTATCACACCACCTATGTTTCTTAGGTACCATCTGAATTTCCAGTAAAACCCCCTGATTCTGGATGTGCACATCCGGACGCACCAATTTTTTAAAAAATGCTGATGCGTTCCGGAAGTGCACATCCGGAAACATTCATGATCTGCAGATTCGGAAAAACAGCAGAACTTTATTTTTTTTTTAAAATCGGTTTTGTTGGTTGGTCGCATATGTTAATATATCGTCGCAACTTAATATACATTCGACAACATCCATATATAAAATAAAATGATATATATATACATAATAAACCTCTGTCAAAATACAGTACATACATGTAATATAAATAGAATACATCAAACAAAAAACTACTGCGTATGGCGAAAGATCTCTCCTGGCTCCCCTGCTCCTCTGCCCCTACCAGCAATCCCGGCTCGATGTCTGCGGTACTAAAGTGCCTCCCGAGCAATCTCAATAATCCTATCCACGGCAAGTCTGGCACCAGAGCCCTCAGGGAGGTGACCGTTCGCAATGGCCTGCCGTGCTATCTGCTCTATCTGACGACAACGAGGTAGGACATCCTGAGTATGGTCTAACTGAGACTGCCGCTCCTCTAATATCTCTTGATGAGCAGGTCTGGGTGGCGATCCCTCAGCAGTGGGCACCATGCATGGGTGTGAGACGGTGTAAAACCACACGATGTACCCGGCAGCAACGCTCCAGTCTCTCTCCGCTCTGGTCGGCCGAGCCTCTTCCGGTACCAAGTGGGACTGAAAGTCAGCATATATCTCATCTATCTGCCCGCGGGTCAAGTCTAGAGGAGCAGACTCATAAGGCATCCTGGGGATCGTCTGCGTGTAACCAAACTGACGCAAGACGCGCTCCGACAGGTATCGAGCAGTAATGGTCGAACTGCATGCCAACCATCTTGAGAACAGCGAAACCTCATCAAACGGGCGCGTCACACGGTGATCGGCATAGGGGTGATACAAAACGTCCTCAGCAGCCATCCGATCAAGATACACTCCGTAGGGGTCGGGAACCTGGTTCCCTCTGAGCAGGAGAAATGCAGCAGCACGTGGCATATCCTCAGTGTACCCGTCGACACTCCCCCAACCAGTAATGTTGGGAAAGTGCTGTAAAATCCACGCCTGAAATGGAAAACATAACATGGGTGTCAAACATTATAATGAATATAGAAAGAAAAGAAATGAAAAAATCACTTAGAATATTAGATTGTTACCATGTATAGCGTACAACTGCCTGCCACAGTCTTGGATGCCTATGGCAACCATCGAAGAGCCTAGTATAGGTGTATGTCAGCGCAGCCGCCCCCCAATTGTACGTATGGATCTCTGTCTGATCCAAAAGGTACCTGAGGTAGACGACATCAAAATAATAGGTGCTGGTGTCCACAAACACCTGCGTGCCGAGCAAAAACAAGTAGTAGCATCTCAGGGCACGCTGCCTGTGGATCTCCACCTCAGCTGCATCCCCTTTTGCCTGTCGTGCCTCGTCAAGCTCCTCACCAAATCTGCGTATCAGAAAGGAGAACCGGACGTGTGCGCCCCTCAACTAGGTCACCTCCGCAAGTGCCTCATCTGGGCTAGCCCCAAACTCTGCAATTAACATCTCCATCGCGTCCCCCTTCGACATCCTACCGTGACGGAGAAGGGTACCCGTGATCGGTAGATGTAAAAGGCACGAGATGTCGTCGAGTGTGATCGTGATCTCACCGTACGGTAGATGGAATAAGGATGTCTCAGGGTGTCATCTCTCAACAAAGGCCATCAGCATACCGTACAGGATCTGGGAATACCCAATTCTAGACAGGCCTCCAAGACCAGAGGTAGCAAGTGCAGACGTGAACCACTGATCCCTTGGCAGCATCTCAAGCATGTCTATAACCTTGCCCCCATGGTTATAGAACTTCTGGGAATCCTTCTCCTGAAAATTTCCAAATAAAACAATGTTACAAATGAAAATATTTTCAACGTAAACAATTCTATAAATAAACAGAGAAAGGTTACCACTCCTAGCCAGACATATCTGGCAGTATGCTCAGAGTATCCCACGAGTAGGGACATATCAGACGGTCCCCCGGAGTAACTGCCCAGCTCATCGAAATCGTCATCAGCGTCAACACCCTCATGTGTTGGGTGATCACCCTCTGGAACAGGAACAGGGGAACGAGTAGGAGCAGCTGATGGAGCTGGAGTCTCCCGACGACGCCTGCGTGTGGGCTGGGACCTTGATGAACTGCCAGTAGAAATGCGACGCCTCCGAGATGTAGAATCGGCGGCTGAAGGGGGAGTGGCCTGTACCTGTGATATGGAAGTGGCCTGAACCTGTGATGTGGATGGCTATGGTGTAGGATCTAGTGTAGGATGTCCCTCAGCTGTAGGGGCTACCCCAACTCCCTCTGCGCCGGAAGCCTCGGCTGTAGACTGCATCTGTTCACGTCGGGCAGATGTGTGCTGAGCTGTCCGTCCATGTATGATATGATCGTCTCTGCCAGCCAGCTAATATGCAAAGCATAATAAATAAATTAGAATTTTTTTAAAATAATTAAACAAAAATAAACAAACAAACTAAAAAAAAAACCAAGTGTCTTCCGGATGTGCACATCCGGAAATATGCAAAATATTTAACGTTGGGTGTCTTCCAGATGTGCTTATCCGGAAGGACACAAAATTTTTAACGTTGGGTATTTCCGGATGTGCACATCCGGAAGCACTCAGAATATTTAACGTTACAGTCTTTCCGGATCTGCACATCCGGTACGTATTTTGAAGTTCAAAATGGCAGCCATGGCTACTGTACCATGCAAAAGGGAATTTTAATGCCCTGATCGTCCGTTTGAAGCAGAAAACAAGACCTACATTGTCTCTAACCTATGTTATTCATACAACCTAACAATTTCTACACCTAAATGTCTACTCTAAATCGATTACTCGAAAATAACTCCGAAACTCTAAAATTTGAAAACTTACCGATTAAAATGAGATACGGAGGATTTGGAGTGTCTTGATCGTTGTAGAAGTTGCTCTGCGCCGAACTCGAGTGGAAAATATCGAGATTTGTGGGATTGAAAATTTGAGAGTTTGAGAGATTTTGGAAAATGAAAAAGTGAATAATTAGGGAGAGGAAGAAGGTCTGGCGCGAATTAATAAGAAATCATTCTGTAAGTGCACATCAAAAATGTTTCCGGATATGCATATCCAGAACTCATCAACGTTTTTTAAAAAATTGGTGCGTCCGGATGTGCACATCCAGAAACTGGGGGCAAAATAGAAATTTCACGTGGTGCCTAAGAAACTTGGGTGGTGTATTAAGAAACTCTCATTATAAATTCATATTGGAGTCGGTTGGTTGAATTGCGCATTAGACAACCATAATATGCTTGTCCTGAGTTTGTTAATGCATTATTATTAATATTTAAAACTCGAATATCATTATCACTATTATGTTTGGGAACCGCAAACAGATGTTCCAGCTTTAAGAAGGACCTACATGGTTAGCACTCCGACGCCTAAATCAGTTCAAGATTCAAAATAAGCAAAGTGAAATTAGAGATCAGAGACTGTGTACATTTTCATAGCATGTGATCTGTTTTTATATACTGGGTCGAGTGTTGTGGGCTTGAGATGTATTGAGCCTTGGTCAATTGGATATTTTGTCCAGTCAATAACAGTTGCCTTCAAGGATTTACCGAGCACTGAAGGAGCTCAGGAAACCATATGTATCATTCACCGGCCTCCATGTTGTAGTCTGGTGTGGAATACAACTGAATCACTTAAGATTAGCTTTTTAAAAAAAATATTGGGGAACAAGCATATTTAATGTGGTCCCGTCGATGAAACACTTAATCACCCAATCCTGAAAAGTGGGATGACGTGACCAACTAGGGTCTGGCGCAATTTACAGAGCACTTGAGTGCACTTGAGTTGGCATGTATGCAAGAGTGGAAATATATTTGTTGATCCTATGATTTATTTCCATAGCGGGTCTTGAATTTTCAGCTGTTGTTGCATATAAGTAGAGTGGAAATCTAACCTGATATTCTTTTGTTGGAGTTGGTGGAGCAGATTGAAACACACGATTGGGCTTGACCATGAAAGATAGGTCAAGAGCACGTTGCTCAATCGCAGAAGGCATAGTAAGAGGGTAACCTGGGAAAAGGCATGTGATCTTCGTGGCTTGTGACCTCCTAGTGGGATAAGGTCTTGAAAAGGTGTACAACTTGTTGTATATGGAGTAGGGGATCAACATTTTCTTTGCCCAGATGACAATCTTGTCATTCTCGAAGGAGGGTTCGGGGATGAAGTCTCTTATTTCTTCACTTTCATTAGGAGGAATAATGAAGGCAAAAGGGTTGTTCCCAGTAGCATACTTAGAAGACATTTAGCTAGTAGACATGTTTGAACAAGGAGAGTTTTCTGGGAAAGACAATGGTGAAATGGGTTTGAAGCTCTGTGCAAAAGAAAGAGAGTACGAGAAGACGAAGTAGAGAAAAGGAAGAAAAGAGCTAAGAGAGGGTATTTATAGGCTTCAATGCATGTATTAGATCGGCCACATGAGAGTGATTGAAAGGTTTTGTGGGTTTTTCGAAGCACTGCATTAATGGGGAGTGGGAGCAGTTATGGAAACGTGAAAACCCACGTCTTCCTAGGAAGTATGAGTGATGATGAGATTCTAAGCGAATCTCATGGAAAATGACAATACATCGTAAAAGAGTAATGATGACGACGTCGTCAACGGAAGTGAAACGACGTCGGAAAATTGAGATAAACAAGGCCACATCTCTCTTGCTGATGCAAATCGAAATATGGCCTTTTGGGGGGTGTTACATTGGATTTTTCGACTTAACTATAAATGAAAAGTATTCATGAGGATAGCCATAAATATGCCATGTGGGAGATAAAAATAGAATGAGTCAACATGGTCAACATGACTCAAGGATGGAAATCACCCAAGGTGATGCTGGTCGAAGGCGGTATGGTCGAAGAACATAAAAAGCATGGGGACTTAGTGAAATTGAGTACTATATTATACTAGCCACGTAGTGAAATAGAATACTATGCCACATTGGCAAAGAGTTCATCACTACAAAGAACGTTACGTTGAGACATGTTACCTTAACGTGGTCGACGTTGAAGGTTTCAATGAGGGTCTTTAGTTCTTGGCGCCAGTAAAGCAGTTGAAATATTTAGAAGAAGAAACAAGGCGGGAACTACTACATCAGCATCGACGGTTATTTAGAATGTGGGGCACGTCGGGGAGAAAAACCGCTACATGATATAAAGACTTGTCATCATGGAGATAATTTAGTAGTCTTGTACAACTATTTTAGAATTTTATATAGAACAACTTAGGTTTATTTTGTAAGGGGTCCGTAAATTGTATACATTTCCGCTACACTCAAAGTACCTGTGCCGTGAGAAACGAGTGAGGAAAATGTATGTATGAGTTCCACCAATTTAATAAATTTCAGCATTTTTATCTTAAAAAGTCTTTCTTTTTATGTATTTTAACCCTTCTTTATTTCGATTGCCTTTACGCTTCCTTGCACTTTATTTCGATTGCCTTTATCTTTTTGGCAAACTTTACTTCTTCTGCATTTTAACTTCAAATGATTTTAATTTCAAACCTTTTTACTCTATCTTACCTTGCATTTTATTTTCATTTTGCCTTGTCTTTCCGTTATGTTTCTTTATTCTCGAGAAATCACAACGTCGTCCCAGAAGTTTGCGTTAGCTTCGACGACCACCCTTATTTTTAACGAAAAACAACACACAAATATGTCCGGGAGGTTTTTGAGTTTGATCCCTTAAGTATTAATATTAACCCGCATTTGTTTGTGAAATTCCAACGCAAACAAATTGGCACGCCCAGTGGGACCTTTTGGTGTGTTTGTCTTTTATTTTATTGTTTTGTTAAGAAAAATATCTTAAGTTTTCTACATCAGTTTCGTTAACTTTTCACTGTTCGCGTGCGTGAGTGGATGAGATTGAGGTGTGGTAAAATAACCAAGAGAGAAGTGAGGAAACATGTTGTTAGAAGATACATTAGAAGAATGGTGAATCCTAGAAACAACAATGGAGACCAGCCTTCTAATAGTGTTGGATCGGGAACAGTTTCTGCAACTGTTACTAAACCTATTCCTTCAACTGCTAGTACCACAGTGATGCCATCAACGACGATGACATCAATGAGTCCACCTGAGGGGACAATTGTTACACAAATACCCCAGAGTCACACACTGATTTCCATGCCTTTTGTGGTGACAAATTTTAGGCCTTTTGCCACAAATTTCACAATGCCAGTGCAAGGCCATGAACAACCGTTTGGAATGCCAACTACAATTATGGAAAGTTTATTGAACAACCCTTAACCGTTCGGGGATAATTCCGCAACTATGTTTTCACCTATTATGGGGTTGAGCTCAGCTATAGGTAATCATGGTCGAAATGTGCCACCCCAAATGGGAGCGGGATTTGGCTCGTAAGCAATGTCTGGACTGACAACAAGTTCTGTCATGGAAATGAGGCAACAGATGGATAAGAGTAACCATGACATGATAAATACTATAACAAAATATATGGATACAATATTTAACCCACTGATCCAACATATGAATCAGAGCTACCAACAATTGGCGACTCAAATGACAAGAATCGCTGACTTTTTCGGTGCTCCCCTAGTCCAAATTCGACCAGGGGCACAACCACCAGGCTGTTGGGCATGTTCGAAATAAGGGAGTAGTCTTAGATCAAACCGTGAACCAGGGATTGTAAGTGAGTCCCCAACACGTCGAGTAAGAAGTTCCTGGCGAGGACAGTAATCCACTTGTTGTAATAGTTAATCGACACTAGGATGCCGACCAGTTTGTCCATCAGGTTCGACAAGGAAATATGTTGGGAGAAAATAACCTGACAACCATATATTGGCGCAAAATGGGGGTTAATACGGGCTTCCAAAGGCCAAATTATACACCTCCTTTGTCAGAATATGTGTTGCAGACAGAGTTGCCAAGGGGATGGAAAGTCCCTAAGTTTACGAACACATAGCTTGTTACTTAACTGAAGAAGGTGACATTCCAAATAATGAGAATTTGAGAATGAGATATTTCCCTAGTTCTCTTACAAAGAATGCGTTCATATGGTTTACTACCTTATCTCCTCATTCAATCCATAATTGGACGCACTTAGAGAGATTGTTCCATGAACAGTTCTATATGGGGTAACCTAAGATTAGTTTGAAAGAGTTGTCGAGTGTCAAGCGAAAGTTCGCTAAGTCAGTTGATGATTACTTAAATAGTTCCAGGTTGTTAAAAATAAGGTGCTTTACCCAGGTGCCTGAACATGAGCTTGTCAAAATGGATGCTGGTGGGCTAGAATATTCAATTAGGAAGAAGTTGGATACTCAATACCTCAAAGATATGGCCCAATTAGCAGATAGAGTTAGGCAAGTCGAGAGACTGAAGGACGAGAAAGCCATAACTAGTAAGGGTAAGAAAGAGCGTATAGCTTATGTCGACATGCAAGACCACGACATAACGTCTAAGGTTAAATATGAGCATGTTAAAGAGTCTAAGGTTGACGTGGCTGAGCTAAAGCTTGGTCCCCCATACGTGTGTAAGTTACTTACATCTGTAAATGGGAAGAATCCTCCAGAAAAAAAAAACGATAAGTTTCCTAAGAAAACTTACACCGTCGACGTAACCAAATGCGATGAGATTTTCGATTTGATGGTTGCAGATAGTCAAGTACTTGTGCTTCCAAGCGCAAAAGTACCACCATTGTAACAAAGAAAGAAATGAGGGTTTGTTAAATATCACAATTTCTTAGGACATAAAACCTCACAATGTTTTCTTTTCAGGGATCTTGTGCAAAATGCTCTGAACGAAGGCAGATTCAAGTTTGTTAAAGTAAAGGCCCCAATGAAAATTGATGCTGATGCCTTACAGATTGGAGATGCCAGCTACGTGGAGCCTGCTGTGATCAACATGGTCGAAATCTCTGAGGATATTGACATGAAAGAATTTGAAGCTGAAAACCAGATCAAAGTCGTGCTCCCAAAATCCGGTGAAAATATTATTGAATTTCTTTATAGGTGTCAAGCTGATGACTCCGAAGTGATGTTGTGCCCTAGATGCAGTGCTTTGTTTAACAAGAAAGCTGCCAAGAAAGTCAAATCTTCTCAAAAGGCCAAAGACAACGAGAAGGTCCAACCTCAGTACAACTTTAGCAAGGGAGGTGCTTCTCAAAGGAAGGATCGAGAAATTGGCTCACAGAAGGCAAAGCAAAACACCTACAAGCCTTCAACTGACGTTCCCCAATGGAAATGGTAGAAACCTGCAGAGAGAGAACGCAACAGGAACCCAAAATGGAGAAATTTTGAGATTGGTCTAGGGTCCTCCATGACATACAAAGAGAATTTTCAGATGTCTGAAAGGTGTTCTTATGGGCCTAGCGCAAACTACAAGGGGAAGAATCCCATGACTAAAATCTAATGGCGTAGATTCTAGAGGAAAAAGAAAGCAGAAATGGATACTTCCGGGTCGAGAAATACCAATCCTCGACAGAAGTCTGAAGATGAGCAGGCAAAGAAACCAGTTGGGAGGAAGTTATTTCCCTCCAGGAAGATCGACAGAGATGAGAAAGCTAAAGAGGATGAGTTAGTAATAGATAATTTAGACTCCGGGTCAGAAGGCGACTTTGATGTCCTGTGTAATGTTGTCTCCGTACTTCCTTATAAGTACGACCGCGTGACTGAGGTCGCCGAAGAGGAAGACTATGACGAAGAAGATTTGGAAAAACATAAGCCAGTCTGTTACTTTATTATGAATAATGAGTGTGTCAAAGAGAAAAATGAATTCTTTGAGCAACCTCATGTGGAAATGAAGAAACACCTGAAGCCTCTCTTTATAAGGGATAAGGTCGAAGGCACTACCATTAACAAAATATTAGTGGACGGTGGGGCCGCAGAGAACCTGATGCCACATTTTATGTTGGCTAAATTGGGAATGTATGACATTGACCTTAGGCCCCACAACATGGTTCTTTCTAATTATGAAGGAAATAGTGGCCAAACTATGGGGGTCGTTCAAGTGGAAGTGGTCATAGGGCCTATTAGTCGACCTACATTGTTCATGGTAATAGCCACAATGGCTAGTTACAACTTGCTGTTAGGGAGAGAATGGATACATGGCATAGGGGCAGTTCCTTCGTCCCTACACCAAAGGGTAGCAATTTGGCACGGAGATGGAATTGTCAAAAACATCAAAGCGGACCAAGGCTACTACATGGCTGAGGTGAACCATGTAGACAAAAGGAATTTTGATAGAAACTTGGCGAAGATAGCGCCATGCATACTAGCTGAGACTGGTTATGAGCCTATATCAGAGGCATTTTTCTCTTTGAACCTTCACCCAACCTTTGGGTTTACCTGGGGGCGAAAGGTCATGGGTGAGAAATTCTGGTGTGCAGATGGAATTCGGTCAACAGGCTGGGGAGACGAATTCGGTGATAATGACTGAGTTTGAAGCTTTAGCGCGAATCATGGCCTATGTGGCCGAGAGTAGATTTCAAGCGGCTTTGGAAGTCGAAATACCACACATGGTTGTTGATGAAAATAAAATAAAAGTGTTTGACGTGGGAAATCGAGTAAACGTTGAACCTCAACCCTTCAGAGAGCCACACTTAGTAGGTTCAGAGTAGGATAGTCGAAAAAACCAGAGGCTTGATTGTGTCTATGACGACGAGCCTTTAGGTTTCGAAAAGGGTCAGTGGAATCCATTACCAAGATGCAGCCACAAGATCCACTTGAAGAAGTAGACTTGGGAGATGGATCGACCAAGAGGCCAACTTATATAAGTGCCAACATCAATCCAAGCCTGAGATTAAAGGTAATAGAATTATTTAAAGAATTCAAAGATTGTTTTGCTCTGGATTATAATGAAATGCCAGGTTTAAGCAGAGAATTTGCGGAGCTAAAGCTACCAATAAAGGCAGGCAAAAAGCCAGTCAAGCAGACACCAAGGCGATTTTCTCTAAAGATAATGTCCAAGATTAAGTAGGAGATTGAAAGGATCCTACGAAGCAGGTTCATAAGAACCGTCACGTATATCTAGAAAATCCTCATATCTTGTCGCCACCTATTAGGAATAAATGTATGAGGTTGTACATTTATGCATCATACTTGATCATAGGGAGCATGTTAGCCCAAGAGTATGATAATGGGGGTCGAAAGAGCCATATATTACCTCAGTTGAGCTTTAAATGATGCAGAGACTAGGTATAGTTTGGTCGGAAAATGTGCCTTTGTTTGTACTTCTCTTGTATGAAGTAAAAGCAATATATAAAACCAAATGATGTTTATGTATCTTCTCATTTTGATATTATTAAACATATGTTGTCTAAACCAATTTTGCATAGTTGAATTGGAAAATGGGTACTAGCTTTAACTGAATATTCCCTTACATATGTGCCTTTAAAGGCCATGAAGGGGCAAGTAGTAGCAGATTTCATTGTAAACCATGCAGTGGTCGAAACTTCTTTAAACTATTTAGAGTCCGAACCTTGGAAGTTATACATTGACGGTTCGAGCAATAAAAATGGTACTAGTGTCGGGATGTTGATCACCTCACCAAAAAAAGTACCAACGAAGTTCAAGTTAAAGATCGAAGGTGTTTGCTCCAATAACGAGGCTGAATATAAAGCCTTAATAGATGACCTTGAAATCTTATTAGATTTAGGGGCAAAGTGAGTCGAGGTCAAAGGAGATTCTGAGTTAGTCATGAAAAAAATCACAAAGGAATACAGATGAATCAAGGAAAACTTGATCATGTATTTTGTGATAGTGAATCGACTGATAAAATGTTTTTACTTCGTGGATATTTAGCACATTCCCAGCCTTGAGAATTACAAGGCAAACGAATTAGCGCAGATTGCCTCAGGGTATAAAGTGCCAAAGGATAAGTTGGAGAACTTGATCAAAGTTTGAGGAAGAGCACGAGCAACGCGGCTCTCTCCATCAGATCTAGCGTTGACGAAGTTTGTAACACACTTCTAAACCCCATGGAATATATATAAATAATCAGAGTAAATTATCATGCATCTCACAAAAGGGTGACACATATATTTTCAAAACATCGCACAAACACCAGTCATGCTCAATAACACTTAAAATAAAATTCATACTTTTCATATACTTTCACATTAGCATGTAGCAGCGGATTTACTTCAATCATAATAGACATAATGAAAGTCTCATGCTTATCTCATTCATAATCAATACTAGGCATAAAAGCCAATACTTCATATAATTCAAAATAACAATAACATAATGAAGTAGAGTACATAAAGTATCTCTCAAAATATGAATTGAAACATTCCCAGTGTTACATGATCAGAGCACGACTCAACCCTAAATAAATAAAGAAACTAAACAAGCTACTCCAACTGCTACCTCGCGCTAGAAGCAACTCTACTCCTCGATACCTGAGCGATGCCATACAAACATCATTCCAACAGAAGGGTGAAAATTCATATAATTATCGAAATCATAAGATAATATATAATTTAAGGCATACAGGCATAATCACAATTATTATAACACTTCAAAAGTTTCATCAACATAGTATCACTCAAGTAACCATGCCATTCACAAGTGTGTACTCACAATTCCAGAATTTCACCAATTCAACAATATACATATTGCACATAGTCTCATATAGCAAACAAAGACACCATGTGACTCGATGCAAGACTCAAATGCAACTCATGCATGTGGTACCAATCACTTGTTATTATTTTTTGGTTTTTACATTAAACATGGTCCGTTCCCTAGACCAATAACACACAAAAAAGCCCATTCCCTAAGCTTTCAAACCCCGCTATAGGTTTGGGACAAGTCATTAGCTCCCACAGAACTAACATGCATTGCCTCTTGACACAAATGATGCGTGTGCAAATTCAACAATCAAATGCAATTAAGACCGTTCCCAGTTTTCTTTAACTGGTGTTGAGGTTGTGGTTGCTCAGATGGATCTTGATGTGGTTACAAGCCTTAGAGGATCTTTAAGCAGCTTCCACGAGCAAGCAAGTTATAAATTCAAGACTCTTGGGGAAGAAATAGCATTTGGACCTGCTTGCTGGTTATGGAACTTTTTACGAAGAAGTGGTGCATCTGGTTTTCTGCTCCCTGTTTCTGACGGTGCAGACAGTTCCGCTGTTACTGCAATTGTTGGTTGTATGTGCCAGATGGTTGTGAAAGAAATTGCAAATGGGAATGAACAAGTTAAAGCTGATGCAATACGAATTGGAAACTATAAGGATGGACACTATCCGACAGACAGTAGAGAAGTTGCTAAACGAATATTTTATACTGTGTTCATGGGATTTGAAAACAATTCAGAAGCTACAAATTCGCGAGCCAAGGTGCTGGCAGATGAAGTTGGCTCATGGCATCTTGATGTTAGCATTGATGGACTTATATCTTCTTTTTTGTCATTGTTTAAAACACTTACAGGGAAGCGGCCAAACTACAAGGTAGATGGTGGATCTGAAGTTGAGAATTCAAGCTTACATATCATTCAAGATCAAATCAGAATTGTACTTGCAGCTGCAGGTGTACACTGGATAATGGCACCTAAAGAGGATGTTAAAAAAATTATTATTAAACCCCTCTTGTTTGTCCTGCGATCATCATATGCCTCAAGATATGTGGTATTGTGCAATATCCAAGTGTTTGCCAAAGCTATGCCCTCTTTATTTGCTCCACATTATGAAGACTTCTTCATATACACTGCAGATTCCTATCAAAGTCCTAATGTCAACCGTTATTTCATCTGCTTTACACAGTGGGATCCTGGGAAAGTTTCTATTATGACATTATTGTTACAACCTTGAGGACAAGGTTGATTTTGAAGGGGTAAGTAGTGTTAGAGAGTGATATTAGATATTTTATTTAGTAGTTTTAATATATTATTTAGTATTTTAATATTTCTAGAATGTTCTTAAGGTTTTGAGATTATGCCACATGTATGGCTATTATGCATTTAGAGTTCTATATATTAAAGTGTAATGTGTTATTGGAGATCAATCAATGAAAATCAAAATTATCTTTATTTCTATTTTGTCTTAATTTTTCTCTTAGATTCATAGTTGTTTCATACCTTGTTAGGGTTAGCAATTTTGCTTCCTAACAATTGGTGCTTTCATCATGTACTCCAATCCTCCTATGAATTATCTTTATCATACACCTTCATATCATCCATGGAGTATTCCTCCTACCTATCCCACAAACCCCTCTTTTACATCTCATACCACATCTTCATTTCCATCTTTTCCATGGGAACTTTTTACACCTTGTTACACTCATGTTGGTTCTTCATCACCAAGTTTGTATCCAAATCATGGGTATTCACCACATACACCTAATGCTAACCCATATTCATCTTATTCACCATCCTATTATTCATACTATTATAATATTTATCCTCAACCAAACACCTCTTCCATGATTACTCATAAATATCAAATTCATGCTACTACTAGAAGAAATTTTCAGAAGCAATTACAAGTGTCTCATCTCTCTTTTAAAAAAAAATGTAAATCTACCAAATCCCATTTCTTCCCCAAACCCACTCCAAAACAACGAAAATCCCAATTTTCCACTACCTCTCCTTTTTCAATGTTAGCGTTGGATTATTATCTATCTCCTTCAACAATCTATCTTCATTCTCACACCATCAAATCCAATTTCCACCACGGGCGAAACGAACGTCGTTGTGTCCCCAATTCATCACCCGCTAGGGTTCTTAAAGACGTCAATTTCTTGAAAGATTTCAGAAGATTCCATTTATGGGGAGGCTTAAAGCTCAATAACATTGATGGATTCAGAACAGCTGCAACCGGTGGTCTGGAAACCGATTCCGGCGAGAACAGTGGAGAGAGTGAAGAAGTTGAAGTTGAACCGGGTTCAGGTGGATCCGATTCGAATTGGAGGAAGGAGAAGCAAGGGAAAGGTGGTTGGTTAGGTTCTTCTAAAACTGGGAACCCTCTTGGTGTTCTTGCTAGACAATTAGATTTGCCGCTTCATAAGGTTAGGGATGTTTGTCCTCTTTATATGCCTGATGGAAAATGTGTTGACTCTGAGGTGGATTCTAGGGTTGAGGCGTTGTTTAATAAATTGTTAGAGAGGGTTTGTAAGCTTAGGCAAGCTATGATTGAAGAGGTTAAAAGTGTTGATGTTCCTTTAGGGACTGCGTTGGAGGCGTTTCGGAGGGTTTATAAGGTTTCTGAGGATAAGGAAGAGAGGATGTTGTTGAATTGGCATCTTGCTAATTTGGAGTATGCGAATGCTACTCTTATGTCTAATTTGTATATGGCTTATTGGGATCAGGATGATCCTTATGAAATGGGTGGTGATCACTGTTTCATTCCTGGAGGGAACGAGACTTTTGTTCGCGCGTTGGCCGAGGATCTTCCGATTTTCTATGGAAGGACTGTGGAGTGTATTAAGTATGGAAGCGATGGGGTGTTGGTGTGCACCGATGAACAGCAGTTTCGTGGGGATATGGTGCTTTGTACGGTGCCTTTGGGTGTTCTTAAGAATGGGTCGATTGCAATTGTCCCTGATCTTCCTCAGAGGAAGAAAGATGCAATTCATAGGTTAGGGTTTGGTTTGCTTAATAAGGTTGTGATGCGGTTTCCAACTAATTTCTGGGGTGGGAACATTGATACATTTGCAATCAGACAACAGTGTGTATCTGATGTTGTGGTTTTAACATATGCTTGCATTGACTCTCAGTCCTTTTCACGATTGAGTTCTTACTGGTTTCGGGAACTGCAGAAGTTAGAGGTGACAGTACCTATAATTGTGGTTGGTTGTAAGCTTGATCTTCGCAATGAAAGAATGCAAGCTAGCTTAGAGAGTCTCACCATAGGTATCATGAACCAGTTCAAAGAAGTTGTTACCTGTATTGAATGCTCTGCAGCTACACTTTATCAGGTTCCTGAAGTTTTTTATTTTGCACAAAAATCGTCACTTCATCCGGTGGATCCTTTGTTCGATTATGATACAAATGCTTTAACAGATCAGTGTGTAAGGGCGTTAAGGAAATTTTTTAATCTTTTTGATTTCAACCTGGATGGCATAATGTGTAGTATTGCAAATGATGGTAATTATAGAGAACTTCGATGGTTTACTGCTTGGAAACAAAGAGATCAACTTGATGATTTTCAGTTTCTTCTTCATGTTTCTGAGGCTCTGGGCCAAAAATCTGTTCCTTTTGGTTACGGCTTTGTTAAGTTTCAAGACACAGCTATTGCAGCTGAAGTTTGTGAAGAGCTTTTTACTCCATGTCCTCCTCATGTCGAGCTGGCATTAAAGGGAGTTGAATTGTTTATGATTGCAAGTGGAAGTCACCACCAACTTAGAAAGCTTGATCTTCGTCTTCAGGCTTTTATAGGTGCCACTCATACTCGTGGAGGGGTCTATATGTATAGTAATCACCAAGGCTGTGATGGTGGTCGCCTTTACTATGATGGATGTGCTAGTGTTGTGGTAAACGGTGATGTTGTTGCTCAGGGTTCCCAGTTTTCTTTAACTGGTGTTGAGGTTGTGGTTGCTCAGATGGATCTTGATGTGGTTACAAGCCTTAGAGGATCTTTAAACAGCTTCCACGAGCAAGCAAGTTATAAATTCAAGACTCTTGGGGAAGAAATAGCATTTGGACCTGCTTGCTGGTTATGGGACTTTTTACGAAGAAGTGGTGCATCTGGTTTTCTGCTCCCTGTTTCTGACGGTGCAGACAGTTCCGCTGTTACTGCAATTGTTGGTTGTATGTGCCAGATGGTTGTGAAAGAAATTGCAAATGGGAATGAACAAGTTAAAGCTGATGCAATACGAATTGGAAACTATAAGGATGGACACTATCCGACAGACAGTAGAGAAGTTGCTAAACGAATATTTTATACTGTGTTCATGGGATTTGAAAACAATTCAGAAGCTACAAATTCGCGAGCCAAGGTGCTGGCAGATGAAGTTGGCTCATGGCATCTTGATGTTAGCATTGATGGACTTATATCTTCTTTTTTGTCATTGTTTAAAACACTTACAGGGAAGCGGCCAAACTACAAGGTAGATGGTGGATCTGAAGTTGAGAATTCAAGCTTACATATCATTCAAGATCAAATCAGAATTGTACTTGCAGCTGCAGGTGTACACTGGATAATGGCACCTAAAGAGGATGTTAAAAAAATTATTATTAAACCCCTCTTGTTTGTCCTGCGATCATCATATGCCTCAAGATATGTGGTATTGTGCAATATCCAAGTGTTTGCCAAAGCTATGCCCTCTTTATTTGCTCCACATTATGAAGACTTCTTCATATACACTGCAGATTCCTATCAAAGTCCTAATGTCAACCGTTATTTCATCTGCTTTACACAGTGGGATCCTGGGAAAGTTTCTATTATGACATTATTGTTACAACCTTGAGGACAAGGTTGATTTTGAAGGGGTAAGTAGTGTTAGAGAGTGATATTAGATATTTTATTTAGTAGTTTTAATATATTATTTAGTATTTTAATATTTCTAGAATGTTCTTAAGGTTTTGAGATTATGCCACATGTATGGCTATTATGCATTTAGAGTTCTATATATTAAAGTGTAATGTGTTATTGGAGATCAATCAATGAAAATCAAAATTATCTTTATTTCTATTTTGTCTTAATTTTTCTCTTAGATTCATAGTTGTTTCATACCTTGTTAGGGTTAGCAATTTTGCTTCCTAACAATTGGTGCTTTCATCATGTACTCCAATCCTCCTATGAATTATCTTTATCATACACCTTCATATCATCCATGGAGTATTCCTCCTACCTATCCCACAAACCCCTCTTTTACATCTCATACCACATCTTCATTTCCATCTTTTCCATGGGAACTTTTTACACCTTGTTACACTCATGTTGGTTCTTCATCACCAAGTTTGTATCCAAATCATGGGTATTCACCACATACACCTAATGCTAACCCATATTCATCTTATTCACCATCCTATTATTCATACTATTATAATATTTATCCTCAACCAAACACCTCTTCCATGATTACTCATAAATATCAAATTCATGCTACTACTAGAAGAAATTTTCAGAAGCAATTACAAGTGTCTCATCTCTCTTTTAAAAAAAAATGTAAATCTACCAAATCCCATTTCTTCCCCAAACCCACTCCAAAACAACGAAAATCCCAATTTTCCACTACCTCTCCTTTTTCAATGTTAGCGTTGGATTATTATCTATCTCCTTCAACAATCTATCTTCATTCTCACACCATCAAATCCAATTTCCACCACGGGCGAAACGAACGTCGTTGTGTCCCCAATTCATCACCCGCTAGGGTTCTTAAAGACGTCAATTTCTTGAAAGATTTCAGAAGATTCCATTTATGGGGAGGCTTAAAGCTCAATAACATTGATGGATTCAGAACAGCTGCAACCGGTGGTCTGGAAACCGATTCCGGCGAGAACAGTGGAGAGAGTGAAGAAGTTGAAGTTGAACCGGGTTCAGGTGGATCCGATTCGAATTGGAGGAAGGAGAAGCAAGGGAAAGGTGGTTGGTTAGGTTCTTCTAAAACTGGGAACCCTCTTGGTGTTCTTGCTAGACAATTAGATTTGCCGCTTCATAAGGTTAGGGATGTTTGTCCTCTTTATATGCCTGATGGAAAATGTGTTGACTCTGAGGTGGATTCTAGGGTTGAGGCGTTGTTTACTAAATTGTTAGAGAGGGTTTGTAAGCTTAGGCAAGCTATGATTGAAGAGGTTAAAAGTGTTGATGTTCCTTTAGGGACTGCGTTGGAGGCGTTTCGGAGGGTTTATAAGGTTTCTGAGGATAAGGAAGAGAGGATGTTGTTGAATTGGCATCTTGCTAATTTGGAGTATGCGAATGCTACTCTTATGTCTAATTTGTCTATGGCTTATTGGGATCAGGATGATCCTTATGAAATGGGTGGTGATCACTGTTTCATTCCTGGAGGGAACGAGACTTTTGTTCGCGCGTTGGCCGAGGATCTTCCGATTTTCTATGGAAGGACTGTGGAGTGTATTAAGTATGGAAGCGATGGGGTGTTGGTGTGCACCGATGAACAGCAGTTTCGTGGGGATATGGTGCTTTGTACGGTGCCTTTGGGTGTTCTTAAGAATGGGTCGATTGCAATTGTCCCTGATCTTCCTCAGAGGAAGAAAGATGCAATTCATAGGTTAGGGTTTGGTTTGCTTAATAAGGTTGTGATGCGGTTTCCAACTAATTTCTGGGGTGGGAACATTGATACATTTGCAATCAGACAACAGTGTGTATCTGATGTTGTGGTTTTAACATATGCTTGCATTGACTCTCAGTCCTTTTCACGATTGAGTTCTTACTGGTTTCGGGAACTGCAGAAGTTAGAGGTGACAGTACCTATAATTGTGGTTGGTTGTAAGCTTGATCTTCGCAATGAAAGAATGCAAGTTAGCTTAGAGAGTCTCACCATAGGTATCATGAACCAGTTCAAAGAAGTTGTTACCTGTATTGAATGCTCTGCAGCTACACTTTATCAGGTTCCTGAAGTTTTTTATTTTGCACAAAAATCGTCACTTCATCCGGTGGATCCTTTGTTCGATTATGATACAAATGCTTTAACAGATCAGTGTGTAAGGGCGTTAAGGAAATTTTTTAATCTTTTTGATTTCAACCTGGATGGCATAATGTGTAGTATTGCAAATGATGGTAATTATAGAGAACTTCGATGGTTTACTGCTTGGAAACAAAGAGATCAACTTGATGATTTTCAGTTTCTTCTTCATGTTTCTGAGGCTCTGGGCCAAAAATCTGTTCCTTTTGGTTACGGCTTTGTTAAGTTTCAAGACACAGCTATTGCAGCTGAAGTTTGTGAAGAGCTTTTTACTCCATGTCCTCCTCATGTCGAGCTGGCATTAAAGGGAGTTGAATTGTTTATGATTGCAAGTGGAAGTCACCACCAACTTAGAAAGCTTGATCTTCGTCTTCAGGCTTTTATAGGTGCCACTCATACTCGTGGAGGGGTCTATATGTATAGTAATCACCAAGGCTGTGATGGTGGTCGCCTTTACTATGATGGATGTGCTAGTGTTGTGGTAAACGGTGATGTTGTTGCTCAGGGTTCCCAGTTTTCTTTAACTGGTGTTGAGGTTGTGGTTGCTCAGATGGATCTTGATGTGGTTACAAGCCTTAGAGGATCTTTAAACAGCTTCCACGAGCAAGCAAGTTATAAATTCAAGACTCTTGGGGAAGAAATAGCATTTGGACCTGCTTGCTGGTTATGGGACTTTTTACGAAGAAGTGGTGCATCTGGTTTTCTGCTCCCTGTTTCTGACGGTGCAGACAGTTCCGCTGTTACTGCAATTGTTGGTTGTATGTGCCAGATGGTTGTGAAAGAAATTGCAAATGGGAATGAACAAGTTAAAGCTGATGCAATACGAATTGGAAACTATAAGGATGGACACTATCCGACAGACAGTAGAGAAGTTGCTAAACGAATATTTTATACTGTGTTCATGGGATTTGAAAACAATTCAGAAGCTACAAATTCGCGAGCCAAGGTGCTGGCAGATGAAGTTGGCTCATGGCATCTTGATGTTAGCATTGATGGACTTATATCTTCTTTTTTGTCATTGTTTAAAACACTTACAGGGAAGCGGCCAAACTACAAGGTAGATGGTGGATCTGAAGTTGAGAATTCAAGCTTACATATCATTCAAGATCAAATCAGAATTGTACTTGCAGTTGCAGGTGTACACTGGATAATGGCACCTAAAGAGGATGTTAAAAAAATTATTATTAAACCCCTCTTGTTTGTCCTGCGATCATCATATGCCTCAAGATATGTGGTATTGTGCAATATCCAAGTGTTTGCCAAAGCTATGCCCTCTTTATTTGCTCCACATTATGAAGACTTCTTCATATACACTGCAGATTCCTATCAAAGTCCTAATGTCAACCGTTATTTCATCTGCTTTACACAGTGGGATCCTGGGAAAGTTTCTATTATGACATTATTGTTACAACCTTGAGGACAAGGTTGATTTTGAAGGGGTAAGTAGTGTTAGAGAGTGATATTAGATATTTTATTTAGTAGTTTTAATATATTATTTAGTATTTTAATATTTCTAGAATGTTCTTAAGGTTTTGAGATTATGCCACATGTATGGCTATTATGCATTTAGAGTTCTATATATTAAAGTGTAATGTGTTATTGGAGATCAATCAATGAAAATCAAAATTATCTTTATTTCTATTTTGTCTTAATTTTTCTCTTAGATTCATAGTTGTTTCATACCTTGTTAGGGTTAGCAATTTTGCTTCCTAACAATTGGTGCTTTCATCATGTACTCCAATCCTCCTATGAATTATCTTTATCATACACCTTCATATCATCCATGGAGTATTCCTCCTACCTATCCCACAAACCCCTCTTTTACATCTCATACCACATCTTCATTTCCATCTTTTCCATGGGAACTTTTTACACCTTGTTACACTCATGTTGGTTCTTCATCACCAAGTTTGTATCCAAATCATGGGTATTCACCACATACACCTAATGCTAACCCATATTCATCTTATTCACCATCCTATTATTCATACTATTATAATATTTATCCTCAACCAAACACCTCTTCCATGATTACTCATAAATATCAAATTCATGCTACTACTAGAAGAAATTTTGAGAAGCAATTACAAGTGTCTCATCTCTCTTTTAAAAAAAAATGTAAATCTACCAAATCCCATTTCTTCCCCAAACCCACTCCAAAACAACGAAAATCCCAATTTTCCACTACCTCTCCTTTTTCAATGTCAGCGTTGGATTATTATCTATCTCCTTCAACAATCTATCTTCATTCTCACACCATCAAATCCAATTTCCACCACGGGCGAAACGAACGTCGTTGTGTCCCCAATTCATCACCCGCTAGGGTTCTTAAAGACGTCAATTTCTTGAAAGATTTCGGAAGATTCCATTTATGGGGAGGCTTAAAGCTCAATAACATTGATGGATTCAGAACAGCTGCAAGCGGTGGTCCGGAAACCGATTCCGGCGAGAACAGTGGAGAGAGTGAAGAAGTTGAAGTTGAACCGGGTTCAGGTGGATCCGATTCGAATTGGAGGAAGGAGAAGCAAGGGAAAGGTGGTTGGTTAGGTTCTTCTAAAACTGGGAACCCTCTTGGTGTTCTTGCTAGACAATTAGATTTGCCGCTTCATAAGGTTAGGGATGTTTGTCCTCTTTATATGCCTGATGGAAAATGTGTTGACTCTGAGGTGGATTCTAGGGTTGAGGCGTTGTTTAATAAATTGTTAGAGAGGGTTTGTAAGCTTAGGCAAGCTATGATTGAAGAGGTTAAAAGTGTTGATGTTCCTTTAGGGACTGCGTTGGAGGCGTTTCAGAGGGTTTATAAGGTTTCTGAGGATAAGGAAGAGAGGATGTTGTTGAATTGGCATCTTGCTAATTTGGAGTATGCGAATGCTACTCTTATGTCTAATTTGTCTATGGCTTATTGGGATCAGGATGATCCTTATGAAATGGGTGGTGATCACTGTTTCATTCCTGGAGGGAACGAGACTTTTGTTCGCGCGTTGGCCGAGGATCTTCCGATTTTCTATGGAAGGACTGTGGAGTGTATTAAGTATGGAAGCGATGGGGTGTTGGTGTGCACCGATGAACAACAGTTTCGTGGGGATATGGTTCTTTGTACGGTGCCTTTGGGTGTTCTTAAGAATGGGTCGATTGCAATTGTCCCTGATCTTCCTCAGAGGAAGAAAGATGCAATTCATAGGTTAGGGTTTGGTTTGCTTAATAAGGTTGTGATGCGGTTTCCAACTAATTTCTGGGGTGGGAACATTGATACATTTGCAATCAGACAGCAGTGTGTATCTGATGTTGTGGTTTTAACATATGCTTGCATTGACTCTCAGTCCTTTTCACGATTGAGTTCTTACTGGTTTCGGGAACTGCAGAAGTTAGAGGTGACAGTACCTATAATTGTGGTTGGTTGTAAGCTTGATCTTCGCAATGAAAGAATGCAAGCTAGCTTAGAGAGTCTCACCACAGGTATCATGAACCAATTCAAAGAAGTTGTTACCTGTATTGAATGCTCTGCAGCTACACTTTATCAGGTTCCTGAAGTTTTTTATTTTGCACAAAAATCGTCACTTCATCCGGTGGATCCTTTGTTCGATTATGATACAAATGCTTTAACAGATCGGTGTGTAAGGGCGTTAAGGAAATTTTTTAATCTTTTTGATTTCAACCTGGATGGCATAATGTGTAGTATTGCAAATGATGGTAATTATAGAGAACTTCGATGGTTTACTGCTTGGAAACAAAGAGATCAACTTGATGATTTTCAGTTTCTTCTTCATGTTTCTGAGGCTTTGGGCCAAAAATCTGTTCCTTTTGGTTACGGCTTTGTTAAGTTTCAAGACACAGCTATTGCAGCTGAAGTTTGTGAAGAGCTTTTTACTCCATGTCTTCCTCATGCCGAGCTTGCATTAAAGGGAGTTGAATTGTTTATGATTGCAAGTGGAAGTCACCACCAACTTAGAAAGCTTGATCTTCGTCTTCAGGCTTTTATAGGTGCCACTCATACTCGTGGAGGGGTCTATATGTATAGTAATCACCAAGGCTGTGATGGTGGTCGCCTTTACTATGATGGATGTGCTAGTGTTGTGGTAAACGGTGATGTTGTTGCTCAGGGTTCCCAGTTTTCTTTAACTGGTGTTGAGGTTGTGGTTGCTCAGATGGATCTTGATGTGGTTACAAGCCTTAGAGGATCTTTAAGCAGCTTCCACGAGCAAGCAAGTTATAAATTCAAGACTCTTGGGGAAGAAATAGCATTTGGACCTGCTTGCTGGTTATGGGACTTTTTACGAAGAAGTGGTGCATCTGGTTTTCTGCTCCCTGTTTCTGACGGTGCAGACAGTTCCGCTGTTACTGCAATTGTTGGTTGTATGTGCCAGATGGTTGTGAAAGAAATTGCAAATGGGAATGAACAAGTTAAAGCTGATGCAATACGAATTGGAAACTATAAGGATGGACACTATCCGACAGACAGTAGAGAAGTTGCTAAACGAATATTTTATACTGTGTTCATGGGATTTGAAAACAATTCAGAAGCTACAAATTCGCGAGCCAAGGTGCTGGCAGATGAAGTTGGCTCATGGCATCTTGATGTTAGCATTGATGGACTTATATCTTCTTTTTTGTCATTGTTTAAAACACTTACAGGGAAGCGGCCAAACTACAAGGTAGATGGTGGATCTGAAGTTGAGAATTCAAGCTTACATATCATTCAAGATCAAATCAGAATTGTACTTGCAGCTGCAGGTGTACACTGGATAATGGCACCTAAAGAGGATGTTAAAAAAATTATTATTAAACCCCTCTTGTTTGTCCTGCGATCATCATATGCCTCAAGATATGTGGTATTGTGCAATATCCAAGTGTTTGCCAAAGCTATGCCCTCTTTATTTGCTCCACATTATGAAGACTTCTTCATATACACTGCAGATTCCTATCAAAGTCCTAATGTCAACCGTTATTTCATCTGCTTTACACAGTGGGATCCTGGGAAAGTTTCTATTATGACATTATTGTTACAACCTTGAGGACAAGGTTGATTTTGAAGGGGTAAGTAGTGTTAGAGAGTGATATTAGATATTTTATTTAGTAGTTTTAATATATTATTTAGTATTTTAATATTTCTAGAATGTTCTTAAGGTTTTGAGATTATGCCACATGTATGGCTATTATGCATTTAGAGTTCTATATATTAAAGTGTAATGTGTTATTGGAGATCAATCAATGAAAATCAAAATTATCTTTATTTCTATTTTGTCTTAATTTTTCTCTTAGATTCATAGTTGTTTCATACCTTGTTAGGGTTAGCAATTTTGCTTCCTAACAATTGGTGCTTTCATCATGTACTCCAATCCTCCTATGAATTATCTTTATCATACACCTTCATATCATCCATGGAGTATTCCTCCTACCTATCCCACAAACCCCTCTTTTACATCTCATACCACATCTTCATTTCCATCTTTTCCATGGGAACTTTTTACACCTTGTTACACTCATGTTGGTTCTTCATCACCAAGTTTGTATCCAAATCATGGGTATTCACCACATACACCTAATGCTAACCCATATTCATCTTATTCGCCATCCTATTATTCATACTATTATAATATTTATCCTCAACCAAACACCTCTTCCATGATTACTCATAAATATCAAATTCATGCTACTACTAGAAGAAATTTTGAGAAGCAATTACAAGTGTCTCATCTCTCTTTTAAAAAAAAATGTAAATCTACCAAATCCCATTTCTTCCCCAAACCCACTCCAAAACAACGAAAATCCCAATTTTCCACTACCTCTCCTTTTTCAATGTCAGCGTTGGATTATTATCTATCTCCTTCAACAATCTATCTTCATTCTCACACCATCAAATCCAATTTCCACCACGGGCGAAACGAACGTCGTTGTGTCCCCAATTCATCACCCGCTAGGGTTCTTAAAGACGTCAATTTCTTGAAAGATTTCGGAAGATTCCATTTATGGGGAGGCTTAAAGCTCAATAACATTGATGGATTCAGAACAGCTGCAAGCGGTGGTCCGGAAACCGATTCCGGCGAGAACAGTGGAGAGAGTGAAGAAGTTGAAGTTGAACCGGGTTCAGGTGGATCCGATTCGAATTGGAGGAAGGAGAAGCAAGGGAAAGGTGGTTGGTTAGGTTCTTCTAAAACTGGGAACCCTCTTGGTGTTCTTGCTAGACAATTAGATTTGCCGCTTCATAAGGTTAGGGATGTTTGTCCTCTTTATATGCCTGATGGAAAATGTGTTGACTCTGAGGTGGATTCTAGGGTTGAGGCGTTGTTTAATAAATTGTTAGAGAGGGTTTGTAAGCTTAGGCAAGCTATGATTGAAGAGGTTAAAAGTGTTGATGTTCCTTTAGGGACTGCGTTGGAGGCGTTTCAGAGGGTTTATAAGGTTTCTGAGGATAAGGAAGAGAGGATGTTGTTGAATTGGCATCTTGCTAATTTGGAGTATGCGAATGCTACTCTTATGTCTAATTTGTCTATGGCTTATTGGGATCAGGATGATCCTTATGAAATGGGTGGTGATCACTGTTTCATTCCTGGAGGGAACGAGACTTTTGTTCGCACGCTGGCCGAGGATCTTTCGATTTTCTATGGAAGGACTGTGGAGTGTATTAAGTATGGAAGCGATGGGGTGTTGGTGTGCACCGATGAACAGCAGTTTCGTGGGGATATGGTGCTTTGTACGGTGCCTTTGGGTGTTCTTAAGAATGGGTCGATTGCAATTGTCCCTGATCTTCCTCAGAGGAAGAAAGATGCAATTCATAGGTTAGGGTTTGGTTTGCTTAATAAGGTTGTGATGCGGTTTCCAACTAATTTCTGGGGTGGGAACATTGATACATTTGCAATCAGACAGCAGTGTGTATCTGATGTTGTGGTTTTAACATATGCTTGCATTGACTCTCAGTCCTTTTCACGATTGAGTTCTTACTGGTTTCGGGAACTGCAGAAGTTAGAGGTGACAGTACCTATAATTGTGGTTGGTTGTAAGCTTGATCTTCGCAATGAAAGAATGCAAGCTAGCTTAGAGAGTCTCACCACAGGTATCATGAACCAGTTCAAAGAAGTTGTTACCTGTATTGAATGCTCTGCAGCTACACTTTATCAGGTTCCTGAAGTTTTTTATTTTGCACAAAAATCGTCACTTCATCCGGTGGATCCTTTGTTCGATTATGATACAAATGCTTTAACAGATCGGTGTGTAAGGGCGTTAAGGAAATTTTTTAATCTTTTTGATTTCAACCTGGATGGCATAATGTGTAGTATTGCAAATGATGGTAATTATAGAGAACTTCGATGGTTTACTGCTTGGAAACAAAGAGATCAACTTGATGATTTTCAGTTTCTTCTTCATGTTTCTGAGGCTTTGGGCCAAAAATCTGTTCCTTTTGGTTACGGCTTTGTTAAGTTTCAAGACACAGCTATTGCAGCTGAAG
This sequence comes from Lathyrus tuberosus, assembly GCA_022829125.1. Taxonomy (NCBI): domain Eukaryota; kingdom Viridiplantae; phylum Streptophyta; class Magnoliopsida; order Fabales; family Fabaceae; genus Lathyrus; species Lathyrus tuberosus. Next base: position 2,316,665 of record JALAZF010000516.1, read on the forward strand.
TTTGTGAAGAGCTTTTTACTCCATGTCTTCCTCATGCCGAGCTTGCATTAAAGGGAGTTGAATTGTTTATGATTGCAAGTGGAAGTCACCACCAACTTAGAAAGCTTGATCTTCGTCTTCAGGCTTTTATAGGTGCCACTCATACTCGTGGAGGGGTCTATATGTATAGTAATCACCAAGGCTGTGATGGTGGTCGCCTTTACTATGATGGATGTGCTAGTGTTGTGGTAAACGGTGATGTTGTTGCTCAGGGTTCCCAGTTTTCTTTAACTGGTGTTGAGGTTGTGGTTGCTCAGATGGATCTTGATGTGGTTACAAGCCTTAGAGGATCTTTAAGCAGCTTCCACGAGCAAGCAAGTTATAAATTCAAGACTCTTGGGGAAGAAATAGCATTTGGACCTGCTTGCTGGTTATGGGACTTTTTACGAAGAAGTGGTGCATCTGGTTTTCTGCTCCCTGTTTCTGACGGTGTAGACAGTTCCGCTGTTACTGCAATTGTTGGTTGTATGTGCCAGATGGTTGTGAAAGAAATTGCAAATGGGAATGAACAAGTTAAAGCTGATGCAATACGAATTGGAAACTATAAGGATGGACACTATCCGACAGACAGTAGAGAAGTTGCTAAACGAATATTTTATACTGTGTTCATGGGATTTGAAAATAATTCAGAAGCTACAAATTCGCGAGCCAAGGTGCTGGCAGATGAAGTTGGCTCATGGCATCTTGATGTTAGCATTGATGGACTTATATCTTCTTTTTTGTCATTGTTTAAAACACTTACAGGGAAGCGGCCAAACTACAAGGTAGATGGTGGATCTGAAGTTGAGAATTCAAGCTTACATATCATTCAAGATCAAATCAGAATTGTACTTGCAGCTGCAGGTGTACACTGGATAATGGCACCTAAAGAGGATGTTAAAAAAATTATTATTAAACCCCTCTTGTTTGTCCTGCGATCATCATATGCCTCAAGATATGTGGTATTGTGCAATATCCAAGTGTTTGCCAAAGCTATGCCCTCTTTATTTGCTCCACATTATGAAGACTTCTTCATATACACTGCAGATTCCTATCAAAGTCCTAATGTCAACCGTTATTTCATCTGCTTTACACAGTGGGATCCTGGGAAAGTTTCTATTATGACATTATTGTTACAACCTTGAGGACAAGGTTGATTTTGAAGGGGTAAGTAGTGTTAGAGAGTGATATTAGATATTTTATTTAGTAGTTTTAATATATTATTTAGTATTTTAATATTTCTAGAATGTTCTTAAGGTTTTGAGATTATGCCACATGTATGGCTATTATGCATTTAGAGTTCTATATATTAAAGTGTAATGTGTTATTGGAGATCAATCAATGAAAATCAAAATTATCTTTATTTCTATTTTGTCTTAATTTTTCTCTTAGATTCATAGTTGTTTCATACCTTGTTAGGGTTAGCAATTTTGCTTCCTAACAATTGGTGCTTTCATCATGTACTCCAATCCTCCTATGAATTATCTTTATCATACACCTTCATATCATCCATGGAGTATTCCTCCTACCTATCCCACAAACCCCTCTTTTACATCTCATACCACATCTTCATTTCCATCTTTTCCATGGGAACTTTTTACACCTAGTTACACTCATGTTGGTTCTTCATCACCAAGTTTGTATCCAAATCATGGGTATTCACCACATACACCTAATGCTAACCCATATTCATCTTATTCGCCATCCTATTATTCATACTATTATAATATTTATCCTCAACCAAACACCTCTTCCATGATTACTCATAAATATCAAATTCATGCTACTACTAGAAGAAATTTTGAGAAGCAATTACAAGTGTCTCATCTCTCTTTTAAAAAAAAATGTAAATCTACCAAATCCCATTTCTTCCCCAAACCCACTCCAAAACAACGAAAATCCAAATTTTCCACTACCTCTCCTTTTTCAATGTCAGCGTTTGATTATTATCTATCTCCTTCAACAATCTATCTTCATTCTCACACCATCGAATCCAATTTCCACCACGGGCGAAACGAACGTCGTTGTGTCCCCAATTCATCACCCGCTAGGGTTCTTAAAGACGTCAATTTCTTGAAAGATTTCGGAAGATTCCATTTATGGGGAGGCTTAAAGCTCAATAACATTGATGGATTCAGAACAGCTGCAAGCGGTTGTCCGGAAACCGATTCCGGCGAGAACAGTGGAGAGATTGAAGAAGTTGAAGTTGAACCGGGTTCAGGTGGATCCGATTCGAATTGGAGGAAGGAGAAGCAAGGGAAAGGTGGTTGGTTAGGTTCTTCTAAAACTGGGAACCCTCTTGGTGTTCTTGCTAGACAATTAGATTTTCCGCTTCATAAGGTTAGGGATGTTTGTCTTCTTTATATGCCTGATGGAAAATGTGTTGACTCTGAGGTGGATTCTAGGGTTGAGGCGTTGTTTAATAAATTGTTAGAGAGGGTTTGTAAGCTTAGGCAAGCTATGATTGAAGAGGTTAAAAGTGTTGATGTTCCTTTAGGGACTGCGTTGGAGGCGTTTCAGAGGGTTTATAAGGTTTCTGAGGATAAGGAAGAGAGGATGTTGTTGAATTGGCATCTTGCTAATTTGGAGTATGCGAATGCTACTCTTATGTCTAATTTGTCTATGGCTTATTGGGATCAGGATGATCCTTATGAAATGGGTGGTGATCACTGTTTCATTCCTGGAGGGAACGAGACTTTTGTTCGCACGTTGGCCGAGGATCTTCTGATTTTCTATGGAAGGACTGTGGAGTGTATTAAGTATGGAAGCGATGGGGTGTTGGTGTGCACCGATGAACAGCAATTTCGTGGGGATATGGTGCTTTGTACGGTGCCTTTGGGTGTTCTTAAGAATGGGTCGATTGCAATTGTCCCTGATCTTCCTCAGAGGAAGAAAGATGCAATTCATAGGTTAGGGTTTGGTTTGCTTAATAAGGTTGTGATGCGGTTTCCAACTAATTTCTGGGGTGGGAACATTGATACATTTGCAATCAGACAGCAGTGTGTATCTGATGTTGTGGTTTTAACATATGCTTGCATTGACTCTCAGTCCTTTTCACGATTGAGTTCTTACTGGTTTCGGGAACTGCAGAAGTTAGAGGTGACAGTACCTATAATTGTGGTTGGTTCTAAGCTTGATCTTCGCAATGAAAGAATGCAAGCTAGCTTAGAGAGTCTCACCACAGGTATCATGAACCAGTTCAAAGAAGTTGTTACCTGTATTGAATGCTCTGCAGCTACACTTTATCAGGTTCCTGAAGTTTTTTATTTTGCACAAAAATCGTCACTTCATCCGGTGGATCCTTTGTTCGATTATGATACAAATGCTTTAACAGATCGGTGTGTAAGGGCGTTAAGGAAATTTTTTAATCTTTTTGATTTCAACCTGGATGGCATAATGTGTAGTATTGCAAATGATGGTAATTATAGAGAACTTCGATGGTTTACTGCTTGGAAACAAAGAGATCAACTTGATGATTTTCAGTTTCTTCTTCATGTTTCTGAGGCTTTGGTCCAAAAATCTGTTCCTTTTGGTTACGGCTTTGTTAAGTTTCAAGACACAGCTATTGCAGCTGAAGTTTGTGAAGAGCTTTTTACTCCATGTCTTCCTCATGCCGAGCTTGCATTAAAGGGAGTTGAATTGTTTATGATTGCAAGTGGAAGTCACCACCAACTTAGAAAGCTTGATCTTCGTCTTCAGGCTTTTATAGGTGCCACTCATACTCGTGGAGGGGTCTATATGTATAGTAATCACCAAGGCTGTGATGGTGGTCGCCTTTACTATGATGGATGTGCTAGTGTTGTGGTAAACGGTGATGTTGTTGCTCAGGGTTCCCAGTTTTCTTTAACTGGTGTTGAGGTTGTGGTTGCTCAGATGGATCTTGATGTGGTTACAAGCCTTAGAGGATCTTTAAGCAGCTTCCACGAGCAAGCAAGTTATAAATTCAAGACTCTTGGGGAAGAAATAGCATTTGGACCTGCTTGCTGGTTATGGGACTTTTTACGAAGAAGTGGTGCATCTGGTTTTCTGCTCCCTGTTTCTGACGGTGCAGATAGTTCCGCTGTTACTGCAATTGTTGGTTGTATGTGCCAGATGGTTGTGAAAGAAATTGCAAATGGGAATGAACAAGTTAAAGCTGATGCAATACGAATTGGAAACTATAAGGATGGACACTATCCGACAGACAGTAGAGAAGTTGCTAAACGAATATTTTATACTGTGTTCATGGGATTTGAAAACAATTCAGAAGCTACAAATTCGCGAGCCAAGGTGCTGGCAGATGAAGTTGGCTCATGGCATCTTGATGTTAGCATTGATGGACTTATATCTTCTTTTTTGTCATTGTTTAAAACACTTACAGGGAAGCGACCAAACTACAAGGTAGATGGTGGATCTGAAGTTGAGAATTCAAGCTTACATATCATTCAAGATCAAATCAGAATTGTACTTGCAGCTGCAGGTGTACACTGGATAATGGCACCTAAAGAGGATGTTAAAAAAATTATTATTAAACCCCTCTTGTTTGTCCTGCGATCATCATATGCCTCAAGATATGTGGTATTGTGCAATATCCAAGTGTTTGCCAAAGCTATGCCCTCTTTATTTGCTCCACATTATGAAGACTTCTTCATATACACTGCAGATTCCTATCAAAGTCCTAATGTCAACCGTTATTTCATCTGCTTTACACAGTGGGATCCTGGGAAAGTTTCTATTATGACATTATTGTTACAACCTTGAGGACAAGGTTGATTTTGAAGGGGTAAGTAGTGTTAGAGAGGGATATTAGATATTTTATTTAGTAGTTTTAATATATTATTTAGTATTTTAATATTTCTAGAATGTTCTTAAGGTTTTGAGATTATGCCACATGTATGGCTATTATGCATTTAGAGTTCTATATATTAAAGTGAAATGTGTTATTGGAGATCAATCAATGAAAATCAAAATTATCTTTATTTCTATTTTGTCTTAATTTTTCTCTTAGATTCATAGTTGTTTCATACCTTGTTAGGGTTAGCAATTTTGCTTCCTAACAATTGGTGCTTTCATCATGTACTCCAATCCTCCTATGAATTATCTTTATCATACACCTTCATATCATCCATGGAGTATTCCTCCTACCTATCCCACAAACCCCTCTTTTACATCTCATACCACATCTTCATTTCCATCTTTTCCATGGGAACTTTTTACACCTTGTTACACTCATGTTGGTTCTTCATCACCAAGTTTGTATCCAAATCATGGGTATTCACCACACACACCTAATGCTAACCCATATTCATCTTATTCACCATCCTATTATTCATACTATTATAATATTTATCCTCAACCAAACACCTCTTCCATGATTACTCATAAATATCAAATTCATGCTACTACTAGAAGAAATTTTGAGAAGCAATTACAAGTGTCTCATCTCTCTTTTAAAAAAAAATGTAAATCTACCAAATCCCATTTCTTCCCCAAACCCACTCCAAAACAACGAAAATCCAAATTTTCCACTACCTCTCCTTTTTCAATGTCAGCGTTGGATTATTATCTATCTCCTTCAACAATCTATCTTCATTCTCACACCATCAAATCCAATTTCCACCACGGGCGAAACGAACGCCGTTGTGTCCCCAATTCATCACCCGCTAGGGTTCTTAAAGACGTCAATTTCTTGAAAGATTTCGGAAGATTCCATTTATGGGGAGGCTTAAAGCTCAATAACATTGATGGATTCAGAACAGCTGCAAGCGGTGGTCCGGAAACCGATTCCGGCGAGAACAGTGGAGAGAGTGAAGAAGTTGAAGTTGAACCGGGTTCAGGTGGATCCGATTCGAATTGGAGGAAGGAGAAGCAAGGGAAAGGTGGTTGGTTAGGTTCTTCTAAAACTGGGAACCCTCTTGGTGTTCTTGCTAGACAATTAGATTTGCCGCTTCATAAGGTTAGGGATGTTTGTCCTCTTTATATGCCTGATGGAAAATGTGTTGACTCTGAGGTGGATTCTAGGGTTGAGGCGTTGTTTAATAAATTGTTAGAGAGGGTTTGTAAGCTTAGGCAAGCTATGATTGAAGAGGTTAAAAGTGTTGATGTTCCTTTAGGGACTGCGTTGGAGGCGTTTCAGAGGGTTTATAAGGTTTCTGAGGATAAGGAAGAGAGGATGTTGTTGAATTGGCATCTTGCTAATTTGGAGTATGCGAATGCTACTCTTATGTCTAATTTGTCTATGGCTTATTGGGATCAGGATGATCCTTATGAAATGGGTGGTGATCACTGTTTCATTCCTGGAGGGAACGAGACTTTTGTTCGCGCGTTGGCCGAGGATCTTCCGATTTTCTATGGAAGGACTGTGGAGTGTATTAAGTATGGAAGCGATGGGGTGTTGGTGTGCACCGATGAACAGCAGTTTCGTGGGGATATGGTGCTTTGTACGGTGCCTTTGGGTGTTCTTAAGAATGGGTCGATTGCAATTGTCCCTGATCTTCCTCAGAGGAAGAAAGATGCAATTCATAGGTTAGGGTTTGGTTTGCTTAATAAGGTTGTGATGCGGTTTCCAACTAATTTCTGGGGTGGGAACATTGATACATTTGCAATCAGACAGCAGTGTGTATCTGATGTTGTGGTTTTAACATATGCTTGCATTGACTCTCAGTCCTTTTCACGATTGAGTTCTTACTGGTTTCGGGAACTGCAGAAGTTAGAGGTGACAGTACCTATAATTGTGGTTGGTTCTAAGCTTGATCTTCGCAATGAAAGAATGCAAGCTAGCTTAGAGAGTCTCACCACAGGTATCATGAACCAGTTCAAAGAAGTTGTTACCTGTATTGAATGCTCTGCAGCTACACTTTATCAGGTTCCTGAAGTTTTTTATTTTGCACAAAAATCGTCACTTCATCCGGTGGATCCTTTGTTCGATTATGATACAAATGCTTTAACAGATCGGTGTGTAAGGGCGTTAAGGAAATTTTTTAATCTTTTTGATTTCAACCTGGATGGCATAATGTGTAGTATTGCAAATGATGGTAATTATAGAGAACTTCGATGGTTTACTGCTTGGAAACAAAGAGATCAACTTGATGATTTTCAGTTTCTTCTTCATGTTTCTGAGGCTTTGGTCCAAAAATCTGTTCCTTTTGGTTACGGCTTTGTTAAGTTTCAAGACACAGCTATTGCAGCTGAAGTTTGTGAAGAGCTTTTTACTCCATGTCTTCCTCATGCCGAGCTTGCATTAAAGGGAGTTGAATTGTTTATGATTGCAAGTGGAAGTCACCACCAACTTAGAAAGCTTGATCTTCGTCTTCAGGCTTTTATAGGTGCCACTCATACTCGTGGAGGGGTCTATATGTATAGTAATCACCAAGGCTGTGATGGTGGTCGCCTTTACTATGATGGATGTGCTAGTGTTGTGGTAAACGGTGATGTTGTTGCTCAGGGTTCCCAGTTTTCTTTAACTGGTGTTGAGGTTGTGGTTGCTCAGATGGATCTTGATGTGGTTACAAGCCTTAGAGGATCTTTAAGCAGCTTCCACGAGCAAGCAAGTTATAAATTCAAGACTCTTGGGGAAGAAATAGCATTTGGAACTGCTTGCTGGTTATGGGACTTTTTACGAAGAAGTGGTGCATCTGGTTTTCTGCTCCCTGTTTCTGACGGTGCAGACAGTTCCGCTGTTACTGCAATTGTTGGTTGTATGTGCCAGATGGTTGTGAAAGAAATTGCAAATGGGAATGAACAAGTTAAAGCTGATGCAATACGAATTGGAAACTATAAGGATGGACACTATCCGACAGACAGTAGAGAAGTTGCTAAACGAATATTTTATACTGTGTTCATGGGATTTGAAAACAATTCAGAAGCTACAAATTCGCGAGCCAAGGTGCTGGCAGATGAAGTTGGCTCATGGCATCTTGATGTTAGCATTGATGGACTTATATCTTCTTTTTTGTCATTGTTTAAAACACTTACAGGGAAGCGGCCAAACTACAAGGTAGATGGTGGATCTGAAGTTGAGAATTCAAGCTTACATATCATTCAAGATCAAATCAGAATTGTACTTGCAGCTGCAGGTGTACACTGGATAATGGCACCTAAAGAGGATGTTAAAAAAATTATTATTAAACCCCTCTTGTTTGTCCTGCGATCATCATATGCCTCAAGATATGTGGTATTGTGCAATATCCAAGTGTTTGCCAAAGCTATGCCCTCTTTATTTGCTCCACATTATGAAGACTTCTTCATATACACTGCAGATTCATATCAAAGTCCTAATGTCAACCGTTATTTCATCTGCTTTACACAGTGGGATCCTGGGAAAGTTTCTATTATGACATTATTGTTACAACCTTGAGGACAAGGTTGATTTTGAAGGGGTAAGTAGTGTTAGAGAGTGATATTAGATATTTTATTTAGTAGTTTTAATATATTATTTAGTATTTTAATATTTCTAGAATGTTCTTAAGGTTTTGAGATTATGCCACATGTATGGCTATTATGCATTTAGAGTTCTATATATTAAAGTGTAATGTGTTATTGGAGATCAATCAATGAAAATCAAAATTATCTTTATTTCTATTTTGTCTTAATTTTTCTCTTAGATTCATAGTTGTTTCATACCTTGTTAGGGTTAGCAATTTTGCTTCCTAACAATTGGTGCTTTCATCATGTACTCCAATCCTCCTATGAATTATCTTTATCATACACCTTCATATCATCCATGGAGTATTCCTCCTACCTATCCCACAAACCCCTCTTTTACATCTCATACCACATCTTCATTTCCATCTTTTCCATGGGAACTTTTTACACCTAGTTACACTCATGTTGGTTCTTCATCACCAAGTTTGTATCCAAATCATGGGTATTCACCACATACACCTAATGCTAACCCATATTCATCTTATTCGCCATCCTATTATTCATACTATTATAATATTTATCCTCAACCAAACACCTCTTCCATGATTACTCATAAATATCAAATATGCTACTACTAGAAGAAATTTTGAGAAGCAATTACAAGTGTCTCATCTCTCTTTTAAAAAAAAATGTAAATCTACCAAATCCCATTTCTTCCCCAAACCCACTCCAAAACAACGAAAATCCCAATTTTCCACTACCTCTCCTTTTTTCAATGTCAGCGTTGGATTATTATCTATCTCCTTCAACAATCTATCTTCATTCTCACACCATCAAATCCAATTTCCACCACGGGCGAAACGAACGTCGTTGTGTCCCCAATTCATCACCCGCTAGGGTTCTTAAAGACGTCAATTTCTTGAAAGATTTCGGAAGATTCCATTTATGGGGAGGCTTAAAGCTCAATAACATTGATGGATTCAGAACAGCTGCAACCGGTGGTCCGGAAACCGATTCCGGCGAGAACAGTGGAGAGAGTGAAGAAGTTGAAGTTGAACCGGGTTCAGGTGGATCCGATTCGAATTGGAGGAAGGAGAAGCAAGGGAAAGGTGGTTGGTTAGGTTCTTCTAAAACTGGGAACCCTCTTGGTGTTCTTACTAGACAATTAGATTTGCCGCTTCATAAGGTTAGGGATGTTTGTCCTCTTTATATGCCTGATGGAAAATGTGTTGACTCTGAGGTGGATTCTAGGGTTGAGGCGTTGTTTAATAAATTGTTAGAGAGGGTTTGTAAGCTTAGGCAAGCTATGATTGAAGAGGTTAAAAGTGTTGATGTTCCTTTAGGGACTGCGTTGGAGGCGTTTCGGAGGGTTTATAAGGTTTCTGAGGATAAGGAAGAGAGGATGTTGTTGAATTGGCATCTTGCTAATTTGGAGTATGTGAATGCTACTCTTATGTCTAATTTGTCTATGGCTTATTGGGATCAGGATGATCCTTATGAAATGGGTGGTGATCATTGTTTCATTCCTGGAGGGAACGAGACTTTTGTTCGCGCGTTGGCCGAGGATCTTCCGATTTTCTACGGAAGGACTGTGGAGTGTATTAAGTATGGAAGCGATGGGGTGTTGGTGTGCACCGATGAACAGCAGTTTCGTGGGGATATGGTGCTTTGTACGGTGCCTTTGGGTGTTCTTAAGAATGGGTCGATTGCAATTGTCCCTGATCTTCCTCAGAGGAAGAAAGATGCAATTCATAGGTTAGGGTTTGGTTTGCTTAATAAGGTTGTGATGCGGATTCCAACTAATTTCTGGGGTGGGAACATTGATACATTTGCAATCAGACAACAGTGTGTATCTGATGTTGTGGTTTTAACATATGCTTGCATTGACTCTCAGTCCTTTTCACGATTGAGTTCTTACTGGTTTTGGGAACTGCAGAAGTTAGAGGTGAAAGTACCTATAATTGTGGTTGGTTGTAAGCTTGATCTTCGCAATGAAAGAATGCAAGCTAGCTTAGAGAGTCTCACCACAGGTATCATGAACCAGTTCAAAGAAGTTGTTACCTGTATTGAATGCTCTGCAGCTACACTTTATCAGGTTCCTGAAGTTTTTTATTTTGCACAAAAATCGTCACTTCATCCGGTGGATCCTTTGTTCGATTATGATACAAATGCTTTAACATATCGGTGTGTAAGGGCGTTAAGGAAATTTTTTAATCTTTTTGATTTCAACCTGGATGGCATAATGTGTAGTATTGCAAATGATGGTAATTATAGAGAACTTCGATGGTTTACTGCTTGGAAACAAAGAGATCAACTTGATGATTTTCAGTTTCTTCTTCATGTTTCTGAGGCTTTGGGCCAAAAATCTGTTCCTTTTGGTTACGACTTTGTTAAGTTTCAAGACACAGCTATTGTAGCTGAAGTTTGTGAAGAGCTTTTTACTCCATGTCCTCCTCATGCCGAGCTTGCATTAAAGGGAGTTGAATTATTTATGATTGCAAGTGGAAGTCACCACCAACTTAGAAAGCTTGATCTTCGTCTTTAGGCTTTTATAGGTGCCACTCATACTCGTGGAAGGGTCTATATGTATAGTAATCACCAAGGCTATGATGGTGGTCGCCTTTACTATGATGGATGTGCTAGTGTTGTGGTAAACGGTGATGTTGTTGCTCAGGGTTCCCAGTTTTCTTTAACTGGTGTTGAGGTTGTGGTTGCTCAGATGGATCTTAATGTGGTTACAAGCCTTAGAGGATCTTTAAGAAGCTTCCACGAGCAAGCAAGTTATAAAGTCAAGACTCTTGAGGAAGAAATAGCATTTGGACCTGCTTGCTGGTTATGGGACTTTTTACGAAGAAGTGGTGCATCTGGTTTTCTGCTCCCTGTTTCTGACGGTGCAGACAGTTCCGCTGTTACTGCAATTGTTGGTTGTATGTGCCAGTTGGTTGTGAAAGAAATTGCAAATGGGAATGAACAAGTTAAAGCTGATGCAATACGAATTGGAAACTATAAGGATAGACACTATCCGACAGACAGTAGAGAAGTTGCTAAATGAATATTTTATACTGTGTTCATGGGATCTGAAAATAATTCAGAAGCTACAAATTCGCGAGCCAAGGTGCTGGCAGATGAAGTTGGCTCATGGCATCTTGATGTTAGCATTGATGGACTTATATCTTCTTTTTTGTCATTGTTTAAAACACTTACAGGGAAGCGGCCAAACTACAAGGTAGATGGTGGATCTGAAGTTGAGAATTCAAGCTTACATATCATTCAAGATCAAATCAGAATTGTACTTGCAGCTGCAGGTGTACACTGGATAATGGCACCTAAAGAGGATGTTAAAAAAATTATTATTAAACCCCTCTTGTTTGTCCTGCGATCATCATATGCCTCAAGATATGTGGTATTGTGCAATATCCAAGTGTTTGCCAAAGCTATGCCCTCTTTATTTGCTCCACATTATGAAGACTTCTTCATATACACTGCAGATTCCTATCAAAGTCCTAATGTCAACCGTTATTTCATCTGCTTTACACAGTGGGATCCTTGGAAAGTTTCTATTATGACATTATTGTTACAACCTTGAGGACAAGGTTGATTTTGAAGGGGTAAGTAGTGTTAGAGAGTGATATTAGATATTTTATTTAGTAGTTTTAATATATTATTTAGTATTTTAATATTTCTAGAATGTTCTTAAGGTTTTGAGATTATGCCACATGTATGGCTATTATGCATTTAGAGTTCTATATATTAAAGTGTAATGTGTTATTGGAGATCAATCAATGAAAATCAAAATTATCTTTATTTCTATTTTGTCTTAATTTTTCTCTTAGATTCATAGTTGTTTCATACCTTGTTAGGGTTAGCAATTTTGCTTCCTAACAATTGGTGCTTTCATCATGTACTCCAATCCTCCTATGAATTATCTTTATCATACACCTTTATATCATCCATGGTGTAACACCCCCTTTCTATACCCCCAAATAATCATTTAGGCACATAATAAAAATTTCGTCAGAGTATAATTACAAACATGGTATAAAAGAGGTATGTCACATCAATTACGAAATTTAAACATACAACACCTGTTCAACAATTGATATGCAACAGTGGAACTTAGTCCTTACACCCACATGTCAATATTTAGAATAAAAGCGGAAGATCTAAACATTGAATAACAACCAATTCATATATATATATATACACATATATACATCGCCAAGTATTATCCACCAACATAATTCATGTTTACATAAACATTTATCAACAAAATACATATATAATGTATCACAAAAGAATCATAGCCCTCTTAGCTACCCGGTGCTACATATCAGAGCCAACCAACCAAAAGAATGAAGACACGCTTCACAAAAAGACCACCAGCATACCTACTCTGCAATGCCTCATAGAGCATCATAAAACAGCAGAAGGGTGAGAAATATTATCATAATAACAATGCATATAATTATATATAATAGCATAAAATTACACATAATTCACCTTCTCACCACAATTCATCACAAGTTACTCATATACATCGCAATGTATCCATATATATATAAAACCAAGCATACACATCAGGCATACTTTCACAATTCTTATCATTCCATATAAACGTACACAACTATTTATTCACCAATGCATCATTTAAAGATGATAAATGCAAATCATAGAGACCGACTCACGACTCTATGCAAATGCAATGCGGGTACCGACTCAATCATCTCAAGTTCACTCAGGAACTTCTGCTGGAACCATCGCTCGTTACCAAAGTAACTCCCCGTCGGGCCTACGATGTTCACCCACCGCTCACACCTCCACCAAGAGAGGCTCACAGTGTTTATGGATCGCTCACACCTCCACCGAGAGAGGCTCACGACCCGATTGCTCACACCTCCACCAAGAGAGGCTCACAACCCGATTGCTCACACCTCCACCAAGAGAGGCTCACAATCGCCTATAACCGTCGCTCACACCTCCACCAAGAGAGGCTCACGATGTTATAGCGGATTCTCATTAGAATCCCTCAGCACAAGAATGCACATCATTATGCTACACATGATAATGACTCCAGACATTCTTGAAATGCATACATATTCACAATATATACATGCATTCATCTCATACAATCACATACCATCTACATACATTCACGTCAATGCACTATTGTACGATTCACATTCAAACACACCGTCAAAACGGTAAAAGTCGCTAAATAGCACTATTTCTGACTTTTCCGACTTATGTAATCGGCTAATAATTTCCAATTCATCATATTAAGAAAGAACATTCCATAAGCTTTCTAACGCATCAAACCACGCCTCAAACCGAACCACAGATCAAAAGTAATGCAGAAAACAAAATTACACGAACAGCACTGTTCGCTGGGCGAACCTCCCTCGCGAGCATTCGCTAGCTCCTTCGCTAGGCGAACATCCCTCGCGAGCATTCGCTAGCTCCTTTGCTAGGCGAATGTTCCAGCGAACCAAATGTTAGCTAAAAACAGACACAAAGTTCGCTAGGCGAACACTTGGCGAACCAAGTCAGAACCAAACAGAGCCAAAAACACCCAAAGTTCGCTAGGCGAACACTCTAGCGAACCTTCGCTGATGCCTTCGCTAGGCGAATACCCGTAGCGAACATTCGCTACCCTTCGCTGATTGGTTCGCTAGGCGAACCTGCGAAAACTCAGAATCCTCCAGCGCTGTTGAAAACCCAAAAACCCTATTTTTCAACCCAAAACATTTTCAAAACAACATACATCCATCAGAACTCAATCTAATCATGGCAACAAGCATTCGACCACATTTTCGTCGATTTCCAACCGCGAAAACATCGATTTCTCATTATCGACCTAAAATGGAAAACTATGAAAACACCACAACCAATCCAATACACACATACACAATCATACATAATACTATACGTTGATAAGATAACAATGTTTCACACCCTTACCCGATTAAATCGATTCCTAGAGGTTGATTTTCTTGGTTTTCCTCTTTTCCTCTTCTTTTCTCTTCCTCTTCTTTCTTTCTCTCCTTTTCCTCTCTATTTCTCTTTTTTTTCTCCTTTCTATCTATTTTCTTTCTTTTCTATTTCTTTTCTCTCATTTTCCACTAAATCAATTAATTCATTTTTTCTCACAAAATTCTAACTCCACAAAATTTCTAACTTATGATTAATTGAGAAAAGTCTAAAATACCCTCCATTCTAATTTCCCGAAAACTCTCAAAAACGGTAAAATAACATTTAACGCACCAATTTAACAAATAAAATAATTTATCACCCAATTAAAACAAAAGACTCAAAATAATGGAATAATCAAAATCGGGGCGTTACAACTCTCCCCCACTTTAGAAATTTTCGTCCTCGAAAATAATACCTGATTCAAACAACTCCGGATACGACTCTCGCATCCCACTCTCTAGTTCCCAGGTCATATTGCCTTCCGCAGCGCCTCTCCACGCTACTTTCACAAGCGCAATATCCTTGTCTCTTAGTTTCTTAACTTCACGGTCCAAAATCCTAACCGGTAAAGCTTCCAACGTAAGGTTATCTGTCACTTCTACCTCGTCCATAGGAATAACATGTGACGGATCCGGAACATATTTCTGAAGTTGCGAAACATGGAATACATCATGCAAATTCGAAAGGTTCGGAGGCAACGCCACACGGTAAGCCACAACACCAACTCGTGAAGTAATCTGATACGTACCAATAAAACGAGAAGTCAACTTCTTCGACTTCAAAGCACGACCCACACCCGTAACCGATGTAACTCTCAAAAACACATGGTCGCCTTCTTGAAATTCAAGATCTTTCCTTCTCTTGTCATGATAGCTCTTTTGTCTACTTTGAGAAGCTTTCATCTTCTCCCGAATAAACTTCACTTTCTCCGTCGTTTGTTGTACCATTTCCGGTCCAACTATCGTCCTCTCGCCGGTTTCATGCCAACACAAAGGTGTTCGGCATCTCCGACCATACAAAGCCTCAAATGGTGCCATACTTATACTCGAATGAAAACTGTTATTGTAAGTGAATTCAATCAACGCCAAATAACCATCCCAAGCACCACCTTGCTCGAGTACACAAGCACGTAATAACTCCTCCAACGATTGAATCGTCCTTTCGGTTTGACCGTCCGTTTGCGGATGATAAGCCGAACTCAATCTTAGCTTAGAACCCAAAGCCTCTTGTAAACTCACCCAAAATCTCGATGTAAATCTCGGATCTCGATCCGATACAATACTCTTAGGAACTCCATGTAACTTCACAACCGCAAGAACATAAATCTCGGCTAACTTCTCCAAAGGATAACTAATATCAATTGGAATAAAGTGAGCAGATTTAGTAAGCCTATCAACAATTACCCAAATAGCATTATGACCTCTTTGCGTATTCGGCAATCCCGTAACGAAATCCATCGATATACTATCCCATTTCCATTCCGGAATATCCAACGGTTGCATCAATCCACTAGGCTTTTGATGTTCCACCTTAGACTTTTGACAAGTTAAGCACGCATACACAAATTGAGCAACATCTCTCTTTAAACCGGACCACCAAAAGATCTTCTTCAAATCTTGATACATCTTATTCGCACCCGGATGAATACTTAAATTACTTCGGTGTCCTTCCTCCAAAATCATCTTTTTCAACTCCACATCGTCTGGAATACAAATACGACCACGGAATCTCAAAACTCCAAAATTATCAACCTTAAAATCCTCGTCCTCATTCATCATCAAATCAACGAACTTCAAATCCAACTTTTGCTTTTCACTAACCGTTGCAAGAAAATCATTCGTAACATGTAGCATACCAAGTCGCACACTTCGCGGCGTCATTTCGCAAACCAAACTCAAGTCTCTAAAATCCTCCAAAAGTTCCCATTCTCTCATCATCAATGCAGACATATGTAATGATTTCCGACTCAAAGCATCGGCCACCACGTTTGCCTTACCCGGATGGTAATTCAAACCAAAATCATAATCCTTTAGAAGCTCTAACCACCTTCTTTGTCTCATGTTCAACTCTTTTTGATCAAATAAATATCTTAAGCTTTTGTGATCACTAAAAACTTCAAATCTTGCACCATAAAGGTAATGCCTCCATATTTTCAAAACAAACACCACGGCCGCTAAATCCAAGTCATGCGTAGGATAATTCTTTTCATGCACTCTCAATTGTCTAGAAGCATATGCCACCACTTTTCCATCTTGCATCAAAACACCACCTAAACCCACCAATGAAGCATCACAATACACTACAAATGGTTCATTAGGATTAGGCAAAATCAAGATCGGAGCCGTTGTCAGCCTTCTTTTTAGCTCATTGAAACTCTCTTCACAATGAATATCCCAAATGAAAGCCTTTCCTTTACAAGTCAATTGCGTTAAAGGAAGTGCCAACTTCGAAAATCCCTCAATAAACCTCCGATAATAACCCGCCAAGCCTAAAAAGCTTCGAATCTCAGTCACCGATCTAGGAACCTCCCATAGCATCACCGCATCGATCTTGGATGGATCAACACTAATACCACTACCGGAAATAACATGTCCAAGGAAGCTTACTTCCGACAACCAAAATTCACATTTTGACAGCTTATCATACAATTGTTTCTCTTTCAAAATTTGCAACACAATTCTCAAATGCTCTTCATGCTCCTCTTGAGACTTAGAGTAAATCAAAATATCATCGATGAACACAACCACAAAACGATCCAACTGTTCATGAAAAATACGATTCATGTATTCCATAAACACACCCGGCGCGTTAGAAACCCCGAATGGCATCACGGAGTATTCGTAATGACCATACCGTGTCCTCAATGCCGTCTTCTGAATATCTTCTCCTTTCACACGAATCTGGTGGTATCCTGATTTCAAATCAATCTTGCTAAAAACATTCGCACCAACCAATTGGTCCATCAAATCATCGATCCTTGGAAGCGGATACTTGTTCTTAATTGTCACCTTGTTCAGTTGTCGATAATCTATGCATAACCGCATACTCCCATCCTTCTTTTTAACCAACAATACCGGAGCACCCCAAGGAGAAACACTTGGTCTTACAAATTTCTTGTCCAACAAGTCATTCAATTGCTTTTTCAATTCTACCAACTCCGATGCCGACATACGATACGGTGCCATCGAAATCGGTCTAGTACCTGGAACTAGATCAATAGAAAACTCAACTTCTCTTTCCGGCGGTACATCCGTAATATCCTCCGGAAACACTTCTGGAAATTCACACACCACTGGGAACACATCAAGCTCAACTTGACTCTCCACCGACAATGATGCAAACAAACCAAACAATTGAGCTTCGTCCGCTAAAAGTTTCTTCAACTCTTTAGTGGATAGGAAACTTTCAAATTCATCATCTTCCAAAGAAGGAAACCTTACTAACTTGTGATAGCAATCTATATGAACTCGATTATATTGCAACCAGTTCATACCCAAGATCACGTCCAACCCTTCCAACGGCAAACACACTAGATCCATCTCGAAGTCTTTACCATAAATGGTCAAAGGACACATCAAACAAACCAAAGACGTAGTTACTGACCCCATTGCTGGAGTATCAATAACCATCTTACCATCCATCAGAGACAACACAAGATTTAAACGCTTCGCGCACTCAGACAAAATAAACGAATGAGTCGCTCCAGTATCAATAATGGCAACTAAAGGTGTACTATTAATAAAGCAAGTACCTCGAATCAGACGATCTGCACTCGAAGTCTGAGTTCCTGCCAGAGAAAATACCTTCCCACCGGATGGAGCTTTCTTCGGATTCGGACACTTTGGGCTAATGTGACCAATTTCCCCACAGTTATAACACTTCACCACATTCCTTCTACAATCTGTAGTAGCATGCCCAAGGCCTCCACAGTTAGAACACTTCGCCACTGTCTTCCCACACTCAAATGATTTATGACCCATTTCACCACACTTGTAGCACTTAATGGGACCAGAACCTCCTCTCGAAGTTTCCCCTATGCTTGCCCTTATCAGCGGGTGTCACATAAGGTCCACTTCTAGCTTGTTGCTTTCCCTTCCTCTCATTCAAACTTTTATAATGTGTAGAACGAGCTTTGCTATCTTCCTCGAAGATTCTACAACATTCCGTCAAATCCGAAAATCTTCTTATCCTTTGATACCCCACAGCTTGTTTAATCTCAGGACTTAAACCATTCTCATATTTAATACACTTTGAGAACTCAGCAGTAATCGCAGCATAATGAGGATGGAATTGAACCAACTCCACAAACTTAGCAGTATAGTCCACCACCGACATACTACCTTGTTTTAGTTCAAGAAACTCCATCTCCTTCTTTCCCTTCACACTCTCAGGGTAATACTTCCTCAAGAATTCAGTACGGAATAAATCCCAAGTTACTTCTTCATCATCCACCTCAAGGACTTCACGCATACCGACCCACCAATCGTCGGCTTCTTCCTTCAACATGTGAGACCCAAGCCTCACCTTATTCTCTTCAGCACAGTCCATGACCCTGAAGACCCGTTCAATCTCTTTTAACCAAAGTTGAGCACCATCGGGATCAAATCTTCCTTTGAAAACCGGTGGTTGATTCTTCCTGAACTCATCATTAGCATTCACGTTCGGCGCACCTTGCACCGCCCTAGCCATTGCTTCCAAAGCAGCAGCCATTGCATTATCATTTCTACCAGCCATATTCTGATCATTCCCAAAATTACAACAAGGTTGAACAACAGTTCAACCAACACAACAACAAGACAGACACAACTGACTCAACTCTGGCTCTGATACCACTTAATGTAACACCCCCTTTCTATACCCCCAAATAATCATTTAGGCACATAATAAAAATTTCGTCAGAGTATAATTACAAACATGGTATAAAAGAGGCATGTCACATCAATTACGAAATTTAAACATACAACACCTGTTCAACAATTGATATGCAACAGTGGAACTTAGTCCTTACACCCACATGTCAATATTTAGAATAAAAGCGGAAGATCTAAACATTGAATAACAACCAATTCATATATATATATATATATATATATACACATATATACATCGCCAAGTATTATCCACCAACATAATTCATGTTTACATAAACATTTATCAACAAAATACATATATAATGTATCACAAAAGAATCATAGCCCTCTTAGCTACCCGGTGCTACATATCAGAGCCAACCAACCAAAAGAATGAAGACACGCTTCACAAAAAGACCACCAGCATACCTACTCTGCAATGCCTCATAGAGCATCATAAAACAGCAGAAGGGTGAGAAATATTATCATAATAACAATGCATATAATTATATATAATAGCATAAAATTACACATAATTCACCTTCTCACCACAATTCATCACAAGTTACTCATATACATCGCAATGTATCCATATATATATAAAACCAAGCATACACATCAGGCATACTTTCACAATTCTTATCATTCCACATAAACGTACACAACTGTTTATTCACCAATGCATCATTTAAAGATGATAAATGCAAATCATAGAGACCGACTCACGACTCTATGCAAATGCAATGCGGGTACCGACTCAATCATCTCAAGTTCACTCAGGAAATTCTGCTGGAACCATCGCTCGTTACCAAAGTAACTCCCCGTCGGGCCTACGATGTTCACCCACCGCTCACACCTCCACCAAGAGAGGCTCACAGTGTTTATGGATCGCTCACACCTCCACCGAGAGAGGCTCACGACCCGATTACTCACACCTCCACCAAGAGAGGCTCACAACCCGATTGCTCACACCTCCACCAAGAGAGGCTCACAATCGCCTATAACCGTCGCTCACACCTCCACCGAGAGAGGCTCACGATGTTATAGCGGATTCTCATTAGAATCCCTCAGCACAAGAATGCACATCATTATGCTACACATGATAATGACTCCAGACATTCTTGAAATGCATACATATTCACAATATATACATGCATTCATCTCATACAATCACATACCATCTACATACATTCACGTCAATGCACTATTGTACGATTCACATTCAAACACACCGTCAAAACGGTAAAAGTCGCTAAATAGCACTATTTCTGACTTTTCCGACTTATGTAATCGGCTAATAATTTCCAATTCATCATATTAAGAAAGAACATTCCATAAGCATTCTAACGCATCAAACCACGCCTCAAACCGAACCACAGATCAAAAGTTATGCAGAAAACAAAATTACACGAACAGCACTGTTCGCTGGGCGAACCTCCCTCGCGAGCATTCGCTAGCTCCTTCGCTAGGCGAACATCCCTCGCGAGCATTCGCTAGCTCCTTCGCTAGGCGAATGTTCCAGCGAACCAAATGTTAGCTAAAAACAGACACAAAGTTCGCTAGGCGAACACTTGGCGAACCAAGTCAGAACCAAACAGAGCCAAAAACACCCAAAGTTCGCTAGGCGAACACTCTAGCGAACCTTCGCTGATGCCTTCGCTAGGCGAATACCCGTAGCGAACATTCGCTACCCTTCGCTGATTGGTTCGCTAGGCGAACCTGCGAAAACTCAGAATCCTCCAGCGCTGTTGAAAACCCAAAAACCCTATTTTTCAACCCAAAACATTTTCAAAACAACATACATCCATCAGAACTCAATCTAATCATGGCAACAAGCATTCTACCACATTTTCGTCGATTTCCAACCGCGAAAACATCGATTTCTCATTATCGACCTAAAATGGAAAACTATGAAAACACCACAACCAATCCAATACACACATACACAATCATACATAATACTATACGTTGATAAGATAACAATGTTTCACACCCTTACCCGATTAAATCGATTCCTAGAGGTTGATTTTCTTGGTTTTCCTCTTTTCCTCTTCTTTTCTCTTCCTCTTCTTTCTTTCTCTCCTTTTCCTCTCTATTTCTCTTTTTTTCTCCTTTCTATCTATTTTCTTTCTTTTCTATTTCTTTTCTCTCATTTTCCACTAAATCAATTAATTCATTTTTTCTCACAAAATTCTAACTCCACAAAATTTCTAACTTATGATTAATTGAGAAAAGTCTAAAATACCCTCCATTCTAATTTCCCGAAAACTCTCAAAAACGGTAAAATAACATTTAACACACCAATTTAACAAATAAAATAATTTATCACCCAATTAAAACAAAAGACTCAAAATAATGGAATAATCAAAATCGGGGCGTTACACATGGAGTATTCCTCCTACCTATCCCACAAACCCCTCTTTTACATCTCATACCACATCTTCATTTCCATCTTTTCCATGGGAACTTTTTACACCTTGTTACACTCATGTTGGTTCTTCATCACCAAGTTTGTATCCAAATCATGGGTATTCACCACATACACCTAATGCTAACCCATATTCATCTTATTCACCATCCTATTATTCATACTATTGTAATATTTATCCTCAACCAAACACCTCTTCCATGATTACTCATAAATATCAAATTCATGCTACTACTAGAAGAAATTTTGAGAAGCAATTACAAGTGTCTCATCTCTCTTTTAAAAAAAAATGTAAATCTAC
Source organism: Lathyrus tuberosus (assembly GCA_022829125.1). Taxonomy (NCBI): domain Eukaryota; kingdom Viridiplantae; phylum Streptophyta; class Magnoliopsida; order Fabales; family Fabaceae; genus Lathyrus; species Lathyrus tuberosus. Next base: position 2,338,575 of record JALAZF010000516.1, read on the forward strand.
CAAATCCCATTTCTTCCCCAAACCCACTCCAAAACAACGAAAATCCCAATTTTCCACTACCTCTCCTTTTTCAATGTCAGCGTTGGATTATTATCTATCTCCTTCAACAATCTATCTTCATTCTCACACCATCAAATCCAATTTCCACCACGGGCGAAACGAACGTCGTTGTGTCCCCAATTCATCACCCGCTAGGGTTCTTAAAGACGTCAATTTCTTGAAAGATTTCGGAAGATTCCATTTATGGGGAGGCATAAAGCTCAATAACATTGATGGATTCAGAACAGCTGCAACCGGTGGTCCGGAAACCGATTCCGGCGAGAACAGTGGAGAGAGTGAAGAAGTTGAAGTTGAACCGGGTTCAGGTGGATCCGATTCGAATTGGAGGAAGGAGAAGCAAGGGAAAGGTGGTTGGTTAGGTTCTTCTAAAACTGGGAACCCTCTTGGTGTTCTTGCTAGACAATTAGATTTGCCGCTTCATAAGGTTAGGGATGTTTGTCCTCTTTATATGCCTGATGGAAAATGTGTTGACTCTGAGGTGGATTCTAGGGTTGAGGCGTTGTTTAATAAATTGTTAGAGAGGGTTTGTAAGCTTAGGCAAGCTATGATTGAAGAGGTTAAAAGTGTTGATGTTCCTTTAGGGACTGCGTTGGTGGCGTTTCGGAGGGTTTATAAGGTTTCTGAGGATAAGGAAGAGAGGATGTTGTTGAATTGGCATCTTGCTAATTTGGAGTATGCGAATGCTACTCTTATGTCTAATTTGTCTATGGCTTATTGGGATCAGGATGATCCTTATGAAATGGGTGGTGATCACTGTTTCATTCCTGGAGGGAACGAGACTTTTGTTCGCGCGTTGGCCGAGGATCTTCCGATTTTCTATGGAAGGACTGTGGAGTGTATTAAGTATGGAAGCGATGGGGTGTTGGTGTGCACCGATGAACAGCAGTTTTGTGGGGATATGGTGCTTTGTACGGTGCCTTTGGGTGTTCTTAACAATGGGTCGATTGCAATTGTCCCTGATCTTCCTCAGAGGAAGAAAGATGCAATTCATAGGTTAGGGTTTGGTTTGCTTAATAAGGTTGTGATGCGGGTTCCAACTAATTTCTGGGGTGGGAACATTGATACATTTGCAATCAGACAGCAGTGTGTATCTGATGTTGTGGTTTTAACATATGCTTGCATTGACTCTCAGTCCTTTTCACGATTGAGTTCTTACTGGTTTTGGGAACTGCAGAAGTTAGAGGTGAAAGTACCTATAATTGTGGTTGGTTGTAAGCTTGATCTTCGCAATGAATGAATGCAAGCTAGCTTAGAGAGTCTCACCACAGGTATCATGAACCAGTTCAAAGAAGTTGTTACCTGTATTGAATGCTCTGCAGCTACACTTTATTAGGTTCCTGAAGTTTTTTATTTTGCACAAAAATCGTCACTTCATCCGGTGGATCCTTTGTTCGATTATGATACAAATGCTTTAACAGATCGGTGTGTAAGGGCGTTAAGGAAATTTTTTAATCTTTTTGATTTCAACCTAGATGGCATAATGTGTAGTATTGCAAATGATGGTAATTATATAGAACTTCGATGGTTTACTGCTTGGAAACAAAGAGATCAACTTGATGATTTTCAGTTTCTTCTTCATGTTTCTGAGGCTTTGGGCCAAAAATCTGTTCCTTTTGGTTACAGCTTTGTTAAGTTTCAAGACACAGCTATTGCAGCTGAAGTTTGTGAAGAGCTTTTTACTCCATGTCCTCCTCATGCCGAGCTTGCATTAAAGGGAGTTGAATTGTTTATGATTGCAAGTGGAAGTCACCACCAACTTAGAAAGCTTGATCTTCGTCTTCAGGCTTTTATAGGTGCCACTCATACTCGTGGAGGGGTCTATATGTATAGTAATCACCAAGGCTATGATGGTGGTCGCCTTTACTATGATGGATGTGCTAGTGTTGTGGTAAACGGTGATGTTGTTGCTCAGGGTTCCCAGTTTTCTTTAACTGGTGTTGAGGTTGTGGTTGCTCAGATGGATCTTGATGTGGTTACAAGCCTTAGAGGATCTTTAAGAAGCTTCCATGAGCAAGCAAGTTATAAAGTCAAGACTCTTGAGGAAGAAATAGCATTTGGACCTGCTTGCTGGTTATGGGACTTTTTACGAAGAAGTGGTGCATCTGGTTTTCTGCTCCCTGTTTCTGACGGTGCAGAAAGTTCCGCTATTACTGTAATTGTTGGTTGTATGTGCCAGATGGTTGTGAAAGAAATTGCAAATGGGAATGAACAAGTTAAAGCTGATGCAATACGAATTGGAAACTATAAGGATAGACACTATCCGACAGACAGTAGAGAAGTTGCTAAATGAATATTTTATACTGTGTTCATGGGATCTGAAAATAATTCAGAAGCTACAAATTTGCGAGCCAAGGTGTTGGCAGATGAAGTTGGCTCATGGCATCTTGATGTTAGCATTGATTGACTTATATCTTCTTTTTTGTCATTGTTTAAAACACTTACAGGGAAGCGGCCAAACTACAAGGTAGATGGTGGATCTGAAGTTGAGAATTCAAGCTTACATATCATTCAAGATCAAATCAGAATTGTACTTGCAGCTGCAGGTGTACACTGGATAATGGCACCTAAAGAGGATGTTAAAAAAATTATTATTAAACCCCTCTTGTTTGTCCTGCGATCATCATATGCCTCAAGATATGTGGTATTGTGCAATATCCAAGTGTTTGCCAAAGCTATACCCTGTTTATTTGCTCCACATTATGAAGACTTCTTCATATACACTGCAGATTCCTATCAAAGTCCTAATGTCAACCGTTATTTCATCTGCTTTACACAGTGGGATCCTGGGAAAGTTTCTATTATGACATTATTGTTACAACCTTGAGGACAAGGTTGATTTTGAAGGGGTAAGTAGTGTTAGAGAGTGATATTAGATATTTTATTTAGTAGTTTTAATATATTATTTAGTATTTTAATATTTCTAGAATGTTCTTAAGGTTTTGAGATTATGCCACATGTATGGCTATTATGCATTTAGAGTTCTATATATTAAAGTGTAATGTGTTATTGGAGATCAATCAATGAAAATCAAAATTATCTTTATTTCTATTTTGTCTTAATTTTTCTCTTAGATTCATAGTTGTTTCATACCTTGTTAGGGTTAGCAATTTTGCTTCCTAACAATTGGTGCTTTCATCATGTACTCCAATCCTCCTATGAATTATCTTTATCATACACCTTTATATCATCCATGGAGTATTCCTCCTACCTATCCCACAAACCCCTCTTTTACATCTCATACCACATCTTCATTTCCATCTTTTCCATGGGAACTTTTTACACCTTGTTACACTCATGTTGGTTCTTCATCACCAAGTTTGTATCCAAATCATGGGTATTCACCACATACACCTAATGCTAACCCATATTCATCTTATTCACCATCCTATTATTCATACTATTATAATATTTATCCTCAACCAAACACCTCTTCCATGATTACTCATAAATATCAAATTCATGCTACTACTAGAAGAAATTTTGAGAAGCAATTACAAGTGTCTCATCTCTCTTTTAAAAAAAAATGTAAATCTACCAAATCCCATTTCTTCCCCAAACCCACTCCAAAACAACGAAAATCCCAATTTTCCACTACCTCTCCTTTTTCAATGTCAGCGTTGGATTATTATCTATCTCCTTCAACAATCTATCTTCATTCTCACACCATCAAATCCAATTTCCACCACGGGCGAAACGAACGTCGTTGTGTCCCCAATTCATCACCCGCTAGGGTTCTTAAAGACGTCAATTTCTTGAAAGATTTCGGAAGATTCCATTTATGGGGAGGCATAAAGCTCAATAACATTGATGGATTCAGAACAGCTGCAACCGGTGGTCCGGAAACCGATTCCGGCGAGAACAGTGGAGAGAGTGAAGAAGTTGAAGTTGAACCGGGTTCAGGTGGATCCGATTCGAATTGGAGGAAGGAGAAGCAAGGGAAAGGTGGTTGGTTAGGTTCTTCTAAAACTGGGAACCCTCTTGGTGTTCTTGCTAGACAATTAGATTTGCCGCTTCATAAGGTTAGGGATGTTTGTCCTCTTTATATGCCTGATGGAAAATGTGTTGACTCTGAGGTGGATTCTAGGGTTGAGGCGTTGTTTAATAAATTGTTAGAGAGGGTTTGTAAGCTTAGGCAAGCTATGATTGAAGAGGTTAAAAGTGTTGATGTTCCTTTAGGGACTGCGTTGGTGGCGTTTCGGAGGGTTTATAAGGTTTCTGAGGATAAGGAAGAGAGGATGTTGTTGAATTGGCATCTTGCTAATTTGGAGTATGCGAATGCTACTCTTATGTCTAATTTGTCTATGGCTTATTGGGATCAGGATGATCCTTATGAAATGGGTGGTGATCACTGTTTCATTCCTGGAGGGAACGAGACTTTTGTTCGCGCGTTGGCCGAGGATCTTCCGATTTTCTATGGAAGGACTGTGGAGTGTATTAAGTATGGAAGCGATGGGGTGTTGGTGTGCACCGATGAACAGCAGTTTTGTGGGGATATGGTGCTTTGTACGGTGCCTTTGGGTGTTCTTAACAATGGGTCGATTGCAATTGTCCCTGATCTTCCTCAGAGGAAGAAAGATGCAATTCATAGGTTAGGGTTTGGTTTGCTTAATAAGGTTGTGATGCGGGTTCCAACTAATTTCTGGGGTGGGAACATTGATACATTTGCAATCAGACAGCAGTGTGTATCTGATGTTGTGGTTTTAACATATGCTTGCATTGACTCTCAGTCCTTTTCACGATTGAGTTCTTACTGGTTTTGGGAACTGCAGAAGTTAGAGGTGAAAGTACCTATAATTGTGGTTGGTTGTAAGCTTGATCTTCGCAATGAATGAATGCAAGCTAGCTTAGAGAGTCTCACCACAGGTATCATGAACCAGTTCAAAGAAGTTGTTACCTGTATTGAATGCTCTGCAGCTACACTTTATTAGGTTCCTGAAGTTTTTTATTTTGCACAAAAATCGTCACTTCATCCGGTGGATCCTTTGTTCGATTATGATACAAATGCTTTAACAGATCGGTGTGTAAGGGCGTTAAGGAAATTTTTTAATCTTTTTGATTTCAACCTAGATGGCATAATGTGTAGTATTGCAAATGATGGTAATTATATAGAACTTCGATGGTTTACTGCTTGGAAACAAAGAGATCAACTTGATGATTTTCAGTTTCTTCTTCATGTTTCTGAGGCTTTGGGCCAAAAATCTGTTCCTTTTGGTTACAGCTTTGTTAAGTTTCAAGACACAGCTATTGCAGCTGAAGTTTGTGAAGAGCTTTTTACTCCATGTCCTCCTCATGCCGAGCTTGCATTAAAGGGAGTTGAATTGTTTATGATTGCAAGTGGAAGTCACCACCAACTTAGAAAGCTTGATCTTCGTCTTCAGGCTTTTATAGGTGCCACTCATACTCGTGGAGGGGTCTATATGTATAGTAATCACCAAGGCTATGATGGTGGTCGCCTTTACTATGATGGATGTGCTAGTGTTGTGGTAAACGGTGATGTTGTTGCTCAGGGTTCCCAGTTTTCTTTAACTGGTGTTGAGGTTGTGGTTGCTCAGATGGATCTTGATGTGGTTACAAGCCTTAGAGGATCTTTAAGAAGCTTCCATGAGCAAGCAAGTTATAAAGTCAAGACTCTTGAGGAAGAAATAGCATTTGGACCTGCTTGCTGGTTATGGGACTTTTTACGAAGAAGTGGTGCATCTGGTTTTCTGCTCCCTGTTTCTGACGGTGCAGAAAGTTCCGCTATTACTGTAATTGTTGGTTGTATGTGCCAGATGGTTGTGAAAGAAATTGCAAATGGGAATGAACAAGTTAAAGCTGATGCAATACGAATTGGAAACTATAAGGATAGACACTATCCGACAGACAGTAGAGAAGTTGCTAAATGAATATTTTATACTGTGTTCATGGGATCTGAAAATAATTCAGAAGCTACAAATTTGCGAGCCAAGGTGTTGGCAGATGAAGTTGGCTCATGGCATCTTGATGTTAGCATTGATTGACTTATATCTTCTTTTTTGTCATTGTTTAAAACACTTACAGGGAAGCGGCCAAACTACAAGGTAGATGGTGGATCTGAAGTTGAGAATTCAAGCTTACATATCATTCAAGATCAAATCAGAATTGTACTTGCAGCTGCAGGTGTACACTGGATAATGGCACCTAAAGAGGATGTTAAAAAAATTATTATTAAACCCCTCTTGTTTGTCCTGCGATCATCATATGCCTCAAGATATGTGGTATTGTGCAATATCCAAGTGTTTGCCAAAGCTATACCCTGTTTATTTGCTCCACATTATGAAGACTTCTTCATATACACTGCAGATTCCTATCAAAGTCCTAATGTCAACCGTTATTTCATCTGCTTTACACAGTGGGATCCTGGGAAAGTTTCTATTATGACATTATTGTTACAACCTTGAGGACAAGGTTGATTTTGAAGGGGTAAGTAGTGTTAGAGAGTGATATTAGATATTTTATTTAGTAGTTTTAATATATTATTTAGTATTTTAATATTTCTAGAATGTTCTTAAGGTTTTGAGATTATGCCACATGTATGGCTATTATGCATTTAGAGTTCTATATATTAAAGTGTAATGTGTTATTGGAGATCAATCAATGAAAATCAAAATTATCTTTATTTCTATTTTGTCTTAATTTTTCTCTTAGATTCATAGTTGTTTCATACCTTGTTAGGGTTAGCAATTTTGCTTCCTAACAATTGGTGCTTTCATCATGTACTCCAATCCTCCTATGAATTATCTTTATCATACACCTTCATATCATCCATGGAGTATTCCTCCTACCTATCCCACAAACCCCTCTTTTACATCTCATACCACATCTTCATTTCCATCTTTTCCATGGGAACTTTTTACACCTTGTTACAATCATGTTGGTTCTTCATCACCAAGTTTGTATCCAAATCATGGGTATTCACCACATACACCTAATGCTAACCCATATTCATCTTATTCACCATCCTATTATTCATACTATTATAATATTTATCCTCAACCAAACACCTCTTCCATGATTACTCATAAATATCAAATTCATGCTACTACTAGAAGAAATTTTGAGAAGCAATTACAAGTGTCTCATCTCTCTTTTAAAAAAAAATGTAAATCTACCAAATCCCATTTCTTCCCCAAACCCACTCCAAAACAACGAAAATCCCAATTTTCCACTACCTCTCCTTTTTTCAATGTCAGCGTTGGATTATTATCTATCTCCTTCAACAATCTATCTTCATTCTCACACCATCAAATCCAATTTCCACCACGGGCGAAACGAACGTCGTTGTGTCCCCAATTCATCACCCGCTAGGGTTCTTAAAGACGTCAATTTCTTGAAATATTTCGGAAGATTCCATTTATGGGGAGGCTTAAAGCTCAATAACATTGATGGATTCAGAACAGCTGCAACCGGTGGTCCGGAAACCGATTCCGGCGAGAACAGTGGAGAGAGTGAAGAAGTTGAAGTTGAACCGGGTTCAGGTGGATCCGATTCGAATTGGAGGAAGGAGAAGCAAGGGAAAGGTGGTTGGTTAGGTTCTTCTAAAACTGGGAACCCTCTTGGTGTTCTTGCTAGACAATTAGATTTGCCGCTTCATAAGGTTAGGGATTTTTGTCCTCTTTATATGCCTGATGGAAAATGTGTTGACTCTGAGGTGGATTCTAGGGTTGAGGCGTTGTTTAATAAATTGTTAGAGAGGGTTTGTAAGCTTAGGCAAGCTATGATTGAAGAGGTTAAAAGTGTTGATGTTCCTTTAGGGACTGCGTTGGAGGCGTTTCGGAGGGTTTATAAGGTTTCTGAGGATAAGGAAGAGAGGATGTTGTTGAATTGGCATCTTGCTAATTTGGAGTATGCGAATGCTACTCTTATGTCTAATTTGTCTATGGCTTATTGGGATCAGGATGATCCTTATGAAATGGGTGGTGATCACTGTTTCATTCCTGGAGGGAACGAGACTTTTGTTCGCGCGTTGGCCGAGGATCTTCCGATTTTCTATGGAAGGACTGTGGAGTGTATTAAGTATGGAAGCGATGGGGTGTTGGTGTGCACCGATGAACAGCAGTTTTGTGGGGATATGGTGCTTTGTACGGTGCCTTTGGGTGTTCTTAACAATGGGTCGATTGCAATTGTCCCTGATCTTCCTCAAAGGAAGAAAGATGCAATTCATAGGTTAGGGTTTGGTTTGCTTAATAAGGTTGTGATGCGGGTTCCAACTAATTTCTGGGGTGGGAACATTGATACATTTGCAATCAGACAGCAGTGTGTATCTGATGTTGTGGTTTTAACATATGCTTGCATTGACTCTCAGTCCTTTTCACGATTGAGTTCTTACTGGTTTTGGGAACTGCAGAAGTTAGAGGTGAAAGTACCTATAATTGTGGTTGGTTGTAAGCTTGATCTTCGCAATGAAAGAATGCAAGCTAGCTTAGAGAGTCTCACCACAGGTATCATGAACCAGTTCAAAGAAGTTGTTACCTGTATTGAATGCTCTGCAGCTACACTTTATCAGGTTCCTGAAGTTTTTTATTTTGCACAAAAATCGTCACTTCATCCGGTGGATCCTTTGTTCGATTATGATACAAATGCTTTAACAGATCGGTGTGTAAGGGCGTTAAGGAAATTTTTTAATCTTTTTGATTTCAACCTAGATGGCATAATGTGTAGTATTGCAAATGATGGTAATTATAGAGAACTTCGATGGTTTACTGCTTGGAAACAAAGAGATCAACTTGATGATTTTCAGTTTCTTCTTCATGTTTCTGAGGCTTTGGGCCAAAAATCTGTTCCTTTTGGTTACAGCTTTGTTAAGTTTCAAGCAACAGCTATTGCAGCTAAAGTTTGTGAAGAGCTTTTTACTCCATGTCCTCCTCATGCCGAGCTTGCATTAAAGGGAGTTGAATTGTTTATGATTGCAAGTGGAAGTCACCACCAACTTAGAAAGCTTGATCTTCGTCTTCAGGCTTTTATAGGTGCCACTCATACTCGTGGAGGGGTCTATATGTATAGTAATCACCAAGGCTATGATGGTGGTCGCCTTTACTATGATGGATGTGCTAGTGTTGTGGTAAACGGTGATGTTGTTGCTCAGGGTTCCCAGTTTTCTTTAACTGGTGTTGAGGTTGTGGTTGCTCAGATGGATCTTGATGTGGTTACAAGCCTTAGAGGATCTTTAAGAAGCTTCCATGAGCAAGCAAGTTATAAAGTCAAGACTCTTGAGGAAGAAATAGCATTTGGACCTGCTTGCTGGTTATGGGACTTTTTACGAAGAAGTGGTGCATCTGGTTTTCTGCTCCCTGTTTCTGACGGTGCAGACAGTTCCGCTATTACTGTAATTGTTGGTTGTATGTGCCAGATGGTTGTGAAAGAAATTGGAAATGGGAATGAACAAGTTAAAGCTGATGCAATACGAATTGGAAACTATAAGGATAGACACTATTCGACAGACAGTAGAGAAGTTGCTAAATGAATATTTTATACTGTGTTCATGGGATCTGAAAATAATTCAGAAGCTACAAATTTGCGAGCCAAGGTGTTGGCAGATGAAGTTGGCTCATGGCATCTTGATGTTAGCATTGATGGACTTATATCTTCTTTTTTGTCATTGTTTAAAACACTTACAGGGAAGCGGCCAAACTACAAGGTAGATGGTGGATCTGAAGTTGAGAATTCAAGCTTACATATCATTCAAGATCAAATCAGAATTGTACTTGCAGCTGCAGGTGTACACTGGATAATGGCACCTAAAGAGGATGTTAAAAAAATTATTATTAAACCCCTCTTGTTTGTCCTGCGATCATCATATGCCTCAAGATATGTGGTATTGTGCAATATCCAAGTGTTTGCCAAAGCTATACCCTCTTTATTTGCTCCACATTATGAAGACTTCTTCATATACACTGCAGATTCCTATCAAAGTCCTAATGTCAACCGTTATTTCATCTGCTTTACACAGTGGGATCCTGGGAAAGTTTCTATTATGACATTATTGTTACAACCTTGAGGACAAGGTTGATTTTGAAGGGGTAAGTAGTGTTAGAGAGTGATATTAGATATTTTATTTAGTAGTTTTAATATATTATTTAGTATTTTAATATTTCTAGAATGTTCTTAAGGTTTTGAGATTATGCCACATGTATGGCTATTATGCATTTAGAGTTCTATATATTAAAGTGTAATGTGTTATTGGAGATCAATCAATGAAAATCAAAATTATCTTTATTTCTATTTTGTCTTAATTTTTCTCTTAGATTCATAGTTGTTTCATACCTTGTTAGGGTTAGCAATTTTGCTTCCTAACAATTGGTGCTTTCATCATGTACTCCAATCCTCCTATGAATTATCTTTATCATACACCTTCATATCATCCATGGAGTATTCCTCCTACCTATCCCACAAACCCCTCTTTTACATCTCATACCACATCTTCATTTCCATCTTTTCCATGGGAACTTTTTACACCTTGTTACACTCATGTTGGTTCTTCATCACCAAGTTTGTATCCAAATCATGGGTATTCACCACATACACCTAATGCTAACCCATATTCATCTTATTCACCATCCTATTATTCATACTATTATAATATTTATCCTCAACCAAACACCTCTTCCATGATTACTCATAAATATCAAATTCATGCTACTACTAGAAGAAATTTTGAGAAGCAATTACAAGTGTCTCATCTCTCTTTTAAAAAAAAATGTAAATCTACCAAATCCCATTTCTTCCCCAAACCCACTCCAAAACAACGAAAATCCCAATTTTCCACTACCTCTCCTTTTTCAATGTCAGCGTTGGATTATTATCTATCTCCTTCAACAATCTATCTTCATTCTCACACCATCAAATCCAATTTCCACCACGGGCGAAACGAACGTCGTTGTGTCCCCAATTCATCACCCGCTAGGGTTCTTAAAGACGTCAATTTCTTGAAAGATTTCGGAAGATTCCATTTATGGGGAGGCTTAAAGCTCAATAACATTGATGGATTCAGAACAGCTGCAACCGGTGGTCCGGAAACCGATTCCGGCGAGAACAGTGGAGAGAGTGAAGAAGTTGAAGTTGAACCGGGTTCAGGTGGATCCGATTCGAATTGGAGGAAGGAGAAGCAAGGGAAAGGTGGTTGGTTAGGTTCTTCTAAAACTGGGAACCCTCTTGGTGTTCTTGCTAGACAATTAGATTTGCCGCTTCATAAGGTTAGGGATGTTTGTCCTCTTTATATGCCTGATGGAAAATGTGTTGACTCTGAGGTGGATTCTAGGGTTGAGGCGTTGTTTAATAAATTGTTAGAGAGGGTTTGTAAGCTTAGGCAAGCTATGATTGAAGAGGTTAAAAGTGTTGATGTTCCTTTAGGGACTGCGTTGGAGGTGTTTCGGAGGGTTTATAAGGCTTCTGAGGATAAGGAAGAGAGGATGTTGTTGAATTGGCATCTTGCTAATTTGGAGTATGCGAATGCTACTCTTATGTCTAATTTGTCTATGGCTTATTGGGATCAGGATGATCCTATTGAAATGGGTGGTGATCACTGTTTCATTCCTGGAGGGAACGAGACTTTTGTTCGCGCGTTGGCCGAGGATCTTTCGATTTTCTATGGAAGGACTGTGGAGTGTATTAAGTATGGAAGCGATGGGGTGTTGGTGTGCACCGATGAACAGTAGTTTTGTGGGGATATGGTGCTTTGTACGGTGCCTTTGGGTGTTCTTAACAATGGGTCGATTGCAATTGTCCCTGATCTTCCTCAGAGGAAGAAAGATGCAATTCATAGGTTAGGGTTTGGTTTGCTTAATAAGGTTGTGATGCGGGTTCCAACTAATTTCTGGGGTGGGAACATTGATACATTTGCAATCAGACAGCAGTGTGTATCTGATGTTGTGGTTTTAACATATGCTTGCATTGACTCTCAGTCCTTTTCACGATTGAGTTCTTACTGGTTTTGGGAACTGCAGAAGTTAGAGGTGAAAGTACCTATAATTGTGGTTGGTTGTAAGCTTGATCTTCGCAATGAAAGAATGCAAGCTAGCTTAGAGAGTCTCACCACAGGTATCATGAACCAGTTCAAAGAAGTTAATACCTGTATTGAATGCTCTGCAGCTACACTTTATCAGGTTCCTGAAGTTTTTTATTTTGCACAAAAATCGTCACTTCATCCGGTGGATCCTTTGTTCGATTATGATACAAATGCTTTAACAGATCGGTGTGTAAGGGCGTTAAGGAAATTTTTTAATCTTTTTGATTTCAACCTAGATGGCATAATGTGTAGTATTGCAAATGATGGTAATTATAGAGAACTTCGATGGTTTACTGCTTGGAAACAAAGAGATCAACTTGATGATTTTCAGTTTCTTCTTCATGTTTCTGAGGCTTTGGGCCAAAAATCTGTTCCTTTTGGTTACGGCTTTGTTAAGTTTCAAGACACAGCTATTGAAGCTGAAGTTTGTGAAGAGCTTTTTACTCCATGTCCTCCTCATGCCGAGCTTGCATTAAAGGGAGTTGAATTGTTTATGATTGCAAGTGGAAGTCACCACCAACTTAGAAAGCTTGATCTTCGTCTTCAGGCTTTTATAGGTGCCACTCATACTCGTGGAGGGGTCTATATGTATAGTAATCACCAAGGCTATGATGGTGGTCGCCTTTACTATGATGGATGTGCTAGTGTTGTGGTAAACGGTGATGTTGTTGCTCAGGGTTCCCTGTTTTCTTTAACTGGTGTTGAGGTTGTGGTTGCTCAGATGGATCTTGATGTGGTTACAAGCCTTAGAGGATCTTTAAGAAGCTTCCATGAGCAAGCAAGTTATAAAGTCAAGACTCTTGAGGAAGAAATAGCATTTGGACCTGCTTGCTGGTTATGGGACTTTTTACGAAGAAGTGGTGCATCTGGTTTTCTGCTCCCTGTTTCTGACGGTGCAGACAGTTCCGCTATTACTGTAATTGTTGGTTGTATGTGCCAGATGGTTGTGAAAGAAATTGCAAATGGGAATGAACAAGTTAAAGCTGATGCAATACGAATTGGAAACTATAAGGATAGACACTATCCGACAGACAGTAGAGAAGTTGCTAAATGAATATTTTATACTGTGTTCATGGGATCTAAAAACAATTTAGAAGCTACAAATTCGCGAGCCAAGGTGCTGGCAGATGAAGTTGGCTCATGGCATCTTGATGTTAGCATTGATGGACTTATATCTTCTTTTTTGTCATTGTTTAAAACACTTACAGGGAAGCGGCCAAACTACAAGGTAGATGGTGGATCTGAAGTTGAGAATTCAAGCTTACATATCATTCAAGATCAAATCAGAATTGTACTTGCAGCTGCAGGTGTACACTGGATAATGGCACCTAAAGAGGATGTTAAAAAAATTATTATTAAACCCCTCTTGTTTGTCCTGCGATCATCATATGCCTCAAGATATGTGGTATTGTGCAATATCCAAGTGTTTGCCAAAGCTATGCCCTCTTTATTTGCTCCACATTATGAAGACTTCTTCATATACACTGCAAATTCCTATCAAAGTCCTAATGTCAACCGTTATTTCATCTGCTTTACACAGTGGGATCCTGGGAAAGTTTCTATTATGACATTGTTGTTACAACCTTGAGGACAAGGTTGATTTTGAAGGGGTAAGTAGTGTTAGAGAGTGATATTAGATATTTTATTTAGTAGTTTTAATATATTATTTAGTATTTTAATATTTCTAGAATGTTATTAAGGTTTTGAGATTATGCCACATGTATGGCTATTATGCATTTAGAGTTCTATATATTAAAGTGTAATGTGTTATTGGAGATCAATCAATGAAAATCAAAATTATCTTTATTTCTATTTTGTCTTAATTTTTCTCTTAAATTCATAGTTGTTTCATACCTTGTTAGGGTTAGCAATTTTGCTTCCTAACAATTGGTGCTTTCATCATGTACTCCAATCCTCCTATGAATTATCTTTATCATACACCTTTATATCATCCATGGAGTATTCCTCCTACCTATCCCACAAACCCCTCTTTTACATCTCATACCACATCTTCATTTCCATCTTTTCCATGGGAACTTTTTACACCTTGTTACACTCATGTTGGTTCTTCATCACCAAGTTTGTATCCAAATCATGGGTATTCACCACATACACCTAATGCTAACCCATATTCATCTTATTCACCATCCTATTATTCATACTATTATAATATTTATCCTCAACCAAACACCTCTTCCATGATTACTCATAAATATCAAATTCATGCTACTACTAGAAGAAATTTTGAGAAGCAATTACAAGTGTCTCATCTCTCTTTTAAAAAAAATGTAAATCTACCAAATCCCATTTCTTCCCCAAACCCACTCCAAAACAACGAAAATCCCAATTTTCCACTACCTCTCCTTTTTCAATGTCAGCGTTGGATTATTATCTATCTCCTTCAACAATCTATCTTCATTCTCACACCATCAAATCCAATTTCCACCACGGGCGAAACGAACGTCGTTGTGTCCCCAATTCATCACCCGCTAGGGTTCTTAAAGACGTTTTCTTGAAAGATTTCGGAAGATTCCATTTATGGGGAGGCTTAAAGCTCAATAACATTGATGGATTCAGAACAGCTGCAACCGGTGGTCCGGAAACCGATTCCGGCGAGAACAGTGGAGAGAGTGAAGAAGTTGAAGTTGAACCGGGTTCAGGTGGATCCGATTCGAATTGGAGGAAGGAGAAGCAAGGGAAAGGTGGTTGGTTAGGTTCTTCTAAAACTGGGAACCCTCTTGGTGTTCTTGCTAGACAATTAGATTTGCCGCTTCATAAGGTTAGGGATGTTTGTCCTCTTTATATGCCTGATGGAAAATGTGTTGACTCTGAGGTGGATTCTAGGGTTGAGGCGTTGTTTAATAAATTGTTAGAGAGGGTTTGTAAGCTTAGGCAAGCTATGATTGAAGAGGTTAAAAGTGTTGATGTTCCTTTAGGGACTGCGTTGGAGGCGTTTCGGAGGGTTTATAAGGTTTCTGAGGATAAGGAAGAGAGGATGTTGTTGAATTGGCATCTTGCTAATTTGGAGTATGCGAATGCTACTCTTATGTCTAATTTGTCTATGGCTTATTGGGATCAGGATGATCCTTATGAAATGGGTGGTGATCACTGTTTCATTCCTGGAGGGAACGAGACTTTTTTTCGCGCGTTGGCCGAGGATCTTCCGATTTTCTATGGAAGGACTGTGGAGTGTATTAAGTATGGAAGCGATGGGGTGTTGGTGTGCACCGATGAACAGCAGTTTCGTGGGGATATGGTGCTTTGTACGGTGCCTTTGGGTGTTCTTAAGAATGGGTCGATTGCAATTGTCCCTGATCTTCCTCAGAGGAAGAAAGATGCAATTCATAGGTTAGGGTTTGGTTTGCTTAATAAGGTTGTGATGCGGTTTCCAACTAATTTCTGGGGTGGAAACATTGATACATTTGCAATCAGACAGCAGTGTGTATCTGATGTTATGGATTTAACATATGCTTGCATTGACTCTCAGTCCTTTTCACGATTGAGTTCTTACTGGTTTCGGGAACTGCAGAAGTTAGAGGTGACAGTACCTATAATTGTGGTTGGTTGTAAGCTTGATCTTCGCAATGAAAGAATGCAAGCTAGCTTAGAGAGTCTCACCACAGGTATCATGAACCAGTTCAAAGAAGTTGTTACCTGTATTGAATGCTCTGCAGCTACACTTTATCAGGTTCCTGAAGTTTTTTATTTTGCACAAAAATCGTCATTTCATCCGGTGGATCCTTTGTTCGATTATGATACAAATGCTTTAACAGATCGGTGTGTAAGGGCGTTAAGGAAATTTTTTAATCTTTTTGATTTCAACCTGGATGGCATAATGTGTAGTATTGCAAATGATGGTAATTATAGAGAACTTCGATGGTTTACTGCTTGGAAACAAAGAGATCAACTTGATGATTTTCAGTTTCTTCTTCATGTTTCTGAGGCTTTGGGCCAAAAATCTGTTCCTTTTGGTTACGGCTTTGTTAAGTTTCAGGACACAGCTATTGCAGCTGAAGTTTGTGAAGAGCTTTTTACTCCATGTCCTCCTCATGCCGAGCTTGCATTAAAGGGAGTTGAATTGTTTATGATTGCAAGTGGAAGTCACCACTAACTTAGAAAGCTTGATCTTCGTCTTCAGGCTTTTATAGGTGCCACTCATACTCGTGGAGGGGTCTATATGTATAGTAATCACCAAGGCTGTGATGATGGTCGCCTTTGCTATGATGGATGTGCTAGTGTTGTGTTAAACGGTGATGTTGTTGCTCAGGGTTCCCAGTTTTCTTTAACTGGTGTGGAGGTTGTGGTTGTTCAGATGGATCTTGATATGGTTACAAGCCTTAGAGGATCTTTAAGAAGCTTCCACGAGCAAGCAAGTTATAAAGTCAAGACTCTTGAGGAAGAAATAGCATTTGGACCTGCTTGCTGGTTATGGGACTTTTTACGAAGAAGTGGTGCATCTGGTTTTCTGCTCCCTGTTTCTGATGGTGCAGACAGTTCCGTTGTTACTGCAATTGTTGGTTGTATGTGCCAGATGGTTGTGAAAGAAATTGCAAATGGGAATGAACAAGTTAAAGCTGATGCAATACGAATTGGAAACTATAAGGATAGACACTATCCGACAGACAGTAGAGAAGTTGCTAAATGAATATTTTATACTGTGTTCATGGGATCTGAAAACAATTCAGAAGCTACAAATTCGCGAGCCAAGGTGCTGGAAGATGAAGTTGGCTCATGGCATCTTGATGTTAGCATTGATGGACTTATATCTTCTTTTTTGTCATTTTTTAAAACACTTACAGGGAAGCGGCCAAACTACAAGGTAGATGGTGGATCTGAAGTTGAGAATTCAAGCTTACATATCATTCAAGATCAAATCAGAATTATACTTGCAGCTGCAGGTGTACACTGGATAATGGCACCTAAAGAGGATGTTAAAAAAATTATTATTAAACCCCTCTTGTTTGTCCTGCGATCATCATATGCCTCAAGATATGTGGTATTGTGCAATATCCAAGTGTTTGCCAAAGCTATGCCCTCTTTATTTGCTCCACATTATGAAGACTTCTTCATATACACTGCAGATTCCTATCAAAGTCCTAATGTCAACCGTTATTTCATCTGCTTTACACAGTGGGATCCTGGGAAAGTTTCTATTATGACATTATTGTTACAACCTTGAGGACAAGGTTGATTTTGAAGGGGTAAGTAGTGTTAGAGAGTGATATTAGATATTTTATTTAGTAGTTTTAATATATTATTTAGTATTTTAATATTTCTAGAATGTTCTTAAGGTTTTGAGATTATGCCACATGTATGGCTATTATGCATTTAGAGTTCTATATATTAAAGTGTAATGTGTTATTGGAGATCAATCAATGAAAATCAAAATTATCTTTATTTCTATTTTGTCTTAATTTTTCTCTTAGATTCATAGTTGTTTCATACCTTGTTAGGGTTAGCAATTTTGCTTCCTAACAATTGGTGCTTTCATCATGTACTCCAATCCTCCTATGAATTATCTTTATCATACACCTTTATATCATCCATGGAGTATTCCTCCTACCTATCCCACAAACCCCTCTTTTACATCTCATACCACATCTTCATTTCCATCTTTTCCATGGGAACTTTTTACACCTTGTTACACTCATGTTGGTTCTTCATCACCAAGTTTGTATCCAAATCATGGGTATTCACCACATACACCTAATGCTAACCCATATTCATCTTATTCACCATCCTATTATTCATACTATTATAATATTTATCCTCAACCAAACACCTCTTCCATGATTACTCATAAATATCAAATTCATGCTACTACTAGAAGAAATTTTGAGAAGCAATTACAAGTGTCTCATCTCTATTTTAAAAAAAATTGTAAATCTACCAAATCCCATTTCTTCCCCAAACCCACTCCAAAACAACGAAAATCCCAATTTTCCACTACCTCTCCTTTTTCAATGTCAGCGTTGGATTATTATCTATCTCCTTCAATAATCTATCTTCATTCTCACACCATCAAATCCAATTTCCACCACGGGCGAAACGAATGTCGTTGTGTTCCCAATTCATCACCCGCTAGGGTTCTTAAAGACGTCAATTTCTTGAAAGATTTCGGAAGATTCCATTTATGGGGAGGCTTAAAGCTCAATAACATTGATGGATTCAGAACAGCTGCAACCGGTGGTCCGAAAACCGATTCCGGCGAGAACAGTGGAGAGAGTGAAGAAGTTGAAGTTGAACCGGGTTCAGGTGGATCCGATTCGAATTGGAGGAAGGAGAAGCAAGGGAAAGGTGGTTGGTTAGGTTCTTCTAAAACTGGGAACCCTCTTGGTGTTCTTGCTAGACAATTAGATTTTCCGCTTCATAAGGTTAGGGATGTTTGTCCTATTTATATGCCTGATGGAAAATGTGTTGACTCTGAGGTGGATTCTAGGGTTGAGGCGTTGTTTAATAAATTGTTAGAGAGGGTTTGTAAGCTTAGGCAAGCTATGATTGAAGAGGTTAAAAGTGTTGATGTTCCTTTAGGGACTGCGTTGGAGGCGTTTCGGAGGGTTTATAAGGTTTCTGAGGATAAGGAAGAGAGGATGTTGTTGAATTGGCATCTTGCTAATTTGGAGTATGCGAATGCTACTCTTATGTCTAATTTGTCTATGGCTTATTGGGATCAGGATGATCCTTATGAAATGGGTGGTGATCACTGTTTCATTCCTGGAGGGAACGAGACTTTTGTTCGCGCGTTGGCCGAGGATCTTCCAATTTTCTATGGAAGGACTGTGGAGTGTATTAATTATGGAAGCGATGGGGTGTTGGTGTGCACCGATGAACAGCAGTTTCGTGGGGATATGGTGCTTTGTACGGTGCCTTTGGGTGTTCTTAAGAATGGGTCGATTGCAATTGTCCCTGATCTTCCTCAGAGGAAGAAAGATGCAATTCATAGGTTAGGGTTTGGTTTGCTTAATAAGGTTGTGATGCGGGTTCCAACTAATTTCTGGGGTGGGAACATTGATACATTTGCAATCAGACAGCAGTGTGTATCTGATGTTGTGGTTTTAACATATGCTTGCATTGACTCTCAGTCCTTTTCACGATTGAGTTCTTACTGGTTTTGGGAACTGCAGAAGTTAGAGGTGAAAGTACCTATAATTGTGGTTGGTTGTAAGCTTGATCTTCGCAATGAAAGAATGCAAGCTAGCTTAGAGAGTCTCACCACAGGTATCATGAACCAGTTCAAAGAAGTTGTTACCTGTATTGAATGCTCTGCAGCTACACTTTATCAAGTTCCAGAAGTTTTTTATTTTGCACAAAAATCGTCACTTCATCCGGTGGATCCTTTGTTCGATTATGATACAAATGCGTTAACAGATCGGTGTGTAAGGGCGTTAAGGAAATTTTTTAATCTTTTTGATTTCAACCTGGATGGCATAATGTGTAGTATTGCAAATGATGGTAATTATAGAGAACTTCGATGGTTTACTGCTTGGAAACAAAGAGATCAACTTGATGATTTTCAGTTTCTTCTTCATGTTTCTGAGGCTTTGGGCCAAAAATCTATTCCTTTTGGTTACGACTTTGTTAAGTTTCAAGACACAGCTATTGTAGCTGAAGTTTGTGAAGAGCTTTTTACTCCATGTCCTCCTCATGCCGAGCTTGCATTAAAGGGAGTTGAATTGTTTATGATTGCAAGTGGAAGTCACCACCAACTTAGAAAGCTTGATCTTCGTCTTCAGGCTTTTATAGGTGCCACTCATACTCGTGGAGGGGTCTATATGTATAGTAATCACCAAGGCTATGATGGTGGTCGCCTTTACTATGATGGATGTGCTAGTGTTGTGGTAAACGGTGATGTTGTTGCTCAGGGTTCCCAGTTTTCTTTAACTGGTGTTGAGGTTGTGGTTGCTCAGATGGATCTTGATGTGGTTACAACCCTTAGAGGATCTTTAAGAAGCTTCCACGAGCAAGCAAGTTATAAAGTCAAGACTCTTGAGGAAGAAATAGCATTTGGACCTGCTTGCTGGTTATGGGACTTTTTACGAAGAAGTGGTGCATCTGGTTTTCTGCTCCCTGTTTCTGACGGTGCAGACAGTTCCGCTGTTACTGCAATTGTTGGTTGTATGTGCCAGATGGTTGTGAAAGAAATTGCAAATGGGAATGAACAAGTTAAAGCTGATGCAATACGAATTGGAAACTATAAGGATAGACACTATCCGACAGACAGTAGAGAAGTTGCTAAATGAATATTTTATACTGTGTTCATGGGATCTGAAAACAATTCAGAAGCTACAAATTCGCGAGCCAAGGTGCTGGCAGATGAAGTTGGCTCATGGCATCTTGATGTTAGCATTGATGGACTTATATCTTCTTTTTTGTCATTGTTTAAAACACTTACAGGGAAGCGGCCAAACTACAAGGTAGATGGTGGATCTGAAGTTGAGAATTCAAGCTTACATATCATTCAAGATCAAATCAGAATTGTACTTGCAGCTGCAGGTGTACACTGGATAATGGCACCTAAAGAGGATGTTAAAAAAATTATTATTAAACCCCTCTTGTTTGTCCTGCGATCATCATATGCCTCAAGATATGTGGTATTGTGCAATATCCAAGTGTTTGCCAAAGCTATGCCCTCTTTATTTGCTCAACATTATGAAGACTTCTTCATATACACTGCAGATTCCTATCAAAGTCCTAATGTCAACCGTTATTTCATCTGCTTTACACAGTGGGATCCTGGGAAAGTTTCTATTATGACATTATTGTTACAACCTTGAGGACAAGGTTGATTTTGAAGGGGTAAGTAGTGTTAGAGAGTGATATTAGATATTTTATTTAGTAGTTTTAATATATTATTTAGTATTTTAATATTTCTAGAATGTTCTTAAGGTTTTGAGATTATGCCACATGTATGGCTATTATGCATTTAGAGTTCTATATATTAAAGTGTAATGTGTTATTGGAGATCAATCAATGAAAATCAAAATTATCTTTATTTCTATTTTGTCTTAATTTTTCTCTTAGATTCATAGTTGTTTCATACCTTGTTAGGGTTAGCAATTTTGCTTCCTAACAATTGGTGCTTTCATCATGTACTCCAATCCTCCTATGAATTATCTTTATCATACACCTTTATATCATCCATGGAGTATTCCTCCTACCTATCCCACAAACCCCTCTTTTACATCTCATACCACATCTTCATTTCCATCTTTTCCGTGGGAAATTTTTACACCTTGTTACACTCATGTTGGTTCTTCATCACCAAGTTTGTATCCAAATCATGGGTATTCACCACATACACCTAATGCTAACCCATATTCATCTTATTCACCATCCTATTATTCATACTATTATAATATTTATCCTCAACCAAACACCTCTTCCATGATTACTCATAAATATCAAATTCATGCTACTACTAGAAGAAATTTTGAGAAGCAATTACAAGTGTCTCATCTCTCTTTTAAAAAAAAATGTAAATCTACCAAATCCCATTTCTTCCCCAAACCCACTCCAAAACAACGAAAATCCCAATTTTCCACTACCTCTCCTTTTTCAATGTCAGCGTTGGATTATTATCTATCTCCTTCAACAATCTATCTTCATTCTCACACCATCAAATCCAATTTCCACCACGGGCGAAACGAACGTCGTTGTGTCCCCAATTCATCACCCGCTAGGGTTCTTAAAGACGTCAATTTCTTGAAAGATTTCGGAAGATTCCATTTATGGGGAGGCTTAAAGCTCAATAACATTGATGTATTCAGAACAGCTGTAACCGGTGGTCCGGAAACCGATTCCGGCGAGAACAGTGGAGAGAGTGAAGAAGTTGAAGTTGAACCGGGTTCAGGTGGATCCGATTCGAATTGGAGGAAGGAGAAGCAAGGGAAAGGTGGTTGGTTAGGTTTTTCTAAAACTGGGAACCCTCTTGGTGTTCTTGCTAGACAATTAGATTTGCCGCTTCATAAGGTTAGGGATGTTTGTCCTCTTTATATGCCTGATGGAAAATGTGTTGACTCTGAGGTGGATTCTAGGGTTGAGGCGTTGTTTAATAAATTGTTAGAGAGGGTTTGTAAGCTTAGGCAAGCTATGATTGAAGAGGTTAAAAGTGTTGATGTTCCTTTAGGGACTGCGTTGGAGGCGTTTCGGAGGGTTTATAAGGCTTCTGAGGATAAGGAAGAGTGGATGTTGTTGAATTGGCATCTTGCTAATTTGGAGTATGCGAATGCTACTCTTATGTCTAATTTGTCTATGGCTTATTGGGATCAGGATGATCCTTATGAAATGGGTGGTGATCACTGTTTCATTCCTGGAGGGAACGAGACTTTTGTTCGCGCGTTGGCCGAGGATCTTCCGATTTTCTATGGAAGGACTGTGGAGTGTATTAAGTATGGAAGCGATGGGGTGTTGGTGTGCACCGATGAACAGCAGTTTTGTGGGGATATGGTGCTTTGTACGGTGCCTTTGGGTGTTCTTAACAATGGGTCGATTGCAATTGTCCCTGATCTTCCTCAGAGGAAGAAAGATGCAATTCATAGGTTAGGGTTTGGTTTGCTTAATAAGGTTGTGATGCGGGTTCCAACTAATTTCTAGGGTGGGAACATTGATACATTTGCAATCAGACAGCAGTGTGTATCTGATGTTGTGGTTTTAACATATGCTTGCATTGACTCTCAGTCCTTTTCACGATTGAGTTCTTACTGGTTTTGGGAACTGCAGAAGTTAGAGGTGAAAGTACCTATAATTGTGGTTGGTTGTAAGCTTGATCTTCGCAATGAAAGAATGCAAGCTAGCTTAGAGAGTCTCACCACAGGTATCATGAACCAGTTCAAAGAAGTTGTTACCTGTATTGAATGCTCTGCAGCTACACTTTATCAGGTTCCTGAAGTTTTTTATTTTGCACAAAAATCGTCACTTCATCCGGTGGATCCTTTGTTCGATTATGATACAAATGCTTTAACAGATCGGTGTGTAAGGGCGTTAAGGAAATTTTTTAATCTTTTTGATTTCAACCTGGATGGCATAATGTGTAGTATTGCAAATGATGGTAATTATAGAGAACTTCGATGGTTTACTGCTTGGAAACAAAGAGATCAACTTGATGATTTTCAGTTTCTTCTTCATGTTTCTGAGGCTTTGGGCCAAAAATCTGTTCCTTTTGGTTACGGCTTTGTTAAGTTTTAAGACACAGCTATTGCAGCTGAAGTTTGTGAAGAGCTTTTTACTCCATGTCCTCCTCATGCCGAGCTTGCATTAAAGGGAGTTGAATTGTTTATGATTGCAAGTGGAAGTCACCACCAACTTAGAAAGCTTGATCTTCGTCTTCAGGCTTTTATAGGTGCCACTCATACTCGTGGAGGGGTCTATATGTATAGTAATCACCAAGGCTATGATGGTGGTCGCCTTTACTATGATGGATGTGCTAGTGTTGTGGTAAACGGTGATGTTGTTGCTCAGGGTTCCCAGTTTTCTTTAACTGGTGTTGAGGTTGTGGTTGCTCAGATGGATCTTGATGTGGTTACAAGCCTTAGAGGATCTTTAAGAAGCTTCCATGAGCAAGCAAGTTATAAAGTCAAGACTCTTGAGGAAGAAATAGCATTTGGACCTGCTTGCTGGTTATGGGACTTTTTACGAAGAAGTGGTACATCTGGTTTTCTGCTCCCTGTTTCTGACGGTGCAGACAGTTCCGCTATTACTGTAATTGTTGGTTGTATGTGCCAGATGGTTGTGAAAGAAATTGCAAATGGGAATGAACAAGTTAAAGCTGATGCAATACGAATTGGAAACTATAAGGATAGACACTATCCGACAGACAGTAGAGAAGTTGCTAAATGAATATTTTATACTGTGTTCATGGGATCTGAAAATAATTCAGAAGCTACAAATTTGCGAGCCAAGGTGCTGGCAGATGAAGTTGGCTCATGGCATCTTGATGTTAGCATTGATGGACTTATATCTTCTTTTTTGTCATTGTTTAAAACACTTACAGGGAAGCGGCCAAACTACAAGGTAGATGGTGGATCTGAAGTTGAGAATTCAAGCTTACATATCATTCAAGATTAAATCAAAATTGTACTTGCAGCTGCAGGTGTACACTGGATAATGGCACCTAAAGAGGATGTTAAAAAAATTATTATTAAACCCCTCTTGTTTGTCCTGCGAACATCATATGCCTCAAGATATGTGGTATTGTGCAATATCCAAGTGTTTGCCAAAGCTATACCCTCTTTATTTGCTCCACATTATGAAGACTTCTTCATATACACTGCAGATTCCTATCAAAGTCCTAATGTCAACCGTTATTTCATCTGCTTTACACAGTGGGATCCTGGGAAAGTTTCTATTATGACATTATTGTTACAACCTTGAGGACAAGGTTGATTTTGAAGGGGTAAGTAGTGTTAGAGAGTGATATTAGATATTTTATTTAGTAGTTTTAATATATTATTTAGTATTTTAATATTTCTAGAATGTTCTTAAGGTTTTGAGATTATGCCACATGTATGGCTATTATGCATTTAGAGTTCTATATATTAAAGTGTAATGTGTTATTGGAGATCAATCAATGAAAATCAAAATTATCTTTATTTCTATTTTGTCTTAATTTTTCTCTTAGATTCATAGTTGTTTCATACCTTGTTAGGGTTAGCAATTTTGCTTCCTAACAATTGGTGCTTTCATCATGTACTCCAATCCTCCTATGAATTATCTTTATCATACACCTTCATATCATCCATGGAGTATTCCTCCTACCTATCCCACAAACCCCTCTTTTACATCTCATACCACATCTTCATTTCCATCTTTTCCATGGGAACTTTTTACACCTTGTTACACTCATGTTGGTTCTTCATCACCAAGTTTGTATCCAAATCATGGGTATTCACCACATACACCTAATGCTAACCCATATTCATCTTATTCACCATCCTATTATTCATACTATTATAATATTTATCCTCAACCAAACACCTCTTCCATGATTACTCATAAATATCAAATTCATGCTACTACTAGAAGAAATTTTGAGAAGCAATTACAAGTGTCTCATCTCTCTTTTAAAAAAAAATGTAAATCTACCAAATCCCATTTCTTCCCCAAACCCACTCCAAAACAACGAAAATCCCAATTTTCCACTACCTCTCCTTTTTCAATGTCAGCGTTGGATTATTATCTATCTCCTTCAACAATCTATCTTCATTCTCACACCATCAAATCCAATTTCCACCACGGGCGAAACGAACGTCGTTGTGTCCCCAATTCATCACCCGCTAGGGTTCTTAAAGACGTCAATTTCTTGAAAGATTTCGGAAGATTCCATTTATGGGGAGGCTTAAAGCTCAATAACATTGATGGATTCAGAACAGCTGCAACCGGTGGTCCGGAAACCGATTCCGGCGAGAACAGTGGAGAGAGTGAAGAAGTTGAAGTTGAACCGGGTTCAGGTGGATCCGATTCGAATTGGAGGAAGGAGAAGCAAGGGAAAGGTGGTTGGTTAGGTTCTTCTAAAACTGGGAACCCTCTTGGTGTTCTTGCTAGACAATTAGATTTGCCGCTTCATAAGGTTAGGGATGTTTGTCCTCTTTATATGCCTGATGGAAAATGTGTTGACTCTGAGGTGGATTCTAGGGTTGAGGCGTTGTTTAATAAATTGTTAGAGAGGGTTTGTAAGCTTAGGCAAGCTATGATTGAAGAGGTTAAAAGTGTTGATGTTCCTTTAGGGACTGCGTTGGAGGCGTTTCGGAGGGTTTATAAGGCTTCTGAGGATAAGGAAGAGAGGATGTTGTTGAATTGGCATCTTGCTAATTTGGAGTATGCGAATGCTACTCTTATGTCTAATTTGTCTATGGCTTATTGGGATCAGGATGATCCTATTGAAATGGGTGGTGATCACTGTTTCATTCCTGGAGGGAACGAGACTTTTGTTCGCGCGTTGGCCGAGCATCTTCCGATTTTCTATGGAAGGACTGTGGAGTGTATTAAGTATGGAAGCGATGGGGTGTTGGTGTGCACCGATGAACAGCAGTTTCGTGGGGATATGATGCTTTGTACGGTGCCTTTGGGTGTTCTTAAGAATGGGTCGATTGCAATTGTCCCTGATCTTCCTCGGAGGAAGAAAGATGCAATTCATAGGTTAGGGTTTGGTTTGCTTAATAAGGTTGTGATGCGGGTTCCAACTAATTTCTGGGGTGGGAACATTGATACATTTGCAATCAGACAGCAGTGTGTATCTGATGTTGTGGTTTTAACATATGCTTGCATTGACTCTCAGTCCTTTTCACGATTGAGTTCTTACTGGTTTTGGGAACTGCAGAAGTTAGAGGTGAAAGTACCTATAATTGTGGTTGGTTGTAAGCTTGATCTTCGCAATGAAAGAATGCAAGCTAGCTTAGAGAGTCTCACCACAGGTATCATGAACCAGTTCAAAGAAGTTGTTACCTGTATTGAATGCTCTGCAGCTACACTTTATCAGGTTCCTGAAGTTTTTTATTTTGCACAAAAATCGTCACTTCATCCGGTGGATCCTTTGTTCGATTATGATACAAATGCTTTAACAGATCGGTGTGTAAGGGCGTTAAGGAAATTTTTTAATCTTTTTGATTTCAACCTGGATGGCATAATGTGTAGTATTGCAAATGATGGTAATTATAGAGAACTTCGATGGTTTACTGCTTGGAAACAAAGAGATCAACTTGATGATTTTCAGTTTCTTCTTCATGTTTCTGAGGCTTTGGGCCAAAAATCTGTTCCTTTTGGTTACGACTTTGTTAAGTTTCAAGACACAGCTATTGTAGCTGAAGTTTGTGAAGAGCTTTTTACTCCATGTCCTCCTCATGCCGAGCTTGCATTAAAGGGAGTTGAATTGTTTATGATTGCAAGTGGAAGTCACCACCAACTTAGAAAGCTTGATCTTCGTCTTCAGGCTTGTATAGGTGCCACTCATACTCGTGGAGGGGTCTATATGTATAGTAATCACCAAGGCTATGATGGTTGTCGCCTTTACTATGATGGATGTGCTAGTGTTGTGGTAAACGGTGATGTTGTTGCTCAGGGTTCCCAGTTTTCTTTAACTGGTGTTGAGGTTGTGGTTGCTCAGATGGATCTTGATGTGGTTACAAGCCTTAGAGGATCTTTAAGAAGCTTCCACGAGCAAGCAAGTTAT
The DNA here is from genome assembly GCA_022829125.1 of Lathyrus tuberosus. Lineage (NCBI taxonomy): Eukaryota > Viridiplantae > Streptophyta > Magnoliopsida > Fabales > Fabaceae > Lathyrus > Lathyrus tuberosus. Next base: position 2,365,820 of record JALAZF010000516.1, read on the forward strand.
AAAGTCAAGACTCTTGAGGAAGAAATAGCATTTGGACCTGCTTGCTGGTTATGGGACTTTTTACGAAGAAGTGGTGCATCTGGTTTTCTGCTCCCTGTTTCTGACGGTGCAGACAGTTCCGCTGTTACTGCAATTGTTGGTTGTATGTGCCAGATGGTTGTGAAAGAAATTGCAAATGGGAATGAACAAGTTAAAGCTGATGCAATACGAATTGGAAACTATAAGGATAGACACTATCCGACAGACAGTAGAGAAGTTGCTAAATGAATATTTTATACTGTGTTCATGGGATCTGAAAACAATTCAGAAGCTACAAATTCGCGAGCCAAGGTGCTGGCAGATGAAGTTGGCTCATGGCATCTTGATGTTAGCATTGATGGACTTATATCTTCTTTTTTGTCATTGTTTAAAACACTTACAGGGAAGCGGCCAAACTACAAGGTAGATGGTGGATCTGAAGTTGAGAATTCAAGCTTACATATCATTCAAGATCAAATCAGAATTGTACTTGCAGCTGCAGGTGTACACTGGATAATGGCACCTAAAGAGGATGTTAAAAAAATTATTATTAAACCCCTCTTGTTTGTCCTGCGATCATCATATGCCTCAAGATATGTGGTATTGTGCAATATCCAAGTGTTTGCCAAAGCTATGCCCTCTTTATTTGCTCCACATTATGAAGACTTCTTCATATACACTGCAGATTCCTATCAAAGTCCTAATGTCAACCGTTATTTCATCTGCTTTACACAGTGGGATCCTGGGAAAGTTTCTATTATGACATTATTGTTACAACCTTGAGGACAAGGTTGATTTTGAAGGGGTAAGTAGTGTTAGAGAGTGATATTAGATATTTTATTTAGTAGTTTTAATATATTATTTAGTATTTTAATATTTCTAGAATGTTCTTAAGGTTTTGAGATTATGCCACATGTATGGCTATTATGCATTTAGAGTTCTATATATTAAAGTGTAATGTGTTATTGGAGATCAAGCAATGAAAATCAAAATTATCTTTATTTCTATTTTGTCTTAATTTTTCTCTTAGATTCATAGTTGTTTCATACCTTGTTAGGGTTAGCAATTTTGCTTCCTAACAATTGGTGCTTTCATCATGTACTCCAATCCTCCTATGAATTATCTTTATCATACACCATTATATCATCCATGGAGTATTCCTCCTACCTATCCCACAAACCCCTCTTTTACATCTCATACCACATCTTCATTTCCATCTTTTCCATGGGAACTTTTTACACCTTGTTACACTCATTTTGGTTCTTCATCACCAAGTTTGTATCCAAATCATGGGTATTCACCACATACACCTAATGCTAACCCATATTCATCTTATTCACCATCCTATTATTCATACTATTATAATATTTATCCTCAACCAAACACCTCTTCCATGATTACTCATAAATATCAAATTCATGCTACTACTAGAAGAAATTTTGAGAAGCAATTACAAGTGTCTCATCTCTCTTTTAAAAAAAAATGTAAATCTACCAAATCCCATTTCTTCCCCAAACCCACTCCAAAACAACGAAAATCCCAATTTTCCACTACCTCTCCTTTTTCAATGTCAGCGTTGGATTATTATCTATCTCCTTCAACAATCTATCTTCATTCTCACACCATCAAATCCAATTTCCACCACGGGCGAAACGAACGTCGTTGTGTCCCCAATTCATCACCCGCTAGGGTTCTTAAAGACGTCAATTTCTTGAAAGATTTCGGAAGATTCCATTTATGGGGAGGCTTAAAGCTCAATAACATTGATGGATTCAGAACAGCTGCAACCGGTGGTCCGGAAACCGATTCCGGCGAGAACAGTGGAGAGAGTGAAGAAGTTGAAGTTGAACCGGGTTCAGGTGGATCCGATTCGAATTGGAGGAAGGAGAAGCAAGGGAAAGGTGGTTGGTTAGGTTTTTCTAAAACTGGGAACCCTCTTGGTGTTCTTGCTAGACAATTAGATTTGCCGCTTCATAAGGTTAGGGATGTTTGTCCTCTTTATATGCCTGATGGAAAATGTGTTGACTCTGAGGTGGATTCTAGGGTTGAGGCGTTGTTTAATAAATTGTTAGAGAGGGTTTGTAAGCTTAGGCAAGCTATGATTGAAGAGGTTAAAAGTGTTGATGTTCCTTTAGGGACTGCGTTGGAGGCGTTTCGGAGGGTTTATAAGGCTTCTGAGGATAAGGAAGAGTGGATGTTGTTGAATTGGCATCTTGCTAATTTGGAGTATGCGAATGCTACTCTTATGTCTAATTTGTCTATGGCTTATTGGGATCAGGATGATCCTTATGAAATGGGTGGTGATCACTGTTTCATTCCTGGAGGGAACGAGACTTTTGTTCGCGCGTTGGCCGAGGATCTTCCAATTTTCTATGGAAGGACTGTGGAGTGTATTAAGTATGGAAGCGATGGGGTGTTGGTGTGCACCGATGAACAGCAGTTTTGTGGGGATATGGTGCTTTGTACGGTGCCTTTGGGTGTTCTTAACAATGGGTCGATTGCAATTGTCCCTGATCTTCCTCAGAGGAAGAAAGATGCAATTCATAGGTTAGGGTTTGGTTTGCTTAATAAGGTTGTGATGCGGGTTCCAACTAATTTCTGGGGTGGGAACATTGATACATTTGCAATCAGACAGCAGTGTGTATCTGATGTTGTGGTTTTAACATATGCTTGCATTGACTCTCAGTCCTTTTCACGATTGAGTTCTTACTGGTTTTGGGAACTGCAGAAGTTAGAGGTGAAAGTACCTATAATTGTGGTTGGTTGTAAGCTTGATCTTCGCAATGAAAGAATGCAAGCTAGCTTAGAGAGTCTCACCACAGGTATCATGAACCAGTTCAAAGAAGTTGTTACCTGTATTGAATGCTCTGCAGCTACACTTTATCAGGTTCCTGAAGTTTTTTATTTTGCACAAAAATCGTCACTTCATCTGGTGGATCCTTTGTTCAATTATGATACAAATGCTTTAATAGATCGGTGTGTAAGGGCGTTAAGGAATTTTTTTAATCTTTTTGATTTGAACCTAGATGGCATAATGTGTAGTATTGCAAATGATGGTAATTATAGAGAACTTCGATGGTTTACTGCTTGGAAACAAAGAGATCAACTTGATGATTTTCAGTTTCTTCTTCATGTTTCTGAGGCTTTGGGCCAAAAATCTGTTCCTTTTGGTTACGGCTTTGTTAAGTTTCAAGACACAGCTATTGCAGCTGAAGTTTGTGAAGAGCTTTTTACTCCATGTCCTCCTCATGCCGAGCTTGCATTAAAGGGAGTTGAATTGTTTATGATTGCAAGTGGAAGTCACCACCAACTTAGAAAGCTTGATCTTCGTCTTCAGGCTTTTATAGGTGCCACTCATACTCGTGGAGGGGTCTATATGTATAGTAATCACCAAGGCTATGATGGTGGTCGCCTTTACTATGATGGATGTGCTAGTGTTGTGGTAAACGGTGATGTTGTTGCTCAGGGTTCCCAATTTTCTTTAACTGGTGTTGAGGTTGTGGTTGCTCAGATGGATCTTGATGTGGTTACAAGCCTTAGAGGATCTTTAAGAAGCTTCCATGAGCAAGCAAGTTATAAAGTCAAGACTCTTGAGGAAGAAATAGCATTTGGACCTGCTTGCTGGTTATGGGACTTTTTACGAAGAAGTGGTGCATCTGGTTTTCTGCTCCCTGTTTCTGACGGTGCAGACAGTTCCGCTATTACTGTAATTGTTGGTTGTATGTGCCAGATGGTTGTGAAAGAAATTGCAAATGGGAATGAACAAGTTAAAGCTGATGCAATACGAATTGGAAACTATAAGGATAGACACTATCCAACAGACAGTAGAGAAGTTGCTAAATGAATATTTTATACTGTGTTCATGGGATCTGAAAATAATTCAGAAGCTACAAATTTGCGAGCCAAGGTGCTGGCAGATGAAGTTGGCTCATGGCATCTTGATGTTAGCATTGATGGACTTATATCTTCTTTTTTGTCATTGTTTAAAACACTTACAGGGAAGCGGCCAAACTACAAGGTAGATGGTGGATCTGAAGTTGAGAATTCAAGCTTACATATCATTCAAGATCAAATCAGAATTGTACTTGCAGCTGCAGGTGTACACTGGATAATGGCACCTAAAGAGGATGTTAAAAAAATTATTATTAAACCCCTCTTGTTTGTCCTGCGATCATCATATGCCTCAAGATATGTGGTATTGTGCAATATCCAAGTGTTTGCCAAAGCTATACCCTCTTTATTTGCTCCACATTATGAAGACTTCTTCATATACACTGCAGATTCCTATCAAAGTCCTAATGTCAACCGTTATTTCATCTGCTTTACACAGTGGGATCCTGGGAAAGTTTCTATTATGACATTATTGTTACAACCTTGAGGACAAGGTTGATTTTGAAGGGGTAAGTAGTGTTAGAGAGTGATATTAGATATTTTATTTAGTAGTTTTAATATATTATTTAGTATTTTAATATTTCTAGAATGTTCTTAAGGTTTTGAGATTATGCCACATGTATGGCTATTATGCATTTAGAGTTCTATATATTAAAGTGTAATGTGTTATTGGAGATCAATCAATGAAAATCAAAATTATCTTTATTTCTATTTTGTCTTAATTTTTCTCTTAGATTCATAGTTGTTTCATACCTTGTTAGGGTTAGCAATTTTGCTTCCTAACAATTGGTGCTTTCATCATGTACTCCAATCCTCCTATGAATTATCTTTATCATACACCTTCATATCATCCATTGAGTATTCCTCCTACCTATCCCACAAACCCCTCTTTTACATCTCATACCACATCTTCATTTCCATCTTTTCCATGGGAACTTTTTACACCTTGTTACACTCATGTTGGTTCTTCATCACCAAGTTTGTATCCAAATCATGGGTATTCACCACATACACCTAATGCTAACCCATATTCATCTTATTCATCATCCTATTATTCATACTATTATAATATTTATCCTCAACCAAACACCTCTTCCATGATTACTCATAAATATCAAATTCATGCTACTACTAGAAGAAATTTTGAGAAGCAATTACAAGTGTCTCATCTCTCTTTTAAAAAAAAATGTAAATCTACCAAATCCCATTTCTTCCCCAAACCCATTCCAAAACAACGAAAATCCCAATTTTCCACTACCTCTCCTTTTTCAATGTCAGCGTTGGATTATTATCTATCTCCTTCAACAATCTATCTTCATTCTCACACCATCAAATCCAATTTCCACCACGGGCGAAACGAACGTCGTTGTGTCCCCAATTCATCACCCGCTAGGGTTCTTAAAGACGTCAATTTCTTGAAAGATTTCGGAAGATTCCATTTATGGGGAGGCTTAAAGCTCAATAACATTGATGGATTCAGAACAGCTGCAACCGGTGGTCCGGAAACCGATTCCGGCGAGAACAGTGGAGAGAGTGAAGAAGTTGAAGTTGAACCGGGTTCAGGTGGATCCGATTCGAATTGGAGGAAGGAGAAGCAAGGGAAAGGTGGTTGGTTAGGTTCTTCTATAACTGGGAACCCTCTTGGTGTTCTTGCTAGACAATTCGATTTGCCGCTTCATAAGGTTAGGGATGTTTGTCCTCTTTATATGCCTGATGGAAAATGTGTTGACTCTGAGGTGGATTCTAGGGTTGAGGCGTTGTTTAATAAATTGTTAGAGAGGGTTTGTAAGCTTAGGCAAGCTATGATTGAAGAGGTTAAAAGTGTTGATGTTCCTTTAGGGACTGCGTTGGAGGCGTTTCGGAGGGTTTATAAGGTTTCTGAGGATAAGGAAGAGAGGATGTTGTTGAATTGGCATCTTGCTAATTTGGAGTATGCGAATGCTACTCTTATGTCTAATTTGTCTATGGCTTATTGGGATCAGGATGATCCTTATGAAATGGGTGGTGATCACTGTTTCATTCCTGGAGGGAACGAGACTTTTGTTCGCGCGTTGGCCGAGGATCTTCCGATTTTCTATGGAAGGACTGTGGAGTGTATTAAGTATGGAAGCGATGGGGTGTTGGTGTGCACCGATGAACAGCAGTTTCGTGGGGATATGGTGCTTTGTACGGTACCTTTGGGTGTTCTTAAGAATGGGTCGATTGCAATTGTCTCTGATCTTCCTCAGAGGAAGAAAGATGCAATTCATAGGTTAGGGTTTGGTTTGCTTAATAAGGTTGTGATGCGGTTTCCAACTAATTTCTGGGGTGGGAACATTGATACATTTGCAATCAGACAGCAGTGTGTATCTGATGTTATGGTTTTAACATATGCTTGCATTGACTCTCAGTCCTTTTCACGATTGAGTTCTTACTGGTTTCGGGAACTGCAGAAGTTAGAGGTGACAGTACCTATAATTGTGGTTGGTTGTAAGCTCGATCTTCGCAATGAAAGAATGCAAGCTAGCTTAGAGAGTCTCACCACAGGTATCATGAACCAGTTCAAAGAAGTTGTTACCTGTATTGAATGCTCTGCAGCTACACTTTATCAGGTTCCTGAAGTTTTTTATTTTGCACAAAAATCGTCACTTCATCCGGTGGATCATTTGTTCGATTATGATACAAATGCTTTAACAGATCGGTGTGTAAGGGCGTTAAGGAAATTTTTTAATCTTTTTGATTTCAACCTGGATGGCATAATGTGTAGTATTGCAAATGATGGTAATTATAGAGAACTTCGATGATTTACTGCTTGGAAACAAAGAGATCAACTTGATGATTTTCTGTTTCTTCTTCATGTTTCTGAGGCTTTGGGCCAAAAATCTGTTCCTTTTGGTTACGGCTTTGTTAAGTTTCAAGACACAGCTATTGCAACTGAAGTTTGTGAAGAGCTTTTTACTCCATGTCTTCCTCATGCCGAGCTTGCATTAAAGGGAGTTGAATTGTTTATGATTGCAAGTGGAAGTCACCACCAACTTAGAAAGCTTGATCTTCGTCTTCAGGCTTTTATAGGTGCCACTCATACTCGTGGAGGGGTCTATATGTATAGTAATCACCAAGGCTGTGATGGTGGTCGCCTTTGCTATGATGGATGTGCTAGTGTTGTGGTAAACGGTGATGTTGTTGCTCAGGGTTCCCAGTTTTCTTTAACTGGTGTGGAGGTTGTGGTTGCTCAGATGGATCTTGATGTGGTTACAAGCCTTAGAGGATCTTTAAGCAGCTTCCACGAGCAAGCAAGTTATAAAGTCAAGACTCTTGAGGAAGAAATAGCATTTGGACCTGCTTGCTGGTTATGGGACTTTTTACGAAGAAGTGGTGCATCTGGTTTTCTGCTCCCTGTTTCTGACGGTGCAGACAGTTCCGCTGTTACTGCAATTGTTGGTTGTATGTGCCAGATGGTTGTGAAAGAAATTGCAAATGGGAATGAACAAGTTAAAGCTGATGCAATACGAATTGGAAACTATAAGGATGGACACTATCCGACAGACAGTAGAGAAGTTGCTAAACGAATATTTTATACTGTGTTCATGGGGTCTGAAAACAATTCAGAAGCTACAAATTCGCGAGCCAAGGTGCTGGCAGATGAAGTTGGCTCATGGCATCTTGATGTTAGCATTGATGGACTTATATCTTCTTTTTTGTCATTGTTTAAAACACTTACAGGGAAGCGGCCAAACTACAAGGTAGATGGTGGATCTGAAGTTGAGAATTCAAGCTTACATATCATTCAAGATCAAATCAGAATTGTACTTGCAGCTGCAGGTGTACACTGTATAATGGCACCTAAAGAGGATGTTAACAAAATTATTATTAAACCCCTCTTGTTTGTCCTGCGATCATCATATGCCTCAAGATATGTGGTATTGTGCAATATCCAAGTGTTTGCCAAAGCTATGCCCTCTTTATTTGCTCCACATTATGAAGACTTCTTCATATACACTGCAGATTCCTATCAAAGTCCTAATGTCAACCGTTATTTCATCTGCTTTACACAGTGGGATCCTGGGAATGTTTCTATTATGACATTATTGTTACAACCTTGAGGACAAGGTTGATTTTGAAGGGGTAAGTAGTGTTAGAGAGTGATATTAGATATTTTATTTAGTAGTTTTAATATATTATTTAGTATTTTAATATTTCTAGAATGTTCTTAAGGTTTTGAGATTATGCCACATGTATGACTATTATGCATTTAGAGTTCTATATATTAAAGTGTAATGTGTTATTGGAGATCAATCAATGAAAATCAAAATTATCTTTATTTCTATTTTGTCTTAATTTTTCTCTTAGATTCATAGTTGTTTCATACCTTGTTAGGGTTAGCAATTTTGCTTCCTAACATCCAACCTCAATTCACAAAACACACATCACCAATTAAATATAAAATAATTAATCATCATCATCAATAATTAAATTTAATATTCGTAAATAGTAAATATTCGATAAATAATTCAATATTTTAACAAACAATCATTATTCTAATAAATAATCAATATTTGAATAAAAATTAATATTTGAATAAATAATTAATATTTGATAAGGTTTCATTAATTAATAAAGTTTCAAATTTTAGCAGTGTTTCAAACTTTGAGGAGCTATAAACAAAATTGTGACGGTATAAGTCACAGGATAGTATGCTTTGATTCTATGATGAAGTTATATGATTTTACATCCCAAAGCAGGAGAAGAATAAAGTCTTTGAGCTATGAATATGGTGCGACATTTCTGAAAGGGTTACTGTTTTCTACGGAAAAGACTACAAACCAACCGTTATTTGTACTAAGACAACACTCCAAATTGCAATTAAGCAGGGAAACAAATCATGATAATGGCAAAGATAAGTGAAAAATAATCGCAAGGAGTGGTCAAAGATATTCTAAGATACGAATTGTATGAGATAACTAAGATAATATATCAAGATGTTTAGTACGTTATCATATAGTCTAACACAACAACTGCAAAATCAGCAATTAAGTATCTGAAGGGACAATGGTGTAACTAGTAGTCTTCCAGGACAACAAAACAAGCATAAAACAACCAAAATTTAAAATACCACAATATTGCATATTGTTGACTAATACATTTTTATCAAATGACCTCGTATACTTTACTATGGAAAAAAAGATAGGAAAATTGAAAATAATCGTGATCAAAACATTCATTGCCTTTTTGCTACTGTACCGATATGAAAAGAAGGATTCACATGTTCTAATAGTCATGCGCTACAGTGGGGAAGTAGAAAAAGGATTCACAATTTTAATTTCTTGCGCTACTGTTCCAACAAATATATATATTCCAATTCCAATGGGTTTACTCCAAATATTGAATGGGTCTCTATAATATATCAATTCCAAACACAATTAAATTAACACATCTCAAAGATTATCACTAAAACCTAACAATTTCAAATTCATAGAAAATTTAGGGGTTTCATCCTAAACATATTTCTACCCATTAAACACTATCAAACAATCTCAATAAATATATAAAACTACTGCAAAAAGCACACACCCACAAGGTTACCGCCATTTAAGGGGAGCGTCCGGAAACAGACTGCTTATGGTGATCAGACCAAACCTGTCATCCACAAGAAGGCTAAAACTACTAAGAAAATCGTTCTAAGGCCACAATATCAGGGCTACAAATATGTTGTTCCACAGGCCATCAAGAGGTGCAAGCATTTTGAGATTGGTGGAAGCAACACCGAACAAGGTCGACATCAACATGCCACAAGGCAACTGGAAAGTGTTTGTCGAACCTTCCTAAAAGAAGATCGACGCCAACAGCATGCACAGGTTATACCTGGGGCCAGTTTTAGACAGGTTGACCATGCCATAGATGCCTATTTGCTCCCAGTGTTGTGACCTCTCTAAGGGATATGGCCCAACAAAGGCGTATAGTTGATTATCCATGGAGTAAGGAATCAATATTTGTTTTTGCCCGATGGCAATCTTGTTGCTATCAGAAGAAGGCTCAGGAGTGAAATCCTTAACCTCTTCGTCTTCAGAAGGAATAATCTCAAAGGCCAACGAATTGTTGTCAGTGGTGAGTCTGAAATAAACCTTGCTTTTGGTCATGGTGAAAAGGGGTTTTCTGAAACGAAAGTGGCGAAAAAGGGTTTGGCGTGTTTTCTGCAAAGAAAAATGAGAATGCACAAAGACGAAGTGAAAGAAAACAAAGAAAAGAGACGAGGGAAGATATTTATAGACTTCAATGCATGTATGAATTCCGACACCTGGCACCGGCGTGGAAGCAACTAAACAGTTTGTGTGGGTTTTCGATGCAAGCATTAATGGTGAGTGAGAGCAGTTGTAGCTCCGGTTTTAGTGACGCGACCACTACCGCTTTTAACGCTACTTTCTGATTTCTGTATTTATCCTATGAAGCTTAAAAGGAAGGGGAAAATATCTTAAACTAACCCTGCGTGCAAGTGGTTTCTTTAACAAATGCAAAGAGATCTGGAATCAGGGTTTGGTTATACAAGGGGAAGCTATTAACACCCAGAGTATCTATAGTAATCTATAGGAACATTTATTTACACATATTTTCTACTGCTTTGAATGATTTCTTAAGTCTATCTGCTGTTGATTAGGGAAAGTTTCTCCTTTGTGGGGACTGAGGGAATGTTTTTGTTGTTTTTGGTTTTTCTATTGTTTTTGGAAAGGTGATTGACCTAAGTTTTTTGATTTGTGTGCTTGCTAAGACTTCGCAATCTTATGCCTACGTATTCCCGTAAAGAGATTTGGGATATCAGAGTAATCGTAGTTCCTCCTATTCTATGGGAGGAAATTTGGTGTCTTGTTCAAAGCCCAAGATTGAAGCTAACTGGGTATTTATAACTTGTTCAAAGCCCAAGATTGAAGCTAAAGAGTGTTTGTGTCTTGTTTAAAGCCCAAGATGGGAGCTAAAAGTTGATTGATAGAGAGAGTTTGTCATCTCTAAAGGGAGAAATCTCACTTATTTATCACAAATGTTGAGTAATTGGTTATAAGGGAAGTTACTTTAATTAGGATGTGTGGAATCCAACAATGCCATATCTTCCTTTATAGGAAAATTGAAATATCATGATGGAAGAAGCTTTAACTCAATGTAGAGCAATGCCACTTTTTCCTTCATAAATCTTTCATTCTAAGAGATGGACATTGACTTGGATGTGTAGAATCCAGAGGCTTGCCACTTATATCAGTTAGATGAAAGAGAAACTTTAGCCATGATAAAAGAGGGACTCCAGCTTGGATTTTGAATCAACAAGTGTGCCACTTACATCAATTATCTGGAAAAAAGGTTTTGATTGTTTGTTTTGATATGTGATGTAGAATGGGGATATCCTCTTACAGAGAGGACTCATGGTCTCATCTGTGGGGATGATGGATTTTGTACCTTGATCAAAGCCCAAGGTTGAAGCTAAAAAGGTTGAAAACTGACTCAACTGGGGAGCATTATATCTATCTTGTACAAATCCCAATATTGAGGCTGACTCTTGCTCAGGATTTAATCAAATCCAAGGGAAGGTCTGAACTATTTTGAGGAATCTAAAGGGAAACTTGCTCTTGTTGGGGATTAGAGAATAGTTGATTTATCAGATGCCATGAGGCTCTGATACTCTTGGGGATTTGTTGATAGTAATCTGATCCTGGCTGGGGATTTTTAAAGATGAAAGCCAAATCTTGTTGAGGACCAGAAGGGTCTTAGAGGATGAGTTTGAATGCCTTAAAGGTTTTGACTCTCCTGGAGACTGGTGTATTGATAAAGATGACTAGGGTCTACCTATGTTTTTAGGAAGCCTGAGGGTTCTTGTATTAAGCCCAAGAGGAGACTATGAGGGTGAGACTTTCCAAGTCTACTTGTATGAAGCCCAAGAGGAGGCTGAGACTACCGAAGTCTCTTATGAAGAGGCAGACTCTGGTTGGATAAAGATCATTGTATGATGCCCAAGAGGAGGCCGAGGGTTCTAGAGATGAAGATTAACCCTTGAATGATTGGATGTTCTAGAGTTTTTGACTTTCCTGAGGGTTGAACTAGTAGAGATGACTAAACTATTTCCTATGCTTTTAGGAAGCATTTGGGTCTTTGTACTAAGCCTAAGAGGAGGTTGGGATGCTTCTAGGAAGCCTGTGGGTCCTTGTACTAAGCCCAAGAGGAGGTTGTGGGGAACTTTTAAGAAGCATGTGAGTCCAAGCCTAAGAAAAGTTCAAGAAAGGTTTCACCGAGAAATAATCCTTTCTTTGCTGAACAGTTCTAAGGTTTGAAGAAATTTAAAAGAGGTTTCACCGGGAATTAATCCTCTCTTGTGGAAATGAATTTCTTTGTATAAGAATAAACTAGTTGATTGAACTAAGTTATGAGTATCCTACTGTTTAACCTAAGTGTGAACTGAGGATGACCTAACTGCTGAGGGAACTCTAGACAGGTATACACAAGTATATACAGATAAGTGGTTTAACAGGTATATAAATAAGTATGCATTGAAAAGGTGATGGGTCTTATTCTCTGGATAGAGGCCCAAGTATATTGTGATTGGTTGTATTGATTATCATTGTATGATTAGGGTTTTGAGAAATTGAAGAAAGTTTTGAGAAAACTTTGAATTTGAATTTGTATTAAAAAGAATGTTGTTGTTATTAGAATGAATTGAAAAGAAATTTTGGGGCTTATAACTCAAAGAGAGGCCCAAGTGGTCTAAGAGCAGTTTCACCGGGAATGATGCTTCTCTTAGTACCAGTGTAATTTTAATATTCTTTTTATTGTAAAAAAGGAAAGGATGAGACTTACACTCTATTAAGAGGCCCAAGTTAATATATTTTTGAATGAAAGAATGAAAGAATAGTATTGGGTCTTATACTCGAGGATATGCCCAGTTGTTTTCAAACAGTTTTAAAACAGACAGATGATTTTGAAAAAAAAACAGAGGTATGAGCCTTACAACTCAAGGAGAGGCCCATGGAGGTTGTTTATTGTTTAAAACAAAGTTTATGTACAAAAGATTGGGGCTTATACTCAAGGAGAGACCTAGATGATTTAATCGAAAAACACGGATCGTACTGCGATACCAAAATACGTTGTGGGACTTATACTATAACAGAGGCCCATAATTTATTTATGTACATAGGGGGGGAGGTTGAATCTTACACTCTAATAGAGGCCCAAGTGTGTTTGAAATGAAGTTTTGAAAGATTGAATCAAAGAAAACCCTAATTTCATTTTTTAAAGATATTTTTCAAAGAAAATCAATAAAAAATGATTAAAAAAAATACCAGAAAAATTCAATAAACATGTTATGAATTATGATTAAGGTTTAGAAAATGAAGTTTTATTAACATGATGATTTAAAATCAAATTGGTTTTGAAAAATCAAGGAAAAGAAGTTATTTAAAATGTTAAAAAAAAAATTAAAATAAAAATCTTTAAAATATTCAAAAATATATCAAATAAAAAATAGTTTTTTGATTTTTTTGTGGAATAAAATATTTAAAGTTGTGAAGGATTTATGTGTAAAAAGTTATTTGAAAAAGATTAAAATTGGAGGAGAAATTAATTTTTGAAAATAATTAAAAATTAAAAAATTTGAAAAAGATTTGAAAAAAGGCGCCAACGGTCATCTTCTTCCTCACGCATGTCCTCCATGGCTGTTTTGCAAAACCTCTCCTGTGCAGATGGATAACCATCTTTGTTTTTGCACAATTTGATAAACTCAAGCCCTAATGTACAAATCTGCCTTGCAAAATAGTTTGCAGCAAGGCATGTTGCAGCTGTCATAACCTCTAGCTCAGATGGAGTTTGATGAAGTTCTTGGACATTTTGGAAAGCTGATATATTCTATTTCAACATGATGTCCAACTTTGTTTTTGAATCAACTTGAATTACAATGAAAAATGCCTCTACATTTTGGAAAAAATAAAGCAGATTCTGGCTTAGTGAAAATTTCACTAAGTGTTGGAAAAATGTCATTTTCATATTTTTAGCCACTTTGATCACTCCCTAGCTAAAAATCCATGAAGAATTGGAATGAGATGTAGTTAACACTTTTGAATTATGTAATGAGAGCTACAAATCCAGCTTTGGACCATCCAAAATGGTTGCTTAGATCTCAAGTTATGGTCCTTGGAAGTTGGTACCCTAGCCACTTTGTTCCATAACTTAGAAAAATTCTAAGTTTTTCATGCTTACCCCGTTTACAAGTTAACTCACTTCTTTGATTTTTCTTGATGAATGATGATTCAAATCACATATTAGCATTGTTTTAGGGTTAAGGAACTTTGGTTGACCAAAAATCCAAAAAGTCAAACTTGGATTTTTGTACAGTTGACTTTTTCATCAGATGAAATTTTGACTTTGTGATCCCTTTGTGAAATCAATCCTTGGGCTCAATTAAACTTCATGGGTGGCCTCCAAGGGTATTTAGGAATGTCTTGGACCCCTCCCCAAGGTTTGAGATCAAGGGTAGGTCAACATTAAAGGATATGGTTGACTTTTTCCATCAGAACCCATAATTTGTGAGCAGATGGTTTTGAGTTCTTGGGGCTTATGACTTGAGCTCTTTGAGTCAATCAAATCTTGTGGACATATCAATATGATGTACTTGAGGTCTTTGAAGTTCATTTTGGAGCCTCAAGCCATGCCTCACTTCAAAAGTTAACTCAAGGGTTGAATTATGTCAAAACCCTAATTTCTGATTTTTTGATAGATGGGCCTTCAAGGTGATTTTGGCATTGTGGATGGGCTCTTGAGATCCTTTTGAGTTTGTTAGACCATACATTGAGGTATTGGCTCATGCCCAGATGGAAATTTTCATCTCGAGGCCTCAGTCGACCAAAATCCTAATTTGGTGACACTGGAGATCTTGAGGCTTGATCCACTTGGTATATTGCAACCAGGTGCTTAATTCTTGATGTGGGAGACCTCTTGATCCTTCATGGATGTTTGAGAGGCTATACAAGTTGAATATCATGTTATTTCTTGATTGATCTTTTATCTAAATGCTCTGAGAGGGGTTAAAACCCTAATCTTTGATTGTGAAGAATGCCTAACAATCCCTGAGGAGATTGATGAGGCATAAAAGTACATCCATATTGTGGTAATGAGCTTCACAATGATGGGAAATCTTGGTGGTCAAAATTTGGGGTATGACAGATGCCCCTATTTAATCTTCTTGGACCCGAAGGTGTGAATGGCGAAGGTATTCGGGCATTCGAAGGTGCAAGAGGATTAAATATCGGAATACCCAAAATTTTGATGGTGGTTATGAATGGATGCTTTCCCATCCATCTTTTTTTGCTAAATAATGATGTTTAGAAAAGGTAAAAACTTCCCCTCGACCCTGGTTTTTAGCCAAGGAACTAGTACCAGTTTCTTTTGTCAATAAACTTCCCCTCAATCCTGGTCTTCAGCCAAGGAAATGGTCTCAGTTTCTTTTGTAAATAATCTTCCCCTCGATCTTGATCTTCAGCCAAGGAACTGGTCTCAGTTTCTTTTGTCAATAAACTTTTTTGACAAGGGACGCTATTTGTAGCAGTTTTTCCTCAAACTTCTCGCCGAATTTTCCTGGGGATATGCCATTTGACGGGAAAAAGTTTTGATGTTAGACTTGATGGGGAACCCATTCATCTGAGTTGTAGAGGTGTTCAAACTTCTCTGTTGGAGACGCCATTTATTGACTCTACTGGGGAAAACGAGTCTCTTGAGAGACAGTTTCCTGCTTGGGGATATTACATCATACTTTTCCTCGAGATCTTCTCGGAGAAATGCCATATGATGCAATCCAATTTTGAGGTGCTGATGACTTCATTATCATTGATTCTCTTGGGGAGAAAAAATAATGTGTTGCTGAGAGTCTTCGGTTGAGGGGCTTTCTCTGGGGATTTTACTTAATCCAGGAAAGCGAAGATATCATCTTCAATGGAGAAGAGTGGCATTCGTCGACTGTCTTGTTGTCTTTCAGAGGTTCAAGTTATCAAAGTGGTCGAGGACCAACTCCAATCTAGAAATAAACTGGGGAGAAATTGTTCAGACACAACATTTCCTGATGAGGAAAGAACTGACAACTCGATTGATAAGAGGACTTTTATCACTAGGGGCTAAGACCGACTAGAGTGATAGTGATGCAATATGAATATGAGTATGAATTAATAATGCATGATGTATGTATGTTTATGCTGACAAAATTGACACGACATACAGACTAGTGGATGAACATGACTGAATACTCGGCCACTGCAGGGGATAAAAAGTATCACTGGTTCAAGATAGCAATTTTGCCTTGCTTAGGAGAAATGCCCATGTGGGGAAAAATAATTGTTCAATCAGTCTTAGGAGATATGAACTCTCCTGGGGATATCAGATGGGAAAATCACATCTGATACAGTTGATCCTTCATTCAGGCGTACTAGTTTTAGAAGGAGTACTTTGATTCTGCACTTTGAGGTTCAACCACCTTCGGAGAAACAGTCGATGTTCTTTCGATGTTCAACAGTCAAAAGAATTGCCATTTTTATTTTAAAAGCAGAAAATTTTTGACAAGTAAATTCATTTTTATTTTATTTCAAAAATAGTTGATCATGTTAAAAATGTCATTTTGTAAAGGTAAAACAAATAAGAATTGCAAACAAAAGCATTAGGGCTCAAATTTTATTGATAGGATGGAAATCAGCCAAGCGCGTGATTCCGTAGAGTATTTACAAAGTCTAGAAAATGGTAATTTAAGGGAAAAGGGCTACATTGAAACATAACGACCATTATCGTTCTACCAACTTTGAATTCTGGACATCCTGAGCTTCTGTCTAAGCTGACCTTGACTGGAGTTTTCCTGATGGATGGCATTACTGCTGAGGAGTTGAACTGATCAGACGTAGTTACTTGTTAATAATCCCTAATTTTTGCCTGGATTGTACTTTGAGATTTCCAATCCATCGGAATGATTTTTGTTTATGTCTCTAATTTTTTCCTGGACCGCCCTTTCGGATTTTCAATCCACCGAGACTTTTTTTTTTTTTTAGGCGAAGTATTTCTTGACTACGTCAACATTCGTGGTGTAGGCGAATTCCTCTCCATCCATGGTTGCAAGTCTCAAGGCGCCGCCTGAGAAGGCTTTCTTGACCACATAGGGGCCATCATAATTCGGAGTCCATTTGCCCCGGGAATCAGTGAAAAATGATTGTATCTTCTAGAGCACAAGGTCTCCTTTTCTGAAGATGCGAGGTTGGACCTTTTTGTCAAATTCCTTCTTCATTCTTTGCTAATACAACTGACCATGGCACAAAGCCGTTATTCACTTTTCTTCGATTAGGTTTAGTTCATTGTGTCGACTTTGACACCATTCAGCTTTTGTTAACTTAGCTTCCATCAATACCTGGATTGATGGGATCTCTACCTCTATGGGAAGCACTGCCTTCATGCCATATACTAGAGAGAAAGGGGTTGCCCCTGTTGAAGTGCGGACAAATGTGCGATAATCGTGAAGAGTAAAGGGTAGCATCTCGTGCCAGTCTTTGTAGGTTACAACCATCTTTTGAACAATCTTCTTGATGTTCTTGTTAGCCGCTTCTACCGCGCCGTTCATCTTAGGCCGGTAGGGAGATGAGTTATGGTGTTCAATCTTGAACTCAACACACAACTCTTTCATCATCTTGTTGTTCAAGTTAGATCCATTATCAGTAATGATCTGGCTTGGAACACCATAACGACAGATGAGATTGTTTTTGATAAATCGGACCACGACTTGTCGGGTTACATTGGTGTATGATGCTGCTTCGACCCATTTGGTGAAGTAATCAATAGCTACCAGGATGAACTGATGTCTGTTTGAAGCCTTGGGCTCAATCATGCCAATCATGTCGAGTCCCCATATAGAAAAAGGCCATGGGGAAAAGAGAACTTTGAGACGCATTGGCGGTATATGGATTTTGTCTGAATATATCTAACACTTGTGACATCTCCTCATGTACTTGTAGCAATCAATTCCCATGGTCAACCAATAGTACCCTGCTCTCAGAATTTTTCTCGCCATTGTGTGTCTGTTGGCATGAGTGCCAAAGGAGCCTTCGTGAATTTCTTTTATCAGCATGTTTGCTTCTGGTCTATCTACACATCGGAGCAAGACCATGTCGAAATTTCTCTTATAGAGTGTATCACCGCTCAGGAAGAAACTGCCTGCCAATCTTCTGAGGGTCTTTTTGTCTTTTCTGGATGCCCCAAGTGGGTACTCTTGTTTTTGAAGGAAGCATTTGATATCACGATACCAAGGTTCGTCATCTATGACTGCTTCAATCGCGAAGATGTAAGCGGTCCTTTCAAGGCGCATTATTTCGATCTTAGGTATGTCGTTCCATTGACCTACACTAATCATGGAAGAGAGAGTGGTTAATGCATCAGCCATGTGATTCTCTTCACGAGGGATGTGATGAAACTCGATTCTGTTGAAAAATGGTAACAACCTCCTCACGTAGTCTTTGTAAGGAATCAGTCATGATTGGTACATATTCCAATCTCCTTTGATTTGATTGATAACCAGGGCTGAGTCTCCATACACATCCAAGTTCTTGATCCTTAAGTCGATCGCTTCTTCGAGACCCATGATAGAAGCTTCGTATTTGGCCTCGTTGTTGGTACATTTGAATGTCATTCGGGTGGTGAAAGGAATGTGGGTACCCTGAGGTGTTATGATGATCACCTCAATTATGTTTCTATAATGGTTGACAGCTCCGTCAAAGATTAGTCCCCATTGGGAACCCGGTTCCAGCCTTTCACTGGGTAGCGGTTCATCGCAATCTTTCATTTTCAAATACATGACATCTTTGTCTGGGAAGTCAAATCCGAAAAATCCTTGATCGTTAATCGATTGATGAGCCAAATGATCGGCTAAAATACTTCCTTTGACGGCTTTCTGAGCATGGTACTCAATGTCGTATTCTGATAACAACATCTGGCAATGGGCGATCCTTCCCGTGAGAGCAGGTTTGCCAAAGACATACTTGATTGGATCCATTTTGGATATTAACCAAGTAGTGTGACGAATCATATACTGGCGATGGATTTTGGCTACCCATGCTAGAGCACAACAAGTTTTCTCAAGCATAGTGTACCGAGTCTCGCAGTCGGTGAATTTCTTGCTCAAATAATAGATGACAGACTCTTTCCTTTTGGTTTTGTCTTGTTGGTCAAGTACACAACCCATTGAGAATTCCAAGAATGTTAGGTAGATAATCAACGGTCTTCCCTCTATTGGAGGTGATAGAATCGGTGGATTCAACAGGTATTCCTTGATACTGCCGAAGGCGGTTTGGCAGTCTTCTCTCCAAACGCAGTCCTGATTCTTTTTGAGTAATTTGAAGATCGACGCACATGTCGGGGTCATGAGGAATATAAATCTGGAAATGTAGTTCAAACGTCCCAGGAATCCTCTGACTTGTTTTCAGTCTTTGGAGAAGGAATTTCTTGAATGGCCTTGACCTTGTTAGGATCAACATCAATTCCTTTCTGGCTGATGATGAATCTTAGGTGTTTTCCTGAGCGAACACCGAACGTGCACTTATTGGGATTCATGCGGAGTTTGTATTTTATCAGACCCTCGAATAGTTTTGATAGGTGGGTCACATGCTCCTCTTCCGTCTTAAATTTGGCAATCATATTATCGACATACACTTCTATTTATCTGTGTAGTCATGGCCCGTTGATAGGTTGCCCCAGCGTTCTTCAAACCGAACGACATTATCTTGTAACAAAAGGTGCCCCATGGGGTGATAAAGGAAGTTTTCTCCATGTCTTCTGGCGCCATTTTAATTTGCTTATAGCCCGAGAATCCATCCATGAAGGAGAAGACTTTGAACTTCACGATACTGTCTACCAACATGTCAATGTGAGTAAGGGAAAGTCATCCTTTGGACTGGCTTTGTTCAGATCCCTGTAGTCTACACACATTCTGACCTTTCCGTCTTTTACGGAACTGATACTATGTTGGATAACCATTAAGGATATTCTGATGTGGCGAGGAAACCTGCATCAATCTATTTCTGTACTTCCTCTTTGATTTTGATGGCCGTATCCGGGTGAGTCCGTCTTAGCCTTTGTTTTACTGGTGGACATTCTGATCTTAACGGTAGATGATGTTCCACGATGCTGGTATTTAACCCTGGCATATCCTGATAGGACCAAGCGA
This sequence comes from Lathyrus tuberosus, assembly GCA_022829125.1. Classification (NCBI taxonomy): domain Eukaryota; kingdom Viridiplantae; phylum Streptophyta; class Magnoliopsida; order Fabales; family Fabaceae; genus Lathyrus; species Lathyrus tuberosus. The sequence continues at coordinate 2,385,918 of JALAZF010000516.1, forward strand.
ATACATCGGGAAATTCTTTGAGAAGCTTTATCAAACCTTCTTTGACAGTCGGACTGAGCAGCACCCCAATCTTGACTTCTTTTCTCTCTTCTTCTGAACCTAAGTTGACCGTTTCCAACGGCTCTTTGTAAGGTTCAATGGACCTTTCCTCTTGTATGAGTAATCGGGAGATCTCTTCTGGAATTTCTTCGTCATTTTCTTCTTCAGTCTCAAATACCAGGAATTCAAAGTTGGGAGAAGGCATTGGATCATATGTTTCAATGGGGTTTAAAACAAGCAATCTGCACGACGTGATGATTGTTTTTAGAAGAGATAGAGAGAATGCAAGAGTGTGTGCAATGTATTTTCTGAAAAATACTTGTCTTTATTATTTGAGTTGTTTTTAGGATTACCATTTTCTGAAAAAGCGAAAAGAGAAAATAGCAATAAAATTCGGGAATTATAGAACGACGTTATTTTATTTATGATTTTGTCGATTCTTGAAACTACAGCCCTATAAAACAAAACTTTGTCACTTTGGGAAAAGCGAAGAGGGATATTTACAGAAAGTGAGCCCTATCAAAACATCCGTTTCACCTGGGCAAGGTGAAAGGTTAAAACAAAGACGACAATTACTTAGACTTATGGATGATTTTCGGGACATCGATAGCAACCCATTGGCGGCGAACTCCTCGGTGAATCACAAAGTCTGGTACCTTCCTTCTTGGTTTATCTTCAAAAATGACGCTGATTTCTGGTGGAGAAGGATCGTCGGAGTCTGTTTCCCAGGCAGAGTTATCGTAGACGAACTCTTCTGTTGTATCTTGCACATTGTTTGCACTCTCAGGTGGATCTCCCCATCCATTTGGCTGGATATCTTCGAGCCTGATACGAGAGCTTTCAGGAGCGGTGTACTTGACCAAGAAGTCGTACTTGCCACTCGGTTGTCCTAAAGTGTCCCATACTTCCATGGAACTGGAGGAATCATCCCTTTTGATGACATTGACCTCGAGAAAAGTAAATTTAAGGAACTCTTGTCCTGCGCTCTTTGCAAATTCATCGTTGTACGGGATATCTCCAGAATTCCCTGAGTAATGATCCCATGATTCGGTGGGGACGCAGGTATTCTTTTCAATGATGCTCAGTTGATAAGCATCGTTGGGCTGACTCTTTTTCCCTAAGTCTCCTAGGTATGGCTGCCAGATAGGCAGGCCATCCATTGGGCCATAATAGTCATGGTCAAAGTTGTCTTTCATCAGAGTGTCCTCCTCTAATGAGTTTGATGGAGCACGACATCCTTCTGGATCACAATCTCCGTATATCATTTTGATGTCTGATCTTGGTATATATCTCGGACTTTGCATGGGATAGAAAAATGGCGTAGGCAACTCTTCCTGAGACATATATCCATCCTCGTTAAGATAGGACTTCCACTCGTCATCTGTATCGGAGGAATCACCCTCGTTGATGGTATGGACTTCTTGAGACACTGGGTGAAGAAAACATCCACTGTGGAAGAAATCCTGAATGGGATGAAGACTTTCATTGCTAGTAGTAGTCGGGGTACAGGTTGACGAAAAACTAAGACCTTTCTTTGTCTTGTTGTTAGTAGGAATGACAAGTTGTCCCCATCCTTTTGCATTGTTACTTTTGATTACTTCGAGAGCATCTTTGTATGAGGAAATCAATGTTCCTCTTTCTGATTGGTTGTCTTTGCTCACCGAAAGTGCTTGGAACTGAGTTCCAATAACCTCCTCTGGTTCTACACAAGTGGACAATGATAAGTTGCTCATGATTAAGGCTAGCTCTCTACAGACTATGACTAGTTGGTCATTTTTTATGAACTTCAGCTTCTGGTGAAGTGTCAAAGTGCCCCAGCCTCGTGTATCCAAGGTCTTCCTAACAAACAACTGTATGCTGCCCGGATGTCTATGACCTGGAAAGTGACTTGGAAAGTGTGAGGATCGATAGTTATGGGAAGGTCGACTTCGCCGATAACTATTTTTTGAGATCCGTTAAATGCTTTGACGATGACCTCACTGCCTCTCATTGGAGATCCTTGAAATGATAGTCACATCAAAGTAGACTTGGGCATAACATTCAGAGCTGATCTGGTGTCTACCAGTATGTTGGCTAATGCATCGTCCTGGCAGTTGACTGTAATGTTAAGCGCCATTTTGTGTTTTTTGCCTTCTTCTGGTAGTTCTTCATCACTAAACCCCAAGTTGTTGCAGGAAGTGATGTTGGAGATGATGCTGTCGAATTTTATTATTGTTACATCTTCTTCCATAAAGGCCTGCTCTAAGACTTTCTGTAGAGCTTCTCTGTGAGCTTCGGACCTGAGTAAATGAGATAACACAAAGATTTTTGAAGGAGTTTGCAACAGTTGATCAACAATGTTGTACTCACTCTTCTGGATGAGGTTTAGCATCTCATCGTTGTTCTTTGAAAGGTTGGGATTACTTGATTGACCGGCTGGTTGATTTAGAACTTATGTTTAAGGTTCCTTTTCTCTGGTGGGTTCTCCAACTCCTCGGTTGAAGACCCGACAGCTCCGTGTCACTCGACTGATGTCTGCAATATTCACAACAGAGGGTAATGGAGTTTCCTTTCCATTCTCAATTGTTGTTGCACTGTATTTGTAAGGGATAATAGGATTTGTACGGTACTGGTCCCGACAAATAGATAACTACAGGAGCCTTTTGATTTTTCTGACCATCATAGCTTGCCTCAATTGGTTCGAGGTTGAGAATCTTCCCACTATCAAGGGGAACTCTTGATTCATGGAGTAAAGGGATTATGGTGCATATATCTTTGGCCATTTCTTGTTTGGGGATTAAGACAACATTTTTGCCTTGATCGGGAAGATAGTCTGACATTATGTTGATCGGACTAGAGCTTGAACATGGTTGAACCTCTTTGTGGTCCAATTGACTCTGAAGGGCTGATCGCACGAGGTAGCATCCTTGGTTATTCTCTGAGCAAACTCTACAGTGCTCATAGTTATGTGGTGGCACCCGACCACGTCCGCTTTGTATGCAGTGTAACCTTACTAGATCTATTTCCATTGATCGAACATCCTGACTTTGATGCCTAGTAGGGTTCCCGTTAATCATACTAACTTGTTGTGTGTTTTCATCTAGATAGATCGGAAGCCACCAATGGTTCAACAAGTATTGCAGTTTTCTTTGAACGAGTGCATATCCTTGGTCCCCCTCACGACATACCTTACAGTTATGATAATCGTACGAAGTTAGAAAATCGAGCTGGACTTGCTTAGCGTGTAATTCCACCAAGCTGGTATTCATCAAGCGAATATCAAAGATTTGAATCATATTGACTTGATAATGACTTCTATCACGGTAATCCTGAATCCATCCTAGATCCATCTGACGCTGGAGGGCCTGTACAAAAGAGCATCCCTGATTGTTTACCAAGCAGATCCGACAGGAATCGTAATCGTGCCGTGGCAGATCATGATGCTGGCTTTGCCTTGAGTGCATTGCCACCAAGTTGAAATTCATTGAACGGATATCGTGGTTTGGAATGATGTTGGAATTTTCATAAGTCATGTTGACTTCACGAATTCAGTGATCTCGGATCCACCCGAGATCCATATGTTCTTGTAGAGCTGATTGCACCATAGAACATCCTTGATTATTCTTTAAACAGATATCACACTGGTGATAATTATGAGACGGTACATGACTGTACCCGCTCTGTCTGCAATGCATCCTGACCAGATTGGTTCCCAATAGGAGTACATCATGAATTTGATAACCGCGGTTAAATTCTTCCTCTATCAAATTTACTGTAGTTTTCTTATGTTGAGGCAACGGGTTCGTCTGAACATTTGGATTTGTATCCTTGAAGGATAAGACCCCGTTCCTGATAAGCTTCTGTACATCAGATTTGAAGCTGAGATAGTATTCTATGTTATGCCCGTGTCCTCCTTGATGGTAAGGGCAAGTCTGATCTGCTTTGAACCAAAAAGGCAGATTTTTTGGTACTGTAAGAGGAGGCCTGGTTTGGACGTGCCCCTTGACCAGTAGTAGTGGAAACAGTTCTGTGTACAACATTGGTATAGAGTCAAACCCTGGTGGTCGTGTTGTACGGTTGTTGTTGTACTGAGGACGAGCCTGCTGGAGAGACTGTTGTGTCCTTTGCTGATATTATTGTTGATTCAGTTGGCTCTGAGCAACCTGTGGTTGATACATTGGAACAGGCGCAGGGTTGATAGAAAGAGTTACATCTGCTACTGGTTGGTATCTTCACCTTTGCTTTCCGAAAGAGATATTACCAATATCTTGCTCTTTTTTCTTAGGGAAAGCACTACCGTATCTTTTGGTACTGCTTGATGGTCCTGTATCTTTGACCATACATCCTTCTCGGACTGCTTCTTCAAGACGTACTCCCATATTCACCATTTTAGTAAAGTCGCTGGGCGCACTGGCGACCATTCGGTCGTAGTAAAACGAGCTTAAAGTTTTCAAGAAGATCTTTGTCATCTCTTTTTCCTCAAGAGGTGGACAAATCTGGACGGCAATTTCACGCCATCTCTGAGCATATTCCTTAAAGGTTTCCTTATCTTTCTGCGACATGGCTCTGAGTTGATCTCTATCTGGTGCCATGTCCAGGTTATACTTATATTGTTGAATGAAGGCAGCGCCAAGATCTCCGAACGTGATGATCTTGGTGCGGTTTAAACCCATGTACTATTTGAGTGCGGAACCGGTTAAACTATCTTGGAAGTAGTGGATCATTAGCTATTGGTTCTCTATCTGAGTTGACATCTTTCAAGCGTACATCACCAAATAACTTTGAGGGCAAGATTTTCCCTTGTATTTCTCAAAGACATGCACCTTGAATTTGTGCGGTATTTTCACATTAGGGACCAAGCAAAGGTCTGCGGCGTCCTTTCCAAACAAATCATGACCGCGAATGGCATGCAGTTCCTCCTGCATCTCTAGAAACTGTTCTTGGAACTCATTCAATCTGTCGTACATAATTTCATTTCCACCAGAAGGTAACTGTGGAATCTGTCCTTTCGGGACAGTGTGTACCACGCGTGGTGGTATAGTCATTATGGTAGTGACTCTTAGTGCTTTCCTATCCCAAAGTTTGTAACCTTCAGGAGTTGCTGTCGTGTCCCTGGCATCTTCGCTTTCCCGAAGTTTGTAACCTTCAGGCCCAGCGGTTCCCGCTGTAGTTTTCGGATCTTCTGTGATCGGCGGAATATATCCTTCCGAGATATAGTTGAGTGGCATGCCCCAGGGACGATCTTTAGGCATGTTGTACCGAGGATCATACTTTTCCACTATGGGCGTAGATGTGATCTCTGAGATCATAGTCCTTTGTTGTTGTATTTGAGCTGCTGCCAGAGATTGCATGTCATTGTGAAGTTTCCTTAGATCTTCTTTCAGAGTGTCAATTTCTTCTCTCAACTCTCTGTTCTCTTCCTCGAGATCATCCATTTTCTTTTGTTGATTGGCCCGAGTATTGTACGAATGAGACAGTTTGACTCTAGAATCGAGACACAAATGTGAGATTTGTAGGTAAGAAGAATGCGTTACGTGAGAATGATGAATGATATGCAATGATTATATATTAATAATTTTTTTATCAAAAGAAACTTCAACAATTGGATTGCAAGTATCATACAGTGGGGAGACCCCATTTTATTGAATTCAAAGATTGCGGAAATTGAGATACAGTAATTTACAAAGTGCTGTAAAAGGAAATTTCTAGACTTATGGATCCTGAGTCCTCTCTGAGGAGAGCTCAGGTGCTGGTTCTGGTATTTTCTTTTTTTTAACCGGGGCTCTTGAGCCGTTGTCGGGTTTTCATCCTTTTGCCAAGTGAAAGGAGCAAGCAAATTCCTTCGCTCTTCTTAATTTTCTACAACATGTTGCTCTAAAATCTAGATCAGAGCATCTTTTTCTTTCAACAGTTGTTGTATTTTGGTACACTCCACATTGAGAATGCGGTACTTGTTCTTCCAAGATTTCTTTTCCCGTTGAACTTTGTTGAGAGTGACCTGAAGTTTTTTCGTATCAGACATAAAATAAAGGACATATTCCTTTAACAGAAGATCTTCTTAACAAGGGTAAGGCATCCTCAGCTTGAGAGCTCTAGCTTGTACCCAGTGGAGATAAGGTTCAACATAGATACAGTCTGGTTTTCCTAGAGACTCTCTTCCCTTTCGGTGAACACGTTTCCAGGCATGCACTATTTCTGTCTTTAGTGCCCTGTCACTTTCTCTTTCCTTGAAGAAAAGACCTTCCAGATGATCATTACGCGGGATATGTCTCATCGGGTATCCGAATTGACGACGAACTAAAACTGGATGATAATTGATTCCTCTTTTAGTTCCTATGAGGGGTACATTAGGTAAGTTTCCACAACGGTCAATGATTCTTATCCCCTCATAGATCTGATTGTACCAATCGATGTCAGAGTTGGTAAGAGACATGATTCTCTGTGACCAACGCAGAGTACTCTTATGATCCCAAAAGGCAGCAGCCTTAGGTAAATAGAAAGTGAACCATTTGTATAGCAGGGGTACACAGTATGTGATCATTCCTCCGCTGTACAAATTCCTTAAGTATACAGAATGGTAAGCATCTGCGAGTAAGGTCGGTACAGGGTTTCCAATCAGAAATATCTTAATGGCATTGATATCAATGAAGTTATCGATGTTGGGAAAAAGGAACAACCCGTAGGTGAGTAGAACAAAGATCTCTTCGAAAGCAGTAACGTTTCCTATACTAGCAAAGTACAGGGCTTTCTCTATCAGAAACTTGGCCGATAAACCTGGGATTCCATTCTTAGCGGTCATGTGAGTCCTGACTTTTGACTCATCCAAATGGATTGCTCTTGTAATGGTTTGATCCTTTGGAATTTCTTCCAGTCTAGAAAATGGAGCTTGGTCAGTAATGGGTAAATCAGTCAGGTGAGAATACTCCTCCAGTGTTGGTGCTAATTGATAATTCGGGAATGTGAAACAGTGATAAACCGGATCGTAAAACTGAATCAGAGTAGACAGTATTTCTTCAAATTCATGGACCCTTAACAAAGACAGGAGTCCTCCGTACTTAGCTCTGAAAGCATCAGGGTTGGTGATCATCCTCGCCAACCCTCTCAAATCCTCTAATTTTGGAACCTTGAAGGTGTACTTGTGAGTCTTCCTTCTACCGAAATCCATAACGCAATCTTTCTCTCTCTGATATTTGCAATCACTTTCTTAGTTTAATTTGAAAAAGAGAGACTAGAAGAGAAAAAATTTCTATGTTTGAAGTTTTTTAATGAAATGAATGCATGAATGCAGCATACAAAAACATAGAAAAAACATGGGTCAAAGGTTCAACGTCACGAGCATGGATTCATGGCTCTACCCATTCCCAAAGGTTGTACTGGTGAATTTTGTACCTGTCCTCACAATCATTGACCTCCCTTGGGATAACAACAGCAGGCTGGTTCACCCGAGCGAGCTGCAGTATCTTAGGGTAATCTCAAATGAGGGTAGTATCGTGTGACAACTATTTCCGATAGCTTCCGCACTACAAAATAGTCACATGGTCTCAGTCTACTAAATCCTCAGTTTCATGGATACCACAATCGAACAATCTGCTTTCAACAACCGAAGTCATTTAGACATTGAATCCGAAAAGGATTCGATGGTCTACCAGGATCGCTTATTCGGGAATCACTCCCTATAAGATCACCCGTCTATGCCATCACTTATCTTAGGTATCACTCAAACATTCCACATGCGGCATCACCCGCAATCCCATTAGCAGAAAAATAAACGAGGATATCCAGTAGGAAAAGCGATATATATTTATTCCTAAAATTAACATCCTAAACCTCTTAAGAGTTCTAGTCTATAATCCTAACAGAACAAATGACTCCCCAGCAGAGTCGCCATTTTACTGTAGCGCGCGGTTTTTATCGGTGACGCGACCACCTTATCGTAGAATTTGGGTTTTCTCCTTAATAAAGAAGAGGGGTTGCTACTTTCTGATTTATTATTTATCCCATAAAGCTGGAAGGGAAAGGGAAGTGATCTCAAACTAACCCTGCACGCGAATGTTTAACTGAACAAATGCTTAAAGAGATTTGGGGAGTTCGGGGTCAGGTTATACAATGGGGAGTTGTCAATTATCCATCCTATATGTGGTTATTCACAGGTTGTTAGCTTTAGGCTTCGCTTTGTACTTGATGGTGTTTATCCGTTAATGGGTTGGGAAAGTTTCTTAGGAAATATGAAAGTGTGAGTGAGTTTTTGTTGATGATCGGGTTTTTCTGATGTTTTTGGTAAGGTACTGGACCTAAGTTTTGATTGGTATGAAGGAACTGTGTCGCTCCCGAAAGATTCGCATCCAACGGTACAAACGCGAGAGTGGCGCAGAAGAACACAGAGTCGCCAGCAATGTGTATTTATCCCAAGAGAGGGAAAGGAAACACTGCATAAACCTGAAAGGAGGGAAAGAGCATGGTCACGCGACCGAGAGAACGGGTACAGGAGTCGGTTACGCGAAGGGAAGGTGTTAGCACCCAACACGTCCATCGTACTCGATGGGATCCATGCTTGTTGTCTGCATCAAAGGGTGTCGTCAACTGGAACTCCACTGATACTGGACCGAAGAAGAAACGAGAACGGAAAGAACAGAGAAACGAAGAAGAAAAGAAAAAAAGAAGAGAAGTGACTCGATAGGACATCGCTCGTCCTATGCCTACGTATTCCCTCGGTGCAATGGGAAAGTCAGAGTCAATGTAGTTCGGACACGAACTAAGGGGGGAGGTTGCTCGCCAAGACAATCGCTATCTTGTGCCTACGTATCCTCAATCGGACGAGAAAGAGGAAATCAGAGCAGTCGTAGTTCGACCTACGAGGTCGAAAAGAGACAAAGAGGTGATAAAGAAAGGTTGTGAAAGAAATGTGCTCGGAGAGATCTCGCACGATCTCCTGCCTACGTATCTCGCTCGCACGCGAGAATCAGAGCGACGTAGTTCCCCTCACTAGGGAAAAAGGAAAGGTGGAAGGGTCTCAATCGCAAGGGTGCGAGAGAAGGGTGCTCGCCAAGGATAGGGATCCTCGTGCCTACGTATCCTCAGTCGGACGAGAGAGAGGAAGTCAGAGCGTCCGTAGTTTGTGGGAACGACCACGAAACAAGGGGAGGAAATTGGTGAAAAATGGAGAAGGTAGCTCGCCAAGATCTACGCAATCTTGTGCCTACGTATCTTTACTCGGACGAGAATAAAGAATTAGGGCAGTCGTAGTTCGTGGGTACGACCACGGATGGGTAAGTGTTTTTTACGTGAGCGACGAGCTCTTTTCTGAAAAAAAGAAATTTGAAACCCAACAATCCCGAAGGATAAAAAGATTTGAATTTGTTTTGTGTTTTTTAGACAGAAGTGTTTTAAGTTAGTTCGTAACTCACATTGCACCAAAGTCTACCATGCGGGAAGGAGTGAGTCGCATGGTCGCCCCCGAATGGGACGTATGCTAAACACCCTAAAAGAAGAGAGGAGACCCTTCGTTCTTCACTTCCTACACTTAAGGCTCGAGCGCAATATACGTTATATTTTATTAAGTGTTTTCAAGAAGTTTGAGATGAGAAGAGAAGCGACACAAAAGGAAACTCTAAAGGGAAACTAAGAGTCCTAATGTTATCATGCGTGAATGTCCTGTGGTTAGTGAGGTTTAGGAGAGACGACTACCTAACCTAATGCTAATCCTACTCCAAGCTTAATCGAAAATTAAGTTGGACTAGGTAGCTCTAAAGGGAGAGAATCCAAGACTTAAACAAGTCTTGAGACTCGAGGGGTGAAAAGAGTGAAAGATAAGGAGGAGAAAGAGAAGTGAAACACAAGTGGCCTAAGCTCACTTCAAACACAAGTATGAAAGTTAAAAGATAAAGGAAGAAAGTAAAATGTGGAAGCATATCCACACTCAAACAACTTACCATTTGCCCCTGAAAGTGTTAGAAGTATTCACATATGACAAAATGAAACTCAAACAAGCATAAGGCAATAAAGAAACAAGTTCTAAGGTAAATCAAACATCAAGTTCAGAACCTAATGGTCCTACTGGCCTCTAATATTAGTCATGCACAATTAGTCAAAAAGAAAAGGGAGAAGTCAATCAAGTACCATTCAAGTCATTAAAGAAGGAGTGAGATGAAAAAAAGTGATCATGTGAAGCAACCAAGTCAAAATTCCACAAAGTAAACCAAGTCCAGAAGTGACACAATCCTAAATATGTGCCTAAACAAGATCTTCAAACATCATTCAAGTCATACAAACACTTTCACAATCAATTAAGAAGCAAAGAAGAAGAAGTAAAGTGAAGTGAAGCATGATTCATTTTTGTGAAACAAGTGACTTAAAGTGCAAGGCAAACATCAAACATACGAAGATGAGATCCAAATATCACAACCAGAAGTCAATTAACATGCTATCAATTCTCAAACAAGACCCCAAATTATGGCACAAGTGCCTTCATGATCAAGCAAACCAAACATGAAGCATACATTCACAAATTGGACAAGTTAAAGTTCATGCTTCAAAGAAATAACAAACATGCCTAAAAAATTATGTCATCTAGTATTCAAGCATCTCAGACATGTATAATTGACATATCAAAGCCACAAGCAATGAATCAGAACCAAAGTCAATCAACAATTAGGTCAAAACATCAATAGGATTTCATACATTCATGCTCAAAGCAACACATCCAAAGTCATCCAAACAGGACCTAAAAATCATACCAAAAATCTCAAACATACCTCAACATCTTAAGAACACAACCCAAAAAGAATCAGGATCAAATCACTTTTCAAATGAGAGAAATAAAAGATGCAACATGAAGTATGCAATATGAAATGCAAATGAGAAAAAATACTTTGGAAAATTAATATTTAATGCAATTTAAATGCAAAAATAATAAAATAAAATGCGAAAAATTAATTTTAATAATGAGTATGCGTGATGAATTTTTTTGGAATTTTTTAGTATATGCAAGTATTTTTAACAATTAATTATGAAATGGTATGAAAATAGCAAATAAAAGGAAATGAAATGAAGCCAGGGGTGCAAAAAGGAATCCAAACGCGTTCAAATGATCATGGGCTCAGAAACGAGGGGTGCAAACAGTAAAAAGGCCCAAGCGCTTTCAAACATTCAGAAACAACGAACGGCATAGATTGAGTCAAACAAAAAAAAAGTCTCCAGATCCACAGGCTCATATTCTCAGTCAAACAAAACAAAGTCAATAATCCAATGGTCCACATTCAAATTCGCTAATTAAATGAAATCAAACGGTCATGACTTAATCAGATCCATCAAACCCTAATCAACTTAATTAACATCACATAATCAAGATCCAACGCACGAGAATCAATCTGGAGAACTCAATCACGATCCAACGCATGAGATTTAATCTGGAAAATCATAAACCCTAATTAAACCCTAACCGACCGGAGAAGCGCCGGTCGTCTTCTCCGGCCACTCTCCGGCCATCAAACTTCAAACGGTAACCAAAATCAACAAACCATACATCAAAATGATCAGCAACTCACGTAGATCACAAATATATCACTCAAAATCATTTAGCATGCACATATTTCAAGAATCGAACGAAACAAGTTTGGATCTGAAAATTTCAGATCTAAGTTCCAGCCATGATTCACGTTAAAAATCAATTCCAAACACATATATGAACTCAGCACATCAAGATGAACATTAAACACACAACAAAAATCAATTCCAGATCCACGAATTTGGAGCTCACCTGAGATTTGCAGAACTGGAAAATCACCAAAAAACTCCAAGATAAGCTGCAGATCAACTCCTTAAACCGTCTAATTGCAAAATAAATGCAATTAGACCTTCAAATTGGCCTAAATCCTTGAATCCGAAAGTTGAAGATCTGAACTCAACTGCTAAATTCTTTGCTTAAACCTCAAAACAATGGTGGATTTCTCTTCCTTATGCTTCACTGATCACAAACCAACCAAAAAAAATGGAAGATACTTGAAGAATTGGGAGAATCGAAGGAGAGAAACTTGAGAGAAAAACTTTGAAAAGTGGTGAAAATGAATGGTAGTTGTTCAGAAATTCGTGTGAGTTAGCTTATATAGTGTGTAGATGCTACTGTTTAGGGTTTGAAACTTCAGGGACTTGAGAGCAATGAGTTTGGGGCTGTTTTGCAAATTTGCAAATGTGTGCACATGAGGTGTTTTGCTCGTGCATTCTTCATGAAAAGTGCATGATTGATTTCCTTTTGATGCAAGGAGAACCTTTGGATTGATCTTGGGGCAGAGGATTAACTGAATTGTGATTTCCAAGTGAACTTGCAAAATTGCTTAATGATGAACTATGGACATGTAATCCACGGGTTCACTCAATTCTTGGCTCCAAATGATGTTAAATGAGGTGCATTGGAGTGTGGTGAGGTGAAATGGACAATTAGAAGCCATATTGATGAGTTAGAATGCATCTTGCAAGTTGTATCAAAGTGGTATGTATGGTGGAATACCAAATGCTCTTGAACTTCAAATGCTCACAACTCTTGATCTAAAAATGGTATGATCATGATCCACCACTCTTTGGAAAGAGGAGAAAGAGATCTACAACCTTGGTGTTGGGAAAAAATTAGTTTGAAGCATTTTTGATCATGAAAAGTTTGGTTGAAGTTGGTTGAAAATATGCCAAAAATAGTAACTTGAAATTATAAGTCACTTTCCAAATTTAGCAACTTTTTACCAAAGCTTGATTTTTGCAAATTGTGATCATGAAAGCCTTCCATAGACCAAATAAAGGTCTCTTGACTTGATTACCATGATGAGGAACTCTCAAAACCTTAACTTGACTTTTCAGTTGACCAGTTTGACTGATTACTTCATCTGTAAGCTACTGAACCATCTGAGGCCTTCCACAATGAATTTTTGGCTCAAAACCCATCCTTAAACTTGTTTTGACATATGAAGTACCTTGGTAACAAGTTTAAGTTAATTCCTTGAGCTTAGGACCATTAACCAAGAAACCCTAGTTTTGGTCATCAGTGTAAGAATACAAACCCTTGATTTGACCAACTGGAGAATCCCTCATTGAAATGCCCTTGGGCCACCATATAAGGATGTGAGAAGCTTATGGAGCTCATAAGAGGCTTGTGCCCTTGAGTTGAACAAAATACCTCGATCCCATGCTAAGAACCAAATGCTATGCACAATGCAAATGCAAAAAAATGAAAAGAAACATAAGCCAGTTATCTAAAAACAACAAGGCAAATTTTGAGGTGTTACAGCTGCCCCTATTCAATCAACTTGATCCTGAAGGTATGATAGTGATGGCTATCATGCGTTCCAAGGATTCACGGAGATTGAATACCAAAAGAAACCTAAAATTTGCAATCCTCAAGGGAGGGACGACTCCACTGGGGAACAAACAAAAAAAATGTTGCACTGTCACAACACGTACGAGTGTTGGAAACCAAAACTGTATTGAAAAGTCCTGAAATAAACACAAACGAATGTTAGCTATGCTGGGGATGAACACGGACGGGTGTCAAGGAATCCAGGATGTCAAATACGGACGGGTATTGAGAAGATACACGGACGGGTGTAAAGAGGTTCAATACGGACGGGTACTGATAAAGGTACATGGACGGGTGCCAAATGTCAATGCGGACGGGCATTGAGACAAAAGTTCAAACATGGACGGGTGCCAAATGTCAATGCGGACGGGCATTGAGACAAAAGTTCAAACACGGACGGGTGCCGAATGTCAATGCGGACGGGCATTGAGACAAAAGTTCAAACACGGATGGGTGCCAAATGTCAATGCGGACGGGCATTGAGACAAAAGTTCAAACACGGACGGGTGCCGAATGTCAATGCGGACGGGCATTGAGACAAAAGTTCAAACATGGACGGGTGCCAAATGTCAATGCGGACAGGCATTGAGACAAAAGTTCAAACACGGACGGGTGCCGAATGTCAATGCGGACGGGCATTGAGACAAAAGTTCAAACACGGACGGGTGCCGAAAGAACACGGACGGGTGCCAAGGGGATTCAATACAGACGGGCATTGAAAAAGGT